>CM051030.1:68081052-69401052 GCA_027627225.1 Congeria kusceri
AACAGTATACGACACCATTGGACGATACATGTCGTTTGTGTACATGATAGCCTGATATGTGCGACCATTTATTTCAATGGACACATTTGGGTTTTTCTTCTCTGTTGTTTTGCAATGTATCTTACTCCAAATGTCGTTATCATTAAGAAAAACAAGGCATCCTTTGCAGTCGTCGATGTCCTGCAATGGTCCTAGGACAGGTGTGTCGGGTGGGTCTGTTGAAAAACAATATCAGCACATCTTAAAATAAGTTTACTTTTAACAAGGTCATCGCAATATAAAACACCACTCTCTAGCTGATATTTACCATAAAATTAACGCCAGTTTAATATATATGACCTTTCATTAATGTATTTCAGTAAAATTATGTTTAGTTTTTATTACGATATTTATGTTACATATTATGCTTTCATATTTAATAACATTCTTAACAAGTCTTACTTGAACGAAGCTATAATGCACTCTTTTATAAAGACAACATACGAAATATATTCACGGTGACTGGGTCTGTGTATTTCGTATCTGGTGCAGGTCTATCCTTCGTACACTGAACTCTGTACATATATCCATCCATACTGTGGTCTACGTCGTTAATTATTAATGCATACGTCGAGTCACTTTCATTCCGTTGCTCATATTTGCCTGCTATGTGGGGAGAAATGCGTTCTTCATTTGATTCAGTTCTTTTTTCAAGCCAGTAAAGTCCGTAATCACGAGTAAAGCCCGCTACAGCTGGTGCAGGGATGTATACGATTTCTGCATGACCGCCCTCCATGACACAGGGCGTACGCAGATACAAGTATCCACAATTCTTAAGTTCTGAAAGTAATATTATTATAAAATGTATGTGCATCACTGACTTACATTTCATAGAATATATTTTATCTTATTAATAGTCACACCCGGCCGATCATCCTTCCACTACACCGTTTCGATTCAAGTTCAAAACATTCAGCGAAAAGTACTGGGAGAAGTACAGCTGAACTATGTTTCACTTAGTTTTAGCGGTTCTTAAAACAACTTATTTAACGGTGTTGTTAGAGCTGCTGCCTGCTCTAATATGTTACCATTGTTTGTAATATACATAGGCAAATTTAGAGGGGTGGACGCGGCGTACTCTAAAATTGTCCAACATTAAATGTTGTAAACATCACAATAACGTCAACATATACATTTAGGAGCAAATTATTTGATCTTTGTGATATTTGTGGTATTTTCGTTAAATGGTTCCTTTCTGACGATATTGCGTTTGCCGATATATATATCCCAACATGAAAGAGAGACCAACGGTAGTTTGTTGGGTTGGCAGTTACTGAATATTTCCGACCCCTCTAACTCAAAATCCTGAATCCGCGTCTGATATACACACATGTACGTGCACGTGGATGCGTGCGCGTATTCACACGTGTATTTTGGACGTACATGTAATTCAAAACGTATAGTATCAGTCGAGTTCTTAATAATAAAAATCCAGAAGGTGTTGTAGATTTTATGCAAGAAAAAAACTAAACATAATCCAATCTTCACATATGCCATTTGTCGCAAATGAAAAACAAAAGCATCGCAACTATACAAAGCAAATATATGATCATAAACTGCTCAAACAAAAGAATAAAAAGCTATTCCGGCGAGGCTCGAACCCTACGACATCACGATCATGTGTATAACGCTGATCTCTAGAACTTGGCTACATGTATTGTGAACGTTTGTATTTTTAGCGTTACATGTGTTGAGGAAAGTACTTACAAAAAACGTAACATACATAACATTATTTCAAATATATTTCTGAGTCTTTATTGCACCTAGAGAGCTCTTGTTCATGTTAACACGATGGTCATGATGACAGAAAACGCTCAAAGAGTACCGACAATGACAGAGACCACCTCTGACATCAGATGAATTTCATCAGACGGACATCTTACTGTTGTTCACCTGGCAATCGACAGGTGCAATAAAGAAGCCTTTCCGGCCTACTTGTGTAGTTAACCTGGCAATCGACAGGCGCTATACAGATGCCTGTCCAGCCTACTTATGTTATTAACCTGACAATCGAAAGATGCTATACAGATGCATTTACGGTTAAAACTTTTGGGACCAAGAGCAACAACAAGCAATTGGCGATATGTTTACCATGCCTATCCACACTTACATTATCTAGGGATTCATCCAATCTCTGCAATCACATAAGGTTCAAACATCTAACTAAATTGCATGAACGGTGTTTTGTTATTATTTTTACAGAACAATTAGTGACAGCAATAAAGACACTTTTCAGCGTTATGTTTATCATCGATTAGTCAAACAGACCATCCTACTGGATGTATATGCATTTTAACTGCGTGTAAACTTTAGGTCTACTAAACGATATTTTAGATTACCGGATAACAGCTCAAATACAAAAACCTATTAACCGGTTACTGAACTACTATTTTGTGCCATCTCTAGTGAAAAATGACGTCTCCTGAACATATTCCTTTCTTGTTGTTTATTTCACAAACAAGGGCTTATAACTATGTTTTCTGTACCCCAATCTGGGCAATTGATTGGTTAAATATGAGATCTTATAGTCATACACAATGTTTGCAAGTTTTATCAAGATTAGATCAAAAATGAAGTTTCTATGTTGCACAAAGTCAATTATTTTAAAAGTCTTCTAAAAAAAGGGAATATAACTCTAGTGTTTCTGGTACTATCTGGCCCATCATTGCACCCAGATGAGATTTAATTGTCATACTCAAACTGTGCACGTTTAATCAATATTGAATGAAAAGTTAATTTTCTATAGAGTCTGAAAGCCAATTGTTTTTCCAATTTGAGAAAACAATATTTAAAGCGTTATTATTTTGCATGGCCTACATTGCAAAAAATTATAAATCTTATGACATCAACATCAGTAGCTGTTATAAATGGATTAAGCAGATTTATTTACCATGCCAACAAACTGAGCAATTAATGCACATCATATTTTTCTATGCTCTTCTGTTAACTCATACCGTCATGCTGTACTAATTATGTATCATTTGCTATAAACATGTTAATGCAATAAACTTGAATGAATGAATTATGGATTTGTTCACAAAACAATGGGCAATAATTGTGGTTGTTTTTGTCCGATCTCGCCCATATTCGACTTCAGCTGATACCTTATGGTTATACACTAACAGTGCAAGATCGGACAAGATAAGAAATAAGGCCATTTTCTTATTATTTTGAAATATTGTGCTTATATACAAGCTATGCATGTTTGGTAAAGATAACATAGCAAATGATGTCTGCACGTTGCACAAAGTCCATTTTACAGTTTTCGTCATGACAAAGGGGCAATTACTCTAGTGTTCCTAGTCCGAGCTGGCCCATTACCTAACTTCGCCGATAGTTTTAAGTTATACACAAACTTTGCAAGTTTTGTGATGATTGAAAAAAGTGATATCTCTATCGCGTCCATGTGCCCAATTGTAGACGCGTTACGGATGACGGATGACGAAGGACAGTCCCCTTACACCACCAATTGTTCACCGAGCACTTCGTGGTCAGGTGAGCTAGCAAGAAAAAAAAAGTTTTATAGCTGTTGATTACAGCAAAATCAACATGAAGATAATTTATACTCTAAAGAATGTATATTTGCTGTCGCTTATTCGGTTTTGATGATATTTGATATACCATCTGAAAAAGCATCGTCGATTGACCACGTGTGATATGCCGTTACACTCTATAATCACATGCAGTTTACGTCATGCAGCAACCCTGTGTTACCGAGGATGATGAACAATTTGAATAGCACTATGAATACTGGTTCGAAATCCCTTAAAATGTATTTTACAGCAACAGATCTAACTGATATAGACGCACAAATTAATTATGATACAGATATAACTGAACCTACCTTTTAAGTAGAGACGGACAGCAATGGATCCACATCTACCATACTTGACATAAAAATCATTGTGTTGTAGGTTTGTGGAGCAATTGATGAGCACAAATATAAATGCATTCTGTTCGGTATTGTTTAGTCTTAGTTCAAAGTTAAACGGTCGATTGTTTAAATTTATGATTTCAGGTGTTGTATTTAATTGGTTGAGAGTTTGACTGGGTGTAAATTTTATTGTAACATTCCTGTCCAAGAACAGCAGGTTTGGGTTTTCTATCTTGATATACCCACAATCGTTTTCACCATCGGGTTGAACTGTTTCTGAAATATAAAAGATTAGCTGGTTGACCTGGGTATAATTACATGGTATATAGGCATTGGTTTGCACAATGTATATTATAATCTGCATCTTTCATAGGTACTAGGAAACGTCATAATAGCCTTAACATATACATGTATGTCACTATTACGGGACGATTAAGAACAGAACAAAACAGAACTTTATTTCACCCAAGGATACAACATGGGGAAATTATACAATGAACAAATATACAATACATTAAAAATGGTTCCGGTTTGGGGAAGGCCAAGCATAAGACATACGAGGTGGAGAAGTCAATTTTATATACATGCCAACTGTACTTCTAACAATAATATTAGTTGTCCTAAACTAGACAAGTCATTTTGAAGGCCGTCTATGAAACATGTTGTGTGTTCGGTATTTGAAGTTTGAAATATATCATACATTCAACAATTACAAACTCAACATCACTTGGTCAGTTTCTGACCAGTAATACGTAAATTCGCATAGAAAAACCATGTTACTTTGTTCATAAAACTATGTTTTCTCACTTTGTTGTACCAATATCTCTATTCAATATTGACACCAAACTATTGGAGGTTTATTAGACGACCTTTGAAACACTTTACTGACCACATTTACAGGATTTCTCCATGCAAAAATCATGCATGGAAACTATTTTCTTTTACGGGAAACTAGGATACCAAAGGTCTTTAATGTCGCTCTAAATTCTTCGGGTACGTGCTTCCTGATTCAGTGTTAATACTTAATGGCGGATGTAACGATATTAGCTCAGGAAGATGACGATGGTTTTGACGTCCTCAGTTTATTCCGCAACACTTATGGTGCTTTTATAGTTTATTCTATATAATCTCGGTAAACGATACTTTTGAATGTTTTCTTGCATACATGTAGATGTGTGTTTTGTGTTACTTTGATAATATGATATGCAGTATTTGAATCCACTGAAAATCATTTTCACTAAAAACATGGAGGCATTCAAGTTCCATTTAAGATATTGCCCAATCCTTCTTTGCGTTAATGTTCTCTTTTAATGCGAAATTTCCCCTATGCAGAATCTTCTTACAGTACCTATACCTGTTAAACTAAGGAAATACAAACTGACAAGGCTTTATTTCTGTGGAAATATACAAGTGTTTTGATTATAGCCCATGCTATATTAGTAGATTTGCAGCATGTGGCAATCCAATATTATTCTGTATTATGTAGGTATCATGTTTGTATTTGATAAATATGATTCAATATGTGATGATTTTTCAAAAACTGTATTTCAAATATTTATGAACAAAACTAGCGAACGTCTAATTAAAAATAATATACATGCAACTTATTTTCTGGAATACTTTTTCAATTTGATAAAAACAATGATGTAAACTACTTAGGTTGAAGTCTCATATCGAAATACAAAGCTATAATGCCTTAAACGTGTCATCTAGTTAATCCAAAACCTTATTGTTTCATGCATAGTTGATGACAAAAAATAACTTACCAGAAGGCTGCACAAGTCCATTGAGCAACAATAATTTAACAACAATAACAATCGAGAGACCCATGTTTAATCACTAGTCACAGTAAATGTTATCGCTCACCAAAACGTTCTGTTCATAAAACAAGTGAGGAATTGTTTATCTATCTATGCGGAAGCTCTAACGATGACCCCGTATTAATGGTCTTGACAACGGAAGGAGATAAGTGTTTCAATGATCTTAAGCAGGGGCGTGCCCAGGCATACGCACAAACACACGTGCGTACACGTGGCTAAAAAAACTGACAAGTTTAAATTTTCCAAAATATATGCTAAATCAAATTTTATCAGGGCAAAATCTTATTACAATAAAATCTGCATTTGTGAAATGTTAAAAGGATGAAAGACATGTGTAATATGTCAAATCAATGACTATTTCCGAGTTTCAACATAATTTGCTCAATAAATTGCGTAGTTTCCAAATATATAAATCGGTAAACTTTTAGACTAATGTTCCACCAATTTGAATATTTGTATCATGTTTGAAAAATGATTTTTATAGCAGGTTACACTTTTGCAACAATTCCCAGCAATTTCATATTTTTCCCGGCACCACTCCTCAGCGAAACTGAAATTTATCACGAAACTACGTTTGATTCATCATTACTATCATATTTTACAACAACAACAACAACATTTATTAGGTTTTAAGCATACAATTGCTTTTTAGCCATATACAAAAATAACACAAGTGTTATACATGGATTAGAAAAATAGGAAATTAGGTAATGATAGAAGTTAATAAATAATGTAAGTATCACTTTAATATTTCTATTAATTGTCATTCAATTATTTTTATATAGCATTTATAAAATTAATAGATAAATTGTTAAAATGTATTTAGGTTTCTAAACTATTCCTTAATCGGTTTGCATTGTATATATATTTTGAAAGATTGAGGATTTCCTTTTTATTTTGAGTCCTCATTAAATCATCAAATTTATTTAATGTTGGCCATCTTTGAAAATAAGGTTTCAAATATGTTTTTGTAATATCTCTGTATATTGGACATATTAACAAAAAATGGTATTCGCTTTCTATGACGTTGAGATTAGAAAATTTACACTTTCTATTTTCTCGAGCAATATTGTTGTATCGACCTCTTTCTATTTCTAATCTGTGTGATGACAAACGAAATTTCGTTAACGCAATTATATATTTTTTCGTTTTAATGATATCAAGATTTTGTTCTGTATCAAAAGTGTCTTTCATGCGGCTGTATGTGATGAGTCTTGGTGAATTGTTTATCTCACTGTACCAGTGTTGTTTGTAATTATCAAATAATCGTTGTTTCATAAGATTGTAAGTGTATGTTTGTTCTGATTTTTCTGTAAGGGTTTCTGTCCATTCCATATGTAAATTAGGCCTAATTGTTTGAGTATGGATTTGATTTGATATGCCCAATTTCTTTTATTGTATGTAGTGTTATGTTCCGCGTCATTTAGCAGTAATGCATATGCTATTTTTATAAGACTAGTTTCTGTTGATGAGATTATTTTAAACCAATATCTAAACATGTGTAATTTTCTCATAATAGATAAGGGATATCTTCCTAATTCGCCATATAATGCTGAAAGATTTGTTGATTTATTTACACACAGCATTTTTCTTAAAAATTTTGTATGAATAATCTCTAACTCTTTTCCTGAATTATGTCCCCAAATTTCTCCGGAATAATGAAGAACGGGTGTTACTAATTTATCAAAAAGATTTAATTTTTCTTTGGTTTGGAATTCATACTGGTTTATTACAGAGAAAAGTCGATGTAATGCTTTGCTACCGTGCTCTGATATTGATTGTATAGTTCTATACCAGTTTCCGTTTTTAAATAAAGTTACACCTAAATATTTGAATGATGTTACGATTTCTAACCCGTCTCCGTATAAATAAAAATTAAAATGTGTGTGTCGGTTGCTTTTTTCGAAAATAACAACTTTTGTTTTGTTAGTGTTAATTTTAAGTTTGTATCTGTTACAATAACTTTCGATGTCATTTAACATTAATTGGACTGATGTGGGTGAGGTTGAGAATAAGACCTGGTCGTCAGAGTATGATAATAGGAAGAATTTTATATCATCAATTGTTATGATTCCCTCAATATTAGAGTTTATATTTTCGATGATGTCATTAACGAACATCATGAACAGGATGCTTGAACAAGGGTCCCCCTGTTTTACACACATGTTTGAATTGATGTATTCGGATGTTTGATTATTTAACCTGACGGCTGCTTTTACTGATGAATACATGGCTTTGAGTGCAGAAACCATTTTAGAGCTGATTTGTTCTGATATTAACTTTTGCCACAATAGTGATCGACTTATATTATCATAGCATTTAGCATAATCAATAAAAATGCAATAGAGTTTTTGACCAGAATTTAAAACCTTATTGATAATACTATTGAGAATGAAGATGCAGTCAACTGTGCTCTTTCCATTTTGGTAGCCGAACTGAAATTCAGAAATAACTGTGTTTTCATCACACCATTTGGTCAATCTGTTTAAAAGTACTTGGGAATATATCTTTGATAAAATATTATTCAATGTTATTCCACGGTAATTTTTTGCATCACTCGGATCACCACCTTTAAATATTGGTGTGATGTAACCCTTTCCCCAGCTCTCAGGGTATTGTGCAGTATCAAAAATGTTATTGAATATAGCTATGAGATGCGGCTTAATAGTACTGTATACTGTTTTGATGATTTCTGCCGATATATTGTCAGGCCCACTAGCTTTTCCATTGTTTTGTTTGAAACATCATTCTCATTTTCTGGTATACTTATATTATTTATATCATTATCCATATTATCTACCGAATCATTTCCAATCAAGTCTTTAAAATTATTGAACATGTCGTTCATTTTCGTTTGATCCGTATTTCTATTGTTTGGTTTGTAGTATTTTTTAAGTGTTTTCCAAAAAAAATTCGGTTGTGTTTTTTGCAATATTACACAGCCATGCACTTCATTAACTTTATATTTATGTTTTGCTTTTCTGCGAACATTATTATATTTAGTTCTGCAGTGTACAAATTGTTGTCTATTTTCGTTAGATTTGATCTTAGTAGAAGCTATTTTTTGCGTTGTTAAAGTTGTATTTTGCTGTTTTACAATTATCATCAAACCATTCTGGCATTTTGAAATGTGTTTTATTTTTTTTATTGTTTGTTGTAATCAATTTTCCAAAGACATTAGCGCTGTTTTCTTGCAAATAATGTGTTAAAATTTCAGTTTGATTATTTGTATTATTTTCAGTAAAAATTGTATCTAATACCTGTTTGTTTTCATTTATTAAAACATTAAATTCGTGTGTTTTATCACAATCAAAAATTATTTTTAATTATTGTTGCTGCGTTTTCGTTTCATTGTTTTGAATGTGTAGGTTGTTAGTTGTGAGGAAACTGAAATACAGCGTATTCAGAGAATTCTGTCCAATCAAGTATTTCAAATTCGTGAATGACATTACGATGAAATGTATCGCGGTGTAGTAACAAATAATCTGTTACGCTTAGACCACGTGGTGAGGTGAAAGTGTAATTACCCGCCCTATCACGGGGCAAACGTCCGTTACCTATTATATGATTGGTTGATTTGCAGAGAGAGATTAATGTTCGACCTTGACAGTCAATTGTGTGATCTTCATTCATTCGTTTAGGAAAGCATGCGTGTCCTGAATTTGGTTCATTTGAATACGCATTCTCAATGTATTTGTCGTCTAAATGTTTATTGTATTCTAATATATCAGATAGTAAACCAGTTCTCGAATTTAAATCTCCAACAATGAAGGTGTGCCCTAAATTACAATAATTTTCTATATTATTTTCAATTTCTTCGAAAAAATCAAAATCCTCATCTTTTAAAACTGTCGAATTAACAGGTGGAATATAAGTACAACAAATATATACATTTTTATCAAAATTCAGCAATGTACTATCTAACTTTAACCAAATTATTCCGAAATTATTTATTTCTACAACTGATACTATATATTTTAATGAATTTTTATAGTCAACTGAAATACCTCCGGCTTGTCGACCCTTTTTAACTCTATAAGATTTATGTCCATAAATATGTATACTTTCAAAACTTTGAATATTCAGATTTTGTTTGGCCTTTTTATTGGTCCATGTTTCACTTAATAAAATAATGTCATATTGATTAATGTATTCTAGAAAGTCAATATCATTTAATTTTCGCACAAGTCCATTTACATTCCACGATATAATATTTAACTTCCCGTTGTCCTAATTTTTGATTTCATGAAAACTTCCGTCTGGCCCTTTCACTAGAAGCTTGGATCCGGCCCATTTGGTGGTTCTGCCTGCTGCCCGTTCTCTGTCAACTATGTGCTGTTGGTTTCGTCGTTTGTCGAGCGTAGCCCTTGTTTGTTGTATTCCAACACTCTGATTTAGTGCTTTTAATTCCTGGTTCCTCTCAATTGAGGTTTTGCGTACGAGCTCCCTATCTTGGTAACGATGAAATTTAGCTACGATGGGTGTCGTTTTCCCGAGCTTCCCCTTCCCTATTCTGTGTACTCTATCGAGTTCGATGTTTTCTTCAATGTGTAGAACATCTCGAATTAGCTTTTTGACTAGTTCCTCACAGTTTTCTTGATTAGATGTTTCTTTGATGCCGTGAAATAACAGTTTTCTCTTAAACTGTGAAATTCTAATCTGTCGTTTGTTTCTTCGATTTGATTCATTTTTGCTTGGTAACCTTGCAGGGTGTTTTCCATAATGTTGCATTTTTCATTAAACGATTTAAATTTTTCATCTGAATGCTTAAGTCTCTGTTTTGTTTCTTCGAACTGTCGATTGATGAAAATACAACTAGTTTCCATAGATTTCACTTGTTGTTTGATGCTTCTAATGTCTTCTATTAACCCTGAAGCCCATGGTGGAGGTGTTTGGTTGTTTTGGCTTGCTTGACTATGACCCACAAATTGATTGAAAGGTGGTGATCATATGCACATGTGTCCCCTTCAAACATTTATTCCTCGCCTTATTATGTTCGAGATACTGATTCGTCCGTCTGTATGTTCGTTTTATCTGTCGTGTGTCATGTTTAATGCGCGTTTCCAATACAGACGTATTTGGCTTTAAGTAGATCAAGAACATCTATCTTCATGTATTAGACAAAATATATCACTGATTACCTTCAGACGTATACATCTAGAACTATTTGTATACATCCTAAACAGTGATCCCTTTCCATAACTACATCAGTTGGGTAGCAACTTACTTTAAAATATATAATTAGACATGTATTCTGTCATACTAAGTTACATTTAATCAGCGTTAAAATATATTGGGCTGATTCTTTTGTAAGTGTAATGATTTATTTCCTTCAGTGAATAGCATTAAACAAAACTTACGCACATACTTACGAGTTGTGTTGTTAAACGTGCTATGCCCTGGTTTTGCTTTCATCGAAACGAACAAACGGACGGACGAACATGTATCTTAAACGAACAATATACTTTTGTAGGCAACAACTGAGTTAAAAGATGCCGTTTTGTGCCAACTACTGATGTCGGAAAAGATATGAAATCGCTGGGAATCGGTGCTAAAGTTGTGTGCACCCTCCACTTTATCCCCTTGTATCTTATTTATAAATGCATTAAACAAGCTGAAATTCGGTAAAATTGCTAATGAAACATTGAATAAAAAGTATGTTTATTTAGATTTTTGAAAACTAAGCTATTTACTGTGAAAAAGGTATTTAAACTCGACATTAGTCATTGATTTGACTTTCATTTCGACCTTAAATGGCATGTATTTGAAAAGCATAACGTCCTTATCGTGAAATTTTCTGTACCAACTATTTATTGCCTCTGACAACCATATATTATATTGCGTTCTGAAAAAAAACGATTACGTTCACAAACCAAGGTATATATACCCACAGTCTTCATTGTATCGATTTCGCTGAACTTTGGAGCATTCGCTGATCAGGAGCCGGTACTACGGTATGTGAGTACGCATTTAAAAACGCATAAGGCGAGCAAATCACATACGTTAACGGAGATTTTTACTTTATAGAAACACAATAATTTGTAGCAATAATTCATCGTGAACTAATTTTTTTTAAATGCATCTTTCAGTAATGTTGAGATCATTTAATTTAAAACAATATGTCTTAAAGTTCGACGATTGTTTACAATTGTCAAAATAATTGCAGTAATCTGAGGAATTTTACCTATAGAAGACATGCAATAACGTTTTTATAATCGGTTTTATCGATCAATGCCATGTTTGGACTCGTGTTTTACATCGATCATTACGTCTTCTGTTTGCTCCTAAAATTGTAACTGTAATGTTAACAAACGTTCGTGTTACCTTAATTGTGTTTAGAGTACTTAGTAATTTTTAACATGTTGAAGTCATGCAGTTGTGTGTTCGTTTAGGGCGCCATTATGACAAAAATATATATGTAAAAATGTAGTTGAATTCTAGGAGCGACTCTATAATCTGTCCTCATATGTTATTACCAAATCATTCAAACAGTTTAATACAACAAGGCAAATGTTCTCTAAACTCTATTGGATACGTTTGGTAGGCCGTTTACCCTATTGCTACGACACAGAAACAAGTAATGTCAAAAACTAGTTCATGTAGCTAACATAATTCCTAGAAGCTGGCAATAGCAGTTGCTGCCGGAATCTGGAGTCTAGCAAAAAAACTGTAACCGATCTTGAATGAATTTATAAACATATACAAATGTATTTTAGTTATCTTCACAATAGCGTGAGTAAAAATCTACATACATGTATAGCAATAGTGCTATGTTTCTTAAAGTCGATTATCATAAATTGTTTGCAATGTACCTTTCAATTTGTTTAACAGAAATATATATATTTAGATCCTTTAGAACTTTTGCTCCGCATAATACTAGTACAACACAAGGCTTTCAATAGGTTATCGAGGTCATATAACTTGCTTTATAAGTACACGTGAATGTAGTTAATGAATGAATACTTATCAGTAGGTAAGTCCTAAAGAGCAATAATAATCCAACAAAAAAGATTAGTCTTGCCGTCCATGTTTAACGTCTAGATATTCTCTACAATGCAATTCAACGTTCTCCCTTGTATGGCATATTGGGCTAATTTGTATATCGAACTGTCTTAAGCACACACACATATCGGATGCATTCTTTTGACAACGGTAGAACAGAGAGAATACATCATAAATCATGGTAGGCAAAGCTAGAGTATGTGGGACATTCTTATAACATGATAGTAATCTACGTTTTGTATGGTGCATTGACAAGTAAATACATGTTAACTTTTGTTATATATTTCACGTTATCACAAGAGCTATTCATTACGAGCTAAATATATTTTCAGTATCGTTTGAAACGCAAAATAAATTGACATTGTAACATTATCGTTACATGCGTGTAAGCAATTGCCTTATTGTAATCAAAAGCTGTTTGTAATACTATCACGCCCACTATTCAGCACCTTCGTAAAACTTTGATTTGGTCGTGGTGATGGAATCCAGAATATGAAATATTCGAACATAAACGACATGGCAGTCATTTGAAGGTGTACCATATGCTTTCAGTAATAAAGGTGTTCTGAAGCTGTACTAACAAGTTCATCACGCGAATTACATTTGTTGATAACGATAAGAGATAATATGCAGTATGTACAGGCTGTAAGAGGCACACCAACAAATGCAGTCATTACAATACCCCCTCCTATACAAGGAGGGGGAATTTTAATGACTGCATTTGTTTCATTATTAATAAAATGTTTACTGCAATTACCAGCACGTGCCAGGGCATTGAAAAATGTGAATGGGTTAAGTTCGTTAGCGATAATCTAGTACATTTATGAATCAATCCGCAATGCATTATAGCCATCACCTACCCATCCCAATGAAACTGTTGATAAATAAGCATGTCTACCAATCGATTGTCCTTTCACTATGTCATTCGATGTCGTGCGCATTTTGTGTGTGTAGTTTGGATTTTCAAACGTGAATACAAGTAGCCCCGCAGTATGTTGCTATTTTGCATGTTCAACAAAGGTCAGTGTGGTGTGAGCGTTTTCATGCAGTCGCGCCAGCCGAAAAACATTTGTGACGATTATAGTAGTCTATTGTTGAATTCTCTATGTGTTGTTTTTTTTTTCGGCGTAGCTGTCTAAGATCACTTTTTACCTACATTTCTTGCGATAATTATGCACCGGAAAAATTGAATGCCAATAGAATTTGGCAAATTTTCTATTTTTAGGGAATGCAAACTTACAGCAATGGTTTAATGTATACCAACAACTGTTGCATACTTTTGGGGATTACAATGTACATAATTGTTTACATATAAACATATCTTCGACATACACTCTAGGACTGAAAAATATTATGAACATGTTTTCTCATTGAATGTCAAGAACAGAATATTATATTCGTTCTCAGTATTAATCCAATGTTTTGTTTAGGGCACGCTCTATAAAAAAAAACAATTCATTCTAGCGAATTCAACACACAATCATTCTAAAAATAGCGCCCGTTTAGCTGCCGGTGTATAGTTGTTATAATTAATATGCATGCATCAATTAGCGTCCAGATCATAAGAGCGAATATTTCAATAAATGAGGAATTTATGTTTATAAACTTACTGTGTATGTTATTTTGAAATTGAACAGCGGCTGCGATCTATTAAAAATATAGAATTGCACATTTCTATCAACTTCTACAGTAGATGTTAATCAACCTATAAAAAGATCTATATCTTTCAATAAATAAAATGCGGTGTAATAAGTATCGGAATATGTAGAAATGTTATTCGTGTTACTGTTACTTCATTTGCGTAGCATTAATACATTATTTGCAGTACCAATTATACGCAGAAATCCTGTATACATCATATTCCTACCGAATATAATTTTAAATCGCCATAGTCTAATGAAATTTTATACGAAGCATGGGTTTCATCTCATTTGATTGTGATAATATCATATAATTAGCACGATTCGACCAGCTGCATCATATGGGGTGAGGTTCATATGATTCAATTGTCCAACATAAATAATTGTGATTTAATGAGGTATTTTTTTAATAGGCATTACATCAGCAGGTGCATGTAATGTCATAATTTATAACACCAGTCTGCCCACGCGAACAGTCGCGGGATGTTTGATTAAATCAACATTGTTCATGATATAAGTGTAGATAGGTTTGTCAAATGTTTATCTTATATAGTTTATAGTGTCAGCAATGGGCTTGAGTGCAAAATACTTCCTATTTCGGTTTAAACTCTTTATGATGTATCTCACGAGGACATACCTAAATATGAGGCGTGACGTGGGAAACGCGGGCTTAATGCATGTGCGTACAGTGTCGTCCCGGATCAGACTGTGCAGTCCGCACTGATTTGCATAACATTTTCTGGCAAGAATGGAAATGGGCCAATTAACAAATGATTACATTTTTGGTGGTGATCCGGAATAACTTTTAGAAACAGGAATTGGATCACCGTCTGGATCCAGGATTTTGTTTAGAAGAAATTAGTTGCCTTGGCAAAGGTCTGTGCTCTCACTAAGTGATTTCTAGTATTTATAAATCGATGGCTCAGCGCAAAACTATGCTATATAACTATATAGCTATAAAGACTTAGCACAGTTTGGCACAAACCCATCGAAATATATTGCTACCGTCCCTTTTATGAGTGGTGTCATTGTATCTTAGCTTACAAAGTTATCTGTCCTTGTCCAGCTTATGATTATAGTAATTGTTACGTAGTTAGAAAAGTGGGCATAACTTTGTCAAACTGACCAAAAGGTGTAAAACACTGACCAATAGATGCAAAACCTTGTCAGGCCAATAACTACAGAAACCTTATGCATGGGTTCTTCAAACTTGGTGGATAGGACGGCCATGTCTATGATCTCTATTGATTATTGAGTCATTGGGTCAAAGGTCAAGGTCAAACTGACCAATAGTTGAAAAACCTTGTCAATGTAATAACTATCGAATTTTAAGGCTATGTTCGCAGACTTTGGTAAGTAGGTTGATTATGACTACAAGTAGATCCTTATTGACTACTGGGTCAAACGGTCAAATGTCAAAGTCATACTTGACAAGGTTACTTGTCATCTTTTTGTACAGAGATTGCGCTGGACTTAAAGGGGTGCATACCTGTTTCGCAAACAGTTCTCGTTAGTCTTTATTTTGCACAGTCATGTCATGTGATAGCTTAAGTTACACACTCGCATGTGAATATCGATTACTACAGTCTATAATTATGATCGGTCTGACGTAATTATCAACCGGTTTAAACTTCGCTCTGATCATTCCGATATGGTGACATACGTATGTTAAATTATTATTTAGAAATTTAAAATGTGATTTTAAAGGATAATACAAGTCAATATAAATATGTTACACACGTATACGGAATGTGAATAGAAAATGAAACATCTTATCACCAGAATGATATTATAATAACTATGTTTCATTCTAATAGTGGCTCTTATTTAATTGAACAACTTAAAAAGAAAACCTTACCTGTCCTGTCCTGTAATGTATGTTCTTAAATAAAACACGACCGAGTTGTGTCAGTCACACACATGTATATACATACATTGCAACAATCAGTTGCAATTCGGTGACAGTCAATTAATATGCGCAATATTCATAATTGGCACGACTACCAACATATGCGATAAGCTAACAATTTCACCCTTTGGATATATTAAATCAGCATGACCTGATCATTGGTTTGTATGAAGTCATCGGTTATCTACTTTTCACATGTAGGTTTGATTGTTTAAAATCATTTTCTGGGAAGTAATCTACCCGTTTGTATCGTAGGCAGTATATAAAGGACTATATTTTTAATTAATATCTCAGTGAACAAATCAGTAAAATTTGAAACTGTTGGACTATTGAGAACAGTGGGATATGTGACAACTAGTTACTGATATTAAATCAACTAAATTGTACTTTCGTTTTCCAACAAGGTAGGCTTTATGTTTAACTATATAAAAATGTCAAGTATTGTAATCTGAAGATTTGTTTTATGTTTAAATGGTTCTTAACATGTCATTTAGAAGATAGTAAAGTATAAATATCATTTAGTTTCATACAAAAATAATAGTAATACATGTGTACCTGTAACGCGATTAGAAACACATATACACAGACAATTATTTTTCATTGTATTGAATGAAAATATATTTAGGGCTAATGAGTAAAGAGAGGTTATAGGAGAAAATGACACGTGTCTGACGTAGTTATGCGACCATCCCGTTTGAGGTTACATGACCATCGATTGTTCAGCAATGTGCAGGAAAAAAAAACTTTTGACGATGAAAATATATACGAACACAATTAGTGGGGTTGTTTGTGATAGGCCTTGCAGAGATATTGTTATTTTTTCTGCTATCAATGCATGGTCTAGCACCAATAAACCCACGTGACGATCATCGGTTTGGCGGGAACACAGAACGATGGCGATGGCGGATGACGAAAGAAATGAATGGCGTCGGCATGCTTAGTTAAATAGGGTCCAACGTCTGTGATAGGCATGCATTGTTGCTGTAAAGTAGTCATCAATGCATAACCTAGCACGAATGTGCAGCCCTGCATCAAACTAGTTATGGTTCTATGACACACAGAGATGAAATACAATGAAGAGGTAACACGTGTCCATCGAGCAAGCACTGTCATACCTCGTGGACCATTTTGAACGCGACTCTGGTGCGCCTTATAAAGTAGATACACCGTCATTCAAGAATAAGGTAAGTTATATTTTTTTCAGTAATCATATTCGTTGTAGCCTCACTAGCGGATCCAAAGGGGGGGGGCGCACCACCCCCACCCCCCCTAAAACTACCGGACCATACATTTATGGGCATATATAAAACGGTGAAACTGGATACATATGCTAAAAAAACTTTCGCTCGCTCACTTTTTTTAAAAGATACACATAATTTCAATAAAACATACCCGGCCTAGCCCGCCCCCTACGATTTCTTACGCACACCGTAGGACCGGCGCCAAAGTTCATTGAAAACGATAAATGTATTTATACCTTTATTTGTGGATGATATTGTTTTATTTTTTTAATTCATATATTATATAAAGATGTCAGATGCAATACACCGTTGGCTCTTGAAACCGCATAAAAGACATGTATACATTTCGTATGATTTAAAGTCGAAATTCAAGTCGAATCAATGACTACTTTTGAGTTGAAACAGTTTGTCTCAATAAATAGTTTAGTTCCCTATTTTTTGTTCAATGTTCCATTAATTAGCAATCACACCAAATTGCATTGTGTTTTTATGCATTCGTAAAAAGATATTCGTTGTGGACACCTCTGTACTTCATCACTTTATATCTTTTTACGAATGCAAAAAACACAATGCAATTTGGTGTGATTCCATATGATTTCGTTTTTTTTCCGGCACCATATGTCAGCGAAATTGAAACTACGTCGGCATCACTTGCCGTATTATTTCACAACACAATCAAACGTGTATCTATCACAATATTTCGTGTAAAAACACGTTCGTCTGTCTGTCAGTTAGTTCAGCTCGATGAAAGAAACACAGTGCATATCACATTTCAAGACAATTGATGAGCATGACTGTGAACGTGTGAGTTATTTGATGACAATCACTTCAAAAAGAGACCATTACACTTCGGTATATGAATAATACAACTATTATTGACGCGTCTGTGTTTGAATTTAATCATGATAATACATGTTTAAAGATGTTTATTCTATATATAACATAGAATGTCAAATACGTATTAAGAGGACAGGCACATCAAACAAGGGCAATTTACTGCCAAAACAGGTGCATGACGTATAGATGAACCAACATGTCGTTCGAACATAATAAGGTGAAGTATAAATTTATTCAGTGAAACAAAGTGCATTAATTTTGGTGATGATGATGATGATGATGATAACCCGAAATCCTGGATCCGCCCCTGAGCCAAGTACTTTTGAAACTTTGGTATTTACTTATTTGTATTAAGGGATGACAATGAAGAAAACAGCAAAGTAACGAGTATGCCATATCTGTTGAATGTAAACGGTTTGGTTGGTTAAAATAATCGCAGTTTTCATATGTTACCATTTTAATTATACTCACATTCGGTGCCGATATTTAGATGCCTCTTTTCCCTATATATTTCGTACCTTATATCATTATGTTGAAGTTGATGTACATGTAGCAGCTGGAACGGAATAAACCTTCGTGATGAAAGACTTTAAGTTACTAGAATATAAAAAGTAAATTATAGCACATCGAGTCAATTTCGCAACTTATTTACAAAAACATGACTTATCTACTCAATTACCAAACATGTACACTAATGGAGAATATGACTTAAATGCTGCACTTAGGAGTTTTTTTGATGTAAAAATACTTGTAACATCCGCTTCTTTGTGTAATTGTTTTGTGTACTGAAACTTAACAAAAAATATTGTATTCTAACATGTTCATATTCAACAATTTTGGAATGTTCATCCAATATAGTACGTAGTACATGTTATGCATTAAAAACTTATATTCTTAGTTCATTGTGAAATAAAGAAAAATTCGCCTTCTAGAACATAACAAAAAAAAAATTACATGTTCTTTAACATTGTGACCTCACACCAGGTTGCGTTCGTATACCGACTTCAAATCTGAAACTATGTCCTGACACGTTTTGGTCTAGACAAAGAGCTAGATAATTATGTAATAATTCAAATACGACGCATACGGTTCAAAGGTAAAGGTACCGGTGTGTATGTCCTATGCTTTAATGGACGCATTGGAGGATGCATGTCACAATATATGGCCAAGGACTGTACGTAACAACAAACACAGTGGAAATATACCAGTAAAACAAATCTCACATTTTTAACATATAGAAATATTCAAAATTGATTACAACGCAGAATACTATAAATCTGTCAAGGAGCATTTACTTCAAAACATTTGACGTTCCAAACATACTTTTTCTGTACAAAATAAATGATTTGTATTACAACTTTGTAACAAATAACTATCGCTAAAATATTAGGAATCATATACGTCGAATTGCAGTATTAAATGAGTCCTGGACAAAGTTAAGGCGTTTTGAACAATGGATATTGTGTCGACATAGTATTTCGTATGTGCATATATTTCTATTATGTCGTATGTACACCGGTGCAGGGTTTTGTCTAAAACTACCTGTATAACTTTAAACGGATGCTCGAATGTTACAAATTAGAAACGTACGAGTAGCAACTTGAAGTCCATCTTCTAATTTATCAACTACAAAAATAGTTTGTGAACACATCACTGATGATTTATTACAAGAGGTTAAAACCAATTGATTTGGGTCTGAACATAAACTATTTAAAGGTTGAAGTTTGTATTAAACGTTCAAGCCAAAATTTATTCTGGTAGTGAAGAATCTGACACGTACTACGATCATTTCGTTTGGTGACCATCAAAGAATGGTGCGCGAATCGGGCACCTCTGTCAGGGGCGTGCATGAAACTTGATTTGGCCGCACTGATGCTTTGGGGGAAAAAGTTTCATATAGTTTGATAGGAAATTTAAAAATACTATACGGACATTGCTATATGTACTAACAATGGTAAAGCGTCCCGCCCCGAACGCGCGGGTAGAGGTTGGTGTAAATTAGAGTATAACAAAAACGTTTTGTTTTGAAATTTCAAACTAAATATATTAGAAGGGTAATCTCCTTCCAACATATGACATTTCGCATTCCAAGCATGTTTTGATCCTCTGGCATTTACACAACTGCATTTTTTTAAATAAGACCATACCTCAGTGAGGTTTTTATTGATAATCTAGTGTTGTTGTGGGTGTTTTTTCCGACAATTTCAATTTATCAGCCAATTGAACACAAGTGCGTAAGTGCGCAAGACCGCGCCCGCCCTTGTCTGTGCTGGGAAGGACACTGGTGGACCCTACGACTTGACTATTTTCGGTGCGTTCCACCACTAAGAAACTGCATGCCACATGCATTATCGATTAGCAGTTCAAAATGAAATAAAAAAAAATGAACTAAAAGCTACTGTAATAGTAATATAAACCAAAGGAAGCCAAAACCGAGAATGTACAAAATGTGTTTTAAAATTACAGCATTTAAATAATAGGATAGGTGTATAAGCGTATCATATAATCAAATATAGGTGTGTTGTATCGTACTAAACAAAGATAACAATCCATATCGCTTTGAAGATATGTATCACCAATTTCCTTAATTTTCTTTTTCTTTTTTCATTGTAGCTATTATGTATGCACCTATCAATTTTTGCCCCCCTGAGGGGAGTGGCGGGCATATACGGGACTGTTGACTTAGAGCGATTTCCGACAGGCGGGAATTTGACACGCCGAATGACTCCGGGTCCCATAGATATAGACTTAGTTCGGGATTTTAGATCTCGGTAGTATTGGCCCCCGGGCCATTTGATACCCCTATAGCATCACCACTGAGGGGATTTAGATAAAAATGCTTGGCTGTACGGTGGGGAATGATATCCCCCAAAAATTAAATCAGTCGAATTGCCCTCGGTCAGCTCGCCGCTCCCCCGCCCCCGAGGGAAAATATTTATAGGTGCATTATTTTGTCAAGTGTCAGCTTAAAAACAAACCAAAGCCGTCTATCGCAGTGGTCTCTTTTTTTAAATGCCTAGCGACAGTTTTGGGCAATACAAATTTCCAAAGCTATAAAAGCTATAGCCTTTACTTCCAATTGTAGAACATTGTTATGCATTGTCTAAAAGATAAACAGTTGATAAACATTCGTTTGCATTGCTGATAGCTTTAAAACGCCGAGAACGACCAACCGTTAAGAAGACTATCACCACGCAGTTATCAAAGTTGCTGATTGTTAAGCGTACCAAAATTATGTTTGTTTTAGTTTACCCGACCTACCCTAAAAAAGAAGCCCGACCCTAGAACATTTTATTGAGTTTGTCAGATATTTTTTGTTTTATTTACCTTTTTCAATAATTAAATGTTTTTGGATAAATAAGTGTATTGTTTTGATAGCACTTTCTTATAAACAATGTTTTATGATATTACTGATAAGTTTTGAATATATATTCAATTTTAGAATCTTCAAGTTCACCATTTACCAAATAAAACAATAATTTACAAAAATAACCTACCTGTCCTAATTTTATGGACATGTAACCTGAAACAAACATATGTTTACGCCATATTTAAATGTCCATTAGTAATGTTAAAAATAACCAAAAATTAATTTTATTGATGTTAAAATAATCTGAACTTTAAATTATTTGTTGTAGATCAGGTTAAACAACACTTTCATGGGACCTGTTCACTTATTGGCAAATTGAAAATTTTCATGTGTTTTTGCAATAGATCCTAATAAGAAAGATAAGTGAAATAACACTACTGACAAAGAATTATATTGGAAATATAGTGTCGTTTATGAAAAATCATCAGTGAAAATGGATACAATTATAACGCGTGCGTAACGTTTTTCATTGGTATTTTGAAAAAAAGTGTATCACTTACTTAACGTCAAAAATTCACCACAATAATTGTCATTCGAGTGGTTAGAGCGACAGAATTTTGATCCCGACGGACGTGGTTCGAGTCCCGGCAAAGACAAATTTTGTTAATTTATTTTTTTCTTTATATAATTGTTGTCTTTGGTCAGTCTAAACTTCTTTAGTTTTTGCAGTTAAGACATTAAATGACATTTTTTAAAAATACGAAAATCTTTAAAGGAACCTATTCATAGATTTATTTGACTTTTTATACTTTTGTTGATAGAGAATACTAAGGTGTGTTATTCCAGAATTAGGGACGATACGGACCACGGACCATACGGACCAGATTTTCGGACGATACGGGCCACATTTGCGGACCATGTCTGAAATAATATTAATTTCATGTTCATTCAATATTGTATTCATAAATTTAATAAAATATGAATTTGCTGTAAATACACAACATATTTTTACGTTATTGCATCGTTTAATGACACAGGTGTGTAACGTAATTGTATAAATATGGATAACCGCACGTTTGTAAATTCCTTTATTATTTGTATAATTGTATGATGCACAATTATGATAAACAATATACAGGTAAGGTACACAACAATTATGATAGACGATATACGAAAAGCAAACAAACAAAAATACAGATACATTTCATAAAAATAATACGTGTAGTAAGACGGCCTCCACATATCTCCACTTTACATACACACTCAACCATTCACACAGGTCCGTACAATCTACAGCACTCATTCAACAATTCACTCGTACTTATTTCTTTCTGTCCGTACCGGTTCCAAGCCGCCCACAACCGCCCCTGTACGACACGGGTTTGTTTGGTTTGGTGCCGCTTCAACTTTTTTTCTTTGATCAGCTTGCACTGCATTGGTACCTCGTTCGCTTCTTCGCACAACAGGGTTATTAGAAGGTAGAAGGGGAGATCCCCCTTTTTGGCCCTGCGGTTTAGGCGGTTATGATAACCTTCAACGTCATTGTTCGTACGTATAGATCGACCGTATACCGACCAGTTTTCGACGGTCCAGATCGGGTTCATCATCCACGTCTGTTGAATATACGCGAAGTAGGGGTCTAGTTGCTCACTTTGTCCCTTTTCCCGGATTTTTTCGAACGCGGGTTGGATGTCGGCAGGTGGTAGTAGTGGTAGCGCGAATGTCTTACGCAGCAGCTTGTACACACGATCCCGACTCTCATACGCTGTCCTCAGACCCAGTTTCTGACACTTTCTCCACAATGCTTGGCCGAAGTGGAAAGCACAGCCCTTGATTTCTGGATCAGCATACACCTCGCGAATGGCCTGCCAGAGACCGGCCTCAAAGTCAACCATGAATGTTTTCACACTGATTTTGTACAGATTCTGCTCACTGTTTCGAGCACCGGGTGGTTGGTTCGGATCGGAGAACTGCTCCAACACACGACGGACTATGACGGGTGCAGTCTCAAATATATCTCCACGAGCCGCCACTTTTATCTGTAATTAAAAGCGAAACACATATTAGCAACTATTATACTATGAACGTTGCATTGCTAAAATAAAAATGTCTGAGCATTTTGTTATTGATATATTATAGACAATATTAATGTATTACCTCTTTCGTTTCCCGAACAGTAGTGAGTAGGCCGGGGTTTGCTGGGTGACTGTGTCCCCGTACGCTTTTCACAAAGTCATCCCCAGTTTGCTTCATTACTGCCGGACACCCACTTCCCCTTCCTCGGACGCTGCATCTCCACTCCATCACATAATGAATTTATTATTATAATAAAAATTATATTATACGAATAATATTAATTAATTGAATTGAATAAACAACAAATAATTATTTGATATATATTATTATACAAATAAATGAATTTATTATTATTTATTATTATTATAAAAATTTTACATAGATCACTTACGTCTCTTGTTCTTCAAACGCCACTGAACGTTCCGGTCGACTCACGTCAAACATTGATGTTGTGTGGTCTGTTGTCACCACGTCCATACTATCACCACTCACATCAGACTCTTCATTCAGTATCAGAGCTGCCTGTGTGTGTTCAATGTCTTCGCTCGGTGCATCAGGCATTCGAAGTTGTACGTGGGTGACACTGATGTTCGCTTCATCTTCTTCTACATCCATTTCCTCGTCATCAGTATCGTAATGACGACATCGCATGCACACAAAACGCAGTTCATGATCATTTCGCACTGCTGCGTCATATTCTTCTTCCGAAATCCCCGTATTTCCGCATCGGATATGGTGCCACCGTTGGCACTTGTCACAAGTGACAGCTCTTGAGTTGGAGTAAATTCTCCATAGACAGAATAAACATGGAGGCGCAGGCATGTTTTCGAATCTGGCAAGACCATGCACATACCTGATATTTATATTGTCTACAATAATAACGATTGTCACGCATTACCTTTAATTAATAATTAAAGACGTGTTCACTCAATTAGTGTATCTGATAATATCAATTAGTAGGTGTCATAAATAGAGCGTGCCCGAGATGCAAACATAAGCCGATGATTAATTAAATTATGGTGACAAGCGTCACTAATACGAGTGTTACAACCTAATTGACATTTTAACTCTAACATATACATAGTCAATAGCATAGTAATTATTTCGTGTTTCAAAATAAGCTCCATGTGGTTAAAACATGTGGTCCGTATGGTCCGAAAATCTGGTCCGAAAATCTGGTCCGTATGGTCTGTGGTCCGTATGGTCTGTATACCTTATTCCAGATGCTTTAGATTTTACAGTTAATACAATGTATGAAATTTTTAAATACGAAAATCTGTTAATAAGTCGCTTTAAACGCATTCCTTTACTCTCATAGTTTCACTTAACGCCACATGCTTTTTCTTTCGGCTATATATTTTATTTCCGCTAGATGGCGCATAATTGACGGCAACTACGTAAACAATCGAAAATATATTTATATTGATAGCGCTGTTCTACATCTATGCAATAAAATGATAGAAGTTAGATTTCAGTCTGACTCATGATGTCACTTTCAGCTCAGGATCGAAAAAATGTTTGGCAAGACCACAGGGATTCGTACGTAATTTTGTGCAACAAAGTATCATCAAAGTTCGGACACGGTTGTTCGGGCATATTTTGAAATAACTCCTGTCCACTGTATTAACTACCACAGAGTTTATAGTAGCAGTGCACGATAATTATGTGTATTTTATATATGTGTGTTGCATTATAAATCTAAATTACTGGTAAAAGCATCATTATATTAATTCCAAATTGTTGTACTTTTTATTTCATGATCAAAGTAACTTATTTAGTATAGCCATTAGCATCAAGTCACTTTCTGGAAACTCATTACAAGTTAAATTAACACTTTTGCTCAATTTGCATAAAGGACAATGAAAATTGGAATGACAAAAATTTTAATACAAATTATCTGTAGTACAACTTTCACTAAACCCCCACTGTACTTCCCCAATTTTACTACCACACACCTTAAAAAAACATTTTAAAATGTTTTCCTAAATATCTAAATGGTTGCAAACCACGATACCCCACGATGAAATATTTTTGTTGCCTGGTGGTGAAAAGTGTGCAGCCAGTCCGGGCCTCGAACCCGGTACCTCTCGCTTACAGGACGAGAGCTCTACCTAGTGATCTAAGTGGGCTGCTTACACAGCTTATCACCAGTCCCAGTTAAGATTGGTACCCAGCGCTTCCAATAAGATTTTCTTCTGGAAGTCCTGACTTAAACCTTTTGATTTTGGAAGTCCGAGTAAAAAAAATTGGAAGTCCCACGTTTATTCATTATCTCAGAATGTTAAACACTGTGGACGTCGGTCCTGTTGGTTGTGTTGTTTTAATTATAATTGAAAAACTATAAAGAAAATGTTTATATATTATTTATTTATTTCATTTCTTAGCTTCAATGACGTTAAATACCAAACTTTTTCAAATACATTTACCATTCATCAACGTCAATAAAATAGATGAGCGCAATAAAATGTTAATAGTGATCTTGCCTGCTAAATCTTAAATTAAATGAAAAAATCGTACATGTATATTTCAAATTTTATCAATTTGAAGTCAATGCACTTTTTGCGTTGCTAGAACTTTTAGATAGCCCAAAATTAAGCAGTGATTGTTGTGACATCTTGAAAAGAAATGATGGCAAACTTGTTATTTGATATTCGAGTCAAAAATTTGCGTATCAGGATCAAATTAACCCGAAAACGATAATCATTTACCGAGTACCAATTAAATAATCAACACGTCCGTATTTTTGTTAATGACCATAATCGAATAACAAGGCAATTACAAAAGATGATAACGCATTCTGTAGGGCGCCGATCAATTAGTTTGGCAAACAACCGCAGTAAATCAAACGTGTGAAAAACCTATATAAGGATGACGCTCGAATTAATCGGCTGATTAGATAGTGGGACGCTTACAGCTGAATCGTAGGCGGAGTTATAACAATCAATATTGGCCACTCACTGAGCAATGCACCTCAGACAATTGATTGGAGGCGGGGTTAAGTATGGCTCAGTAATACAGTAATACGCATGACCAGACTCGATATCCTGTCGGGTTCTGTACGTCCGGTGTATTTGTAAGCAACGTACATGCGAATATTTGGACATACAAAGGACTCCCGCTGTTTGTAAAATGGACGTTCGACTGCAATTTTCGGGCGTAATTAATGCCCATTAACGGAAGTGCTGGTACCGTGACATTTTTACTGCCTCATTCTGTAAGAAAACATTTAAACAGTGTTTAAGTGTCAAGTTGTGTTTTTTTATTCCTAGATCTATTCGACTTGAATCTTTTTGGTTGGTACTGCCTCTAATCTGTAAAGACCCACATGTGCCTCTAGTTTGGTGTCGTTATAAAATGATCTGTAATAAAGGAATATTGCCAAATCCATTGTCAACTGTATCCTAGGCTGACACGCATAAAGACGCAACTTGGCGACCGCAAATCTCCAGCGAAAGTGAGAACTCCAGTACGCAGTCCTGCGGGCAGGTCACATTCACCCTATGGTAGATACAGACAGACAACGCCACCCTATCTCCCCAGGTAAAAGGCGGCTTTTTCTATTTACAAGAGAATTTTTGTTGATTTTGGTGTAAAATAGTATTTTATTTTGCTCGTGATCATATCAAATAGATATTTTCACTTGTGGCTGCGCCACTCGTGAAAATATCATTTTCTATGTACACTTGTGAAATAAAATACGATCTTCCACCGAAATCGACAAATTTTCTTTATATTTTATCCCTTTTTTGGCTGTTTTTTACATTTTAATTTACACAGTTGTTACTTATGACTGTTCCCTATCCACCCATATCACCTAACCTCACTTTGACCTTGACCTAATTTGCACTTAGAATAATTCAAATGGGCTGTTTCTTGGTTTACTGGATGTTACCATTTCGTCTAGCACCAACACCACTTGCTGCAACACGTGGATTCTTACACAGTTGTTGCTTATGACCATCCCCCAAACACCCATATCACCCAACCTCAACACTGCTTGC
The DNA here is from genome assembly GCA_027627225.1 of Congeria kusceri. Taxonomy (NCBI): domain Eukaryota; kingdom Metazoa; phylum Mollusca; class Bivalvia; order Myida; family Dreissenidae; genus Congeria; species Congeria kusceri. The sequence goes on from CM051030.1 coordinate 68,108,802, forward strand.
TACATTACTTGGGTACTTACACAGTTGTTGCTTATGACCATCCCCAATCCACCCAGATCACCAACGTCACTTTGACCTTGACCTAATTTGGACTAATAATTAATTATAATAATTCAAAAATGCCATTTGTTGGTTAACTAGATTGAACCATTTCGTCTAGCACCAACACTGCTTACGACAACACTAGTCTTGGATATTTACACAGTTGTTACTTATGACCAGTCCCAATCCATCCACATCACCCAACCTCACTTTGACCTTGACCTAATTTGGACTAAGAAATGGGCTATCCAGCACCAACAGGGGCATGTGTGTTTATCAAACACAGAATCTTGTGTTCGCTGATATTTCCCTATAAACCATCAAAAAGCATAAAATAAAATGTAATTCTGTATGCAGTTCTTCATTAATACATTACTAAAGTAGTTAATGTGAACATGTTCGTGTGCCTAGCCAGAACTCAAAATTTTAACAGCTTCAAATTTGAACATTTGCGGAAAAAATAGTTCTGTTTCGCTACAACCATAATAATACGGATAAACACATACAGGAGTTAAATTAGATAAAGATAAAATTTTAGCCTGGGTGAATCATGCATTGATAATATTAGCAAGTGCACAGTTTTTGTAGTACAAAATATTTCTGTTCTATTAATAATTTATATGTATGGCTTTGCAATGAACTTTCAGATTTGAGACGCCACCAGATGAACGCAGAAAGGCATCCAATCTGAGAGGAAACAGATATGAAGTTGTTCCTCCAGTGAGAGAACCCCGTAAAAAGCCAGATTCAAGGTATAAATGCACTCTACCTAGCCCATCCATTTCATGGCAGATCCGTGGTCTAGTGGTAATGCACTAGCTTTACAACCCAGGGGCTACAGGTTCCTTTACAACCCAGGGGCTACAGGTTCCTTCACAACCCAGGGGCTACAGGTTCCTTCACAACCCAGGGGCTACAGGTTCCTTCACAACCCAGGGGCTACAGGTTCCTTCACAACCCAGGGGCTACAGGTTCCTTCACAACCCAGGGGCTACAGGTTCCTTCACAACCCAGGGGCTACAGGTTCCTTCACAACCCAGGGGCTACAGGTTTCTTCACAACCCAGGGGCTACAGGTTCCTTCACAACCCAGGGGCTACAGGTTTCTTCACAACCCAGGGGCTACAGGTTCCTTCACAACCCAGGGGCTACGGGTTCCTTCACAACCCAGGGGCTACAGGTTCCTTCACAACCCAGGGGCTACAGGTTCCTTTACAACCCAGGGGCTACAGGTTCCTTCACAACCTAGGGGCTACAGGTTCCTTTACAACCCAGGGGCTACAGGTTCCTTCACAACCCAGGGGCTACAGGTTCCTTCACAACCCAGGGGCTACAGGTTCCTTCACAACCCAGGGGCTACAGGTTTCTTCACAACCCAGGGGCTACAGGTTCCTTTACAACCCAGGGGCTACAGGTTCCTTCACAACCCAGGGGCTACAGGTTCCTTTACAACCCAGGGGCTACAGGTTCCTTTACAACCCAGGGGCTACGGGTTCGAGCCCCCGCCACACCCTAACCTACTAACTCGTCTTTCACATGAGACGTTATACCGAGGTGCAGTGTACTGGGTGCTTCACACCGGGCACGAAAAGACCCAGGGTTGCCTCTGGAACGGGGCATCTCCTGTATCTTGCACTATCCCCCATAACCAACTAGCAAGTCTTCTGGGGGTAATTGCCATATGGGAGAGAATCCCGGTGTACTCGATAAAAATGTACTACACATACATCCATTTCAGTCAGGATTGTTTTCACTGTGTGATTATTTGCTGGAGATCGCCTTATATTGTATTATATTCCTTAAGACAGAAACAGTGGATCCATATACATGAAGCTCATTAAAAAACTTTCTTGAAACCATACAAGTTCTTATGTATATGGCTCTTTCAATTAAAGTTTTATGTTAATGAAGGTTGCTGAACAGGTGCTTCGTAATTTACCATTTTGTGAACAGAAACTGATCAATTTCACATAGAACATCTGACCTGAGAAATTTACTTACGAACAACATCAGCTTTCCATACGAGCATTTTAATACTAGGAACTTATTAACCGCCAAAGCCCGAGTGCTAATACAGGTTTGGAGTGTCAATAACCACTTCTGGCACAGCTTTGATGGTTAATGAGTTTTTTATTATATACCACCGTTATTGTCTTTCAAACCATAAACAAAACTCGTGTGACTCGAATTTTCAACACTGTAAGACCGCCGAAAAGCGCGTGCACATACGTCATTAATATGTGATAAGCTACTTCCAAAATATTCATGTGTTTTCTCGGTAGATACGCCGTTTGAGGTTTTTCAGAAAGTAATATTGGTACATTTTAATTTTGAAAAATTATTTATATTGTACGCATGTAAATTAGATTAACTATTAAACCATTATTCTGAAAAAATGAGAGGTTGCGTCATTACGCCCAAGTGAATTTTGGCGAATTATTTTGCACTTGTGCAAATAACCGCAACTACCTGTATTGGCACGTCAGCTGAAGGTGCTTGATTGTTTTTCCTGTACAAATTTGTTACTATTTATAGTAAGGTATATAATAATAGTCATTATTATTTTAATATGCTTGTTTCCATCTAATTTTCTTCTTTACTTCCTTTCTGAAATCTTTTGTACCAGGCCTTTAAATTCATTGGATAAATATTTTACAACATGACTTAGAAATCTTACAGTCCTATTTCCATTAAAGGCGTCTTTAAATAGCCCTTACATATACATTGCGTGACAAGCATTTGATTTAATTAAAACAGATAAACAATTGAAGCAAATTGGATATTTAACAGGGATAGTCATTGTGGCAAGCCATGATGTTTGCACTTTGAGGTGCGAACATTTGAGGACACCGTGACATTTTATAGCTGATATCATTTCACAGATAACTGATATACATTGTGTAAGCATGAATTTAAAAGACATGTCATAGTTATTAACAACAAGGAAGCACTCGAAGAGCGCAGAACTTTGCCCAGATAGGTAGCCTACTTAACAACTGAACTTTCCAGTGATATGTTACCTCCGTCGCCCATCCCCGAATACTGAAGGATTTTAAAGCCCCAGTCCATAGAATATAATTCAATACATCGTAAATTGGCATTAGTTCTAATGAAAGTAAATGACATGTTTTCCACTGAAAACTGATTCTTAGTTACGAAAGCCATTTTATAATGCCTATGTTTCAAACCGCTTTGTACAAACGGAATATACACTAACGTACATGCTGGTTTACTCCAGAGGCATCACCAGCTATCGCAAACAGATAATTTTACGATAAAAATTTACAAAACATAAATATTTTTTTTCAATGCATTTTTTGGTATTTTGATCGGTAAGATATCCATCAGAAGCGATTTCTGCAAAGTTTTATTTAATTATCATATTTATGGACTGCTGCTTTAACAAAATTCCTGTATCCAGATGAACATCTGGATCATTGACAAAATCTTACCATTTGTTTCCAACCTTTCCAGAAAAGTTCATTGATAACCTTTAAAGTTGCTAACAGATAAACAAACAAATGAACAAACAAAACAACTTTAACAAAAACATAACCTCCTAGGAAGAGGAAAATATAACTTCCTAATAGCTTCCACAGCTTTCAGTTAGGTCGCTTTGAATTCAAAAAGGTCATCAAATAGGTCAACAGCAGCAGCAGGACCAGCATTTATTTATTGTATTCATTGTTTTTCTATTATCAGGCATTACAAAAACTAATTTCTCAGGGTCAATTATTATCAGGCATTACAAAAACTAATTTCTCAGGGTCAATTATTATCAGGCATTACTGAAACTAATGTATATAATGTCAATAGGTTCCTTTCATGTTTTTTAACCAGTTTACGACTCAACGCTGTTTTTTTTCAAACCTTTGTGAATGGGGCGGGGTCCATTTGAATTTTGAAAAGTGCCGTATTACCATATTTTGTGAAAATAACATTTCACCTTATTATGTATTAAGTCAAGTTATTCTTGCACATGTTGTAACCTATTGGAACATGTTGTATGCCTTTTGATATAAAAATCTTAATCAGTCTAGAAGAAAACCTTTTCATGGAATAAAACATAAAGCAGACAAAATCAAACATAAGCTTGCTGGCAATTGCGAAGTTTGGTTGAAAATTTGGGAAAAAGGATGCTTTTTTGCTTTGTGAATGGGACCCTGTTTCGGCCCCAAATTAGCTTGAAAAACAAAACGCTTACTCATATTTGTGAAATAATTGGTTTCATATGGTATATCAGATGAATTCCGGTTTATTATCTTTGTGTATCATATTCACTAATTAGTAGGGTAATTAGTACATTGTAATTAGGAGATAAAAAAACTGGTAATCAAATGATACACATTCACAACATAGACTTTTCGAGATAACAGACCATGATATCTGTGTTATCAGTGAATTCTAAACATCCACCTGCGCATATATATATGTACATTCAGATAGGGAAAGATCCAGAGCAAAATAGCAGAGGGCTTTACGGTGCTCCTTTTGGGCTCCCCCTTATTGCCCATCTTGGCTAGTCATCAGAGGAATGCTAACAATCTTTTAAAATTTAATATATATTTGCAAATATTCAATAACATGTAAAGAGTCATAGGTGAAAAACATTAATTACAAGCAAGAGTTTACATTTCAAACAACTAGCCTGTCTTTCCACCCTGCTCCTTTTGAGAGACTCCCTGTGCCGTTATAGACTATATAATAATGTCTTTCCCTGCATGAAGATATAAAAACTTAATAAATGTGACAATTGTAAATCCCTATTGTTTAGCCTCTGCACTACATTAGTAGCAATAACACTTGTATTGCATGGACATGTTACAATATGCCATGTCATAGCCCCCCCCCCCCCCCCCGCACAACAAAGTTGCCGGAATCCCAAGTTGCAGTGCTAACGAATAATTACTCTATCTGCATTATTTATGGATTTATTCTCCTTTGTCATTTTTTAGCTCACCAGAGCACAAAGTACTCATTCAAACGACATCTCCTCCCTAAACCACTTGGCAGAGTTTTACCAAACTTCACAGGAATGATCATTGGGTGACCCTCTTTCAAAGTTGTTCAAATCGTTACCGTCCGCTGCATATATAGGCCATCAGAGCTAAAAATAGATTTAAAAAGTGTAAACTTACAAAATCTTCTTCTCTGAAACCGCAAGGCCCAGAGGTTTCATATTTGGTATGTAACATTCTAAATTATGCCCCTGGGGTCAAAACTGGCCACGTCCTGGGGTCACATGGTTTATATAGAATATATAGCAAAATGACTTTAAAAATCTCTGAAACCACAAGGCCCAGAGGTTTCATATTTGGTATGTAACATCCTATAGTGGTCCTCTACAAAGATTGTTAAAATTATGCCCCTGGGGTCAAAACTGGCCAGGCCCCGGGGGTCACATGGTTTATATAGAATGTATAACAAAATGACTTTAAAAATCTTCTTCTCTGAAACCACAAGGCCCAGAGATTTCATATTTGGTATGTAACATCCTATAGTGGTCCTATGCAAAGATTGTTCAAATTATGCACCTGGGGTCAAAACGGGCAATGCCCCGGAGAATATAGAATATATAGCAAAATGATTTTTAAAATCTTCTCTGAAACTGCAAGGCCAAGAGGTTTCATATTTGGTTTGTAACATCCTTTAGTGGTCCTTTACAAAATTTGTTCAAATTATGCACCTGGGGTCAAAACGGGCCAAGCCCGGGTGTCACATGGTTTATATAAAATATATAGCAATATGACCTTAAAAATCTTCTCCTCTTGAAACCACATGGCCCAGAGGTTTCATATTTGGTATGTAACATCCTATAGTGGTCCTCTACAAAGATTGTTAAAATTATGCCCCTGGGGTCAAAACTGGCCACGCCCTGGGGGTCACAAGGTTTATATAGAATATATAGCAAAATGACTTTAAAAATCTTCTCCTGAAACTGCAAGGCCCAGAGGTTTCGAATTTGGTATGTAACATCTTATAGTGGTCCTCTACAAAGATGGTTCATATTATGCTCCATGGGTCAAAACTGACCACACCCCAGGGGTCACAGGTTTATATAAACTTATATAGCAAAATGACTTTAAAATTCTAATCCTCTGAAACCGCAAGGCCTAGAGGTTTCATATTTGGTATGTGTATGTAGTCCTCTAAAAATATTGTTCAAATTATGCCCCTGGGGTCAAATCTGGTCACGCCGCGGGGTCACATGGTTTATATAGACTAAAATAGCAAAATGAATTTAAAAAAACTCTCTGAAACGGCAAGGCCCACAGATTTCTTATATTTGGTACGTAACATTGCATAGTGGTATTCTCCAAAGATTGTTCAAATTATGCCCCTGGGGTCAAATCTGGCCACACCCCAAGGAGTCACATGGTTTATATAGACTTAAATAGCAGAATTACTTTAAAAAGCTTTATCTGAAACCGCAAGGCCCAGAGGTTTGTTAAGATTGTCCAAATAAGGCCCCTAGGATAAAAATAAGCGACACCTCGGAGATGCAAATTCTTATTGGGTTACAAATTCTCAGGTGAGCATCCTAGGGCCCTCTTGTTAGCTTGACTATTTGAAGAATATGTGGGCTATCCTACTACCCCTGGTGTCCGCATCCGTGTCTGAATTGGTTAAAGTTTTTATTCAAAAGTCTTGTAACTTCAAAACTACATAAGTTATTCACTTGAAACTTGGAACTAACCTTTGTCATCATCTCTAGTATCAGTGGCAACATTACCCATAAATCTGTTTTGTATTTTGACAGAGTTATGCACACTTTTTACATAGATTTTGTGGTTAAAGTTTTTGTTCCAAAAATGTATAAACTATACAAGGCTTCACTTAAAAGTTTTGTATTTTAACAAATTTATGCCCCTTCCACTATCCAAAATATGTACCAACTGAAATACTTTGAATAGTCAAGCGCGCTGTCCTCTGACGGCTCTTGTTTCTTGTGTGGCCATTTTCTCAAAAGCTACTGAAGGGAGTGAACTCAAACTTCATACATGGATAGATGTTTGTTAGGTGGAGTGCGTTGCACAAGAATGAAAACTCTAGCTGCATTATTTACACAGTTGTTCCCATTTGTCAGTTTCTTTCCCCAGTTTTACTAATACATTTTAATACCTCAAAACTGTTGCTTGTATCAATATATGTGACAAAGCGGTTTGTGAGGGGTATTTGCATCATGACAGTGTCAGTTCTAGTTTTAATACTGTACTACAGCGACCATGTTTGGTGTAGTAAACTATTTAATTGTAACACAAAGATTTCAAATTATAGAAGGGCTCAGTGAGCTATTGTCAAACATTGAAGTAAATGTAAAAATAGTGTATGTTGGAAGTTTTAAACTTGTGTGTCAGCTTGTTCAATGAAAAAGATTATATGTGGCGTGTCGTGGGGAAACCGGGCTTAATTTGGAACGACACTTTACGCAGATGCATTAAGCCCGGGTTTCCCCAATACATGCCACATATAATCTTTTTCATAGATTGCTATTTTACATGCAGTTGCATTTTCTCTGAGCAGGGGTACAGACTATGACAGCTGGGGTGAGGAGAGCGATGAGGAACCAGAGCCCGACCCTGGGACCTACATGCCCTACCAGTACGGCCCGGCCCCGGTGGTGTTTGGAGCCCCGTTTCCAATGTTCTACCATCCACCACCCCCTCCCATGCATCACCATCAACCTAGGCGAAGACGGAGGAACGAAAATGACTACCCTCAGTCGGGAATGAAAAGCCCCAGCTATGGTCAGTCGCGAAATCCATTGGCAGAGAGATACGAAGATGTAAATAGGTCGGTCCCATCCAAAGGAAAGAGAAAATCAAAACAGAATCGAGTGCACTTTAGTCAGCCTGCCCCTGCACCGAACGGTTACTATGGTTACCCAGGCTTCCCCGCTTTTATGCCATACCCAGGGTATTTCCCACAGCCATATGAGGCTCCCAACGTACGAAAGTATGAAGACAGTAAATACAAGGTATGCTGGCTGAGTAGTTAAGAAAGTTTATGTGATATTTTGTGATACTGCTAGATAGCAAGTGATTCTTTTAATTTCTCAAAAAATGATTTAGTAATGAACATGAAAATTACCGTAACTTACTCGTATACTGTAATCAGATTTTGGTGGTACATGCATTTCAAAGGAGTGCTTATATTGTTCAAATGTCACTTTACAATGATCTTATAAAGTGGTCCTAGCAACGGCTTGTGTAATGTTTGTATGATATGTTGTAAAGTGTCGTTGGTTAATTTCACAAATTAATAAGTTTTCACATATTTACTTTGTGTTTAGTTCACAGTATCCTTTCAAAAGCTTTCATCTTTATATTTTTAATGTCATTTATAAATTTATTACTTGAAATTCAGGCAGATGTTTATTTCACTTTGATAACAGTTTCTTTGATAACAGTTTATAATATTATGCATAACATTGGTCTTATTTTCTAATTTTCTAAATTAAAATCAATTGGGAAAGACCCTTAAATAAAAGTTTCAATATAAATAATGATGTTATATATTATAATTATGTACACAAATCTATGAAACAAAGATTTATAGCAAATAATATTGCAAGATCTACAAACAAAAGAAATGCAGGGTGCTGGCCCAAGTATGTTTGTTTGACTTTTGTTACAACTTGTAATGAAAGTTAAAATGTGCGGGTTATTCTAAAAGCGCACATGCAGAATACATGTATATATCTTATAAAGTTACAATCCTTACTTTATTGTCTTTAAAAGACTTGATACTCCTTGGAATGAAAGTTAAAAGATGCAGATTATTCTAAAAGCACACATGCAGTATATATGTAAATATCTTATCAAGTTACAATCCTAATTTTTCCCAATTTAACTATGACTTACATCTATTAATAAAGTATGCAGATAACAAATGTAAGAAACAATGCTAGCATCAACCAGTGTCCAAATTCCATGAGTTATCTTTTGATTTATTTAACGGCGCCCAGTTATTTTCTTCAAAGTGGATCTTTGCCCTAAGCAATGTTGAGCCCATTGTGTGCGGTATGCTGTATTGCTAGTGTTGTTGCATGCCCGTGTGTTTGTTTTGTGCAGTATATTCAGCCCCGGGACACTCCCTACTCCCCGTCCGGTATCTATGGAGACAACGTGTACAACAGATTCAAGGACCAGCCTGTAAGAGTTTCTTTCACATTTAATCCTTGACAAACATTTTCCTCGCTTTTTTGCAACATTTTAGCCCTTCAATAAAAACTTACCAAGTTGAGATTTTATAAATGTCTCAATTTTGGAATAATTGTATTTTGCTTGTGTGGATTCTTTGACAGTTTTAACAATATTTTATACATCTTGCTATTTAAACAATATTCTCTATTGCTCAAAGTACTGCTTTAGTCAGATAGTTAAGTTGATACTTAAGCAGTAAATACTGTAATACTTGCCTGAAAATACTCTGGGGTGAGTTGCTCAAAACTTTAACGGACAATTAAGCTAACAGCCGTTAAAATTTGAATGAAGATATTTATGTATATTTAAAATAACAATATTAAACTGTTAGTTTATTCTATATAAATCGTTATGCGGGAATTATTTTAAAATGTTTGATAAACAATTTGCTGCTTATATTAATGTTATTTACATCTCAAGTTAACAGGCAGGGCCCAGTTGCTCAAAACTTTAACTGCCGGTTAAGCTAATGGCCTGTTAACTTTAGATGTAAATAAAACTAATATTACAAGCAACTCGCTTATGAAGCATTTGACAATTATTTTAGCATATCAATTTATTTAGAATAAATGCAGATTTTTACATTTTAACATTTTATTTACATAAAAAACTTCATCCAAAAGTTAACGGCTGTTAGCTTAATAGTCCGTTAAAGTTTTGAGCAACTGGGCCCAGGAATTTTAATTGGCCGTTAATAGTTTGAGTAATAAGATGCAAGAACATTTATCCAATGGATGTCAACAATATAAAGTATGTGAAATGGTAGTAAAGAAAACAATTTGGTTATCAAGTATTCATAAATAAGTTGTTCAAAATGTGCTTCTTTAAGTTTAAAATCAACAGCCATATACCGGTACACAACAACAGTTGTGTAGTTTATCAACGGCCCATTATTACCCGAAGATTATCTGAAAAATATAACACATTAATCAGTTTTATAAACATGTTTATAGATGAACTAGTAGCCTTACATTTAACCATGGTTAAGGACATCCCATCATCCCATTCTTTAAATAATTGTACTAACAGATTTTGTTGGATCTATTTTGATATACAGTGGAAACCCTCTAAACCGGATACTCTAAACCAGAATCCTCTTCAAACCGGACATATTTTCCGGTCACGATTTACTTCACTATAGATTCAGATTCAAATCCCAAGCAAAGTTTGAAAATAGCAAATCAATGTAAAGAGACTGTTAACACATCGTTCACGTGGTCAAAACATTCACCTGCATACATTTGCTCAATGTATTCTGGGCCTTTAATTGTTTGCAAATTAGACTGAGTACAAACATAAGGGATCAAAGCACATTTCTTAATAGCAAATACCTACTCTAGTGTTTAATCTAGAAGGGCAGAGGGGCATGGCGCTTGATTTGGAAAAGGGGCATTTTGTGCGCGGTGAGACTGTTAAAAAGGGCGCATTAGATTCAAATAGTTGTTTTCTTGAAGTATTTCTGACTGATTCCTTTTATATAATTTTCCAATATTATAACTTCTTCTTATTGTTAAGTTCCATTCTTCGCAAAGATCAGAAAAATTATTTATTTATTATTCATAAGTATTTCCAATGGAAAATAAAACAAGACAACTTTTAAACTAAAACGGTTTATGGGCAAGATAAAATCATGTTTATAATATTAATGGTAAAATCCTATTACTCTGGTAAAACTTTTATTTTTTATCTCTTTTTATTGTAGGAAATATTTGTATTTTCATCAGTATGGTTTATAAGAATGATGCTGTTGATGAAGACCTTGCTACTATTTTCATCATTATGGTTGATAAGAATGATGCTGTTGATGAAGACCTTGGGGCTACTACTATTTTCATCAGTATGGTTGATAAGAATGATGCTGTTGATGAAGACCTTGGGGCTACTACTATTTTCATCATTATGGTTGATAAGAATGATGCTGTTGATGAAGACCTTGGGGCTACTACTATTTTCATCATTATGGTTGATAAGAATGATGCTGTTGATGAAGACCTTGGGGCTACTACTATTTTCATCATTATGGTTGATAAGAATGATGCTGTTGATGAAGACCTTGGGGCTACTACTATTTTCATCATTATGGTTTATAAGAATGATGCTGTTGATGAAGACCTTGGGGCTACTACTATTTTCATCATTATGGTTGATAAAAAAGATGCTGTTGATGAAGACCTTGGGGCTACTACTATTTTCATCATTATGGTTGATAAGAATGATGCTGTTGATGAAGACCTTGGGGCTACTACTATTTTTTTGATTGAAGATGAAAAGCAAAAGTCAAGACTGAACATTAAGAAAACATTGAAATTCGGAACTTATAGCTCGTTCTGCAATTCGTTTTTTTCAGGTATTTTTATACACGTTTTTTGTTATAGTTTATGAATAAAGATGACATTGAGTCTACATTATATGCATTTTGCCCTTTGTTTTCACGTTTATCATAAAAATTCACGAAACAAAAACATGTTAGAATTGCATATGAACATGAGGCTGTTAAAAGCAGACAATTTACGCTCATTTTAAAATCAAAATCAGCATGTTTTTATTGTATCAGCACACAAACTCGTAATCTGACTGCCCCTACCACTGATCTTATCAGTTGGTCACAGATAAGCATATAATAACATGCCATCACAAAGGGCCCTCGTTAACAATCAATTTAGTCGATAGACAAGAGGGCACTGTTACAACCTGAAGTGTAATAACGACCTGAAGTGTAATAAACTTTATTACATTATTACACTTGCTTGCCGCCCTGAAGTGTAATAACGCCCCAAAGTGTAATAAACTTTTATCTTTGTTGAAAATTGTATATCATCAAATACTAAACAAACATTCTTGAGAAATATAACGTATAATGGTATAAAAATGTGGTAATGCGACTGATGAATGAAAAACCAACATTGTTAACGATGTGATACACTTTGGACGGACTACAAGATTTATCAGTCTTTAAAACTAACAACATGTTTCTTTTGTTCATTTTGTAATGGTAGGTGAAAAAGCATCTATTTCACTTAAGAAGGAGACTATTCTACTGACTTCTTTTAATTCTTAACGCCTCGAAGTGTAATAAACTTTATTACATTATTACACTAGTTTACCGCCCTGAAGTTTTATAACGACCGGAATAGTAATACACTCTTTTTGTCATAGTTAGAAATTGTATATTATTCTATCTTTAACAAACAAACGTGAACATTTAAAGGATTATGGTTTAGAATAGTGGCAATGCGACTGAAAAATGACAAACGAACAAAAATAGCGTTCTGATGTAGTTTTATCAGACTACACGATATCTGTATTAGCAACTAAAACAGTTTTTCCTTAGTCCATCAAGTGAAATAACATCAATTCCTAAAAAGACGGAGACTAGTGTCTAGTCTACCGACACCGTGAAAATCTTAACGTCCGGAAGTGTTTAAAACTTTATTAAATTATTACACTTGATTGTCGCCCTAAAGTGTAATAGAGCCCTGAAGTGTAAGAAACTTTTTCTTGGTAGGAAATGAAACTAAAAACAGAGTCTGTTCTACCAACCTCCTATATCTTAATACGTTAAGTGCAATAACGCCATGAAGTGTTATGAACTTTTTTTCTTGGTTGGAAATTGTATATAATTATATATTCGACAATCATAACTAAGAACTTTAATGAATTATGGTCTAGAATAGTGGTTATGCGACTGATGATTGACAAACGAACAATGTTAAACGACTTGATACACTTTTGACGGATTTCATGATTATCCGTCTTTACAACAAAAACGTTTTTCCTTTGTTCATCGTTTATACCTTTATAGGTTAGTGTTATGGCATTAATTTCACTAAAGACGGAATTTACTCTACCGAGATCCTGTTAATCGTAACGCCCTGAAGTGTAATAAACTTTATTACATTATTACAATTGCTTGCCGCCCTGAAGTGTAATAACGCCCCAAAGTGTAATAAACTTTTTTCTGTGTTGAAAATACTAAAGATGCCATTTTACGTACCATTACAAAATGAACAAAAGAAACATGTTGTTAGTTTTAAAGGCTGATAAATCTTGTAGTCCGTCCAAAGTGTATCACATCGTTAACAATGTTGGTTTTTCATTCATCAGTCGCATTACCACATTTTTATACCATTATACGTTATATTTCTCAAGAATGTTTGTTTAGTATTTGATGATATACAATTTTCAACAAAGATAAAAGTTTATTACACTTTGGGGCGTTATTACACTTCAGGGCAGCAAGCAAGTGTAATAATGTAATAAAGTTTATTACACTTCAGGTCGTTATTACACTTCAGGTTGTAACAGGGCACAAGGCGCTAATTGCCTTTGAAAATTAGGGCAGGGTGGGGCATCAATAAAGGGGCTGGGGCGGCGCCGCGCTGATTAGGTCTGGATAAAACACTATACTCGTATGTAATAACAAGACCACATAAGAGATAAATGCACATTGCAAACAGACAGTTGAATAATAAAATTAATATAATGTACAACATTGACTATTTTTGCGCAAATGGATTCATTTTAAAACTGAAAGAAAAACGTGTATGTGCATGATACACATTTGTGATGTATTGAGTAAATTATTTTCTGATATGGTGACATCTTCTTTGTTTTTAATACAGCATTGAACAATGTTAAATGTTTTATAATGATAAATAAAACTATAAAAAAAGCTGTTTAACTGATATGTTTTTTCACTGAGGACTGTATGGGGACTAACCATTTACTTGAATTAGTTACTTCCCCGGAATCCCCTCTAAACAAGACATGGTCACGAGGATGTCTGATCTAGAGGATTGCCACTGTAATACTAACATTTTTTCTTCAATGTCCCATACTATTACTAGTTCAAGTGTTTCTTACATGTTGATACATGTATTTACTGCCCACAGAAGTTGGAAGCAGGTACAAGGCTTGCATTATTTTTGGTTCACGTTATCCAAAACTGTACAATTTATTTAACTTTTCAATTATTATTACCCTTTTCTAAAGATCCATTTCTGTTTTCATATTTTATTTTTGTACACTGGCTACATACATTTACATATAGTGTAGTCAGCCATTCAAAATGTTTAACAGTCAGGTAACAGATAAAGTCAAACCTGTATCTAAGTCATTAAAACCTGTGTACATCTTATTATCAAATGTTCAAGATTTATAATACAATTTAGATTATTTAATAATTATTCTCTTATAGTATATATAACTGATATTTTTTGTGTATCTTTGTTTATTATCCAACCTGTTTTCCGCTTGTCTTTATGGATTTGTTCATTCCAGTCCTTCGACCATATTACCTTTCTTTTAAGAGTCAGAGTTCATAGAAATAGATATTTTCTGACTTCTTTTTTATAAACTATTGTTTCACCAGTTGTCTTCATTTAATGCCTGCATTTCATATTACAATTGGTTAGTAATAAGTACCAGAAATACCCAACATATGAGCTTTTGTTTATTATTATCTTTTCAGTTATTTATTTTTTATTTATTTTTTGCTTCATTCTATTTCAACATTTAGCTATATTTTCAACCATTATTTATGATTTTCCATAACTTACATGTTAGTTAGAAGAACTTAACCAAATACACAAGTGACTTGTAGAATTATCTTTATTACAGGATCAGTTATTAGCATTTTACATGAAAGACCACCCATTATTTTCTGAGAATCTCGTTAACTGGTTCATTAACCAGTGCCTCGATGATTTTATTCCTGACCTACTTTACGATGCCATAAGCGAACTCGGCAATGCGGTTGGTATTTGCATAGAAAAGAAATGGCACCAAAGTACTGGCATATTCACCTTTATCATGCTTTCCAATTTATTGTTTGTGCAATCTTACGACATGCTATTGGCCAATCATCAGAAATTATGTGCAAAAATGTTGTTTGCACACATGGCTTCATTCAGAACTGGACTAGAATTTATTCAGTGAATCATGGGTGGCAAAGTATACATTTGCCTTACTGGTCTGTAGAGGAATTACATTGGAGGCGCGTCGTGGGAAAACTGGCCTTAATGCATGCACGTCATCCCGGATCAGCCTGTGCAGTCCGCACAGGCTAACCCCGGATGGCACTTTCCGCTTTTATGGTATTTTCTGTGTCAATGAAGTCTCTTCTAAACATAAATCCACTGTAGGCGGAAAGTGCCGTCCTGGATCAGCCTGTGCGGACTGCACAGGCTGATCCAGGACGACACTTTACGCACATGCATTAAGTCCGGTTTTTCCATTGTAAATTCTGATTAGTTTTCACTTGTCAGAACATGCTCTGGGACAAGCTGGGCATTATAGACGGGGTTTGTACCGATCTGGAAAAGGTCATGAAAAATTGACTTTGTCTGGAAAAATCATGGAAATCTTGAAATGTGGCAGTCCCTGAGATTTTTATCCCAATTGCGGCCTGCCTCTTTTCGCAAAAATTGATGTCAAAGTTGAGGCATATGATTTTTATGAGAAAGTCAGGATTTTGATTAAGATATTTCAAATAATTGTTTAAATCTTGAAAACTGACAATGAAAAATATGTGTTGAGTTTTTTGCATAAAAATTGTAATTTTTGCTATGATTTCTTGTTTGGTTGCCATAGCAACCATCTCTTTATTATTATTATTTTTGTCCGAGACATTTGTGAATTCCAAGTTTGTTATTTGGGATAGGCAGTTCAGTAAATATATATTATATTAATTACTTTGTCCTCATCATGCTAGGTTCTGTAATTTAACCATGACAAACATTGAAATCTGTGTGAAATGTGAAAATTTGTCGTTCTGGTGGCTTAAACTGCTCATTCTTGCTCAAAACGACTGACGGAGAAAAAAGGAAGCCATTTTTAGTTTCTACACATATCAGCGTATTCAAAACTGCCGATAATTCATTTTTCGCATTTGGGCCAAAAATCTTATGGGCTGACACATATGGACTTGATTATGGAAAAATCATGAAATTTTCAAAAATTGTCATGGAAAGTTGAAAAGTGTCCTTTAATATGCCTGTTAGTGTATAAAAATGATCAAATCCATTAAAATATAATCAAACACAAAAATAAAATCAAGAGTGTAATGATGGACAGACATGTATTGCAGCGCTACAAGCAATTCTCTTCTATTCTTCAGGATGCAAATCAGTCCAGATAAATAATTGTATTACGTAGATCAAATAAAATGTGGATATCTGTGTACTATTTTGACTTTAGTATCTTCGGATTGTATCTTTGAAAACTGAGTAATGTCAAGGAAAAATAATGGAATGTTGGTTTCATCCATTTCTGTGGGCCCAGTATAGACCATTTATTTTGCCAACCTTGATTTATTCCAGATTAATATTGGAATATACTTTTTACAACTCCAAGTTGTTTCAAGCTGATTGTATTCTGTACGTCATTTTGTTGCTGCAAGCCCCAGTTGGAAAGCATGATATATCTCACAGATCTGTACAATAGTTGCTGTCACCCTGCATAAATTATGTAACCTCCATAGAAACAGCTTTTGCAATGCACTAAGGATCATATGTTCAAGACTGTGTGAATAAAATTATGTATGGCTCAGATATAAAACTGTACTTGTATTAAACTTGTTTTAAAATTAAATTATTTTATTTTTTTGCATAAATACTACTGAAGTCAACTCGCAGCTTATTGCTTAATGTTTTAACACTACTGGTAACGTTTGCGAGTAAAAACAGTTAAAAACTATTTTCACTGAATGTTTTACCTAGAGATAGTTCAGTTGTGATACTCTCATTTATCAAAAAGATGTTAGACTTCACAAGAAATGTCTTTCAAAATAATATTCACCAGTCACCATTCATTGTAATTATAATAATCTACATAAATTATAAAATAAACATATGATACATGCATTGAAGAGTTTATTTGCCATTATTATCAAATTCTTTAAATTCTTATCCATCAAATTTTCTATTTATATTGGGTTAAAATTCAAAAGGCATGACAACTCAGTTATGATGTGTTTTAACATTTGAACTTGATTTGAAATGACTTTGCACAGGTTGTTTTGCATAGTTTCTCTAGCCATGATTGCACAGGCTAATCCAGGATGGCACTTTCCTCTTTTATGGTATTTTCTGTTTCAAGGAAGAATCTTCTGAGCATAAATCCATGGTATGCGGAAGTGCCATCCTGGATTAGCTTGTGCGGACTGCACAGGCTGATTTGGGACGACACTTTACGTACATGCATTAAGCTCGGTTTTCCAATGACATGCCTCAAATCAAATCCTAACTTTGTTAGGATCTGAAGACATCGTATAATCACGTTCAAATAACCTTCTGAACAATAACAATCTCAGCCCTGCTGCGCCCAATGAAATTGCTTTTTGCACAGCAAAGTTTGGCCATGGTTTTTGAAAAGGTGATGCATTTCCAACTGATCCTCTGGTTAATAATTTACAGTTAATTTTCATGTGGATTATAATAGATATAGTGGTAACCTTAGGCAACTAAACATCCAAAGTTTATGTTAATTTCATGCATAGTTTTTGTGGTTTATATATAAAGTTATACCACAACATTTTGTAGGCAACAATATTTGATTGGCTCTTGGAAAGGTCATCTGAACGTGAACCCTAATGGGAAGTCATCCTATCCAGTAAGCGGATAATATAGTAGCGTCAGACTGGAGATGATTTTAATGAGACTGGGCTTTGGGTATGGCTGGTTATGGTATTTTCTGGTAAAGTGTTTGGAAAAGTATGTGTGAGATTTGTCGTAAATTTATTACCTACCTTTCTTTTTCCAGGTTTGTTCTGTTACTTTAAACTAAATTTAATATATAAATTCCCCAATATGGTTAATATTTATCAATGTAAGTCTGTGGTCAAATATTATGATATTCATCAGCAGCAGTATTTACTGCACACATGCATAGCGATATGGAGTCACATTTAAATCTCTTTATCTGGTTTGCTATTTTACAAATTACATCAAAATATTCATAAAAGATCAAGTAAGTTGGGGGAAATTACAAGTTTCGTGAAGTAGAAATTGACTGATGACATGTCTTGCTGTCATTCTTGCTTGAATTTGTTGTACCTTCATACATAATGCAAAGCAATGAACATTTTTGCTACCATATCATAATTACCCCAGACAGATATAGCAAAAACTCCTCTTTAGTCTCTTGCTGTAGAAAACTCAGTATTGTTTGTTTGAATGCAAATTTGTAAAGTCTTATGACTGTCCTATCATAAGATTTTTTAAAGAAAAAGTATCTCAGATTTTGTTGTTTTGCGCTACAAAAGTTTTATACAAAATTAAAGATTTCACAGTTCGTTGCGCTTCAAATTGTTTATGTCACAGTCAATACACCCACGCTTTCCATGCAGATGTAATATATTGTACATATTAGCAGAACACAGAGTTTACATGCAATGCATGTGCATTTTAACTGTAAATAGAACTTGTGTTTACGTCGCGTGAACAGTAAAATTCGGATAGGCGTTTCGGATTTTGATTTTATTATACACATTTTCATTCTTGATGTTATAATTACTATATAGTTGAAAATATTTTATGTTACACATTATGGACAACAATGAAAAACGTCGTTGTGAGTAAATTACGTTAACTTTTTTATGGCCTGAAAAAATTATGGCGTGTATGGTATCTGTTTTACTATAAAGTTAAGTAAGCATTCATTCGGACAGATACATAATTAATTGTTGTAAAGACTTGTGAGTAGATTGTTTACCTTTCTTATTGGTGTCTTCATTGAATCATGTACGAATCAAACAATGTCCAAGTGTCGATGAATATTTGACTGTTGACAAAACACATCTTGGGTAAAAAATAACAAAAATGTGGAAATATGTACAACCTGGTGTGAAGTCAACTTCTAGTTTAAATTGGAATATGCTATGGGAAGATAATAACCTTGATTTGTACATGTATAAGGAAAAAATGGCCTGATTATCATCACTTCATATTTGTTGGTAGATGTTTTGTCCCTTTTATAAATTGTATATAGCAATTTAATGTGCATGCAATGAACATTATTTTGTGTTTGATCGGTACAAGTTTCCAGTGTGGAGTTTCTTCAGTTTTTCTTCAGTTAGTAATTTTGCACATCATCATATTTCTTATCTGTGTTAGTATTTAGATGAATGTATGATTCACATTGATATATGCACTAATATGTAAATATGTATTCCCTTGCAGTGTCGTTTCAGCACATTGTTTTCAGATAATGTTTCTTAAGGTTATTTACGAATATACAGTCATGTTATTTGATGAGTTATTTGCATAGTCTGCCTTAAGAAACCATTGTTTTAAATTGGTAAATTCCTATTAAGAATATTTGAACTTCTTTGTGTTCCTGTCTTGTCATATTTATATTACACTGCTGTCACACGTTATATACATGTTCATTTATTTTCAATGTATGCAAGTAAGTGTATTTATGTCAGTGTCACTTTCTGTGCTAAAAATATGTTTTTATAATTGCTTCCTGAAATTCTGTTTGGTATTTTGTGTCAGATTAAATGTTTCATGATCTATTTATATGCATTCTCTCAAAATTTAAGATATCCAATCCAGATTTCTGCAACATCATATGCAGATTGCTCAGTGCATATTACTGTTTATAGTGTGCATAGCATGTTATAAAAACAATTAGAGGTATGTCAGGAGAAAACCAGGCTTAATGCAGGTGAGTAAAGTGTCGTGTCGGATGAGCGGACGGCACAGGCTAATCTGGGATGACACTTTACGCACATGCGTTAAGCTCAGTTTGTCCACGACATGCCTCATTATGTCTTTGAAACAGGGTTTTCCCCCGAAATATTTAAAGGGATGTCGGGCCGAACCGGGGTGGGCTTGGTAGGAGTGTCCCCTCTTTACGTTGTTAGAAAATTTTAAGTTTGAGTAACGTTACTGCTGCAATTTGGCGTATACTTAAAGGTGTGTACACTAATATATTGCAAAACAAAATATAAACAAAAATGATGAACACTTGATTCATAGTATTTAATGGTCTTGGAGTAAATACGTTCATACATAAATGCAATGTTTCATACATAATCGTTACCTAACTACTGACACGGTTCAATTTTCAATGATCTCAAACATCCAGACGACGGTTCTACACTTGGCCCACTGCGACACGGCCACGTCGTAAGGGAACTGCTCTGTCGTCTCTCCTTCCATAGATATCAGGAGTAGAGCTGCAAGGGTTTCGTTGTTTAGACGACTACTCTGCGACGTCTTTACCCTGCCTTTCGTTTCGACATTTTACCGATTAATGAAAATCATAAAAAGCAAAATGTTATCAAATCCCATGATAGATGAGATTTACAAAAATAATTATTCTAATTTAAAAGGTGAGATAATAATTAATGTAATGAAAAGAAAAAAAAAAATTAAACATTTTATTTGTGTCGCTAATTTTATAAACTACACACGTTTTGTTTTCACAGTTTTCAGATAAAAAGAGACGCATACAGTATGTGCTAATTAAAGTGCATTTAAGTATCGATTAACGCTCCACTTGCTATCTTACCTATCCGGCAATTTAGTCGATTAACTCTGGCAATCGAGAACCGCCCTCCTCTAATCGATTATTTTGTACAATAACCAATGTTTTCACAGTTAATTGGTTTATATTTATGACATGTCGGGTGTTTGATTAAGGCATGTCGCTGCAATTAAGGTATGTCGGAAGACCACCCCAGATTACGAAGGGATGTTGCTAGCAACATGCCATTCTGGCCTGGGGGAAACCCTGCTTTTAAAGTCTCCTTGAAAAAATGGCTGATGCAATGTGATAGAAACAGATTTGAAATTAACATTCAAAAATAGATTTCAGTTATTTTCTTTAAAGCTGGGTATCTTAAACACAGACAAATGCAAAACATGTTGCATATAAAATGTGAATAAATTTCTCAGGAATGCAAATTTTGTTGTCATTGTTGTTGTTAATTGTTTTTTTTGTTTTTTTATACAGCCAAGTGCAGTAGACACCATGATGGGGCGAATACAAGACGATATTCTAGCGGACGTGTTACCAGGCCAGATTCACGAAGTGGTGCGGTCCACTCTCACAGAGATAGTAGATGAGTAAGTGTTCTGTTGCCTCGGCAACATGCAGTGTGATTCTTGTAACTATTAATTTTTAAGAAGTTATGCAAGTAGGACATTTATTTATTATTGAATTTGTAGATTTTGATATCTAAACAAGTTGTTTGAAACCAAATCAGCTATTTGTGTGTCATTTGCACAGTTATTGTAATGAATTGTTAGGTAAAAAGAAATATATTTGAGGCATGTCGTAGGAAAACCAGGCTAAATGCATGTGCGTAAAGTGTCGTCCGGGAACAGCCTGTGCAGACTGCACAGGGTAATCCGGGACGACACTTTACGCACATGCATTAAGCCGGTTTTCCCACGACACTCCTTATTTGTAGGTTAAATTATTAAAATATGTATGAAAAGTTATTTTCAAACGTTTTCATTCTTGTTGTAGCGTAGTGTAAAATTTTACATATTTTGTATACTCATATAATTAAAGAGTGTATGTACTATATTTCAATTATTTTCGAAATAAGCAGATAAAAGTGACAATCTTGAATGCAAACAGCAAACCATAAAAATGATGATGGAAACATTTAATATGAAATAAGACAGCAAGTACTAGTCTTGACTTTTGCATCGTTTTTTTTTGTGTGTTGTGTGGGGGCACTATACCGTTTCTTGGGCTTCGGACTCGGCCTGGTGGGGTCTGGATTCGAGCCATCTTGCACACACTGATAATGTCAACACCTGAAAACAAACCAAACATCGATTCAATATTGTGGCTGTGGCTTCACAAAAATGTAGGGAAAAGAATTATGCACACAGTTCAGCTATAATTTTAACATGCATGATCAGCCAATTTTGGGGTTCAAATGTCACCAGTTTTCCCGACCATTTCGGTGATTTTCAACATCAATTTGCAACTTTCCTGCGAATGCGAGCACCTCAAACACTGCATGCCTGTCTGCATAACTTACCAGGTACTTGATTGCAACTGAGCAAACTGGGGGTCAACCATTCAGATTTTCCAGTAAAGCCCATTTAAATATTCTGCCAAAAATGGCGTTTGGAGCTAGGAATCCTCATTTACGAATTCTATGTGCAAGGTGGCTCAACACATACACTGGCTTTCCATAGGTCATATTTTCCAATTCACTAAGAATTCAATTATAAACTCCAGCCCTTAAATTTGATACTTACAACTTCTAAAACACTCAAAATGCTGCTCAGTTTCACTGTATCCCTATATATTAGAATTTTCTCCCCTGCCAATTCGAATTTTTGGCTAAAACTGTTAAGTGCCACCAGTGTATATACATGTATTTGAGTTTCCGTTGGTACAGACGAAAACTATTTGGTGATTGAAAACTAGCTTTTTGTGCGTTTAAAAGCAATGTTTGTTGTCTTAACTTTTAGTCCATTTTAAATAGAAATATATGTTAATTAACTGAATTTTGTTAATTGTATTTATGCCACTGTATCTATTGTAAGAATGTACATACACACTTTAAGATTATAAATAAATGTTAGATCAACCATTGTTCCAATACACAAGTACGTATTTGCTATGTATTGGTATGTGTGTTACGAGTTGATTTTGTGGAGACATGGAAACTAAATAAAATGCTTTCAATAGATGCCCAAGTTATGCCCAGCAAATCAGGTAAAATCTGCAAACTGTGATCAGTGTCTTTCTGTGTCAACTTGTGCGTGCATTTTGGTGTTTGTAAATGTGGAAGAGAATTTTGTTTCTAAGGCCTAAAATAAAATATTGTTTGTTTCCCCTCCCGCGACCGACCCAGCAAAATCGCCGCGACCCAAACAATTTTATAGACCAAAGAAAACAATATTTTATTTTATTTGTGTGTGAAAATGCAGGGTGCGAATCCTTAAAAAGAATCCAATAGCGTGTACAAATCTTACTTTCAAAAGACGCTTATAAAATGACTTTAAACGGACAGTTCTCGGTAACGCGTAATTCTAAAAGGACGCCATAGCATTCAGTGTCAGATTCTAGGGCGCAACCATGTTTTTTTAAAGACAAAGAATGCCCACCGGCACTAAACAAACTTGCCTTTATGCACCAAGTGTCCATTATCGATAAAATCTTGACGCAGAAACTTTGGCTGATGCGTTGTTCAGATACAGTATTACAGATTGATGCTTTTAAACACTATCCACGTGCTAAGCATGTAACACGCTTTTCAGCTACAAACTGAGCTAGCCACAGTTTGACAGTCACCGTTGCTATGGCTGTTGTTAACAGCGTTATGTTTTGGATGCCCGGCAATTTGCAACGTCACACTATTATTCCTTAGTTTTAACAGGTTTTTATTATTAACGCTCTTGTTTTTAACGTGTGTTATTGTTTCTTCAATTTTGATATATTATTGTAAGGTAATTAGAACATAGTATTACGTAAATAAGCAGAACGTTATTAATCTACTACAATGAAAATATTAAGAATTTATACTATAACGTAACATTTCGAACATAAGGAAAACATGAATGAAAATGACTTATTGTATGTAAAAATAGAATATTTTTTCGACCAACCGACCTACCCTTTATTAGCAATGGTCGCGGGAGGGGAAACAAACAATATTTTATTTTCGGCCTAACAGCAGAATGGTACTAGATTGATTTTGAAAAAGATGTTTTAAACTTTTTACAAGACTTTGTTCATGCTATTTAACCATGTTTATTTTCATTATTATAAAATATATAATTCTAATAAATTAAGAATTGCTACTTCTAATATTAGTGTGTAATATCTTAGATCTTTGAACTTTCAAACGGCTGAATTCTAATTATTTGTACACAGTACATTTTTAGTTACTTTTAAAAACTGTCATATGTGGTACTTACTATTTAAAGGGACTGAATCCAGATGGTCCAATCGTAAAAACAAAAGACCAATGTCAAAAATACACGGTTTTCTTACATAATCGTTTAGAACACATAAAAAATTAGACACATATGTTTTTATTTACCTTGCCCATCTGGAGTTCAGTATATTTAACGACATTTAGTGAACAAGCAGTGCTACTCATTTAAGTCGGTAATGTTGAGTTACTTACGCACTTGTTAACTTAATATTCTGGCACTATCGGTTATTGGCATGCATGTTTGCTTGCTACACTTTGTTTGCCCATTGTTTCTGTTGATGATGCTATATTCTTTCATGATATGCACAGAGTTTTCTATACACAAAGAAGAAAGATTTCATGGTTAAATTGCCGATGAACAACTCGAAAAAGTAGTATCTGTAAATAAACAAAGATTTTTCGTTCTGATGCACTAACGCCCTCGAGGTTTAATTCCTACGCATCGGGACTCAAAATCAATGTTTATTTACAGATAAACAAATCAAAATCAAAAATTATTTCTTAAGTGACGCAAGATTTTCTGTTAATAATTATCCGGAGGAAAAGGAACACAAGTTTTTAATGACTATTTGGTGCACATAGAAAACACCAGATTCGTCTTGAATAATAAAACACTACATTCGTCTTGAATAATAAAACACTAGATTCGTCTTGAATTAACATAAGTTAATGATTTGAGGCTTAGAAATCTGTGTTTTCAATTTATGCCATCAATTTCTGTCATTGTTTGAAAGTTATCAAATGAAGACATTTAAATGGCATATGATGTCTCGTAAACAGATTAAATAATGTCAAAATAGTGTCATTACACTGCATGTTAGTTTTATACAATGATCGTGCAATAAAGCTATCGTTAGCCCATTACTGATGAGGGTTATTCCTTCAATACCTGACTGATGATGGGATCAAAGATGTTCTGTCGGTGATTGTATGGAGTCTTCACTTGGGAAGTTTTGTTTAGTTTAACCATATTTTATTTCTCGAACAGAACATATTATGCTTCAAATAATTTGTTGTTTAGAAAATGGATCAGAACGGAAGATAATATCTTATAAGGTCAGGTATGGTTATATATCATTCAACTATTTAACTTAAACTATCCCCTAAGAATTTGTACGTTATGTAGAAAAAAATTGATCAAAATTCGACAAAACCGGGCTAAGATGGAGGAATTTTCGTAAACAATATAACTTTTTTTCAAGAAACCCAGTTGGATGCAAGTAATAAATAACAATTTATGTATGTTTATATAACATAGTAGATATATAATAATAATATATAATGTATAAAAATGACTTTACAAATTTCCCCAAAATTCCACCTTCCACTAAAACCCCAAAAAAGGGCTGATGGTTCTCCTCCATAAATGGGAAGTTTTGTTTGTACAGAAGGCTGAAGTGAGGACTTCTTGCATTAACTTAAATTCCAGAGCATGTGTATAGAAGTGTTGAAAGGCAGGAGCTTTTTTACATTAACATTTTTGTGATTTATTGAACAACTTTTCTGTATTCTTTTATGCTTAGTAATACATTTACAAACACTTGACTATAAACACAATATATTCGTTAATATTTATATTACCAGAACAATTAAACTTGATCATTAACCATAAATTTATATTAAAAATGTTTTACTATTTTACTAGATTAGCTTATAGGCCAGTGAAAGAATGGATTGATTTTTGTATTTTTTTACTAGAAAAGGAATAGTTACAAAAACAGAAGCATTTATAGCTAAATTAATTGATACTGGTAAATGCTTTTCTCCTACGTCATGGTGAAGTTATTATGCGTAATTATGGAAATCTAAAATGAAAATAAAAAAAATTATCAAATGTACTTGGAACCATCGTCTTGTTTGTTTGCATTGCAGCAATGTTTTTTCTGAAACAAAGTAGCATGCTGCTGTCTTGTATAGATTTTAACTATTAATACAATTTTCTAAATTAAATTAATTGAAGCGTGTCAGAAACCCAGGCTTAATGCATGTGCGTAAAGTGTCGTCCCGGATTAGCCTGTTTCAAGGAAGTCTCTTTCTAAACATAAATCCACTTTTGGCAGAAAGTGGCACCCCAGATTAGCCTGTGTGGACTGCACAGGCTGATCCGGGACGACTCTTTATGCACATGCATTAAGCCCGGTTTTCCCATGACACGCCTCAGTTATTAGCCTGTTTATTAGCCGGATTAGCCTGTTTCAAGGAAGTCTCTTTCTAAACATAAATCCACTTTTGGCAGAAAGTGGCACCCCAGATTAGCCTGTGTGGACTGCACAGGCTGATCCGGGACGACTCTTTATGCACATGCATTAAGCCCGGTTTTCCCATGACACGCCTCAGTTATATTAATTTCTTATACTGCTAGTAAGACAAAGTTTTGTCACATTCTAAAGTTTGTCAGTCTATGTCAGAAGTTCTTGAAACAAATGAAAAAAAATAGTGTGTTGCATTCATACATGATTGGAAGAAGAAATAATGAAAATGGTCCATAGAGTCTTCAGTGGAGTGTGACTCACTCCATCACTACTTGCCAGGTATATGCTGTACTCCCAAACGGACGCAGACCCCCTGGAGAGTTTCCTCACGCGGCTACTCAACGACGCCGTACAGGAGGCAGCGGGGGATGTCGTCAAGGAGACCATCCGAGAAATGGCAAGAGATTACGTAGACGACAAGCACCATGTGACGGTGTTCGATGACTTATTTGAAGACTACATGGATGAAGTCGGCACCAGCATTGTAAGTCTTTTAGGTCAAATAAGCTTACATATCCTTGCCTAGATTTGTTGTAAGCATGACTGGGAGCAATTGTGAAATACTTTGATGGCCTTCTAATAGTTTTATCTTGCTTGGGCAGGCAATATCCATTTGTGGCGCGTCGTGAGAAAACCGGTCTTAATGCATGTGCGTAAAGTGTCGTCCCGGATTAGCCAGTGCAGTCAGCACAGGCTAATCCGGAATGGCACTTTCCGCCTACAGTGGATTTATGTTTAGAAGAGACCTCCTTGAAACAGAAAATACCATAAAAGCGGAAAGTGCCATCCCGGATTAGCCTGTGCGGACTGCACAGGCTAATCCGGGACGACACTTTACGCACATACATTAAGTCCAGTTTTCCCACGACACCCCTCATATTTAAGTAGAAGTTCACCCTGGGCTCATACTTAAGAAGGTTTGTATGTTACTCATCACTAACGTTGTAAATAAGTCAAAATTAAAATTTAAGTTTGAAACACCAAGCTTTGGTACATAACATAACTAAATAGTAATACATTTGGAATTACATTGTAATTTCAATGTCAAAAATCTTTAAAAAAGTCTCTTTTTTTGTCAGAAAATCAAACTATAAAATTGTCAAAATTTTAAAAGATTTTTCTTAATTATCAACAAAGATTAATTACAAATACCAGTCTGAGGATGTCTTGCAGGTTCAGGATGCGATCTTTGACCTGATGTACGAGGACTTCATCCGAGACGAGGTGATAGAAGGCGAGGTGGAAGAGCTGCTGGTGGATATCGCCAAGGAGACGCTCAGTCACTATGACAACAAAGTCATGAGGCGCGAACTCAAAGTGGTATAGTGTGATAGACAGATTGATTTATTCTCATTAAAACAAAGCGTCAACAGTCAGAGGTATTGTACTTATTTTAAAATCGCTTGTGAGTCAACTTTATATGTTTATCATGGGTAACATAGAAAAGAGTAAATGCTATCAGTTTTTTCCATTGTCAACTATTGGATCATTTCAGCTTTTCTAATGAACCATATGTATGTTGTACATAAGCTACAAATTTCTACATACCCCTTAAATACAATACTTTACATTCCCGTTATTCGGCTAAATTTTGCTAAGTGTTCCCAGCAAGTTGTGAGACTCTGTTTCTGTTTAGTGTTTTTGTTGACATGAAGCCTAGTTAGTTTACTTTGATGCCAGGACTATACTTTGATAACGGTAGGGAAACGCATTAACCATAGCTCTAAATGTGACACGGTGTTGATATTAGACTAGTTTCTGGTGTTGCTTTGTTTGGCTGAGGGGAGGATTCATTGTTTCAATTCAGTCTGGAAATAACAGTCGTAGAGACCAGATCAGTTTGAGATGACTGAGTGTTAGTTTTGTGTGAGAATATCAGGAAATGGGGATGTGAGATATTTGATCTGCAATGTACAATGCGGCAGAGACCAGATCAGTTTGAGATGACTGAGTGTTAGTTTTGTGTGAGAATATCAGGAAATGGGGATGTGAGATATTTGATCTGCAATGTACAATACGGCTTGTAGTGGGGGAGACTGTCGAGAATGGAGCCTATGTGGGATGTCTAAGCCTGTGTGGTAGCCCTAGCCTGTGTGACGAACTCCGAGCCTGTGTGGCGAACCCCGAGCCTGTGTGGCAAACCCTGAGCCTGTGTAGCAACCCAGAGCCTGTGTGGCAACCCCCCAGCCTGTGTGGCGAACCCTGAGCCTGTGTGGCAACCCCAAGCCTGTGTGGCAATCCCTGAGCCTGTGTGGCGAACTCCGAGCCTGTGTGGCGAACCCCGAGCCTTTGTGGCAACCCCGAGCCTGTGTGGCGAACCCCGCGCCTGTGTGGCAACCCCGAGCTTGTGTGGCAACCCCGAGCCTGTGTGGCAATCCCAAGCCTGTGTGGTTTCGATATGAGTGATAACAAGTCTGGTTAACTGTGTGCGTATGTGCGCGAAGTATTGGGAGTGTTATTTTCTTACTTGAATGACACAAACGATTCTTCTTTTAAATTAGCGTTTGTGCGTCAAGAACAAATACTAAAGGTTTTATGTTATATATATACGCTGCATGGATCATGACGTAAATGGACATCGAAGGCATTGTTGCTTCAATCAATTAACTGATGTTATAGGTAAACAGACTTGTGCTGTTGTATTGTTTGCATATGAAGATACTTTCGAAAAATTTATATCACAGTCTGTTGAATACTTAATTTGCATGCCTGTATCAAGTAAATCTATATCAGTTTCTGTAAATAATAGTTTAGATGTAAAGGTATTTGTGTTAATTAATTTGCTCCCTATACATATCTGGTCCAAAAGAACCTCTGTTGCATACTGGAGTCTGGAGTGATTAATCACCCCTGCTCCAGTGCCTGAGACTACAGTTAACTGTTTGTTGGCTCTTTTACATTGCAAATCAACCCA
The DNA here is from genome assembly GCA_027627225.1 of Congeria kusceri. Taxonomy (NCBI): domain Eukaryota; kingdom Metazoa; phylum Mollusca; class Bivalvia; order Myida; family Dreissenidae; genus Congeria; species Congeria kusceri. The sequence goes on from CM051030.1 coordinate 68,138,132, forward strand.
TCAGTGGGCATTGACAATTTAGTGTTACCTAGATTTTGCAATTAGAAAACAAAATGAAAAATAAACGCCATTCTGTTTAATGTTTGAAAGTATCTAATGGTAAGAATAAATTATGTTGTAATTTTAACAGAAACCTATTTTAGAAAAAATTTATGAATGTTTTTATGTTCATTCTAATTTCAGACTGTTATACAAGACCTATTTCACATTAACCAGCGACTTGAAATCTTGATAGATAATATATATCAATGTAAATTACCCCTGGTATGTCTGTCGCAGGTATCTAAGCATGCTGGGGGCCAGCTTATAATCAATTATCCCTGGCAGGTCTGTTGCAGGTATCTTAGCAGGCCAGGGACCAACATATAATGAATTAACCCTGGCGTGTGTGTGGCGGGTTTCTAAGCAGACTGGGGACCAGTTCAAATTAAATTACACCTCACATGTCAGTTGTAGGTATCTAAGCAGACCAGTTTAAGTCATTTACCCCTGGTGTGTGTTTTACAGGTTTCTAAACTGGCTGGTGACCGACTAATGGAGTCAGTCATGTTGGACTACCTACTGCAACTTGTGGCTCGACAGGGACACGTCTGGACGGAGAGCGATCACGCCAACAAGTACATGGACGGTATGATTAGCCTGATACATTTCATGCTGATATAGAGAAACCATAATGATCTATCGACCTTAAATCGATCAAAATTATACAGTTAAAAAAAACTTGTTACAACATAAACAACTAAAAGTTTTCAGAGGCCTGCCTGGACATTTTGTATGGTGAAGTATTCAATATTTTCTATTTAATTACTTCTAAGGTTTTTTAAGTCTTGTGTTTGTCTGAAAGGATGTCTTATTTCTGAAAAGTATGCTTCTGTACATCAGGTTAATTCCCACTGGATTTATGAAAATGTGTGTTTAATTGGTAAAGGAATATTTTGATTAACAGAAAAAATTATCGTTCCATGTTACATATTCCTTCTTACAGATATTATGAGCAATATTCTACTGGAAAAGCTATTAGAAGTGACAGTGAACCGCAGGAAAACCATCAACAACAAACCTCTCAGAAAAATACACCAGAAAGTTGTGGCCGATGCGGTATGATTCCAGTTTATTATCTCCCTTTGTTTAATTAATTTACATATGAGGCGTGTCGTGGGAAAACCGGACTTAAGGCATGTGCGTAAATTGTCGTCCCAGATAGCCTATGCCGTGCGCACAGGCTGATCTGGGACGACACTTTAAGCACATGCATTAAGCCTGGTTTTCACCTGACACGCCCCTTATTATAAAGACAATATTTGCATTTATGAATTAGAGAAGTTCCAATTAATAATTATTTAAAAGTTGCTCATGACAATGTATTTGTTCCACACATAAAAATGTAAAATCTGTGTACATATCAATATGGTGTGTTGTCAAGTATTTATATTAATGACACGAAAGAGACATAAGTGCTTAAAACTTATATGTTGTAGTCTTTTTAAGTTTTATATTGAGGTCGCGGAATCGTAGTGGATATGGTGTCCGCCTAGCGATCGGGAGGTCCCGGGTACAATCCCCACTGTGGGAGTGTACTCAAGATCTCCCCCAAAGACACCAATTACTGGTTCTACCCAGGAAACGATCTCGAGAGTTTCTCAGTAAGCCTTAGGCTTTCGATGCATTCGGGCTAAAATAAATAGGTTTAAACTAAGTGTCGATTGATTCTATATGATGTCATTAAGTCATTAATGAATGTTTTCCTTTCTCAGAATTATAATGTTATAACAACTCTAGCTGTATTAGCAATGAGGAAAGTCTTATTTACCAACTTATGCTCCTATATATTTTAGACAATTGACAAAGTGCCTATACAACCCATTAAACAACATAAAAAAAAAGAATTGAGGGGCGTCGTGAGAAAACCGGTCTCAATGCATGTGCGTAAAGTGTCATCCCGGATTAGCCTGTGCAGTCCGCACAGGCTAATCTGGGATGGCACTTTCCGCTTTTATGGTGTTTTCTGTTTAAAGGAAGTCTCTTCTAACCATAAATCCACATTAGGCGGAAAGTGCTGTCCTGGATCAGCCTGTGCCGACTGCACAGGCTTATCCGGGACGACACTTTACGCACATGCATTAAGACCGGCTTTCCCACGACGCGCCTCAATTATTATTTCTTTGTAGGCCCTGGATGTGTGCCTGCAGCAGTTGTCTGCGACGCTGGATGAGGATCTACTGGACGTCGATGAGTACGAGAGAGGAGTTATGGAACCCTACGTCTCCCATAATACACCACTCATCAGCCTTTCAACCTGAGGGGTGGGGCTTGCAAGATGGTCTTCCTTTTGGTCCGTTGTTTTAAAACTGTGGCTATGCACATAAGTGAATATGAAACTGTGAAAAATGCATTAATGAATTAAGCTTTAAACTGTGAAAAAAATCACTGTGACTTTATCTTGGCACAGTGAAGAAAGTTAGTGTGAATCAATCTTGAAACATTGAAGAAATTAATTGAGAATCACTCTTGTTTGATAAAAGTATTTTTAACAATTTAATGTTAGATTTTTCACAACAGTTATTTAGGTTGTAATAATACATGACTGGTATTATGAAAAGTATGGAATATCAATATACATGTATGTTGCTGAAACTCAAATTCATTTGTTATTTAATATGAAACACATATTTTTTCCCAAAATATTTTTGGCATATCAATATTGCCCATTAGTTTGTCTTTCCATATGAACTGGTTCAGATATTAGTATTCATCATTTATGCCTTGAATACATGGAATTTTTAAAATGCTGATAACCTTTTTAGCGCGACTTTTCGAAGAAAAAAAGTCAAGCTATTTGTCGTTGCCCTGTTGTAAGCGTCTGCGTCAGAGTCTGCTTAAGTTAATTTTTTTGGTTAAGTTTTTTTTGTTAAGTTTTTTGTCAGAGTCCATTTCTCAAAAACTATCAAAGTTATCCATTTGAATTGTTCACTATCAAAAGGGTTCTCCATTACAACAAGGCAGGTAACCCTGTCATTTGTATTTCCAGAGTTATCTGCCCTTGTTTGGACGAACAACTAAGCATGTTTTGACAATTTGTTGGTAAATATAATATTTCTCAATAACTATGAAAGACATTATTTGAAACTCAAGATACTTTTTTATGGTGCCGACGCCATTCTGCAGACAAGAGAAGGTAACTCTTTCATGGATTCTGCTTTAGTAATTGCCATTTTTTCAACTTAGAAATTTCTCTTCAGGTCAAATTTCACAATATCTATAAGAGGTATTGACTTGAAACTCAAAGTACTTGATCACAGTGATGAACTTATTTCGTAGACTAGAGCAGATAACTATATCAGAGCTCCAGATAAGGTTTTAGCCTAAAGGGTATTTTACCCCCTGATTTTTTGGTTGAAGGGTATTTTACCCCCAGTCCGTCAGCTTTAAAGGGTATTTGAGAAATTTAAAGGGTATTTTCATTTTTTATACAAGATCAAAAGAGTATTTTATTTGCTTGTTATATATGAAGACATTAATATTGGCAAATGGAATAAATTGAATGTAGACAATAATCTGTAGGTCTATCAAAACATAACATTTACTTGGTAAAGTAGTAGTTATTTTCCCAGATACTTTGTACTTTTTTTTTCATTGCAAATCCTGATTAAATGTTTTTGCATTTTGTAACCTGATTTCTGGTCCTTCTTGCTTGACAATTAGCCAATTTTTTGCCACGATTACAGCAATTTTTTAGACAATTTTGCATTCACATAATGCTTGTGTTTCTTGTAAGATTTTTCAACTCCTGTGACAAAGAGATCGCCACTTTTCACCTTTTAAATAGGAGAAGCATGATAAGACTCATTCTGATTAACATTTTTCAAGATAATGCCTACTGGAACTGGCTGATTGAGCTTAAAACGTTCCGTTTTCGACCCACATACACAATGCAAAGCCATTTTGAGTACAAAGATTCGCTTGATTCACTTTTAATCGATTCAAAGGCTAACTTACACCATTAGCTGAACTGGATAATTGGTAAAACAGGTTACGCAGTTTAAGCGATTAAAAATACGTACCGAGATTTGCAATGCGTAACGTTACGCACTGGGCAGATTTTCAATGCGTTTTTTTTTTTTTCAATGCGTAAATACGCGGATACGCGTCTTATCTGGAGCTCTGCTATATCAAGGATTTTGGTGGAGTTATTGCCTTTTTTCAACTTAGAATTGTTTGCTTTATGTCAAATTTCTCAATATAAGAGGTATTGACTTGAACTTCAAAATACTTCATGACAGTGATAAACCTATTCTGCAAACAAAAGCCTAGAGCACTATCAAATACGAGAAAATCGAGCGTCCAGCACCTGTAGGCGGTGCTCTTGTTTCATGTAAGGCACCACAAAAAGTTAATTTGTCTATTGCATAAGTTTTATATTTGCACTAACAAGCTAAAGGTCGATAGTTTGCTACTTGTGAAACAGCATTCACGCTATACTGGTTAAATTCATAAAGTTTTGTCACATCTGTCAAATTATATGAAGACATACACATGGAGCACATAATCATATTTTAATAACATATACATTTATATGTGTTCAGACTACACAGACTAGAACTTTATTCTAGGTAATAAGTTTTATAATTTATATTTGATGGATCTAAACAATAGAATATCACATTGAATATATTGAAGCAAAAAAGGACAGGATAGAATGTGTACTTAGAATCGCTTAGTATTTTTGGATAATTTGAGTTTGAATTCTCAGTGTTAATCTGTACACACCGATTAGCACTCAACATTTGTCACTATTTGATATAGTGTTTACCTGAGTATGAAGGTTATGGGTTTTCTCAATGTATTATCCTTTATGCAGCATATTAGTTTCTGCAACTATTGCCTGTACTCATTTGTCTTAATGTCCAGTGATATCTGTGTTTCTGCATCTGATATCTGTGTTTCTGCAACTATAGCCTGTACTCATTTGTCTTAATGTCCAGTGATATCTGTGTTTCTGCAACTAATATCTGATATCTGTGTTTCTGCAACTATAGCCTGTACTCATTAGTCTTAATGTCCAGTGATATATGTGTTCCATCTGTGGCAAATAACTAAAATTCATCTCTTCTGTATGGATTAACATTGATTAGTATTTTCCTTCATTTCAGTGAGTAATTAATTAAGGTTGGGGGTTGTATAATTATGCTGGGATGTAATTCTTGTTTATTTACCAGTACTTCACTACTGCAGTTTCAGTAAAACGTTGTAGGGTTTGGAAAGCAGAAACCAACATACCTTTACATGACACTTTTTACGCCCCCACAAAGTGGTAGGCATTAATAATTGCACTTGTCCATCCGTCCGTAGGTACGTCTTAACTGCTCAGCAGAATGCGCTCAAACTTCCACAGCTGAAGAACCTTAATTTGTAGGTGATCATAAAGAAAGTAACTTTGGCTGCGACCAATTTTGGCAGAATTCTGGCGCTTGTCTTTTTTTTCCACGATAGAATATTTTGTGGACTCAACTCCTCTTTAAATGCTTGGCGGATGGTGCTAAAACTTTCACAGCTGAAGAACCTGCATGTTTAGGTGATTGTAAAGGAAGAAATGTTGCATGCAACTAATTATTTAGCGGAATTACAGCCTTTTGTCATTTTTTCCATTATACAATATATTTGAAAAAAAAATTGTGGAGGCAAAAATTTGTGTTGGCGACATGCCTTTTGTCTGTGTCCAAGCATGTGTCGTGGGGTCATCTATGTCTGTGACACATCTAGTTTTCACTTGTTTACATAAAATGTTGTCAGAGTACACATATACATACATTTTACTTGTGATGTTTTATTAAATTCAATCTCGGTGTTACTACCTTTTGTAAAAATATAAATCTTGTTTTTCTGTATAATTCTGCATACTTTATCTTAAGTTTGCATATTTGCATACTTCCATGAACTAGTGCAAGATTTTTAGTTACACATAACATGTCATCAAATAAAAAACTGGTTAAAATCTTATATCACTTTTTTTGTTTTAAGAGCTATGGTGCTAATTCGTTAAAACTTTTGTGAGCTTTGAAATAACATAAAATTTGGTTGTTTAATGTATTCGGTTTTTTTCATGCTATACCCCTTGTATTTGATCGGTATTGTCTCGGTCCTATCTATATATATGGAGTCACATATTCTTGTTCAGTTTATTGGAGCAACTCCAATTCTTGTTTGATATAGTCATGACACAAATTGATCAAACAACATTTGACCTTACAAAAGGTATTCTCTATCAGAAAGGGTTATATGTAGGGACTTGTAAAGAGGTGTTTTTAAATAAAGCGCTGTGATTTTGAGATGGACCTGTAACTGTGATATTACGGTTTATTATTATTATTTATTATAATTATTATTATTATTATTTATAAGTCATGCTTTATTTGATTAAGGCATTGGAGGACATCTGCCTCAATGACAAGCGTAATATATTGCAAATCTGAGTTCATGATTACCAATGTAATGTGTGACGTCATATGCGTGGTTCTTGGTCTGTGAATTTCAAGACGCTGCATGACGTCAGCGTTTTCGTTACGTTGCAATCTAATCACTGCTTAAACTGAAAGTGAATCTATACATTCAGGTGTTCTCGTTAGACTGCATCAAAATTCATACAGTAATAAATGACCAGGCTTAGTATCTGTACGCTGTGCAACAATTTATTACTACACATCTAAATTGCCAAGTACTATTTTATGTGATTTAGCTCAATTGTTTGAAGCCCAGCGAGCTTATGCCAAGGGGGTTCTTCTGTCTTACATGCATGCGAAATTGAGCCACTTTTGATGACACAACTTAGAAATGTTCCTTTGGTTGTCAGCATTGCTTAAATGGTTCCATTCACTGCACAAGAAGACTGCTAAAGCTAAAAATATATAATTCTTTCATTTCATCCTCTGCTTAACGTTGGGCTAGATTATACAAGTGTAATTGCACACAAATATTTATGTCATGGTTGCTCAAATTATTCCGGTTTGTTGCACTGAGACAACTTCAATTAAACCTCACAGAAATGTTCCTTGGGTGTCCTCTGCCAAAGTTGCTCAAATGGTTCCGGTCCGGTGCATAAGATATTCGCTAGAGCTAATCAGGGTACTTTTCCTTCTGACACTCTGTATTTAAAGCTACAGTCCATAGAATATACTTCAATACATCGTAAATTGGAATTATTTCTAATGAACGTTAATGACAAGGCATTTTATAATGTCTTTTTTCGAAAACGCTTTATATGAACGGAATATACACTGTTATTATATGCTTATCAGTGAAATATCGAATTTTATTGGTGAAATAAAATTTTATATTTCACTGTTGGAGCAGTGAAAATATAAGATTTTATATTTTCACTGCAGTAAAAATATAACATAAAACGGACTATTTTTCCATAAATAACATCGATCTACAAGTAGTGGTTTACGACCCTTGGCAAATATATATACATGTACAGTATATACATGCATGTGTTTACATAAAACACATTATAAAATTCGACAGAATTATAATTTAGTGACAACGACTTACAAAATATGGCACTTTTTTCCCACCATACTAACGAGTGACAGTTTTGGAATAATTTACGACGTAATTTTTATGACGTCCGAATATACGAACTTGCGACGGTTAAGCTTATCTCGCGCAATTGTATTTATTTATTGTCCAAAACCATAAAATAACAAGAAAATGTGTTGATTTCGGTGTAAGATCGTATTTTATTTCACTCGTATCATAGAAAATAGATATTTTTACTCGTGGCTGCGCCACTCGTGAAAAAAATCATTGTTAATGAACACTCGTGAAATAAAATACGATCTTACACCGAAATCAACAAATATCCTCTATATGTACTTGATGATTCACTCCAGTGGCGTCACCAGCTATCGATAATTATACGATAAAAAGTTTCTAAAACGTTAATTTTTTTACCGATTTCAATGCTGTTTTTGAATTTTGATCACTAAGATGTCCGTTAGAAACGATTTCTGCGAAGTTTTATTTTTATTTACGTATTTCTTGATTGCTGCTCTAAGCCAGTGGAGCATTACAGGTCCTCGTGGGCCTCTTGTTCATCTGTCTTAAACTTGTATGTCTATAATGTCCTATTTATTTACATTTTTATTTGTCATATTGTTTCATTTATTTTAATACTTCCTTATTAGATATAAATTGTAATATAGTATCAAAGTGTATAGTTACAGTGTTTAGTGTATATGAATGTTATTTTGTTGTGTCTGTTTTTATTATTCAAGTACTGTAAATAAACCTTACAATGCTAGTCCTATATTGTCGTTCGGCGTTATTAATATCTACATAAGTGAGTGTTGCTATGCATTGAAACATATACAAATATGAGTGGTTTTCCACGCGACGCACATGATCGAGTATGGAATGTATATAATTGTTTCCCATTTGGTCGCCTGGCCTACTGACATCATTACACTTTGCATCGTAATACAGCAGTCAGCATTAAAGATATGGGATCGTTCTAGTTATGAAAGAGGATAAAAAATATAGGTACTTGATCAATATCACGCGATTGCAATGTGCATGCAAGTCACACGGCCGCGAGTGTTTATCCCCGTAAAGTCATGCTGGTGACATTTCGAGAGGATACTTCCCGTATACGTGGTGATCCATGTTCTATTTTAATGTAGAACTTTTATGTACGTATTTAAGATTTTAAACAAAACATTAAATACCGGTAGCCCAAAATAACAATTATTATATTTTTAATAAACTCACTTTAAAAAAAAATTGTGTGATGACTCACTGATGTGTATAAAAAAAAAAAGTATTCTTTGTTAAAGGAACTATGTCAACGAAAATCTGGCTTCCTATTGCACTATAAAAATTAAACTAGATGAAAAAAAAATGCGCTATCAGGCTAAGACAAGTACGTTAAATGAAGAATAAATGATATAGTACATAATTAGATGTTTGATAAAAACAAATCACCAACAACATTTGATTATTATTTTCATTCATTGCCCGTGCTCAATGTAGCTCTAGTTTCACTTATTTCAACGTTAATATTTTTTTCTCATTTAAATGGTTTTTGTTAATACGCGCAGAAAAAAAACAGTAAAAAGTATCATAAATATACAGCACCTAAAATACAAGTAAAAACCACCATATCAAAAGCAATATGAGTATGTGATTACTCGACTTTGAAGAGCGAGTAAATATCGAACATAGCAGATCTAAAGCAAAATGATATATCCTCCAGTGACCTAATTCCGGTGACATAAGGGATTAATGAGCAAAATCTCTTAGCAGTGTTAGTAATGCAATAACAAATGAATTACCTTCAAACAATTATTTAATTCCAGTATATTGCATCTAAAAATTGTTTAATTGCACAAAGTAATCCAATGCAATAAGAATAAAATCCACAGTCACTGTAATCTCGTTTGGCATAAACAATGCTGACCTAATTCCTGTGACGTACCTTTACACACAAAAAGGGACTGTACTCTGTAGAAACCAGCATATAGGCGGGAAAGAAGCTGTCAATCAAAGTTTTGTGTTTACCCTAGTTCAGTCGTTTACTTGGAAATAACAGTGTTTAGTGATTACGGGTGTTAAACAATGGCAATGGAATTACATGTTAGTTAAATGGAGTAGGTTTAATCAGGTTAGATATTTAAATTGATTTATACATGTTTTCTCCAATTTTTCGTAATGTTTATTATTATTTTAATTTACAATCATTTTTGTGTACAATATTGGATTAGCGCATGCGTCAAATCACCGGAATGAGGTCTCCCACGGAATGAGGTCACTTTACGATACACAGAACACCGATTTAACAATTGTATAAATACGCATGTATATAAAACGCATTACGCGCAAAATAAACAAAAGGTATTTGATCATGTATATTATGAAAACGAAATAACATTTAAAAAAAGAATAAATATAATATGGAACGAAGTATGCAGAAGAAAGAACAACGAAAGACGTTAGCACATAGCTCCAATACATTATACAGTACACTACAATTATTATAAGAGAACAATGAAAGACATAAGCACATAGCTCTAATTCAGTGCACTACAATTATTATAAGAGAACAATGAAAGACATAAGCACATAGCTCTAATTCAGTACACTACAATTATTATAAGAGAACAATGAAAGACATTAGCACATAGCTCTAATTCAGTACACTACAATTATTATAAGAGAACAATGAAAGACATTAGCACATAGCTCTAATTCAGTACACTACAATTATTATCAGAGAACAATGAAAGACATAAGCACATAGCTCCAATACATTATACAGTACACTACAATTATTATAAGAGAACAATGAAAGACATAAGCACATAGCTCTAATTCAGTGCACTACAATTATTATAAGAGAACAATGAAAGACATTAGCACATAGCTCTAATTTAGTACACTACAATTATTATCAGAGAACAATGAAAGACATAAGCACATAGCTCCAATACATTATACAGTACACTACAATTATTATAAGAGAACAATGAAAGACATAAGCACATAGCTCTAATTCAGTGCACTACAATTATTATAAGAGAACAATGAAAGACATTAGCAGATAGCTCTAATTCAGTGCACTACAATTATTATCAGAGAACAATGAAAGACATAAGCACATAGCTCTAATTCAGTACACTACAATTATTATAAGAGAACAATGAAAGACATTAGCAGATAGCTCTAATTCAGTACACTACAATTATTATAAGAGAACAATGAAAGACATAAGCACATAGCTCTAATTCAGTACACTACAATTATTATAAGAGAACAATGAAAGACATTAGCACATAGCTCTAATTCAGTACACTACAATTATTATAAGAGAACAATGAAAGACATAAGCACATAGCTCCAATACATTGTACAGTACACTACAGTTATTATAAGAAAAATGAAAGACATTAGCACATAGCTACAATACATTATATAGTACACTACAATTATTATTAAAAAAAACAACAACAAAGAAAGACATTAGCACATAATTATAAATCAGTACACTACAATTATTATAAGAGAACAACACTTGGATAAAGTTCTTATCACACTCTTCATGCAATCTTGTTCACAGTTCTTTACAGTGTGCCATGTTGTCCTTTGTTGTTTGACAAACATTGGCTCAAAACGAAAGGAATGAACATGGTCGTTATAAATGTATATAATAACCAATCACACGATTGCCATATATTGCATTGTTATATCTACACAAAATTATATACGACTTTAGGTGTTTAAGCCATAATATACTTTGATGGGTATGATGGGTATACACTATCCATGTTCAATCATACAAACACATAACAATACTTTCGCCAATGCGAACATGTGTATATATAAACTTATCTGTACATGTACAAGTATGTCATGACAATAAACATAATAAGTTTAACAATTCATCTCGGAGAAAGATAGTAGTTCATATACATGTGTGGCCTGCGCGTGTGTAAATATTCCTCTGGTTTCATATTATCAGGCTGTGCTGATGGTCACCATTATATATGCGAACGAGGTAGCTGTTTGCTTGCCATGAAGACGTCGTAAAGAATACTTGGGAAACGCTTCGCTCATGTTGATAATCAATGATTCAAGTGGATGTATTAAATAGTGAAATCCATTTGCCGAAGACAATCATGCTGCTCGTAACCTTTGAATCAAAGGCTTGACAGTTAGTTCCAGTGTCAAACGACACCGGTCGGAATCGGATCTTTGAACTTGAGACGCTGAAACTGCACGTTTTTGTGCGTGTACACAGTTTTGGACCACCGCCAAATCTGGTAGACAAGAAGGGTCACAATAATGACAACTGCAACCACGCCCAGCGCGATCAGCAACGGCACGAACCAATGAGTGTCCTCGAGGCGCTCTTCAAACAGATTCGAAGTCATAAGGGACTTTTGTTACATGCACATGATACTACTTACATATACGTTAATAACATTAAGAAATGTATGGTTTTAGAAATAAATGAGGCGCGTCGTGGGAGAACCTGACTTAATGCATGTGCGTAAAGTGTCGTCCCGGATTAGCCTGTGCAGTCCGCACAGGCTAATCCAGGACGGCACTTTCCGCTTTAATGGTATTTTCTGTTTCAAGGAAGTCTCTTCTAAACATAAATCCACTGTGTGCGGAAAGTGCCGTCCTGGATTAGCCTGTGCGGACTGCACAGGCTAATCCGGGACGACACTTTACGCACATGCATTCAGTCCGGTTTTCCCACAAAGCGCCTCAAATAATACAAAGTATTATAGTATACTATATATAATTTCTTGTGTTGGACTTAACAATTGTCAAGGCAGTGTAAACAGTATTACTATAAAATAGAGTGGGCTAATATTTGTCGTTGATAAAGTTTATAATACTCATAACACTGTTAAAAGTTTCGATTGAAAATGATAGAACACGTTTTTTATAGAAAAAAATCGCGTTTTTATCATGCGATATTTGCTCCAAAAATAATTTTCTGCTGTACACTCGCAAATTCCAAAATTATATAATAGACAAAAATGGTCTTTTCCCGTGAATAAAACACTTACTGTTTGTTTCTTCGTTGTGAATATCATGCCATCTATCCAATCGCTGAAAAAAAATACCAGAAATAGTAGTCTACAAACAATTATTTTATGCGTATTATTATTTAATGCAAATCGAAAGTATATTTGCATTTTTTTTAAACTTTCGCATTAAAGTAGAATGGTGCTCACGATTCATTCTAACATATAACGCAATAACATTATCACTAGACCTTACCTTAACTCTTTGAAGTAACGGATCCATTTTGTTTAGTGACCGTCTGGATAAAAAAAAACGATGTTTCTGCCTCAAATTCTTATCACTATCTGTCAGCATTACCTGGTTCGACATTAATTTATACTTTTTTTTACAGATCCCCGCATCACGAGTGAAGGGATTCCAATCATCATTACGCTGGATATAGAAAGTTTAAAAAATCATCCTTGTCCTACTTTTACTAAATTACGTGTAATTATATTTGAATATAGCGACAGTTTTGCAAACGTAATTGCTGCATGTATGTGATGATGTTGATATTTCATTCTTATTTCATGTTCGTCGACAAAAATTAGTCGCCAACTTGTCGTGAATGTTTCCATCTGTCCGTCCGTCCCTAATTCTTATACTGTCCTGTCTATTGCTGACCAGCAACTTGTTGGCATTCAATGAAACCTTAAGCTGAACTTCATTTCCAAGAAATTAGCAGGACGGCCTGTAGCTTCAAATGCTGTAGGGTCTTATTGTTATGGTTGCCAACGGTATATATATAGCGCCAGCCGATTGTTCTTTTGCGGACCATTTCTCAGAAATATTTGCTTATAACTAAGAGAAACTTGGTTAGAAGCTTCAGTACCAGAAGATGTGCATATCACCATAATGTAACGATGTTTTCATATATTTGAGTTTTCTTTGAATAATGGTCTTATTAGTACAAGATTGCACATTATTTATAGAGCTGCTGTCGAGCTTAGTTTAACTGCCTTGTGCATGCTGACGTGTCGTAATTCTTGACAGTGACATCACTTATTTTGTTTGCGTTTCATTCCGAATGTATATCACATTAATTACTGAAGCATTGTATCAGCCATATATGGCTGTATGGCATTCATTATATATTGGTCAGAAACAATAAATTATGATGCTAAATTAACAATCTAGCATTTATATTTTTGAGAAAAAATGTTTAATGATATCAATGTGTGTGTGTTGTTTTCATCTGTTATTACATTAATTATGGTAGTCCTATTTTTTGTGGTGCATTTGTGCGGAATGGTATTGCTGTTTTTATTTCCAACATGGAAGCATCATTAATTTTCCGACTAGTGTGCTTATGTCATTATCTTTAAATAACTCATTATCTATATTTGTTATTTTATTATACAACTTGACAACTACTGCAGAATTAAAGCCATACTGGTATAAAATAGTAAACAGTGAAAAGTACATAAAAAAAAATGTATTGCATACAAAATATTTAATAAGCCCCAGATCTAATTGCATAAACGTTTAGTACATAACATACCAAATAATTAGTAAGTAACAGATATATGGCTTAATAAGAGAACACAAGAAGGCTATTGGAATAAAGCAAATGCAAGCACATATATCAATTCTGTAAAGCAAACTACATGTATAATAATATCAAAATATAGCTTTCAAACAGAGTAAAGATCACAGTGCGAAGCTGTCTTATATATAAACCGTCCCAGTCCTAAAATACGATTGTATTACGTTGGCAGACAGTAGCTGTAATGCTGGGTGAAAGGTAAATGACATGGTAACTGATTATCCGAAATTAACCAGTAGACGAACATAGATCGCTCCGCCTTTCTGTTTGCCCAAGGTTGTTTGTCCAAGGATTTGAAGTAAATCGAATGGATAATTCAACCATGTGCTATTATTTGCCACTAAAATATAAACCCGAAATTGGTGAACTTAATCCTTGGTTACAAGTATCTACTGGTCAATTGCGTGAACTTTCACAAATAACAACTATAAACGTACATACAGCCTACATATTGATAACATTGATATTGGTATCAGCACGAATGCCATGTCATACCAAATACATGTAACTTGGGGAATATGTACATCGAAACACTTAATGGCACGAAGATGAGCACATTTTCAGTTCAAAGATCATGGTGTAATGATGCATAAGAATGTATCAATCTCAGTTGTCAGTAGATGGTATTCTTCTTGAAACCTGTAGTCAAACAATGATGAAGCACAAGATTCTGTGCATTAAAACAATGATCTAAAACTTTATGATATACTTGACCACAGTTATACTTTAAGTAAAAGTGATGATGGAAATTAATCTGTTCATACCATCGTTCCGTTTGTTCTAATTTGGCAGCTGTATATAAGGACCTCACTGATTTATTGGACTTTGCATTAAATGTCTATATTGTACACCAAACAAATTGTATGTTCTGGCAAACAACAATCCACGCAAGTGTGACATCGAAAAAGAAACACATTTAACATTATAAAAGTCTTCGTTGGCCACTATGGTGAACAGTTTAAATATTATACTGGTCCCCTGCAATCTGACTACACTCGGCCGGAACACAGGTGAGAGGTGTTACATTGGTGTTGTTGGTTTCGATGGAGACCTCTCTCGTTGAGTCTGGTTTTTCATCTCTACAGACGTTAATCACGTACCGTGTCTACTTCGTTGTTCGGCTGCAACAGCTAGAGTTAATCTTGGCGACGAACGATAAGGCTGTTTCAAATATCTGTGTTTTAGTGTATATCGTTGGCTAAATTATGAGAGGCCCTATATGTCACCAATATGTATAGGAGCAAGCATATGTGCTACTTAGAAAAATTGCTAAAATAATACGTTTCTCTGTTGTTGAAGATATCGGTTGCTTAATACTGAAAACCAAGAAGACAACTCCGTTGATGGCCTTTGTCAGTACGAGTTTCAGACGACGCCAGACGGATCCGGATATTGCAACTGCAGCGGCTGAAACTTAACGCTTCTGTGGATGTACACAGTCTTGGACCACCTCCAGATGTGGTAGATAAGGAAGGTCAGAAGGATGACAAGTGCCACCACGCCCACACCAATCAGTAACGGGGTCCAGTCATTCTCTTCCAGTCGCTCTGCAAAATGGTACGGAAATATACGAATCTCTATGGGGCCCCATTAAGGATCATGCATGAGTTGAAATTATGACCAACCTTCACCTTCCCATCTACGTTGACGGTATGTCTCTGTTAATTGTTCAAATCATCTATGTATACTACATAGCACTATTTCATATAGTAACAAACGTTAAAAGGGTGGTCCTAGTTGTTTCAAGTATGTTGGCATTTTGCATATAGCTAATAATACAACTTATTATAACTACATATGTATATGAAAATGATATTTTACATTTTTTATTATATTTTTTCGCTTATTATACAAGTACTGGATAGTTTTAACTATACTGGAAGTTGAATTTTATTATCCGCTGATATAGTAATTATATGATGATTCTGAAAGTATATGTCACTTTACTACATATTCGAGGCGTGTCGTGGGAACCCCGGTCTTACTGCATCTGCGTAAAGTGTCGTCCCGGATTAGTGGGTGCAGTCCGCACTGGCTATTCCAGGACGATACTTTCCGCTTTTATGGTATTTTCTGTTTCAAGGAAGTCTCTTCTAAACATAAATCTACTGTAGACGGAACGCGTCGTCCCGGATTAGCCTGTGCAGACAACAGGCTAATCCGGGACGACACTTACCGCAGATGCATTAAGCCCGAGGTTCACACGACACGCCTTAAATATTAAGTTACGGAACCTTGTTATTGTATAACTGAAATCACAAACCCTTAGTTTCCTTGCTCAGTATCTCAACCCATGCATCCAGCCTCTGAAATAATCGTCAGTAAGAGCTTTATCAGGCAAACGTTATTAAAAATAATAAAACTGTACGAGTTAAAAGAAACAATGTGAAAATAAAATATATTAAAGTTCAACGACTCTGGATGATAAAACGAATTCAAATAATAAAACAACACATATGAAAACAACAACGAAAGGACATCTTAAATGTATTTGTTTATTTCGGTTAAAAATAACCAACGATAAGAAAGGACAGAAACGTACTTTTGTTTTGTTGATTATTGGTCATTAAAAATATCTATAAAAAAAGAAGACGAAATGCACTAAATATTGAGAAACGTGAGGCTTATTATTGCGAGTTTTAACAAACGATATAATTAAATAGTATTATTCAAGATATTCATAATAATATTAACGAAAACGAAAGTACTTTCGTTTGCACGTACCTTAATGCATATAACCAGTATTTATACACAATTTAAGCGCTGTGTTTACGGTGATATCTACAGCCACACCAACACAGAAAAAAATGTTAACAACTCATAAGACTAAAACAAACAAAAACTATACTTTTTATATTTGCCGTTAACTACAACTTATATAAAGAAAAGTGTGAATTCGTTATTGATTCTAATATCAAATGTTTCGTATGACGTGCTATTTTCTAAACGCAAGAAGACATATAATATATACCTTAACTCGATGCAGTTGCGATTCCATTTTGTTTAGTTGCTATGTCGAAATGAACGACATTTCTGTTTTAAATGCTTATCGCTTTCTGTTTAAATTACGCAGTTTTGACAGTATATGTACTCATCAAGACCAGCTGTATCAACAAACGTCACTGGGATCCTGTTGATAATCACGCATTGGTTGACTGATATTGAGTTGATTTGTGCTTAAATTAGTATATACATTAAATTGATATAATTTCTATGCACCAATTTTAGCACAAACCAACTCAATATATTTTAGTATATTTTAGTATATTGCGTTATAATGCACCTATCAATATTTTCCCCCCGGAGCGGGAGAGCGGCGGGCATATACGGGAATTTAGACTGAAAGTTATACCCGACAGGTGGGAATTTGACACGCCGAATGATTCCGGGTCGCGGGAAATACTTTGGTCGGATTTTTGATCCTGATAAAATTGGGAAATTTAGTCGCCGGCTTTTTCACTCAACTTTAATATGTCATCACCCACTGTGGGAACTTAGACAAAAATGCTTGGCTCTAGGGTGGGGAATTAGACCACAAAATATAATGAAATTAGTCTAATTCCCCTGGTATTGCTCGCCGCTTCTCCCCCCCCCCACCCCCCACCCCTGTGGGAAAATATTGATAGGTGCATAACAACAGCTTTGCATCGTAACTGTGCCTATAAAGCCATTGAAAAGGTTATAAAAGAGCAAAGTTTTATTATCATTCATTGTGATATTCGCTTCAATTAATGTATATTTTTGCTAATAAAAATGTGTTTTAAATATGACGTATAGTCTGCAGGTAATTGTAACTATTTATGAAGATGAGACGGATATGAAAGAAAGGTTCTCCAAAAAATATGTTGGTATTCTAATTCTAAATAATGTACACCTTCCTGTTCGTAGAAAGTGACACGTACGTAGTTTTCATGTTGTTGTTTTTTATTATTTATTTTCGTGTATTTGTTATAGCCGTCTTTTAATTATTTATAGTAATAAACCCTTCATGATATCACTGAACAATATCGTATGACGCAGTCGTAGCTCATGAGAAAAAAATCGTTGGATATCTCGTTTCTTACAAAGAGCTATTTCTGATATACACTTCGGAACTATGCACCTATCAAAATTTTCGGGGGGGGGGGGGGGGCGTTGGGCATATTTAGACTGAAAGCGATTCCTGACAGACAGAAATTTGACACGCCGAATGAATCCTTGACCCGGGAAATAGACTGTGGTCGGATTTTAGACCCGGTAATATTGGCCTCCTGTCCATTTAATACACCAATTAAGCATCTCCCACTCTGAGGGGATTTAGAAAAAACTTGCTTGGCTCTAGGGTGGAGAATTAGACCCCAAACAATAAAATTAGTCAAATTTCCCTGGGTATGCCCGCCGTTTCCCCCTGTGGGAAAATGTTGGCATGTGCACAATTGTCTTACCATTCTTACCTACAGTAAGATTGCAGCTTGTTTATGTTTAGGCATTAAGTAATGTTATAGTATTTTGTATATGTTTTATTGATGTTTGTTTTATGATTACTGCTAGTCATTAACCAGTTGGAATTGATGACATTAAATTAATATACTCGTAGATGACGTGTTTCAAAAAACGTGCAGCGTTGTACAATTTGTGAGTTCTAAACACCGTGCCCCGCCAAATAATACTTGGCCTAGTCAGTGACCGTATCTAAGTATGGAAGCTATATCTGTATCTCTAGTTATAACCAAGCCAACAATGGATCTTTCCAGTTTTGGCCCATAACATTTTAAACTCGTCCCCAGCTATTGTTACTGGATTATTTTCAGTTACAACTATTGCTGATTAAAGTCTTAAATGATGATCTGAACATTGAACTATATGATGCTATGTCTTTAAAGCTGTTTATAATAAGACGAGATGTCGTTGATACTTGTTTTTTGTTTCATTTCATCGTACCTCAGAAAGTTGCAGTTCTGCTGCCCTGGTTTGCATCTAGCCATTGAGTAATTAAATGGTAATTAAATTGAATAATATTCTCTTTTATTGCTGTTTAATTTGAATTGCGATGCTATGAGGTTACTTTTTATTTATACGTACATGTTTTGTGAATAATTCTCGGCTAAGTGTGAGGTTCGTGCGCACATAAACCGATTTAAACCCCCAATGCTTTGCATTGACCGTTCCAAGGCGGTGACCCCATTTTTATTAATGTGTGTTTTGTGTTTGTTACGTGTTTTTGTGATGTCCTGTGTATTGTTTTTGGCAGTTGGTCACTTGCCATAAATAAAAGACCTTGGGCTGCTAATAAGAGTTCTCTCCTGCTATCGCAACTGGAGTTTCCTTTGTTTATATTTTAATGCTATCAACAAAACCAACAGTAATATTAATAAATAATTTGTTTTATTTATTAACAAATTACATACAATGTATATGAAAATCACCAGATCTAAGTAAGAAGGTTAGAAAAAAAGAACAAGCAGACAATAACACACAGATCTTTATCAGTAAACTACCGTAATTATAATCAGACAGTAGCTTTTCACACAAATCGATAAAGTGGAATTTACAATTTCATATGAATTAACATAACCTATCGGCAAAATATATAATAAAGAATAGGATTTTACAATTTTTGAACTTAACTTCTTGTTTCAAGGATCCTTTATCAGAATACATAAAGAAAAACAAGAAAGAAAGGTATAATACATTCACACTTTAGAAACATAATGATATAATTATAATTTATATTATTAAAAATAAAATTTAATAATTAATAAATAATTTTCGTTTAATCATTGTTTATTGGCAATTAAACAACGATTTGGAGTTCTGATGGTAGGAATTAAACCACGAGGGCGTTAGCCCGAGTTGTTTAATAACCACGCATCAGAACGAAAAAGAGTTGTTTATCGGCCGATAAACAATGATAATACGAACATTATTTCGATTCTAACATGATTAGTTCAACAACGATAATTGTGTGCTTTGTCTATAGAACAATTAGCGAGTATCATGTTATTATAATGAAAGCACAGTGCCAGGGATATCATGGATATATTTTAAGTGAACGACCACACGAGAACAATATACTGACATCCCTTAACATACACACATATAAAACACATGGTACATGTATTATATTTAAGGTCCATAATCCAACAATCATGAAAAAACATGCTTAAAAAAAAAAAATTGCAGAAAAAACACTGTACATACGACAAACAGAAATAATATTTTCCAATAAACCCTTTATAGCATAAAAAAAAACATGTCAATGGTTAAAATTTCACATAAAAAAACCACAGATAAAACATGTTTAATTGTTTATGTACATTTCTCGATTTTCAAATACATTGTACCAAAAGGAAATTAACGAGATACTATGCGGCAAAAACAATAACCTATTCAGGGTTGTGACTTATTAATTTTATGCTTCAAATTTAATTAGTACATTCAGCATTGGCTTCTTTTACTATACATTACATGCTTAAAGACATTACAAATTTATATACTCTGGCAAACAACAATCTACTGATAAATCCAACAAAATAGAGTTAATATTTACAGAGTTCTCGTGGCGTAGGTAACTAATGCACACTTGAATATGTAACCTTAATTATTCTGGTAGTTTGAAAGACCTGCAATTTGCGTCGAGACTGTGGAGCTCTTAACTCTCACAATTCAAGATATTAATTTTTGTAGTGTATAATAATGCATGTCTATTTCATTGTTTTTACGCTATTGTAGCCATTTTATGACCATTTAATCATTTTGATTGCACATGGGATATCTTGAAAGGTATATAAATACCCGTTTGTTCTCATACTGTGAGGGACTTGATGTCATCAACATCCAAGTCTTGCTGGTAAAGTGTCGTAAAGAATACGGACGTTGTGCGTACGTAGGACAGCTTTGCCACTGTTGAGAATCAACATCGATTAGTGACTACTGAAAACTAGTTGTAGAAGACATACAGGCTGTTCGTTACATTTGGCAGTGACTACATGGTTCAAACGAGCCCAGTCAGAATCGGATCTTTGAACTCCAGTCGCTGAAACTACACGTTTCTGGATGCGCACGCAGTCTTGCACCATTTCCAGATGTTGTAGATGAGGGATGACACTAGTATGACAACAACCAACACGGCACGAACCAATCAGCGTCCTGCAGGCGCTCTAAAAAATATCCAGTCACCAATTAAAGCGAAATACTTATAGATTTTCGTAGTCTTACATCAAATCTGTGTAAAAATATTGTATCTTCAGAAACTAAAGCTTCACCACTAATTATTTGAATATCCTATCAAGAAGACAAACACCAAACATTAAAAAAATAAGTCTACGACGAGGCTCGAACTTCATGTTCGACAATCGCAGCCAACGTTCTTCGGTTTGAATATTCGAGGCTAGCCGTACTGAAGCAAGTCATGGAGCATTTTAACGCTACGTAGTGATACCCGTGTTATCAAAACTATCGATCAAAAGTGTTACGAACGCTTAATTATTTGTTATAATTTTATCAATGTCAATGCACACGGTGTATATGGTCACCGTATACTGATGAAATACAACTTCGTTACTTTTATAATGAATGGATGGGCACCGCATACTTATGGACAAAAAACATAGTGCAGGGCAAGAAAATGTTGATTCTCCGGGTTTTCATCATTATATGACAATAATTTGAGTTCTACGGAACACAGTGGATATCGCTACTAAATATTCTTACAACATATTTTCCAGAAATTCGTCCGTCGTCATAAACGAAGTGAAAAAGTGTCCATGTCTTTTTATTCATGAATTGAATTTTCATATATATATATATTCAGATTTCTCGTCCATTTTGGCTATAATTCGTATGATACAAGCTCATTTCAGTTTCTGTGATCTTATCACTTTGTTTTTGGTGAAAAATACGTTTGGAACTATAAACTTTATATTGAAACTTAAGATTTAAATGCGAATTATGCATATCATTCAATACAGGTACTTGTTTTTTTACCTAGATCTTCACAATGCTATCACTATTTTACTATAATTGAACGTTTAAATGTGTGGCTTAAATCATATTTTGTTCTGTGCAACTTGTGATTTTATCATAGAGTATATTGATTGTTAAATATCTGAATTTAGATACACATATATCGTGCCTGTTTAACGACTTTTTCCCGGAAGTATACTGTGCATTCCGAGTTTGTTTCAGCGGTACTGTGCATTCCGAGTTTGTTTCAGCGGTACTGTGCATTCCGAGTTTGTTTCAGCGGTACTGTGCATTCCGAGTTTGTTTCAGCGGTACTGTGCAATACGAGTTTGTTTCAGCGGTACTGTGCATTCCGAGTTTGTTTCAGCGGTACTGTGCATTCCGAGTTTGTTTCAGCGGTACTGTGCATTCCGAGTTTGTTTCAGCGGTATGACCATATGCACCGTGATTCTTGTTTATTAATAAAAACGACACATTATTTCCAGTACAGTTTTGTGTTGTCAGTGTTCTTCATGTGCTTTTTTATATGACATACTTATTTTTAGAATCGGTTCCGAAAATGGAAATTGTCAACATGCCAACTTGTGAGTAAATAATTATAGTTTGTACTATTCATATATCTTGACTGACAGGTCAGAACAACATGAATTATTTGATGAAAAACACGTAAGGGAAGAAATTGCGCAATAATTTCTCAATGTGTGTTTTATTCCGACAACAAATCTGACGTACTTTCGAAAATGTCAGTTGAAGTATAATATGCAGTTCCCGGTTTATATTAGTATTTATTAGTAGTTTCTTACATCTTAATTGTTAATTATATGTTTTCAGGCTATTTATATCAATTTGAAATGCTTGGATGTAGCCATGTGCTATCTTAATATATACACGTCTAATAAGTTATAAACTGTCAGCAGTTAACAGAAACCGCGACAGGCGAGACGTAATAAGAATATTATTAACTCTAATATCGTAAAAGAAATCACCTACCTTTTGCTTCTTCGTTGTAAATATCCTTAAATTATGTATGTCCCTGAAAGGAAAAGCAGAGTGAAAACAAGTTTACTCACAATAATGCTAAGATAAATCACAAGTATAAATATTATAGTGATGAAAACATGTATCAAATTGTAATCGCTACGCGTGGTAATTAAAATATGATTACTGATACTTAACCAATAAAGCCTTCAAATCGCGTATGTTTTAAATTTCATTATGTCCAATGGTAAAAAAGTCCAAGACCAACTTTCGTTCCTTTTTTTTTCGCTCGATCAAAATACGAGTTAGACTGTTTTTCGCTCGATCAGTTAGACTGTCTGTCTGTCTGTCTGTCGGTCGGTCGGTCGGTCGGTCGGTCGGTCCGTCCGTCCGTCCGTCCGTCCGTCCGTCCGTCCGTCAGTCAGTCAGTCAGTCAGTCAGTCAGTCAGTCAGTCAGTTAGTTAATAATTTTTTAGTTTTTTATATTTCAGAAGAAAACTTAAGTAACTTTCGTTTAAAAAAAAATTGCTTTTATTAATAAGCCAGTGGCTGTCTGGATATGCACACGGTGTTTCTGTCTCAAATTCTAATCGAGTTCTGTCAGAATATCTAGCTTCTGTAACATTTATTCTTAACTTTACAATCTACATCATAAAGGGGATCCCAATTATTTATTTATTAATGATGCGTACTAGTTATTGTATTTGATTATATCAGCAAACGCATGTTGCCTGTCTGTGATGATGGTTTTATTTTTACCATCGCAAATGACGTGGTGTATTCGTAGTGTCATGCTGTCTGTTTTTCGGTTTGTATGAGAGTAAGGCGCTAGTTTTTTTTTCTTAGTTCTCGGATCCGCCGACCCGATTTTTTTCCAAAAGCAAAAATAATAATAATAATAATTAATGTAAAAATGACCTTGTAAAAGGGTTTCAACCTGTTACAAGGAATGCAAAAATAAAACGCTGAAGAAATGACTAAATTGTATATAACCTGCACTGTGACTGTATATCGCTGTATGATTCACATGATCTGCTCTCTGGTATTTTATACATCATGCAACACTTAAAGTCAGAAGAAAATATTCAGTAAAACAAATCTTAGAATCATTGTATTAAATACACATTTATAGTTTTATATCCATAATATAATTAACACATTTTATTAATGTATCTTGAGTTTTAGTAAGATATATTCAGTTACTTTTCACTTTATTGAACATGCTGTTATACATATAATATGGCCAGTGTCCAACGATATCTGACGTACTGTGTTTAAGTGTGAAGATATTTTAACAATAGTTTTTATATGATAAACGCTTCTTTTTAATGTTACTATTATTGGTATTTATGTCATGGTTATCATGCAGTAATTAAGTTAATGTTGTGTAATATGATTTGTGTAAGTCATAATGCATAAAGATTGTAATATCACTGCCCATTTCCATTTGTGAAATTCTAGTTATTTACTCAATTCTGTGTTGTTTTTTATTATTTTTATTTTTTCCCACCTCCAAACGGACACTTTTCCAAAATTGTCCGAGAACCAAGCAATACAAAAACTCTGGCCTAAGCAACTTTATGCCAATAGTTTAGGTTGTATGATATTTGGAAGGAAATGGGCCAATGAACAAATACTTAGATTCTTACTGGTGTACAGGATGACCATATGGACCTATTTATCTTTTAAAGGAGTATTTATTATTGGGTGACAGGGCAAGAGAGGTACCAATTTAATTATAATAACCTTTCTTGACGGAGTTCTGCACTCACCAATGGGCGTTTTAGTTATTCTTATCTCCATAATCATCAAAATATAATTCAGGGAAGCATATAGTAGAAACGTTATCTTGAATGTATCCATTCGTCCGTATGTATTTGTGTCCGGTCTATTTCTCTTTTTTATGTAAATTGATTTTTTATTATTTCTCCAAACATCGTGTATAGTGCACCTTTCTTGTACTTCGGAATATTGTTCAGTTACAACGAATCAGAATGAAATAAAACTGGCTCGGAAGTGGACATTGGGTAAAACTGCAAAGGGCAAAAGCTGGTTCTACATTTATAGAGATTATGACTTTTGTTTAATTGTGCGAAGGGAAATGTTTCGTAGTCCTTTGTTTTGTTTCATGCGTACTTTTAGACTTTTGGAGGAAGCCAACGGTGTTTTGAGAGTGTAATTTCCAGAACCTGTACCTCGGTAACTACTTATTTTCTCTGCAAGCAACTAGAATGGTAAATCGAAACCAGGAATGGTTCTTCTTCAATGTAGCAACACTGCACGTCTGTTCCTACCTTTTTAAATTAATTTAAGACGTTGTGGCCATTTATATTATTTAGAATGTACACCGCAGTGTTGAAGTACTTCATCAACCAGATAGCTCTATGGCAATCACTGTATTAGTCAGAAACATAAACACATGCTTCGCATTTGAACAAACAAAACGTTACGCATATACTTCTTTAAATGCAGAAACGACTGTATTTCTTTATTATCAAAAATGCCCGTCGTTGTCATAATTTTATTAAAGGCGAAGCCAATATGTTCTTAATTCATTTCAGCACATGGGTGTTATGTTGGTAATGACCTTATTCATCGCCGTGATAATAATGGAGGCGTGTCGCACAGGCTAATCCAGGTCGACACTTTCTGGTTGTATGGTATTTTCTGTTCCGAAATTAATATAAAATCAGCGAACGTGTTATTATGTCTCCATAAATTAATAACTTTCTATCAATACATGCTACTTTATTATACAACGTCACAACATAACTGCGAAATTAAAGCCTTAGGCCAACATTTTTTTATCTTTTGTTTTACGGGAGCGCCGACCATAAATTTTGACCAAATCAAATAAAAATAAAAGTAACTTTTGTGAATTTTATTTATAATTTTCCCGCCGACTTTGTATTTTATTCGTAGCACAAAAAAAACTATGCCGAGAGCTAAAATATTTTGTACCATGTTCCAATAAAAATTACTATTTCCATTTCTATCCCGATGGAGACGAAACACTTTGAGTACGAATATAAATTAGGGAAAATTTACGGACTGGTTTATGTATAGAACACAGTTTATAACACAAACCATTAATTTTCAATGACCAATCTGGCACAGTCTGCCAAGTGCGTGGTTTCATCTCGGAAAATCTTTATCAAATTTGCGAAAACAACGCGGTGTTTGTCAGCATTCACTGTCTTATTAAAGATGATTGCTAGCAAGCTGTCGTAGAATCAGCGGACACAACTAATTAAAGGATTATCTTATTGATAAATGGAGTGTGAAATTTTGTGTCTAGAATATGTCAAATGGACTGGTTATCGGGTATGTACGTATTTCGGACAGTAAAGTAAAAGTGGATTGTTCTTGAGCTCAAACTTCAAATATAATATCCTGTTTTACCAGTTAGTTGTTTTTGATACATGTACATAATTGGTATATATTTTGTTCAGCCTTTTTATGTTAACCAGAGTGCAACAATTCATTATAGTATACTATTTACAAATTTTAGTCCATTAATATTTTGTGAAGCACTTGTAAATAGTATAACAGTGTATACATGTTGACATGAAAATTATATTTAAAGTTATTTAAGTTACTGCAATGAACAATAAACTAAAATGTTTAATACATTTAATATAGTGCACGTAATTTACATGTACACGTGCTATTGTTAATGCCATAATATTAATATAAAGCACAGTAAAATATATATCTATTAAAACAATAAAAACATTGAGGTAGGTTCCTCCAGTGGCCAGTGTTCCCCAAAATCAGGCATTTCGTGCTAATATTCCCTCTAAAAAGCCAGGCCCTTTCCCCCAAATCGGCAGAAAAAATCTGAAAATTTATCAAAAACAAAAGAGAATCCATTTCAATTCGCAAAATAGCATAGAACAACACAGTTTTTGACATCGTTACCGATTTATGTGAAAGAAATGTAATCATTTTGAGTGTCTTTGCCGAAGAAGCAGAGGTGTTCTCAGACATTCACTTTGACATTATGAAAAGCTTTGGGTAAGTTTGATGAAATAAATATTATTGATTAAAATGCCATACTTAAATTATATGCATTATTAAACTGTATAAATTGCCTAATGATTGCATCGGACCAGTTTAAAAATTGGTAATTTTTTATGGTAAACTTTTAGGCCATGTCAATTTAAAGTATGAATAAAGAAAACAGGTCGGGGAAACTACCAAATTTCAGTATTTAGTTAGTGAGCTCCAGATTATCCAGTAGTTACAAAAACAAGAAAATTGACAAGGTACTGGGTTCAACGAAAGTGCCAGCTAATTAATGTTTAAATTAAAATAATAAGTGTACAAACACAGAAATATGACAATACAATATGAAACAAAAGCAGTTGTCAAGTTAAAAATAATAAATGTTTGGATAAGTATGAAATAATGATTGTTTAATTCTGCTCAAAATCATAGTTAAGAGTTTTCAACTAATTTATTTTTACTAGTATGTCTTAAAAATGCATGTTTTAGACCGTGACTGTAACAAATGTTTTATTTTATAAATAAAAAAAAAATAAAAAATTCATTTTTATTTTCATTTTTTTGTCGACTGGTGATACAAATACATATTATTTTTATTTTTATTTATCCCCCCACCCCCCCGACTCAATTAAAAAAACAAAACATTCCCGTAAAACAAAAAATATAAAAATTTTGGCCTTACTGTTATAAAATAACAAAAACTTAACAGTACATATATACAAAATATATTGAAAACAAAATACGTAATAAGCACCAGATCTAATTGCATAAACGTTTAGTATATAATGCTAGTATTCAAAATGAGTAGTAAGCAAGAGATATAGCTAGAAAACACAATAAATACATTTACATAAAGCAAATACAAGGATATCAATGCTGTAAAGCAAACTACATGTTTCATAATATCAAAATATAGCTTTGAAACAGAGTAAAGATCACAGTGGGAAGCTGTCTTATATATAAACCGTCCCAATCCTAAAATACGATTTTATTACGTTGGCAGACCGTAGCTGTAATGCTGGGTGAAAGGTAAATGGCATAGTAACTGATTATCCGAAATTAACCAGTAGACGAACATAGATCGCTACGCCTTTCTGTTTGTCCAAGGTTGCTGGTCCAAGGATTTGAAGTAAATCGAATGGATTATTCAACCATGTGCTTTTATTTACAACTGCAATATAAACCCATTATTGGTCAACTCAATCCTTAGTGATCTACTGGTCGATTGCGAGAACTTTTACAAATAACTAATATAAACGTACATATAGCCTACATATTGATTTCATTTATATTGGTCTCAGCACGAATGCAAAGACATACCTAATACATGTAAATTGGGGAATATGTATATCGAAACAATTAATGGCACGTACATGAGCTAATTTTCAGTGCAAAGGTCATAGTGTAAAGATGCACATGAATGTTTCAATCTCAATAGTCAAAATTCGTTGGCGACTTTGGTGAACAGTTTAAATATCATACTGGTCCCCTGCAAAACTGACTACACGTGGCTGGAACGCAGGTGAGAGGTGTTGCATTGGTGCTCTTGGTTTCAATGGAGACCTCTCTAGTTGAGTCTTGTTTTCATCCATACAGACGTTAATCACGTACCGTGTATACGTCATTGTTCGACTGCAACAGCTAGAGCAAATCGTGGCGACGAACGATAAGGCTGTTTAGTGTATAACGGTGGTTAAATGATGACAGGACATAAGTGTCACCGATATGTATACGAGCAAGCATATGTACTTATTAGAAGAATTACTTAAAGAATACGTGGGCATGTTTATCTTTTGTTGATAATATGGGTTGCTTAATACTAAAAACCAAGAAGACAATCCGTTGATGGCCTTTGTCAGTACGAGTTTCAGACGACGCCAGACGGAACCGGATCTTGGAACTGCAGCCGCTGAAACTTCACGCTTCTGTGTATGTACACAGTCTTGAACCACCTCCAGATGTGGTAGATGAGGAAGGTCAGAAGGATGACAAGTGCAAACACGCCCACACCAATCATGAACGGGGTCCAGTCGTTCTCTTCCAGGCGCTCTGCAAAATGTATGAAAATATTAGAATCACCTATATATTACTTTGAAAAAATGATGAGCATTTTCCGCCACTTCAAATGTCAATATTTTATATATTTTACGTGAACAGAGTGACTTTAGTTGCCTGAAGTTTGTTGACGGTTAAAATGAGTTTGCATATAAATAATAATACAAATTGTGTTTACAAAATCAAAGGCGTTTATTTGTATACTTTTGTCTAAATTTGCTCATTAGTTTTACTATATTAAAAGTAGATCTCAATATATAAATGAAGACACATACCCTTAGTTTCCTTGCTCAGTATCTCAGGCCATGCATCCAACCTCTGAAATAAGTTAGGAATTAAGATCGCTGTCATACCACGTCTACCAAATAATGCAGATATAGCTGTATGGGTTATACGAATCTGTATGACAGTAAGTGACATGTTAATAAAAGAAAAAAAATTATTATACAAATAACGCACTGATATCCGAAATATGTACTGTTTTTTTCAATTAATAATTACTACCATACAGTGATAACAAAGAAACCGAAAGTACTTTTGTTTTATTAATTAATTGCACTTGCAAAGGGGTGATAACACAAATCTATATAAATGAAGGAATTAAAGGTAGAGTATGCGACGTATTCTTTTGCAAATCAATGTTTTGACAAACTGTATACTTTGATAGCATTTATTTTGACGTGTTATAAACATAAACGAAAGTACCTTCGTTTTGCACGCACTATTCGCATTTTATTAATAAAAATGTAAACATTTTATTGTTGAGTTTAGTGTGAAATTTACATAACTTACAAACACTGAACACAAAACATAAAAAAAAATACGCAGTCAAGACTTCATAAGAAAAACGTATGCTTAAATTAATTGCTTATTTGCCGTTTAAGAAATAGTATTTACTGGATATGTTTATCATTTATTCTAAGATCAGAGAGTTATTGCGCTAATTCATACCGAGAAACAACAATAACTTGACAATACCTTAACTCTATGTAGTTGTGAATCCATTTTCTTCAATAGCTGTTTGGAATTATGTGTATGCTTCCAATTCCCATCACTTTAATGTATGAATTACGCAGTTAAACACTATTTATACGTATTATGTCAATGCAACATCATTTCTAAAAATATATCTTCTTCTCCTTGTCGATCACTGAAAAATATATCTAAAACCACCGGTGTGTTGGGATCCCCTTAACCACCGGTGTGTTGGGATCCTAAAGTTATTCTCATTAGTCACTGTTAGTTTTGCTTTCTGTTATTCTATATTGCTAGTATATTTAATAACTATATTTAATATAAACAGCTTTGAAAACGAAATTGTAAGGACAAAATATGTGCCAAGGAAGGCTTTATTGTTGTCATAATAATCGCATTAATGCATGTGTACATGTTTGCCAATAAAAAGGTGTTTTTAAAAAACGTATACTTTGTAGTTAATTATTACTTTTTATGAAGATTCGGTGGATTAAAAAAGAATGTTCACCAATAGTGAATAAATTAATATACAAAGTTCGCGACAATTCTAAATATCGTACAGTGTTGTATTAGCGGAAAGTGACAAATACGTAAATATAAACATAGTTTTTATTTGTTTGTCATTTAAATTTCTATTTAAAAGTAGCCGTCTTTCTCATTACTCATGATAATAAACCCTATAATTATTATATATTCAAACAACAGTGTATGCCGCGGCCGTTTGGGAGGGTATCTCATTGCTTATATTCTGTAGACAAAGAACAAACTTAACTACCATAAACAACACAAAAAAGAAGTTCCGATTCTGAGCATAGTTAAAAGTAGTTCCAATTACAATTGAAAAAATATATGTCAAATCATTTTAGAATCTAAATAATTTTAGCGTTATCGTTGTTTATCGGCCAATAAACAACTCTTTGTCGTTCTGATGCGTGGTTATTAAACAACACGGGGAATGGCTATCGTGGTTTAATTCCTACACATCAGAACTCCAAACCGTTGTTTATAGGCCGAGAAACATCGATTAATCGAAAAATATTTCTAAAACGGGATATATTTGATATACAAAAGGACTTATTTTCTTACCTTTCTAAGATTACAACATGTTTATGTTCAGACATTTAGGTAACTTTTAACAAAATGAACAAGACGATAAGATGCGCTGCGCTACTGATATAAAGTTATGCGAACTTCTCCATTTTTCATGTACATGGTTTTGTTTCGGTATGCTTATCAACATTTCGTATTTTGCTAATGTTTCTTATTTCTATCATGGGCTCACGTGTTAGGACATACAACGATATTTTCTAAATTTTCAGTGTTTAGTTAGTGCATTGTGTATTTCTTTTCATAATGTCGATTACTGCTGCCCATTAAACCTTGTGGAGTTACTGTGGAGAAATTAAAGGTTACGCATGCGCAAATAAATTCCTTCTTTGTTACATATAAAATATTCAAAATTTGATCTCACTTTTCACCATAACCAAGCTATTTTCCAATATATCACCATACATTGCTGGAAAGAGGAGGACATAACCTTTTGAAAAAACAGCATGTCAAAAAATTATATGCGTTGTAACTCAAAATATTTACCTTAGAAAAAACACACCGGTTTTGACGGGCATGGAGGCTGCCATTTTGCGCATGAATACATGGGCCAAAAGTTATGAAGCTGGGAACCACTAGACATAAAAGTAGTGCAAAAAACAGCCTTTTTTCTTATTGCTTACATATATACCTTTAAAATGATACCAAAACATATCATTTAAACTGTATTTTACAAATTATATGCATCCTGCACTCAGCCACATGTGCTTATTATCTAACTGACAGCATGTAACCCTGAGGATGTGACTTCCGTTTTGGGGTAATTAGACCTTTAAGAGAACCCAACCCTTTCAAATTTGAATAAAAACCACAATTTTCATCAATCTGATCTATTTCGAGAAAGAACACGACGTCCTATTACACTGGTTTAAAGATTTATTGGAAAATAATAAAATTGAAAATGTCACATATAATGGTGTTTTGAGGCAAAAATTTAGACGGAAAAAAATGTACTTGGGTACGTCTGGAAAACATGATTTTAACTCAGGATTAAGCATAAATTTGAGTTTTAATAGGCATAGCAGATACAATATGTAAAGTCAGAAGTGAAAACAATCTTCATTGGCATTCTAAATGTTACAGAATAGGTTTTTAGTCAGTTTTGAACAATTTGTTTTTTTAAGTTTCTGCATTTTTGGGGGTAAAATCCATATAAATGTAGCATTTCAGATGCCATTTGACCCCAGAAAAGGGTTTGTTTACATAACAAAAATCTACAGATTTGACATCCTGTCACACAACAAAAAAAGAATTTGACCCCAAAATGTCAATGCCAGATATTAATTAACAGTCTTCTGTCACACCTGAACCTGTGGGTGAGGTCAGCCGCCTGCAATCTTCAATCTGTTCCAGGTACTCTCTGTTGAGTAATCTATGAAAATAAAAAGGTTTTCTGTGCATATTTACTCAATATTGTGATTACTAGTGTAACTTAGATACAATAAGTGTACATATACAATAGTTTACTAAGTTTTATTTACTGCTATAAGGCTAGTCGTTATGCCGGCTTCAGATTGTCGAGCTCATGTGCGAACAGTTCAGTTCTTAAACGGGTTTGAGAGTCCCAACAAGGGTTAAACTCTTGCTTTTCCTACTGGTGTTGATAAGAAGAATGCCAGGCTGGTGAAAGCAAACATTAGATAGTAGAATGCATGACAATAATCATGTACTAACCTTAAAAGATACCGATGGTACGGACACGACTGTGTCAGCTTTACGGCCCCGCCCCAACGCTCCAGTGTAGTTGACAAGTAAAGTAGTTTTGATGAATCGTCACTTCACCCAGACTTGTATACCAAGGAGTTGATGGTTCCGGCTGAGGTCCTGGTTCTTTTCAACACTGCATTTATAAAACATACTCAAATTAAACCAAACTGTGATGGTGATTTAAATTTTGATGCCGCTATCTCCATTTGGTCGGATCTAGGTTGGCGTGAGCGGCTAAAGTGTTTTATGCATGCATTTCATGTATTTTTCAGCTGAAAGCCTGATTGAACTACAATAACAAAATAACGTATGAACTAAATAGGATCCGTTAACTTTGAAAATTAGGAAAATTGGTATTATTCAAAGTAGGCAGGTCGGACGGTCATCATGGCCAAAGCATCGGCCAGTGCGGACACGACCTTTGCGGGGCATTATTGTCAGTTACAGGTTCTTAAACTAAATATTCAGGATTACAACAAAAGGCGTTATGACATTAATGAGAGAATTGTTGAAACTAATGCAAATTAATGTCAAAATGAAACTGAAAAACAACGCGATGAACACAATGGGTCTCGGATTGCCACTCTGGAGGACATTTTGCTTTAATTTTCCCATATTTACCCCCCTAATGCCCCCTAGAGCAATCATCCCATAAAATACAGCCCTAAATGGGGTCAAGGTGGCATCTGGCAGTTATTCTTTCCAGTACAGTGTGTTTGTAAGAGTCCATTTTCAAAATCTTTGCAGACGACTAATATTAGTTGAAGTTCTTAAAGGTTACGCATGCGCAAATAAATTCCTTCTTTGTTACATATAAAATATTCAAAATTTGATCTCACTTTTCACCATAACCAAGCTACTTTCCAATATATCACCATACATTGTTGGAAAGAGGAGGACATAACCTTTTGAAAAAACAGCATGTCAAAAAAGTCTATGCGTTGTAACTCAAAATATTTACCTTAGAAAAAACACACCGGTTTTGACGGGCATGGAGGCTGCCATTTTGCGCATGAATACATGGGCCAAAAGTTATGAAGCTGGGAGCCACTAGACATAAAAGTAGTGCACAAAACAGCCTTTTTTCTTATTGCTTACATATATACCTTTAAAATGATACCAAAACATATCATTTAAACTGTATTTTACAAATTATATGCATCCTGCACTCAGCCACATGTGCTTATTATCTAACTGACAGCATGTAACCCTGAGGATGTGACTTCCGTTGTGGGGTAATTAGACCTAAATATTGATGACGTTATAAAAATGGTGGTTATCTGCATTGTAAAATGCAGGAGCGTAGCTAGCCTTATATTCATAAGGATTCATAATATTGTTTTGGGTACGCAGCCACCCCCAACCATACTCACCTATAGGTAATTTTGAAAAGTTTTTATAAGCAACTTATTCATGTCCAGGCGGGACACGAAAAAGCAGTTAATTTCAACAATTATAAGTGTTTCTCCGTGTTGTAAGCTCATCTGACAGGAGTGAAGCATGTACAACGAAGAAATCGTTTGAAACTAACCTTCTTACAAGAGGTTTAACTACGAAATTGCTCATTTTATTATTTTCGTGACGTCATTTCATGTTTTTTGTAATATTAAGTGTGTTTTCTTTCGTTAGATTTCAAAATAAACACAGAAAATGATATGATAAATAGAATACTAGATAAGTGTTGAATAAAGATAAGTTTGTTTGCTCGGCACGAAAACTCATGTTGTTTAATCCTCGCTAAATAAACTTATCTTTATTCAACACTAACCTAGTATTCTCTATGTTTGCATCAACAAATACAGTATTGAACGTTGTAAATGCCACAGGACGGGATATGTTTTGTGAAAATTCTTGCGTAAATACGCCACCTCGAGTTCTTTGTATATTTAGTGCGGAGTTGGGGGGGGTAACTTATTAAACGACCCGGAAATGGTTTTCATATACATGTACGCATTTCGTCAAGAGCAGTGTGTAAACATCGTCTGAATTTGTAAAAACAAAAGTGAATTCAGCCGCGTACTCGCGTATTATATAAGCAGCTACGAGCCTGAAATGTGTGAGTTATGAACACCGTGCCTCTGCATATAATAATTGATCTAGTCATTAAGAAGAAACTATCTAAAGCTATAACCAAGCCAATGATGGGCCTTTCCAGTTTTTGCAACTAACATTGTTAACTCTTTAACTTGTTAAAAACGGATTATTTTACAGTCTTCGAGCATCACAAACACTGCATAAGCTCTTCTGTGTTACTTGTGGTTGTGGATACATAGGATCTGATACGAGTTGTCATTTCATACCATAATTTATTAAACGAGTTCAGGAATTGTTGTTAGTAAGCGAGCCTTGGGCGAGCTTACTAACGAATTTCCTGGACGAATTTAATTAAATATGGTATGAAATGACAACGAGTGTAAGATCTTTTTTGTCACATGCTTTTAAAGGAAATTAAACCCTTCTAATTTTACCAAAATAAGTTGGTAAATTCTCAAAGTTGTGTACTGACGTGACGTCATTTCATGTTGACGACGTCATTTCACCAAAATAACGTCATGCGATTGGTCAGTCAAAGAATACGTAGCCAATGAAAACGCTCAAAATGTTATCTTGCACATGTGTAAGATAGAAATATTACACGGGAAACAAGGTATAGCATGTGATAAAAAACACTAGATTGATTTGCATATGATTGACATTTCTGGAAACTTCTATAAATAGAAACGTGTAATTTACATTTATATATACGTTTTATTCACATGTAATGATGCATTATTAAAGCATCAAAATCAAGATAATGCTCTGTACAGCAAATAAAAACAACAACAAATTTTATTAGCGTACAAGCAAATAAATATTACGTGTTTGCCAAATAAATTTACGATATGTTACGCAATATGTAACAAAATAACAAAAACAAGAAATGTCTTTTCAAAAGACAATCGGCGTTGAAATTATTATTGAGATGTCATTTAAAAAATACCTAAACAGACGACCAAGATCATCGGTTACGTGACTTCTCACACCCCAGATTTGTTGGTCCCCACCAATATAAGGAGACTTATTGGACCCCAGATTTTTCGGACACTATAAGAAAACTTCTCGGATCTAGAAGATAATTTGAGATAAATTTATAAATTTAAAAATTAAATAAAATTATATATAATATATCTATGCCGTGAATAAATGCCGAAATAAACCTATCATACAACTCCATGTTTCCACAGTGATATATGAATAACCAAAATAATTTAGGTTAACATAATTGTTATCTGAATTTGTCAAGCCAATTTAACAAATTAACAATGTAAGAAAATAATTTCGGGAATGAATTAAAATTATTATTTATCAGACGAGTCTACATTGTTATTTATAGTACCGGTAATATACCATTCATGTTAGTTATCTAATATAATAACGATTTGAAGTCAAATAAGCATATATACTGTGTATCCCAATAAAAAGCAATAGTCAGGGAACATTCAGCGATTTTTGAAATGTTAAGACTTTATTTTTGATAACGCAAACATAAAAATTCATTAGACTATGACGATTTAAAATTATATCAGTAGGAATATGATATATCAAGGGTTCCTGTGTATAATTAGTATTGCAAATTGTGTATTTATGCTACGCGAATAACAATTCGACATATTCCGAATCTTCTTTCATAACATTTTATCTATAGAAAATGTAGCATCTTTTTACATCTTTTTAAATAACATCTACTGTCGAAGTTGACAGAAATATGCAATTATAAATAATCGTTAATAAATCGTAACCACAATTGTAAATCAAATTAACAGTAAGTTTATAATATAAATTCCACATTTATTGAAATTTTTAGGTTTATGATTCTCTGAACGCTATTATTGATGCATGTACGAGTATATTTACACAGCTATACAACGGTTGCTAGCTACGCGCGCTACTTTTAGAACGACACTACTGTTTCTGGAATGCGATGAACTCGCTAGAATTAATGGGCTTCATGGAACGCCAACTCTGTGAGTGAGATTTATGAATGGGAACATTGCGCAATTGCTATTTATAGAGCGTACCGCTTATATAAATGTAGGCTAAACAAAATAGTTATCTAGCATTCTGTAAAACATGATTGTATAGAACAGTTTACAGTTGACTGTTTAAGTTGCTAAAACTTCTGATGTTTTCAGCTTAATAATATATCATTTTCACATGGTCACTCGATATTTTTGTGCAAAATATGGTACATTTTAGTCTTCTCCCTGAAGCGTTAAACTAGAGCAAATATCCATTGATATTGCAGCGTACCAGTATTGAAGCACATTTTGTATGAAAACATATTACATTCTCTTAAACGTGAAATTGTGATATATTAAGAATACGCTAAATTTTCAGAAGAGATCTCTTGGACTCCACGGTGCTGATATTGTCCGGATGCGCGCGCACCCTAAATCTGTTTTGATTGGTCTATCCCCAACCACGTGACGGTCGCAGCCAGCCCCAGAGTAAGCCTCCAGCCATGGCCAAACCAATGAGGACGCCGATCGTGATGATCAAAGGGTTAGGGATATTGAAAAACAAATCTGAAATTTATAAAAAGTATTATTTGTTATTTAAATTGCTTTTGACTGTTTCTTATTCAAAGTAACACTATTTAAATTTCATTGGCAGCCACTCTGAAACAAAAATTCCGATTTTTTAAAAACGCGCTTGGATGCAAATAACTGTAAAAGATATTAATTGCCACAAAAAGTGAAGAGATCTAAACTTGTGTATACAGTTTAAATCACATCTAGTCTTTTCTTAAATACAATTCAAAGAATGAAAAAAACAACAGAAGTTTGATAAATCTGGTTATTTTAACTGAATGCCCTATTATGTTCAAGTGCGGTTTCTTCTGTCGTGTCATTTCGTAGGTTTTTTGTTAACTCCCTGAAAAAAAAACAGTTTGAAATTTGAAAGACAACACAGCACAACTTGCGACCAGATGATTTAAGTTTCAAGTCACAAAAAAATATATGTTTGTATACAAAAAACATCATAGAACTGAAACGACAAATCGTCGCCTGAACCTTAAAGTAAGCCATCTACAAATTTCATGTTTTGAGATTAATGAAGTTAAAACGTTTTTAACATTGTTTTTAAGCTTCTAGTTCGTCTTTTTGCGTGCAACAAAAAACAACGTTAATGGTACGATAACACCTTTCTAAAAAGTGAATTAAAGTACCAGTAAACTAGCTGAATTATTCATGATTTTTAGTTTGGAGTTAGCTCAAAATCGTCAAAAATCTAACATATTTAAAATGTTTATTCTTATATTGCGTTTACTAGACTTAGCTCACTATGAGCAAAAATATTACTAAATCGGTGATAAATTTTCACATTTCTGAGGTAACTCACAATAAAATAGACTTGAAATATAACACATTTTATTTTCAATTTATTGAACATTCATTACAAATGTAATATAAAAACAAATACTTTCTGTGTCGTAATGTTCTCAAAACAATACAGAAACATGTTCAACGGACCCTTTCAAACACCTAACGACATAGTAAAAGTGTAACTGTAATTTGAAAATTGGAAAATGACAATTTGACTAAGAACTAAAAAGATAATCTTCGGACTTGTGGGAATAAGAAATTTACATTGCTTTTCTGAGACGAATATTTAAAACAAATAAATGTGTTAATGCTTGGTTTTTATAAGCATGCCCTTCTGACAACCAATCGATATGCAAGGTATGCAAGTATGCGCTGCAAACCATACTATGTATGTAATACTCCTCCGTACATATAATACAATTTTCCGTTACTTTGATTTCAGGGAAATGCAAAAAGTGTACTGTTCAAGTTCTACTCATTAATCGGATTTATTACGAAAAAACATAACATAGTAATTACAGAAAATGTATGCACATCATAGTCCGAAACACTGCACACATGTTACTCACATACTTGGCATACATATGATTTATGTTTACATATTATTTTCAATGTTAATATTTTATTAGTCATCATTTAGCCAAGAGCAAAAAAATGAAATCTATGTTTCATTAGGATGCTAAGTACTTATGCGTAAAAAATATGTTTGTTTCAGGTTTTACCCGACCTAGCCTTAAAAATGCCCCGACCCTAGACTATGTTACTGAGTGTGTCTGATATTTTTTATTTATGTACCTTTTTCCAATAATTAAATATTTTTGGGATAAATAAGTGTTTTGTTTTGATAGTATCCACCTCAAAACAATATTTAAGGATATTACTGATATGTTTTGAATGTTAATTTAGTTTTAGAATCTTTAAGTTACCAATTTACCAAATAAAAAAAATAAAAAATCCCTACCTACCTACCCTAATTTTATGGGGCAAGAAACCTGAACCAAATATATTTTTTACGCCTTAACTACAGTGAAGAAAAGATGTTGTAATATTGGGATGAATTTTTAAGTGTATACTTAGTGCTGTGACTAATTTGTTTCACAGTTTTAATGTAAACCTTGACTTCCGCTTTACAGATACCACCTTTGCTCAAAAGTGTGATTCAAATGATGTCTTTAATATTTTAAATAAACCAACACTATTATAGTAAATCTACTGTCTTCTTTTTGGAAAGTTATT
This sequence comes from Congeria kusceri, assembly GCA_027627225.1. Lineage (NCBI taxonomy): Eukaryota > Metazoa > Mollusca > Bivalvia > Myida > Dreissenidae > Congeria > Congeria kusceri. Next base: position 68,177,624 of record CM051030.1, read on the forward strand.
ATGCCTTCCTGATTTATGGATGATTTTTGCTCGTACACCCCTACATAAATAACGGTGAAATATATTACTTAATAGTTTATATTTAATGGGACACCTGATGGTTGAATGTTTTGAGAAATTAATTTTTAATCAGGGTACTTAAAAATATATAGGGTACATTAAACCTCCAGTATTACCTAATTTAATTACGGGTACATACACTGGAAGCAGACACAATAATGCTTTTACGGCCATATTGAAAACATGCAAAATGTCTTAAGCATTTATTACTATTAAATCTGATCAGATAATAATTGCTTTAAAAAATCCTTTAAATACTAAGCCATGAAGAATGTTTGTGCAACACACGTGATTAAAATATCACATTTAATCGGTTATTTTTGGACATAGCTCACTCTATTTTTCACAAATGTTTGGAGATAGCTTGGATAACATTATGTTAATGCAGATCAAATGAAAACAAAAACAAGAATTACCATTGATTGAAAAAGTACTGCCTATTATAGTGATTTATCTACATTACTTACCTCAGTATAATGCTAAAATCTTGTTGAAAATTGTGGAGTTAGTTCAAAATGTGAGTGAGTAATAGTCTAACGAGGGTTACACGTATACAACTGAGTTGTATATTGTTGAATGCTCATGTATGCACATGCAGGCGCGGCACAGGATTTTTACAGGGGGGGGGGCGGTAATATTAAGTAACTAAAACAAGGCTGCCAACTAACAGTTGTGGTCGCTATTACATGTTATGATAAATATCGGAAAAGGTCTGATATCGACACAAAGGAACAATGGTTTTAATAATTACAATTAATATATTGAACAAGAGGGCCCTCAGGGCCCTAGGACGCTCACCTGAGACCTTGTAACCCAATTGGAATTTGCATCCCCGAGGTGTGGCTTATTTTTATCCCAGGGGCATAATTTAAACAATCTTGAGCAAACCTTGCGGTTTCAGGTAAAGATTTCAAAAGTCATTCTGCTATTTAAGTCTATTTAAACCACGTGACGCCCGGGGCGTGGCTAGTTTTGACTCTAGGGGCATACATTGAACAATATGTGTAGAGGACCACTATAGGATGTTACATACCAAATATGAAAACTCTGGGCCTTGCGGTTTCAGAGAACAATATTTTTAAAGACATTTTGCTATTAAAGTTTATATAAACCATGTGACCCCCGGGGCGTGGTCAGTTTTGACCCCAGGGGCATAATTTGAACAATCTCTGTAGAGGACCACTATAGGATGTTACATGCCAGAGGAGAAGATTTCTAAGGTCATTTTGTTATATATTCTATATAAACCATGTGACCCCCGGGGCGTGGCCGTTTTGACCCCAGTGGCTAATTTCAACAAACTTTGTACAGAACTACTAAAGGATGTTGCAAACCAAATAAGAAATCTCTGGGCCTTGCGGTATCAGAGGAGAAGATTTTTTATGTAATTTTGCTATATATTCTATATAAACCATGTGACCCCCGGGGCGTGGCCAGTTTTGACCCCATGGGCATAATTTGAACAATCTTTGTACAGGACCACTATAGGATGTTACATACCAAATATGAAACCTCTAGGCCTTGCGGTTTCAGAGGAGAGGATTTTTCATGTCATTTTGCTATATATTCTATATGAACCATGTGACCCCCGTGGCGTGGTCAGATTTGACCCCAGGGGCATAATTTTAACAATGTTTGTAGAGGACCACTATAGGATGTTACATACCAAATATGAAACCTCTGGGCCTTGCGGTTTCAGAGGAGAAGATTTTTTTAAGTCATTTTGCTATATATTCTATATGAACCATGTGACCCCCGGGGCGTGGTCAGTTTTGACCCCAGGGGTATAATTTGAACAATCTTTGTAGAGGACCACTATAGAAAATGTGAAGAATGAGATTGCGATGGGTGACGAATGGAATCTCAATGTTCATACCTGTGAAAAATGATATCCTATTTTTCACAGATGTGAAAAATATTATTTGTGAAAAATATGGTCCTACATAGACTATTAATACCCATGACATAAATGTTCAACCGTTACGTAAACAACTGAAGTTCTGATTAGACAACTTTAAACAGTATAACACCATCATCATTGTCTAGTAATACTATAATAGCAGTGATACAAATGACAGCTTTGATTTCAATTATATATTTTGTTGTTGTACACTTTTTTATTTTATTGGTCTGGTTTCTTGTTTTAGTTCATGCATGCACTGCCCTCCCCCCCACCCGCCTCCCCCCCCCCCTTCCCTAAAATTGTCTATTATAATTTTTAAACCTCACAGCAAAATAATTTAAGCGAAAAACGATATATTAAGTTTTTCAGCTCTCTGGTCTTCTAAACAATAATATCGCGCAATTAAAATGTTTTTGCAATGCAAATTAAATACGTAGTATTTATAAGAAAAGGTTGGTATTTACTGGATTTTTCCGCCACATCTATAGCTCCTATTATTATATACCTGTTTAAAATCTTATCAAAATACATGATTTATTAATTGGTGCAATACATGTCGACTGATAAAAAATCCCGTATTATGCTACTCGCTATTTTTTCCGATCCCGTATTACCATACTAGCTGGACTACTTTTTTAATGATGTACGTAAACAAATATAATCTATACCTACAATGATTAGTCATTAGTGTAGTTTTTAAACAAATACGATAAGGTAAATGCACATTTGAAGTTTATCGTTGTATATAATAAAAGTAATAATTACGCTAGTCAATTGTTCCAAGAGTATGTACATGTATTAGTCTCGTGGCTTGCGTTATTTTGTATCACACTCGAGGCTTCGCCTCTCGTGTGATACGTAATCACACAAGCCACTCGACTAATACATACTCTAGGAACAATTGACTAGAGTAATATTCCGTATATTACATATCCACGCTAGATCATTACATGGGCTTCATATGGTCTGACCACGATTATTTGGTTGAGCTGCCTTTTATAATTTTTCTTGGCGGTATAGGAGAATTCGGGAATCCCCGATATGACGTCATTTTCGCGCATGCGCAAACCACTGGCCGTCGACTGCATACCCGCCCTCAAAGGTAGTCCACGGTATCAAAGTCTCTCTCTCCGCTACAACGCTTCCGGATGACGTTACAACCCAGTCCCACGGCCATGATGAGCACAACTGCCACCGGAAACAGCAGGAAACGCCACGTGGTCAGATAACCTTCGTCTGAATGAGGTGTTAATTGGTTAACAGATTAATCAGATTTACTTTTATATTTTGTTAATAAATAGTATTTGTAAATAATTAATAAAAAATTGAAAATACACATTTACGTGAGTGCGTACTTTTACGGATAACTTTTTGTATTTTTTTTTTAATAAATAGCATTATTATCTTAAAAGTAAAATAATATTAAATGATCCTGCACTAAGTTTAGTGATCACTTCAAATCGCGTATACCTGCTGCTGAACTTGCCGCTGCGTTTAGCGTGGCGTTAGATATCCACGTAACGTTGTTCTGGAACTTAAAACGAGTATGACGTTAGATCTAGAGCTAAGAACATGCGATTCATATTAGAACAGCCTACGGAAATTATTTATGTATACAAAATGTACTACTCTAACGTTCTTATAAGGATCTATATGTACCAAGATTTCATTAAATTTCTCTGTTCGTGCATATTGATGTGTTACTCTTTATTTTGCTGCTTGCTTGGTACAGTGAAATTTAACGTTAAGGTCTTAATAACAATTTACACTGTATCAAGAAATAACGTATACAATATACAAAGTGATCTTAATGATTTCCAGTTGTGTGTAGAATATATACATGTACGGATGACACAGGCAGGTGAAATTACCATTGGTTCAACTAAATATTGCTAAATTAACCCAGGCTTGGGTGGGATAGTAACGTTAGTTTTATTAATTGCTCTACAAATTATGTAATAATACTTTGAACAGTGTGGGACTTTGTTACAGGTGTACGTTAACAATACGACACGACGTCACAAAAGTCATGGTATAAAGAGCTGCGCCACTCGTGAAAATATCTATGTTCTATGATCACGATTAAAATAAAATCTTAACGATCTTACACCGAAATCAACGAATTTTATTTTTATTTTAAGCTCTTTCCACAGTTTCTTTAAATTATAATTGCTATCTACTTGGGTTTAATTGGAATATCTTGCGAGATTCATAACTTCATAACGTCAAAATAATTACGTCACAATTTTGAGTCCGGCATCGTTGACGGTCCGTTTCATTTACTGTATTAAATCGGGAACCAGTGTAAAACAGCGAATATTACCACAGTGGTTATTTTCAATGTTTTGAAACAGTGAATTACCATTTTTATTTTACTGATATTTGCCTATAAATCACTGGAAGGCATAAAATAAATATAAAGCACCCACACCAATGTGTCAGGTTAATGGAATAAAACCGATGAAAAATGAAACATATTTTTACCTGAAATTTTCAGTGATATTTTCGAATATAAGAATATTCTAATATTATTAAATGGATATTCATGTATGAATAATCTACTTAATACTCTTAGATGTACATGACATTTGTAGCTTTGACAACACAAATAACTTATATAACATCGACAATGTTAAATGCTCGAACTTCCTTATTCTTGAAGTGTTTTTTTCAGGTTTTTTTTTCAAGTGTTAGGATCAAATGCATAAATTTAACTAATAAAGTGAGTACAAAGAACTATCTAACTTTGCTGCTATACTATACGCGATCATAATAAAACGTTACGCTAAATAATAAAAATTCAATACATACAGTTTCAAGTAAAGTCGAGTCCATTGACACTTTTATACTTAATGCAATGAAAAGAATGAAATGTTTCAAACATATTAATACCAATATTTCTTTGCCTTATAAATATCAGGGTATTGCATGTTTCTTCTGTTCGCGTGCCAAACACGCGGGTATGTTGTTGGAAAATATACATTTCCAACGAGTTGTTAGTGGGATTCCACGTAACGCACGATACATATAGAATATTATCATAAGTGACAAAGAAAATCCCCACCCTAATCCATTGAACATTGTTGAATGTCCCTCATGGCTTACTAGAACTGCGTAGTATATCGACTGCTTTCAGTTATTAAAATTCCATTATTTATACATACGAATAGTTATTAGCTCTGTGTGGTAATAATATGTCACGTGGTGTTGTTTTTAACTTTTCCGATATGATGCGCAGAAATTATTTATAGCCGATTAACACATGCGGGCGAAGATTTGTTAAATCGATCTTAATTATAATGTTTACTATAGTAAAATGCTGCAATATGACCTAGTCATTGCGAATTTAATACTTATCCTCTATTTATAATTGTAAACGGTTTGGAATACCAACTATTCAGTAATTATGTCATGTTTTTCAACAACAATTGGACTACAATTACTACATGTACACATGGATATAGCTATCCGTTGTATCGCCATGTACTCTGAAGGGCAAACACACGGATAATGTAAACAATGCATCATAATGCTTAACAAACGCATGCATTATTAAAATGAAACCGATCGCTTTTATTTCAAATAAAACGCATAAACAAACAACAACTTGAGTATCTACATATACATGAATGACAGTTACATGCTCAGAACCATGCAAGAATTACATGTATTTAAATCTTACAGTTACGAGTATTTATATATTATATTATATTATATATTATATATACACGTTATGTAATTTCATATTCAGCATGGTGCATTAAAGCAATCACAGCTACATAACAATCGTCATTTTGCGAAGTTTACAATTGCAAATACACGCAACTGCTATTGTATACCAAAGTGATGATACAAAGCAGTACCAATAACAAAACTATGCACAAGAAAACATCATGTCTTCTCTCACCACCACTGTCGCTTCACGTCTTTGTTCTTACTGCTTCATTTTTAGTACGCTAGTTTATTTTTTAATAACTTAATGAAGTATGCGCTGTGTTGTTTACTATGTATACTTACCATATGTATAGTATATGTACATACCACTAAAGATAGAGCATTATACAAGATTACTTTTTTTCTCAAACAACTCCTTAATAACCACTCAGATCTGGTTCTCAACAGGCCGAACACCAAGGCATGGGGTAGTGTTCATTCTGGACAAGGCAGAACAGTGACTATTTGTCATTAATCACAAGATTCGGATTCATCTGTGAATGTTGTCTTTCTTCTGTGCATATAACTTGTTAATGTCCGTGAGGCTGAACGGGGCTCGCGACCGGGAGGCAGACCTCACAACCGGACGTTCCTTTGGTCGGGCGTTGTTGAAGTCGGGGTTATCTCTACAAAAGCAATATGAACTGTAAATTGATTCGTATTTGATGGAGCAGCATTCTTAACTTTCAACCGAGCGAAACATGATTTAACTCGATGACCGTTAAATGTTTACACTGGTGTGATTTCCAAAATACAGGAAAAGCAAACAAAATAACCCCCATACAGGTTTGACCGAAACACAGCATTTCCAAATCGATGCAGAAAATGTAAGCACTATTTGTATATACATGTTATATGGCATTCAAAATAAGCTGGAGGACTTATCAAATCCCCGAGTGAAATAGCTTTAAGCGAACGCGCTCGAGTAGAGTCTTACCTGGTCATCAATGCCTGTTGTTGCCACTCGACCCCGCGTCTGCCCATGAACTCCATCAGGGCCGCATGTATCTGCGTCTTCTCTGTCTCCCTGTCTCGCCAGTCCTTACTTCGTACCGGGGGCCCGTTTTTGCATACAATGCCTGCCGAACGTAAATGGTCACATAAAGGCAACTTGGTTTCACGCGATTCCTTTCTCGGTAATTGTGGCACATTCTTGTTTACTAAGCCGGCCGAAAATGATTGGTCACACAACGGCGCCATGGTGTCACGCCAGTCATTACTTTGTACCAGAGACGCATTCTTGCATTCCCACCCTGGCGAATAAGAAGTGCCACAAAACGGCGCTTTAGCGAGTTCATCTTCGTGCATTTTCGGGCACTGGTTTTCTTGTGTAATAAACGATTCGTAAGTCCAGTCCTGAACTACGTCGTTAGCAGTCGAATTCTGACGCATGCACGTCATAAATGGATTCTTCATCTTGACCCTTTAAATAAAAAAGCTTCTCAATAAAGTCCATGCTATGCTTATGTAAATTCGTTAAATACCTTAACACTCTATTTGTATGAGTTTTAATTTTGTACCGTAAAACAGTAAGTCTGAACAGCTACCATACAGATCTTTAAAGTCATCAAATATTATAAACTGGTATGTATTCAAAGAATGTCCTATTGTTAGAACGTTGAGAATAGGCGTTGAATGTTCTGCCAAATACCATCCTCATTTAAAACACCCATATCAGATATAACACGTTTACCTTGCTTTCTGACCACAGGCTTATCCTTTGACAAAAACGGATGGTTTATAATAACACTTTAGCTAACAGATACGTTGCTTTCACATTCAGTGTAACATATGAGGTCACGGACAATTTAATTACGTTTATATACCGTTTGTAGGATTTATCAACGCAGTTTGAAGTTTCCTTGATAACGAAATAAGAATATGTAGTACTCATGCTCCAAAATAGGTCATGACCTCATCAATAGCTGACATAACGTGAAACTTTATCGGTTTGTTCCATCGGCGTTAAATCGCCATACATAGTCAACGGTAGTACTATACGGTGTTATTTTCAGATATGGTATTTAACGGTAACTTACGGTAATTTATGACTAAATTTAGTGTTTATGGTAACGCCACGCATACAAACTTAATATTATGAATCATTTATTCAAAATTAATATTATATTAATCATTTAAACAGATTCATTAGTGTCTTACTAAATTTATTTTCGTTACTACGTGTCTGGCAAATGTTAAGGTCGCTTTTCTGTGTGTTGATATTTTAGTGTAGATAATCAGAAACCCCGGCAAATACACAATGCCTATTAATATATCAAGGTTGATTGCTCAATCGACAGAAATCACAGTGAAAAAATTCCAGTGACTCAATGTTTACATCTTATGAGCTGTGTTTATCAATAAGCCAAAGTACACAGAAAGTAGCCTTGACTGAATCTTTAAATACCACGTTGGGAAAGATATTCATTTACTACATTAAACATTTGAAAGACAGACATATGGTATTGTATGACATAACTAGCCTAATAATTATTATATATCGATTCGGGGTGTCCATTAAACTCATGTATACGCTAGAAAGATATGAACGTGCTTTTTAATTGAAATAAACGCGGGTGGATCAAGTTACCTTGCCAAATATTCATATCACACGAGAGTATGCTTCGTTTTACTTTAAATATGGTGTTCATATTGCATCACGTGTAATAATGTGACTGGTATAAACACATGTATTGTGGCATGAATACTGGTACATTCTTAACTGTCGTCAGTATAGCTTGTTCGTTTGTAGTTCATGTTTATTACCGTATTACTAGTATATATACATGTAGTAACGGGTAAAGCCAATATCCTATCCAGCCCATACATTGTAGATCAGTACGTGTGGAACTGAACATTGACTTTTTCTTATAAAACCAGTTGTAATTCGTTTTGACTTGTAATATCAATATTAATGGTCGACAGATGGGACGACATTCATACCTAGCTGCTTATTTATAGATTCCTAATGGATAACAAAACAATGTTCTGCTAGTACACGGTGAAAACTGGGGATTTTATATAAAATTACGATTATTATAGTTCATTAATGAAATGCAGAGAATATTGTGTTACATAATTTATTAAATATTTGTACGATTGGTATTACGATGACGACTCATGTACATTATATAACCAGTTAATAAACATGGTAGATATCATGAATTCCAACTTTGTCCCGATTCCAACTTTGCGCACGGACTATTTTAGAACTGACCAGCGCGTTTTTGGAACAAAAGCGGACCGTTCCGAAATTCCAAAAACGAGCAGGGCGATTCTGGAATCGTCCCGATTTCAATATTGCGCAGAACATATAAATAGAACGGGACATTTTATTCAAGATCCTGAAGAATGCATCGCTCACCTGAACAGTTTCTTCTTATTTAGAAACATCTTGCAAGTATGAACGCATATTACAGCAGCTAGCTGTAGGTTCAATTTCATTAAATTATATCCAAACGATCGGTCAAATAAATCGCTTTTAGGATCTGAAGATAATAATTGTTAATGTCCGTTTGAAATATAATGAACAACAAGAGCTGTCAGATGATAGCGCGCTCGACTATTCGAAGTATTTCAGTTGGTACATATTTTGGGAAGTTGAAGAGGAATAAATTTGTTCAAATACAAAACTGAGTTATGGCAATTATTATATCAAGTTATTCCATGTTTCAAGTAAAAACCATATGTAGTTAAAACTTGTATAGTTTTGAAGTTATAAGAGTTTTGAATATAAACTTTAACCAGAAAATCTATGTTAAACACGAGCTCTCAGGACAGCGTGCTCGACTATTCAGCCGCTTATTCTACTAAAATGCTGGTCACAGTTATGTGCCTATGCACATATTTGTTGTATGTGTATATTATAAAATTAAGTTAAAATAGTAATTGTGTTTATATGTTTTAAGTTCCAATTGAATATCTGTGGTAGTTGTGGAGTTGTTGCACACAAACTTGAACCTGAATTTCAAAGTCCAAAAAGGGGCATAATTCTGCTAAAGTGCTGGTCACAGTTATGGGTCTTGGCCAGTGACCTTATATAATGACCCTGAAAGCATTTGTGAAGTTTCAATTGAATAACTGTAGTAGATATAATAGAGGTATGGAGTTGTTGCACGCAAACTTTAACCAGATTTTCTGAGTACAAAAAGGGGCATAATTCTGCTAAATTGCAGGTCAGAGTAATGGGCCTTGGTCAGTGACCCCTCATGACCCCGAACACGTGTGAAGTTTCAATTGAATATCTGTAGTAGTTACAGAGATGTGGACTTGTTGCATGCAAACCTTAATCAGAGCATTACGCCGACAAATGGGAGAGTAGTGTAGCTCGAACTATTCGGTGGATAGTCGAGCTAAAAAAGGGGCACAACTCTGTCAAAATGCAGAACAGTGTTATAGGGAGGTTGCCCTGACATTGGAGTTGATGACAAAGGTATGTTGCTATTTTCGATTTAATAACTTATGTAGTTCTGAAGTTACAAGTTTTGAATATAAACTTTACCCAGAAAATCTATGTGAAAAAGGGGCAGAACTGTGTCAAAGTACAAAACATAGTTATAGGGAATGTTGCCCCTAATATTGGAGTTGATGACAAAGGTTTCAAGTGAATAACTTGTGTAGTTTTGAAGTAACAAGACTTTTGAATAAAAACTTGAACCAAATTCAGACACTGACGGCGACACTGGGGGTAGTAAGAAAGCTCACAATCTTCGAATAGTAGAGCTAAAAACACGTGGTGTCGAGCCCTAATGAGCTTTTTCTAGTTTTCAAAAAAATGTCTTCATTTTAACATTTTTTTTTTTCATGCATATCTGCATTTCAAACATATTTTGGAATAAATCACAAAAGACAATGTGTAATACGAGCCGCACAGACATTGGAGCTGCTATTGCCAGCACGATCTTGAAGGCACCAATTTCATTTGAATGTGAACTTTTAATATAATGGGAAATCAACAGACCCAGTCAGTGGATACTATAGTAGTGCCAGGCTGTAGATTATTGTAATTATTGCATAGTTTGTGCGCATGGTTAATACTTACTAAAGGTAATGAATTATACTCTATTTTGACCATAAAAGTCAACTCATAAAATGACCACTAACCATACATTTTAATGAAACTGATGGATACTCACTAATAATGCACATTAGCAAGTAATGTGAGTGAAATGAGAAGGGCCGAGATATTGAACCAACTAACAAGCTGTCAGAGGACAGCATGCTAGACTATTCGAAGTATTTCAGTTGGTATATATTTTGGCAAGTGAAATCGACATACACGTGTTGCTATACTCGTACAATGCCGAGTTATGGCAATTATTTCAGTAATGTATTCCAAGTTTCAAGTGAATACTTTATGTAGTTACAAGGTTTTAAGACTTTGGAACAAAAACTTTAAACCCCAAAATCAATGTGAAAAGTGGGCACAACTCTGTCAAAATATAAAACAAGAGTGATGGAGATTGTTGCACCTGACGCTGCAGTTGATTACAAAGATGTATTCCAAGCGAATACCTTAATATGTAGTTTAGAAAGACTTTAGTACAAATACAAAACTAACAGTGTTATGAAGATTGTGATTGTTTCACCTGAAGCTGATGACAAAGTTATACTCCAAGTTCCAAGTGAATAACCTATCAAGTTTTTGAAGTTACCAGGTATGCAACTTTTGAACATAAACTTACCAGATAATCTATGTGAACACGGCCAGATGGCCCTATAGCACTCACCGGAGTATGAAGACTTGCGGTTTCAGTCATTTTGCTATCTACGTTTATATAATAATAAACCAGGCGACTCCCAGGGCGTGGCCACTTTTTACCCCAGTGGCATAATTTTAACAGTCTTTGTAAACGACCACTATAAAATTTTACATACCAAATACAAAATCTCTGGGCCTTGAGAGATTTTTAGTCAGTTTGCTATTCAAGTCTATATAAACCATGTGACCCCAATTCGTGGCCAGTTTTGACACCAGGGGCATAATTTGAACAAGCTTTGTAGAGGACCACTAGAGGATGCCACATACCAAATATCAGCAGTTTCTGAGATTTTTAAAGTTTACACATGAGTTGATGACAAACGTACATTTCAAGTGAATAACTTGGCGCAGTTTTGATGTCATTTGAATACAAACTTTTACCAGAAAAGCAATGTGAACAAGATTCTGTGTTTGATAAACACACATGCCCCCATTTCTTAGTCAAAATTAGGTCAAGGTCAAAGTGAGGTTGGGTGATAGTCATAAGCAACAACTATGTGATTGGGGATAGTCATAAGCAACAACTATGTAAGTATCCAAGTGTTGTAGCAAGCGGTGTTGGTGCATGTCGAAACGGTAAAATCTAGTTAACCAAGAAACAGCCCATTTGAATTATTTAAAGTCCAAAATAGGCCAAGGCCAACGTCAAAGTGAGGTTGGGTGATATGGATGGATTAGGAACCGTCATAAGTAACAAATGTGTAAATATCCAAGTGTTGGTGCAAGCAGTGTTGGCGCTAGACGAAACGGTAAAATCTAGTTAACCAAGAAACAGCCCATTTGAATTATTCTAAGTGCATATTAGGTCAAGGTCAGAGCGAGGTTGGGTGATATGGGTGGATAGGGAATGGTCATGAGCAACAACTGTGTATGTATCAAAGTGTTGTAGTAAGCAGTGTTGGTGCTAGACGAAATGTTAAAATCTACTTAACCGTGTCATGGACGGAAGGACAGACGGATGGGACACTATATGCCTCCCCCATCAAGATGCCTGGGGTATAACTCTGTCATAATTCACAGTTATGGAGAATGTTGGAGTTGATGACAAAAGAACATCTAGGTGAAAATGGGGCATAACTCAGTCAAAATACAAAATAGAGTTATGGGGAATAATGATGCAGCAGTAAATAAAGGTATATTTTAAGTTTCAAGTGAATAACTTATATAGTTTTGAAGTTACAAGAATCTTTACATTTTAATTTTAACCAAGATCAGACGTGAGTAGCAAAGCTGAACTATTCTTCAAAAGGTCGAGCTAAAAATCAATATCAAACTGCAAGACCAAATCAGTTCTCGAAATATTTTGAGCAAGAGAAAAAAATATTACTTGTACACAAACATGCAGATGAAGCAAAGTTGTAAAACAAGAGCTGTATACTATTCACCCTATGTAACAACTCTCTCTAGTTATGTTTTTTTTCAGTTTTTAGCGTTATCAAAATCTATATAGCGAAATACACGTTATTCATATTGTTGTTATTACTACACAAGGTAAAAAAACCCAAAGCATATTATTGTATATCCATTTGTCTTGCAAATCAAATATTTTGTATATTGAATTATGTATGCAATATGTTTTACATTGAATAAAAAAAAAGAGCTGACGACAATGCGTTCGACTTTTCTTGTGCTTGTCAGAGTTACTGGCTTTTTTTTTTTTAAACAATATGAAAATTCCACGAAAACCAAATTTTTCTAACGAAATGCATTTAGGTCAGCATATCAAGACAATTTTTAGTAAAAGTGACCTTGACCCCACCCACCCCATATGCAATCCCAAGCGAGGTCTTGATATAAGGCATCTATGTATTAAGTTTCATTTAAATATCTCAATGCATTCTCAAGTTATTGAGCGGAAACCGTTTTTCTATTTAAAGTAACAGTGACCTTGAATCCACCCACCCCATACGCAATACCACGCGAAGTCTTGATATAAGGTATCAATGTATAAAGTTTCATTAAAATATCTAAATGCATTCTCAAGTTATTAAGCAGAAACCGTTTTTCTATTATAGTAACAGTGACCTTGACCCTATATGCCATCCCAAGAGAGGTCTCGATATAAGGTATGCATGTATTACGTTTCACTAAAATATCTGAAAGCGTTAAGTTATTGAGCGGAAACCGTTTTTCTATTTTTAGTAACAGTGACCTTGATTCCACCCACCCCATATGCAATCCCAAGTGAGGTCTCAATATAAGGTATCTATGTTTGCAGTTTCATTACAATTGCTTAATCTGTTCTCGAAATGGACAGTAGAAATGAAAAGTTGATAAACTAGCTTACCCAAAAACTTGAACCTGTCCATATAGTTTATATGTAAAATTTCTAAGTGTAAAAAGGCCCATAATTTTGACAAATTTCAAATAAGTGTTTGGCCCATGAGTTCATTTTAATATAGGGAATAAGTGTTCTAAGTTTGAATGAAATCCCTTAAGCCATTCCTGAGAAACCAGCTTACCGAAAAATTATAACCTGTCCATATAGTTTATGTAAAGTGTAAAAAGGCCCATACATTTGACAAATTTCAAACTAGAGTTACCAAACTTGGTCTATAGGTTCATTTTAATGTGGGTATTAAATGTTTAAAGTTTGAATGAAATCCCTCCAGCCATTCTTGAGAAACTAGCTTACCGAAAAATTTTAACCTAGCTCGGATGCCGACGCCGGGCCGAGTAGAATAGCTTGCCTTAACTTCGAAAGTTCGAGCTAATTATCAAAGGTATGTAGAATTTAAATGTAAAATAAATCATTGCAATTTGGACATTCTGATCCTGGTTATTTTTGCTCCCCATTTAGTATCATTCAGCAGTTCCAACTTTGTTTGACGGGCATGTCAAAACATTTGTATACAGGTAGTGTCAACAGCATTTGTCGGAATTTGACCTTAGTATGCGTGGTAATAAATCTCATAGTACATCTCTGTACAAAACTGCATGGATGACAAGTAAAAGTGTTTTTTTTATCTAACAGTCAGTTTGACCTTGACATGACCCTATGACCCAACAATAAATAGGGATCTATTTGCATAACCACCCTACCTACCAAATTTTACGAACCGATGCCTTAAGGGTTCCATACTTATTTCCTGGACAAGGTTTCATAAATATTGGTCAGTTGGACCTTTGACCCGAGGACTCTATAATAAATACAGTTCATTTACTAGTCATGACCAACCAACTTGGAATAAATATTTTAACCTGTTTGACCTTGATTTTAGGTGATTTTTAAACATCTTTTTGTCAGTTTGATCTGGACCTTTGATCCAAGGATACCAAAGTCAAATGGGATACTCTACATGCCATGACCAGCCTACGTACCAAGTTTGACAACTCTAGTGTGGTGAAGTTATTGCCCAGAAAATTTGAAGTTACAATTATTGGGTGGTTTTTATTTTAAATCTTTTGGTTGGTTTGACCTTGACCTTTGACCAACGGACCCTAAAATCAATAGGGAACCTTGTACTTGTCAACACCAACACCAACCTAGCTACCAAGTTTGAAGAACATAGGCCAGAGGGTTCTGTTCCTATAGCCGACAAGGTTTTACCATTATTAAACATAGTTTTTTTAGTTTGGTCTTAACCTTTGACCCAATTATTAATAGCGGTCCTCTAGTTATGACCAACCTACCTATTTAAAGAACCTAAGGAAGAACAGTAGTGTTATTGCCTGGACAAGGTTTTGCAATAATTGGGCGTTGCTTTTTGCATATTCTTTTGGTCAATTTTACTTTGACCTTTTGCACAATGACAAAAGTTGACCAACGTGTGACAGACATACAGATCGACATTTGAAAAGAAAGGTACCTTTCACTTCTTTGAAGAGGAGCATAATAAAGAAAATCTACCCTGCCCAATGATGACCACATTTTTTGGACTTATTAAATGTCTTAAAAATCCCTGATGCAGCAAGAGATCCCAAACCTTTTACACACAGTCCTTCGTGATATGGAAAGCAAAATTTTCATTGACTAAAAGGATGACAGAATCTTGCATGATCATCAGACAATCGATTTTGTGTGAACCTACCACTGTGGGTTCACCACTTTTGATCAAGAACAGGTCAACGGTGTCAGACAATGACCGACCACAACGGCTTACAAACAAGTACGCTTTCTGTACTCCAAGGTACGTCTCTATGGCGAGTCTACAAGCCTTGCAAGTCAAACCAGATGCAACAATGCACCAAAGGCAAAAACCAGGTAAATATATAAGGCAAGTTGAATGGTTTGAAAGATATAAGTATCTACTACCCTCCATCAGATTATTTTGCAATCGCAAAACTATGATTGCTCAACATACTACAGCATTTTGCTTAAAATTACCACTTCAAAATTCCCAGCAGGCTTTTTAAATCTAAAATCAGTTGGCGAGTTTTGACTCCAAAATATAGATGAAAACGTTCCTGAATGTTTAACAAATAAAGCACCTACACGAACTTCTGTTTTAGCAGTACACACAATGACAGTAGAAAATAATGTATGCATCAGTTTTATCGGATCTGAGAGGACTTCCATGGCTTGTAGATTGTTCAAATTTTAACATTGTAAACACATGAACAACTCCTCAAATCTTGATCGATGCACGTTTCATTCCGGGTCTGAAAAATACCAAGCAGATATGGCAACCATTGCTGCCTGTTAAAACACAACGAACATTCAAAATTCATGTCACAATTTAATAGCAGTTTACAAAATGAACAGAAAACCATATAATAGTCAAGTTAATATTGTACAAGTTAGAAGTAGTAACATTTTGCAATAAAATCATAAAACAGCACGTCAATTTTGATTACAATGTAGTGCATTGATTATATATACAAATGTTCTGATCCAATATCAACATCATTTTTCATAATTAAACTTCAAGACAGCTGTTGCTCATGAAACAAGAGCTGCTTGTAAAAAAGTTTACGCCCCCTCCAGGTTAAAATGCATAAACAGGCTAATTTTAGATAATCAAAGGCCACTACTCCACATTTACAGAGATGATTTGGTTGATTATTGAACTTAACCGATATAATACACCCTTAAAGATTTTCATTAAGTTTGGTGAAGACTAGCTATGACCTGTTGGACTTGGAGGGTGGAAACTGCTAAAAAGGCTAACTTCAGATTAATCAAGGGCAAGAACTCTACAATTCCTGAGGCATGGGCTTATTATCAAACTTGACCTAGATGATATTATTACATTTTCATGAAGTTTGGTGAAGATCGGATGACAACTGCTGGACTTAAAGAGAGCGGAAACGGCTAAAACACCAATTTTAAATAATTCAGGGGCCATTAACTCCACAGTTCCTGGGGCGATTTGGCTGATTATCAAATTTTACCTGGATATTATGCCCACAAACATTTTCATGAACTTTTTTCAACTTTGAGAGCGGAAACGAAACTGGTCTACCGACAGAGACCGACCGACATTAGCAAACCAATATACCCCACATCAACATAGATGTAACCATTTTTATAAAGATTGTTTAAACCGTTTAAGTTAAAAAACATTGTTAAAATATTCAATTTTAAATAAATTATGCATGCACATCAAGTGCATTAATGCATCAAAGGCATTGTTTCCCCTCTTTTACCGAACACCTCATATTCCTAATACTACCATAGGCACTATTCAGAATTTCTGGCAAATATCATTCATCCCTTTCCTCTTGAACTTCACCTCTCCCCATATCTTAATCGACCAATCATGGAACTCTGTACAACAAAAATTAATTATAAGTACACATTACAAAAGGCAAAGTACCTGAAAATCAAGAAAACTTATACATGGAAAGCAAAATTGGACGAAATACAAACATTTTACTGATAATTTAGCAGCTGCATGAAAAGATAAATCTATTTTAATTAGATGTTCATATACTTCAGTTGTAACATCGTGTTAATAGGCAATCAATGCAATCAATTATACAGCTTTGGGCTTTGGTTGCTCGGTTTCAAAACACTGGCTGTTACATTTAAATGTAGGTCTTCAAAGTCTTGCAACATGCAAGATACCTACCAGATAAAAACAACAGGGCAAACATGGCGTTGTGCCCAGGGTCTGGACATAGTGCAACGACCCTCTGTCAAGGTGGTATTGTGGACCTAGCCCACACCACGATCAACATCCCCACTGCTCAGCTTCATCTAAAATATAAACTGGTAAATCAGATTATGATGTGTTTCAACTTTGGTAGCAACTATCGCAGCAATAAACATAACTAAAGCTTTAACAGACCACAAACAGTTAGGTAGTTTAGCTATAAAACATTTTTTACGACATTCGATCCAATCTTCGTGACTATGTCACTATCAGATAACTTACAAATGTCTCAATATTACTGCTAGCGCTATCAAAAGCTTTAGTTTTACACAGTCTAGAAAACAAACATCAAACATTATCTACAACTGTACAAACATTAATATTATGTACATTGCACTGTCATCGCAGCTTTACCAGTTTAACGTTACATGTTTCACAGAACAGGTTCATTTACAAGCTGGATCTTCCCAATCCATGCAGTTTTAGCACTTTTGTATCAATGGGATTACACTACAATGACTTCATGAACCTGAAGATTTAGACTTGGATGAACACTTTGAACAAAATTCTAGTGATACACTTCCATCATCAACATGCAGACAAACACCTGCTGTTTTAGCATTCCTAGATTTTTTTGATGGAACATTACTATAATCATGATCAAGATCTGCGTTCCTCTTCCTTCCAAACGATGTTGACAACTTCACATTTTCTACATTACCGATATTTTTAAGAAGTCCTGCAATAGCACTCTGATTTGCAAGCACGCTTTTCAAATATTCAACTTCTTCCAAAAGTGCCTTCTTTTCTGATATGTCTTTTTCCCTTGCAGCTTGGATTGCTGCATTTTCTGCTTTCAATTCTTCAATTTCATCCTCCAAGTTTTTAATGTACGCCTTTTTCTTCTCCCTGTTAATTTTAGCCTGAACAGCATTTTTCTTGTTTCGTTCATCAAGTGCCTCAAACAGTACACTGTCAATTTCTTGTCTAGACTCTGCAGCAGTTTTAATTACCTTGACAACTTTCACAGCTGGTTTATGAGCATCTACCTGCCCTTTCTTGCTGGATGTAGTCGAAGTCGCTGGCAACACATGAACTTCGATTGGTCTCGCAGCTACAGGCGGCATTTTAATAATGTTAGCTTTTGGAACAACAGCTTTGGACCAAATTACTCTATTAGGTTTGCAAGGATAATATGTTGAATCATTTTCTTCCGTTTCTACATCAATTTCAGAATCATCGGAGTGAGGTCGCGAGTTATTCCCGCTTTCAGTCAGCACAGATTTGATGCTAGTTTCACGACCATTACCAGAAACATTACTGAGATAGCCTTCCAACTCGTTCTCTAACTCATTTTCATCAAAACTGCAGGCCGACTCTGTTGCAAGCGAATCAAAATCAAATAGCTTTACAGTACCCTCATCTTGTGTTACTTCAAACAAACCAATACCACTGGACGGCGATACAGACCTATCATCCATGTCGAACAGATCGGAACAACCGCTGTCAGACTGGTGGCTTGGCGAGCTTTTCTGTTTGAAGAGCGGGTCACTCTCGGTTCCAAACCCCGCGTCACAGCCAATTGTGGTGATGTCCATTAGATCTAACAAACAAGGAGCAGAAATTTCATAATCTTCCATATCGAACGAATATGATGTACAGAAATTGCACAGGAATACTGCTGTTCAGTCAAACAAGTTACTTTTCTTTCAAAAAATTCAGTCAATCGTCAAAATCTAAGAATTTAGATCAACAAGTTTGTCAGCATACAATCGATGACCTTTATGGAATAAAACTTCCTGTTAAGAACTTCTAAAAATTATATTGGTATACTGCAATTTTTTCTTTAATATAACTTATTTACCAAGTCTCCTGTGATTTTCTGAATCCTCGCTTCCTCCGATTACGATTGAGGAACAGAATAATAAAGTAGTTCCATAGTTTTACTATAATGCACCTTGTAACGTTTTTCAATACGTTGGGCGATGTTCTATCCAAGTGATTGGTCAAGCCCACCTCATTCCCTTATTTTGATTGGTCAGGCACAATTAGAGATGATGTCATAAATCGTTTACTGACGACAGCCGAATCACGATTATTATTCGATCGCAACTGCGAAATAATCCCTAATTATTCATCAAATAAATCACATATGTATATAAATAAGAACAAAAACTAACATAATATAGAATTTTGATATTAATTTGTACATGATATCAAACAAAATTTAATTAACATGCCAATGAAAAAATAGTGTTTGTTGCATTAATAAAATATAAACATGTCGTTACCATCGCGGGCTATAAATCACTACAAACATTGCCAAACTAATCTGGATCCCGGCTCAAATGTTCATCGTCGTATGACGTATACGTGGGTACACATGCGATTCGATATAATGCTTTGCAATTCTATAAATAAATAATATGAATCTATCTTGCGGAGCATTCCTGAGCGTGGTCGATGTATCACGATTGACGAATTACTACATGTTATCGTTGTCGACATCGTATTTGCACTATGGCCTTAAATGTTGGACAAGCTGAATTATAGCTGCTCCACGTGTTATCATTCTGCTAGTATCAAAATCTTATCAAAGTGAAGTCTCCGGGAGGCGACGTGTAGGTTGGAAAATATTACATTTAAACCGGACTATTTCTTTCAGCACAACTAAGACCTTTTTTCAACCACTTTTAAAGCTTCAAATAAAATGTCCCACCCCCACAAAGGTGTGGGTCGGTTGCAGGGGAAATCATGGGAAATATTTCTTAACCGTGAATACAAACTGTTCAATACCCTAACCCTAATCCATCATATAATCAGATATATAACTATTGGAAAAACGCACAAAACATGTGACGCACGTGCACAGACGGTAACGCGCATAAGCTTTTTTGCATAACTTACATTATCACGTGTTTTAAAACGTGTGTGCAATTGAATGCATTATTTACCTATGCATGCATGTTTTTTTAGAAAACAGATAGTGCGATACAGTTCAAAGAACTGGATTATACTATAGATCTAGATTCCAATACCACA
This sequence comes from Congeria kusceri, assembly GCA_027627225.1. Lineage (NCBI taxonomy): Eukaryota > Metazoa > Mollusca > Bivalvia > Myida > Dreissenidae > Congeria > Congeria kusceri. The sequence goes on from CM051030.1 coordinate 68,198,142, forward strand.
CCGTAGTACCGGCTCCTTATCAGCGAATGCACCACTGTTCAGCGAAAGCGATACAATACATACAGTGGGAATTAATAAATTGGTTTGTGATGTAATTGTTTTGTGTGAGTTTTTTTTACTTTATGATACATATGTATATGTAAGAGAGAAATAAAGAGTTATCATAGAAATTTTTATGAAAAAAAAAAACGCGAATGCGCATCAAATCAATAACTGTTTTCGAGTTTAAAGCTGCAGTCTATAGAATATAATTACATACATCGTGAAATGGCAAAATATCTAATCAACGTTGATGGTGTTTATTCGACTGCAAACTGGTCCTTAATTACGAACGGAACTATATACTGTGTATTTTCGAAAACGCTTTGTACGAACGGAATATACAACTATGCACATGTTAATTTACTCCAGAGTCATCACCAGCTATCTCATACAGAAAATATAAGATAGAAAGTTACCAAAACATTATTATTACATGCGAATTTTTGTGTTTTATTTTTATTAACACATTTCTGGACTGCTGTTTTAATTATCTTTTTTCTCACACGATAAATAGCTTATAGAAGAGATCTATTAACAAACAGACTATTTATAGATCTTTGCTTATAATGTGTATGTACAATCTTACAACATGTATAGTGGCATAAATACAATTAATACAATAATGTTAATTAACATATAGATCTGTTTAAAATGGAATAAAAGTTAAGAACAAACATTGCTTTTGAACGCACAATACCGGTAAGCTAGTTTTTAATCACCAAATAGTTTTCATCTGTACAAGCGGGAACTCAAATATATGTATATACGTTGCTTAATGCATGTGCGTACAGTCTCGTCCCGGATTAGCCTGTGCGGACGGCACTTCCGCCTCATACAGTAGGTGTATGTTTAGAAGAGACTTCCTTGAAACACAAAATACCATAAAAGCGGAAATTGCCATCCCGAATTAGCATGTGCGGACTGCACATGCTCATCCGGGACGACACTTTACGCACATGCATTAAGCCCGGTTTTCCCACGACACGCCTCAAATTAAAAATAAATTTCTATCCGGTGAAATCTGACAGTTTAAGCCTGAGTCTCGTTCGTAGACTCTAAATGTTCGTGAATAAGAACCTTGTACTTCATGATTTATTTCATATTTAAGTGTTTCCTTCGTCAGTTTGATGCTTTTCTGTTTGCTTTCAAGTTGTATTAACACTTTCATCCGCTTATTTTAAAAATAATCGACATTTAAAGATCATACATACACACTTTTATTTTCAAAAATCTAAATTTAGAAGACTTTTTATTCAGTGTTTCAGTTGAATTCATACCAAATATCAGATTGTTTTATGGATTTATAAGAAAGATATATTGTGATAAAGTGGATGGGTATACACATTTTTTGGCACCCTTCCCAGCGATTTCATAATTTTCCCGGCACCACTGGTCAGCGAAATATAACTCTTTGGCACAAAGTCGGCTTCATTTGACACATAGGTTCATTACACAAGTATATAGTTGTTAATTTTCCGTTTAAGAGACATAGGGTTGTCCGTCCGTTCCTTCGTTTCGATGGAAGAAAGAGCTCATAGCACCTTTAACAAGACAATTCATAAGCATGTGCGTGAGTTTTGTTTCACTTTGACAAATATCTTTACCCTTACAAAAGTATGCGCCAAATATTTTCCAACCCTGTTTAATTTAACTTTAAATAAATGCCCGAATACATGTATACATTTATATTTATATTATAAAGTAAATTGTTATGGACACCGGACCTGATCACTGTTGATTTTGTTAACAAATACATTTGTAATTCTTTATGTATACGTTTAAAGGCAGTAATTAAGCTGAGTATTATTCCATGTTGATAAGCCGGGCCAGGCTAGTTCAGTTGGTAGAGCGCTGGACTATCAATCCGGGGGTCGTGAGTTCGAACTGCCCGGCCACATAACTTATGTGGTGATTGGTCATGAAATTATTTCTACAGCCATTCTCCCCCCTACCTCTGATTCAGGTAGGGCAGTTGTCAGTTACTGGCATAACTATGTGCACTTAGTTCTGGTAAACCGCTTAGATCGGCTAAGCTTGCCCAGGAAAAGTGTGAGTAGGTTAACTGACCGCCGTGATATGACTGAAATACTGATAAAAACGGCGCAAAATCCAAATAAACAAAACAAACAAACAAAATCCATGTTGATAAATGTTTTGATCTATGTGATTGAAACACGTGTAGTAAAACGCGCATAAGCTATTACACAGTACTTACAAAACCGGACATACAGACGGACAAACATGTCTCTTAAACCAGGGTTCGACCTTAACGCGTGTCCGTCGGTCAGTGACCTGTGATTTTTGGCTTGGACCGGTTGTCTTCGAAGGACGACCGGTCCGGTGACCTGTTATTTTTGGACTGGTTCCTACTTTGTAATTCGTGAGTTATCATTTGTGATTAAGAAACAGGGAACCGTCCGAAATGATTGTTTATTGGCATTTTGCCACAAGCTCTCGTGTATAAATCGCTCGTTGTCCGATTCTTCAACTTTCAATCATTATGTTATTACAGCAGGATACACGTTGTAAAATCAACTTCACACCATTTTGACTTGAGAAATTTTATCTGACGGGCATTATAGTCGCATTTTAGATAAGCAATTTCAATTTGAAATAATTAACTATAGTCATTTAATGACCTTTTATTATTTTAATACAAATTTAATCAAACAACAGACAGATGAATTGTATAAAAAAAATGAGTTTATAAAAGCTTCTATTCAAACTATAATGTGCAACATTGGCAGGATCAATTAAATTTATTCACATGTTTATTTGACCAAAAACAGAAATTCCGTAGTTTGGCTAAATACTTTGACCAACATTATTTTTGTTCTACAACAGGCAGTTTTTATTTGTATCTCTATTAAAAAACACAATCGAAGTAAACGAAATTCAAGTCTAGATTTCCGCATTGTGGGGATGCTTGCAAAACGTTAAGAAATGGATAGCCCAATCAAATAACGATAAATATTTATCTTAAATTGCTCTAATTGCATTTTGATTGCTCAGCACACGAACACGCATGGATGTCAAATATATGTCAAGTTCAAGAAGTTGTTATCTCATCTTTATCTAAGCAACAAAGTTTTACAATATTTCAATTCTGAGAATCATTTTAGTTTTCAAACAATTGTATGCACTAACCAGTTTGATGTATTTTGATTATCGGGACCAGTTCATACAGTAGGTCCTGCGTCTTGGCAAAACCGGGCTTAATGCATGTGCGTAAAATGTCGTCACTGATAAGCCTGTGCAGTCGGCACAGGCTAATCCGGGACGGCACTTTCCGGTTCTATTTTATTTTCTGTGCCAAGGAAGTCTCTTCCAAACATAAATCCACTGTACTGTAGGCGGCAAGTGCCGTCCTGGATAAGCCTGTGGGGACTGCACAGGCTAATCCGTGACGACATTTTACGCACATGCATTAAGCCCGGTTTTGCCAAGACGCAGGACCTTCAAGGCCTTCTAGGCCGATACTGTATGAACTGGTCCCGATAATCAAAATACATCAAACTGGATAGTGCATACAATTGTTTGAAAATTAAAATGCATTAAGCCCGGTTTTCCCACGACGCGCCTCAACAATTATTGTATTTTGGTGGAAATTATTACCCACTCTAGAGTCAAGCATTTTTGTCTAAATCCCCTCAATGGGGGATGCTTAATTGGTGTATCAAATGACCCGGGGGCCAATATTACCGAAATCAAAAATCCGAACAAAGTCTATTTCCCGGGACCCGGAATCATTTGGAATGTCAAATTCCGCCTTTCGGGAATTGCTTTCAGTCTAAAGTCCCGTATATGCCCCCCCCCCCCCCCCCACACACTTCCAGCCCCGTCCCCCATCCAGCCCCCTCCCCCTTCCAGCCCCCTCCCCCTTCCAGCATCCCTCCCCCTTCCAGAAAATATTGATAGATTGGGGAAAATATTGATAGGTACAGTATACCCACTGTCTTTATTTGTTCGCTTTCGCTGGTTCGCCCTGAACCATTGATCTATATGGGGCGAACGGACCCAATACCAATAGGACGATGCCGATGTAGTTAGTCGTAAATGATGTTTAAAAATGGCTTCTGCTAGCACAGATGAAGTCTACGAAGAAGTTGACTTGACGTTTGTGGAAGATTCCGGTGGAGGCAGAACGGCCTTGTGGGACCCTGATTTAAGCAGTGATTGGGAGAAAGAAAAGCCGAACCAACAATGCATACTTCGAATCAAACGGTAGTCTGCATTGTATTGTAACAATACATTTTGAAAATGAAACTTGAATTGTTGAAACTGAACACTTAGTGAAGTTTGAACAGAGAAATGAATGGGACCGTTGCCTGTTCACAGATCTGCACATTAACGGTGTTTATTATTGGTCACAGATCGATGTCATCTGACAAAAGGAAAAGAACAGTACAGATAAATAGGATGGAAAATGTGTTGTACATTTATTAAGTTAATTTTTTGGAAACGGGGGTATCGCGTAGTCTTAATAAGACATGCAACAAATTTGGTGTTACTTTTTATAGAAGGCTAAATTCACTGTAACATCTTATTGCTCAAGGACCATTTTTGTGGTGGAAACCTGAAAGTTTAAATGTTCACTCCAATTATTTGCAAAAATAAAGTTATCCATCAATGTACAGTCAGCCCACGTTGCAGCTACACTATCCGTTCGCGTTAAAGATGTTGATATATGAATTTAACTTTATAGATAATTCTGGCAATATTGTTATAGCATATAGGTTATTGGATTGCATTCACAGGGTTTTCGCTGGCTAAAAAAAAGTTGTCGCCACTAAAATTCGCCACTTTTAAAAAGTTTGAGCCAATTTTGTCATTCATATATTAACATGCTTCAGAATCTAATTAACAGTAACCGTCACTATAAAATAGCATTAATAACTACATTATTATAATAAAAACTTGGCAGTATACTCATTAATTGTAGGAAATTAAGATTTTACAACACTTTGTTTGAACAGATTTAGTAATGTTGATCCGTTTTGTAGGGTCGCGAAGTTATATGACAATATCAAAATAACACTTTGCAGATTCTGGTTGGTAAATCCTCCTTCTAATAAATATCTTCATTTGTTGATATAACAACTGTCTGTCCATAATTCATGTTAAAATTCATTATGACTGTGGACAAAAAGTTTGTTAATGTCCAGAAATAAATCCAGAAACAGATCTGTTTTCCTTTGTTTTAGGCTACTGAGTATATTTAGGTCAGCCTCGTTTTGGAATGAATGTTTTACCACATGTCCCAAATAAATCCAGAAACAGATCTGTTTTCCTTTGTTTTAGGCTACTGAGAGTATATTTAGGTCAGCCTCGTTTTCAAATGAATGTTTACCAAATGTCCCAAGTTGCTCTTTTTTGCTACCTGTGTTGTTATTTTGAACTGAAATTTCCCCTATTGCAGATAAAATCATTACACAATAACTAGTCAGAAGATAAAAAATCATTAGAGCTGATTTGGATTTCAACTGAGTGTGACTACATGTATAACCGAGCGGAAAACTGATGCTGTGACGTCAGAGATCAGCTTTCACACCATGACACGCTTGTCTGCAACAACAGGCTACTTAATGATCTGATAACAAACAATACCCTAAGGTCATGTTTGCAGGCTGTGTGGTAACTTAATCTGCCCCAGTTTTGTTGCAATTGAGATTTCACATACCAGATTTAACACTGTCTAAAATTATGTTGTCACCAATAAAATTCGCCACTTTTACAAATCTGGCGCCACTTTCACAATTTTGTCGCACCTTTATGCTATATCTAGCTAATCCTGTGACAATGTTGATAACACTTGATTAAGCAAATCAATAGGACCTGTGACAAATTAACACGTTTTGATTGCCATCGGTTCCAAATGTCGTTATAACGATTGGGATTAGTGCTGATTTGGCAAGCGGTCACCCATCCTGGTAGTAACCTGCTAACCATAGCTGACGTTGCTTAACTTCACAATGCAGTCAGTATACTGCAACCTCATCACTGAAAAGCTAGCTCAACAGCAAGGCTGTTGGAAGTGACCATATTCACTACACTCCTCCCCTCTTTATCTTTTTGAACCCAGAGCCCTTGTAGAAATATCCAGCTCCCTGAGCTTCGTGAGACCTCACGTTTCCAGCTCCCTTGAGTTCAAGTTCCGTTCACCTAAGACAAATTGGGGGCTTGACCTAGTTTATTTCTGACACCATTGATGTAACACATCCTGACAGTAACCATAGCTGACGTTGCTTATAACGCAGTCAGTACCAGTGATTTTTTTTTGAATTTTTACAACTACCTGTGCCTTTGAACTTGGGGAATTTTAGCGCGACAAACCTCAAAAAGGGGAAAATAGTAAAGTTTTTTTAATATTCTAAATTGTCAACTGTGAACATTTTATATTTTTATTTTTCTACTGATATATTTAACTTTTTATACTGCAGTGACTTTGTGCACACCTTCAACAAATGATCATCAGATGATATGATGCTTAACGTAAGATAATTCTTGTATAGGCAATTGGTCTATTGCCTCAAATAAAGGACTAATGGATGGTAATAAGTGTTTCTCTTCAGATGATGTCTCTGGATTTTCATTATTCCTATATTAAAGTTGAAGCAAAAAATGTAAAACTGATATCAATTAGAGTTACTTGATTGTCACTGCAAATGTTCATTTAAATTTTACAATGATGAACACAAGAGTCAGATTTCTGAGGGTAATTGCTGAGTCGCGATGTTAGTTTTCTTGTTTTATGGCCCTTGAAATTGTCAACCAATAGTTCAAGATCTTCATCTGTGGTGGCCATTAGAGATAACCTTTTTACCCCAGAATTTGGCTATGAAAGTGTGGTGCACATTATACATGGTAACAATAAAAAAAATTGAAGGTGTTTTATTCTATAACAAAAATCGTAATATATTCATCAGATTTTGTTCATAATTAATTCATGATGTTTTTTAAACAAATAAACACTGCATTATAATAAATTGCAAAAATATTTCCAAATAGAACAAACAATAAAATCCTTTAAAACGCGATTCGAATAATATAATCTGTTAAAACTAACGAATGACAGTGTGACGTCATCAGTTAACTGGGCTTCTAAATCTGCAACACCCATAGCAACGGTGTTGGTTTTGCTTCAAATGGCTTTGATGTGACAGCCGAATTTGCCGCTATCGCCTAGCAGTTTGTACCTGAAAAGCGTGTAACACGCTGAGCATGTGGTCGGTGTCAAAAAGCATCGATTGATGCTATTTAGTACTGTACCTCAACAAAGCAAGCGCCGTTGATAGAGCATTAATGCATACGCGTTCAAAGGGAAATATCAACGACTAAAAATTTCTAACGGCTGTTTTGTTGCATTGGATAAATTGGATATTTAATTTCGGGGTGACATACTATACATTGTCTGGATTATTTAGAGGATTTAATTATATTTGGATAAATACGTGTTTCATGCATAAGGTAATTATGTATGCGTATTTAAAATTTACTTACTGTAAATTACGTTTTGATTAAATTAGTGTAATATTACAGAATATCATCATTAAACAAACGCGGACAAAAACAGTACAATGCAATATCAACAGAAGTGGCAAAATCAGCTGCAAATGTTTACCAGGTTTGAAATCAAATTTTGCTTCTAAAATCGGATCGCGTTATACAGTACCATAACTGTTTTTAGCGATGTATCGAACGCTGATTTTCGGTATATTTGCAACCTTTGTCCCCAACAAAATTGTGTCAGAAGTGGAATATTCCGTTATAACAAATGTCGTTGTAAAGAGGGTCGACTGTACTTTGCATAAACAACGCTTAAACTGTTTACATGGGCCAAAATGTACCTAATATATGCATTTAATTCCAAGTTAAACTTGTGTATAAATCTACATTTATATAGAGATGGCCAAAATGGCAGCCTTCAGACACTTTTAGGACACTTTCATTTTGGATACATTAGCAATTGAAACCTACACACTATTGCGTTTTTCATCCAATCTCGCTAACTGTAGCTGTGTAAAATTTTATCAGTTTTTTGCTATGTTATAAAAGCATTATGTCATTCTTTTTGTTATTGGCCTAGAATGTTCGAGAAAACCTCATTTCGCTTGGTTGAAGTTGTAAACAAGGCTCTCAAAATGGCGAATAGTACATTTGTAAGTGTTATTCACAAGTTTAAATATGAATTAAATGCACATGATGCATGTAGAAGGCAGATTTTGGCACATGTAAAGCAGTCGAAGTGTTGTATACCAAAAGTGCATTGATGGGTAAATAACGTTATTGCTGTATATAATAGGAATTTATTAAAATTTAAGCTTGCAGTTTTCCATGATTTCTTTGAGCGATAAGATTGTTACAGCAAATTTAGCCCTATTAAAAAGTAAAATTAATTCTGATGACTTTCCAAAATGTGTGTAAAGAAATACAACTTACAAAATTATGTGTTATGATTTCTGACAGTGCTGTTTCCATTTCAGTGATATCATGACAATATATAATGAACCACCTCCAGGCATGTGTATTGTACCAGACAAAGATGACATTACTAAGGTATGCAGCAGTTTTAATTGTTCCAATAGCCTTCAGAAAGCCGCCATGTTCAGTGTATATACTATATAGTATAATTATATGCTATTTTTATTGTGCCATTTTTCATTAAAAATATCTATCTGTGCCACTAATAGAAGTCATTTGTTATGTCCCCGCCATTCGAAAAATTATATAAAGGCATTAAGTGTTGCCCCTGTCTGTGCGTGCCTGTATGCGTCCGTCCGTGCATCTGTCCAAAAAAATCTGTCCGATCAATAACTCGGTCATTTCTTGATGGAAGGTAAAGTTACTTGGCAGAAATTTTCATTATTATGAGACGATGTGTCGCACACAAGATCCAGGTTCATACCTCCAAGGTCAAGGTCACGCTTGGAGGTCAAAAGTAAAAAATGGGGTCTGTTTTGATGTCCGGACAAAAACTCTGTTATTTCTGGATGGATGTTGAAATTACTTGCTAGGAATGTTAACCCTCATGAGACGATTTGTCACGCGCAAGATCCAGGTCCATACCTCCAAGGTTACACTTAGAGGTCAAAGGTTTAAAATAGGGTCTGTTTTTCGTGTCCAGCCAATAACTCTGTCATTTCTTGATGTATTTCAAAATTACTTAGTAGAAATGTTCACCATCAAGAGACAGTGTGTCATGCACAAGACCCAGTTCTGTATGTCCAATGTCAAGGTCACACATGGAGGTCAAAGGTAAAAAATGGGGTCTGTTTTTCGTGTCCGGTTGATAACTGTGTCATTTCTGGATGGATTGTGAAATAAGTTAGCAGAAATGTTCTCCATCATGAGACGATGTGTCGCGCGCAAGATGTAGGTCCCTACATCCAAGGTCAAGGTCACACTTAAAGGTCAAAGGTATAAAATGAAGTCTGTTTTTCATGTCCGGTTAATCACTCTGCCATTTCTGCATTGATAATGAAATTACTTCCTAGAGATGTTCACTGTCATAAGGCGATGTGTCATGCGCAAGACCCAGGTCTGTACTTCCAAGGTCACACTTACAGGTCAAAGGTCAAAAATGGGATCTTTTTAATGTCTGGATGGATTTGAAATTACTTGGTAGAAATGCTCACAATCGAGCACAAGACCCCGATCGGTAGCTCCACACTCGTCAATGTCACACTCTACGAAAAGTTTCCACTCATTGTTCTGCATGCAAATTTATTTCAGCTTTACTAAACACACTCACTTGTGATGAACATTAAATTGTAACTGCTTATACATTTCTGTGACCAATCCCAATCAGGGGGGGGGGGGGGCATTCATGTCCTATGAACTCATTTCTAGTTTCTATAACAAAATCTATATTGAAAATCATAACATTGTATTTCAAAGCAACAATAATTATTTTGATACTCATAGCAGTTTGTCATAGGATTGATATACTAATTGATCACAGAGAGTAAAATGTGGCTTTAAGTACTTTTTGGTAATCTTAAAGCATTTAGTAATTTATTGATAGGTGGAGTATTTTCTACTTTCAGCTTCATGCCTTAATAACCGGACCATTTGATACACCATATGAGGGGGGTTTCTTCTACTTCATGATCCGTTGCCCACCAGACTACCCCATCCGACCTCCCCGGGTCAAGCTGCAGACCACGGGTGGGGGAACTGTCCGGTTTAACCCAAATCTGTACCGCAATGGAAAAGTCTGTCTCAGCATAATTGGGTAACTTGTGTGTTATCACTGGTCATGACTGACAAGTTGAAGCATTTGTTCTAGTCCGGAAGTGATTTCCTAATGATGCATTATACAATATTTATGTCATTACCTTCTTATATAAGAGCTTTTTCAAAGGATTATTTATAATGATTAGAAAAAGCTTTGTTTAATCTTTTAAATTGTTAAAAAAAAACTAAGTATTCCTTGGTTTTTCAAGAGTGTTAATTTATGCTTTACATACATCAGGATCTGTAAATATGTTTAGCATACATGTAACTGAATTGATCACATGCTATACCTTGTCTCCCGTGTAATACAACCATTACGAATATTTCTATCATACACATGTGTAAGATAACATTTTGAGAGTTTTCATTGGCTACATATTCTTTGACTGACCAATCGCGTGACGTTATTTTGGTGATATGACGTTGTCACCATGAAATGACGTCATGCCAATACACAACTATTATGATTTATCAACATGTTTTGGTAAAATTAGACTCTTTTTTTTCGTTTAAAAGCATGCGATAAAAAAGATCAGACACTCGTCCAGGAAATTCGTTAGTAAGCTCGGCAAAGGCTCGCTTACTAACAAAATTCCTGAACTCGTTTAATAACATATGGTATGAAATGACAACTCCTGTCAGATCCTATATATATTGGATGGAATATTTCAGCACATGGTCAGGTCCTGCCTGGAGCCCCGCACAGAGTCTGTCCAGTGTTCTGATATCCATACAGTCTTTACTCAATGAGAAACCTTACCATAATGAACCTGGATTTCATGTGGTAAGAGCAGATATCCATACAGTCTTTACTCATTGAGAAACTTTACCATAATGAACCTGGATTTCATGTGGTAAGAGCAGATATCCATACAGTCTTTACTCAATGATAAACCATACCATAATGAACCTGGGTTTCATTTGGTAAGAGCAGATATCCATACAGTCTTTACTCAATGAGAAACCTTACCATAATGAACCTGGATTTCATGTGGTAAGAGCAGATATCCATACAGTCTTTACTCAATGAGAAACCTTACCATAATTAACCCGGATTCAGTGTGGTAAGAGCTGATATCCATACAGTCTTTACTCAATGAGAAAAAAATAGGGATGGGACTGAATATTCAAATATTCGAATATTGGATATATTCGAATATAGAAAAAGAATACGAATATTTGTTTTTTAAATTTATTTAAAGAAATCATGTTTTTTTCCAGTTTGATCGCAAGTTAACATAAAATTCCAGTCGTATTTCCTGCCTAGCAGGTGGGCGGGGGGCAGTGTAACGTTCAACACATGCCAAACATGTCCAATTAATGACAATTGGTAATTGGCAGGGGGGCCACGTCTTTACAAGGGACGCGAATTGAAGGTTTATAGGAGGCGCGAATATGATGCATTGTATCCACAAATAACAAAACTGGTCCATGTTGTGATAACGGTTTCACAGTTTGCCCAAGGCGTACATTGTTGTTTATTGTCCGTAAGTGACATATATACGGTTATCTTCTTTACAGTACATTACAATTACTCTGTAAGTAAACCAATCAAAACGAATCCATTATCAGCCAATCAATTTCTTTAATAAAATTAGCATGGTCTGGTCAATCTTAATACACATTAGTTGTAAATTATTCTCCATTATATCAACACCGTACTTTAGGCGGTCATTAGACAAAACCCAGGCAACGTGTAATCTGCACAACAGATACAAGCTTTATGGTTCTGAAAAAAAAACGGAACGGTTAACAAATTCATTAAAAATACATTTAACAATATCTGACATTTCTTTATATTTGACTAACACTCACTAAGTTATATCGCCACTGAAGCAATGTAAAACAACTATGTACACGTAGAATACATATTTCGGTTAGGTAAATATTTGGACAGAGTGCCGTGTATAGTAGTATTTACAAAAGGAATATTCGAATATATTGGAATACCGAAAACGAATATTTGAATATTGATTTCAGTATTCGGTCCCATCCGTAGAAAACAATACCATAATGAACCTGGATTCCATGTGGTAAGAGCAGATATACATACAGTCTTTACTCAATGAGAAACCTTACCATAATGAACCTGGATTTCATGTGGTAAGAGCTTATATCCATACAGTCTTTACTCAATGAGAAACCTTACCATAATGAGCCTGGTGTTCATGTGGTAAGAGCTTATATCCATACAGTCTTTACTCAATGAGAAACCTTACCATAATGAACCTGGATTTCATGTGGTAAGAGCAGATATCCATACAGTCTTTACTCAATGAGAAACCTTACCATAATGAGCCTGGTGTTCATGTGGTAAGAGCAGATATACATACAGTCTTTACTCAATGAGAAACCTTACCATAATGAGCCTGGTTTTCATGTGGTAAGAGCTTATATCCATACAGTCTTTACTCAATGAGAAACCTTACCATAATGAGCCTGGATTTCATGTGGTAAGAGCTTATATCCATACAGTCTTTACTCCATGAGAAACCTTACCATAATGAGCCTGGTGTTCATGTGGTAAGAGCAGATATCCATACAGTCTTTACTCAATGAGAAACCTTACCATAATGAGCCTGGATTCCATGTGGTAAGAGCAGACATCCATACAGTCTTTACTCAATGAGAAACCTTACCATAATGAGCCTGGATTCCATGTGGTAAGAGCAGATATCCATACAGTCTTTACTCAATGAGAAACCTTACCATAATGAGCCTGGTGTTCATGTGGTAAGAGCTGATATCCATACAGTCTTTACTCAATGAGAAACCTTACCATAATGAACATGGATTCCATGTGGTAAGAGCAGATGTCCATACAGTCTTTACTCAATGAGAAACCTTACCATAATGAGCCTGGATTTGATGTGGTAACAGCAGACATCCATACAGTCTTTACTCAATGAGAAACCTTACCATAATGAACCAAAAATCGAACACGCTATAATCATTATTAAAATGATTTTCAAAATGTCAATTTCAAGTCACAACTCCAAAATCATACAAATGGCGTCTCAAAACAATTTGTTGATGCGTGTTCTCCGATGAAATTGACCGTTGTAATCCATTTCAGTTTGCGTTTCCAATATTATATGAATAGACATGTATGTATTAGTGGTGAAAACAGCTCGTTTCTCTATACAAAATGTTAATAATAAGGTATTATCAAGTCAACTTTTAGAAATCCATAACTACATGTGTACGTGAACGGTTAAAGCCGGCTCAGTAAAATCAGCGCGGCTCGTAGTTTTTAAATATGTAAAAATCAGCTTGTTTGGTGTAATTTTAAGAAAAACGTGGTATGATAAATAGAAAAACAGGTTACTGCCTGGTCTAGTTCGGCACGATTAAAATAACGGCTCGGCAAGCCTCGCCGTTATATTATTCTATGCCTCACCTGATATATTACACAAGACCAGGCAGTAACCTGTTATTCTCTGTATATGTCTTCTTTGTGTTTCTTGCATAATTGCAGTTTCCCAACTTAGTAGGAAATGCTTTCTTTATACATATCTATGTAATAACTGCAATCTTTTCTAAATTTGATAATAACAAACTCGCAATGTATATAACTTCTTTTGCTGTGAATTAACAGCTGTGATAGCACTATACCATCTAATTTTCAGGAGAGGAATGCGGGTGATGCCAGTCGATACAATGACATAATCCGCCACGAGACCCTCCGAGTTGGCGTCTGTGATATGCTGGAACAGAAATGCTCATGCCCTGACGCACTGCGAGAAGTGATGGAGAAATCCTTCCCGGACTATTATGATTACTATGTGGGCATCTGCAAGTCCAATATGCACAAGCAAGGGGAGACTATGCAGGTACGAGTAGCATAATGTGGGGTGGCCACTGACTGGGAGAACTGGGAAGAAGTTAAAAAAATACCTGCAGGGAAATCTGCGAATTTTACATTTGTGGCGTGTCGTTGGAAAACTGGTCTTAATGCATGTGCGTAAAGTGTCGTCCCGGATTAACCGGTGCAGTCTGCACAGGCTAATCCAGAATGGCTTTTTCCGCCTTTATGGTATTTTCTGTTTCAAGGAAGTCTCTTCTAAACATAAATCCACTGTAGGCGGAAAGTCCTGTCCCAGATTAGCCTGGGGACTGCACAGGCTAATCCGGGACGACACTTTACGCACATGCATGAAGCCTGGTTTTCCCACGACACACCTCATTTTTTGAGAAAGGGAATAATCAGGGAATTTAGCCAGAATAAAAGAACATAGTGCAGGATGGCCACAAGTTGAAAAAAATTCATGTAGGGAAATCTGGGAATAGTAATTTGTTGACAAAGTCTGGGAATAATCAGGGAATAAAATGAAAAACAAAATCCATAAAATTGTACAATACAGGTAAGTCATATTGAATCAGGTGTTTCTTTTAGCATTTTAAAAATACATGTACATTTCTAACACACAAACAAAGTTAAGAATATTATATGATTTTAAATACCAAACAATTTTGCTGTATGAAGGATTGAGGCAATCAGTAATGGATTTTGTATATTCAGTGAACTTATGATGATAGATATCAGTGAACATAACATTCCAGTCAGGGAAATATCAGGGAAATAACATTGGTATTTCAGTGGCTGCCCTATAAGGTGTGAATGTTTCAGAAAAATATTCTTTGATATACATAATGATGTAAATGAAATGTATTGTTGTGTTTGAAAACGTGATAAGCAGAAACGATTGTTTTGTGTAAAAAATATACTGAAAAGATAAAGAAACGCATAGTTTTTTAGTATAATGAAATTTACTTTGATAGTCAACTTTATTCACAAAGAACAATAATCTTTAGATAAATGAATCACAAATTTGATAAAATTAATTGTGAGCTTAAATCTAGACATTTAAACAAGACCTCTGCCGACAAAATCCATTTTCAGGTCAATAACGGGTGTGACAACCCCTTGGAGCAAGTCCAGTTTAGCATGAGAAAAGCAGGGCCCGGCTAGCTCAGTTGGTAGAGCGCTTGACTGTCAATCCGGGGATCGTGAGTTCGAACCCCAGCCCAGCCACCTAACTTGTGTGGGGATTGGTCATGAAATTATTTCTACGGCCATTCTCCCCCTACCTCTGATTCAAGTAGGGCAGTTGTCAGTTACTGGCATAAGTATGTGCACTTAGTACTGGTCAATTGCTTAGATGGGCTAAGCTTGCCCAGAAAAAGTGTGAGTAGATTAACTGACCGCCGTGATATGACTGAAATACTGTTAAAAACGGCGAAAAAATCCCAACAACCAAACAAACAGCATGATAAAATTGAGTTTCTTACCTCAGGGGTGTTATGCATCAGCCATTAAATAACTAGCCACAAACAATACACTATCATATCGATCTTTTATTCAAAAGTCTTAAACTAAATTATTATGAGTTTCATGCCCTAAACACTTAAAAAATCAACAATATTATATATGTGTTTCTTTATCCTTTATAAATATATATATATCTCTTGTTAGATTTATGTCTCATGTATCATTACCATTTGGTTATACAGTCGTTACAAATCTTTATGAATTTATTAAGTGTGATTACTTTGTTTACAAATAACACAATAATTTCATGAATGTCGTCTGTCATTAAGATTTGTTCCAAGTCTATGCCAGTGTTTGCAGTTATTAATGGCATTTTCTGTAATCTCTTATAGGACCCATTTGGGGAGAGAAGAGGTCTGTATGACTATAAGACAATACTTAAAAGACTGGAAAGCATAAAGAAGACTCTTAGTGAAAAAAAGGAGAGTTCAGAGGAAACGGAGTCGTCTGATTCGGACCAGGACTCCAGCCAATCAGAGAGATGATGCTGATGTACTGGGCATGACTGAAAATATTCCACTGATTAGTGTTCAGACGCTATAGAGGAAAGCCAGTGTGTAATGTGTGCATGGGAAAACATGTCCATAACGGGCCTTAATGCATGTGCATAAAGTGTCGTCCCGGATCAGCCTGTGCTAATCGCACAGGCTAATCCGGGATGGCACTTAACACTTTTATCGTATTTTCTGTGTCAATGAAGTCTCTTCTAAACATAAATAGACTGTAGGCGGAAAGTGCCGTCTTGGATCAGCCTGTGCGGACTGCACAGGCTGATCCAGGTTGACACTTTACGGACATGCATTAAGTCCGGTTTTCCCACGACGCGCCTCATATGTTTTTGTCATCCATTCGTGTCCTATCCTCAGTTATAATCTGTTTAATGGATGGGTTTCTTTAATAAGTAGCTAAGTAAGCTGTCTTGAGTTATCTTGAAACCATCTGGATGCCAATTCCCCATTGACCAACAACCATGTGCACTGATGAAGGCTATGAAATACAACAATTTCTGTGTAGCTCGTTTTGTTAATCTTTGAATGGTCAAATTACTTTGATAATGTAAATAATTATGAAGCTATCCTTTAATGAATGAATGCTCAGGAGTTTCTGTTCCTAAAACTAAATACTTCAAATATTTTTTCCAAAGTATTCACCTCAATTGTATTTTGCCAGTTAAAGGCTTGAACCTATACAGTAAACAAATGACAGATATTAAAAGTAAGCAATCTCACAAACATGGTGGTGCGTAATATGCACCGATGTTTCTACACTGACTTGCCAAAACACCTGATTTGTTTGCCAGCAAGTCACTAAATCAATCAAAATGAATGCGGCATTCACAGTAGACTGCTGTATCAGTTTCTTTTTGTACAATCAAAAAGCCCCGGACCAAGAAGTATATTGTTTTTTTGTCTGTTTGTTGCATAGTTATTGCCAGCAGTATCGATTTTAATGTTTCAACAATATATTATTTGAAAATAATTTATTATTAGGACATCATTTAATATGTTCAGATACTGTGTAACTAAACATACAAAAAAATGACAAAAAATGTAACATTTATGAGTTAGATTTTTGGAATTGTCTTCTACAATGTAAGAATAATTCTAACATGACACACATACATTTTCTGTTGTTAAATTGCCAATAAACACCTTGAAAAAGTAGTTCTGAGACTGTAAAATATAATTCGCATTGTATTAACAACATATGTTGTCAAGTCATGTTAAAATCAAAATAATTGTTGGTTTATCATTGTTTATCTGTAAACAAACAAGGATTTTAGCTCGACTATTAGAAGAATAGGTGAGCTTTCCTACTACCCCCGGCGTCGGTATCCGCGTCCGAATTTGGTTCAAGTTTTTATTCAAAAGTCTTGTAACTTCACAATTACGTAAGTTATTCACTTGAAACTTGGAATATACCTTTGTCATCAACTCCAGTGTCAGGGGCAACATACCCCATAACTCTGTTTTGTAGTTTGACAGAGTTATGCCCCTTTTTCACATAGATTTTCTGGTTAAAGTTTATATTCAAAAGTTTTGTAACTTCAAAAGTACATAAGCTATTCACTTGAAACTTGGAATATACCTTTTTCATCAACTCCAGTATCAGGGTGAACATTCCCCATAACTATATTTTGTATTTTGACAGAGTTATGCCCCTTTTTCACATAGATTTTCTGGTTAAAGTTTATATTCTAAAGTTTTGTAACTTCAAAACTGCATAAGTTATTCACTTGAAACTTGGAAGTAATCTTTGTCATCAACTCTAGTATCAGGGGCAAGATTACACATAACTCTATTTTGTATTTTGACAGAGTTATGCCCCCTTTTTACTTAGATTTTCTGTTCAAAGTTTATATTCAAAAGTTTGGTAATTTCAAAATTATATAAGTTATTCACTTGAAACCTGGAACTAACCTTTGTCATCAACTCTAGTATCAGGGGCAATATTACCCATAACTATGTTTTGTATTTTGACAGCGGTATGCCCCTTTCTCACAAAGATTTTCTGGTTAAAGTTTATTTTCAAAAGTTTTGTAACTTCAAAACTACATAAGTTATTCACTTGAAACTTGGAACTAACCTTTGTCATCATCTCTAGTATCAGGGGCAACATTACCCATAACTCTGTTTTGAATTTTGACAGAGTTAACCCACTTTTTACATAGACTTTATGGTTAAAGTTTTTGTTCCAAACCTTTATAAACTATACAAGGCTTCACTAAAAAGTTTTGTATTTTAACACATTTATGCCCCTTCCACTATCCAAAATATGTACCAACTGAAATACTTCGAATAGTCGAGCGCGCGCTGTCCTCTGACAGGTTTTGTTCGTTCTGATGCATATGTATTAAAACAGATCGGGCTAACGCCCTTGTGGTTTAATTCATACACATCAGAACTCAAAATCATAGTTTATTTACAGATAAAAAACTCCAAAAAAAAAATTATTTCTTAGTTAAATACCGGTACTCAAATTAATCCTGCGGTACACCGGTAATTCTTTGAACTGCAGTATACAGGTAATGCTTTGTTGCCGCTTTGTTGAACCTGAATAGGAAAGTACAACCAGTCATAGTATGTTAGTGTATATAAACAAAACCTAAGAATACCTGTAGAGAATATTTTTTATTTAAGTACAGTTACTGTCTAAGCTATGAGATTTCTTGAACATCTGGCAATCACATGCAGTTCTCATTAATGTGTAGTTAGTGTATGATGACAGTGTTTGAATGAATTTTCTGCACAGGTTGTGTCTATGCATGATTTTGGTGTATCCAGTGATTTAAGCATGTATCATATTTTCTAAGTAATAGAATGTTCCATGTACTGTTTATCTGATACATTTTGTTGGTTTATAACATTTTCCCAAATTACAAGCGAAAAACACATGGATAACAAGCAGCCAGCAACCGGCAAAACATGCTGGCTCCATGCCAAACCAACCACATTTAATTTTGAAAAAAAAGACAAAGATGGCATTCAGGTTTATAGCAACAACTGTCAAAAAGAAATTCAACGTTTCACTTTGGCAGTATATGTACTTGATGAGCGCAAACTGTAAACACAATAGTTCTATTTCAAGACATTTCTTATTGAAACACAATAGTTCTATTTCAAGACATTTCTTATTGTAACTGCATAAACTCTTGCCAACCGCCCACCAGAAAATTGTTTTGTGTTAAACTAGCAATGCTCCCAAATTGACGCTTTTTTGACACCAAGTATGATTACACAATGGTAAATCATCTCGCGTGTTTATATATAATCTCTTGGAAACCTCCGTAAGATATAACTACCCCATCCGTCTTCTGGTGCTACTGTGTTGTACTCGTACCTGTTCAATGGCACCCATTGTATGTGCTTGTTTATCTGTATGTGTGCCATTAGGTGTAGACAATAATTATGTTTGTTTCACGTTACATGTCCAACAAAAGTAGGGAAGGTAGGTAGGGATTTAAAAAAAAAAAAATTATTCAGTAAATAGACAACTTGAAGATTCTTAAACTGAACAAATATTCAAAACATATCTGTAATATCCTTAAACATTGTTTCAAAGTGGATTCTATCAACACTAAACAAATATTTACCAAAAAACATTTGATTATTGAAAAACATAAATAAAACAAAAAATGTCTGACAACCCCAATAAAATGTTCAAGGGTCGGGGCATTTTTTGGGGGTAGGTCGGGTAACCTAAAACAAACATATTTGTTTACGCCTTATAATGTACAATCTGTGTACTAATGTGTAAATGTTTGCGTCGGATCAAGGTTTTTGTTGTTTTTATATTCTAGATGTGTATATATTGTTTTGATTTGACTGATGTTACAGTTGTAAATGTTATACAGTTATTAGGTGCAATATTAATGCTGTGTATATTTCATGAATGTTTCTCTGTCTGTATAAATTACATTGCCATGATGACCCCCTGGAAAAATGAGACATTGCATTTATAAACATGGCCAGTGACTGGGAAACAATAGGGATTAGTAAACCCGTGTGGAATGCAATATTTGCACAAACAATTGGGAAAAATTGCAAAGAAATGTTAACCAATGCGATTTTACATCGCATCGACATTTTTGCATATGAGGTGGGTGGTTTGGCATAAATTCTGAAGTCTGAAATTTCTGAAGTCTGAAAAATCAATATCAACAGATGCTCATCACAGCTTGAACAGGAAGCACGAGCGTCTGGGTTGTGTAATTTTCTCAAATGAAAAAGTTAGACGTTCGCAAAATGTAATTGCTGTAAATCCCATAAAATCAGAGGAAATCCCATAGATTTCTGAAAAAGCTCTTAGATTTTTGTAGAGATGAGAAATTATCTCATATGGAAAAATCCTTTCCCAGTCATTGCATGAACATATCTAAGCAAGGAATATTTATAATTATTGTCAAAATTCCATGGAACATGTAGTAGAATTTTTAGATATAATTCTGCAATTTGAAAAACAAATCGACTTCGTTTGCTTCTGTACATTTTAGTGCAGAAATATAACCTTGTGCTGTCAGACCTATTCAGTTATTTCATTATAAAAACTAATCTGATATTGTCTCTATTATATTGTAGTAGCAACCAATATGTAAAACATAGTGTAAGAGCTGTTGTAATGCATTCTGTTGTAAAGTACAAAGTGTTAAAACTGCACTCTTAGATCTTATGCAGTAGTTGTAATTTATCCCATCATCACGCCTGCATTGACGAAATAACGCACTGTGGAATACAGCACACATGCGCATTATAATAATGTCATTGTGTTGGTTTTTGTGACGTCATTTTATTTTATCGTGTCATTTATTGTTTTTTCTCTCGTTTATTTTTTTTTCAAATGACAGAAAAATCCAAAATGATGGGATAAATAGAACACCAGGTAAGTGTTGATTAAAGATAAGTTTATTTGCTCAGCGCGAAAACATGAACCACTCATCAAGTCTCATGGTTCATGTTCTCTAAGCCTCGCAAAATAAACTTATCTATATTCAACACTAACCTAATATTCGCTATGCATACACAGTGCATGATTTCTGAATACAGTAGTTTGCTGTGCAGTTGATGTTTGTGTGGTAAATCTTTCATTTACAGTGTTAACAACTTAATAATGTTGTATTCAAGACAACTTCACGACTGCTTTTTAATATTGTTTAGCAAGAGACTGGAAATTACCAATATTAGGCCTACATAGGGGGTAAATTAAAAATGTATGAATGTTTTTATTATAATTTTGAGGTTTCTACCATTACCATTTATGAATTTTGTGTTTTTATTATCCATGTTATTGCAATAATATGAACTTGTTACTCATGTTGTTATTTCTGAAGTTATTAATGCTACTTGAGTAATTGTAAATGTTTTTCTATGCGGAATTCATAATTGTGTTATGAACTTTGATCTTCAATTAATTGATGTACAAACAAACAAATAAAATTGGCACTTACTGGTATTTTGTCTGTTACTAAGTGAGGTAAACTCTTTACAGCTACAGTATACTAGTATTTCATAATTTATATTTGAAGACCCGTTCTGTTAAAATACTGTGTTCTTATTATACAGAAAATTGTTTCTATTCCAATATATTTGCCTGTATTATCACTTTTAAAAACAAAATTTATTGATTTTATTGAAACTTAAAATGACTATCAATAGACATTGACAGCCGTACTTAATAAAGAGAATACAATGTAGCTCCTACTGTAAAATGCGCTATGAACATTCTTGTTATCTGTTAATTATTTTTTATTTAGAAATAACAACGACAGAATATCTCTTGTACAATATGTGAAATGCAGAAATTCATATGAGCGTGTCATGGGAAAATCGGGCTTAATGCATGTGCACACGCTAATCCGGGACGACACTTTGCACACTTGCATTAAGCCTGGTTTTCCCACAACACGCCTCATTTACATATACAGAAAATTATCCTTCAGTTCGGACAGGTAACCAATTGCCAATACAATACAACACAAAAACTGGGGTCATGACCTTGAAACAGTCAATTCAAAGCATTGGGGTTTTTAATGCTTAACATCACACACGGCCAAGAATTAATCACAACACATAATTCTAACAAGATGGCCATGAGGCCCTAGGTCGCTCACCTGAGTGGCTAAGGAACTAAACTGTTCTGAGCAAGTTTCATGAAGATTCGGCTAAAAATGTGGCCTTTAGAGTGTTCACAAGCTTTTTCTTCAGTTGGGCCTGGTGACCTAGTTTTTTACCCCATGTGACACAGTTTCAACCTCGTCCGAGATATCTTTGGGACAAATGTTCTGAACAAGTTTTATGATGCTTGGGCTACAAATGTGGCCTCTATAGTGTTCACAAGCTTTTTAGCTCACCTGAGCACAACATGCTCAAGGTGAGCTTTTGTGATCACCTTTTCTCCGTCGTGCGTAGTCCGTAATGCGTCAACATTTTCATTCAAACAACTTCTCCTAAACCGCTGGGCAGTTTGTCACCAAACTTCACAGGAATTATCGTTGGGTGACCCTCTTTCAAACTTGTTCAAATCTTTTTGGTCCGCTGCATATGTAGGTCACCAGAGCACAAAATAGATTTAAAACAGTGAAAACTGCATGGCTGAGAGCTTACATATTTGGTATTTGGCATCCTCTATAGTCCTCTACAAAGATTGTTCAAATGATGCCCCTGGGGTCAAAACTTGCTACGCCCTGGGGGTCACATGGTTTATATAGACTTACATAGCAATATGACCTTGATAAATCTTTTCCTCTGAAACTGCAGGACCAAGAGGTTTCATTATTGGTTGATTGCATAGTGGTCCTCTACAAAGATTGTCCAAATGATGCCCCTGAGGTCAAAACTGGCCACTCACCAGGGTCACGTGGTTTATATAGACTTAAATAGCTAAAGATTTTGACGAATTGAGGCGTCGCCTAATGCATTGGCGTAAAGTGCCGTCTCGCTCAGGCTAACCTGGGACGGCACTACGCACATGCATTAAGCCCGGTTTTCCAACGACGCAATTATTGTGTTTTGGGGGATCTAATTCCCCACCCTACAGCCAAGGTGCCTACAGCCAAGCATATTTGTCTAAATCCCCTCAATGGTGAATGATTAATTGGTGTATCAAATGGCCCGGGGGGGCCAATATTACCGGGATTTAAAATCAGAACAAAGTAAATTTCCCGGGAACCGGACTCATTCGGCGTGTCAAATTCCTGCCTGTCGGGAATTGCTTTTAGTCTAAAGTCCCGTATATGCCCACCGCTCCCCCCATCCCCCTCAGAGAAAATGTTGAAAGGTGCTGAACAGGGCGAACCATTGATCTATATGGAGCAAACGGACCCGATACCAATAGGACGATGCCGATGTAGTCAGTCGTTAATGATGATTAAAAATGGCTTCTGCTCGCACAGAAGAAGTCTACGAAGAAGTTGACTTGCCGTTTTTGGTAGATTGGGGTGTAGGCAGAACGGCCTTGTGGGACCCTGATTTAAGCAGTGATTGGGAGAAAGAAAAGCCGAACCAACAATGCATACATCGAATCAAACGGTAGTCTGCATTGTATTGTAACGATACTTTTTGAAAACGAAACTTTAAGTTTAAACGGAGAAATGAATGGGACCGTTGCCTGTTCACAGATATGCATATTAACGGTGTTTATTATTGGTCTCACATCGTTTTCTTCTTACAAAAGGAAATTAACAGTACAGATAAACAAGATGGAAAATGTGTTTGTACATTTATTAAGTACATTTCTTGGAAAAATTTAGGGGTGTCGCATAGTCTAATTGAATTGCAGTCAAACCGACCACAAGTTAAACCGGCCACACCTTTAATGTTTGTCCGTCTGACGCCAATAGAATACAGCTATGGGAGAGTAAAAGGAATTATAAAAATTTCATACGTAAAAAGAAGTCAATATTTTACAAGCGAAAGATGGTTGAAATTCAAAACTTAAAAAAGAGTAAACCAAAAGAGTTCTGGAAATATTTCAGCAAACGAACGAGTAATGTGGGAAATAATTTATCATTAAATGAGTTCAAAGAATATTTTTCAAATTTAAGTAACAATATTTTTGATTGTGAAAATGTTGAGGCGGAGACTTTTTGTGAAAACAATGATTTTAATTATCCTAATGAATAGTTTCCTGAACTAGATCAACCTTTTACCGTTAATGAAATCGTTACCGCTGTGAAATCTTTGAAACGGAACAAAGCTTTTGGCAGTGACTGTATTTTAAATGAATACTTAATCGAAAGTATTGATATTTTATCATCACATTTTGTGTGATCTGTTTAATTCTATACTAAATTCTGGTTATTTTCCAGATAACTGGACTGAAGGTACAATTATCCCATTGCATAAAAAGGGTGATAAAAACGATGTGAATAATTATAGAGGAATTACATTGGTTAGTTTTTTAGCGAAGCTTTTTACTACAGTTATAAACAAACGAATTGAGCAGTTTTGTAATGAGCACAACACTATTTCGGATGCGCAATTCGGATTCTTGAAAGGTAGATCCACTGTTGATGCAATATTTGTACTTATGTCAATTGTGCAAAAATATATTAGTGAAAACAAAAGGTTATATGTTATTTTCGTTGACATGATGAAATGTTTTGATTCTATTTATAGAAATGGTTTGTGGTTGAAATTATACAATTGTGGTGTACGTGGAAAAAATTTAAGAATTGTAAGAGATATGTATCAGCATGTTAAATCTCGTGTTAAACTATGTTCGAATTATTCTGAATACTTTGAATATGCAGTGGGCTTGCGTCAAGGTGAAGTAATGTCACCCCTATTGTTTTCTATTTTTGTCGAAGATTTAGAGTTGTTTTTACAAAAAGGCACTGACTGTGGCCTAGTTTTAGATGATATTGTATTGATACTTCTACTTTTTGCAGATGATATGGCCATTTTACGTAAAACCCCATGTGAGGTACAACAACATTTAAATAGTTTAAAGTCATATTGCGATACCTGGGGACTCAAGGTAAATACTTCGAAGACTAAAATTATGGTTTTTCGTAAAAGGGGTGGATTATTAAATATTGAAAACTGGTCATACGATGGACAAAAAATAGAAGTTGTAAATGATTTTAACTATTTAGGAAAAATTTTTAATTACACTGGAAATTTTATTTTAAATCAGGAACACCTAGTTGGTAAAGCTTTGAAAGCAATGAACATTCTTTTATGCAAATGTAAGGAGTTTGACTTAAGTCCTAAGACAATGTGTCAGTTATTTGATGCTTTTGTGAGTCCTATATTGAATTATTCCTGTGAAGTATGGGGTTATACTAAGTCAAAGGAACTTGAAAGAGTCCACCTTAAGTTTTGCAAGCGATTGTTAAAGGTTAAAATAAATACTTGTAATGCAATTACATATAGTGAGTTGGGACGTTACCCATTGTTTATTAGTAGATATATTCGAATGATTAAATACTGGCTGAAAATTGCTAGCTCAAACAATATTATTGTTAAAACTATTTATTCCCAATCTGTTATTGATAGTTATAACGGACGTTTAAATTGGGCAGCAAATATAAGAAAGTTGTTAGCTGATTATGGATTTGCATATGTATTTGATAGTGTTAGCAGTATCAATCAGGATTTATTTTTGAATGAGTTAAAAACCCGTATTATAGACAGCTCAATGTTGTGTCAGTATAAATTGTGTAAATCAACACATTATTACGAGCCATATTTAGATATTTCATCAAAACGTTATCGCTTATACATGAGTAGATTAAGATTAAATGGACTTCCTCTCAGAATACAAACAGGAAGATATAATCGAATTCCACGAGAGGAAAGATATTGTACACTTTGTAATTCTACAGATATAGAGGACGAATACCATTTTGCCATTATTTGCAATTGTTATACTGACATCAGAAAAAAATATATTAGAAGATATTTCTATGTAAAACCTTCTGTCTATAAATTTACCCAGCTTCTAAATTCAACTAATAAATCAGATGTTTTTAATCTGTGTAAGTTTATTACAGGAAGCTATGAATGTTAGAAATGCACTAACTTTCGTTAATAATTAATACACGGTTAACGTTCATCCTCCGAATTCCTCGATCGAAATACGCATTGATTAGAATTATTTAACACTACGCTATGTCATGTTGATTTCATGTATTATATTTATATGTGTTGTAGACGATGTACTTGTAAAAGTCTTAAATAAAATGTTCTTTTCTGTTCTGTTCTGTTCTTAAGCCGGCCACAAAAACGTCAAACCGGCCACAGAGTGATTTACAACAAAGTCAAATTCATTTTTATTTCTCTATACTAATTTCTGATAGTGTGGATTATATACATTTATTGATGTGATTTTATAGTGAAAATAGGTAACCGTATATAATTATAGTTTACTTAATGATATTTTCTGAAGAAGAGATAATTTCCAATGCAGTAATTCACTCATAAAGTTTAGTTAACATTCATAAGTTTAGGCTGTATATAACACCTTTTTAAAGTGTGAAAACATCTTTTAACATATCGCTGTGAAACAAGAACATTATTTAATTTTAAACAAAGGTGTTAATAAATCAACGGATCTGCATTAGTCAGTGAAATAAGAACAATATTTGTGTATCCTTTTCTACAAAAATACTTGTGTTTAGATATAGTTCTACATACAGAGATAGTAGAAAAACATATTTGAGTCATTTTAATAACAAAATTGCACATGTTTTTATATTAAATTTGATAACCTCAATGGATCTTTAGTACATGTGGCTCCACATCTACTGCATCTGGACCGTGAATACACCGCGTCAGTGTCCACTTTAGATAACGATCGATGTATATCAGTACACCAGACATAAAGGCGTATATCAGTACAACAAACATCAAGGGGTTAAGGTGTAATAACATCGCGAGTTTTCTGACAATTAAATAGCAATCTAATGTGTAAATCAAATCTTATGTTTAATTATGATGTCAATGAAAAGCATGTTGATAATCATGCAAAATAAGTTTATTTTGCTATGAAAATTAGAAATGAACAATTACAAGATTACCTGCTTCTTACTAGTTAAATTTGTTTCGTTCTCGAACACATAGTTGTGAAACCTATACTGGTATATGTTAGACTGTTACAATGTATAAATAATAAGTATCCATTCGTGTATTTTGTATTAACCTGTGCGTCTTTGCAATACTATATAAATGCTTTTTGTAAGTGATCCAAGGCAAATATTAATTTTAATCGAAGGTTTGTTATAAATTACCTTAACTTGTTCGCATTATTAAACGAAGTGTCACAAATGTTCAAACACAAAATAGCTAAATATTACATTATTTGATTACTGTTGTCACCTCTGCAAACTAACGACAAACGGCAACATAGGTCCTTTATTTTTTTTTTTTTTTAGTTTTAAAAGTAATTACCTGTAACTGTTTAAAATATTTTCGGATTACCCCTTACTATGTACCTTAATTTGCATTGTTATTGAATTGTGTGGCCGGTTTAACTTTGTTGTGGCCGGTTAGGACTTTTTGTGTCCGGTTTAACTGTACTTCTCGCAGAGTGAGGCCGGTTTGACTTTTTAACTCACCTGAGCACGAAGTATTGGTAAAGGGGACCTGTCCGGCGTCGTCCATCGTCTATCGTCCGTCGTCAAGGTGCCGTTACAATTTGGACCGTTATCGCGATAAAGACTGCATTTTTTTATTCAATCTTGACCTAACTTGCACATTTTGTTTAAGACCATAAAATCTCGGATGGGATTGTTATTGGGTCAGATCACACCAGTAACACCAGAGTTATTGCCCCTTTTTCATGCAAAACAAATGCAAAAGTGCCCCTTTCCAACGTATAGACTTTATTGTCCATCCAGTCATAACCAAACTTTCACAGTTTGTGTATGACCATTAGATCTCAGCAGACCTTAAACATGGGCCAGATCGTGTTTCAAACACCAGAGTTATTGCCCTTTGTTTATTGAAATAATGTACAAAAATGGACATTATTCCGGATAGAGAGAGACATTTTTGATCCAAACTTCACCAATCTTGCACAGTTTGTCTATTACCATGAGATTACAGTTTAATTCGAATATAAGCAAGCTCGGACGAGAAACACCAGAGTTATTGCCCTTTGTTTCTGAAAAAAATATTCCAAAAATGACATTATACAGGTTAGAGACTTCATTTTTCATCCAATCTTTACCAATCTTGCACCGTTTGTCTATGACCATAAGATTAAAGGTGAAGTCAAACATAAGAAAGATTTGATCAGAAACACCAGAATTATTGCCGTTTGTTTGTGAAAATATAGTCAAAAATGGAAATTATTCAGAATAGATACTTCATTTTTCATCCAATCTTCACCAACCGTGTACAGTTTGTCTTTGAACGTAAGAGTACAGGTGAAGTAGAATATAAGCATGATCGGGCCAGAAACACCAGAGTTATTGCCCCTTGTGTTTGGAAAAAAACATCAACAAGTTATCAATGATTGGCTTGCACACACGATTTTTGATTCAATGTTGACCAAACTTACACAGTTTGCGCATGACCATAAAAAGTGATTGATAAAATTTGATTTCCAACAGTTGCAAAACTTGCATTGGAAAGAAAATTATCAAAGAAAAAGCAATACTTTACCTTATCCATCGCAATTATCGCATTGCAACTAGTTCTCCAAAAACTAGTTGCGAAAAAGACATCAAAATCTACTGTTTGTGCATTTTCCAGAATTGTCAATGACTTAATAAAAAAGGTTCGGGTAAGAATATCGAGAAAAATTATTTGAGAACCATTAGCAAACAAACGCACATCAACTACCCAACTCATACTTTAGTTAGCCCATTGCACTTACCGATGTTTAAAATCAAAATTGATCATACCCCCACTGTGTATTGTTCAGATACCTTCATTTTCAAACCTGTTACAACAGAATGGTCTTCATCTGTACCAGTTCTCATGTGAACGCTTTGGGTCATCATGGCCCTCTTGTTTTGAGGCCGGTTTAACTTGTGGCCGGTTTGACTTGCTTTCGTCTAATTAATAAGACATGCAAAAAATTGGGTGTTACTTTTTATAGAAGGCTAAATTCTATGTAATGTCTTATTGCTCGAGGACCAGTTTTGTGGTGGAATCCTAAAAATTCAAATTTTCATTGATTCTAATTATTTGCAAAAATAAAGTATTCCATCAATGTACAGTCAGCCCTTGTTGCAACTACACGATCTGTTCGCGTTAAAAATGTTGTTATATCAATTTTCCTTTATAGAGAATTCTGGCAATATTGTTATTGCATATAGGTAATTGCATTGCATTCACTATTATGTCAATTCAGTATACTCTATAAAATAGATTATCACACCTTTATGGTATGTCTGGCTATTCCTGTGACACCTGTTGATTACACTAATGTCACTTGATTAAGCAAATCAATAGGACCTGTGACAAATTAACACGTTTTGAGCACCGTTGCTTCCAAATGTCATTATAACGATTCGGATTAGTGCTTATGTAACTAGCGGTCTCCCATCCAGGCAGTAACCATAGCAGACGTTGCTTAACTTCACAACGCAGTCAATACACTTTAACAGCATCACTAAAAAGCTAGCTTAACAGCAAGGCTATTAGAAGTGACCATATTCACTACACTCCTCCCCTCTTTATCTTTTGAGAACCAAGAGCCCTTGCAGAAATATCCAGCTCCCTGAGCTTCGTGAGACCTTCTCCAGCTCCCGTGAGTTCAACCCCCTACATGCTTCGTTCACCTAAGACAAAATGGGAGCTTGACCAAGTTTACTTCTGACACCAGTGATGTAACTAGCGGTCACCCATCCTGGCAGTAACCATAGCTGACGTTGTTTAACTTCACAGCGCAGTCAGTACCCTTTAACTGCATCACTGAAAATCTAGCTCAACAGCAAGGCTGTTGGAAGTGACCATATTCACTACAGTGCAAATTAAAGTAATCGGTTCCCGCATATTTCGTGTCGAATTTGGAAACCGAATATTCTGTAATAACAAAACAGTGTCAGAAGTGGAATAGCCCGTTATAACGAATGTCGTTGTAAAGAGGGTCGATTGTACTTTGCATAGACAGCACTTGAACTGTTTACATGTGCCAATATGTACCTAATATATGCATTTAATTCCAATTTAAACTTGTGTATAAATCTACGATTATATAATTGCATTTTTTCATCCAATCTCGTTAACTGTAGCTGTGTAAAATTTTATCAGTTTTTCAGTCTCCGAGAAAGACCGTCAGACCTCGAACATTGTCGATAAAAATCCGTGAGGTCCGGGAAAAAACTGTCCGAATACTGGTCGTCATGTCCGGTGAAAATTTCGGTCAAAAATATTTTATGACAGCAATTGCTGTATCTTTTTCCACAACAGTCATAAAGTCATACTTGAAGGTAACTCATTGTGTTGAAGACGTTGTATGGATTTGACAAATACTATTGAATATAGTAGATTTAGTTAATAAAGCACTTTCAAGTGTATATTGTTTTAGTTTTCTTCAAAGATATTGTTTTTATCGTATTTAAATGTTTCTTGCAAACAATAAGTGGCCAGTCATAGTTTGTAATATTTGGGGCATTACCGGTCCTCTTGGCCATTAATAAATTCACGACTATCGTGTAGACTGGTTTTTGCTATGTTATAAAAGCATTATGTCATTATTTTTGTCATTGGCCTAGAATGTTCGTGTAAACCTCATTTCGCTTGGTTGAAGTTGTAAACAAGGCTCTCAAAATGGCGAAATGTACATGTATAAGTGTTATACACGAGTTTAAATCAGACTTAAATGCACATGATGCACGTAGAAGGTAAATTTTGACACATGTAAAGCAGTTGAAGTGTTGTATACCAAAAGTGCATTGATGGGTAACTAACGTTATTGCTGTAAATAATAGGAATTTAACCTTTCAAGTTTCAACGACTAAAATGGTCTTTGAGTAAAAAGATGTTACAGCAAATTTAGCCATATTAAGAAGCAACACTAATTCTGACGACTTTCCAAAATGTGTGTACAGAAATACAACTTATAAAATTATGTGTTATGATTTCTGACAGTGCTGTTTCCATTTCAGTGATATCATGACAATATATAATGAACCCCGTCCAGGCATGTGTATTGTACCAGACAACAAAATAATGTGTTATGATTTCTGACAGTGCTGTTTCCATTTCAGTTGTATCATGACAATATATAATGAACCCCCTCCAGGCATGTGTATTGTACCAGACAACAAAGTTCTGTGTTATGATTTCTGACTGTGCTGTTTCCATGTCAGTTATATCACGACAATGTATAAAGAACCCCCTCCAGGCATATGTTTTGTACCAGCCAAAGATGACATTACTAAGGTATGCAGCAGTTTTAATTGTTGCAATAGCCTTCAGAAAGCTGCCATGTTCAGTGTATATACTATATAGTATAATTATATGCTATTGTTATTGTGCCATTTTTGTGTCGCCTGACTAGGCGACATATAGGTGTAGTTTTTGTCGGCGGCGGCGGCGTCCCCTTTCGCTTGTCCGGAGCATAACTATTAGTCTTTTAAAGCTATCAACATGAAACTTCATAAGTAGATAGATCTCATTGAGGGGAAGTGCAGTGCAGAAGAACCGTTACTCTGCACCTCATACTTTTGGAGTTATTGCCCTTTGTTGTTTTTTTCATCCTTAATTTTTGTCCGGAGCATAATTCTAAGCCTATGAAAACATGTCAACTTGAAACTTCATTGGTGGATAGATCTCATTGAGTAGATGTGCAGTGCACAAGAACCGTTGCTCTGCATCACAAACTTTTAGAGTTATTGCCCTTTGTTTAATTTCATACTTTAATGTTTGTCCAGAGCATAACTCTAAGACTATGAAACCTATCAAATTGAAACTTTATAGGTAGATATATTTCATTGAGGGAAAGTGCAGTGAACAAGAACCGTTACTCTGCACCTCATACTTTTGGAGTTATTGCTCTTTGTTTATTTTCATTTTTAGTTGTTGTCCGGAGCATAACTCAAAGACTATGAAAGCTATCAACTTGAAACTTCATAGGTAGATAGACCTCATTGAGGAGAAGTGCAATGCACAAGAACAGTTACTCTGCATTACATACTTTTAGAGTTATTGCCCTTTGTTTATTTTCATACTTAATTTTTGTCCGGAGCAGAACTCTAAGACTATGAAAGCTATCAGCTTGAAACTTCATAGGTAGATAGATCTCATTGAGGAAAAGTGCAGTGCACAGGAACCCTTACTCTGCACCTCATACTTTCGGAGTTATTGTCCTTTGTAAATTTTCATACTTATTTTTGCGACGCATTTTTGGTTTTAATTAGTCTTTTCTTTGCAATCAGTCCGAGTGCAGTGCTTTTGAAGATTTCAATAAATCTGTTAACCTTTAGTGCTTCTTCATTTGGATTCACGTAAGCTATCCGGCGTCAGGTACATCCGACTCGCCGAGTTCTAGTTCATTAAAAATACCTATCTGTGCCACTAATAGAAGTCATTTGTTATGCCCCCGCCATGCGAAGAATGATGAAGGGGCATTAAGTGTTGCCCCTGTCTGTGCGTGCCTGTATGCGTCCGTCCGTGCATCTGTCCAAAAAATGTGTCCGATCAATAACTCTGTCATTTCTGGATGGAATGTTAAGTTACTAGGCAGAAATTTTCACCATTATGAGACGATGTGTCACACACAAGATCCAGGTCCATACCTCCAAGGTCAAGGTCACACTTGGAGGTCAAATGTAAAAAATGGGGTCTGTTTTTATGTCCAGACAATAACTCAGTCATTTCTGGATGGATGTTGAAATTACTTGGTGGAAATGTTAACCATCATGAGACGATATTTCACACGCAAGATCCAGGTCCATAACTTAAAGGTCAAGGTCACACGTAGAGGTCAAAGGCTAAAAATAGGGTCTGTTTTTCATGTCCGGCCAATAACTCTGTCATTTCTTGATTTATTTCAAAATTACTTGGTAGAAATGTTCACCATCATAAGACGATGTGTCATGCGCAAGACCCAGGTCTGTACCTCCAAGGTCAAGGTCACTCTTGGAGGTCATAGGTAAAAAATGGGGTCTATTTTTCGTGTCCGGTCAATAACTTTTGTCATTTCTGGATGGATTGTGAAATAGCTTAGCAGAAATGTTCACCATCATGATACGAGGTGTCGCGCGCAAGATGCAGGTCCCTACATCCAAGGTCAAGGTCACACTTAAAGGTCAAAGGTCAAAAATGAAGTCTGTTTTTCGTGTCCGGCCAATAACTCGGCCATTTCTGCATTGATAGTGAAATTACTTCGTAGAGATGTTCACCGTCATAAGGCGATGTATCACGTGCAAGACCCAGGTCTGTAATTCCAAGGTCACACTTACAGATAAAAGGTCAAAAATTGGATCTTTTTCGTGTCCATTCAATAACTCTGTCTTTTCTGCATGGATTTGAAATTACTTGGTAGAAATGCTCACAATCGAACACAAGACCCCGATCGGTAGCTCCAAGGTCAAGGTCACACTCTACGAAAAGTTTCCACTCATTGTTCTGCATGCACATTTATTTTAGCTTTACTAAATACACTCTCTTGTGATAAACATTAACTTTTAACTTCTTATACATTTCTGTGACCAATCCCAATCGGGGGGGGGGGGGGGGGGCATTCGTGTCCTATGAACAAATTTCTAGTTTCTATTACAAAATCTATATTGAAAATCATAACACTGTATTTCAAAGCAACAATAATTATTTTGATACTCATAGCAGTTTGCCATAGGATTTACATACTAATTGATCACAGTAAGTAAAATGTGGCTTTAAGTACTTTTTGGTAATCTTAAAGCATATAGTAATTTATTGATTGTAGGTGGAGTATTTTCTATTTTCAGCTTCATGCCTTAATAACCGGACCATTTGATACACCATACGAGGAGGGTTTCTTCTACTTCATGATCCGGTGCCCACCAGACTACCCCATCCGACCTGCAGACCACGGGTGGGGGAACCGTCTGGTTTAACCCAAATCTGTACCGCAATGGAAAAGTCTGTCTCAGCATAATTGGGTAACTTGTGTGTTATCACTGGTCATGACTGTCGAGTTGAAGCATTTGTTTTAGCCCGGAAGTGATTTCATTATGATGCATTATACAATATTTATATCATTACCTTCTTATATAAGAGCTTTTTTCAAAGAATCATTTATTAATGATTAGAAAAAGTTTTGTTTAATCTTTTAAATGGTTAAAAAAAACTAGGTACCTCTTATTCTATTGTTTTTCAAAAGTGTTAATTTATGCTTTACATACATCAGGATCTGTAAATATGTTTAGCATACATGTAACTGAATATATTGGATGGAATATTTCAGCACATGGTCCGGTCCTGTCTGGAGCCCCGCACTAAGTCTGTCCAGTGTTCTGATATCCATACAGTCTTTACTCAATGAGAAACCATACCATAATGAACCTGGATTTCATGTGGTAAGAGCTGATATCCATACAGTCTTTACTCAATTAGAAAAAAATACCATAATGAACCTGGATTCCATGTGGTAAGAACAGATATCCATACAGTCTTTACTCAATGAGAAACCATATCATAATGATCCTGGATTCCATGTGTTAAGAACAGATATCCGTGCAGTCTTTACTCAATGAGAAACGAACCTGGATTTCGTGTTGTAAGAGCTGATATCCATACAGTCTTCTCAATGAGAAACACTATCATAATCAGCCTGGATTTCATGTGGTAAGAGCTGATATCCGCACGGTCTTAAATTAATGAAAAACCCTACCTTAACGGGCCTGGATTTCATGTGGTAAGAACTGATATCCATACAGTCTTTTCTAAATAAAAAACCGTACCATAATGAGCCTGGATTTTTTTTTATGTGGTAAGAGCTGATATGCATACAGTCTTTACTCAATGAGAAACCATACCATAATGAGCCTGGATTTCATGTGGTAATAGCTGATATCCATACAGTCTTTACTCAATGACGATATGCATACAGTCTTTACTCAATGAGAAACCATAGCACAATGAGCCTGGATTTCATGTTGTAAGAGCAGATAGCCATACAGTCGTTACTCAATGAGCACCATACCATACTGAGCCTGGATTTCATGTGGTAATAGCTGATATCCATACAGTCTTTACTCAATGACAAACTGTACCATAATGAGCCTGGATTTCATGCTGTAAGAGCTGATATCCATACAGTCTTTACTAAATGAGAAACTGTACCATAATGAGACTGGATTTCATGTTGTAAGAGCTGATATCCATACAGTCTTTACTAAATGAGAAACCTTACCATAATGGGCCTGGGTTTCATACGGTAAGAGCTGATATCCATAGATTTTACTGCAGTCCATGCTACATTTAAATGTGGTATTCACAATGGTAATAGCTGGTATCCATTTTAAAGCCATTACTCAGAAAAAAAGATGGTTTCGTTGACTGACCTAGCCAAAGATATACTATGGTGTTACATATCCTACAACATTGTACCTGTATCTGGACCTCATAAACCTTTGTATGTCTTTTTTTATGTTTCTTGGATAATTGCAGTTTCCCAACTTAGTAGGAAATGCTTTATACATATCTATGTAATAACTGGTATCATTTCTTAATTTGATAATAGCAAACTCGCAATGTATATAACTGCTTTTGCTGTGAATTTACAACTATGATAGCACTATACCGTCTAATTTTCAGGAGAGGAATGCGGGTGATGCCAGTAGATACAATGACATCATCCGCCACGAGACCCTCCGAGTTGGCGTCTGTGGTATGCTGGAACAGAAGTGCTCATGCCCTGACGCACTGCGAGAAGTGATGGAGAAATCTTTCCCAGACTATTACGATTACTATGTGGGTATCTGCAAGTCCAATATGCACAAGCAAGGGGAGACTATGCAGGTACGAGTAGCATAATGTGGGGTGGCCACTGACTGGGAGAACTGGGAAGAAGTTAACAAAATACCTGCAGGGAAATCTGCGAATTTTACATTTGTGGTGTGTCGTGGGAAAACGGGTCTTAATGCATGTACGTAAAGTGTCCTCCCGGATTAACCTGTGCAGTCTGCACAGGCTAATCGGGGACGGCACTTTCCCCTTTTATGGTATTTTCAGTTTCAAGGAAGCCTCATCTAAACATAAATCCACTGAAGGCGGAAAGTGCTGTCCCGGATTAGCATGCATACTGCACAGGCTAATCCGGGACGACACTTTACGCACATGCATGAAACCTGGTTTTCCCACGACACACCCCATTTTTTGACAAAGGGAATAATCAGGGAATTTAGCCAAAAGAAAAGAACATAGTGCAGGATGGCCACAAGTTGAAAATATTCCCTGCAGGGAAATCGGGGAATAGTATTTTTTTACAAAGTCTGGGAATAATCAGGGAATGAAATGAAAAAAAAAAGAAAACATAAATTGTACAATACAGGTTAGCCATAGTGAATCAGGTGTTTCGTTTACCATTTAAAAAATACATATACATTTCTAACACACAAACATTGTTAAGAATATTATATGATTTTAAATACCAAACAATTTTGCTGTATGAAGGATTGAGGCAATACAGTAATGGATTTTGTATATTCAGTGAACTTATGATGATAGATATCAGTGAACATAACATTCCAGTCAGGGAAATATCAGGGAAATAACATTGGTATTTCAGTGGCTGCCCCATAATGTTTGAATGTTTCAGAAAAAATTTCTTTGATATACATAATGATGTAAATGAAATGTATTGTTGTGTTTGAAAACGTGATAAGCAGAAACGATTGTTTTGTGTAAAAAATATACTGAAAAGGTAAAGAAACGCATAGTTTTTTAATATAATGAAATTTACTTTATAGTCAACTTTATTTACAAAGAACAATAATCTTTAGATAAATGAATCACAAATTTGATAAATTTAATTGTGAGCTTAAATCTAGATATTTGAAAAATATCTCTGCCGACAAAATCCATGTTCAGGTCAATAACGGGTGTGACAACCCCTTGGAGCAAGTCCAGTTTAGCATGAGAAAAGCAGGGCCCGGCTAGCTCAGTTGGTAGAGCGCTTGACTGTCAATCCGGGGATCGTGAGTTCAAACCCCAGCCCGGCCACATAACTTGTGTGGGAATTGGTCATGAAATTATTTATACGGCCATTCTCCCCCTACCTCTGATGTAGGGCAGTTGTCAGTTACTGGCACAAGTATGTGCACTTAGTACTGGTAAACTGAGATGGGCTAAGATTGCCCAGGAAAAGTATGAGTAGGTTAACTGACCGCCGTGATATGACTGAAATACTGTTAAAAAACGGCGAAAAATCCCAACAAACATACAAACAGCATGAGAAAATTGAGTTCAGGGGTGTTATGCATCAGCCATTAAATCACTAGCCACAAACAATACACTATCATATTGATCTTTTATTCAAAAGTCTAAAACAAAATTATTATAAATTTCATGCTCTTAACACTTAAAAAATCAACAATATTATATATGTGTTTCTTTATCCTTTATAAATATATATATCTTGTTAGATGTGTGTATCATGTATCATTACCATTTAGTTATACAGTCGTTACAAATCTGTATGTATTTATTAAGTGTGATTACTTTGTTTACAAATAACACAATAATTTCATGAGTGTCGTCTGTCATTAAGATTTGTTCCAAGTCTATGCCAGTGTTTGCAGTTATTAATGGCATTTTCTGTAATCTCTTATAGGACCCATTTGGGGAGAGAAGAGGTGCGTATGACTATAAGACAATACTTAAAAGACTGGAAAGCATAAAGAAGACTCTTAGTGAAAAAAAGGAGAGTTCAGAGGAAACGGAGTCGTCTGATTCGGACCAGGACTCCAGCCAATCAGAGAGATGACGCTGATGTACAGGGCATGACTGAAAATATTCCACTGATTAGTGTTCAGACGCTATAGAGGAAAGCCGATGTGTAATGTGTGCATGGGAAAAATGTCCATAACCGGCCTTAATGCATGTGCGTAAAGTGTGCTAATCGCACAGGCTAATCCGGGACGGCACTTTCCGCTTTTATCGTATTTTCTGTGTCAATGAAGTCTCTTCTAAACATAAATAGACTGTAGGCGGAAAGTGCCGTCTTGGATCAGCCTGTGCGGACTGCACAGGCTGATCCAGGTTGACACTTTACGGACATGCATTAAGTCCGGTTTTCCCACGACGCGCCTCGTATGTTTTTGTCATCCATTCCTGTCCTGTCCTCAGTTATAATCTGTTTAATGGATGGGTTTCTTTAATAAGTAGCTAAGTAAGCTGTCTTGAGTTATCTTGAAACCATCTGGATGCCAATTCCCCATTGACCAACAACCATGTGCACTGATGAAGGCTATGAAATACAACAATTTCTGTGTAGCTCGTTTTGTTAATCTTTGAATGGTCAAATTACTTTGATAATGTAAATAATTATGAAGCTATCCTGCAATGACTGCTCAAGAGTTTCTGTTCCTAAAACTAAATACTTCAAATATTTGTTTCCAAAGTATTCGCCTTAATTGTATTTTGCCAGTTAATGGCTTGAACCTATACAGTAAACAAATGACAGATTAAAAGTAAGCAATTTCACAAACATGGTGGTGCGTAAAATGCACCGATGTTTTTACACTGTATTTTGCCAGTTAAAGGCTTGAACCTATACAGTAAACAAATGACAGATATTAAAAGTAAGCAATCTCACAAACATGGTGGTGCGTAAAATGCACCGATGTTTTTACACTGACTTGCCAAAACACCTGATTTTTTTGCCAGCAAGTCACTAAATGAATCAAAATGAATGCGGCGTTCACAGTAAGATGCTGTATCAGTTTCTTTTTGTACAATCAAAAAGACCCGGACAAAGAAGTATATTTTTTTTTGTCTATTGCATATGTATTGCCAGAAGTAACGATTTTAAGGTTTCCACAATATATTATTTGAAGATAATTTATTATTAGGACAATAATTGTCCTCGCGAATAAGTTTTGAATAAGTCCACCAAACCAGCTAAATCAACTGGACCGTACAACAATTTAGTGGACCACAATTTGTTTGTAGATTTTCATTCACTCTTACGTATATATATGAATGATTTTATTTAAAAAAAAAAGAAATCAATAATGGTTTTCAGACTTTTATTCTAACATGAACCATGTATTCATTTTATTCACTCTCAATAAAAAATAGGGCGAAATATTAAAACAAGATCGCCAGTTAAATCAAATACCAGGTGTATATTTAGTTTTCGCCTATTTGAGTTCAGTACTGGCCCAAATGGCCATGATGGTATCTGGACCGAAATTTACTCAAATGCGTAGATCACTTGGAAACTGCTCCGCTCGCTAGGATTGCAGAACATGGACTCCCTGCTCCTAAAGAGTTTGGGTCCAAGTAATTGTTACCAAAGCACTCCTCCCCCACCCACTTCTTTAACAATAAATGCTTTGTGTCCAAAATTATTTTTTTTAATCGATTGTTGAGTAATAAAGCATTTTTACTTTCACTGACTTAACTTTCGCTAACTTTCATGAAAATGTGGGAGCATAAGATTTTTGGTGTAACCAGTGTATTGTTATACTTTTAAACAGCTCGTTTATTAGAAAACACACGTACAGAGTCATAGCAATATTTTCTTTTAAAACAAATGGAGACGTACCTTTGACATTACTCACTAAAATTCTATGCGATCGGCAAACACAATTTGTCAACATCCCATTTCGTATTTTAAGTAAACATTTTGCAAACAATAATATACTGACTTCTTTAAGAATGTAGTATTTTATTTATTATGTGTGTGTTTCAAACACGCAGGGAACAACATGCATACCTCACGAAAATGTGTTACAAATTCCTTCACCTTTACCGACAATGAGGGCGTAATAAACATTCTATCGACCACGCTCATCTCCATATTGGAAATTTAATGCGTTCTCATTGGCTGACTGGGTGACTATAGTAATCTAGCTCCTCCTGCTTACAGATTTTATCGATAATTGACACGCCGATGCAGAAGGATAGTGAGTTTATTGCCGAGTAGGCGTTCTTTGCTTTAGAAAAACATGCGTACGCAAGCGGAAATGGTTGCGAATCTGACACTGAATTTCATGGCGTCTTTCGTAAAAGTATGCATCCAAATAAGCCGATTTTCGCTTTACTGAGAATTATTGAATGCACATTTTTAGGGATTTCTGGTATCCAAATTATCAAGGGAAATTTCGTTGCTGGACCGCCGGTCCAGTTTACTCGCAACTTTTGCTGGACCGAGCGAACATTTGGTGGACTCGGTCCACCGCTTAACGTCGAAGACTGGGACATCATTTAATATGTTCAGTTACTGTGTTACTAAACAAACAAAAAAATGACAACAATTGTAACATTGATGAGTTACATTTTTTGCCTTGTCTTCTACAACGTAAGAATAATTCTAACATGACACACATGCATTTTCTGTTGTTAAATTGCCAATAAACACCTTGAAAAAGTAGTTCTGAGACTGTAAACTATAATTTGCATTGTATTAACAGAATATGTTGTCAAGTCGTGTTAAAATCGAAATGATTGTCGGTTTATCGTTGTTTATCTGTAAACAAACAAGGTATTTAGCTCGACTATTCGAAGAATAGGTGAGCTTCCCTACTACCCCCGGAGTCGGCATCCGCGTCTGAATTTGGTTTAAGTTTTTATTCAAAAGTCTTGTAACTTCAAAACTACGTAGGTTATTCACTTGAAACTTGGAATATACCTTTGTCATCAACTCCAGTGTCAGGGGCAACTGTTTTATATTTTGACAGAGTTATGCCCCTTTTTCACTTGTATTTTCTGGTTAAAGTTTATATTCAAAAGTTTTGTGACTTCAAAAGTACATACGTTATTCACTTGAAACTTGAAATAACCTTTGTAAGCAACTCCAGTATCAAGGGCAACATTCCCTATAACTCTGTTTTGTATTCTGACAACGGTATGCCCCTTTTTCACATAGATTTTCTGGTTAAAGTTTATATTCAAAAGATTTGTAACTTCAAAACAACATAAGTTATTCACTTGAAACTTGGAACTAATCTTTGTCATCAACTCTAGTATCAGGGGCAAGATTACGCATAACTCTATTTTGTATTTTGACAGATTTATGCCCCCTTTTTACGTAGATTTTCTGTTCAAAGTTTTATATTCAACAGTTTGGTAACTTCAAAATTACATAAGTTATTCACTTGGAACTAACCTTTGTCATCAACTCTAGTAATAGGGGCAACATTACCTACAACTAAGTTTTGTATTTTGACAGCGGTATGCCCCTTTTTCACACGAATTTTCTGGTTAAAGTTTATATTCAAAAGTTGTGTAACTCCAAACTACATACGTTATTCACTTGAAACTTGGAACTAACCTTTGTCATCATCTCTAGTATCAGGGGCAACATTACCCATAACTCTATTTTGTATTTTGACAGAGTTAGCCCACTGTTTACATAGACTTTGTGGTTCAAGTTTTTGTTCCAAAAATTTATAAACTATACAAGGCTTCACTAAAAAGTTTTGTATTTTTACACATTTATGCCCCTTCCACTATCCAAAATATGTACCAACTGAAATACTTTGAATAGTCGAGCGCGCGCTGTCATCTGACAGCTCTTGTTCGTTCTGATGCATATGTATTAAAACAACTCCGGCTAACGCCCTTGTGGTTCAATTCATACACATCAGAACTCAAAATCATTGTTTATTTACAGATAAAAAACTCAAAATAAAAAAATTATTTCTTAATTAAATACCGGTACTCAAATTAATCCTGCGGTACACCGGTAATTCTTTGAACTGCAGTATAAAGGTAATGCTTTGTTGCCGCTTTGTTGAACCTGATTAGGAAAGTACAACCAGTTATAATATGGTAGTGTATATAAACAAAAACTAAGAATACTTGTAGATAATATTTTTTATTTAAGTACAGTTACTGCCTAAGCTATGAGATTTCTTGAACATTTGGCAATCACATGCAGTTCTAATTAATGTTCAGTTAGTGTATGATGACAGTGTTTGAATGAATTTTCTGCACAGGTTGTGTCTAGGCATGATTTTGGTGTATCCAGTTTTTTAAGCATTTAAGCAAAATGTAATTGCTGTAAATCCCATAAAATCAGAGGAAATCCCATAGATTTCTGAAAAAGCTCTTAGACTTTTGTAGAGATGAGAAATTATCTCATATGGAAAAATCATTTCCCAGGTACTGCATGAAAATATCTAAGCAAGAAATATTTATTATTAATTCCCAAATTCCATGGAACATGTAGTAGAATTTTTAGATATAGTTCTGCAATTTGAGATTCGACTCATTTTACTGTACATTTTACTGCAGAAATGTAACCTTGTGCTGTCAGACCTATTCAGTTATTTCATTATAAAAACTAATCTGATATTGTCTCTATTATATTGTAGTAGCAACCAATATGTAAACATAGTGTAAGAGCTGTTGTAATGCATTCTGTTGTAAAGTACAAAGTGTTAAAACTGCACTCTTAGATCTTA
Organism: Congeria kusceri; assembly: GCA_027627225.1. Lineage (NCBI taxonomy): Eukaryota > Metazoa > Mollusca > Bivalvia > Myida > Dreissenidae > Congeria > Congeria kusceri. The sequence goes on from CM051030.1 coordinate 68,240,765, forward strand.
TGCAGTAGTTGTAATTTATCCCATCATCACGCCTGCATTGACGAAATAACGCACTGTGGAATACAGCAAACACGCGCATTATAATGATGTCATTGTGTTGGGTTTTGTGACGTCATTTTATTTATCGTGTTATTTATTGTTTTTTCTCTCGTTTATTTTCAAAAAAATATTGAAAAATTCAAAATGATGGGATAAATAGAACACCAGGTAAGTGTTGATTAAAGATAAGTTTATTTGCTCAGCACGAAAACATGAACCACTCACCAAGCCTCATGGTTCATGATCTCTAAGCCTCGCAAAATAAACTTATATTTATTCAACACTAACCTAGTATTCGCTATTTATACACAGTGTATGATTTCTGAATACAGTAGTTTGCTGTGCAGTTGATGTTTGTTTGTAACTCTTTCATTTACAGTGTTAACAACTTATTGATAATGCGTATACGATTAACTTAATGATACATAACGTAAACTCGTAGATTGGACAAATCCCCATCTCACTGTCTGTGTTTATTACGGATTGATTTTTTGAATTAATTCGATTCATTATTTCAATTGACAAATACTTTTAGCACTGCGAAAATGTAAAATTACAAATAATTACCTTAAGTAGCTTAAATTCAGGACAAATACCGGTCACCGGTATTCAGTTTCTCTGTCTAGAGATATGAGGTTTTAAAGGGAACCAAGTTGTATACTGGTATGCGTGTCAAATATGACTTACTTCTCAACACCTTTTGGGCCCCAAATGTAAAAAAAAAAAAGCACTAGCCCTAGTTCTTCTTGAATGCTTTGAGCTTTTATGAGTACATATGTACAGCTCAAAGTTCTTCTTGGTAAAGGCAAAAACCATGTAAAAAAAATATATCCCAAGTATGTCTATAAACTCGAGTCCAATCAACCTAATACATCGTAACAAACACAATACCTATTACCATCGACATCAAGTTGTGTGTCTTTTGTGGAGAAATGCTCAAAACAAAAACTTAATAACAAATCGTTGAAAGCGGAAGTTGTAAAATGACGATTATATCAAAGGAAAGGAAAAGGTTACACTGCACAAATGTTTTCACCCTAGCTTCTGCTGGTCTGAGCTTCTGCTGGCAGTTGAAAGTATATAGTGTATAAAAGTGTTGTTTGAAATAGGACACATTCTTGTGACAGTGTTATCGTTGCAATCGGATAAGTGGCATGTTCCATTGTCAAGTTAAATAATATCGGGCTTAGGTTTGCTTTTTAAACGAGGTGTTATTAAATTAAAGGTACAATGTGGGGTTGATGTAAGTTTTACTATTTTACTATGTGAACGAGATGTTTAAGTGTTGAAATGCTTTAACCAATTGCCTTTATGATGCCAATTGTGAAAAAAAGACTTTCTGTATCAATTCAAATATTTATTGAACATATGCCACATATATTCGAGGATTTTTAGCTAGATTATTTAATATACATACATAGAAAATAGTGCATATATACACGCACGCAAAGTAAAGAAATACCTGATACGTGAGTACAAAATGCACTTGATGTTCGTTATGTAGATTCTACGTTAGTCAACGTCAATATGGAAAATATGCTGCTGTGGTTCGAATAGTGTTTGTTTAATGTTTGAAAATGTCGAATTTAAAGATCAACGTCAACGCAAAAAGAATGCGTTTTCGGTAATTAGTGAAATAGTTGAAAGATTTTGGTAGCGTAATTGGTCTCGAAGCAATGCGTCATGTCCCTAAAACTTTTCTCATATCAGGCATAACATCGGATTAGTTTGTAAAGAGTCGGCGTCGGAGGAGTATGAGGAGGAGCTTGCCTGGTTGTTGGATTGGGTGAAATCGGCGTCATCCAAGCTTGATAAAACGGTTATATTTTGCAGGTAAGAAATAGCCCGGAGTATTGAATACAGTATATATATATACCAATTTTTTTTTTTATAATTATCATCCACTATTTTGAAGTACATGTATTGTTAACATTCAATGTATGACAAGTACTTTATTTGTAGGTCGTACAAGTCGGTGTACAACATCTGGTCGTGGCTTGTGAGCGAACTAGGTGATCAGGCGTACGTTGATGGGGACAGGTCGGTGGAACATCGCGTGGTAGAGATGTTCCATGCTTCGACCACAGACTTGTCCAAGGATCGAATTCTAAACGAGTTTTCCGGGGATGGTCGTGTTAAGATCGTAGTGGCGACTGTTGCATTTGGATTGGGGGTAAGTTACTGGACAATGAATACTCAATCACTGTAACCAACTAGTCGAGCCTTCTGTAAATAGATTGACTAACGTGTAAGTCTGATCTAGATATTGCGGCATCTAGACCGAAGGGGGGAGCCGGGTGATGTGGTACAGTTAATATATGAACCTAGTTGATTATCGACGTCTATTCATTTATCCAATTAAATATTAAGTTATTGATTGATTCATTGAGTACAGAGCAATGTTAATTAATTAATTTATTTATTTATTTATTATATAATATATCGATAATGTGGTCATAAATGTTCCACGTTGTAAATACAATTCTTACATCTTGTCATTTATAGATTGACATTCCGGATGTTCGTCTAGTCGTCCACTGGGGTGCACCACGAAGTCACCTGTCGCACTGGCAGGAGGTGGGGAGGGCAGGCCGGGATGGGAATCCGTCCCTGGCTGTTGTCTATCCGTATGGCCGTTCATTAGTGGGAGACAGTGGAATGAGAGAGACGTTTAAGAGTGTTGAGTGCTTGAGGCGGTCTGTATTAAACAATGTTGACTAATGAGATGGATGAAAGTGTGTTGTGCGTTAAGGAAGGATGCGTTTTAAAGGAATGTTCTGTATGTGAGTGTGATCTTTGTAAGTGTTGTTCGAGATGTTGTGCAAGATGCGAGTGTGTTGGTGTGATAGGTGTTTTGGAGAGATTTTTCATTTGAGTATTCATGCTGATAAGAATGTAACGATAAAAAGACAATTCAAAGAATATATATAAATACATGTAACACTTCACTGAATGTGTTGTTTATATTTATCATTGTTTCTAAATCGTGATGCAGTGTCTTACTTTATATTATAATACCCTTACTGCTGATCTAAGGGTCGTCGTAACTTCTGTTCGTCACACGTCAGTTTTCTGACCGCTTTTCAAATACTCACAATTAATATAAGTATTAATTAAAAGTTGAACAAACTGTAAAGAAACGTTCTGTCCATTGTTAAAAATAATCAAAAACAAAACAAAATAAATTCTTCAAAACATAAATTTTAATGTTCGGAGAAAACCATAGGTTTATTGGTATCTGTTGGTGCAAACACACCGCACGCAATAAGTTGTTGTAGTTTTTCTTTGGGTTAAATAAACTAACATTTCAAATTCGGGATTTCTCGGCGTTGTCCATAGCAAAAACGTAGACATTTTCAGGAACAGTTGACGTGTTTGAAACTTGGATTAATATAATTATTCTGCAAGCAGACCATATCACGTAAGTTGTTTTTATTGGCGCAGTAGGGATATATTTATGATATTTTTGTGTCCATTTACGCCAGAAAACATTTAATGTGGTTCATATTACCGATTAAAGTGCCGCCTGGAATCCAGGCGGCGAGTTGGTATGAAAAAAGCCTTTACCACTTGCAACTCCCAGCTAGCTGGGAGTTGGATTATTGCAACTAGCACTAGCCCCTACAAAATATTCCCGGACGTGTCATTTAAAATGGCCTCACACAGAAGTTTTCATTATAGATTATATTTTATTTTCATACTTTCTTAATCAAAACCTTACATACGTGGGGCAGTTCTGATCAGTTCATTGGACATACAGTAAATTATCTTATTGAATATTGTTTTTGTACTTGTGTGTTAAATCGTCGGATAATAATATGTGAAAGGTTTTTCGGCGTAGCTGTCTAAGATCACTTTTGACCCAGATTTTCTTGCAATAATTATGCAGCGGGAAAATTGAATGCCAATAGAATTGGGCAAATTTTCTAATTATAGGGAATGCAAACTTCAAACAATGGTTTAACGTATACCAATAACTGTTGCATACTTTTGAGGATTACAAATTTACATAATTGTTTACATACGCGGTTAAAATGAAGTTATAAACATATCTTCAACATATACTCTAGAACAGAGGCTAATTATGAACGTATTTTCTCGTATGCCATAAACAGAATGCTATATTCATTCACGTAACGAAATAACTATTTTGTTTAGCTTACATTTATATAAGCTGTACGCTCTATAAATAGAAATTGTGCAATGTTCCCATTCATAAATCTCATTCACAGTGTTGCTGTTCCATGTAGCCCATTGATTCTAGCGAGTTCATCACATTCCAGAAACAGTAGTGTCATTCTAAAAATAGCGCGCGTAGCTAGCAACCGTTGTATAGCTGTGTTAATATACTCGTACATGCATCAATAATAGCGTTCAGAGAATCATAAACCTAAAAATGTCAATAAATGGGGAATTTATATTTATAAACTTACTGTTAATTTGAATTAAAATTGTGGTTACGATTTATTAAGGATTATTTATAATTGCATCTTTCTATCAACTTCTCCAGTAGATGTTATTTAATCTATAAAAAGATGCTACATTTTCTATAGATAAAATGTTATGAAAGAAGATTCGGAATACGTCGAATTGTTATTCGCGTAGCATGAATACACAATTTGCAATACTAATTATACACAGGAACCCCTGATATATCATATTTCTACTGATATAATTTTAAATCGTCAGTCTAATGAATTTGTATGGTTGCGTTATCAAATATAAAGTCTTAACATTTCAAAAATCGCTGAATGCTCCCTTACTATTGCTTTTTATTGGGATACATAGTATCAATGCTTATTTGACTTCAAATCGTTATTATATTAGATAACTAACATGAATGGTATATTACTGGTACTATAAATAACTATATAGACTCGTCTGATACATAATAATTTTAATTCATTCCCGAAATTATGTTCTGATATTGTTAATTTGTTAAATTGGCTTGACAAATTAAGATAACAATTATGTTAACCTGAATTATTTTGGTTATTCATATATCACTGGTGGAAACATATGCTGTATGATTGGTTTATTCACAGCATAGATATTAATTATAATTTTATTTAATTTTTAAATTAATAAATTTATCTTAAATCAACCCGAGAAAATTTCTTATAGTGTCCCGAAATATATGGAGTTCAATAAGTCTAATATTGGTGGGGACCAAAAAATTTGGGGTCTGAGAAGTCACGTAACCGATCATCTTGGCCGTTTGTTTAGATAATTTTTAAATAACATCTCAATATTAATTTCAACGCCGATTGTCTTTTTTAAAGACATTTCTTGTTTTGATTAACTTATTGCTTATACTTGTGAAGACGGAAAATGCCGTCCTGCAAACAGAGGTTGGCACAAATTTCAAAGGAGAGTGTAAAGTGGCAAAACATACCATTAGTTTATTAAAATTTGTGCAGAGGACAGACGGAACTGAAAGGTAATTATGTATTTGCTACGAATCTTTAGGTTTGTACACATAAAGTATCGATCTATACTTACTAAAAATATAATTATGTGATCAACAGAATTTGCTTCCCAAATTTCTCCGTACATTACAGATAATCAAGTTTATATTAAAACACGCGTCGTACTACTTACGTTATATAAAGAGAATTGCATAAAATAAACGCGTTCGGCAGATATACAACATACAATATGTTTTTCTCGTTAGTTTAATCCGTGTGAATATTGAATATTGCGTGTGCTGAAACTTGTATTTGGTACAAGAGTGTACTAACATGCTTTCATATGTTGTTTTGGTTGTGTGTTTTTTTTAAAATAAAATTTGTATATATAAATATGATACCCATAGCCAACACACTGACACGCATGTGCCCTTTTAAAAGAACACAGCGCGCTAAAATGCCCTTTATGAATACATAGGCCTTTCCCAAATTTAGGTTACTTCTCTTGCGTAATCACGAGTGATGTCCCCTGTTCACTTCCGGCGACGTTTATGGTTACGCATGCGCAAATAAATTCCTTCATTGTTACATATAAAATATACAATGTTTGATCTCAATTTTCACCATGACCAAGCTATTTTCTAATATATCACCATACATCGTTGGAAAGATAAGGCCATAACCTTTTGAAAAGACAGCATGTCAACAAATTCTATGCGTTGTAACTCAGAATATTTACCTTAGAATAAACACACCGGTTTTGACGGGCATGGAGGCTGCCATTTTGTGCATGAATACATGGGCCAAAAGTTATGAAGCTGGGAACCAATTTTGATAAAGTAGTGCCTAAAACTGTATTTTTTCTTATTTCTTACATATATACCTTTAAATTGATACCAAAACATATCATTTAAACTGTATTTTTAAAATCATATGCATTATACACTGAACCATATGTGTTTATTATCTAACTGACAGCATGTAACCCTGAGGATTAGACTTCCGTTTTGGTGTAATTTGACCTTTAAGAGAACCCAACCCTTTCAAATTTGAATAAAAACCACATTTTTCATAAGTCTGATCTATTTCGAGAAAGAACATGAAGTCCTATCACACTGGTATAAGGATTTATTGGAAAAAAATAAAATTGAAAATACCACATATAAAGGCATTTCGAGACAGTATTTTAGACAGAAAACATGTACTTAGGTACATCTTGGAAAACATTATTTTAACTCAGAATTAAGCATAACTTTGAGTTGTAATAGACATAGCAGATGTAAAATATAATATCAGAAGTGAAAACAATCTTCATTGGCATTCTAAATGTTACAGACCAGGTTTTAAGCTGTTTTGAGCTAAAAAATAATAATTTTCTGTATTTTTTTTGATAAAATCCATATAAAAGCAGCATGTCAGACGCCATTTGACCCCAGAAAAGGGTTTGTTTACATAACAACAGACTGTACCTCCTGATACACAATAAACAAAAACATGTCAATGCTAGGTACCAACTAACAGTCTTTTGTCACACCTGAACCTGTGGGTGAGGTGTGAATTCCTTCTAGGCCAGTCTCCAGCAACCTTCAGTCTGTATCCAGTACTCAGTGCTGTGTAATCTGTGGAAATAAAAAGGTTTTCTGTGCATGTTAACTCATTATTGTGATTACTAGTGTAAGTTATATATAATTAGTGTACATATACAATAGTTTACTTTTTTTAAAGTCTAGTCGCTATGCCGGCTTCAAAGCGTCGAGCTCACTTGCGAAAAAGTTGGTTCAAAAATGGGCTTGGGAGTACCAACAAGGGTAGAACTCTATCTTTCCCCACTGTTGTTGATAAGAAGTATGTGAGATTGGAAAAGAAGTCATTTGCGAGTAGAATACATGACAATAACAATGTACTAACCTTCAAAGATACCGATGGTACGGACACGACTGTGTCAACGTTACGTCCCCGTCACAATGCCACTAATGTAGTTGATGAGTACGGTAGTTTTGATGACTCGTCACTACATCCAGACTTGTATACCAATAAGTTGATGGCTCAGGCTGAGGTCCAGGTTCTTTTCAGCACTGCATTTAAAGAACATACTCAAATTAAACCAAACTGTGATGGCGATTTAAATTTTGATGCCGCTAACTCCATTAGGTGGGGTCTAGGTTGGCGTGAGCGGCTAAAATGTACAAAGTGTTAGTACATTAGCAAGTATCGCAATCTTTACGATGAGGTTGATTGTAAAAAAGGTCGTGGTAGGCGTGCCGCAAAAGTAAACATAGGCCTTCAGCTTGGTCTGTGCCTAACACCAATCAGCAATACCGGTGTGCGCAGAATTCTTAACAACGCTAATATAATAGCCCCCACCCAGTCCTCCATGCAAAGATTAAGTAATAAAGTTAATGAAAAGGTAGAAAGTGTCAATGTAAAGGACATGCATGAGCAAAGAGTGCCCCTTGTGAAGGAAAATGCCAAAACTGTAAATGTAGAGGGCGACTCGTGCTACAATAACCCCATGTTTAATTCCGACTCGACCCCATTTCAGGCAGGGTCTATCGCGACAACCACGTTTTGTGAAAACAACACTAAAGACAAGAAAATAGTAGGGGTACATATTGCCAATAAACTTTGCATGATTGGAGCTCGCTTGCGAAATAAGGGGAACAATGTTGTTTGCCCAAACCATAGGGGTCATTGCTCCGCAAATGTATCCGAATCAGATCCAGATCGGTAACGAAGGTAACTGGTCTGAAATAGTGTCCCGCAACATATCAAATGATGTTAAGATAGCGGGTTATACTGGTGATGGTGACTCTAGGAGTCATGCAGGTGTGAGCAAAGGGAATAAACATAAAGTTGAACACTTTAAAGACATAAGGCACTTAGGAAATTCATTGAAGCGTGCTGTTCACAAAGCCAACTTTAGTTCAAATATGTTCAAAGGGTCTTCAAACACAAACATTAAAAATCGCTTTGCTCTTTCGATAAAACAACGGTGTGTGGCAGAGTTAAAGACAGCCCACAAGGTTTACAATGGTGACCTAAACAAAATAAAACACTGTATGCCCAAGGTAGCCGATGCAATTGTTTCTTGCTTTGGTGGGTATTGCGGAGTGCCCTGCAAAGCATCTAGTTTAGTTTGTTGTGGTAACTACCGACAGACTAAAAACTTCATGCCAATGAATGCTAAACTAAGAATGACAGATGGTGATAAGGCATTACTCTTAAAATGCATGGCCATTATGCTGTCTCCCTCATGCCTTATCGAGCCTTGTACTTGTGTATATATGTATAGTTTGCCTTCATTTGCTGCGTTTCATGCATTTTTTTCAGCTGAATGCCTGATTTTAGTACAATTACAAACTAAAATGTGAACTGAATAGAATCTGTTAACTTTGCAAATTAGGAAAATTGGTATGATTCAAAGTACGCATTTCGGATGGTCATCATGGCCGATGCATCGGCCAGTGCGGACACAAACTTTGCGGGCATTATTAACAGTTACAGCTTCTAAAACTAAATGATAAGGATTGCAACACAAAGTATTATGACATAAATGAGATAATTGTTGAGACTCGTGCAAATTAATGTCAAAATGAAACTGAAAAACTACACGGTGAACATAATGGGTCTTGGATGGTGACTCTGGTGGACATTTTGCTTTAACTTTCCCATATCTACCCCTCCCCCCCCCACCTCATGTCCACTAGAGCAACCATCCCATAAAATACAGCCTTTAATGGGGTCAAGATGGCATCTGGCAGTAATTCTCTCCATTACAGTGCGTTTGTAAGAATCCATTTAAAAAAAAATTGCAGACGACAAATCTTACCGGAAGTTCTTAAAGGTTACGCATGCGCAAATAAATTCCTTCATTGTTACATATAAAATATACAATGTTTGATCTCAATTTTCACCATGACCAAGCTACTTTCTAATATATCACCATACATCGTTGGAAAGATAAGGCCATAACCTTTTGAAAAAACAGCATGTCAACAAATTCTATGCGTTGTAACTCAAAATATTTACCTTAGAATAAACACACCGGTTTTGACGGGCATGGAGGCTGCCATTTTGTGCATGAATACATGGGCCAAAAGTTATTAAGCTTGAAACCAATTTTGATAAAGTAGTGCCTAAAACTGTATTTTTTCTTATTTCTTACATATATACCTTTAAATTGATACCAAAACATATCATTTAAACTGTATTTTTAAAATCATATGCATTATACACTGAACCATATGTGTTTATTATCTAACTGACAGCATGTAACCCTGAGGATTAGACTTCCGTTTTGGTGTAATTTGACCTTATTGATTATAAGGCGGGATAAGCGTATTGATATTAACCGAAAAACATGCAATATATTTGATTTTAAATCTTAAAATTGTGTTGATGTCGTAAAAATACATTTACAAATATCAACATTCGATAATAATATACATCATATACTTTATTTATCAATGTAATTAAATAATTAATTAGATTTTTAACAATATTGTCTACTCTTTGCAGATTGACAAACACACTGTACACAGTACGTTTAACGGTTATTATGCAACAAAACACAAAAATAGCGATTTCAGTATCTAAACAACATATGCCTTCATCATGTGTTGAATTTGCATTATGAAATAAATAAATAAAAAGCTGTTTTTAGTAAAATGATTTTGCCAAGTAACTCTAAGCTAACATTCTTCTGGCGACTAAACTTACAAAAATAAGGTATCATCACAGAAAGTTTGAGCGTAATTCCGATGTTTTTGACAGCAACTTCTTATTTGAATTCCACACACATTTGTGTTTAACTTTCAAGCTTTTTTCGTTGCTGATATTCTTGTTGTGTGCTAAATATTATACGGTGCTTGAACAGGCTTCGCTTTGATCTTAAAATATAATGTAACAAAACAACTATCTTTTTAATTTCTGTTAACACAGTGTTACAATGACTGAAGATGATGTCACTCCTCATTAAATGTTATAACTGATGTTGTATTAAAGAGATTAAGAAAGTAATTTGTTTATTATTGTGTCATGTGTTTAAACAATGTGCATGATAACTTAATTTAATCAACGAAACAAATAACACCCGACCCAATGAGTCTATATGTCACCAGGAAATAGATATATCGTGATAATTAGTTTCATAATAGGGCGAGTCTCTATAATAAAACAGACATAGATATATACATTTGGAAAAAGTTTACACAATTCAGAGTAAGTAATTAACTAAGCCAACAGAAGAGTTCTGATATGGCCATTGCCTACTCAGCAGCTAGTTAAATCAAGGGGTACCGATTGCCTTCCTGCCAAGCGCCCGGCATATAGGATAGGAATCGGGAGTAAAGATGTTCATCAGTAAAGGTGTCTCATAAGTCAAAACTGGCTGGCCCTTAATCGCGAGGGGTGACACTATAATAAACAAACACTTTACTTTTTACTTTTATACGTTTGAATAAATAGTTTATACCTGTTGAGTCTGTTTGATCATGTATTTAGTTTTCCTTCATGTATATAACTACCTGAGATTATTTCTTCATTTCTGTCGGAATCGTTGTAAACAAACAACATTTTATTCTCGCAGCAGCTACGGTAATTCCCGTATGTTTTAGAAAAACAAAACACGATGAGCTCTTAAATGTTCACCACCTTTCAATTCTTCAGAATTGAAAAATAAATGCTGTGCTATATTATTTCACTTTTCAATTTAAACCAATTTATTAATTCGAAAAAGTGTTTAATGCTTTTATTTATGTTCTGTTCTGTTCAATAAGGTGGCGAAATTTCATAGGGTGATAGGCAAAGAACAACAACGGAGACAACAACATTTTAAAATGTGAGATAAACTTTAATTTGAGACGCAAACAATGGAGACGAAGTGTGACATGTTAGTTGTCTCTGCATGTAGATCTTTATCATCAATGCATTACGCAATTGCACGGATTAGCGGTATTGTCTAAGGGCAATATGATAAGATCCCAGCGGTTTGTGGCTTTGGTATTTTTATGACCCCCTCTTCAGTCAGATAACTAAGTATCCATTGAGAGAACATTTGGTGGTATTTATGTATGGAAAACAACCGTTTAAGACGAGACAAGGAGAATACTTTTTTCCGGATACCTGTCATACTGACATGTGGCCTTAGAAATGAGTTTAAAACGATACTACATTTAGTTGTAATAATTTATTTTTGTAACATATCCTCTATGAGTTTTTTATAACATTTAATCAAAAACATTCGGTTTTAAAAATTTCCATTACAAGTTTTGAAAGCCGCTTGGTCTTAGATCTATAATACTTTATATGGCAAGCTAGGGAAAACGTCGCCGGATGTCGGGTTTTAAATATGGCGGATGTGAATTCGCAATAACGGGAGGTAATTTCCAAGGGAGATCACCTAGTTTTAGGAAAGGCCTATTGCGCCATGCCCCTCTGCCTTCCTGGATAAAACACTACACTAGCTTTATAATAATCATTTGTGCAAATATTATACTATAAAAAAAAACACATTGCAGAGTTTGTATTGGTTTATTTATCAATAAGACACCATAAGACACCAAAAGACACGTTACATGCAATAAACTAAAAGGGCAGAAAATTAAAGGCATACTATGCTATGGCATACTATACTATGCTAAACATGTATATTCAGCAATTAAAGAAAAGAACTTGCATATGTATTGCACAGATGGGTAAAACACTTACGAGGACTGACAAATATAGACATGGTGTATATGAATATTAGTGCTTGGTCAGTAATGAAAAGAAAACCTTTATCAAACAATTAGTAAATATTCTTAATGGTCACACAATATCATATGGACTGCCACCAAATTTAAAACATCTAATGTAATACCACTGTTTGAAAACTGTCTCAATAATTGATACTGGACATTTGGGTGGTATTCTTACATTTCATACAAATCAGATGCACATCTACAGCTGACAAAATGTATATATGAGGCGCGTCGTGGGAAAACGGGGCTTAAAGTGTCTTCTAACCATAAATCCACTTTACGCACATGCATTAAGTCCGGTTTTCCCACGACGCCCCTCAAAGGTATATATATACATATATATATGAGGCGTGTCGTGGGAGAACCGGGCTTAATGCATGTGCGTAAATTGTCGTCCCGGATTAGCAGTTCGCACTGGCTAATCCGGGAGGACACTTTCTGCCTACAGTGGATTTATGTTTAGAAGAGACTTCATTGAAACAGAAAATACCATAAAAGCAGAAAGTGCCGTCCTGGATTGGCCTGTGCGGACTGCACAGGCTAATCCGGGTCGACACTTTATGCACATGCATTAAGCTCTGATTTTCCACGACGCGCCTCATATATAAAGTAGATCACTATAAAGCAGTCTCAACAAATATGATAAAGATAATTACACAGAATTCACAACAAATACTACAAGGATAACACCAGTAATACAGAATCTATTGTATATGCAATTATCATAATGATGTTGCTTTTTTCTATTACAAGACACATAATACACAAAAAGCTAATGAAAATAAAACAAGACAGTATGTTTTTCGGACGGACTTCAATATCACAGATCGAGTTCAAATATTAACTATTGAAATATAATTTTTTTAACAGATTTGATATCACAGATTGCGTTAATTGATTTGCAACTAAACTATAATTTTTGAAAAGATTTCGTTATCACAAATAGCGTTCATTCATTAGCCATTAAAATCTCCATCTGGGCTTCTCTCCATCGCTGGCCCCCTTCCTCGGTATAGGCCAAGCTGGCCTAACCCCGACTGACCAAATGACCCTCTGTGCAGATGGCCAGACGCGTGGGTGTCCCATTCGGGTCAACCCACTATCAGCGCCCAACTCGGAACTCATGCTCACGCTGAAGGGAGACCAGGCTCGTTTCTCGTCAGTCCCCTTTGATAGGCTGGTGGCCTCTGGGGCGGGGCCTAGGTTGAACTTCTTCTCATTCGTGAACAGTAGATCCTCAATCGTCATCTGGCTCTTGAATCCACAGTTTTCTGCAATAAATCACATATCATAAGTTGCAATTCTACTAAATCACATATCATAAGTTGCAATACTAATAAATCACATATCATAAGTTGCAATACTAATATATCACAGATCAACTCCCATATAATCTGTTACTGCATGATTATCATCTGTTTTGACTCCTTAATTCATAGTTTTCTGCAATAATGGCACACATCATAAAAAATACATTTCGTTACTAATCAATCACAGATTCACTTGTCCAAAGTCTTTTACTATACATGTTTATTATTCTCGTTTGGGTTTTGAATGTATTTTAATGGTTTTCTGTCTCATGTTTGTTTTCTGCATTAAGGAAACAGCATATATTATTTTCTGTAATAGGAACCATGTCTCATCTGTTTTCTGCAATACAGAAACATATCACGTTTGTTTTCTGAAATACAGAAATATGTCATTTTTGTTTCTTGCACAACAGAAATATTTCATGTTTGCTTTCTGCAATATAGAAACATATCACGTTTGTTTTTTGCAATACAGCAAAACGTCCTGTTTGTTTTTTGCAATACAGAAACATGTCATGTTTGTTTAGTGCAATACAGAAGCATGTCATGTTTATTTGCTGTAATACAGAAATATGTCACGTTTGTTTGCTTCAATACAGAAATATGTCACATTTAAATAATCCAAACAAAATTTTTGTCATAGATCACAAAAAGAAAAATACGTTATACTGGTCATGGACGTAATTCCGTCCTGTACGTAAATATTCGGCCACCCTTCAAAAAGCGTTTTTGCGATATATAATAATATTGTTTTAAAACCATTAGCAACAGAACTTTCTATAGCAACAGAATTGTACAGATTTCTCGATTCAAGTAAGTATATCAGTATATAAACAAGCAAAATAACACTACTGACAAAGAAAATTAACGTATCTGAAATATAGTGTTATTTTTGAAAAGTCATCAATTGAAATGGATAAATGTATAAAGTGTTTGAAACGCTTTTCATTTTTATTTTGCAAAACACGTGTACTACATATGTAGCGTTAAAATTTCACTGTCGTGATTCAATGTGTAAACAATGTGTAAACAAGCAAACAATTCTCTTCAAAGTTAACTGTCTGAAAAATATCATATGGCAGCGTGTGTGACACTGATATTGTCAACCCTCGAAACAGAATTCGCCTCGGATAACATGCTGCCCTTGGGTTGACAATATCAATGTCACTAACGCTTCCATATGATATTTATATATTGTTAGTCCAACAAGTGCAACTGCTTTGGTTTTTGAAGTTAAGACATTAAATGTCATTTTTTCAAAAATATTAAAATCTGTGAACAAGTCCCTGTAATAAGGGTTACTTATCAAGCACGGGCAACATTTTATGATATATGCTGCATGGTAAAAGGGACTGAACTGCAGGCTCCGTGTTCACAAAGGATTAACTCCAGGATCAATATCAATATTAGCTGATCTTGATCTTCTAGCTAATGAGCAGAATATAAAAGATTTTTTATTTGCGAAATAACCTTTTTCCTTGAACAAATAACATGATATTTTTGTAAGGTTTTGATTAAAATCTTTATATCAGATGGCAAATGTACGCTGATAGGAGTTCATAATTGTCTATAGTATATATTTGACTGAAAAGTAAATTTGATCTTGTTTTTTAGTGAACATCACTTTTGAGCCTGATCCTGAAATATCTGGCTGAAGTTCATCTTGAACCTGAAAATCAGGCTCAACTTGTTTTGTGAACACGGGGCCAGATGGTCAAATCGTAAAAACAAAATTAAATTTCACAAATAAACGATTTTTTTTACATGATCGTATAGAACACATAAAAAAATTAGAATGCGTATGTTTTTATTTACCTGAAGAACAATTATTTTTTTATTAAAGTTTTCGTCCTTTTTATCGTTCTACCATCTATAGCGTCTGCAGACGCTATAACCCCTTGAGTAATCTAAAAATAATGCCTTTTATATTGAGGATATTCACATGACAGTTTAGTTTTGTCGAGTCGCTCATGTGCACACTTGAATCAGGTGCGTGTATTGGGAAAAAATGCGTTATTTTTAAATCAGGAATACCGGGTTCAAGGAAAGTGCGAGCTAACTCAACTTCTATTTTTCAATGAAATATACAGTTTGTGACAGTATTTGATCGTGTTCTATACAAATAGTGATGGTTTTTACGCATGTTTTTACCGTTTAGGCATAACTACAAACATGAGGGCCATTATGGCCCAAAGAGCTCACCTGAGAATTGGTGAAGGTGAAGACCACACTGTTGTGACAGGTTTGAAAATTAAGGTATCTGAACAATACGCAAAGGGGGATAGGATCAACTTGATTTAAAACATTGGTTTGTGAAATGGGCTAACTAAAGCACGAGTTTGGGTAGTGGATGTGTTGTGTTTTTGCTCATGGTTCTCAAATCATTTTTCTCGGTATTCTTACCTGACCCTTTTTCATTCAAGTCAGTGACAGTTCTGTAAAGGGAACCGATTAGCTGTTCCCAAAACGCCTATGGAATAACTGAAATTATTATCTAATTTGTTTATTTTTTAGATCATTCATGCTTTAAAAAATCGTAGCGACTGCGACTACATTCAGAACAAAACCATTTCCACAACTGCTTTTGTTTTATTGTAAATTGTTTTATCACTTTCAAATTAATTAAATCAACCCTATCCCGGGCTTGTTTTTTTAGGAATGTTACGCGCGACAGTGACGTCATGTCACAAACATTTACTAGCATGTATGTGTATCATTCTGCGCATGAAATAGTTTGTCGGACCGGGCAACGGTAGAAAATATAGTTTAATCATTTATATAGAGTTAGGTAATACAATTAAATATTGAGTGGCAAGACAAGAAAGGTCTGTCACAAAGTTGTATTAGCTGATTTTCATAATCTCTTGGCTATTTTAGGAATGGTTAGGGCAGCTGTGCATGAACTCTGTGACGCTTAGTTCTTCTGTGACATAAAATGAAAACAAAAACACTAAATAATTTCCAAATTTAATGCAGTTTAATGTAAAGCAAAAAGAGTATTTAAAGAATAGAGATACATATGAACATTTTATCACAGACCTACATATAAAGGTTAAAGTTATTGCCACAATGCAAATTAACATAAATAACGATTACAATATCACAGGTGTATACATGTACATGTGAAGTTTGGCAAGTGCAGACAGTTCGACGTTTATCGACATGTTAATTTTTACCCTTGTCAGTTTTTTTAACCATATGCCGGCTTTCATTTACAAATCTGACTTATAACAAAACATCAGTATTATAGATTAAATAAACTTACTAACAGTTTTTTGTAACGATGAACTTAAAATATATTATTCCTTTTACCGATAATAAATATTTGATTCATTATTCCAATTATATTTCATTCAAATAACAAGGTCTAATAATCAACAAATTTCCCCAAAGCCATTCAATTCAATAGAGCTAGACCTTTTTTACATACACAGAAGAAATACACAGTTTATGTTTTCATTATTGGTTTGTTATGAAAAAAGTAACTACAAATACAAACTTTAAAAAAAAATCAATGAAAACACACTACCAGATAACCAACAAGAGCTGTCAGAGGACAGCGCGCTCGACTATTCGAAGTATTTCAGTTGGTAGATATTTTGGATAGTGAAAGAGGCATACATTTGTTAAAATACAATATTTTTAAGTGAAGCCTTGTATAGTTTATAAATTTTTGGAACAAAAACTTTAACCTCAAAGTCTATGTAAAAAGTGGGCTAACTCTGTCAAAATACAAAACAGAGTTATTGGTAATATTGCCCCTGATACTAGAGTTGATGACAAAGGTTAGTTCCAAGTGAATAACTTATGTAGTTTTGAAGTTACAAAACTTTTGAATATAAACTTTAACCAGAAACTCTATGTGAAAAAGGGGCATAACTCTGTCAAATACAAAACATAGTTAAGGCTAATGTTGCCCCTGATACTAGAGTTGATGACAAAGGTTAGTTCCAAGTTTCAAGTGAATAACTTATGTAGTTTTGAAGTTACAAGACTTTTGAATAAAAACTTTAACCAAATTCAGACGCAGACACCGACGCCGGGGATAGTAGGAAAGCTCACCTATTCTTCGATTTTAGTCGAGCTAATAAAATGAATTTCTAAAACATTTTTTTTCATGACATGGTACCAGTTAACCAGTAAAATGGAATGCTTAAACATGTTCATGATAACACACTACAAGTAAATCAAATAAATAAAATCATCCATGGGGACCATGGTTCCAGACTAAAACCAAACTGTAAAATTGCAACAGCATCATGATAACACACTAAAATCAACAAGCATGCAAAACATGAACGTAAAAAAAAACTTTAAAATTCGTTCAAAAGTATCAAGGTAACAACCGTTCTTGAATAAGTGTATTTAACGCGTATTAAACGCTGCGGTATTGGCACCATATTTTTTCTGCATTAAATGTGCATTAAATACACATTTAGTACACGAAGTGTATCTTCTATGTACTTTTTCTGCATTTGTTACAAAAAAGTGTATTAAAACATTAGAAAGTACACTTAAAATACACTTAAGTGTATTTTTTTATGATAAAGTGTACTTTTCAAGGCGAAAAAATACACCTTTAAAGCACTTAAGTGTGTTAATGCAGGAAAAATGCAGAAAAAAATACACTTGTTTCTGTATTTTTCTGCATTTTCAAGTGTATTTAATGCTTATTAAATGCAGAAAAAATATGGTGCCAATACTGCAGCGTTTAATACGCATTAAATGCATATTAAATACACTTATTCAAAAAGGGAATGGTGCAAAATTATGAGAATTTAAAAGTCAGTGCTCTGGCTGTCGATAGGAGCCAATGGGCTGTCTTTTTCATGAAAGGGTGAATGTGGTCGACAAACGACGGGCGATGCAGATCTTGAAATCTGCCCGTACGTTGGGCTGCCCTTCGGAGCAGTGAGCAAAGTACAGGCAAGAGGTGAGGTGGAGCCTGTGTTGGTTACTTGCTTAGCTGACAGAAGGACTTTTGGCTGGGCTGGCTTACTCCGTGTCTCGGCATTCTTGGCATATGGACTCAAAGCCAGGTTATCTGTAGTAGACGTTTTTCGCACTGGGCCAGTGTGCTTAACTACGTTCGCCTTCACTGGTTTGTATGTGGACATGGCATAGACACTGGTTGCTGCAGATTTGAAAGTCGTAGCTGGCTTAGTCGTGGTATGGTTGGTATTGTTTGAGGTCAGACTCATGCTTGGGGGTGATTCAGACTCTTCCTTGTCACCTAGCTTTTCCTCGAGATCCTCTGCAAGGTCAGCTGTATGATTACGTATGTGTAATCTCGGGGTTGAAATACATGGCAGCTCATCTGCAGGAACTTCTTTCTTCTTCTCAGTGATGAACGCAGAGTTTCTGCTATGCAGTCTTGGGCTAAGGTAGAGTGGGTTATCATTGCCCACCAAGTCCAGATTGGTTGCTCCCACAGTGTTGTGGGTGTGAAGTCTGGGGCTGGAATAAAATGGGAGTGCACCAGTGTCACTTGGAGGCTTGGATACCTGAATCCTGGATTGCCTGCTAGTCTTCTCTGGGGTTTGAGGAAGGAGTTCTTTCCTTGGTGTCTCTCCAAACTTGAGGCTGTCAAAGGACTTTTCTGTTTTGAAGAGGTAGTTTTCTACTGACTTTTCGTTGTCTCTCCATCCCAAGTATGAGACTGTAACAAAGTAAATAACATTTCATTAATTCCATGCAACATAAAGAAGTAATGTCAATTAAATCTGTACAAATATATTTTTTTTAATTTTGATGAAGAAAGTATTAAAAGTAACATAGTCATTTTTCAGATAGATAATTACAGACAGTATACATTTAATGATATTTTGGTTCGTTATTACTAGGGATGGCATCGAATACCAAAATCGGTATTCAAATATTCACTTTTTCATTCAATCGAATATTCGAATATTTGCATAGATTGGTATTAACTATTTTTAACTTTGTGGCCTAGGCGCCATTATAAGTATTTTTTTGTATGACATTTAGTTTCGATATTCCAGTACCGCCATATTTTCATTAACAATTTGCGCTTTCTAATTAATGTATAAATTGCACAGTATAAAAACATATAAACAACTGCAGTATCCATTTTCATTGTACTTTTAATCAAATATTTTTCAAAACACTACGCATTTTTATCAACATGAAAACGGTTAGATAATCATAAGTTTATAAGCAAATTTGAGAAAAGTTTCTCAGCTATAATGACTGCTAAAATTTCTGATCGCACTTCCGTAATTTATTTTTTTCACCCTGTTCACAAGTCTCTATGCGAGTTGTCATTACAATTAACAGCTGTCTTTGACTGGCGACTAGATGAGCGGCCGCTGACACTGACTCGTGTATTCAATATCTCTCAGTCTGACATGTGACATGGGCCCATACTATTGAAAACACGGTATTAGGTATCTATTGGTGAAATACTACCTTTATGTTGACAGAAAAATACTTTCTACAATCAGGAAATTATTATTTTTTTAAAGCAATACAAATTGGTGATTATTCGAGCATTTTAACTATTCGAATGGCAATCATTCAATCGAATATTCGCATAGTTTTGCCATCCCTAATTTTTATTATGATGATTCCATTAAAATTACTTAATACTGATACAAAATTAAATCAAGTAAGTTATGCATGTTAATGTAAAAGAAGTTATGTTACCTTTGCTGGGGAAAAGGAGATTATGCATTCTTCAGTGTGCGTGAAAATCGTGCAAAAACCAAAACGTGCAACATTCAAGTGAGACTTGGTGCAACATTTTATTTCATTTTCATTTTGCATTTAAAATTATGACTTGCAGAATATTTGAACAGATATCTAATTAGAAATCAAATTAGTTGGCTTACTTAAAAACAAATGCACAGAGACTCGAATTAAAATTCTACTGAATATACCTCACAATTTAATTAGAATACTGATCAAATCAAATTACTCAAATAAATACATACACTCACTTTTGTTCATATAAAAAAAAGCCAGTCAGTATTAATCGCTTTTAGCATAACTAAAACTCATACATTTAACCCCAATTTAATGAAATTTTATATTTTGATGTCAAGTTGAAATGAGACTTACATTAAAGACTTAGCATCTTATATATTTTGCATTAGCTAGACGAACGGAAATACTTACGTTATAGGCTTGCTCACATGTTTGTAATTATTGTGCCAATCTATTTCGGTTACTTTTTAACATTTACCTGCTATCTCATATCTTGTGCACACACAAACACACGTCTCATTGTATATAAACTCATGTTTCATAATTTGTGTCAGGAGCCCGTGGCCTATATACCACAATAAACCGTTGTCTTGTTGTCTTGTCTTGTAATCGTGTCAACATTTTACAACTGCTATATTGGTAAAATGACAATAACAATGTGCTCACATGGCAACACAACGAGTGTGCAATGAATGCTATATTGGTAAAATGACAATAACAATGTGCTCACACGGCAACACAACGAGTGTGCAATGAATGCTATATTGGTAAAATGACAATAACAATGTGCTCACATGGCAACACAACGAGTGTGCACTGAATGCTATATTGGTAAAATGACAATAACAATGTGCTCACACGGCAACACAACGAGTGTGCAATGAATGCTATATTGGTAAAATGACAATAACAATGTGCTCACAGGGCAACACAACGAGTGTGCAATGAATGCTATATTGGTAAAATGACAATAACAATGTGCTCACACGGCAACACAACGAGTGTGCAATGAATGCTATATTGGTAAAATGACAATAACAATGTGCTCACACGGCAACACAACGAGTGTGCAATGAATGCTATATTGGTAAAATGACAATAACAATGTGCTCACACGGCAACACAACGAGTGTGCAATGAATGCTATATTGGTAAAATGACAATAACAATGTGCTCACACGGCAACACAACGAGTGTGCAATGAATGCTATATTGGTAAAATGACAATAACAATGTGCTCACACGGCAACACAACGAGTGTGCAATGAATGCTATATTGGTAAAATGACAATAACAATGTGCTCACACGGCAACACAACGAGTGTGCAATGAATGCTATATTGGTAAAATGACAATAACAATGTGCTCACACGGCAACACAACGAGTGTGCAATGAATGCTATATTGGTAAAATGACAATAACAATGTGCTCACACGGCAACACAACGAGTGTGCAATGAATGCTATATTGGTAAAATGACAATAACAATGTGCTCACACGGCAACACAACGAGTGTGCAATGAATGCTATATTGGTAAAATGACAATAACAATGTGCTCACACGGCAACACAACGAGTGTGCAATGAATGCTATATTGGTAAAATGACAATAACAATGTGCTCACACGGCAACACAACGAGTGTGCAATGAATGCTATATTGGTAAAATGACAATAACAATGTGCTCACAGGGCAACACAACGAGTGTGCAATGAATGCTATATTGGTAAAATGACAATAACAATGTGCTCACACGGCAACACAACGAGTGTGCAATGAATGCTATATTGGTAAAATGACAATAACAATGTGCTCACACGGCAACACAACGAGTGTGCAATGAATGCTATATTGGTAAAATGACAATAACAATGTGCTCACATGGCAACACAACGAGTGTGCACTGAATGCTATATTGGTAAAATGACAATAACAATGTGCTCACACGGCAACACAACGAGTGTGCAATGAATGCTATATTTGTAAAATGACAATAACAATGTGCTCACACGGCAACACAACGAGTGTGCAATGATTTAAAAGCATATGTGTGGTGCTTCTGTCTGTTAGTTTGTTTTATAAAACATGACTCATTTTAATTGAGACTGTCAATGTAATATATCCACAATCAAATTATTTATTTGTCAAATATCATGCAATAGGCTTAAATAAGCACCATTTACCAAAGTATTAACATGAAGTGATTTTCTCCACGGTGCTTTTCATTCCTTATAAAGAGGAATTGCTTAAATTGGGCAACATGCCCAGTGGAACTAAATACTGAACAAATTTAAACATGGGCCGAGTATCACTAACATTCTTAAGTTTTAAGCTCAACTCTGTAAATGAGATTTGAGTTTTTACTTTGCAGAGAATTGAGTTAATTAGAGAGCTCACAAACGATCTTAAATCTCATCTCAGTTGAGTCCAACTCAAATTACTGTCCAGACTCAAATATGTACTGTGTGTTAATGCTATGAAGAACAATAAATGTCTTCAAAAGAAGATTTATTTCTACCGTTTTTAAGCTTTTCTCAAGATTTTGAGACAGCTACTAGTATAAGACAGCTCAACTATTCTTGCTCAAACTTAAAGCTGAGTTGTACTCAAAACTCATACAACGTTCGGGATCAACAAGTTGAGAAGGAGATTCATACTCATCTCAAAAGTTAAGAAAAAACTCAAAGTTGAGTCAGAATATTGACTGAAGTAGTTTCGTGATACTAGGCCATTGTCTTATTGCAGCCATGACACATTTTGTGAGTGTGAACATAGAGTCTCAATCAATGATCATTTTCTGTGGGTGTTAAATTAACCACAACAGTTCTATCACAAACAAGGTCTTCATTACCAGTTATTTTACTGTTTGTATTCATTCCTTGGACAACAATGGGCTCTGTAACATAGTTCCAACATTTAGAGGTGGTTCTTTTAGTCTCTTGACCACATACAAATTCTAAGGACAATGACTTTAACATACTTAATGAACTCTTTTCTTAGGACAATTACTTCAAAATACTTCATCAAATCTTCAATCATGCAGTACTACATTTCATATGGTGAGCACATTAATTATGAAGGAAACTAGTATTGTGGTATTGTTATTACTCCAGTACTCTATAAGTGCAGTGCATTGTGGTATTGTTATTACTCCAGTACTCTATAAGTGCAGTGCATTGTGGTATTGTTATTACTCCAGTACTCTATGAGTGCAGTGCATTGTGGTATTGTTATTACTCCAGTACTCTATAAGTGCAGTGCATTGTGGTATTGTTATTACTCCAGTACTCTATGAGTGCAGTGCATTGTGGTATTGTTATTACTCCAGTACTCTATAAGTGCAGTGCATTGTGGTATTGTTATTACTCCAGTACTCTATAAGTGCAGTGCATTGTGGTATTGTTATTACTCCAGTACTCTATGAGTGCAGTGCATTGTGGTATTGTTATTACTCCAGTACTCTATAAGTGCAGTGCATTGTGGTATTGTTATTACTCCAGTACTCTATAAGTGCAGTGCATTGTCCAATGTGAAGCTTTACATGCCTTTCTTAATTCTATACATATCAATTGGTGGGTACAAAATCAGAAATATCTCTTGAACAACTAAAATGTATAACATAATCATTTCAATATAAAAGATTGAAATCGAAACAATAACTGTTTCTCTGATATCAATATTAGAATTTAGAACTGTTTGGAAATCAGTGGCTACCCTGTAAATGAAATCAACACACGTCAAAGACATGAATGCTGCTCCTCTTAATCAAGTTTTGATTACAGACCTATGCCAGAGTCAGTGACCATGCTGTAATGGGAAGCAAACGACATAAATGTTGTCCTTGTTAATCAAATTTTGATTCCAGAAATATGCCAGAGTCAGTGACCACGCTGTAATGGGAAGCAAATGACATAAATGTTGTCCTTGTTAATCAAATTTTGATTCCCAAACTATGCCAGATTCAGTGACCATGCTGTAATGGGAAGCAAAAGACATCAATTACCCTCTACATCAATCAGGGGTTTACTTAAGGATTTGTCTTTCACTTGCCCAGGGGGCAAGTTACTTTGAACATCTACTTGCCCCCAGTGAAAAAAATATTGCCCAATCTTTAAGTCAATGTTTGTTGATTTTTTTAAGCATGCACATGCATTCTAAGATGCTTGAAACAATTTTCAGATTCTATAAATTTGATCCTTCAACATGACTGCCCACACTTTCATACTTTGGACAGATCGTACATCTCAAGCACTCGTTATCAAACACAAGCCATTGAAATTCACTAAGCCATGATCGTGTCTGGAAAAATTGTTTGTGATTTTTTTACCTATTAAATCAGTATTATATATACCTAATAAACATTGATATTAACTGAAGAAAATAAATAATCGCAAAAGATGTCACTACCATAAATGACTTGTCCGGCGGGCTACCCCCTTTTGAAAATCACTTGCCCTCAGTGATTTTAAACAGCAGGCATCTGCTTAAGTAAACCCATGCATCAATGCTGGCATATACGGAACTTACCATGTGTCTTGGTCTTTGGCTTCACGATGCATCTCCAGATGATGAGGCACACGATGAGTGCCACTATCAGCAAAGACAGGGTTGCTATGACGGCGATTAGCCACACTGGCATTCCTTTGCTCGGCTCTTTCTCCATCTGTGTAGGGTGAGCACAATAATTTATAAATACTTCATAATATGTACACAGCATTGGGGCCGTCAAATGTGTGAGTTATGAATTGAAATCTGGGGATTATCACAATTTCAGAACAGCAAAACCAAATAAAAAACATGATCTATGTTTCATATAAACATTTGTCTTTTGTCATGTTCTGAAAATCAAAAACTTAGACTCAAACCATTCGGTTTCCAAAATAACACCACTGAATAATGGCTTTCAATGATTTTGATAATCCTTTCTTATATATTTTTTCTTCCAATCATACTTCGGCTTAAAGCCGCAGTAAATAAAATATAATTCAATACATCTTAAATTTACATTAGTTCTAATGAACGTTAATGATGTTTATATGACTCAAAATTGTTTCTTATTGGAGAAAGACATTTTTATATTGTCTATGTTCAAAAACGCTTGGTACGAACGGAATATACACTAATGTACTCCAGAGGCATCACCAGCTATCGCATACAGATAATTTTACGATAAAAAGTTACCAAAACATTATTAATTCACCAATTTCAATGCAGTTTGTTGTGTTTTGATTGTTAAGATGTCCATTAGAAATGATTTCTGCAAATTTTTATTTTTTAACATATTTCCGGACTGCTGCTTTAATATCCTATAATTAAGTCAACAGTTGCTTTCAGTCAGAACAACCAACAAGGTGACTTAATATGAAAATTAAAATATATGATTTATCAAAGTATCTGTTCAATGAATTTCAGTTACATATGTTAGCTAGAACAATACATCAATGTTAGCTAGAACAATACATCAATGTTTGCTAGAACAATACATTGATGTTAGCTAGAACAATACATCAATGTTAGCTAGAACAAAACATCAATGTTAGCTAGAACAATACCTCAATGTTAGCTAGAACAATATATCAATGTTAGCTAGAACAATACATCGATTTTAGCTAGAACAATACATCAAGGTTTGCTAGAACAATACATCGATGTTAGCTAGAACAATACATCAATGTTAGCTAGAACAATACATCAATGTTAGCAAGAACAATACATCAACGTTTGCTAGAACAATAAATCGATGTTAGCTAGAACAATACTTACGATTTCGCCGCAGGTAACTCCATAGTATGTCTGCCCATTGACCGTCAGGTAGGGTGACAACTTCAGATCGTACCCGTTGTAACTGTACGTCGTTTTGTTGCTGATGGACTCACACAGACTGTACGCTGTGCTGTTCACATCGACCAATGAGCCCGCCACAATGAAACTCACCACAATGCTACCTGTATTAACAAGAGCAGTTTGCAAAACATTTATGCCCCTTTTAGGTTAACAGCATATTTAAAATATAAAGTTTGGTGAAGATCGGATCAGAACTGTTAGACACAGGGAGTGTAAACTGCAAAAAATACCAATATTGGTTAAATCAAGGGCCATAACTCTGCAATTTCTTGGGTGATTTGGTTGATCATCAGACACATTAACCTGACACTGGCTAAGATATTATGACCTCAAACATTTTCATCAAGATTGGTGAAGATCGGATGAAAACTGTTGGGCATAAAGAGCAGGAACAGCTAAAAAGGTTTATTACTTGTAATTTTAAAACATTCGAGGGCCATAACTCTACAGTTACTGGAATGATTTGACTGATTATCAAACTTGCTCAAGATATAATGACCACAAAGATTTTTCACCAAATTTGGTGAAGATCAGATGAATTTTTTTTTTCATGAAGTTGCATGAAAACTGTTGGACGCAGAGAACGGAAACTGCTAAATTGGTCTATTTTAGAAAATACAAGGGCTATAACTCCACAATTCCTGAGGTGATTTGGCTGATTATTGAACTTGGCCAAGGTATTATGCCCACAAACATTTTCATGAAGTTTGGTGAATTTTATTTAATTCAAGGGCCATATCTCCACAATTCCTTGTTTGTTGACCTCCTGATCAAATTGTACCCCTGTATTGATAAATTATTGAATACAAGAAATTGTATTTTCTACATCTGTTTCTTCATAGCAACTCTTGATTCATGATAAAATTGTGCTTTTGCCGCTGTTTTATTTTACAAAATAAAGACAAAATACTGGTACTGTAGAAACATTTCAAGGGTTGAAAACCGGAAGGTAATAACAGCTATTGATTTCAATGGCAGTTCGTACCTTCTTGTTTTCGACCCGCGATATAATTGTGTACAAACTGTTTGTACAAATCATGCAGTCAAATCTAAATGGAATACACTTTGTCCTGAAAATATGGAAAAAGTTAAAATATTTTTTTATTGGGAACAAACCTACTAAAAGGTCTATTATAACATAAAAAAACAAAGTATTATTTACAGTTCAAAAATATATTTGCAAAGAAAACTATAGCTCAGACACATTAACCTGACACTGACCTTTTATGCATGAAAATATTACAATTCTGTTATGATGAATATATTAGGTTCCGTACTGGAACTGAGTACGATCGATGTAAGCGTATTTCACTAAAAACAAGAGATGTCTCAGGACAGCGTGATCGACTATTCAACCACTTTGTCAGAGTTATGGGCCTTTATCACTACAAAAAAAGAGGCATATTTCTGCTAAAATGCTGGTCACAGTTATGTGCCTCGGCCAGTGACCCTATATAATAACCTTGAAGACATGTGTGAAGTTTTAATTGAATATCTGTAGCAGATACAAAGATATGAAACTGTTGCATGCAAACTTTAACCTGAAATTTCCAAGTACAAAATGGGGCATAATTCTGCTAAATTACAGTTTAGAGTTATGGGCCTTAGTCAGTGACAGTACATAATGATCCCAAAAACACGTGTGAAGTTTCAATTGAATATCTATAGTAGTAACCGAGATATGGACTTGTTGCACGCAAACCTTGACCAGAGCATTACGCCGACGAATGGGTGAGTAGCATAGCTCGAACTATTTGGTGAATAGTCGATCTAAAAAAGCAATTACCATACCAGTAAATATGTGAAACATGCACAAACAAAGTATAAATATAGGAAATAATTCAAGCGCATAATATATTTGTACAGAGTTCATGAGTGTCCGGTTAATGTGTCCGAGCTATAGACATCAGCATCTGAGCAAAGCCAAGGGGCATAACTCTAACCTTCATATATTTCTCCCACAGTTAGCTGCACTTGTTGCCACATGTGGGCATACAGTGTCAGCACCTTCTGTTCAAACTCCATCTGCTTGTCAACCGTGGGCAGCACTTTGTTGAAGTCCACATCAAACTTAACCTGTGAACAAATTAACATAGTATATTTAAGAAAGAATTGTTCAATTTAGATTTGTTTATCGGCTAATAAACAACGATTTGGAGTTCTGAAGCATGGGAATTAAACCAAAACGGGGTTAGCCCGAGTGGTTTAATATACGTGCATCAGAATGACAAATCATTGTGTAGTAGCCCATAAACAACAATAATGCGAAAATTATTTTCGATTCTACCTTGACCTGACAACATATTCTGCAATTACAATGGGAAACTATATTTTACATTTTCAGAAATACTTTGTTCCGGTTGTTTGAGATTTAACAAAGGTTAATTTTGTTCTTTGTCTACAGAAACCCGAGTATGTCAGGTTAGAATTGATAGTACATTTTATTTCAGAGCACAATTGTGGTGTGTCGTGGGAAAACCGGACTTAATGCATGTGCGTAAAGTGTCGTCCCAGATTAGCCTGTGCAGTCTGCACAGGCTAATCCAGGATGGCACTTTCCGCATACAGTGGATTTATGTTTAGAAGAGACTTCCTTGAAACAGAAAATACCATACAAGCGGAAAGTGCCATCCCGGATTAGCCTGTGTGGACTGCACAGGCTAATCCGGGATGACACTTTACGCACATGCATTAAGACCGGTTTTCTCACGACGCGCCACAATTACTTTAATAGTAGATACACTACCTCCTTTCTAGAAATACCCCCATTTTTACATCATAGTAAAGCAGATAGACACAAATGTGGCGCGTCGTGGGAAAACCAGTCTTAATGCATGTGCATAAAGTGTCGTCCAGGATGGCACTTTCCTCCTACAGTGGATTTATGTTTAGAAGAGACTTTCTTGAAACAGAAAACACCATAAAAGCGGAAAGTGTCGTCCCAGATCAGCCTGTGCAGACACTTTACGCACATGCATTAAGTCCAGTTTTCCCACGACGCGCCTCAAATATTTCATGGACTTAAAATTAATCTCTTATGCAAGTCTTTTAAGATATTTATACTCAAGAGGGGTGTCATGGGAAAACAGGGCTTAATGCATGTGCATAAACTGTCGTCTCTGTTAGCATGTGCAGTCTGCACAGGCTAAATATGGGACGACACTTTCTGCTTTTATGGTATTTTCTGTTTCAAGGAAGTCTCTTCTAAACATAAATCCACTGAAGGCCGAAAGTGCCGTCATGGATTAGCCTGTGCAGACTGCACAGGCTAATCCGGGACGATACTTAAAGCACATACATTAGCCCAATTTTGCCACGCCTCACAAGTAAAAATTATAGTGAGTCGATAGAATTTAAATGTTTGCACAGCAGTCTTACCTTGATGTCATATGTTTCCTCGACAACCATTCCAACATGGGCAGGGTTCATGACAACCAATTTATGGCTGACGGTGAGGGAATAATCATCCGGGGTGGACGTGGCAGTAAACTGGAGGTAATACACGCCAAAGCCTGTCATGTTCAGTGCCATAAAGGTGGCCTCCCCTGAAACAGGGTCGAAGGTTGTCATCAGGACATCCGCAAGGTCACCGTACTCAGAACTTCCCAGCAAGGTTACTGATGCATCCCAGGTGTGCCCCTGAAATTTGTCATTTTATATAAGAATATTTAAAACCACAACTTATTTACAGTAAAAAATTATCTTGAAATGTTTGAATTAAAATGAGCTATTATTGTGCACTTTAACTGTGCACTTAAATATAATTGATATTCTACCACGGCACGTGGCTAGTGGTCCATAGATAAAGAAGGAAAATAACTGTGGGTTATTCTGCAACAAATTATGGGCGGAGCTTAATGTTTTGAAAATAGTTCCGGAAATTCAAAGAAATTGTTCCGTAAAATGCACGTGCTTAAACCCGTGATAGCAAATTGTGACAAACAAATCATTCTTGCATTATGTAGCGCAATTAAACCACATTTGTACTACATATTTTATACTTCAGTTCACAAAAATGTTTACGTTTTGTTAATATGTTTTTATTTTGCGCTTTTTGGCATGATATTTTCACTGTATTATATCGATAAGTATGACGTCATTTGCTCAATGTTTATCAATAAGGCTGACGTCATTTTGAATTGTTATGATTTACTGACATCACAGAAAACGCACGTGTGAAGGCACTTCTCGGAAAATGGGCGGAGTGTAGATGAATATAGTTCTCATTCACAACCTTTAAAAATACTAATTTTATATAAGATCGTGTTAGAATCAAAACAACTGATTGGTAACAGTTTGTTCAGTTTGTTATTGCGTTAATAACCTTGGGTTTGTCATTCCGATGCTTGTTATCAAACCACTCAGGCTACCGCCCTTGTGGTTTAATTCCTACGCATCGGAACTCCAAACCGTTGGTTATTACCGCAATAACCAACAGTTACCCGTCAATTATTTCTTAACTACACTATGGGAGTTATAACCACGCCTTAGGTCAAACTCAGACAATGACCGTTGACAGTATATGAATGATTTAACAAGACATCCCTGTCAAACAATTAAGTCCTAGCTTTCTGAATGGATAAACACATTGTCAATCAAATCTAGTTGTAAGGACAATTTCAGTGTCGTTTCGGACTCAAATGTCCAATGCAAACATTTGAATTATACAGTACAAAAATGAAGAAATATGTAAAAGAATACAATAAACAAATAATTAATTACCCTCCATGAAATATCTGGCAGCACATCTCCAGTTGTCTCATCCCTGATATCCACAGTAACAAAAAACTCTGAATTCTGAACAATGTCACCACTGGACTGTTCCTTGACCTTAAGTGTCAAAGGTCGGGCATCAACATCAAAAGGACTTGACTCTAGTTTAAAGTTGGCTGCCTCGACAGGGGAAATGACCTTGAAATCCAGGATGTACCCGCTACCCATGTGGGAGACTGCCAAATTGGTGAAGGTGAACCAGCCATTGGATACGGAGACGTTGACTGTGCCAAAAAGTGTTGCGTCCGGGTGTCCAGTTGCCGAGCGAATGCTGGCACTCAGTTGCCATGGATATTCAGCAGTTCCCAGGTCTTCTATCACCACATTCTGTGGAGACAGATTTTTTATTTAAATATTACGAGCAATGCATTTCCGAAAACATTAAAAAAGCAAACAAATATGACAATTAACCAACAATGTAAAACCTAACTGACAAGGTTAGCATCAAATAGAAAAAATAAATTAATTTGAAATTCATAAGGTCTTTACAGACATTTAGTGCTGCATGAAACATAAAAATATCATCATAGTTTAATTTGCATTCTTTAATATTGTATATATAATGCACTTGTTTTGTTTTTGTTTGTTGTTCTTTTGTTTTGTGTTATTCAAATGGTTCCATACCACGATATCAGCTGCTCGAATCTTTGGCTGTGTCATAAAAGCCACACCCTCATACTGCGGCACAAGTTCGCTCTCAAAGTACAGGTGGTGTGGTGTGAGTGGTCGGTAGACAATCGTTCCAACTTCTGGGTCAGATGACGGCAGGGTGACAGTCTCGCACGACCCAGTGATGTTCAGAGAAGAGGACAAATCCCCCACTTGACACTCATTGACGATGTTTGCAGCATAGTTCACGAGGTCTTCAGTGGAAATGGGGCTTGAAACTGTAGCATTGATATCTGTAAATGATACAAATACACTTTTGAATAATTACCTGTAACCTGTTTATAATGCAATGCTTCATGTATTTAAAATAAAATTATAAAATGCAAACGTAATAATACATTAAATGCTATTAATTTGTATATTCTGAATAGTCTGAGACCCCCAAAGTAATGTGATAATATACACTAAGGCCTAAGTTAAGAGACCACGCCTGAGTGTAAATGGATTGTGAAAACCAGGCTATTAACACAAGTTAGACAATACACAAACAGAACAATGTAAAGACAATCCTCACCTGTTGCTGGCTCATCGGCAATTTCAATCTGAACCACAATTCCATCACTTGAACGCCGCTTCCTCCTGCCAGCAGCGCTAACTACGCTTACAATCCGAACCTTGGTGAGAGGAATGTTCAGGAAGATGGCAACGTTTTCAACCAAATTGTTGCTGAAGAATTCGTCTGGAGTCATTGCGGGGATTCCGAAAGAGATGATGACAGATTTCATGGTTTTGACGTCAATCGTAACACCGCCCTTGATGATGAATGTGAAAATACCTGTGTCCTTGTCAAAGAAATTGGTACCCGTCGCATTGTCCACCATTGGTTCAAGTTCATTACCTGAGATAAATCAATTAAAAGATTTCAATTTGTCTGTGGAGAAACATTTGTCTGTGGATAAACAGTCTGTGAAATCTAAATTTTGGCAAACCAAGTCTACATCCAACAATTTATTTTAACATGATACTCGCTAACCTTTCTATAGACATTCTAACATGATACTCGCTTACCTTTCTATAGACAAAGAACAAAATTGTCGTTGTGAAACTACCCACTGAACAACGCTAAAAGAAGTCGCGATTTTGAGCGGAGCATCGTAAAAAATAGTTACCATTACAATTTCAAAAATATATGTCAAATCACGTGAGAATAAAAATAATTTTGGCATTATCGTTGTTAATCGGCCAATAAACAACTCATTGTCATTTTGATGCGTGGCTATTAAACAACTCGGGCAAACTCCCTCGTGGTTTAATTCTAAATCGTTGTTTATTGGCCAATAAACAACAGTAAATCAAAAATTATTTCTTAAATGAAACATAAAAAGAGGTAGTTGTATAATATGTCATAAAAATCCCTAGGACAGACACACTGTACTGTTTAAACTGTTCTGCATGAATTAAACTAGAAACTGCATTTGAACAAAATAATGCTATTATAAATACTAGAAACGCGAAGTAATTAATTTTCAGGCTAAGATAACAAAGTGCCATAGTAAAAAATTTCAGCAACTATTATGTCCTTCAACAAAACTAATAATAGATGTACAATATACGGCTCATCAAAGTAAGAACGGACAGTGGGGTAACATCGGTAACATCGGTAACATCGGAACATATGCATTAGTAGATCAACTTTTCTGCTTGTATTCATATTACTTGTTATGATATTTTTCATTTATTAACAGTATCTTTTCGGGGAATACTTGTCTAAAAATAGCACGTAATGCATTGGTTGTTGTAATGGTGCACCATGGGAACAACCTAGTGATGCTGCCCAAGTTTTCCTGAATTTAAAATATAATATAGTGTCTTTAATTTCCCAATCTAATTTGTTATACTAAAACCAGTACTGTCCATAGTTTTCCTACTCTGGCCTCGTTTCTTACATAATTGAAGTACTTTAGACTTCAGTGGTGAGTTGCTAAAAACTTTAACGGCGAGTTAAGCTAACAGTCGTTAAATTTTGGATTTATTTATTTATGTTAATGAAATGTTATATTTGTAAACTGTGAGTTTATTCTACATACAGTGTTATGCTGAATAACGTACAAAATGTTTGATGAACAAGTTGCTTGTCGTAATTGGCCGTTTCGAGCAACTGGACCCAGATTGCTCTACGGAATCAACGATAACATTCCATGTAAGACAGGGATTTCTCGCTTTAGTCTTCATTATATGGGAATATCCTACTGAACTAGGCGCAACTTACTGACAAGGAAAGTCCTTGTAAAAACTGTCCGTACTTACCTGGATCAGCCCTACAGCAGTTTTTTTTTTATATCATGTAAGAAAATCACTAACCAATAGGCATGAGTGTCCGGTAATATCCAGTACTTGTAATCTCTGCATTGGTTGAGATCAGATACTCCCCATCTACGAAAAGATCGAGCCTGTTAGATCTCGAGTACCAGACTCGGAGTTTGACAGCTTCTTCTGGCCCGGAATTGAGAAGGCGATAACGCATGTGCTCCGGGGTGGTACTTGTAAAGTGGATCAGATATTCTTCACCTAAAATGATAACAAGGTTTAACAAGAGCTGTCGGAGGACAGTGCGCTCGACTTTTCTTGTGCTTGTCAGAGTTACTGGCATTTTTTCTCTAAAACAAGAAATATGGAAATTCCACGAAAACCAAATTTATCTAACGAAATGCATTTAAGTCAGCACATCAATAAATGTTTTAGTAAAAGTGACCTTGACCTTGACCCCACCCACCCCATATGCAATCCCAAGCGAGGTCTCGATATAAGGTATCTATGTATTAAGTTTTATTACAATATCTCAATGCATTCTCAAGTCATTGATCTGAAACCATTGTTATATTTTTAGTAACAGTGACCTTAACCTTGACCCCACCCACCCCATATGCACTCCCAAGCGAGGTCATGATATAAGTTATCTATGTATAAAGTTTCATTAAAATCTCTCAATGTATTCTCAAGTTATTGAGCAGAAACTGTTTTTCTATTATAGTAACTGTGACCTTGACCTTGACCCTACACACAATCCCAACAGAAGTCTCGATATAAGGTATGTATCTATTAAGTCTATCTCAATGGGTTCTCAAGTTTTTGAGCGGATACCGTTTTTCTATTTTTAGAAACAGTGACCTTGACACCACCCACCCCATGTGCAATCCCTAGCGAGGTCTCAATATAAGGTATGTATGTATAAAGTTTCATTAAAATATCTCAATGCGTTCTCAAGTTATTGAGCGGAAACCGTTTTTCTATTTATAGTAACAGTGACCTTGACCTTGACCCCACCCACCCCATATGCAATCCCTAGCGAGGTCTCGCAATAAGGTATCTATGTTTGCAGTTTCATTACAAAAGCTTGATTCGTTCTCGAGTTAGAGAGTGGAAACAAAAAGTTGAGAAACTAGCTTACCCCAAAAACTTTAACCTGTCCATATAGCTTATTTGTAAACTTTCTAAGTGTAAAACGGCCTATAATTTTGACAAATTTCAAACTAGAGTTATCAAAATTGGCCCATGAGTTCATTTAAATATAGGGAATAAGTGTTCTAAGTTTTAGTGAAATCCCTTAAGCCATTCCTGAGAAACCAGTTTACCAAAAATCTTCAACCTGTCCATATAGCTTATGTAAAATTTCCATGTGTAAAAAGGCCCATAATTTTGACAAATTTCAAACTAGAGTTACCAATTACCTAGAGTTGGCCTATTGACTCATTTTAATGAGGGGAATAAATGTTTTAAGTTTGAATGAAATCCCTCAAGCCATTCCTGAGAACCCAGGTTACCGAAAAACTTTAACCTAGCTCGGACGCCAACGCCGGGGCGAGTAGAATAGCTTGCCTTTTCTTCGAAAAGTCGAGCTAAAAATGTATTAGTTAAACTGGGTAAAGAAATTGACAAATGGGAATAACTCCGTAAATAATGCAGCTTGAGTTTTTTGGACTGCACTTCACCTAACAATCATCTATCCATGTATGAAGTTTAGTTTTTTAGAAAATGGCTGGACAAGGAAAATTGACAACGGGTAAAAACTCCCTAAATAGTGCAGCTAGAGTTATAATTCTTGTGCATTGCACTTCACCTAACAATCATCTATCCATGCATGAAGTTTGATGTAAATCTATTCAGTAGTTTTGATAAAATGGCCGGACAAGGACAATTAAAAAAGGGGAATAACTCCATATAAAATGCAGGTAGAGTTACAAATCTTTTGCAGTGCACTTAGACTTACAATCATCTATCCATGTATTAAGTTTGAATTTAATATCTAAAAGGTTTTGAAAGTTATGCTCCAGACTAAAACCCCTCACACACAGATGAACAGACAAGCTGATTTCATTATACCCCCTTACAACTTTGTTGTGCAGGGTCCCGGGGGTATAATAAACATGTAATTTAACATTACAAAACCACTGAAAATGTGTTTATATCCATTTCTTGAAACAATTGGTGCACATTATTGTAAAGAGACTAACCTTTTATCCCATCTTCATGGGCTGCTGCACTGATGATATAACACTATGTGGTATTTATAAACTATGTGGTATTTCTACACTGTTTAATATAGCAAACCAGCTCAGTGTATTGACATCATTTTTTTGATTTCATTATAGATTTTATGTTTTTCGTGCTATTTAGTACCATGTTCATTTTGTTATTTTTTATAGGGTTAGGGTTAGGGTTAGGTACTCGGTTAAGTGCTGATTAAAGATAAATGTATTCGTATTGGCACGAAAACATGACCCACTGACCCAGACTTGTGATTTATGTTTTCTAAGCCTTGAAATATGAACTTATCTTTATTCAAAACTTAAAGCCACAGTCCATAGAATATAATTATTCGACTGAAAACTACTTCTTATTTACGAAAGACATTTTATAAAGTTTATGTTCGAAAACACTTGGTACGAACGCAATATACACTAATGTACAGGCTGATTTTCTCCAGAGGCATCACCAACTCTTGCAAACAGAAAACTATACGATAAAAATTTATCAAAACGTTATTATTTTACTGATTTCAATGCGTTTTTTTTGTATTTTGATCTGTAAGATATCCATTGGAAATGATTTCTGCAAAGTTTAATTGAGGCGCATCAGAGGAAAACTGGTCTTAATGCATGTGCCTAAAGTGTCGTACCGGATTAGCCTGTGCAGTCCGCACAGGCTAATCCAGTATGGCACTTTCCCCTTATATAGTATTTTTTGTTTCAAGGAAGTCTCTTCTAACCATAAATCCACTGTAGGTGGAAAGTGCCGTCCTGGATTAGCCTGTGCGGACTGCACAGGCTAATCTGGGACGACACTTTATGCACATGCAATAAGTCCAGTTTTCGCACGACGCGCCTCAATTTTATGTATATATTTCTGGATTGCTGCTTTAAACCTTCTAGCTGTAGCTTCTATTTACAAAAGTAACAAAGATCTAGAGTTTTGGGTGCTACCTGTTGCAATGAGAGCCATGAAGAGTGACAACCTCTTCCGACATGTGTAACCGCTGCACCAGCCGTGATCCTGCGGCCCATTGATCAGGTCAATGTAGCCATTACCGAGTACTGCAACCGGCGACAGACGACGTGTTTCTGTATCTTCGTCCATGTTTTCTATCATCAGCATTTCGTAGTTCATGTCTGCTTGGCACTCGTACGCTTGCCATTGTGTCCGATATACACAATTTTCATTGCGAATAATACCTTTCAATAAATATACAAAAAATATTAACCATAAAATATTAGCGTCTAGATCCAGCATCACAAATCCTCAAAAAAACCAGACTGGTAATTGTGGAGTTGCATGTACCAGACGCAAGTGTAGAGCCTTCAACAATGTTTTGTCTATTTGTACCTTCAATAGTGCGTGTTATAGTAACTTGTATATATCAACATAGATTTTAAACAGTAAAACTAATCTAATGTACTGTAACACTTTTACTTTAAACAATGCAACCACACAAAATGGATTTCTAGGTCAATAATGTGTACCACTGAACATGTGCACTCAATGCATGTGCGTAAAGTGTCGTCGCGGATCAGCCTATGCAGTCCACACAGGCTTATCCAGAACGGCACTTTCCCCTTTTATTGTATTTTCTGTTTAAAGGAAGTCTCTTCTAAACATAAATACACTGTAGGCGGAAAGTGTTGTCCCAGATTAGCCTGTGCTGACACATGCATTAAGCCCGATTTTTCCACGACATGTCACAAATTAATTCTATAAAATAAACTGAACACATTTTGGGCAAACCTTTCTTAGGAGCAATGTCTTCCACAGAGATTCTGGTGCCATCCATTTCTGTCAGCATCTCCTTGGGGATCCTGTAGTCTCCCAGGCCCCTGGTGGGGTTTGTGTCCCACTCGAACTCTGACTGCGGGATCACGGCCCCAATATGGCCCAGGAAGGACCCGTCCAGATCCTTCAAAAGAGCCTTTTTCTGGGCATCGCAGTCCATGTCAATGCAGTCAGCTGAGTTGATTTTCCTGTTACAAGGTGAAGAACATGTCTGAATAGTTTGTATATGACAAAACTATTTAGTATAAATAATTTGCCATAAATGCATTTTCTTGCAAGGGTTCTTTTGACATTTTTTTTTATTTATAAAAAATTATAATTACCTTTATTGTTTTTTTCAAATGTATGCTGTTTATGTAATAAGATTGTATATACACATTTTCAGACAAAATGAAAGAACCTCACAATTACAGCAGTTCATGTATTCTAAGCTGCTAGATTATTGATGCTATTCTTACTGAACATTTGGCCGATGATAGACAACCTTGTGACCGTGGTCTGTATCTATAAACGTTGTAGTCGTTGCTTCTACCGGATGTTGCCCATCGTCGTTGCCCACATTAGTCGACACGGCAAAATCGTTTCCACCATTACACCCAGGGCCATAGTTAGCAAACGTGTTCCCGGAAATTCGCATCAGCCCACCAATCGCATTGTATGCCATACAGCCTTTCCATGGCTTTCCAGGGGCCATGTTTGTAGACTGGTAGAAATTGGGGAAAATCAGACCCACCGATCCACCACCAGGGGCAAGACTGGGCCGAGCAGAGTTTGATTCATCGTAATTGTCGTCGTCCAATGGCGTTACATCTTTACTGCAGTCGAATGAACTAGTTTTTCCAATGAAGACTGAGTCAAGAACATCGACTGTCTTGTTAGCAAAGCCATGACCTACAGCATTAGGTTTCAAAACGATTGTAAGCAAGCCATTCTGATTCTCTATATACACATTGTTTTCTGCCACAAAACTAAAGATATTTTGATAATATAGACCATAATCATGGTTCTTCCAGGTTGTAAAGTTGCCCAACTTAGCACACATTTCTGAATTAAGGTTAAATATATCATCTGGTAATACTGCAACACCCAGAACATTTGCAAAGGCCTTGTTGTTGCTATAGCGACCAGAGTTGTCATCGCAGTTCATCGGAACAACGTGATAAGCCATCCTCTCAGAACCAGTCACGAGATTGCCGTGCATGACTAAATCAGTCGCCTTCATGGCCTCGATGCCAGCTTCCCACTTCGACATCTGTCTGTCTTGGTAAGTTCCAGAATGCACCATCAGTGCAACAAGGTTATTCAGAAGATGAGTGTCATTAGAGCTTGTCCTAATTCCTGTAAAATTGTGAGGAACAAATGTACAATTGTGTAAAATATTATAAATAATTACATTTACACCAATTTCTTGTGCAGATTGCATATACATGTAAATGCAGCAAAGGTAAAGGTGACACCATTTAGTTACGATAGTAATACTTAAGCTACACTTTTTACAAAGAATAATACAAAGTCTAGATGACACAATAAAGAACAAAAAAGTGAATTACCATGGCCAATGCTGCCAAAAACCACATTTTCGGACACCTCTAAACTTCCAGCTCCAAACGCACCAATGGCAGTGTTAAATCCATTGTGGAATGAGCAACGTGTGATTTTGGAAGGCTTTATGGTGCTAACAGTTCCCGTAGCAACATATGCCACAGAGAATCGGGGGTCGTATTCCTCGGTCCAGCCCTCCTGTCCAGTGTGGTAGAATTCCACATTTGACAGACGTGCATAACCTGTGAAACAAGATATTGTTGTGATGTTATCATTATTATTTGCTACAATTATTTCCTTTCCAAACTACCTATCATATGAATAGGATACTCAACTTTACACCAAGCAGTGAGGCATGTAACATCAAGCAGCATTTTTCCTCACTACTTTGGGAACGGAAACAGTACTAATTAAATTGGGAAAATCAGCATCCTTTTCAACAAAATTGGGAGTTTGATCACATAGATCAAAAACTGCCAAAAAGGATGTAAAAACAATAAGCTACAATAAATAAACTCTAAAACATATAGTTTTATTGATTCTTTCACTTGTATTTATTGTTTGGAGGTGTTGAAAGTTAAATTTTTAAAGGAACTTCGTGAATCTTTTCTGGATTTTTTTATTTTGTTAAGAGATTTGGGAAATTTTTAGCTTCAAATTGGGAAAATTGGTATGTAAATCTGATTGGCAATAGTAATGTTTTCCGGTACCAAATGCAAATAGAGGAAAAACTTTGTTAAGTTAAACAACCTATGAAATGTGGTCATTCTTTTAAGCATAGAAGAGGATTTTGAGCAATGTGATAAGCAGAACATTGAAATTGATTTTGTGAGCAAAATTACTCGTTGAACATACAAAAACTTGTTGGTGAAAATTGTATAGCTTCATAGTGATTACTCATTGGATAAAACATATATCATTGTTATAATATCTGTTATTATACCTAACTTAGTTTTCCCATCGTAAAATTCCATATACCTATCCCTGCATAATTTTAAATGCCATGGCGTTGGAAAGTAACATACCATGAGCGGGGTATAATTTTTAAAATACACCCCGCGTGTGAGCCTAAAAATAGCAACTGGTGTTTTCCAAGAATTCCATATTAGCTAATAATCGGTAGGCGCTTATTAAAATGTATTTAACAAATCAAAGTCGATGAGCGCTTGATTTACAGATAATAAACTTTCGTTTACTGTGTACGACTAGGTTGTTTGTTTAATTACAAGTATCCCTTATTCTTCAGATACCGTTTTTTCACAAGATGCTCTAGAATAACAGCGTGTTTGGTAACCTGACAATCCAGAAATATAAGCTTTTTTTGCAGACATTGTCTTTCAGTAAATAAAGCCACAGAATCATGCTAAATCGGCAAAATAATAACTCTTCATGCGCTACATTCATATTCCTGGTCTTGTGTATAACCCCCTTTTCCATCAATATTCACTCGATTTTTCGAACGTAAACTGAGAAGTATTTCACTAAAATTGAAATTCAAATAGATTGCTCTATAAGTTTGTAAAGAACACTAGATCATGCACCAGCCTTAGATGACGTCATAACCCAAACAAAGACAAGAAACGGTATTGAAAGATGATTGTTTCTTATTGGAGATCGTTATGGTTGAGCTGTTCTGAGTGCTGTCATTTGTTTATAAAGTTGTATTTTACAGATTTTGTATTTTGAAATTAAAGATAGATATTTTGTTTGTATTTCATGTTTTAAAAACGAGTATGGTCAAACCTATTTCAAGTACATTTTTCTAGTGTCATTAAAGAACACAGCATACACGACTACTCTTAAACTTAAAATATTAGTCCAAGATATTCGAAAACAAAATGCATTAAATGGTCAATGTTGTAAGATAAGACTTAAGATTGAGAACTTCATAGCTCACCGACCTGTGTATGTCTGCTCCTTTAGAGACACCAGCCCAACTAGGACCCTGGCCCCGAAAGACTCCTTGTAAAGGTTGTCATAGTCGTGGCCAATGATCTTAATGTTATGGGACAGCAATCCTACCGCCCCTCCGACGTCAATCTCATACCCACCACTCAGAGTTTCCTGATGAACTGAAAACAAGAAGGCAAGGTAAATAATCACTAGTAACATTATGCACCTATCAATATTTCCCCCTGGGGAGGAGCGGCAGGCTGACCCAGGGGAATTTGACTAATTATAATTTTGGGGGTCTAAAGCCCCACCCTAGAGCCAAGCATTTTTGTCTAAATCCTCTCAGTGGGAGATGATATAGGGGTATCAAATGGCCCTGGGGCCAATATTACCAGGATCTAAAATCCCACCAAAGTCTATTTCTCTGGACCCGGAATCATTTGGCGTGTCAAATTCTCGCCTGTCCAGGAATCGTTTTCAGTCTAAAGTCATGTATATGCCCGCCGCTCCCCCCCTAGGGGAAAATATTCATTGGTGCATTATGTTCAAAACAATGGGCCATCTTCTAAGCTTATACACGTTCACTGAAAAACTTTTTCTATTGTACTTTCAGTTACGATCACTTTCAATCAAGCAAAACTAATATTTTATTTAAATTGCTTCTAAAATTAATAGTAGTTTCTGTAGCATATTAAATTATGTTTGAGTAAATATTGATTTTCAAGTGTAAGGTTAACTTGCATTTCATTGCTTATAATACTTTGTTAAACAACGTGGTAATTATACCATTGTTCTACATCTCAAATATGAATCTGTAATGTTACAAACTGGTACAAGAAACAACTGAAACATGTGCATTTCATTAAATAATCTAACAATGTAACACAAGAATATCAGTGTAAAAACTACTGGATGCTTCCATTATTATGCACTTTATCAGTTGATGGGAATGAAATGTGAAGGGTTGAGATTTAAAAAAAAAAGTAACCAGATGCTAGGGGTGTGGCACAGGAAGTTAAATTGAAATCAAGTAATTAGTTCTGAAGATCCACCGTGGAAATGAAAATACTTATGTCATAATAAAAGACTCACACATACACATCAAAGATCACACACACTAAATGAGTACATACCAAGATGTTTGTACTTGATTGTGCCATTCAAAGTCAGAGTAACATTATCCGCAGCCACTGCAGTTATCTTAAACGACTCGGTTTCCCAGGGGTTGTAGCTGGTTGGCCCAATCACGATGTTGTCTCCCGTCTGCCACTGTACGGGATCTGCCAACACTATTTGGTTGGACCCTACGTTGGCAGTAGCCGCGAGATGAGTCCACGTCTGGCCAACATCCTTCCCGAACAGATCAAGACCACCAAAAACACCTGAAATACAACATGCACTGATATGGCCATACATAAATACAAAAAAGTAGGCATAACATTGTAAATATTAATTCTGCAAGTGGAATGCTTCTGTCTTGCATGTAGCTATCTTTATAATTAATAAATTTTCATTTAAATTTAAACATTGTAAAATGTTCCTTACGTCGTGTTGTAATGAATATATTAATTTTTTTAGCAGTTCACTTTAAGTTGGTTTATAATTTAGACTAGTAATTAAGACTAGTAATTTTCAAGATTTCTTTCATGCCTTTCAGAATTATTATCTGTCCTATGTTGAACTGATATTGGTTTTGGATGAGATGATTTTTTAAAGTTTTTCTTGTACAGAAGGTGTTACCATGACAACAAGAGTTCTAGTTTGATAACTTCATCAACTGTCAACTCAAAGACACCACAAATATAAACAAACAGGAAGGAAATTTTGAACGCTTACCAATTGCCTTGGATCCTAGTTCTGGGCCCTCCCCAGGTATAAAATATGGCGAGTCATGACTGCCTCGTAAGGTTATGGTGGCCTGGCCAACAAACGGTTCTTCCGGCCAGCCGATGATCAGACGACCGCCCCGGATGACGATGTAGCCTGCCTCAATGTGGTATATGGCGTCTTGTGTGTTTTTGAACTCCAAAACTCCTTCCAGCAGTAGGGTACCAAGCTTAGCAATGGGGGCATCCACCACCAGCCAAGTGTCTGGTGAGAAATAACAGTATGAGTAATTAATGTGGAAGTCTCATGTAACTGATTCATTTTTGTTTGTTTCTTTGTTTGATTTTTCGCCATTTTTAACAGTATTTCAGTGATATCACTGCAGTCAGTTAACTTACAATTTTCCTGGGCAAGCTTAGCTGATCTAAGCGGTTTACCAGTACTAAGTGCACATACTTATGCCAGTAACTGACAACTGCCCTACTTGAATCAGAGGTAGTAGAAAAATGGCCATAGAAATAATTTCATGACCAATCCCCACAAAAGTTATATGGCCGGGCTGGGGAGTGTACTCACGAACCCACGGATTGGCAGTGCAGTGCTCTACCAACTGAGCTAGCCAGTAACTGAATGATTACAATTATATCACTGTACATGCTCACAGTAGTTTCAGTTCAAGTACAAGCACAGTCGATCCTCCACATGGACAGGGCTTGCATTAAGGGAAGTTTGGGAGTAATTTACTCCAAGTTTTTGCCAAAGGACTTCCAAAAATTGCAGCCATGGAAGTATCAAAAAGTTCCAAAAATGCTGAAAACTTCCAATATCCAACACTTGGAAGTGAGGACTTCCAAAACGTGCAAGCTCTGATTGTATTTAAAAATTTACAATAGGTCTTAACTTCCAAATATTATGAGTAAAACTTCCAAAATCAGAGACCAGGAAGTTTAAACTTCCAGTTTTTAGTTTTCAAAAGTCATTGAAAGCCCTGAATGGACAACGAGTGAATGCTAGCTGTTGTTAGGAATCCCAACAGTGAATCTTTCAAAATGTGTATATGCAAATACCATATTACTCCAACACACAGCCATTCAACGTGCACAT
This sequence comes from Congeria kusceri, assembly GCA_027627225.1. NCBI lineage: Eukaryota > Metazoa > Mollusca > Bivalvia > Myida > Dreissenidae > Congeria > Congeria kusceri. The sequence continues at coordinate 68,284,905 of CM051030.1, forward strand.
GGCAATGTCTATATTCTGGAAGCTTTGACTGGGAATACCACGCATTTCTTTAAGCGTCAGGCAATAAGGGTTTGCTTCTACTGACCATTACATAGTTCTTTTGAGGCGCGTCTTGGGAAAACCGGGCTTAATGCATCTGCGTAAAGTGTCGTCACGGATTAATGGTATTTTCTGTTTCAATGAAGTGTCATCTACCCACAAATCCACTTTAGGCGGAAAGTGTCGTCCCGGATTAGCTGTGCGGACTGCACAGGCTAATCAGGGACGACACTTTACGCTTATGCATTAAGACCGGTTTTCTCACGACGCGCCACATTTTTATTTGTTTTGAGTCTAGAAGAGCATGATATTACTAAAACGATTAATATGACCGTGTTCCACATTAAATTGTTGTTGAAACTTACAGTAAACAAGCTACCCTGTAAATTAAAACATAGAAGCTTGCTAGAATTACCTGTTGCAATATTTACATTGTCGAAATCCTGAGGAATACCGGATGAGCCACCAACATTCGACCGGTACCCATCTTCAGTCACGTTCCAAAGCGTGGTATCATGCCAGTAGTCAAAGTCCAGAGGACGAGCTGCAGCAGGCGGGATGGTGTTCGGATCCGGTGGGGGAATGCAGTCTTTGAAGAAGCACTTGTAAAGCGTGAAACCGTATTTCCGGTCAACAGAGTAGTCGGACATTGCACGCCGAGCCCTCTGTCTACCATGAACTAGAAAAGACAGGAATTGTATTATTTAACAACTAAGATCAAGGAGGAATGCGGTGTGTCAATACAATGTGAGGCTGTATTGGCTGTCAATTGAGTAGGTGAGCAGGTGGACATTGCAACCCTGGCCCTCTGTCTTCCTTGAACTAAAATCATGTCAATTTTTATTTTATAACAACTAAAATTAACTTCTTTATATGGTAACTATTATTTGAATATATAGGGCGCCACTGAAATGACAGATTTTAGTTCCATGATACATTTCACCCACCCAACGATCCTTGTCCAGCCAGTTATACTACCATTTAACTGACTTTCTGTTTTGTCACAAACTTTGAATTATTTCAGGACTTTATGGTTTTTAATTTCACATAATAGATTTTGATTTTGTTGTTTCTTACCAATTTTAAAATGACCAATTCTGTGACTTGTTTCCCTGTATGGAATATTTTTCACCAGTTTCCAGCATTAATGGCCATTCAATTATTAACTTACAAACTTCTATCATTTTGTGTGTGTGTGTGTGTATTTCTTGTATATATCTACTAAACGGACTGCATGCATACTTTCCAAGAACGCTTCTTTTTACCTATGTATCTAACGGTGCTATTGTCGTGGTACCATTCCCAGTCACCATTCTGGCCTGTGGCAGGGTCAATCACTCCGTTAGTAGCATTAATGAATGTGGCTCCACCGTCAATAGAGAACCGGTCCGGTTTGGTGTTCACATCCACTTTGACAAATAGGTAGTCATCACTCTAAAAGTCGCAAACATTTGTGAAACAGTAGTATATATTTTTCGATTTATCGTTGTTTATCAGTTTATAAACAATGGTTTGGAGTTCTGACAACAGGAATTAAATTGTTAGGGCGTTACCCTCAGTGGTTTGATAACTGCACATCAGAACAACAAACAGTTGCTTTTTTATATACATGTTTTCGGATACATTCAAATAAGGAATTAATTTGCGATCTATGCTTTTGGACATTATTTGGCACATAACAACCATTGTGATCATACTTTTCATAGGAATGACAATAGTTTTCACGGATTTCTCTCTCCTATTGTACAGTTAAGCATGCCAATTAACATGACTTTTAGTGTATAATGACTTCAATATACCGTATTGTGTCATAAATTAACGCCTCTGGCGATAAACATAGATCATAAATGCAGATAACTATACTAACAAATGTGTTTCTAATGTGATTTTTCAACCTTAACCAATTTCAGATTCTATGTTTTCAGAAAGATTGCGAAAAGCATTTTTTGTGATTCTAAATATTCGGACACAGAAAATAATAATTATTTTTAAGAGTTCAAAAACATTGAATAAATACGGTATGTACCGAGTACATGTCTGAATCTTCTTATTAAAATATTTTACCATGATTCCGGATTACACTTACATCAAAATCGTAAAACTGTCCATTGAAACTGATGTTCTGGAGCTGACTGCCATGCTCAAATGAGAACTGGTAGGTTGCACCCTTGAGTAACGTACACATCCAACCTGGCTTGTGAGTCAGACGCTTTTTTGCAAATGGTACAGACGATGTTCCATACTCGTTGGTGATCATGAAATTTTGACCCTCCAAGGACGATGGCAAAATTTTGTTAAAGGCGAACCGGTGCCATTTATACTGTGGTGGACACACGCTTGCTGGAATTCCAATGCTGAACTCTGGAGCACTCTCACAGTCGCTAGGCAATGTCCCTGAGGAAGGAAGTACAGTCCATCCGGGTGCTTTTCCCGTTGACGTGCCATCGGTGTCCAGAAAAACCCCCTCCCACTCCCATTCATAGATTGCTTTATTGGCTGCATTGACATATTTCAGTTGCTCGGCATGATAGGTGTAGCCTCCACAAAATAAGGAACAAGTTCCTGTGATTCTTGTCCATCGAAAAGCGGCGCAAGTAGGTTCATCAAAGTTAACAAATCTTGTGTTGATTGCACGGAATCCTCTGCCATAGGGGAAAACCAGTCCACCTCTGGTGCAGCCTTGTTCAGCATCAGGAATAACAGTAGTGTGACCAACAATGAGACTGTCTCTTATAAGGGCACTATCATCGGTCCATAGAGCGACATTGTTGATTTTCTTTCCTTCATACCCGGCAAGTTTGTTTTGCACCAACGTAAAATCTTTGAACTGCAGAGCTCCCACATTTACTGCTTCTGCACCCTTGTCATTGTTCCATGCAAACAGACCCTCAAAAAGTGCTGGCGCAGGTTCGGTGCCATCACAACCTCCAACAGTCGGGAAATAAAACTCAAACACCCACAGACCAAACCAGCCAAATGAGTGTGCTGAGTTATTGAAGAATTTACCAAGTGGTACTTTGTCTGGGCAGATGTTAGGGTCAAACGAAGGGCCGTCTGGTTTGCTGTGCATTCTGTACCAGTAGCCAAAATGCGATCCACCTGCTGCAGCATTATGCTGGATTGTGTTGTTTGGATTGGTTACCCAGAACGAGGCTGGAGTGACATCATCGTTAAGCAGACTGGTACTCTCTCGCACAAAGACAGCCAAATTGTACTGGAAAGTGTTCCCCGTTTCTACACCGTCTTCCAAAAAGAATGCTCCGCCCATGATGTCGTAAATGACAGTTTTCTCTACAAGCGTGTTGTGGGTGCCGTGAATGTTCACAGCTCGATTGAAGGTCTTGTGAATGCCACAACCCCTGACGTAGCTTGTGGACATATCACCGTTCAAGTGGAAATGAATGGGGTACCGCCCCAGTCTGTATGCCTGGCCAGCAAAAGTGACCTCCACATACGAGATTCGGGCCTGGGCTTCGTGTGTGTCTTTTACGGCTGCATGGACCAGAATCATGGCTCCAAACTGGCTGCTTCCTATCTCGTCTCCAAACCTTCCCTGGAAGCACGTCTGAACAGCAAACTCACCTGGAAGGATCAAGTACAAATATGAAAATTAGTATTCTGGAAGGTTGTAGTGGTAAAATTTATCAGATCATCCAAAGTTTCATTACCAATACCATGTTGTTAGCATTTGTATGTAATGCTCAATAAAAGTTTGTTAAATTCTGCTTTTTCTAAATTTCAAACAAAAAATGTCTTTGGCAATTACAGAATGATATAATCATGAACATAAAATGCGATACATATGAAGTAAAGTGTGCATGCTCTCAGTAGCTACACAACTTACATTCCACCTAAGGCTGAGAATTCTGTGTTCATATCCAATAAACACACACATATTTATTTGATCAAAACATACATTCTTCATGATGATATATCTACTGAAATAACAAATTACAGTCTGTGAATCAAACCTGTGTCAAAGTGTGTGTGTGTGTGTGCATGCGTGCGTGCGTGCGTGCGTGCGTCAAAGTTTATGAGGTCTTTCCACACCAAAGCTGCATTATTTGAGGACCAGGGGTGTGTCCAAGCCTCCATACATAATTAACTTATTAGAGACATGAAACATTTCGAATCATAGCTGCAATTTCCAGACTTTTATAGCAACTTAAATATCTAATTCTGGTGTGGTCGTGTCCTATAGGGTAAACCAGAATATCTCACCTCGTACATAAATGACCGATCCAATTGGCTAAAGGTGGTCACATGACTATGGGGTATTTTCCATACACCATGGGTATATTTCAATACCCCATACAAGTCTAATGACTCAGTCTAATGACGTCATTTTGTTTATTTTTGTGACGTCATTCTGGGTGTTTCATGTTATTTTGTGAGCTTTTCTTTCGTTAATTTTCAAGTGATATCAATGAAAAGATACTAGTAAAATGTAGTCGGTGATAAATATTCGTTACACTGTTAGTAACTGTGGGTGTGTGGGAAATACACCCTCAGTGGCTTCATACCATACTCGAGCTCTGCTCTCGTATGGTATGAAACCACTGTGGGTGTATATCCCATACACCCTCAGTTACATACAGTGTAACAATTAGTACCTGAAGGAAACCCCATCTGTTGGGCATGGTGACCACTAACCAAACTCACCTGTGTCAAATCCGGCTTCACACGCTTTAATCTCGTCCTCCCACTGGGGGTCTTCATTGCCCCTGACGACCACATTGTGGGTGAGCAGACCAACCTCTGCCCGGAACTCAACAAGCGTCCCGTCAAATGTCTCAGTGACACCCACGTGTTTGGCCTCTAGGGGACGCTGTGATAGAAATCATCCACTTACATTGTTACTGGAAAAACTTGCATATTTTGTATGTTGACAGTCAGGATGGGCTATCAGACTTCGTTACACGTATGCTGATGTATTGTCTATATTGTATGTTGACAGTCAGGACGGGCTATCAGTCTTCGTTGCACGTATGCTGATGTATTGTCTATATTGTATGTTGACAGTCAGGACGGGCTATCAGTGTTCAATGCACGTATGCTGATGTATTGTCTATATTGTATGTTGACAGTCAGGACGGGCTATCAGACTTCGTTGCACGTATGCTGATGTATTGTCTATATTGTATGTTGACAGTCAGGACGGGCTATCAGTGTTCGTTGCACGTATGCTGATGTATTGTCTATATTGTATGTTGACAGTCAGGACGGGCTATCAGACTTCGTTGCACGTATGCTGATGTATTGTCTATATGGTATGTTGACAGTCAGGACGGGCTATCAGTGTTCGTTGCACGTATGCTGATGTATTGTCTATATTGTATGTTGAAAGTCAGGACGGGCTATCAGTCTTCGTTGCACGTATGCTGATGTATTGTCTGTCTTTTAAGGGATGATATTAGATGCAAATAATTCATTTAAATTTACCAAATTACTTGCAATATATAATTGTGGCGCGTCGTGAGAAAACTGGTCTTAATGCATGTGCGTAAAGTGTCGTCCCGGATTAGCCTGTGCAGTCCGCACAGGCTAATCCAGGACGGCACTTTCCGCCTACAGTGAATTTATATTTGGAAGAGGCTTCCTTGAAAAAGAAAAAAACACAAAAGCGGAAAGTGCCATCCCAGATTAGCCTGTGCGGACTGCACAGGCTAATCCGGGACGACACTTTACGCACATGCATTAAGTCCGGGTTTCCCATGACGTGCCACAATTCTGTTCTGTATATTCAAACGGCATTTTCAGTGTTTCTGATAGGCAGATATCTGTTAATAGTCCTATATCCATTTTGCCTTAGAAAATTGGCTTAGTAGCCTCATTTAATTTTAAAGTATGTTTAAACGTTATTACACTTTCTTTATTTCAAGATTTATCAATCAAATTAAACCGTCTTGTAACATACAACATACATACAAAAGTCAATGAAAGAATATTTCATAAAATATTGTTACACAACAACGTTTTTAACCATATTGAAACTTAAAGAAATGTTCGAAATTAAAAAACAACACATCACACCACCAAAATACATCAACTACAAAATACATGATTGTAACAACACACAAACAACTACCAACCATGACAGTTAAAGTTCTCTTATCAGCGGATACTGCTTGAATCGCTTTCTTCTCATTCTCCGACTGCTTGTGGCGGTGACCTGTCGAGGCAATCACAATCTCGTCTCCCACTTTCCATTCTACGGGATCCACCAGAGTGATCTGGTTAGCTCCAGCGTTGGCCGTGGACGCTAGACGAGTCCATGTCAGTGGCACCTCAATACCTACGGCGGAGAACGGTGCACTTTACATATGACTGTATAAATTGTGAAATTAGGTTTTAGCTATTATAATACAAGCGTTCATAAGAATGATATTAATTTGTTCTACCGCTTTCAATGTAAGCAAGACGAAATTTAATACTGTGTGGCATAGAATGGTGCATTTTATAATAGGTGTTACCTAACAAAACTTATGAAACTAGGTTTTAATAAAGTATTATAAGCATCCAAAAGAATTGTATTGTTCCAGCAGTTTTCAATGAAAGCAAAAAGAACTATTATGCTGTTTCCAAACAAGCAACACTATCATTCTGAAAAAAATTAAATGCAAGAATTTCAACATGTTTTAAGAAGTGAGACAGTTGAGTTAAAAACATAAAATAAAAAAATAAGTTCATTTAAATATATTGGTAGCAATAACACATTTGATGTTGATATCTTCTGAACATTATCGTAGATGACTTAACAGACACTTTAAAATGAGAAGGACTTGATTTATTATGTTGGACAGATTTGTTAATCGATTATCAGGAAACAAAATTGATATTAAGATTGTTCAAAATTAGCCGCCAGTTCACAAATACCCGACAGCACTCTAGTTACAAAAACCTGGGTTGGTTCATGCCGCACTGACCATGCAGATCAAGGGTTCCGTTCCGGACAGCGATGACTTTAGTTCCGTAGATGGGCAACTCCTTGCTGCGATGGTGGCCATGCAGCGTGATGATGGCCTTGTGCTGGAATGGCTGCTCTTCTGTTCCCACTTGTAGCAGGCCTCCGTCGGTGATCATGATCACGTTAGATTGCAGCTCCAGGTCCTTATCATCAAATATCAGCTTACCGCCTTGAGGAAGTGCAAGTATACAAAGTTAATAACAATATGTAGAACAACCATATAAGATATTATCTTCCATTCCAATCCATTTTCTGAACAAGGGAATTATTTGTAAAATTATATGTTCTGTATATTCATATGTGTTCGAGAAATATAATATGTTTAAACTAATAACAATATTCTTTCCCTTGTTTCCTCAAAGAAGTGAAAGCATACAAAGGTAATCCTGTTATGTTATTGTTGACTGACAGTAAACATACAATGGAAACATGTTGCAAATGCATTGTGAACTAGAATTGTCACATGAGTGACGGATATACCCCCACAATATGGCCTTGTCACAAAACTATGGCATCCATTCAAAAGAAATGGACAGAGAGAGAATGCTTTAATTTGTGAATGGTCAACAGTGTATTTGGAAAAATTTAATTTCAAAAGGAGCCATAACTCTGTCAACATTTAGTGGCTTGTAACCAAAGTTATATTTGATCTGTATTTTATGATGTTACACCTAAGTACCAAAAATAATTTAAATATGTGAAGCCTTTCAAGACTCCATGTTTTTCTGGAATTTATGTCAAAAAAGGGCCATAACTGTGTAAAACTTTAGTGGTGTGTAACCAAAGTCAATTTTGACCTGTATGTAATGATGCTACAAACGTGTACCAATAATTATTTATATATGTCAAACCATTGTTGAGTTATCATCAGGAAACCATGTTTTTATGAAATTTAAGTCAAATAAAGGACCATAACTGTGTTTGTAACCAAAGTCGAACTTGACCTGTACTATTTTATGATGCTACACAAGTGTACCAATAATTATTTAAATATGTCAAGCCATTGTTGAGTTATCGTCAGGAAACCAAAAACCAACAGACTGACAGACAGACTGACAGACAGACCAACAATCTCACTCCTATACACCACCCCTAAACATTGTATGTGGGATTATAACTATTATTTTTAGATTTCAAAATATCTGGGTGTCTGAATTGCACTTGAAGGCTGTTAAATAAATTTTTATTACTATAAGTACCAATATTGTGAACATTGAAGGAAAACAAAATGAAATTAATTTACATTAATTTGCATAACAACCAAAAGGTACTGCCATTTAGCAAGTGAATAACTCAATGGATATGCAGTGTTGTTGTGTACATGGTGTCTGCCTTCTTATCAGGAGATCGTAAGTAATCAAACCCTACTCAGCTAGCTTTCCATTGATCTTTCTCAATAGAAATGCACCTATCAATATTTTCCCCCAGAGGGGAGCAGCGGGCATATACTGGACTTTAGACTGAAAGCAATTCCCGACAGGCGGAAATTTGACATGCTGAATGATTAGGGTCCCGGGGTAACAGACTGTTTGGATTTTAGATCCTGGTAATATTGCCCCCGGGCCATTTGATACACCAATTAAGCAACCATCATTGAGGGGATTTAGACAAAAATGCTTGAATCTCGGGTAGGGAATTAGATCCCCCAAAATAAAATTAGTCAAATTCCCCTGGAATTGCCCGCCGCTCCCCCAACCGGGGGGAAATATTGATAGGTGCAAAACAATGCACTGGTTCTACCAAGGAAACAGGGCCCAGTTGCTCAAAACTTTAATGGCCTATTAAGCCGTTAACTTTTGGATGAAGTTATTTATGTAAATTAAATGTAACAACTGTAAACTCTGTGTTTATTCTAAATAAATTGTTATGCTCAAATAATTTTCAAATGTTTCATAAGCAAGTTGCTTGTAATTCTGATTTTATTTACAACTAAAGTTAACAAGCCGTTAGCTTAATCGGCCGTTAAAGTTTTGAGCAACTGGGCCCAGACTAGTAACTGTCCCAATAAGCTTTCAGATTTTCAACACAATCAGTCAAGTGCTGGTTCTACCCAGGAAATGGACACATCAACTGTCCCAAAGTCTTAGGCTTTCAACACAATCATTTGAGTACTGATTCTACCCAGGAAATGGACACATCAACTGTCCCAGTAAGACTTGAGGCTTTCAACACAATCAATCAAGTACTGGTTCTACCCATGAAATGGACGCATCAACTGTTCCCAAGTCTTAGGCTTTCAACACAATAATCAAGTACTGGTTTTATCCAGGAAATGGACACATCATCTGTCTCAAAAAGCTTAAACCATAATCAATCAAGTACATGGTTTACAACACAATCAATCAAGTATAGTTTACAACATAATCAATCAAGTACTGGTTTACAACATAATCAATCAAGTACTGGTTTTATCCAGGAAATGGACACATCAACTGTCCCAAAGTCTTACGATTTCAACACAATCAATCAAGTACTGGTTCTACCCAGGAAATGGACACATCGTCTGTCTAAAAAAGCTTAAAACTTAATCAATCAATTACTGGTTTTATCCAGGAAATGGACACATTGTCTGTCTAAAAAAGCTTAAAATATAATCAATCAAGTACTGGTTTTATCCAGGAAATGGACACATCGTCTGTCTAAAAAAGCTTAAAACATAATCAATCAAGTACTGGTTCTACCCAGGATTTCAACATAGTCAAGCTAAAATAACTAAGCAGGTCAGTGCCTTGGATAAGCAGGAAGGTGAGTACAGGTGTGTCTACGTCCAGGATCAAGGTCATGCCAGCAGGTATCACTATGAAGTCCCCTGCCTGGGGCAACGGTCCTCCACCCCATGTGTACGGGGAGGACCAGACATCTATATAGCTGAAGGACGCATCCCCTGCGCTGGCCTGGAATTATACGGAGGAAATAGCCATACTATTAGAAACATACATTTTAAATTAAGGTTAATGTTTGATTACGTATGTTTTAAGTTTTAACTGAATAACAGTATGCATTGTTGAACTTTGAATGGACATTTAGACATACGTCTAAATACTACTTGAAACAATCAATGTTAATGTATGAATACAAGTTTCTTAGTAGTGTTGACTGAATCTGCAATGTTGAACTTTGAACAAATAGATAAATTATATTTATTTTATGCTTTCCAGTAATTTAAATGGAAAAATCATTGAAATAAAATTGGTAACTAACTGTTTAAAACCGTGAAAATTACCACTGTGAGGTTCCAGATTTAAAACAGTAAATGAAACGGGCTGTCAACGATGCCGGACTCAAAATTGTCAAAATGAGTACCGCGATATTTTCCAATAAAAACCACTAGCAAGTAAAACGGAAAAAAATGGTGGAAAAAGCATAAAATAAAAAATAATTTGGTGGTTTCAGTAGAATATCGACTTTTTATTCACTCGTGATGATAGAAAATCATATAAAATATATATATATATATATAATATAATTTTTTATGATCAGTTGTGAATTAAAATCAATATTCTACCTAAACCAACAAATATCCTCTATATCATCTTAACTTAATTATAACATGTCATGCCTTAGTTATTTTAAAAGAGTGACAACTTATTTTCATAAATACTAATTACATCAGATTAAAACTAATAAACTTCAACATTTCATTGAAATTTAGACAAAATAACCAGACATTGTTAACAAGAAAACGCTGATAATATTCTCTTACTTCTTGTGCAATTCCATTTCCGGAGATCTGAACTTCCACCATGGCGGTGACAGACCCAGCATGGGTGCCAGTTACACATTCCATCATTGAGTTGATAGCTCCCCTGACAACGCATTCTACACCATCGATAACAACGCTCACTGCACTGGCATCAGAACTGTAATGGAAACAATTAACAGACTTGATTACACAGTCTGCAGTTTCCAAGCCAATAATGAATGGACATTTGGGTTTATCAGATAAGGGCTGTTCCAGGAAAAAGGTGATGGAGAGGGGGGAGGAACAAGAGTATAAAAATTTGGGGTAATACCAACACAACTTCATTTTTTTCAAGTTATTGATAATCCGTTTTATCACCTATATCATCTCCCACCCACCAAATTTTAATACATCAGCGTTCCACCCCCTCATCACCTTTTTTCCTGGAACATCCCTAAGTAAAATTATGCAACCATATGAAATATGCACAGTAACCAGCAAAACTGAAACAGCAAATACAACAGCCATGACATTGGAAGAAGTTTAGTAATAGATTCAATGAACTAAAATTAGTGTGATTTATTGGTTTTTATTTACACAAATTTGACAACAAATATATAAAATATTATAATCTCTACATACATATATTTCACACCCATATTTATCATAATAATTCATTTAAGATATAAATCTTATTATTGGCAGAACAAATTTTATTCAATGGATATTTCTTTACCCGAATCCAGAGCCAGAAATTGTAATGGTCGTTCCCCCACCAGTGCCACCACGTGCCGGGTTCAAACCTGTTAGTGTAGGTGTCAGAGCGCCACTGTATGTGTACACGCTGGGCATGGTCTTCGTTAGTCCATTGACGGTAATAGCCACATCACATACCTGAGCTGTAAGGACAACATATACACTGAATAGACACCTTGGAAGAGAAGCTCCATCGAATATATGCAGAAAAATTATGGTATTATGTGGGACTTGTTGATTGAAACCTTTCCAAACTGAACCCTCTGAAAAACATTCGCTTTAAAACTGAATAAATGAGTATTAACACAAGTAATATAAAATATAAATATCATAGGCACTTGAGGGGTATAGTAAATATTGCAGTGATATCAACCGAGGACGAAGGCCGAACTTCACATCACTCTTCGAGCAGGCAATATGTACTATACACCTCAACATGCCTGTGATATTTATTTTATAATACAGAACAAAATACTGTATTCAAAGAACAAACTAGTCGTACATTGTAAACTAAAGTTTATTGTTGGAAAAACAAGCGCTCATTGACATTAAAAAAAAAATTAATTTAAATAAGCGCCTACTGATCATTAGTTAATACGGATTTCTTGGAAAAGTTTCTATTTTAGGCCCACGCGCAGGGTATATTTTAGTCACATGTGGGGTATATTAAAAATTATACCCCGCTCGGTATATATTACCTTCCAATGCTATGACATATTAAAATTAAGCACGGATGGGTATACAATGTGAAAACGAAGTGAGGTATAATAACACATATGAGGCGCGTCATGGGAAAACCGGGCTTAATGCATGTGCGTATAGTGTCGTCCTGGATTAGCCTTGCAATCCGCACAGGCTAATCCAGGACGGCACTTTCCACCTACGATGGATTTATGTTTAGAAGAGACTTCCTTGAAACAGAAAATACCATGAAAGCCGTCCCGGATTAGCCTGTGGGAACTGAACAGGCTAATCCAGGACGACACTGTACTCACATGCATTAAGCCCGGTTTTTAAACGACGCGCCTCTTACCAGCAAACTTTATCGGAGTGCTTACAGGAGCATGAAGTGCACAGCCAAACAACTGGACTCGTCCAAATGCCTTTCTTTTAGTTTGCACTGGTATAAATATACTGCCACACCGCCTCTATTTGGTTATTTATTATTCTCTACACAGGACCAAATTTACACACGTACATACATGTATATGAGGCGTGTCTTGGGAAAACCGGGCTTAATGCACAGGGTTGACACATTCTGCTGTTATGGTATTTTCTGTTTCAAGGAAGTCTCTGTTAAACATTCCATGACATGCTTCATATATACAACATAACTTTTACACGACAACACACATACATACAACATTACTTGTACATACATCATCAGGTCTTTGTTGTTGAACACACAACATAATTATACAAATTCATCTCACCTGTGTTGGCAGGTGTTTTACAGGTGTACTCTGTGGTATCCGTGGCAACAAGAGGACAGGCTACACCACACACTGTTACAGCAGCGTCCCCACTAAACCCAGTTCCTGTGAGAACAATATGCTGTCCCCCTGCGGTACCTCCTAAATTGGAAATAAATGTTCTAGTTTGTATTTTTAACAGATGCAGGTTGTTGATTAAAAGAGTGATGACGCCGAAAAACATATGTCAATAAAAGGAAAGTAATAGGTTTAATATTCCTAATGATATGACTATAAAAAACATGCACATGAAAGAGCAGAAAAAAAGATTATTCCGTGATATCTGTGCTAAACTATTACCAAAATATTTGTTTGCTTACAAATGCTTTGATTATTTTAAACCTATTTATTTAAGCTCAACTGCATAAAAGCCACAGGCTTATAGAGACACTCTCGAGTCCGTTTCCTGGGAAGAACCAGTACTTGGTAACTTAGGAAAGATCTTGAAAGTGCTCCCTGAGTGGGGATCGAACCTGGGACCTCCCGGTCGTAAGGTGGACAACATATCCAATGCACTATTGTGACCCTGATGCTAACTAATGCTTGACTGCATACACCATGTTCCTTTATCATACACACAATGAAAGGCACCATATAATAGTGTCAATGAATGATATTATTGTTGAAAGTAATTTTATCACTGAATGACAATTAATCACAGAAACTTGCCCATGGAAGGTGACACAGACATCAGGGTAAGCTGATACTCAAACGTCACATCAGAGTTGGATGCTCCTACTCCATCCACTAGGACCTGGACCGGAACGGAGCCAGTCGCATGGTTGCCAAGATTACACCTGATCTCCATAGCTGTGCTGGAGGTTACACTGCAGTCAACTCCGTCGAGGTTAACAGTCACACTACCCCCAGCTAAGTTTGAGCCAGAAATGGTTAGCTCATTTCCTGGTAGGCCTGATTCAGGACTCACAGAAGAGACGGTGGGTGTGGATGATGCATCATAGTTAAAAGATGATGCGGGGTATGGCATGTCATTTGAAACCACATTGACATTCGCAGTTCCTTCAGCATGGGCTGAAGTTATGCAAATGACCTCCGAGAGTGAAATGGAAACTATGGTGCATTTGGAGCCACCAACAAGCACTGATGTATCGTTCTCTACAAAACCATTTCCAGACATGGTGATGGTTGTTTCTCCATGGATACTGCCAGAAGATGGAGTGATGCTATCAATAACTGGGGTGCCAGTTACTATCACGTATCCACTAGCCTTGCCGCTGCCAACAACTCGAATTGTGACCTCGTTAATACCAGCTGGAAGATTATCTATGGATACAACCAAAGTGGAACCAGTAGCAGATGAGACTGTCCCCAAAACTTCTCCAAATTTGACTTCAACAGATGAAGGATCTGTACCAAACAAGCTGCCGGTTATGGTAAAAGTAGTTGCAGAAGACATAGTAGATGGACTAATACTGACAATCTTAGGTGTATAGATGTTAGCAAAAGAATATCTGCAATTCCCAGTGCGTGTATCGCATTTCGCATCCAGTGGAGCTCCATTTACCATCAAAGTGACAGCAAGGTCTTTCTGTGCTTGCACGGATGCGGGAGTTTCACAGATAATCTCTGAATATGAGCTCTCCACAACTGCACACTCTAAAGAGCCCATCCTAACAACAGGGTTTCCAGCAAACCCATAACCAGTAATTGTTACCATATCCCCACCAGCAGTGCTACCAGAACTTGGAAAAATGCTTTCAATGCTAGGAATAACAGCAAAGGCTTTATCTTCAGCATTCATTATGGTGATGATCGCATTGCCTCTGTTGTGAACAAGCACATTAAGTGGTAAATAGGTCGCTATCTCGGGTTCTTCTGATCTCGACATCATGCATTTTATCGCTGATGCAGACGTCTCAACGATGTCACAGGAGTATCCCCCGAAGGTCACTTCGTTCTGGCAACTCTGTGTCGAAAACCCGTTGCCGGTGATGGTTATTTCCGTCTTCGCTGTCCCGTTGTTAATGCTGACATAGCTGACAACAGGTGAGGTACAGGGTTGAAATGCAAAGTTAAATTTTGAGGTATCATTGTGGCTTGGAGGTGAATCGGTACATTCTGACTTCGCAGAAATCAGGTGTTTGCAGGAGCTTGAATCTACTGGGTCAGCAGCACCTGAAATATAAACATTCACCATGACCTAATCTATAAGTGTTAGTTTAATGTGCATGATGAAAAAACTTTGTCAAACCAGATTCTGAGTTTGAATTCCCACACACATGCCCCCGGTATGTGCTAGGTAGTCAATTTCTTAGTCCAAATAAGGTCAAGGTCAAAGTGAGGTTGGGTTATATGGGTGGATTGGGAAACGGTCATAAGTAACAAGTGTGTAAATATCCAATTGTTGTAGTAAGCGGAATTGGTGCTAGATGAAACAGTAAAATCTGGTTCACCAAGAAACAACCCATTTGAATTATTCTTAGTGCAAATTAGGTCAAGGTCAAGGTCAAAGTGAGGTTGGGTGATATGGGTGGATAGAGAATGGTCATAAGCAACAACTGTGTAAGTATCCAAGTGTTGTAGTAAGCGGTGTTGGGGCTAGACAAAACGGTAAAATCTACGTAACCTTGTCAAGGACGGATGGTTGGACGGACGGACGCACGTCCGGAAAGATGGACGGACGGACAGGACAATCACCATATGCCTCCCGCCTCAAAATGCTGGGGGCATAAAAACAACTAGATCATGCTAGAAGAAGAATCCATTCCTGTTAAAATCATTTTGGTAGTAAACAACATAATAATTATAAGGGTCAATTATATGCTATGATATGAGAAATTATGTGTAAAGAAGTAGGCAGAAATTATTAGACTTTACCACATGACCTTCAGTTAGCACCAATTGTTTGGCATGAATCATACCATTAGAAAGCGTTAATATATCAGTTATTATTTGTCCCACTAAATAATAGTGCCTGCACATATGCATCTTTCAAATCACACTCATAAATGTAAATGTTAATGAATGGTTAAAATGCAACTTTTCAATGGAATCAATAATTTAAATATCTTCAATCAGTTACTACAATTTTTTGACACACAATTCTTCAGGAAAAACTTAATTAAAAATCTAAGAAAAGTCACGATTCTTACCTCCTAGTTGATGTACAGCCTCCACACCACCAAGTATCACAGATACCTGTGCACTTCTAGACGTCGCATCAACCACCTCGACAGTGCCCGCATAGCTCTTTATTAACCACTCATCAACGTAGCCACTCCATACATAGTACGTTCCAACCTTCGAAAACTGGTACTTAAAAGTGCCTACAATTGACACATTTTAAAATGTTTCAGAGCAAGGTTATGTTAACAGTGGAACATTCTGCGGTTTTGTACTATTGTAAAATAGAAAAAATTGTGGTAATCCACTTCTTATAGTGCATGTTTCTGTGGCTTAAAAACTACTGTAATGTAAAGTTAGTAATAAGATGATTCAAAATTTAATGAAATTAAGTCACTAAATTTATGGATGCCTATAATCAAATTGTTATTGTGTAATTTCTTTGCTTAAAAACTACTGTAATGTGAAGATAGAAATTAGATGATTCACAATTTAATAAAAATACGTCACTTAATTTATGGACATTATGATACTTGAATACAATCATAATTTGTCATTTCAATCCGTGGTACTGTTCTGCTAATACTGTAACACACGAAAAGAAATTAAACTATAAACTATGGTGTATAAACATGAACCAGAGATACATATGAGGCGTCTCGTGGGAAACCCAGGTTTAATGCAGGTGCATAAAGCGTCGTCTCGGATTAGTCTGTGAAGTCTGCACAGGCTAATCCAGGACGACACTTTCCACTTGTATGGTATTTTCTGTTACCACGAAGTCTTTTCTTCTTATAAATCTACTGTAAGCGGAAAGTGTCATCCCAGATTAGCCTGTGCAGACTGCACAGGCTAATCTGGGACGACACTTTACGCACATGCATTAAGCCCGGGTTTCTCAGGACATGCATCATATGCAGGGTATACAAATATTGGAAAGCTGTTCTGAAAATTTTAAGAATACCATCTGGTGTGGGTTTGCCACTGCTGAATCCTCCAACCTTGGGCATGGTAGAGCTTGGGCTGTCCACCTCATATATGCCGTGGGCGACGTTGTTAACGAAGGCTGGGGTTTTCCAAGTCCACTGCACAAAGTCTCCAACATCCACAGTCAAATATTGCTTATCAAAGGCATAGAAAACTCCCCAGGCTGTAAAGAACGGAAATAGATTATCAATGAAAATAACACTGTATGAACTTGGTCTTGTTAGGGGAAATGTTGTTTAGTGGGCCAGTAAGCACTGTCAGGATAGCACTAGCCTTGTAAGTGAGGGGCTTAGAGTTTTAGTCCCAGACTGGAAGCAACTTTTCCTGCCCAGTGACATTTGGAACTCAATGTGAGGCCATTACATCATGTTACAGCATGAAGAACTGCCTTACAGCACCACCAAGAAGAAATTCTCCAAATGTAGAGGACAAATTACAATTAACTGGAGGTAGAATTTCATTTGATAAACTCTGTCACAATGGGGAGTAGGTTTTGAAAAGGGCCAAATTAGCTCAATTAGGAGAGAACTTCTCCTGTAAGCACGAGATACCAGGTTAGAGTCCTGAACTGACTTCATAATTTTTTGCAAAATGACACAAATAACAAAAGCCAATGATACTTCCTTTCAGCTTAGTCAACATAGACTATTTTCTCTCTGAATATTTTTACAGTTAAGTTCATGTACTGACCTCGATCAGAGCCCTCATTTGTGACTTTATGAACAGTCCCAGCATTCTCAATCTGGCACACTATTTTTGAGTTAGTAACCGTGGCAACATCGCAGATGAAGTTCCCGACCTTCACCAAAAGTAGGTTGGCATCTGTTCCAAATGCTGACCCAGTTATGGTGAGTTTTGTGCCACCCTGTATGGAACCCTTCAATGGGTACACGTTGGTTATCTTAAGGTCAACTGTAATGGTTGGAATCTGACCGTTGCTGAAATAATTATGGTACAAAATGTGTCATTTTGTTGACCTTTGTAAACACATATCTTACAATGGAAACTACAAATGAATACATTTTTAATATGTACTTATGTACCCCTTACTTATTTCATCACAATCTGATACGTTTTGTTTGACATTTTACTTATTATTTATTTTACATCAATTATTATCACTTAATCACATAATTTACAGCAAATCAATGATTGTCATTTAATGGGTATTTAAAGAAAATTTCTGACTAATATCTCAGCAAACAGACCTGTCCACTGCGACCCCGTTCATTGTTTCCACACTGAGGTCAAGGTCACCCGCAGTGGTCACCATGGCACTGACCTCTATAGTGTTGTCAGACCAGGAGGTGGCCATCACCTCCTCATCTCCGATATACACCGCACCACGGAATGTGCCAAACGAGGTACCAGATATGGTCAGATTTGCTCCTGAAAATGTCCATTAATGTTTTTTATGTTTTCGGTGTTCACCTTTCAACAATAGTATTGATAGTCATATATTGTTGTAACTTAATTATAGTTAATAAATATAATTAAGTTACAACAATATATGACTATCAATAGGATTTCTCACCTTGACCATTTCAAATTGATATATAAATATTATTTATATATCAATTTGAAATGGTCAAGGTGAGAAATCCTTAGAATAAAAATAGAGGAAACACAAAATACTACGTAAACAAAACAAGTACTGGTAACCACAGCATTAAAACATCATAGAATGGAAAAAAACAATTTGTTTTATAAATCCTGTATCATTCATATGTATGTTACATATCAATGCCAATTATTAACTAAAAATCACACAATACATGTGGTTCCATTCCTTCTTAGTTGGTTTGCTTACAATCAACCTAATAGTGTTGTGTAGCCTACCGAGGGCAGATATGGATGTGCTTGAGATGGAGGTGATTACAGCTGTCAAAGAATTGTCGTAATTGAAACCAGAAAATGGCATGGATTGTCCCCCTTGGGTCACAACAACATTGTATGTTCCCGCAGAAGCCTGAAGTTTAAAAAAAGCCAGTTTGAAGATTATAACATTACCATTACATAGCAACCGCTAAGCAAACTTCTAATTAGGATTTGATTTCAAATAACATGTTGATTTATTTGTTTATCATTGAACCACATACAATCATGAACATGACAAAACAACAATCATTCAAAACATTACGTAATGCACTAAAATAACTTCCAAACATCTATATTATGCAATGCATGCCATGACTACAACGCAGCTTTATTACATTAAGTAGTGCATGTACATAGCTACAAAACGTATAGTACAGGTATCATATAGATGGAACTAAAACAATTCAGCATCATTACCGCAGTTGGGACTATACACTTCACAGTGCCAGGCGAGGTGCTGACAACTTTGCAAGGGTTGGCTGCTATGGTGACCTGGGCATCAGATTTGAACCCATAACCAGAGATGGTGAGAGTCAGGCCTCCTGTTATTATACCAGTAGGTGAAAATAAACTTCCGCTGATTAGCAACTAAATGTATGATGATGCTAGGTCAAGGGTGATTTTTTGTTTCAGAAAAAATGTTAATCACCTTTTATCAATAGGTACTACAGTGTGCAGTACATTGCAACATTTGCAATAAAACTGTAAACACATGTAAAGACATTAACTGAAATCCAAAATCAATGAAACGAACATGACTGTGTAAACCTGACGAAACTGTTGATTTTATTAGTTGTGTGATTGAAAAAAACATAAAACTGACCTCCATTGAAATAACAACATATATAATTTTTCCAGTAATAGCCTGGCCATAATACTGGGAGAAAACATAACCATCAAATATTACATATCAAATAATGCATGCTGAATGGAATTCTTACCTCCAAGACTGCCAGATGTCGGTGAAATTCCATCCACGTTTGCAGTGTAGGTGAACTGCACATTGCCTGTGGCAAACCCTTTCCCTGCCACATTAACCTTAACAACATGTGCACCCACTGGGCCGTTTCCAACATCACAAGAGATGCTGGTGCTTGTTGCCGCGGTAACTGTGCAAGCAATACCAGCTATGGTGACTGTGTTGTCAGTGGCAACATTGCCGAACCCTGTTCCTTGGATAGTGATAGATGTACCAAGAGCTGATGTGCCTAAAAATAAAAAAGAAACACTATTTGAGGCTTGTAGTGGGAAAACTGGGCTTAATGCATGTGTGTAAAGTGTCATCCCGGATTAGCCTGTGCAGTCCGCTTAAGCTAATCCAGGACAGCACTTTCTGCATACAGTGCATTTTTGTTTAGAAGAGACTTCCCTGAAGCAGAAAATACCATAAAAGCAGAAAGTGTATTTGAAATAACTATGATTTTTGTGCCAAACAATAATAAACATGCAAAACCATATTCTTTCCATTCTTTGTAAAGTAAAATGTATACATTTTGCATTCTTCTTCATACTTTTACAGCAAACAGTACATCCATGTATATCTGATATAACCTTGGAAAAATTGCCCTGTACATGGGAAATTAAAACCTAATTCTAGAACAAACTAACTTGCAATAACCAAGATCAGACAGCTTTCTGGTGCCTGGTGAGCAAATTATGTTATCTCATAATTACAACTTAATAACTTGTAATTATGACATAACAACTCATAATGATGACTTATTAACTTAAAAAGTATGCCTTAGCTATCTCATAATGAGGACTTAGTAACTCATTTTTATGAGTTAATATGTTGCAATTAGAACTCTATCTCAGAATTGTAAAATTGGTTTTATCTCGAATTTACAATTTACAAATTCATAGTTAGAACTTAGAAACTCGTATTATTATGAGTTGGAAACTCATCATTAAAACAGCAATCCAGAAATATGTCAATAAAGATAAGACTTTGCATAAATCATCTCACCGATCAAAATACACAAAAAAAGCATTGAAATCGATACAGAAATAATGTTTTGGCAACTTTTTATCGTCTATTTTCTGTATGCGATAACTGGTGATGCCTCTGGAGTAAATCAGCATGTTCATTCTGTTTGTACCAAGCGTTTTATAACATAGAAATATAAAATGTCTTTTGTAAATAAGAAGCAGATTTCAGACAAATAAACAAAATTAGCTTTCTTAAGAACTACTGCCAAATTATGATGTAATAAATTGAATTCCATGGACTGTGGCTTTAAGCAATTAAAAAAGATGTCCAACCTGGCACCAGGAAGACTCCATATAGAAGTTTAGGTGGGTCACAGACTAACTGGAACAATCAAAACGCTGACAGCGTAGAAAGACTGTTGGCGACAAAAGAAACTAAAAGCATGTGAATTATGAGAGCATTTTTGCTAAAAGGAAACACTTGTTTGAATGCAGTTCAATTTCCCACCTTCAAACTATAATTTGGCTTCTTATTCAATAGTATACGACATCATAATGAAAACTAATTTTTAAGTAACGAAAAATTATTTTGTTCAAGCTAATCATCTTATGCAAACGGAATTATATACATGCCACTTAACAAGTAAATCTGCAAGGGCCAGAATAACCGATGAAGCGTAGTAGTTAGGCGCACCGTTTGTTAGTGCTTCTTAGCCAAAGAGCTATAAATAAACATGTTTATTTATAGATCTTTGTTCGTAGCCTACCGAGTCAAAATAGATCATACAATGCAAGCTTTCGATTGTCCATAGTACAGTTTAAAATTCATAAATTGCAGTAATTTGTTGTCAAAATTATTCAGAATGAGATTTGGTAACAGGAAAAAACACTGTTGTAACGAGTCAAAAAAATGTAGTGCATTAATTTGTTGGCCTTATTCCAGAACACTCTGATAAATATTTCTGTTACATACAAGTAAAAGTAGGGGTGTCATTAGTTTTAAGTTATTTTTTTTATAAATCAACCTTTTTACAAACTGTAATTGTAATAAATCACATGATATACAGATTATAATACATATTACATACATTATCTTAAATAATTAAAATGCAAGAAAACGGGTGTGAAATATTGCTGTGTTGAAGAAAGACCCTTTCTGGTTTCGATTTACTGACTAAAAGCCTGCAAAGAAAAGAAGTAGTTTTCCACGATACCTGTTTTGGAAATTACCCTCTCAAAAGGCCGTTGGCTTCCGCCAACAGTCTAAAAACTAGATTGGTAAACCCTTGCCAAATGGTCTTATACATGGGAACCATTCCAGGACAAACCAAATTTCCTGTGCCTGAATCTAGATTTACCTGAAGTAGGTGACACACTGGATACAGATGGGTTTAACGCGGCATCCCACGTGAACGAGCAGTCAGTGTGGCAAGCGCCTGGAATGTCGTTCATGAACAGTCGGACCTGGGGTTTGCTGTGTACTGTGGAAAGCATGTCGCCAGTAAGAGGGTCATAATACAGGCCACCATCGGCTGTCGTGGCAATACTGGCCGCTGCATTGATACCCACCAGACTTCTGCCATTGACCTAGATATATATAAACATTATCATTTAATTGACAACTGTATTTTTTGTTTACATTATCTCAGCACACATTTTTTAAATCAGAAAAAAAGGACATTAAATGAAATTTAACTATGGGTAAAACACACTTTTAAGTTTAATTAACTGTTTTTAGTTGTAGTGTTTCATTTTAATTCTGGTAAATTATTACATTCCAATTAAAAATTCATATTTTACAGCATAACCGAATAATTGTAAAGATTAATTATACATATTTTAGCCAGATTTTAGCCATGTGCTATTACACTTGTCACCTACACTGAACATATAGATTTAAGTCAACTTAACTACTGAACAATGCGAACATACTGTCATTTCGGGCTGGTTGCCTGGCAACGTAAGAAAGGTCTCAATAAGGTCAAAATTTGCACATGTCCCCTCCTTCTCAACTAGGACTGCTCCAATACCATTGAGGGACTCAAGCTCACGACCAAAGTCAGCCGCCTCCAAAGACACATTTAAACCTGGAAAAGTATAACACAATGAAAAAAATATGAGGCATGTCGTGGGAAACCCAGGCTTAATGTATGTGTGTAAAGTGTCATCCCGGATTAGCCTGTGCATTTAGCACAAGCTAATACAGGACAGCACTTTCCGCTTTTTTGGTATTTTCTGTTAAAGAAAGTCTCTTTTAAACATAAATCCACTGTACTCGGAAAGTGCTGTCCTGGACTGCACAGGCTAATCCGGGACTTCACTTTACGCACATGCATTAAGCCTGGTTTTCCGACAACACGCCTCATATTATTTACCTTGCTTTGCATAATGATGTTCAACTGTCAAAATGTATTTTGGTATTGATTACCATTAGTTTAATGATTCAAAACATTTAAAAATAACAAGTAAGCTATTTCTTCAAGATCATGCACTTAGCCCAACATATCAATGCCTATCACACTGATCAAAGAACATATAACACTGTATTATGTGAAGTTAGAATAAGACATTAAACATAGAATGGACATAATCGTTGTTATTTTTTCACATAAACTGAGCATTTCATGTTGTTTTTGTATGTCTGTTATATTATGTCAATACTTTTGGAATAATTATATTTTTTCCACGACGTTTTCATTAAAGTGAATGTGTCTTTGATCATTTTTACTGTATTTATAAACTGTGTTCATGCACGCATGGACACAGTTCAATTTTGTTGTGAAAATTTTGTAAATGCATACAATGTTTGACGTCTTATTCCAACTTCACATAATAGTATGTTATATTCATTTATACTTCTAAAGTTAGAAATCGATCAGCTGCTACAAAATCAGCTACTGTATGGCAAATGCAAAACAACAATTTTTTGTGATTTTCAGGTTTTGGTGATCAAGTTATACAGTACGGCTTGCACAGTTTTGGCCTTTTCCGCAGTGATTTTGCCGTGGTAGAAAAAAGAAACCTAGTGATTTTCCGTACCAGATTAATATTGTCCGCAGAGACACTGCGGAAAAGGCAAAAACCGTGCAAGATGTACTGTACATGAGTCAACTCAGAGGTGCCCTATTGAACTTTGTGCTAAATATCTCCCTACAATTATCTCAGCATTAAAGGTGCATATCAACAGCTAATAAGGTATATTTTCAAACATATAAT
The DNA here is from genome assembly GCA_027627225.1 of Congeria kusceri. NCBI lineage: Eukaryota > Metazoa > Mollusca > Bivalvia > Myida > Dreissenidae > Congeria > Congeria kusceri. Next base: position 68,308,915 of record CM051030.1, read on the forward strand.
TATATTTTATTGCATTTATTAAATGATTGCTTAACACATATGCCTCATTTTTATAAACAGTAAAATATTTATTTTATAATTATAAAAAGTGGTCACCATTACGCTATACCGGATAGCAGGAAAATTAGTAGTAGTAGTAAATCGATATGAATGAAATGTACATGAAGTACTGCTATATGCATGCGCACTTCATTTGCATTGATAACTGTATCGTAGTGTGGGAAAGTTTTCATTCAAGTGTGCGATTTTGTAGGGGTGAGTTTAATTCCTGCTGGAACTTTGTATCGAAAAACATTTTTTTGGCATTGATTATATTTTTCTTAACGATTCCTTCAATATATCATTGCTACTAGAAAAATATATTCATGAAAAATTATATTATGCTTTGTTTCAATATGTGTCCATATTTATGGGAAATACGGTTGATATGCCCCTTTGATGATATCTGCTAACTCGCTCGTAATTACATGTCGTAACTCTGCAAAATTAGATTTGCCAAGTAATTTACAAATGAATCAAAAATTGTGACTGCAATGGTGAGTGCAATATTCATTTCACTTACGGTGCACTGTAATATTGGAATGTGAGTGACATACCAGATTTTGTTTTTCCATTGAATGTCACATCGATGAACCCTGTTACAGGTGGAGAGGCTGCTGATGACCTTGTGACCTCCACAACCCCTGACCCTCTACCATTTTTCAAGGTTGAGGTCACAGTATTGCTTGGGCTGTTTGGGCTTCCAGATGTGGCCTGTGAACAAAATGATTTGTACCTCTTGTATGACATGTTTAAGATTATAAAGGTATTTTTAAAATGCAAAAACAATCAATTACTAGTTACCTATACAAGAATACAAATTATGCCGAAAAAGTTATCTGCACCATTAATTATCTCAATAAGCTAATATGACAGCAATTTTACAAAAAGTTTGTTGTATAATGTCAGCAAATGAAATATTTCCAAATTCTGACTGCCCACCTCAGCGTTTTCAAGCTGAAACATTGGCAGCTGGTTCCCACATTCATAAGGCTTCAAGGTGACATCAAACTGGGTACCAGACACCAGGGTCACAACAACCTCCTTGATCAGGGCTCCATTTGGGCGTGCAGGTGGGGCCCGGCGAACATTTACCTCTGTCAGTAGGAAAGTATATATTTTTAAATACATATTCAAATGCAACCCAATTTCAATGAACTCCAAATTTTTTGATAGTAATATGTGAAATTATGTGAAATTTTCAGATATAGATTGTGGAGAAAACATTACGATGTTCAGTGTTCAAGTTATTATTAAATTGACATTAGATCTTCTAAATAATAACAAAACATCACCTGAAATTTAGGTGATCTATGTCAAATTTGGGACACACCAGAATATCATATTCTTTTTTTCATGTCTAATAAATATTAACAATCAGGCCTCAGGCAGCCACTTGTAAAGTTAACTGATGGTTGTAAAACTAAAGATTTGGTTAAAGAAAAATCTGTTTTGCTACAACATTTCCTTTATAAAAACTTAAAATTTAATGAAAAACAGTGTACTTCAAAAGTAAGGTAAGCATCAGACTAAAGTAAATTTTCAGTCAGAGGGCCTTTACATGTAGTGACAAAATAAGGATAACAAGTCGGCAAATGAGATCAACAAAAACATTTTAAACCAAATAGGAAAAAACAACTTGGTAACACATGCACGCAATTATTCATCATTTACGATCTTCAAAACAACGTCTCACCAGTATCAGTAGTAGTCTCTTTATTTCCTATGAACAAGGAGTCGATATAGCAGTCGACCTGAGTGTTGGCCCGATACACCCACGCCTCTAGCATGCGGTGTTCGGAGTCTGTAGGGAAGGTATCTAGTGCCGAGGGAAACAGATCAACGCAGGTGTAGTACCATGTTACAGACCTTAAAAAGAGTTAACATGATTGTGTTTTAGCATGTGTCAACATTTGAGGCATGTCGTGGGAAAACCAGGCCTAATGGATGTGCGCAGTCCGCACGGACTAATGCAGGATGACACTTTCCGCTTTAATGGTAGTTTTTGTTTCAAGGAAGTCTCTTCTAAGCATAAACCCATTGTAGGTGGACAGTGTCGTCCCATAGGCTAATCCGGGACGACACCTCATGCACATGCATTAAGCCCAGGTTTCCCACCACATGCCTCATTTGTACAGTAGTCATCTATTAAATAACAGTGATTGATTTTCTTCTTTGACTAGGTCTTGTTGTCAAGTTGTGAAAGAACCTATTGCCTATCCCAAAAAAGATGCAATTACCTAATTAAAATTAAACACTAACTCCAAATGTGTGACAAAATTCAGTTAAAGTACATAGGAAATGTGAAATTTCAGTTGGATAATATTAAAATACTGAGATGAACCAACATGTTTCTAGTTTAAATATCTAATTATCAAAATTCCTTCCTCCTTCATCAATTTTACCTGACTAAGCAAGATTTTACTCAGCAAAAATTCCCTGGCCAAATCACTAGGCTGTAAAACAGCAATCACAGTATACTGGTAAACAGACATTTAAATTGTCTTTATAAGAGCCTACTTTTCATCCGAGTCAGTCTGGAACACGTGGTTGATTGTGTGATACTTGGTGACTGTCTTACCATCCGTCGCCCGCTTCATAGTCAGCTTCACCCCGATGTAGTTCTGAATGAAGCCTTTGTATGCAAAACACATCTGAAATGAGACCCATAGAGAATTCAGAACACCTGTAGGAGCAAATATATACAGTTAAACACCGCTATTTCGAAGTCGTTGGGACAGGCGAAAATAGTTTGAAATAGGAAAGTTCCAAATAGCGATGTTCTCTTTTTGTCTATTGTACTAATACATTGTATAGTCGTGAACATTGTGCATGCGGTAAAATTACACCACATGTATATGTGATATGAACATGTATATCAAGATTCGTAAATATTGTTAATATTGTAAAGAAACAATAATTGCATTTATTTGGTTGATTTTTACAAATTATAAAAGATCAAAGAAAACTGTGATATCAGACAGAGCACTTTCAGCATGAGCACTTTGTATTGCACAATACTGTGCATAATCTCATAATAATAACTCTAACGTATATTCAATTAATGTTGATTATCTACCCACTCGTCAATCATCACTTGGTAAACCCGAAACAATAGAAGGTGCGACGACGCGTCGGCTAAGGTGTGACTTTGAAATAAACATTTATGATTAGGTGTGAAAAACTTAGTTGGGACAGGAATTTTAGTTCGAAATAGAGATTAATTTGAAATAGGCAAATTCGAATTAATTACTGATATTTTAGTTAAATAAAGAAGGGAAAAAATCGGGAACGAACATTAGTTCGAAATAGCGATTATTTCGAATTAACGGTGTTTGAAATAGCAGTGTTCAACTGTACATCAACATTTGAATACACTTTCCATTTTCCTAGACACAGAATGTTTCATTTATCTGTCCCAATTTCAAACATGGATAATGTTTATACTTTATTATATCTTTATTCAAAATTGAAGTCCATAGTTTTATTATTAAAAGAATTAATTTTTATTTGATATTTTTCATGTGTGTAGTAAAATCTTCATATTTAATTGGTTAAGCTTCTAATAGTCTATACATTATACAAATAACTCTCAATGACGTCCAGTTTTATTAGTCTAGTTTTAGTCTATTTACACATGGCTATCTGCTTCTGACAAAACATGTATCATAAACAGTGTTTTATGAGGCTCAAAGCCGTGCCGGCTCACTCAGTTGGTAGAGCGCTGGACTACAAATCCAAGGATCGCGGGTTCGATTCCCAGCCCGGCCACATAACTTGTGTGGGCATCGGTCATGAAATTATTTCTACGGCCATTCTTTCCCTACCTCTGATTAAAGTAGGGCAGTTGTCAGTTACTGGCATAAGTATGTGCACTAAGTACTGGTAAACCAGCTTACCCAGGAAAAGTGTGAGTAGGTCAACTGACCACCGTTGTATTACTGAAATACTGTTGAATACGGCGAAAAATCCAAACAAACAAACAAATTAGGCTCAATAATGCCAACACGATCGTACTGAATGACATTCACTATACCTCAATAAATGTGTGTTTATTGAAACGTTGTAACGTGTACTTGTTTGCAGTGTAAAAATTTTAAGTTCGTAAACAATGGACCATTCTAATATTCTCTAAACAAAAGCATGTTTACCGTTCCATATGTTGACAACATGATTCCGGGCTTATCCTCTAGCTGCTGAAAGATTCTGTGGGGGTTCTTGAGAGAATATCGACCACAGAACGGTTCTGAATCCTTCACAATCTCTCCATTGAATAGACCTGAGCTTTCAAAACTCTCATAGTGCTTTGCAATGCCTGGACCAGAGAATAATGTTGGACACTTGGCCTCAAAGAGACTATTTATTGCACTGTTCAACTGCAAACAAAATGTTTATGATTACAACTATTTTCCATGCATAAATTACTTACATTATGATATATGTCGAACATTTTGTGTTTGCTTTGAGCTCCTTGAACACTCTAAACTGTGGTTGGGCCAGAATCAGAGGACAAAATCAACAATTCTGAACGAGAGCAAATGTGGATCATATTTTAAAACATACTTTCCATTGTACATGGAAGAACTGGATATTGTAAATAGTTATTATGTATAATGCATCTATCAATATTTTCCCCCATGGAGGGAGTGGCGGGCACATACAGGACTTTAGACTGAAAGCGAATCCCGACAGGTGGAAATCTGACACGCCGAATGATTCCAGGTACAGAGGAAACAGACTTTGGTCGAATTTTAGATCCTGGTAATATTGCCCCCCAGGCCATTTGATACACCGATAGCATCTCCCACTGAGAGGATTTAAACAAAAATTGCTCTAGGGTGGGGACCTGTAAACTATAAAGATGTGTTTGAAAAAAAACGTAATACAATTATACAAATATTATGTATGTTAGCTGTCATAACGTACGCATTAGGCATGTTTAGTAACGTATACTGCTGCAATTAATTAAAACGGTGAAATTAAAGGTAACAATTAACCAAAAAGCAGCATAGGACAAGAACCTGAAACCGTACAACTACAACACAGAAAAATTACCGTATTCTGGCTGAGAGTCAATGCAGAAAAAGGTAAACTGACAGCACCGCCAATGGTCAAGGACACTGTATCAAGGTCAGGCTGACCTCTGGTAACCTCAGTAATAGTGTAGGTCACATCAGATCCATTCAAAACCTTCATGAGACTAATATTGGGGAAATCACCTGCAAAATTATGGGAGAAATGTAATTTTACAAACTGTAATATAGATAAAAACATATGACCATTAAATGTGGTGTTCATTCATAATTCAAATAGTGAAACTTTGTTAACTAATTTTTCAGTCTTTATGCCTAACCCCATGCTAGAATCTGTGGACTAGTAAACTGTCTTTCAGGCAAGTGCATACAGAAATTTTTGAAGTGTCTATGTACGATCTTTTATATCAATTATTTTTTTTTAAAGCTGATAAAAGTGACAATAAAACTTGAAAGCAAACAGAAAAACATTTTTTTTTAATGAGATAATTGTGTGTTAGTGTTGTGTAACCTAAACCAACTGTCAAGTCAACATATATACCAGGTACATGTATTTGAGTTTCCGTCTGTACAGACAAAAACTATTTGGTGATTAAAAACTAGCTTATTGTGCGTTTAAAAGCAATGTTTGTTCTCAACTTTTATTCCATTTTAGATAGAAATATATGTTTATTACAATTATTTGGTTAATTGTATTTATGCCGCTATAACTGTTGTAATTTCGTACATACACACTTTAATTTGATTGGCAAGTACTAATATAAGCTATATAATGAAGTTTATGCTAGTTTTTGGCAACTTTAATTTGATTGGCAAGTACTAATATAAGCTATATAATGAAGTTTATGCTAGTTTTTGGCAACTCACTCTAAAGTTTAATTCCAACTGTGTTTTTGTTTGCAATAACAATCAATCACAAACATTGTACCTCTGTTTGAGAAAAAGGTCAAGGTAAATGTGGGAGTGGCCACTGGTTGCCTAGCAACAGTGATTGACTCCTCTGGACTCAATACAGGCAAACTGCTGAGGGCATCTGACAATGTCTGGTCATCCATGTCAGGGGTCAGTGGCTCTAAAAGAATGGTAGACAATATTTTGAATAATTTCTAAAATTTAAACTAATTTCTGTAGCGCATTGCTTTGTTTTTTAATTGCCAGATTTTTATGTTGCTAAGGAGCAGGCTTAAAATAATTTCCATTCAAAATATATTTTCATATACAGATGAAAACAATACAAAAAGAACAATAATGTCTTATCAAGAAAGAGATCAATCTCATTGACAGTGATATAAGGATGTGGGTGACCAGTGGACCCCATTAAGTTTAAAGATCAACTGACTCCATCAAAATATGAGGGGTGTCGTGGGAAAACCGGACTTAATGCATGTGCGTAAAGTGTCATCCCGGATTAGCCTGTGCAGTCCGCACAGGCTAATCCGAGATGGCACTTTCCGCTTTTATGGTATTTTCTGTTTTAAGGAAGTCTCTCCTAAACATAAATTCACTGTAGGCGGAAAGTGCCGTCCTGGATTAGCCTGTGTGGACTGCACAGGCTAATCCGGGACGACACTTTACGCACATGCATTAAGACCGGTTTTCTCACGACGCCACATATAATCCCTGAATGTCTACCGTTTGTTTAATTAAAAGCCAGGGCCAGTATTCAAAAAGCTGCTAAGGGAAATCTTGTCCTGTAATGAAGTGAAAATTTCCAGATCAAATTGTCTATGTAAAATCCACTGGTTTCTGCTCACAAAAGGGTAATGCAATATTTACTGGTTTAAAACATTTTGTTTTAAATAGACCTATATAAAATAGCCACAAAATAGTGGCATTTTACAAATTTAATAAAAAAATATAAGTTTTCCCCAAGGAACTTTGCGAATAAAGACCTATAGCTGTATTATTAATACCTGTGTATGCTCCAAATGACCAAAGGGGAACTCGCCCCCACCCCCCACCCCAATGTAATACTTTACATATAACTGTTTATGCACATATTTATTCAGATTGAATCCTGGAGTATTTTGTATACCTGTGTATGCTCCAAACAGACCAAAGCGGAACTCTCCTCCACTTGTCACCTCCACTGCCTGGACTTCATGTACTGCCGACTGACTTCCAAATGTGGCAAAATTGAGTCGCTGTTTGCAATCAAAGTAAGTCAATTGAAACACCAGAATTCAATCAAATAATAGAAAGAGGTGCAGATTATTTCATTTCATAATGAAAATTCTGCCTTTTACACAGCTTGTAAAATCATGAATTCAAAGTTTTCACTGAAATATATATAGTATGGACTTACTTTTGTTTCAAACTCCCGAGTCTTGTTTTAAAAATTAAAACTGACTGTTTTCCAGACATTGACTTAATGGCATTATTGTGCTGAATGGGATCCTAATTTCGCAGTAAATGCATTAATAAATCACAACATTTAATGGTGCATTTTGATTCACTTACCACACCGAGTTATTTACACACATGTTTGAACGGAAGCTAATATACACAATTTTATGTACAATATGAAAACAAGTAATTATTCTACAGTATCGACTGACCTGACAGTATATCCCATGCTATGTCAGGCCGTATGGAGATAAAACAAAAACTATGAATTATTCCTAACCTGTACATCATTATTTTACAGTATCAACTAACCTGTAAATCATATGTGATGTCCGAAGGTATAGAGATACAAGAGCTGTCAGAGGACAGCGCGCTCAACTATAAAAGTATTTCAGTTGGTACATATTTTGGATAGTGAAAGGGGCATAAATTTGTTAAAATACAATATTTTCAAGTGAAGCCTTGAATAGTTTATAAATTGTTGCCCCTGATACTAGAGTTGATGGCAAAGGTTAGTTCCAAGTTTCAAGTAAATAACTTATGTAGTTTTGAAGTAACAAAACTTTTGAATATAAACTTTAACCAGAAAATCTACGTAAAAAAGGGGCATAACTCTGTCAAAATACAAAACATAGTTATGGGTAATGTTGCCCCTGATACTAGAGTTGATGACAAAGGTTAGTTCCAAGTTTCAAGTGAATAACTTATATAGTTTTGAAGTTACAAAACTTTTTAATATAAACTTTTAAAAAAAATCTAAGTGAAAAGGGGGCATAACTCTATCAAAATACAAAATACAGTTATGGGGAATGTTCACCCTGTTATTGGAGTTGATGACAAAGGTATATTCCAAGTTTCAAGTGAATAGCTTTTGTAGTATTTAAGTTACAAAACTTTTGAATATTAACTTTAACCAGAAAATCTATGTGAAAAAGGGGCATAACTCTGTCAAATACAAAATAGAGTTATGGGGAATGTTGCCCTTAATATTGGAGTTGATGACAAAGGTTAGTTCCAAGTTTCAAGTGAATAACTTATGTAGTTTTGAAGTTACCAAACTTTTGAATATAAACTTTAACCAGAAAATCTAAGTGAAAAAAAGGCATAAGTCTGTCAAAATACAAAACAGAGTTATGTGGAATATGGCCCCTGACAGTACAGTTAATGACAAAGGTCAGTTCCAAGTTTCAAGTGAATAACTTATGTAGTTTTGAAGTTACAAAACTTTTGAATATAAACTTTAACCAGAAAATCTATGTGAAAAAGGGACATAACTCTGTCAAAATATAAAACAGAGTTATACAGAATGTTGCCCTTGATACTGGAGTTGATGACAAAGGTTAGTTACAAGTTTCAAGTGAATAACTTATGTAGTTTTGAAGTTACAACACTTTTGAATATAAACTTTAACCAGAAAATCTAAGTAAAAAAGGGGCATAACTCTGTCAAAATACAAAACAGAGTTATGGGGAATGTTGCCCTTGACACTGGAGTTGATGGCAAAGGTATATTCCAAGTTTCAAGTGAATAACTTATGTAGTTTTGAAGTTTGAAATTCAGACGCAGATGCGGACGCGGACGCCGACGCCGGGGGTAGTAGGAAAGCTCACCTATTCTTCGAATAGTTGAGCTAAATATGGAAACTATGAATTATTCCTAACCTGTACATCATTATTATACAGTATCAACTAACCTGTACATCATATGTGATGTCCGACCGTATGGAGATGGTCTGCTTCTCCTGTTCTGCCTTGCCAGTCCAGGCGCTGGTGAACTTGGTGTCAAAGAACTTCGCCTTTAGGTGAACAAACGAGCCCCGGGATGACTCGTAATGAACGACTTGAAGAAGGACTCTGGAAGAGTATTTGAGAATATAATGACCAAATGTTATAGAAGATTGCCAAAATGTTATGTACGAGTAAGTACATCAATGTTTACAATTAAACTATATTCTACAGTATTTGTGGACTATAAATTTACAGATAAAACAGTATTTTACGATTTCAACAAAATAAGATGGATAGCCTATGGGTAGCCTATTTTATAAGTTTTTCTGTTGCACTATGACTTTGAAATCAAACATGAATATCGATATTTGATAATAAAACGTGTCACAATATTTAATATTAAAACGACTAGATCCAGAATCACAGACTTTGTACACAGATTGAGCAAGATGCATTATTCATTAATTACCTCTGTCCCTTGTTAAGAGTGATGTGTCTTGAACCTGCCCAGTCCACTGTGGATGTAACTTCTGCCACCTAGCAGTAAAATGTGTATAAGACATAGAGTAGTTCATAAATTCATAATCTTTCAAGGACTACTGTCTATAAAAATGACCTCAAATAGCAACATAAATTATATTATATTATAAAAATGCACTTCTTTTTGACCTTCATTTTATTCCAATATAATTTTCTTATTTCACATTTTTTTATGATTTTGGGGCCATTTCTGTAGCCTAAGTCCTTTTAAATGCAAAAAGCTGTAATTAATTATCATTATGACTATGTGAGACTGACCACAAAAGTCAATAAAAAGAATCATAGTAATAGTCAATCTCATTAAAACCAAATCCTAACGTTCGCTCCATTAGTTGTCGCTGTTAGGCCAGTCAGCGTATAGTATAGCAGCATCAGACTGGAGATGATTTTAATGAGATTGAGTAATAGTAATCAATGGATGAAAAAGTACATGTAGCATAACTGAGAGAATGAAATTTACTGAAAATGATTGTATAGGCAGATTTAGAGGAGGGTGGAAGCAGCGTATGCCCCTCTTAAATTGTCTAGAATTCGATTTTTATACCTCACAATATCTTAAAACATATGAGGCATGTCGTGGGAAAACCGGGCTTAATGCATGTGCGGAAAGTGTCGTCCCGGATTAGTCTGCACAGGCTAATCCGCGGTGGCACTTTCCACCTACAGTGGATTTATGTTTAGAAGAGACTTCCTTGAAACAGAAAATACCATAAAAGCAGAAAGTGTCGTCCCGGATCAGCCTGTGCGGACACTTTATGCACATGCATTAAGCCAGGTTTTCCCATGACATGCCTCATATGTTTTTCATTCCATTGAAGAGTTTTTCAATCAATTTATTGTAATAAGAAAACCCAATCTTCAGTATATTCATTAAATTGAACATTTTTATAGATACCACACCTTTTCAATATTTATCCCAACACGTATAGTGACCAAAATCAGGCTTTTTCGGGAGTCTTTTTCAGTTACTGAATATTTCTGCCTCTAGATGAAAATCCAGTATATGCGCCTGGATTGTTGTCTTAAAATATAACACTGAATATAACTAAACCGTTCATACCCCATCCACAAACAACCTTGCCCCATCATCCGCAAACAGCAGGAACTGATATTGCCCAGAGTGTGGTGCCGTAAAGAAAGTGGTCATCTTTGAGACGTACTGGTCCATCGTGTCGTTAACGTCATGATAGAAGGTCTCATCCAGCCAGTCAGACTGGTAGTTGGCGTCAGAGGATGTCATGCTCAAAATGCTGGAAAGAAAATGAATATAGCAATAATGAAACTCCAGAGACATCACCAGGAGAGAAACACTTATTACCATCCGTTAGTCCTTTATTGTGGGCAAGTGGCCAATTGCCTATACAATAGAGGACAATACATACAACACGACACAAAACATAAAAATGATTAATACTGGGGTGACCGCCTTGGAAGAATGGAATCAAATGTTTAATGATACAACTGAAAGAAATAATCTAAGTGATCAAATCATTTCAGTTCTAAAGTACTAAAAAATAACCAATTGGTGTACTATCATGTCTTTAATGTCAATCAGTCTACACATAGCATAATTAGCAGTATTTTCCATTTCAAGAAAATGTGTACAAGTAATTTATATCATATTATTGTAGTAAAATAGATAATTTTGTACAACTTTGGTAATCGCATACCTTCACTTAAAGATGTGTTTACTGAGTTCATCAGATTACTAAAACTGATTAACAGTTAACACTCAGTATATCACATGTAAAGTAAAGTAAAGTGTAAAGTGTTTGTTTATTATAGCGTCACCCCTTGCGATTGAGGGCCAGCCAGTTTTGACTTATGAGACACCTTTTTACTGATGAACATCTTTACTCCCGATTCCTATCCTATATGCCGGGCGCTTGGCAGGAAGGCAATCGGTACCCCTTGATTTAACTAGCTGCTGGGCCCAGCTATATCAGAACAAGCCCTGTGTAGGACCCGAACCTTCGACCTCCCACTCCGTAGACGAATGCCCTAACCACTAGGCCACGGAGACAGTATTATTTACTCTACTGCATTTCAAATTTGAAATTAAAAACTAAGTAACGGCCACCTGTCTAAGTCTGCTAGTCCCTTAGCTGTGGAGGTCCAGTACTCGAAGTTCACTCCACGGTTGCCAGGGAACTGGGTTCCGCTGTACTGGGGATCTGCTGCCACCTCGCACACTATGTACTCGTCAATGACCAAATCAGTGATGACACACTGCGTATCTGCAGAGAATCTTTTGTCTTTATAGATATTTCAGTATTTTAAACTCCTATTTTTCTATGCAACTAATATTTGGTACATAAATGTCAGTACTGTATTATAGCATTTACAATTGAGCAACAGCCATTTTTGGTACAACCTGCACAGATAGGTATTAGTCATGGAACTTCAACTTTTCATTGGAAAATAAACAAACATGCAAAAATGCCTTATCAATGTCAATGATGGTTATTATGATGTTTATTTTGTCACATGAAAAGAAAATATTGTTGTTGCCCTGTATTTTTATCTTATGAATTCATTGATTTTCCAATTTTCTTCCTTCTTGTACCTTTCCTTGTGGGCAGATGGGTCATAATTTTTAACTTGCCCAGTTGCATTTTACTTGTCCCAGGCTTCTGGCAAATGGGTTATTCCAAAGACTAGACAAGAAAGTGCCAATCAATGGGTTATTCCAAAGACTAGACAAGAAAGTGCCAATCAATGGGTTATTCCAAAGACTAGACAAGAAAGTGCCAATCAATGGGTTATTCCAAAGACTAGACAAGAAAGTGCCAATCAATGGGTTATTCCAAAGACTAGACAAGAAAGTGCCAATCAATGGGTTATTCCAAAGACTAGACAAGAAAGTGCCAATCAATGGGTTATTCCAAAGACTAGACAAGAAAGTGCCAATCAATAACTGTTGTTGGCGATCTATTTATTTTACCTCCAATGTAGACTTTTGGCTCCACATATGGGGGCCGGTTGTCATAGTAACTGCCAGCAATGGTCAGCGCTAGGCCCCCAGTGGTACTGCCCGAGGAGTGACTGATTTCACTGATATCTGTAGAAAAAACAGGAAATGTAAAACATAATCCGAATGACATATTGCTGTATCTGTTCTGAATTTCTCCTGGATCTGTTTGCTCAAAAGTAAATATGATTCCCCTTATATCTGTCAAAAACAATGCAATACAGAAACGAGATAATATAAGTCATGCACATATGAGCTCTAGCTATAGTATGTGTTCTTAATTCCTCATGATCAATTTTTTCAGACAATATACAACAGTGCCTTTCTGCCATTATTACTAGTAAGTTATAAACTTATATATAAAGTATGTTTTTCAAACAATATAACACATTACATATTTTCTCCTTTATTTTAATTCACAGACAAAGCAGTGTTAGATATTTTTAGCAGTAAACATCATGGCCACATCCAGTCTTTACTGGTGCAGTACCTAAATCCGGACACTTTTGCCGGTTTTTGGATGATTTCTCAGGATAATAGCATCAAACGAAAATAAAAAGTTAAACATAATAAGTTGGGTTTAATCTTAAGCTTTGGTCAAAATCTTACAGGGAATTGCTATCTTAAAGTGAAAGTATGGTGTGTTTATAAAAAGGCCTGTAACACGTATAAAAAAACAGCTGGAGAGTACCTAAATCCAGACACTTAAAAAAAAAAAATGTTTTATTAACAACAAAAAGAATAAAAATAAGCATTCAACTACAACTTGTTCGCCAGTAATCGTGTTTTCTTCTTTATTTACATTGTTCTGGTGTTTACTTTCAACATTTTCTCAGTAAAGCTTTATTTAGCGGATCTACTGTTTTGATTTCAATCCCCCGCGTGCAAATGTTTACATTTGAAAGGAAGAAAAAACAATAGTAAGTTATTGAATTAATACTCAATTGATTCTGTTGAAACTTGACATACGTTGATGAGAAAGGTGCATGCATCAACTATAGAATTATGGGTCTTGATCGTACAAACGCATTTCAGGTGTCTGGATTTAAGTACTGTCCGGATTTAGGTACTGCACCAGTATGGTGTGGATAAATGCAGTTCACACCTCATATAAGTAAAGTATCAGTATAATATCTTTACAAAATCAAGATGATATTCCATTATAAACAAATGGCTTGCCCCGTATATAAATTAAGCAGCTTAAATGTTTGTAACTGTGTTCACTTACTTGTATAAAGCTGCAACAAGTATATCTGGTCATTATAAGCCACTCTGTAAACCTCTGGATCAGGCAGTGACCTAAGGACATTGTACAAAACATATTTTGTAAAGCTGCTTTTGTGACATAGAAATATATAGTAAGAAAATACAACTACTACTACATCAATACAAGACACGGTGAATTTAAACAGGTTTAACTATTATTTTTATTCATATAACTGCACAAGTAACAAATATAGGTGACATAAAGTAAACCCCAAATATATATTTTTTTTCATAATAGAAGAATCATTAAATCACATACCTTCCATATGGGGAGTCCACAATGTAGCTAGCATTATAAAATCCTGAAAAAAAAGTTTACCATCACTAATAACAACAAGAACTGTTTGTAAAACAGTTATGCCCCCTCTAGGTTAATATAGCTAAACAGGCAAATTTTTGATAATCAAGGGCCTTAACTCCACAATTACTGGGGCGATTTAGCTGATTATTAAAATTGGCCAAGATATTATGCCCACAAAGATTTTCACCAAGTTTGGTGAAGATCGGCTATGAACTGTTGGACTAAAAATGCTAAAACTGCCAATTTTACATAATTCTAGGGTCATAACTCCACAATTCCTGGGGCGATTTGGCTGATTAGCGAACTTAACCTAGATATTATTATTATACAAACAGTTTCATGAAGTTTGGTGAAGATTGGATAAAAACTGTTGGACTTTAAGAGTGGAAACGGCTAAAAAGGCCAATGTTAGATAATTCAAGGGCCATAACTCCACAATTCCCAGGGCGATTTGGCTGATCATCGAACTTGACCTAGATATTATGCCCACAAACATTTTCCAGAAGTTTGGTGAAGATCAGATGAAAACTGTTGAACTTAGACAGACCGACCGACATAAGCAAACCAATATACCCCGCCATCTTTGATGGGGGGGGGGGCGTACTAAAGAAATTGCCAATAGATTAATACTGTTCACTATAAATCACAACAATGAAACAAACATGTACATGTGTCATTATAATTTAACATCTCTTAAATACAGATCTGAGACGGAAGTTAACTAAACAACAGCATAACACACTTTAGAGGGTCAAAACAGTCCTGTGACTACTAAAATGCTGGGCCCTTATTCACAAAGCACATTTGGGAAAACTTGTGGAAATTTCTTAAATTCATAGAACTCCTTTTTTCTGTGGCTGCTTCATGTATAGGTCATTTTACATTAAAATGGTCCAAACTAGTAAATATTGTTTATGTCTTTCATATTTTACCAACTCGTAAACATAATTATATCATTGGATTTCATATAGAAATTTTTATAGGAAATATTTACTTAAGTTCATCTTAAGTTGATTTTCCTGAGGAGCTTTGTGAATACTGGGCCTGGTCTAATATAGTTTTCAAGTTAATGCAAGGATGATCGTGTAAAAGAATTGGTCATTTGGTATTGGTAATAATATTTCAGATTAAGATAAGTGTCGTGGGGTAATCTGACTGAAGGCATGTACATCAAGTGTCATCCCGGATTAGCCTGTGTAGTCTGCACAGGCTAATCTAATCCAGGATGACACTTTCCGCTTTTATGGTATTTTCTGTTTCAAGGAAGTCTCTTCTAAACGTAAATCCCTGTGGGCGGAAAGTGTCATCCCTGAGTAGCCTGTGCAGACTGCAAAGGCTGATCCGAGAAGAAACTTTACGCACATGCGTTAAACCCGGGTTTTTCACGACACGCCTAATATTTATTTGACCTGTAATATTCATCAGCTTTACATACCTACAGATGTACCCCTATGCTGGCAAACCAATGTGCCATCATCCGATGTTTCACTTTCCAGAGAAAGACCATAACTGAAAATAAAAAGTAATGTTATATATCGATATGTTATATGTTTATATCTAGTAATGTAGGAGACAATATGTATAAGTTGTACTAAAACATTGTCAAATATGCATATATGTATACATAATTATGTTAATTCTGATATGCCTAAGTTGCATTGCCTATGCAGCAAAATTAAACAAGAGATGGAAACAGCAATTGCAAGGTAGTATTTTATTGATAGGTACATGTACTTAAATAATTAATATTAGAAAAGTAACACTGTTCGGTGTCTACATGTCAAATATATAACAATGTATTGAAACAATGGGGTATCAAAAGCCTAGCATAACTTGTTAGCGCTGGGCGATTATTGAGCTACTTTTAATATGGGCAATATCCAACGAATTTAGCCCTGTATAAAAAATAACACTAAATTCGTTGCACGTCTTATAAAAAAGCCTAGTTTTATAATGGAACATCTTGACAATCCTCCAAAGCAGGATAACCAACCCGCAATGACTTCAAGTAAAATCATAACAAAAGGGCCATGATGGCCCAAAGCGCTCACCTGAGAACTGGTACAGATGAAGACCATACTGTTGTGACAGGTTTGAAAATTAAGGTATCTGAACAATACGCAAAGGAGGATAGAATCGATTTGATTTAATACATCAGTTAGTGCAATGGGTTTACTAAAGTATGAGTTGGGTAGTGGATGTGCTGTGTTTCTGCTAATAGTTCTCAAATCATTTTTCTTGATATTCTTACTGGACTCTTTTTCATTAAGTCATTGACAATTCTGGAAAATGCGGAAACAGTAGATTTTGATGTCTTTTTTGCAGACAGTTTTGGAGAACTAGTTGCAATGCGATCATTGCGATGGCTGTGCTATAATGTCAAGTTTTGCATTTTCTTTGATAATTTTCTGTTCAATGATGATAAAAGATGTTAATGCAGGCTCTAAAGCCATCAATATTGCATGTACAAATAACTGCATGCAAGGTTTGCAACTGTTGGAAATCTAATTTTATCAATCAATTTTTATGGTCATTTGGCAAACTGTGTAAGTTTGGTAAGCCTTGAATAAAAGATTATGTGTGCACGCCAATCACTGATCACTTGTTGATGTTTTTTTTCCACACACAAGGGGCAATAACTCTGGTGTTTCTGGCCCGGACATGCTTATATTCGATTTCACCTGTAATCTTACGTTTATAGACAAACTGCACAAATTGGTGAAGATTGAATAAAAATGAAGTCTCTCATAATCCTGAATAATGTCCGTTTTTGTATATATTTTTTTCACAAACAAAGGACTATAAATCCGGTGTTTCTGGCCCGATTTTGCTTAAATTCTACTTCACCTTTAATTTTATGGTCATAGACAAACTGTGCAAGATTGGTAAAGATCGGATGTGAAGTCTCTATCCTGAATAATGTCCCGTTTTGTTTTTTTTTCACAAATGGCAATAACTCCTGTGTTTGTGCCCGATTTTGTTTATATTCAACTTGACCTGTAAAGTTATGGTCAAAGACAAGCTGTGCAAGATTGATAAAGATTGGATAAAAAATGAAGTCTTGCTGCTGAATAATGTGCATTTTTGCATATTTTTTTCACAAACAAAGGGCAATAACTCCGGTGTTTCTAATCCGATCTTGCTTATATTCGAACTTCAACTGTAATCTCATGGTCATAGACAAACTGTGCACGATTGGTAAAGATGGGATAAAAAATAAAGTCTCTATCCTGAATAATGTCCATTTTTGTATATTTTTAATGAACAAAGGGCAATATCTCAGGTGTTTAAAATACGATCTGGACCATTTTGGGCGTCTGCTGAGATCTGACGGTCATACACAAACTGTGAAAGTTTGGTTAAGATTGGATGGAAAATAAAGTCTATATGTTAGGAAAATGCATTTTTGCACTTTTTTTGCGTGAAAAAGGGGCAATAACTCTAGTGTTACTGGTGTGATCAGGCCCAATAACAATCCCGTCAGAGATTTTATGGTCATATACAAACTGTGCAAGTTGGTTAAGATTGAATAAAAAAAAGCGAAGTGTCCAACGTGAGAAAGAAACAAACAGTTGACGGCACACGTACGACGGACGACGACGAAGAGGTCCCCTATACCAATAGCTCGCCGAACACTTCGTGCTCAGGTGAGCTCAAAAGGTAACAAACAACATTGAGAGCTACTAAATAAAGAAAATACAATAAACAAACAACAAGGACGGCCACAAAATTAAGAAAATACAATGATCAGCAACTAAATATTTACGCACAATTCGTCTCCGTCCTTCAGAGAGCAATCCTGCGGCCCCACGTAGATTCGGAGAAGTTTCTCGAGGTTGCCATTGGTTGCAGAAGCCATGTTGCTTCCATAGCGATCACTGTACATGGTGCCCTTCATCGTCACAAAGGTACCTGGGGGTCAATAGATTTTGAGGCAGATGTCAATCATATGCAAATTTACTAATAGGTGTTCAACAGGCGTTAATCATATGCACATGAATCTAGTGTTTCATCCAATGGGTGTTTACCAGATTTCAATTAAAGGCCTAGTTTAATCCTTTATTTGACCCCCCCCCCCCCCCTCAATTCGGGTGTATTGTTCTCCTGTGTATTGGCAAACTGCTGTGTTCACAGAGTGGATAGTGTGTGGCGACCCTTATCATCTGAGATCAATACACTGCTGCAACTGAAACAGTGCACTTAGCCACTTAGCTGAGAGAAAATATTGCAGATAATGATAAGAGATTTATGGTGGACCAATACAACAGAGTGGAATGCACCATGGAGAGGCCAGGCGCATTTCTTAAACTAGGCCTTTAATCAAGTGTTCACCAATCATTGCATTTGAATGTTATCATGGTTTACACAAAACAGCAAATTAATCAAGCATTTTATCCGATCATTGCACGAGAGCTTGATATGTTGAACAATTGCTAACCTTGTTTACACGAAAGAGCACATGGTAGAGCTCGTGAAGATCGATCAATAGAAATGAATAATTTTACTATAGAATGGAAGGAGTTCCACATGTTAGTGCTAAAGTCAAATCTGTATACAGAGACTTTTTGAAAAGACAAAAAAATTACCACAAGAATGTTTTGAGTACAAAAATAAAATAAAAAAGTTCCACCCAATATTCAAAATTAATGGTAAAAACATTAACACACGGATGAAGTTCAAATGCATCAAGATTAATATACTTTCGGTTAAATGATGATTAAACTGACCTGGCATTCCAGACTGGGGTGAAAATGTCCGAATAGTTGGGGTGTTTGACATCTTGGGCTAAAAGGTTTAGAGAATATTCAATCATATGCATGCGACATATGACAGCATCATAATATCTTCCATTTCATGGACTGCAAAATATGCGATTGTTTTAACGGACATAAAGCTCTGTGTTATCAACCCAGCAAAGCACTTTTCATTACAAACTCAACTTGAAACTATTGACCTACAAATACAAAAAAAATCACAAACTTAGTCTCAACTTAAAACATTGACCAATGAGAATGCATGTAGCGTCTGAGTTTTGATTTCAAATGGTTTAATATATAAGATGCAGGCTTAGATTAACCTCAATAATGTACGTCAACAGTCGTTGGGTCTGTGTAGCATTTGTGCAGCGCCTGAGGGACAAAGACAATAGATGTTATTGGGACAAGCTTTATTTACAGTGAGTCTGATTCTGAAACATGGTGTGGTTGGCTCTTTTTTATGGAAGCGTCCTCGTGCCACAGTTTATATTATTTTTGTATTCCATTTTCTCATAATTAGCAGATACTAAGTCCTAATTAGGAGATACTATGTCCTAATTAGGAGATACTTTCACCTAATTATGAGATACTATATCTTAATTAGAACTTAGTATCTCCTAATTAGGACTCGGTATTTCCTAATTATGAGATAACAGAATACAAAAATAATCTAGACTGTGGAACTAGGACGCTTCCATACTTTTTACTAGCATAAATTGGAAAAGACAATTATACTCCCGACCGTGGACATTAAATGCGATGAAAATCACTTACCTGGAAAGTACAGTCCTCATCGAAACTTTTCCCTCCACAGATAGAGTCGTCTGGGATCCTCTCTCCATCCACAACGACCTTCACATAGTACTTCTCTTCTAGAAGACCCCTGTGCACACATTTTGGTATAAAAAAAAGTTCTTTATACAAGTTAGTATACTATGTTGGATATGCTTTAGCATCAACCCTGAATGATTCTAAATTTGTCTTGATTTGTAATCATTCATTTTTACATATTATAAGACTTAAAATATTTATGTATTTATACAGAACAGAACTCTTCTGTTCTGTACTGTTCTCTAGTTATATACCGGTTTGCATTTTAAAAGACTTTGCCGCAAATAAAACAAGCACCTCTTCATAATATCCTAAATGTAAAAGGCTGGTTGTTTATTGTATAATCTGAAATTATACCGGGTATATTGTATGTTTACTATGGTAGCATAGCATAGAATTGCCTTAAAATAAATTCTTAATTAAGGTTGGCGAAAATTTTTATCTTACCACTTAAGTTTCGTGTTATTTATCTTATGTCTTAATAGCGTTTGCGAATTTTTTGTCGTAAGATATTTATTTGTGGTATTACGAATATATACTCGTTAAGATTCGCGTTGTTCGATAATTATCATGATAATATTCGTGTTAGTAAGATAATTCGGAAGAGCTCGCAACCCCAAGAAAATGTATCTAATGTCAGTTCTGGGCCCATAAAGTCCATTTAGTATAATAATAAAATATCTTGCAATAAAATATTCGCAAACCCTATCTTAATAACCAGATAAATATCATAATAAATAAGTGGTAACACGAATCTGTTCGCGAACGCTAAGTAGTAAACAGAATGTTTTCGCGAACCTTAAGTGGTTATCGTATGGCAGTTCTATGCCCCATAGTTTACAAATACATTATAATGCCACGCATGCAAAATGACATATTGTGACTATCAAGAAATATTGTCTGCATGTATATAAGGCCCAAAAATAAATGGTTGGTTTCCGCTTACATCTAAAAAAAAATCATTTATTCTTCGCCGCATATTCACCACACAGTTTAAGCGCCGCATATTCACCACACAGTTTAAGCGCCGCATATTCACCACCCAGTTTAAGCGCCGCATATTCACCACACAGTTTAAGCGCCGCATATTCACACATAATTGTTATCTTATCCAATTCAAGACATAATTATAAACGTGATTTTTTTTTCGATTTAATATGATGACCGAAAGTGAAGTTCACAAACAAACGATTTCATGAAAACTGTGTATACGTTTATAAAAAGTTGCCATTTTTCTTGAATATCAACCAAATTTTCACGAAAAGTATCTGGGTTACCTTATGCGAAAGTATATGTCACCATACAGTGCGTTGTTAGAAAGTGAGACACAAACCTGGGAGTGTAGCACATAACTTGTGTCTCGGTACACCCGTCTTTAAGCACGTCGCACGTGCGTTCACTTCCGGACTCGCCGACCAGGTACACACGATTGCCGACATCCGGGTCATCGTTCTGGCTGAACTGGTTCACCGAGAACCCTAAAGTACGAAGAAAATGTATGCGGTGTGTCGTGGGAAACCCGGGCTTAATGCATGTGCGTTAAGTGTCGTCCAGGATTAGCCTGTACAGTCCGCACACGCTGATCCAGGACGACACTTTCCGCTTGTATGTTGTTGTTGTTTTTTCTGTTTCAAGGAAGTATCTTGTTAACATAAATCCACTGTATGCGGACAGTGTCGTCCCGGATTAGCGTGTGCGGACTGCACAGGCTAATCCGGGACGACACTTTATGCATATGCATTAAGCCCGGGTTTCCCAAGACACGCCTCAATTAACATTATTGTACAAATGCACCCGTATGATGGCAAAAACACATTGAAAAAAATACCCCATATCTATTGATTATATATAATCAATATAATTATATGGAGTATTTTTATCAAATGTTTATTTCTTGTTAATATTGTCATAAAACAAAGCGTAGAATAATAGAACAAACATATATTAAGTTATTAACGCAATTAAACCACCCAAGGGTCCTGGGTGTGGGGTGTGGGGGGGAGTATTTAATGATACCGCTGCCTGTGGCTCTAGGCTGGTATTTATTAAGCCCCGATACACGAAAATTACAAAACAACATCTATACATTTGGAATTTCATACTTTTTAATATAAATGCATTGTTTCAAGATGTTGGCACGGAAGTTGCAGAATAATTCCAACAGGTGTATTTATAGTCAAGACAAATGTCACTCTATCCATAAAACACTGGTAATTTTCACAAGTTCCATGCTTTTCATAATTAACTGTCCTTCTGTCAGTAATATCAATTGTCATAAACTGGGCAAGTCATTTTGAGGGCTATCTATGAAACATGTTGTGCAGTATTTCAAGTTTGAAATATAAAATAAATTCAACAATTTACGAACTGAAAAATCATAAGTTTTTGAAGTTTTTGAGTAAATTTGCATAGAAAAACCATGTTGCTTTTTTTATAATTATGTATGTTTTCTAAATGTGTTGTATCAATGTCGTTATTCAATTCTTGATACAAGTATAGGTTAATTAGACGACCCTCGAACTTGAAACACTTCACTGACCACGATAACAGGATTTCTCCATGCAAAAATCAAGCATAAAAACTACATTCCTTTTACGGGAAACTAGGACACCAAATGTCTTTAAGTATTGCCGCGCGAATGTTCAAAAGAATTAAGTGTTGCAAATACACATTTTAATTTGATTACTTCTCAACATAAGTTGGGACTAACACATGTAAGTATAGTTTTTGTGAAGATTTTTAGCTTTTATATTGGTAACATTTTCAACACGAAGAAACTAGCCGACGGTCATAGTGTATTATTTAGAAAATCGTGAATGGTAACGGTAAAATATCTAATAGGACACGCCTTTGTGTATGTTTTTTTTTCTAAAGTAAGGATACCTTAAGCAGTGAAATGCACTTGGAACTCGCGTTGTGTGTACTGGTTATAAATTAGAGTCTTGTGGGTACATTTAAATAATAATTAGTGTATGTGGTTTGTTTAAGTATCAACATGCATTCGAATGTGCATTAAATTAATATTTTTGTTAAGAGATGTGTATCAGTTTAGCTGTTTTCGGCGTAGATCTATTTAATACGTGTTTAAAAAAACATTATGTTTGGCTATTCTTTTAGTTGATGTCCACTCAGTGATTTATTGGATTATGTTTGTTTCCTGACCTAAGATTATGTACATAATCATATACCACTATGACATTTCACTCAGGCTAAAAGTATACATTCGTAATTTTCATTTTTAATGTGCTCTCATGGGAGCTCTGATCTCCAAATGCATAACACATTGCATTTGCCATTTATATTTTGACACCAAGGGTCGCTTTTGTTATCATAAATATCTTGCATATAACTATATTTCAGGTTAGTTCATTTATTATATTAGTCCATGTATTATTTATGTAATGTTTGATGTATTTTAACTATCATTAGATTACGTTTGTTTGACGTGTATTACATTGCATTTTTCATTTACATTTCGACCCCAACGGTCACTTTTGTTATAATAAATATCTTGGATATAACTATATTTCAGGTTATTTCATTTATTATATTATTCCATGCATTATTTATGTAATGTGTGATATATTTTAACTATCATTAGAATATGTTTGTTTGACATGTATTACATGCGTTTGTCCTTTATATTTCGACCCCAACGGTCGCTTTTGTTATAATTAATATGTTGGATATAACTATATTTCAGGTTAGTTCATTTATTATATTATTCCATGTATTATTTATGTAATGTTTGATGTATTTTAACTATCATTAGATTATGTTTGTTTGACATGTATTACATTGCATTTTTCATTTATATTTTGACCGAACGGTCGCTTTTGTTATAATACATATGTTGGACATAACTATATTTAGTTATTACTCGTCAACAATAAAAAAGAACCCCAGCAAAGATATAAAAATACGCCGACTGGGCTTCGTCGACAGTGACAACTTTTAACATTCTGGATGGCTTTTGCAGTTTAAAATTTTAGAAGAATGGTCGATGTACAAAAATAATAGAAGCTTACCTTGTCCGTATATGGTGAGCCTGGTTTCTCCGGCTAAACTTCCATGGCGAGGAGTAACGCTGCTTATCAGGCCAGCTGGAACGGTTAATCAATTTTTAAAATGCATACAACTGACATAAACAGGACAAAAACTGTACATGAAGTTACGGATGCAATGTTGGTTTAAATTTCTCCATGCTGAGACCCAACCCTTTAGAAGGTGGTCGGTTCTGTCGCAGAGAAGTTGGGAATTAATAATAATAATAATAATAATAATAATAATTATCATCATCATCATCATCATCATCATCATCATCATCATCATCATCATCATCATCATCATCATTATTATTATTATTATTTATTATTATTATTATTTATTATTATTATTATTTATTATTATTATTAATATTTTATATATTTTTTATTTTTAATATTAATATTATTATTATTATTATTGTCAATCATGTTCCAATAAATGGCTGTCTCATCAGCAGCAAATATGGGTTACAAAAATGCAAAATGCAATAATTACCATCAGATAATGATTTCGAAAAACAAAATATCCACACGAAAATACACCAAACTGGTGGTGTTCCGCTTTCCATGACCGTGAAAATAATAATGAAATAAGATTGCTTTTTAGTTAATTATATACGTTGACAATCGCCCACATAACGCAGATTAAAATTATAAAAATTCGGGCGTAATCTGATTAGCCATTGTAACAAACGAACGAGTATCGGTCAAACAATGGCCATTCTTTCAGTTGATGTCCACTCAGTGATTTATTGGATTATGTGATAAACATCGTTCGACGTCAGTTAGCGTCAATATTATTTAAAGCTGAATAAATCCGACTAGAGTACAATAACAAGTTATGTCTGTGTTTCTCTTTGAAATCCGGTTCACTTTGAAGGCGGTATTTTTCCAAATCCTGTCAACAATTTGGTATGCACAAATACAACAGAAGAAATTTAATTATCAGCGTTGATATATAAGTCCACGACTGAATAGTGTTTGCATTTCTGGACAATCACACATATTTGAAAGTCAGATGATATGTAAACACAGCGCAATGTTCCGGAAGGACCACCCGCAAATACTGTAGTCTGATCTAGTTTGATCAAAAATCGGGATGGAATGGTTTTTTCCCACTCTTAAAGAACTGCATGGCCGAGTACTCGCGCACCCTGGTATCAGGTCGGTGCAACGCTACTACCCAGGTAGAAGAACATTACCTGGACACCTGGGCTATATGTTATTTAAAATTGTTGAAGGCTATATTATGTTTTAGTTTCGTTATTATATAACAAGATAGATTGGTACTACACAGTAAACACGTGTGCCTATTAAAGGCAAAATGTATGTATGTATTTGTATTTTTTATCTCTAAAAACGCAGTGTTGCCAGACCAGGTATTCCAGAACATCTAAAGTTAAACTTGAAATACTTTCACTTAAGTTCCGAATTTTTTCAGATAATATTACATATTACATCAAATTATTGAATACAATAACAGTTCAGTAAATATTAATAGTTGATAATTAGTTTATATGAATAAACATTATGTTCATGAAATACAATAAGACAATGTGGTTCATAATTATGCTCAGTTATAGAGTGCATGTCGCAGATATGTTTATAGTTTTATTTTAACCGCTTATGTAAACAATTTTGGGAATTTTAATCCCAAAAATTGTGCAACAATTATTGGTAGACATTAAACCATTGTTGTAAGTTTGCATTCCCTAAAATTCTCCTGCGCTAAAAATGCCCAATAGAATAATGGTATTCAATTTTACAGATGCATGGCTGTTTACGGAGAACTTGGTCGATATCCACTGTACGTCACTAGACACACACGCATAATTAAAAATTGCGAAAGAGATCGTCGACTCGATTCGCTTCGAGCGCGTCCATCCTTCCCCGGGACAACCAGTTTCCGGTAAGATACGCAACATCGTTGCCAAATTTACATTTTTCAAGGACCTGGAAATGGTGCGGCGGCAGTGGAAGTACTTGTCAGGGCCGGGTGCCAAATGTTTGAACAGTTCCCACCGGAAGTGCTGGAGAAGCGCCGGAAATTAGTGCCCAAAAATGAAGGACGCCAGGAAAGAGGGTAAGCGGTCCTGGATCGTATATGACACCCTCTACGTGGACGGCAAGCCGGTGAAACCGTAGGAGCACGAGGGGGGGTGAATTATCGGTCCTTTAATGGAAAGTTCATGGTCTAACAGGAGACAAAAAGGAAAGTTCAGACTTTGTAAATATTTTAGAAAAGTTTGATATTTGTTTTCTTTTCGAATCATGATGTGACTCTAACAGTAACATTAATTTAAACGGATACATTTCTCATAATTTTTATCGTAAATTTCAGCATAGGAGAGCTAGAAGAAATAGTGGGGGAATTGTTTTGTATTATAGAGAGCATTTAAGTGATGGAATAGAAATAATTAAAAACCATTTTGATACAATTATTTGGCTTAAACTAGATCATTTATTTTTCAACACACCAACAGATATTTACTTATGTGGAGCTTATATTTGGGGTGAAGACTCACCTGTGTATAACAGTACAAATGTTGATTTATTTTATATTTTAGAAAATGATTCGTTTTTGTATGATAGCCTAGGTAGTGTATTTATCTGTGGTGATTTAACAGTAGAGTCGGTCAAAAAAGTGATTATGTAATATATGACAAATATAATGATAGTTCTGATAGTCATGATTATGTTGTAGATTGTACTCCTGTAAGGGCCTCCATTGATAGTTCACATAACAACCACGGGATAAAATTGTTAGATTTCTGTAAAGGTTCATGTTACCGCATTGTTAACGGTCGTATAGGTAATAGTGATCAATACACATTTTTGTCGAATAATGGATGCTCAGTTATTGACTATTTATTGACAAAAGAATGCAATTTTTCCCACATTAAGGAATTTACAATTAACTCGTTCAATAAAAGGAGTGATCATGCACCACTGCAGTTTTCAATAAATTGTAACAACATTGATCGTAGCAGTGCAAACTATTCAGAGATTATGTATAAATGGGATGTCACATTTCGAGAGCAGTTTCGCTCACAGATTATTTCACAATTACCTAGGTTTAACGATATTGTTAATACTACAGATTGTTTAAGTAGGGATTCTATTAATAACATGTTATTATCGTTTACAAACACTATTCGAGAAATAGCTGACCCATTATTTTCCAAAGAGTGTATTTATTTTGAAACTTATCAAAGTAGAGATAAAGACTGGTTTGACCAGGATTGTAAAGATGCCCGTTATTTGTACATGGATGCTCTTAGATTTTTTAATGCAGATAAATCGAATGTTAACAGATTATTGCTATGTGAAAGGGAAAAGTATTACAAAAATATTGCAAGAAAAAAGAAATGTAGTGATTATAAACGAAGAATGGATAATATTACAAATTTAAGAAAATGTGAACCTAGGGAGTTTTGGAAATATTTTAAGTCAAAAACCAGTAGATCTAATAATGTACCATTAACAGAATTTACGGATTATTTCGAGAGGATTAGCTCGAACAATTTTGGTTCGATTATTTTTGAAGCGGAAGATTTTAATTGTTTCAATGATTTTAATCTACCTAATAATGTTTATCCTATATTAGATGGAGTTATAACGGTACAAGAAATTATTAATGCCGTAAAATCATTGAAACGATTTAAAGCTTATGGAAGTGACAACCTTTTAAACCAGTATCTTATAGAATCTGTTGACATTTTATCATCTCATTTATGTGATTTATTTAACAATATATTGAATTCAGGATATTTTCCGGATCAATGGACGGAAGGTATTATTATCCCTATTCATAAGAAAGGTCCTAAATCTGACGTTAACAATTATAGGGGAATTACATTAGTTAGTTGCCTGTCAAAACTGTTCACTACTGTTTTAAATAAACGTGTTGATAATATTTGTATAAAATATAACATTATTTCGGATGCCCAATTCGGATTTCAAAAAGGGCGGTCCACTTCTGATGCAATATTTATTCTTTATTCTTTAATAAATCATTATTTATATGAAAATAAGCGTTTATATGTTATTTTTTTGTGGATATGATGAAATGTTTTGATACCATTTACAGAAATGCTTTATGGTTGAAAATGTTTAAATGTGGAATTCAAGGGAAAATATTAAGAATTGTGCGTGATATGTACCAAAAAGTAAAATCTTGTGTTGAGTCATTATCTTCATTTTCATATTACTTTAGCTATGCTGTTGGTTTACGACAAGGTAAAGTTATGTCCCCTTTGTTATTTTCTTTATTTGTAGAAGATCTTGAGTTGTACTTGCAAAATAATGTTGATTCAGATTTGCAATTAGATGATATTGTTTTAATTTTATTACTGTTTGCAGATGATATGGCCATTGTAGGCAAATCACCAGATGAAATTCAAAACCATTTAGATAATTTATTTACTTACTGTAATACTTGGGGATTAAAGGTTAATACGGATAAAACAATAATTATGATGTTCCGAAAATGAGGCGAATTATTGCCCAATGAAAAGTGGACCTACAATGGCCATGATATACAAGCTGTTAATGATTTTAACTATTTAGGTGTTGTATTTAATTATACCGGAAGTTTCAATTTAAACCAAGAACACTTAATAGGCAAAGCTCTTAAGGCAATGAACACTTTATTTTGTAAATGTCAAGATTACGATTTAAAACCAAAAATCCAATGTCAGCTTTTTGATGCATTTGTTGGGTCTATTTTAAGTTATTCAGCAGAGGTTTGGGGTTTTACCAAGTCTAAGGAATTATAAAGAATACATTTAAAGTTTTATAAGCGGCTTCTTAAAGTTAGACTGAATTCCTGTAATGCATGTGTTTATGGAGAATTAGGAAGATACCCACTATATATACAGAGATATATACGAATTGTGCAATATTGGTTTAAGTTAGCCACATCTGACAATATAATACTTAAAACTGTTTATAATATTGCAGTTTCAGACTGCATGAGAGGCTGTTGTAATTGGATATACAACGTTAAGTAACTACTAGATGATTATGGATTCAGTTATGTCTTCAACAGTGTTCATAATATTGCTGTACAATTTTTATACCTATTCTGAAATCTAGAATTGTTGACTCATTTAAGCAAAACTGGTATCGTACATTACAAAATAGCTCCGTGTTAGATGTTTATAGAACCTTTAAGACAAACTTTGAATATGAGATTTATTTAGACTTAGTACCGAAAAGTTTAAGATTTTACTTATGCAGATTAAGATTATCTGTACACCCTCTTCGTATACAAACTGGTCGATATGATAGAAATAATATTGCTAGAAATGAAAGATACTGTCTTTGTTGCAATTCCATGGATATTGAGGACGAATTTCACTTTGTTTGTATTTGTTCGTCTTTTAATGAAATACGAAAGAAATACATTGAAAAATATTACTTCAATAAACCATCTGTATTTAAGTATGTTCAACTGCTACAATCGTGCAATAGATCAGAACTTATAAAATTATGTTTATTTGTTAAAGAATCGTTGAGTGTTAGATCAAATATTATTAATCGTACAACATAACTTACCAAATGTTCATCCTCTGTACTTATATGTTTAACTGTACATATCACTGTATTTTGATGCCCTGTTATTTTCTGTGTATATACACGTTGATATATTTCATTGTGAACCATATGTGATGTCGACGATGTACATTGTGCAAGTCAAATAAAGTGTCTGTCTGTCTGTCTGTCTGTCTGTCTGTCTGTCTGTCTGTCTGTCTGTCTGTCTGTCTGTCTGTCTGTCTGTCTGTCTGTCTGTCTGATAAAGTACCATAAAGATATCGTATAGCATTATCTAAACTGAGAGTGTCATCGCACCAATTAAAAATAGAAACCGGCCGTCAGTTCGATAACAGACTGTAAAGTGACATTCGGAAGATATATATGTATATATATATATATATATATATATATATATATATATATATATATATATATATATATATATATATATATATATATATATA
The DNA here is from genome assembly GCA_027627225.1 of Congeria kusceri. Lineage (NCBI taxonomy): Eukaryota > Metazoa > Mollusca > Bivalvia > Myida > Dreissenidae > Congeria > Congeria kusceri. Next base: position 68,338,774 of record CM051030.1, read on the forward strand.
TATATATATGTATATATATATATATATATATATATATATATATATATATATATATATATATATATATATATATATATATATATATATATATATATATATATATATATATATATATATATATATATATATATATATATATATATATATATATATATATATATATATATATATATATATATATATATATATATATATATATATATATATATATATATATATATATATATATATATATATATATATATATATATATATATATTACTATACTAAACCTAGCGTGGTCAAGTTTATTAGCCTATTTAAATCAAACAGTTATAACACAATATTGAATCTGTGTAAATATACATACATTGCTTTTAACAGACGAAAATGTATGATAAATACTGTACAATATGTGCAATAATTTGTTGTTCTCGACAGTGCATATATTAGTATACTTGTACATATTGTGATAAATCGGTCTCGTATTATTTGTCTTATTTTTTCGCATAAAATGTACAAGTCCCTCCTCTGGGCAAAAGTACTTTAATATAACACATTTGTAGTGATTTTTCTCTGGACTGTTTTTTTTTCTATGCGAACTAGGAAGAATAAATGTTATTTGGTTTCCTATATACAATAGTATTATATACTGTGTATATATGTACATATGTTATAAGTTGTAACTATAATTATATTATTTCTTTGGATCATGTTACGATAAACATGCATATGTTTAAGTAACGAAATACATATGTTGACACTTGAATCTGAATCATAATTAACTGATCGCGCCAATTTTCAGGATAGCTTTTCATTGGTTCACATTTACAAGAAATCTAGGTCAAAAGTAAAAAGTTGCAGCTATGCTGAACAAAGTATTGTGTAGGAAGCTGCCAGTGCAAGTAATTCGATATTTAATAATAATGCGACAAACTGAAAATGGTGTGAGCATATGTGCATAGAGGCAATGATAATATAAACGGTAAGGTACAAGTAAGGCGGGACGAGATGCAGATGACTTCAGACAAAAATACATTTACCGGGTATTTGACAGACAGTACCACGTACAGAGTTAAGTGGGTAAATGAATGAGAATTGCATCATAGAAGAAGTGACGAAAGTGGATGCGCCAACTGGAGTGCAAGGAACTACAACTCTGTCTACACGTTAACTGTAAGGGAGCATAACTCTGTCTGCAAAATTCAAAACTGGTCACGAACACATGTTAATGGAATCATATTATTTACGTGAGAGATTACAAATCCTATTGTAAAGCAACATTTTAATCCTAGATATTGCAGTAAGCACTTTAGTGTGGTCATTTGAACATCTTAATATGTGTAATTTTAATCTCACTGTGACTAAATATTTTATTTGTCGCTTATATTTAGTACACTTGATATGGAATTGTACTATACGTTGTAATAAACGATGCTATATTGTCATATTTAACACTGAAGAAAAATATTTGACGATAAGATTTACTGATAAATTACCATTATAGCCAGGCGCGGATACGCGAGTTTAGCTTAGAGGGGACGGAAAAATGAGTTACTACCACCTTACACAAGTATTTTGCAAATATTAATGTTAGTTCGATTGCTGCATGATATTAGCTAGAAAGAAGCTACGGACAATAGTCTTCTCTGAACAAAAATAGGAGATATATTAATTTATGACATTCTGCGATGAGTTGATGGGACGTAGAGGCTGACTGGTGATTTGATAGTAAAGACAGTATCCGTGTTCCAGAATTAGCACCCGATCATTAAATTGCATCCATGGTATTCATTAGTGTAGTTTTGAAATATTGATGTACAGTAAATCTCCGCAAATAAGACAACTCAAGGGACTTAATAAAAGTGGTCTTAATGGAGGGGTGGCCTTGTTCGAGAATTAGCAGCAGAGCATAACATTGTACCCATGGTATTCCTTAGTGTAGTTTTGATATATTGATATATATTCATTTGAGGAATTGGTCATCTTTTCTATTTAGTTGAAAACAAGCATTTTAGGCTTTTGGACATAAGACATTTACATTTACAAAAGACACATCTCTGGAACATAAAAACAAAACGCAAGAGTTGACTTACAATAAATTAATGAAAGAATATGTCTATTGAAACGGAGTAGCTGTGATGTTCATGCCGGTGACTGGCTTCAAAGTAATGGTGAAGACATGTTTTAAAATTCCGAATTCAAAATTTCGAAGTTTACTGAAGTTGTTGCCATGTAATATTGTTTTCAAACGGTTACAGTAGAACCTGTCTAAACCGAACGGCATCGGGACCGGGCCGATCGTTCGGTTTTCAGAGGTGTTCGGTTTACCCAGGTTTTTGATTAAATGCCATTTCCTTCAAAAATGTATTATCTATTTTATATGTTAATTAGAGTGTATAATAAGAAAACAACAGGTTAATGCTTACACTTTTATTATTGTTTATTGTTTTCATTATTTGCAAATAAAATGTATATTTGCACATAAAGCGACATTCCAATTATCAATCAAAGAAATTCCTGTACAACTTATTTACATCTGTTTAAATAAATTATTAATTATTAACTGTTTTGATTGGTTTTTAAACATATTTATTTTAGCTCGATTGTACCTCTAGCCTTGGGCTTATAAAGATCACTTCAATCGAAATAGTACCAGAATTTACTAAAATTATGTATACATTAAAGGCACACACAAGGTGCTGCAAGTTAAGACAACCACCAATATTTAACTAAGATTTAATCAACACATAAAATAAAACATTATGACCAAACACTAGTTTACATTTTCTTAAAATAAATGAAATTTGACTCGTTTTATTTCCATTTGATTGTTTACGCTACGCTAACAGGGACATGACCAGGGAGCAAAGGATATTTAACTATAGACTGTCGCGGGCCAGACGGGTAGTTGAAAATACGTTCGGGATCCTCGCCAACAGATTTCAAGTTCTTCTGACTACTATGATGCATAAAGCTGATACCGTCAGACTGCTGGTCAAGGCGTGCGTACTCCTTCACAACCTGATGAGAACACGTTACCCGGTGATGCAGAACAGGCTGTTGGACAGGGAGCGTCCAGATGGAGCCCTGGTGCTTGGTGCTTGGCGAGAAGGCAGGAACCTTGAAGACACGATGCCTGATAGAGTACCAGGACCCAACAGAGATGTCAGGCTAGCCAAGGCCCAGAGGAACCTCATCATGCAGTGGTGTAACTCGCCCGCTGGAAGGGTGCCGTGGCAAGATGACATGCTCCTCCCCCATTAGCTATGTTTATTGATCATGTTAGTTAGGGAAGCTGGAGCACTGATATGCAAATGTTGATGTAATTATGATGTTTGCTATATGTACTGTTGACATTACATGTTGTATTAAAGTAATAAATTGAAATGTAACCTGTGTTTGGCAGTTTTGACTTTAAATAGTAGATTGAAACTAAATTAAAACTCTAGATTATAGAAGTATTTAATTGTGAATTGGAATAAATAAACTTTTCATATATTACATTTAAATACAAAAAAATAAAGATAGCAAACATAAAAATATAAAGTACATATGAAATGAGCAGTTTGTACATGTACACGTGCAATAAATCTAGAAACATTGTTTACTAGCATTTCACATTACTACTCAAATTTTGTTAAAGATGCCGGACCGGTAACTAAAGGTCAAGTTTGTTTACATGTATAATTTTAAACAATGAATTGACAATGCTTTGAATTTCCTTCAACATGTATAAAGCCAAAATGAAAACATTAAGGTTTTTCAAAAACATAGAGAAAATAAACATTTTCGGAAAAAAAGCTGCTAGATTTTATCTCATGTTTGTTTACATTTTGTGTGTGGTTTAATCAGTGGTATGAATAGGTTAACTCATCAAATTATAGGTATAAGCCATCATAGCTCAGTGGTAGTGCTCGTCTCGTAACTCGGAGGTTATGGGTTCGAATCCCACCAAAGGCATGGACATTTATTTTGTTCTTGTATAATGAGACTCAAGAAATGTTTTGATAAACAACATAATCAACGTTTATATTTTGAAATAGGTCTCAATCAATCTTGTTGCATTGTTATTCTATATTAGGTTGCAACATATAGTGGTATATTCATCCTAAAATAGTGATCTCGACTTACCGGTCCAGCATGACTGTTCAATTTACCATGGGTATTATGTTGTTTTTGTTGAGCATGATGTAGGCGCTATAACAATAATTATACTACATGCTTAAGTTCTGTAAAGACGCCAATCATCAGTGGTATTCTGTAGAAATATTATGACGCATAGAACATAATAATCGATTTTAACAAAGTAATCCTTAACAAATTCTGAGTAAAAATAATCTGATAAAGGAAGATTATTATTATTTTATTAGTTTATTATTTCTATGCTGTACTTCAGCTAATAACATCAAAAGCAAACATTAACATTAGAGTCAAAGCAATTGAGATTTAGCACAAAGTATCATTCACAAACATGTCATCATATGAATTAGAATTATTGAGCCAGATTGACCTGATCCTCGAAGAATATATTCACTTATATATATTATTCACGACATAAAGCTACGGCTGCAGTGGGTTCTCCTGTTCATCGCCTTGCTGCCGACCTTGCGGTTGGTCTAGAGAGGGCACATCAAGTAATGAACTTATCCCAGGGGTGGAGTTGATCGGCGAGATATTTGCAAGAGGTGTGGATTGGCTGAACTCTGGAGTATTGAGAAGAGACGTGTAGGTTTGCTGTTGTGCCTGGAAAATGTTTTGCGGCTGCTCCTGCTGTTGCGGCTGCTGCGGGGGGTAGGTGGGCTGCTGATTACAGAACTGCTTTGTTGTAGGAGAGGTTGTAGTAGCAGTCTGCAGCACGGTGGGGAATGAGGTCTGCTGCACGAAGCTGCCGTACTGCTGGTGCTGGGGGTTGTGCTGCTGGAAGTACTGCTGGCAGCTGGAGGGCTGGCCGAAGGACTGAGTGAACTGCTGCCTGAAGGGCTGGGGGAGAGGCTGGGAAGATGCGCAGGCTATGGGTGCTGACACGGCCTGAGCTGTTCTGGCCCATAAGGTGGATGGCTGTTCACTGTCACCAGGCTGACGGCGCCTGCCCTGGCGCACTATGTCAAAGATCAACTCCTTCATCTCGTTGTACTGCTGCTGGGGAGCTGTCCTCAGGGTGTCAGCAACAAACCGTACGAAGGGCTCACGGTCAGTCTGGGGCCTCTCCTCCACAAGCTTCTCCAGGAGGGCTTGGTTGGCCTACATAATGGCGCTGAGGTCTCGCATCCAGGTGCCTTCCTCCTCCTGGCACTCTTCCCCCCTCCTCCTCTTGTCACGCTTGCGGCTGGACTTGGACGTGGTCTGAGAAGTATAGGCCTGGTCAACAGCTGCGGACTCTATGTCCTCGAGGACGTGAGCCTGACTGTCATCGTCAGAGTCCACTGAGGGGGGTGGACGCGAGACCGTGGACGTGGCAGCGGCAGAGGCAGTAGGGACCCGGGCCAGAGTGACGAGGGGATCCCCGGTGTCATTTGGGATGGAACCTGAAAGGTTTAAGACGTTTATTTAAGAAATGACCGCCGCGTGTTGCACTTGTATCGATGTATGAACAACATTGAGGCTGTTTAATTTAAGTGAGACCCGAGGAGGGGTTTCACTAAAAATTAAACTGTTCATACCTCGATACAAGTGCAACATGCGGCCGTTTTTTCTTATATTTATATTCACTAAATAGATCTAAACAACATTATTCTTACTCTTGTCAGTGTATTTAAAAAAAAAAAAAGCAGACAGCGATCTGAAGAAATTCAAAACACAGTTGAAATCAATGTAATTAAATGTACTGACCTTTGTAGAAGCCACAGTGTTGCAGGACCCATGTCTCCCTCTCTGTGAGCATCTTGGTCGCCTGGCCACTGGTCTTCTTCGAGAGCCTCACATACCAGTCCTTTATTCCTTTCCACCACTGCTCTAGGTGCTCCACATTGATCCCCAGCTCTTGGGCCTTCATCTCCCAGGCAGCCCTCTTCTGCTTGTAGCCTTTCTTGCTTCGCATCCAGAGGTAGCAGTTGGCCTTCAGCCACTCTAGAACGTCCTCCTCTATAGCAGCGTCAAGGCTCCAGTCCTTCTTGGGGGCCTTGAAGGCAGCCTTCGCCTTACCCTTGCCATGTCCACGTCCACGGCCCTTGCCTACGAGTACTGGTTCTTCCTCATCGACTTGGGGAGGAGGAGTAGAAGGCATCACTTCTTCCACAATGAGTGTTTCTCCCTCCTCAAGGGCTTGGGGGGCGACTTCTCCAAGCTCCATGGGTGCCTCAGGGGCAGCAGCAGGGGTGTCAACAGAGGTAGGGGTAATGGTGGCAGCAGTGGTGGTGGCAGGAGGGATGGAAGCAGGGGTGGCGACAGGGGTAGCACCTGAACATGAAAAATAAATTCATTAAGTGACAATTTATTTAGTGACTTGCTTCTAACTTTCATTTCTAAATAGAAATTCGAAATGTAAATTTGAAAGTAACAAAATTTGCAAATGAAAAGACAGTGAATTGATTAAAATAAAATGTACTGACCATCAACAACAGCCTCCGCTTCTCCAGGAGCAACAGGGTCAGTATCAGCCTGAGGGCCAGGGTCTGGACTGGCAGCATCAGCAGGAGGAGCATGGACCTCGGCCTGGACATGAACCGTTACCTGGGCCTTTGAGGCTTGAAGAGCCTCATCCTCAGCTGGGGCCTTGGCCTTGATCTTCGTATACTTAGTTGGCCTCTTCTTTGCAGGGGAACCCTTCTTTCTGGGCATTATTAAATTGAGAACAGCGAACGAACTTGGACTGTAGAAGATCGGCAACTGTGAGGACCAGCCGTGCGCGGCCGCTTTTATACGTGGCAAGCTGCGCTTCCGACGAGGCCGAGCCGTGATTGGGCAGTGCTATGGCAGTGGAGCTCCCGTTTTACGATCGTGCTCAACACGTGATCAGCAGTGCTCCAGACGCGATAAGGCCGCGGCTAGCCGTGGTAACTTGCCTCTTTTTTCCCCGCGTTTAAACACGCGCGAACCTATTTCTAACCTTACACGTGGCTGGAAGTGGTTAGCCGTGCTTAGGCAGTGTTTCAGCAGTGGAACAGCCGCCGACGGCCAGACCACGTACAAAGCACGTACAAAGCACAGCCAAGCCAACATTGACCAGAAATTACCACGTACGACCACGTCCACCAGATTTTCAAAACTTTTTGTACGTGATTAAGCCGTAATGCGCTGTGTGACCGGGCCTTTACCAAGGGATTTTTAGTTCGTCAATTGTTGCATTTTGCATGTATTATATATTTTAAACTTAAATTCTTTACAAAACGTTTTATAGACGGCCCTCAAAATGACTTGTCCAGTTTACGACAAATTACATTACTGTTAGCAGTAAAGATATTCAAGAACCGTTCGGTTTTGATAGGAATTCGGTTTTCACAGGAATTCGGTTTTCACAGGGTTCGGTTTGGACAGGAATTCGGTTTTCACAGGGTTCGGTTTGGACAGGAAATCGGTTTGGACAGGAATTCGGTTTGGACAGGAATTCGGTTTTCACAGGGTTCGGTTTGGACAGGTTTCACTGTATATACATTCTTGCGCTTGTCAAATCTACACATGTATCAAACAGTTATTGTTGTCGGTATTTTGCACACGTGTGCATGTTACTAGGGAAAGATGTAAAAAGGTACAGGGTGCTGCTAAAAGGAGCAGGTGTGTGTGTGGGGGGGGGGGGTACCGGGTGCTGCTAAAAGGTGCAGGTGTGTGTGGGGGTACAGGGTGCTGCTAAAAGGAGCAGGTGTGTGTGGGGGGGGCTACAGGGTGCTGCTAAAAGGAGCAGGTGTGTGTGGGGGGGTACAGGGTGCTGCTAAAAGTAGCAGGTGTGTGAGGGGGGTACAGGGTGCTGCTAAAAGGAGCAGGTGTGTGTGCGTGGGGGGGTACAGGTTGCTGCTAAGTGGAGCAGGTGTGTGTGTGGGGTGGGGGCACAGAGTGCTGCTAAAAGGAGCAGGTGTGGGGGGGGTACAGGGTGCTGCTAAAAGGAGCAGGTGTGTGGGGGGGGTCCAGGGTGCTGCTAAAAGGAGCAGGTGTGTGTGGGGGTACAGGGTGCTGCTAAAAGGAGCAGGTGTGTGTGGGGTACAGGGTGCTGCTAAAAGGAGCAGGTGTGTGTGGGGTACAGGGTGCTGCTAAAAGGAGCAGGTGTGTGTGCGTGGGGGGGGTACAGGGTGCTGCTAAAAGGAGCAGGTGTGTGTGTGGGGTGGGGGCACAGAGTGCTGCTAAAAGGAGCAGGTGTGTGTGGGGGGTACAGGGTGCTGCTAAAAGGAGCAGGTGTGTGTGTGGGGGGGTACAGGGTGCTGCTAAAAGGAGCAGGTGTGTGTGGGGGGGTACAGGGTGCTGCTAAAAGGAGCAGGTGTGTGTGGGGGGGTACAGGGTGCTGCTAAAAGGAGCAGGAGTGTGGGGGGGGTACAGGGTGCTGCTAAAAGGAGCAGGTGTGTGGGGGGGGTACAGGGTGCTGCTAAAAGGAGCAGGTGTGTGTGGGGGGTACAGGGTTCTGCTAAAAGGAGCAGGTGTGTGTGGGGGGGTACAGGGTGCTGCTAAAAGGAGCAGGTGTGTGTGGTTGGTACAGGGTGCTGCTAAAAGGAGCAGGTGTGTGTGTGGGGGGGGTACAGGGTGCTGCTAAAAGGAGCAGGTGTGTGTGTGGGGGGTACACGGTGCTGCTAAAAGGAGCAGGTGTGTGGGGGTTACAGGGTGCTGCTAAAAGGAGCAGGTGTGTGTGTGGGGGGGGGTACATGGTGCTGCTAAAAGGAGCAGGTGTGTGTGTGGGGGGGTTACAGGGTGCTGCTAAAAGGAGCAGGTGTGTGTGTGGGGGGGGTACAGGGTGCTGCTAAAAGGAGCAGGTGTGGGGGGTGGTACAGGGTGCTGCTAAAAGGAGCAGGTGTGTGTGTGGGGGTACAGGGTGCTGCTAAAAGGAGCAGGTGTATGTGGGGGGGGTACAGGGTTCTGCGGGGTACCGGACCAGTTTGTTGATAGTTTCCGATAATTTGCGAAATACGGGGTTTTAATGTGTCTAATGCTTCTGATAAAGCTTTTTAAAGCATGTTCAATTCAACTGTAGTTAAATATTAGCAAAAAATAAGTTAAATTTCAAAATATATTCAACATTTTTGTATTGACCAGCCTAACGGGGCAGCAGAGGGAACCAAAAAGGAGCAGGGTGCTGTACCCTGCTATTCTACCCTAGATCTTTCCCTATACTTCTAGAAATACACCTGGAGAAAAGGAATATATAAGTAATTTGCATTTTGATAAAGCAACAGTTTTTTTAAACTCTATTACTATATATTGAGGTTTAAAATTGGCGATTATTCCCTTTACGCATGTAATGTTGTACATTACATTAGATAATGCAACGTGCATGTGTTTGAAATATTGCGTTTGTAGTATTTCGATTGACATATTCCTGTGTCAATCGGCACCACTTTAGAAAACGGTGGAACAACTATATATGTCCCCATTGTATGGTCAATATATCACCACATTATATTATTGCGTCCACAATTAGTTATGTTTTTTCACCATTCATCGAACATCTGCATAATGCCAACTGCATGCGTTTTAATATGTGGGACATTTGGACACAACTAGAAGCCTTTTGGCACATACTTGGGTAGTTTCCTGCAGAAAGTTCACACAAATTCCACTGGTTCTAATTGCTCTAATAACCGGACATGCTGAATTGAAATACAACCTTAAAGAGTATCACTATGTGGTGTGATTTTCTAATTTAAGTCAATCGGTTTAGTCCTTTTGTATCCGGATTGAACTCTGTCCAATACACCATACATGTACTATTTATTGGCTCAAACTCCATGTATTGTTAATGCTAAGGACATATTGTCCTTTTCTGCTGTATACAGCAATGTACATGGTACTTTGAAATACATTTTCATGTATATTTTCTTGTTATATGTGTAATTATTAACTTCATGTGACAAATCAGTTCTTTCAAATGTATGTAAATACATCAAAGAAGCTTTTGTAATCACAGGGATAATCCATGTGACCATGTAAGTACACTGGCCACACAAAATGGCGTCGGATCACGTAGATTCAAGGTCAAATTTCGTGGTATGCACATATATACGTTTTATGTATGAAATGCAGAATACCCGCGCAACAACCAAAATTACTTGGACCATGTTCCTTTTTCTGAGATTTTCGCCGTTTGGGCCTGAAAGCCCGCACAAAGTTAGGAAATTTTCGAACACTGTCCACTAAGGTGTTTTATTCCAGAATTTTCAACACATAATACCGAGTTATGACACTCATTTATATGAAAACATGCTTCGGACATCCAACGTAATACATATGTTAAGTTTCGCTTCATTTCATTGAGCTATAACAGAGTTATACATTCATTTCAATTTATGTACACTGTCCACTCGATTTAGATTTAAGTTCACTGTCCATCCGATTTTTATCAGTACATGATTTGTGATCTTCTGAGTGTTATGTAATGACATAAATTACAATTTCTTGTTATTTAGTATAATAAATGATGTTTTATTTTGTTTCAGGATCTGTGTGCGAATATGTTTTTAAAATGGAATGTACTTTTGTGTACCCTTCGTTCCTGATGATGTGAATGCGTTAAGTATATATAAAAAATACTTTATTTTATTTTATTTGTTTATACATACTGTAACTTAAGTACAGTTGTTTTTCTTTCTAGTCATTTTAAAATAAATTTCAATGAATTAAATGGTAAGTTTAATTCAATTATCGGAATCAAATGTTATTAGAGGTGCTATAAGAAATATACTAAACTGTGTAGTATAAAACAGAAAAGGTAACTTTGCAAAACAGTACTTTTTATGGGTAACGTAGTAACATGAATATATGTATGTATATTGCTTTAGCATTCTCGATTTTTTATTTTAGGAAACAGAAGCGCCTTAAAAGGCTTTGTTTGCGGCCATTGTGGCAAAGGGTATAAAAGCAGATCAGGGGGTCATCAGCATGAACAAATGCAGAATGCAAAAGTCGCACCATACAGGTGTTGTGGACTGCTTTTTCTAAGTCAGGCTAAACTCAAATGGCACATGTTCGCAAATTATTTGTATGACCACATTTTCAATAGAATACTTCAATAATAATAAGATACATGACCTTTTATGTTTTATTAACGAAGTAGACATATTTTTCATTCATATGGAACCATTTTGATCTTCTGTTGATTTTAGTGAAATCGAGCATTTTAAAACCATTCAACTATGTTTTACCAGTCCCTAGATCGTCTAGGAGACATCAAGTTTAAATGCAATCTGAATCTTGCCTACATGTCACTTATAACTGAATCTACTAGCAATATGTTCTTATAAGAATTAATAATTTACTACACATATATATTATACAACATTTACTTTTAATTACAAATACAACCTATCCAAATAAAATTGTTTTAATTTTAAAGGGCTTCGAAGCACAATGGACCAAAAGCATGCACGGGTGAAAATTGTGACCACACCTTTGCTAAACGGAGAACTATCCCAACACAAAGTGTACCGTGCAGAGAGTCGTTCAGATGTAGTACCTGCAGTAAAGTCTTCAAGCTGAGTACTGATCACGTTTCCTCGCATGAAGGCGTGATAAAGCACCATTGTTCTTGTGGATATTCTTACAAATACAGGCAGGGATTTAGTAACCACAAGAAAAATGTTTTTCTACATCATTAGATCCATTTAACATTTTGTGTGAGCATGTAACTTGGCAATCATTTTATTGCTTATATTTTTGCAAGGAATAGGAACATTGTTGTTTAATACCTAAGTATACGTATTCATTAGAAAACGTATCAAAGGTTGTTTAATTGTCTTTTAAACTGATGTTGTTGTTTTTAACAATTTGTTTAGTGCTTTGTTCTAATGTCAATGTTTGTATTTTTGATATGAACACTTTTTTTGTAAGATAATCTTGTAAATCCTTTAAGAGTTGACCAGGATTTCAACCACTTATACTTGCGGTTGTTGTTTAACTTTAAACCATTTATTGCCTCGTTGTTGTGTCAATCACGGTTTGTATCAGTAATTTTAAAAGATGATTTTTTGTTTCAACACGGATATCACAGCTATTTAGTGTTTGCATTTGGTTATGTGTTCGAACCTTATCTGTTGGGGATTCTACTTAGAAATCTTTAAGTATCATAAACTATTTGCACTGGGCAGCTGTTTATTGCAATTGTGTTATTTTATTATAATGTGATCTCATTTTATTCGATGTTTTGAAACTCAAGAGTCAAATCTTAATGTGAAAACCTAAGGTCCAGGCATTATAAGGGTTACATCTCTTATAGATGAAGATCTCATGAAAGTGTAATAAAATGCATTTTATTTATTTTTACTGGACTTACATGCCGTAAGGTTGCAATTTGAATCATATGCTGTCATAGCGCCATATTTTAAGATATAAAACTACGATATTTTAATATATTTTAAATCGCGTTAATGTTGTTATATCGACTCGCATGGGGAAAGTATCTTTTAAATAAAGATAACACATTGAGTTTCAAAAATACTGAATAATTCACAAGAACAATGCATTTCCGAAATGAATGATCATTCACGGTTGTTTAAGCATTTTAATGTACAGTGTATACTAATGGCATTGTTTAAATCTTGTAATTTTACTAATTTTGTGATAATTTTTTTTTATTTAAAGGCTTTACTTTACTTTAAATAAATGAAAAAATAAATAAATACATACATGAAGATTTTGGTTTCCCTTTTATATATGTATCTACCCTTTTTCATTACATTACTAATACAAATAAGTCCTTGTTATAATACATAAATAAGACAAAAATACAAGTTCAGCATGAGGAAAGCATAATATTGAATTACATAGTATAATATATAGATAACCATTTTAAACAATATTAAGTTCAATTAAGTATATTACATTTCACAAATGTTTGAAAAAAAGAAGATACAATTTAGTTCATATAAATAAATCACTTCATGAATGGTGTTGTCCGTTATTTATCACTTGTCATAACTGACTAAAACATTACTCTAAAATTAAAGACAGTCATTCTATTCCCGTTTTTGCAGTCGGCATCAACTTCGATTGATTGCTACGAGGCTTTGCCCATCGGACCCCAAGCGCACCTCTTAGAACTACAATTCTTTCAGTGAAATTGTTCCAAATTTCCACTCAGCTAGCTCGTTGTATGTGATCAAACTGATGATTTCTGTAAAAACAATATCAGAACAGGATTTAAGCCTAACCCAAATGTATACCTTTACACACAATATATTAGTTTGTAATTGGATATTTAAAAAATTAACAGAAACAAATAGTTATAATAGTTTAGTTTAACATATCCTGGAACAGATCGAGATCCTAATGGAGATTCTAAATACAAACAAAACATGTCAAGAATTCAAATATACGGTCTGTGTCACACTGTCAAATTGGTTAAAACCCGTTCAATGCTTGAGATATGCAAGCGCCACATTAAGACAAATTATTTAAGCTCAGTGTTGACATATGTTCTAAAATATACATTGAATTCCTTATCTAGTAATGCTGTTTGATGGTATTACGTGATGGTGTGCCTGGTATAATTCTGTGGTCTGGCCTGATGGTATTACGTGATGGTGTGCCTGGTAGAATTCTGTGGTCTGGCCTTTGCCGGCTTGCTCGACCATTTCATACACTGCCTTCTTACTTGTGCAGTAGGAAAAGGGCCTGGTATCTAGAAAACCACTGCAATAAATAATAAAGTGCATAAATGCAGTTTTCATGAATAGTGTGTGACAATATAAATCGTTCGGCAGTGTACGTCATTTCATTTTATACTTGAAAAAAGAAGGGAAAAATATTACATATTTGTGTTACATTTTATAAGGTTAACGGCCTTCAAAATACCTATTTTGAACATAATGAACATGGATTTTCCTTCCAAATCATGTACGGAAAAAAATCGGATGGACAGTGTACTTAAATATAAATCGAGTGGACAGTGTAGATAAATTGAAATGAATGTCTAACTCGGTTATAGCTCAATGAAATGAAGCGAAACTTCACATATGTATTACGTTGGATGTCCGAAGCATGTTTTCATATAAATGAGTGTCATAAATCTGTATTATCTGTAGAAAATTCTGGAATAAAACACCTTAGTGGACAGTGTACAATTTGTTTTCTAAATGCGCGCGGGCTTTCAGGCGCAAACGGCGAAAATCTCAGAAAAAGGAACATGGTCTAAGTCATTTTGGGTGTTGCGCGGGTACTCTGCGCCTATTCTGCATTTCATACTTTATACGTATATATGTGTATACCACGAAATTTTACCTTGAATCGACGTGATCCGACGCCATTTTGTGTGGCCAGTGTACTTACACGGTTTATCCCCTGTGGTAATCAGAACTTCAATCATCAGTACTACTGTATAAAGATAAATAAAAAGTTTTCCTTTGCGCCTATGTAGAACTCTAGTTTTGTTATCATAGCTTGTGTTTATTTATTTGACCATTTTATGTTGTAGAATTAATTACTGTTATACCTCGTATTGTGACAGAAAAGAATGTGTATATTCATGTATGAAGACGATGTACTGATGTATAAGTGTGAATGAACTGTCTGTCTGCCTGTCTGTCTGTCTGTCAGCATGCCATTTTAAAATGTTTTATTCAAATTAGTTACAAGTCATATACTTTTAGAAATTGCTACTAATTCAATCGGTTTATCTCTTCAAAAGCACTTTACACATATACTAACTCAACTAGATGCCTGTTGGCAACATGTCGAGCCCATTATCAAGAAAGCAACTTATATTGTAATTATTTTAAAATCACATTTCTAACAAGCAGATATTCTACTTTTACCTCTAACTGTGACCTTGACCTTTGAGCTAGGGACACAGGTCTTGCGTACGACAAGCCGTATCCACATGGTGAACATTTGTGGCAAATTATTTTAAAATTTTCTGATAAATGATCAATTAATAGTCCGGACAAGCTGTATTATGTCCATATTTGACCTTTAAGTGTGACCTTGAACTTGAGCTAGGGACACAGGTGTTGCATGCGACACGCCGTCTACACAGGGTGAACATTTGTTGCATGTTCTTTTTTAATTCCCTCATGCAAGATGAATTAACAGTCCGGACAAGCTGTATTATGCACATATTTGAAATCTGACCTCTAAGTGTGACCTTGACCTTTGAGGCAGGGACACAAGTCTTGATCACGACACGCCGTCTCCTCATGGTGAACATTGGCAAGTTATTAGAAAATTCCTTGATGACTGTCATAGCGTGAAAGTAGTGCCGGGTGGTCTTGATTTTTGTCTTCGGTTTGTGATCGATTTCCAAAACCAATTTATGTTTTGTCAACTGTAATTAATAAGGTAAATTTCGTTGGGTTCAAAGCGGAATCAAATTAAGAACTTTAATAAGATTCGAATTTCGGTCCTCTTTATTACAAAATGTCCGAAAACAAAATGCTTGGTCATGAGCACATGCGACAAACAACGAGCTAAATAATGTGTCACTGGTCCTAAGGCAATTTATTTTGTATAACTTTTTTAACAGATCCGCCACCTAAAATGTTACAGTTCCAGAAAGAAAATAACGTAGATGCGAAATGCATTCAAGAAAAAAAAATAATAAAAAAAACGTCAATCTGACATTTACTTTTATAAAATTAAAAGCTTAAAATACACTGCTAAACTTTCTTCGTAAGTGCTTTAATTTAATGTTGTTTGTTTCCAGAATGTTTACCATTTTTATTATTGTAATTTTAGATTAGAGATTTTGATTTTTAAACCCTAAAGGAACCCAACGGTCTTGAGAGGGTTATTCCCAAAACAGGTATCGCGGAAAACTACGTATTTTCTTTGCAGGCTACGAGTCAGTAAATGGAAACCAGAAAATGTCCTTGTTTAAAACTGCAAAAATTCACGCCTGTTTTCTTACCTTGTAATAATTTAAGATAACGTATGTCATATGTATTATAATGTGTATATAATGTGATTTATTACAATTACAGTTTATAACAATTGTGAATTTATTACAAAATTTACGCCATGTTGAAGACATAGTTGTTGTTCCTTAAACTTGTGTTGGGGAGAGAGTTGTTGTTCCTTAAACTGGTGTTGCAGAGGGAGAGAGTTGTTGTTCCTTAAACTCGTGTTGCGGATAGAGTTGTTGTTCCTTAAACTCCTGTTGCGGAGAGAGTTGGTGTTCCTTAAACTCATGTTGCGGAAAGAGTTCTTGTTCCTTAAACTCATGTTGGGGAGCGAGTTGGTTTTCCTAAAACTCATGTTGCGGAGAGAGTTGTTGTTTCTTAAACTCATGTTGCGGAGTCAGTTGTTGTTCTATAAACACTATGGATGGGACCGAATACTGAAATCAATATTCGAATATTCGTTTTAGGTATTCGAATATATTCGAATGTTCGTTTTGTAAATACTACTATATACTACTATATGCGGCACTCTGTCCGAATATTTACCTATCAGAAATATGTATACTACGTGTACGTAGTTGTATTACCTTGTTTCATTGGTAAATGAGCGATATAACTTTGTGAGTGTTAGGCAAATATAAAGAAATGTAAGATATTGTTCAATGTATTGTTAATTAATTTGTTAACCATTCCGTTTTTTTTCAGAACCATGAAGCTTGTATCTGCTGTGCAGATTACACGTTTCCTGGGTTTTGTCTAATGACCGCGTAAAGTACTTCCAAGCACGTGATGGTTGCATTGTTTATTAATAAAGACTCTTGCATAATATACGGTGTTGATATAATGGAGAATAATTTACAAGTGACGTATATTAAGATTGACCAGATCATGCTAATTTTGTTAAAGAAATTGATTGGCTGATAATGGATTCATTTTGATTGGTTTACTTAGAGAGTAATTGTAATTAACTGTAAACAAGTTAACCGTATAGATGTCACTTAAGGATAATAAACAACAATGTACGCCTTGTGCAACTGTGAAAAAATTGTGTTGTGTTATCACAACATGGCCCAGTTTTGTTATTTGTGGATACAATGCGTCATATTCGCGCCTCCTACAAACCGTTAACTCGCGGCCCTTGCACAGACGTGGCCCCCCTGCCAATTATCAATTGTCGTTAATTAGACATGTTTGGCATGTGTTGTAAAAACGGTAGACTGCCCCCGCCCACCTGCTAGGCAGAACAGAACAGAACAGAACTTCTGTTCTGCTAGGCAGGAAATACGACTGGAATTCATGTAAACTTTCCAATCAAACTGGAAAAAAAGCATGACTTTAAACAAAAATGTGTTCTTCAATTAAATGTGAAAAACGATTATTCGTATTGGTTTTTTTTATATTCGAATATTATCCAATATTCAAATATTCGAGTATTCGGTCCCATCCCTAATAAACACTAATTGCGGAGAGTTGTTGTTCTTGAAACACATGTTGCTGAGAGAGTTGTTGTTCCTTTAACTCATGTTGCGAAGACAGTTGTTGTTCCTTACTCTCATGTTGCGGAGATAGTTATTCTTGCTTAAACTCATGTTGCGAAGAGAGTTGTTGTTCTCGTTTAAGGAACAACAATTTTCTCAGCACCATGAGTTTAAAGAACAACAACTTCCTCCACAACATGAGTTTAAAGAACAACAACTCTCCTACCAACATGAGTTTAAAGAACAACAACTGTCCGCAACTTGAGTTTAAAAAACAACAACTCTCCGCAATAAGTGTTTATAAAACAACACTTCTCTCCGCAACATGAGTTTCAGAAACAAAAACTCTCTCCGCAACATGAGTTTAAGGAACAACAACTCTCTCCGCAACATGAGTTTAAAGTTGCAGTCCATAAAATATTATAATGTTATTAAATAAGTGATTTCATACAGGCACTGTTATTTGTCCGAGGTCTCAATACAGCTGACCAAGGACAAATGGCAGTGCCTGTATGAAATCACGTATTTAAGTAGTATTTTATTTGTCAACATAACATTATTGACTAAAATTCCTAACCCCATGAAGGTTATTATGAAGGATAATAAGAACTTCAAGTATTTGAAATACATAACACTGGAAATTGTACAAATCCGATTTTTTGTGTGTTTTGTTGTATTTATTTCAAGATGGCGTCATTTTGTTTCTAAAAGCTTTCATATTTCCAATGTCATATAGGAACAGGTCAACTGACCAATCAAAAGCGCTAAATATCATACAGGCCAATCACATTGCTTTGATCCCATACAGGAACAGTTGAATTGATGTAGGAACAGTTGATCGTTTTATTTACTCATGCTAACTAATATAAGACGTGCATTATTACTGATGATGTCCGTAATATTGTAAAGTTGATTAATAAAATTCAATACATCTTAAATTGGCATAAGTTCTAATGAACGTAAATGACGTTCATTTGACTGAACACTGTTTCTTATTTACGATTGGCATTTTATAACGTGTGCTTTCGAAAATGCTTGGTACGAACGGAATATACGCTAATGTACATGTCGATATACTCCAGAGGCATCACCAACTATTGCACACAGAAACTATGCGATAAAAAAACAGTTACCAAAACGTTATTATTCTACCGATTTAAATGCGTTTTTTTGTATTTTGGTCGGTAAGGTGTCCATTAGAAGTAATTTCTGCAACGTTGTATTCTTATAACATATATCTGGACTGCTGCTTTAAGAATCAACAACTCTACTCCCAACATGAGTTTAAGGAACAACAAGTGACTCCGCAACATGAGTTTAAGGAACAACAACTCTCTCCCCAACATGAGTTTGAGGAACAACAACTCTCTCCGCAACATGAGTTTAAAGAACAACAACTCTCTCCGCAACATGAGTTTAAGGAACAACAACTCTATCCGCACCACGAGTTTAAGGAACAACAACTCTTTCTCCCTCTACAACCCAAGTCTAAGGAACAACAACTTTATCCGCAACACGAGTTAAAGGAACAATAACTCTATTTCCCTCTGCAACACAAGTCTAAAGAACAAAAACTTTATCCGCAACACGAGTTTAAGGAACAATAACTCTCTCTCCCTCTGCAACACAAGTCTAAGGAACAACAACTCTCTCCTCAACATGAAATTAAGGAACAACAACTCTGTCTACTAAATTCGAAACTGGTCACGAATACAGCAACCAGCAATCCTAATATTTACGTCACTGATTACAAGTGCTATTAATCCCAGATATTACCATAATCTAGACGCCTTTGCAATACTTTCCACAATTGTGCGACCTACGTCATACAGTATATCATAATCCGTGCTCTGTTAATCTCAAACATAAATGTATTTGTCACTTTTATGAAGTATCATTATTCATTGACCTGGAATTTTACCAGGGATTACAATGCAATCAAGGACTGTGAACTGTGACTGCTTGGTCGTAAATATACGCTTAATTAACCTGAAATATATTTTATTAAAGAATGCCGATAGTTTGTTCGCTTTAGACAAATACACAGAAAAAGTATTTGATAACGGAATAAGTCGATAACGAATAACTATAGCAATAATCATATAATAATAAAATTAATAATAATAATAATAATTCGCATTAAAGGGACCAGTTGACAAATAAAAAAAATTCGTCATAGATTCGGAAAAGAAATTATACATTATATACAAACAAGCGAAATAACACTCATGACTAAGAAATATATTGGAAAGTTTTGACAGAGAATCCATAAACAGTTATAATCACATTCGTATACATACTAAACAAAAATTCTTCAAAATTTTGCAGACTGCAAGACGTATTTTATCCACACGTGTATGAATCAAATTTCTCGGATATCTGGACATTCTCGTACTGAATTTGGTTGTTATTATCGTGAACTTATGTCAAGAGCCCACGCTACGGGGGTGACTTTCAGGTTATTCCACTTGATTCGTGGGTGAACGCCGCCCAGTAATCCGAAGTCGCAAGTCTTTGACAAACCTGAAAACACATTGTTTTCATCTTACCTTATCTCATAGCGTAAACGTGTTTCGAGAAGCACGCGTTGCATTGGCGATAAAATCATGTACGATGACTGTTTTTAAAGTGTTGTAAAATTTGTATGTATTAGTGTATTTCTGCGATATTTTCATATGATGATAACTAATAAATGAAATTTGTCTTGTTGTTTTGTTTATTACATTATCATTAAAGGGACCAAGATAGGAGACAAATTAAACGAACTCCCCCAACAGCCCTCGTATAAGTATGGCGACGCAAATTGTCGTATTTAAAGGTAAATGAAGCTTGTCGTGGGAAAACCGGCCTTCCCACCGGCCTAAATGTATGTGAGTAAAGTGTCGTTCCGGATCAGTCTGTGCGGACTACTCCGGGACGACAATTTCCGTTCCGGATCAGTCTGTGCGGACTAATCCGGGACGACAATTTCCGCTTTTATGGTATTTTCAGTTGCAAGGAAGTTTCTTCGTAACGTAAATCCACTGTAGGCGGAAAGTGCCGTCCCGGATTAGCCAGTGCGGACTGCTCACATACATTTAACCCGATTGTCCCACGACACGCCTCAAATATAGATACACGTAAACTACTGGTAATTTCGATTCGACAGTTGCTCTTATATATTTTCCAATTAAGAAATTCACAAACCCCTGACTTAAGTGCGCGATTTTCCAACGAAGCGTATTTCAGGTGCCGATCAGATAGGAATTTAATTATTGTGAAAATGAAAACGTACGTAGATCTAATTTGAACGGCAGTGTTTTATAGATTTTAGTTTATGTTCTCTTCGGCTGCGGGCAGAGCATTGGATACAGGATACAAGAAACTATATATAAAGTCGGAAACTAATAAATGACGAAATGATAACAAGCATTCGTTAATAACAACATCTCACAATCAAACATTGTTCCTTAAACTCATGTTGCTAAGAGAGTTGTTGTTCCTTAAAAAAGAACAACAACTCTCCGCAACGCGAGTTTAAGGAACAACAACTCTCTTTGCCATATGGGTTTAAGGAACAACAACTCTCTTTGCCATATGGGTTTAAGGAACAACAACTCCCTCCGCAACATAAGTTTAAGGAACAACAACTCTCTCAGCAACTTCGGGTTTAAAGAACAGCATCTCTCGCCGCAACATGAGCTTAAGGAACAACAACTCTCTCCGAAACATGAGTGGAATCAACAACAACTCTCCGCAACATGAGTTTAACAAACAACAACTCTCTCCGCAACATGAGTTTAAGGAGCAACAACTCTCCGCAATAAGTGTTTAAAGAACAACAACTGACTCCGCAACACGAGTTTAAAGAACAACAACTCTTTCAGCAGCATGAGTGTAACAAACAACAACTCTCTCCGCAACAAGATTTAAGCAAGAACAACTATCTCCACAACTTGAGTGTAAGGAATAACAACTCTCTCAGCAACATGTGTGTAGGAAACAACACCTCTCTCAAAAACATGAGTGTACGGAACAACAACTCTCTTCGCAACATGAGTTTAAGAAAGAACAACTATCTCCGCAACATGAGTGTAAAGAACAACAACTGTCTCCGCAACATTAGCTTAAGGAACAACAACTCTCTCAGCAACATGAGTTTAAAGAACAACAACTCTCCCCGCAACATGGGTTTGAAGAACAACAACTCTCCGCAATAAGTGTTGAAAAGAACAACAACTTATTCCGCAACATGAGTTTAAGGAACAACAACTCTCTCCGCAATATGAGTTTTAGGGACAACAACTCGTGATTCTCTAGTAAGTTAATTAGGATAGGAGCGATGGGAAACACTCCGGGTCCTCACATAATGCAGCCTCATTCGCGGAAGGACCTCATAAACTTCCAAATACACACACGATCCACACAATGCTACCGCAGTGAAAAAGGGCGGAGCCTACGGATGATATCAACGTATTGATGCGCGAATCGCATAAAAGAAATCCAAACGTGTTGTTTTTTTTTGAAGGTTAAATTTTAAAGCATACACACAATTGTAATTAGAATTGTAATTATAAGAATTGAGACGCTCATTTCGGCACTTCATCGATGCATGAAGGTCACTTTATTGTACATCTAATTTGTAGATAAAGCCTTTGGCTTTAACATGTTACGTAGGTTAGATTTTACTGGTATCAACACATTATTTTATGCCCATTTTTCTGACTACTTAGAATATTATCAGTATGATACACACAACCAAAGTGGTTACGAATTGACCGAGATGGTTACGAAATGGCCGATCGATGCGTACGAAATAACCGAAAATGAATGGTTACGAAATGGCTATGTTACTATGTTACGACGAAATAACCGACCCCCCCCCCCACCCCCACGAAAATTGACCTTCATACAATCGATGAAGCGCCGAAAAGAGCGTTTCAATTCGTAAATGAAATTAGACCACAGTTGCTGTCAGCCAGCCAATCACAGGCAAGAATAGCCGTTTATTAAATCCCATAGTACACGGCTATAGTATTGCCTAAGTAACCCGCACTGCCCGTGCGCTGGTGTGTGTAGTACATTTTTATCGAGTGCACCGGGATTTTCCCCCATATGGCCATCGCCCCCAGAAGACTTGTTAGTTGGGTTATGGGGGATAGTGCAAGATACAGGAGACGCCCCGTTCCAGAGGCGACCCTGGGTCTTTTAGTGCCCGGTGTGAAGCACCTAGTACACTGCACCTCGGTTTAACGTCTCATGCGAAAGACGAGTTAGTAGGTTAGGGAGTAGCGGGGGCTCGAACCTGCGACCCCTGGGTGGTGAAGCCAGTGCGTTACCACTAGACCACGGATCCGCCACTTGCCCGTGCGCTGTCTGTAATTACGGTTCGTTGTATTTGGGTCAACAAAAGGCCAACTAAATTTAGCCGTGGGTTAGTGTACTCTGTCATATGGAATTTTCGTCCCAAAATATCATTCATTTGTAAATTTAATCTAATGCATAGTTATAAACTAGTATATACACTGTGCACATTTCCTTTTATATAGTCACCAGTTTAAAATATTAATTAAATGTAATTATGAGGTATTCAAAGATACATTACCCTTCAATTTCATACAAAATGTGAAAATAATGTACAGTAATAATAAAATATAGTTAGAATGATTATTATTGAGTTGTAAAAGGGACACACATATAAGCTTGGTATAGTGAAAACAACTTTATTTTGCAATAAAACTCAAAATGTAAACACACGTTCAAAAAATGGTTTCGCTATGTTTGTTATTATTTTTAGTATGTCAAAGTTATATTTGTGTATCATTTGACTTTTCTTAAAAAATAATATTTAACTCTATTTGATAACTCTATTATAGTATGTTATTTGATTATGCAATTTTTTTGTCTTTATTAGGATTGTAAAAACTACTGTTCCGTGTAGAATTGTGTTTGCGATTACTTGTTTAATGGTAATTTTACTGTACCAAAATGATCGTAAGTAATTAGAAACCGAATGTAGACTACGTGAATGTAAGCCTTTTAAATTTATTGTCTTCAAGCCACTTTATCTTTTTATTATTTCTTGTTTGAGGTATGTGCTAGTAAAAATAACTGTTTTGTTTAGGAAATCTCTAAAAATTTCATACTACTGACATTCGTAGTTTTCAAGACCATATCAATATTGGCTATACATATAAGATCATTTAATACAATGTAACATCATTTCTTAAACTATTATGTTATCTGTAATATTATACAGGATGATGTGAAGCATAGACAACTTCAAATTTTAAAATAAGAAAAGTGTGACTATATTAGTATGCATTAAACATGGCAACACATTAATGTTTTTACTCCCATAAAATGTGAATGGCTAGTTATATAAGTGTAAATTTACCTGATATTTGTCTAGTGCTCGCAATGTCGACGTTGATCTATAGGCTACTCGTCTTTTTGGCGAGGGTCAGTTTAGGACATGATTTGGATTCGGTACCGATTCACTACGAAAAGAAATCCTCATACAACACGAAAAGAAACTACATGTAATGCAATATGTAAAGGCCAAACAGACGAATATCCTTAAGAGCAATGTCGACATAATGAGGACTAGAGAAATATCAGGTAAATTTACACTGTAACTAACAGTAATATTTGATTGGAGTAATAAACATATAACGAGTTGCCATTTAAAATGCATAGTTTAGTACTTGCATTGTTCTTATTTTAAATTTGACGTTGTCTATGCTCTATATGTATAAGATTACCAACAACAGAATAGTTTTAAAATGATGTTACATCGTATGAAATGATCTAATATAATTATAGCACAAATATTGATATGGTATTGAAAAATGCGAATGCCAGTTATATGAGATGTCCTAAACGGAAAAGTTACTAGGACATGCCTCAAACAAGGATAAATGAAATGATCAAGTGATTTGCAGACAAAAGAAAATTTAAATGTCTTACATACGCTCAGTCCACTTTCCGTTTCTGAATATTAGCGACCATTATGGTACAATAAAACAACAGTTAAACAAGTAATCGCAAACACAATCCAGAATTAACGGGATATTATTTTTTAACAAACATAATAAAGACAAGAAAATATAATAATCAAATTGCATAATACCTTAATGATACTACGCAAATGGTGTTAAATTATTATGTTTTAGAATAAGTCAAATAGTACACACAAAATATATATTTGACATAGTAACAACACTCACACAAAGTGTATACTCAATCTAAAGAAACGTTGAAAGGCGATACTACTTTCCTCAAAGTTATTTTGCAAATATAATTGCCAAATAAAGTTCTTTTGCTGTATCAAACTTATAAATATGCGCCTTTTCCAACCAAACAATAACAATTCAAATTATGTATATATGATTATTATGTACATTGAATTCGTATCTTATATGAAATCGAAGGGTAATGTATATCTGAAGACCTCATAACAGTATTACATTTAACAAAGGAAATATTCACAATGTATACTAGTTTATAATAATACATTAAATTTAGCAAAAATTGACCAATGAATGATTCTTTTTTATTTCTTCAGTTCGGGACGAAATCCCATAGGACAGTATACACAAACCCAAGGCCAAATTTAGTTGGCCTTTTGTTAACCCAACTACAGTGAACCGTATTTAAGACAGTGCACGGGCAGTGTGGGTTATTTAGGGAAAAAAATAACCGTGTACTATGGGATTTAGTAAACGGCTATTCTTGCCTGTGATTGGCTGGCTGACAGCAATTGTGGTCTAATACATGTATAACCAACACTTACGATTTTTTTTGATGTCAGGACAAGTTTTCTACCTTTAGCCGGGTATATAAATAACAAATAATTAGTATTGCACAGTTTATTACATAATCCACATATATGTATACATAATAATGCTCTTCAAATAGAAGGTAAAAATACAAAATTGAATCTCTTACAAAAAGTGCTTCATATATTAAACCGTAACAGGGGTTGTCACAAAAGCAATTCGCTGCCAATATTTGACCTGCATTATACTTGTACATGCATTATTCAATGTCGTCACTTAAACATTCCCTATTTGTACACAACCCTTTATAGCGCAGAATCGGATTTTTTTTTATTTCACGACTTAACTTTGAAATGAATTAGAGGCAGTTGTAACAGTGAGATGTAAGAATAGCATTCCATATCGTGGGTGTTTAACAAAGCTTAACCATTGTTGAATATTACGGATAGAGTAAAACAAGAATTATCTGACTACAAGTAACTTGTACAAGTACAAGTAACGGAGATTTTTAAATGACATGCATGTACGTTTAAAACAATTAAAATGCACAAACGGCATAACAGAATGTGTTTTTGACAAAGATTAATCTATGTTCAAAGTATTGTGGTTAATTAAAACAATAATTGTTTTAATTAACCACAATACTTTGAACATATATAATAATTATATATTACAAAGATTAATCTAACTAATACGAAAAAAACATTTTAAAAGGGACTTGCTCACAGATTTTTGTACTTTTGTAAGTATGCAATTAACTTTACAGATTTAAGCATCAGAACTAAAAAGATCAAGTCTAATAGCAAGAAAATGATAAAAAAAGGAGAAGAAAAAAAAGTTGCTGCCTCACGGGTTCGAACCTCAGATCTCCAAATTAAAAGGCTAACGCCATAACCACTCGGCCATTCCGATTTCTATAATAGGCCCAGTATTTTGACTTTTTGTAAGTGATCCGCGTAATGTAAACAATTTTATCGAAACGAAAAGAACAGAACCGAAAAACTCCAAATTATTCAGTCGTTAAGCGTTACGAACGCGTTATAATTTTATCAACTTCAACTGATGATTACTCCTAAGCGAAACGTTATTTACAGTATATATCTATGTCACTAGTGTTATTTCGCTCCTTTATATACACAGTTCCTTTTTTTGAAATCTGCTACAAAAAGTTGGAAAATTGTCAATTTGTCAATCTGTGAACAGGTCCTTTTAAAAACAAGACAGACATGCATCATCGTATATTATAGACTATTTTAATGTAAAAGTGGCGTATCATTATGTGGTTATTGAACAATGCAAACCATTGTCCAATATTCTGTGGTAAATAGAGAATTTAACAATTACATTTTTAAAATTAATTTGAAGAAACTATTTTGAATAGACATGCATGTATATGGAAGACAATTAAAAAGTGAATGGCATTCCTTAATGTGGTTAATTAACACAGCTTAACAGTTGCTAAATAAGCTGGGGGAAAATTATATGACTTGTAACAAATTTGAAGAAAATACACACCACAACAGAACAATATGTCCTAAGCATTAACAATACATGTAGTTTGAGCCGATAAATAGTACATGTATGTTTTACATAAATGAGCCCTAAAAGGTTGCCCTAGAGACAGTGTAGATGATATAAAAGCATTCTGAATATACTAGAAGCTGCATTCTTAACAGATATACGGCAATTAAAACGACTAATAATCCTTCGGCTTGAATTCCGTTTTTTGAACTTCATGTCATCTGTTTCCAGCAAGACATAAAGACTAACTAACTCATTTGTAACTTGCCAAATGCCGCTGAACTTTGCTTTAAGTTTGTTTGGCAAACTGTTTACACGTAAGCTCGGACACATTGACCTGACACTCTTGAAATCAATTAGCATGATTACGCCCTTGGATTATATAATAATAACCAACTTTAATGTGTCCGATCTATATCATCTATAAAATTTAGGACATTTGAGGCGTGTCATGGGAAAACTGGCCTTAAATCATGTGCGTAAACTGTCATCCCGGATCAGCCTGTGCAGTCCGCACACGCTTAGGGGGCACTTTCCGCTTTTAATGTTTTTTATGTTTCAAGGATTCCCTGAAACATAACAAACATTAAAAGCGGAAAGTGCCGTCCTGCGCACTAATCCGGGACGACACTTTATGCACATGCATTAAGTCTGGTTTTCCCACAACAAGCCTCATTTGTGTCATGATTTTCATAATAGTTTCAGTATTTCTACACAAAACAATAATAAGAGAGCATTAGAAACACCATTATGCCAAATTGCTGATCCAATGATTATTTCCTACAAAAGGACCAATTCAGAATCCCACAAAACCTGTATTTAAACACAGTTGGAATGCAAAACGTTTCAAAATCTGCAGGGACAAAATTCAAAATGAGAATAATGTTGTAAATCATCATAACAACACCGAGCTCAACTAACATGCTACTTGCTTAAATACCTTACTAAATTAAAATCATCATTTTTGTCCCAACTGGAAAAATTTCTCCATACAAATTTCCAATATAATGGGTAACAGACCCATTCCAGACAATGTAAAGAGAATGACTGCGATTCACTTTGTTTCAGCAGGCTAACCACTAACAAATTGCAATGTATTCCCAATATTTAAACTCATAAATTTTTTTGATATTGTGTATATGTAAAAAATGTAATACATATTACAAATGCCGGGTTGTGTTTGAAAACCTTGTTATTTACGTTGCATAACATGCTAAATCATTCTTCTTCCCCTGTTCAGTGTGCTGTAGTAATGACAAGTAATTTAATATTACAGACTCAACACATGCAGATTTTTTTCTTAAGCTTCGTATATATGTGTACACTGGGCTTGCATTAAAGGAAGTTTGGGAGTAATTTACTCCCAGTTTTTGTCACAGGGCTTCCAAAATTGCAGCATGGAAGTATCAAAATGTCAAAAGAATGCTTAAGACTTCCAATAACCATCCCTTGCAAGTGAGGAATTCCAAAATGTTCACCTAAGTACAAGTCCTAATTATAATTAAAAGTTTACAATAGGTGAATACAGTGAAATAATACGTGTACTAAGACTACATGCTGTGAAAATTGTAATGTACATATTTATGTTGCACAATACTGTCAAAACTTCCAAATATTATGAGTAAACTTCCAATTCAGAGGCTAGGAAGTTCAAACTTCCAGTTTTCAAAAATTAATGAAGGCCCTACAGTTATGAACTAAGTAAAAAACAATCTGTGTTAAAGAAAATCATGCACCTTTTAAAGTGACAGAAATATGACCAGTTGGAAGTTAAAGTCTTTAAGATATCAGTAATTGTTATCTTAAAGCGATTTTATTCTTTTGTAGATTTATTAATACATCATTTTGAACGTCACTGATTTCTTTGCTCTTTGTAAGCGGTTTTGTGGATTCTATGCGCTGAAATTTAAATACAGTATTATCGAACACTTACTACACTACTAACCCTTATAAATTGTCTGATTCACAAGGCTAAAAACTAACATAACAAGCAGAAATCCTTACTTGATTCAACACAATTACAACTCCTGTACTTGAAATATTACACAAACTTATTGCTAGCATCAGGGAAGACAATACTAGTACTGTATCATTTATAAAACCAACAAAGGCTTTGATGATAATAAACATTGATGAATGTTATTATATAATTCGTCAAATATATAAACATACATTTTGTATAGGATAGATCTACAGCAGCCGTGTTCTATGAATTTTAGAAACGAGCGTAGCTTAATTTTGTAAGTAAGCGAGCCTTTGGCGAACTTACTAACGAATTTTTTGGATGAGTTTAATAAAACATGATATGAAATGACAATGAGTGTCAGATCTTTTTTATAACATGCTTTTAAACGAAAAAAATGCTTCTAATTTTACCAAAGCATGTCGATAAATCCTAAAAATTATTTACTGCATTGAAGTCATTTCATGTTGACGACGTAATTTCATCAAAATAGCGTCATGCGATTGGTCAGTCAACAAGAGCTGTCAGAGGACAGCGCGCTCGACTATTCGAAGTATTTCAGTTGGTACATATTTTGGATAGTGAAAGGGGCATAAATTTGTTCAAATACAATATTTTTCAGTGAAGCCTTGTATAGTTTATACATTTTTGGAACAAAAACTTTAACCACAAAGTCTATGTAAAAAGTGGGATAACTCTGTCAAAATACAAAAAAGAGTTATGGGTAATGTTGCCCTTTATACTGGAGTTGATGACAAAGGTTAATTCTAAGTTTCAACTTATGTAGTTTTGAAGTTACAAAACTGTTGAATACCAGAAACACTATGTGAAAAAGGGGCATAACTCTGTCAAAATACAAAACATTGTTATGGGTAATGTTGCCCCTGATACTCGAGTTGATGACAAAGGTAAGTTCCAAGTTTCAAGTGAATAACTTATGTAGTTTTGAAGTTACCAAACTTTTGAATATAAACTTTAAACAGAAAATCTAAGTGAAAAGGGGGAATAACTCTGTCAAAATACAAAATAGAGTTATGGGTAATGTTGCCCCTGGTACTAGAGTTCATGATAAAGGTTAGTTCCAAGTTTCAAGTGAATAACTTGTGTAGTTTTGAAGTCACAAAACGTTTGAATAAAAACTTAAACAGAAAATCTATGTGAAAAAGGGACATAACTCTATCAAAATAAAAAATAGAGTTATGGAGAATGTTCACCTGATACTGGAGTTGATGACAAACGTATATTCCAAGTTTCAAGTGAATAGCTTTTGTAGTATTGAAGTTAAAAAACTTTTGAATATTAACTTTAACCAGAAAATCTATGTGTAAAAGGGGCATAACTCTGTCAAATACAAAACAGAGTTATGGGGAATGTTGCCCCTGACAATGGAGTTGATGACAAAGGTTAGATCCATGTTTCAAGTGAATAACTTATGTAGTTTTGAAGTTACAAAACTTTTAAATATAAACTTTAACCAGAAAATCTATGTGAAAAAGGGGCATAACTCTTGTCAAAATACAAAACAGAGTTATACGGAATGTTGCCCTCGATACTGGAGTTGATGACAAAGCTTAGTTACAAGTTTCAAGTTAGTAACTTATGTAGTTTTGAAGTTACAAAACTTTTGAATATAAACTTTAACCAGAAAATTAAGTGAAAAAGGGGCATAACTCTGTCAAAATACAAAACAGAGTTATGGGGAATGTTGCCCTGACACTTGAGTTGATGACAAAGGTATATTCCAAGTTTCAAGCGAATAACTTATGTAACTTTGAAGTTACAAGACTTTTGAATAAAAACTTTTAACCAAATTCAGACGTGGACGCGGAAGCCGACGCCGGGGGTAGTAGCAAAGCTCACCTATCCTTCGAATACTCGAGCTAAAAATATGTAGCCAATGAAAACGCTCAAAATGTTATCTTACACATATGTAAGATAAAAAATATTCATAATGGTTGTATTACATGGAAAACAAGGTATAGCATGTGATAAAAATTATTTCTGGCAAAAATATGTCAAGTCATAATGCCCCTGTGGTTAAATTCCTACGCATCAGAACTCTACATTGTTGTTTATTGGCCAATAAGCAACGATAAATGGAATATTTATTTCTTGAATTTTCTACAGTTTAAATTTCTCAGATATATTAAATAAAATAAATTAGGCTCAATGGTAAGAAATTCAATTTAAGCTTTTGAATAATACAAACTAATAGGTAACTAAAAGTGAAAAATAGCTTCCCAGATTAATAGCAGAACATATTTATGGCACACAAATCCAGATGCACTGGCATTATGACTTGGCTAAACCCGGGACTCTGCCAAAACATAAAGCAGCTGGACTAACCAAACAAAATATTCTATTGAGAAAGTCGGAAGTACATGTATGGCGAGACTGGAACCAATAACCTCCGGGAGTGATGGGCCGATAATCGACTCGAGTCCATTAATCGTCGCGCTAAGATTTGTAATCGCGAACGCCGACTTTGAATTCTGACAATCTATTAATCGAGAATAGATAAAATGTTTAATATGTATAGTGTTTTGTGTTCTGTGCATTTTTCAGTCAGATAAACTTTGGTCAAGTACATTTACTATAAAATGCAAGTAGATTCTCAGAAACAATGCGACTTTTTCATGTACACAACCCGATTTTCTTTTCTTTTCCCACCCACATTTTTCCCCCAAATCTCATCAAAATATACAATGCACGATTCTAAAATCAACAATAAGTAATTAAAGTCTGTATCTATCGTCTTTATTAATTTATATAATCTTATCCTCAGCATTAAAGGCATATCAAAATGCTGTACCACTACAGGGAAATTAAGTTATATGTGCTAACATAACACTCATAAGAGAACTTTATCATCACTAGTCTGTCATTGAATTTGTATTGTAAAAGCCATGTCAGATTAATATGAGCTCTACTTGTTGGTTAACCTAAATCTACCGTTGAACATTGTGTATAGGTGTGCTAGCTTTGGATCAGTTGTTTTCAATTAAAATATTAAACAGTATAAATACAATATCAACCATCATTTGTATTTCCAAACATAGTAGATTATTATTAAGAGTAACATAAGTATACAATTTATTTACACATTTAACTTGATATTGTAAAGAATGGAAAAGATATAGTGCACAACTATCGATTATAACCAATTATCACATCGATTGAACTGGTCGATTAATCAATTGGCCGTTTTCAACCGATTTGCCCATCACTAACCTCCATATCCAAAATCTGTCACACTAACCACTCTGCAAGATTGACGTACATGCATTAGCATGTATTTATAACGCTATGTAAAACACTTTAGCATTTTAACCATTTCAACTGACGTAAATTTATAAATGAAACATTATTTCCAATATTTTTATGTGTCAGTAATGTCATTTCGTTTCATTATATGTAATGGACTATATGATCTTTGTCGTGGGAAAACCGGTCTTAATGCATGTGCGTAAAGTGTCGTCCCGGATTAGCCTGTGCAGTCCGTACAGGCTAATCCGTGAAGGCACTTTCCGCTTTTATGGTATTTCATGTTTCAATGAAGTCTCTTCTAACTATAAATCCACTTTAGGCGGAAAGTGTCGTCCCCCATTAGCCTGTGCAGACTGCACAGGCTAATCCGGGATGACACTTTACGCACATGCATTAAGTCCGGTTTTCCTACGACGCACCTCATATTCTTTTTGGAATATATGACAAAAACTGTGAATGGGTCTTCCAACAAACCTACAAAATATACACACACAGACATTAACAATCAGTTATTTGCATAAATAATACAACAGATGCGTGTCATTGGAAAACCGGGCTTAATGCATGTGCGTTAAGTGTCGTCCCTGATCAGCTTGTGCAGTCCACACAGGCTTATCCGGGACGGTACTTTATGCACGTGCCTTAAGCCTGGTTTTGCCATGGAACGCCTCGATATTATTATTTCAGATCTAAACCTGAAACAGCGGTCTCACAAATCTTAAACAGTACTTCTTTAAATATACCACTTTACCAAAGTTTATTAGACTGTTGCGAAATAATATGACTTGTGTTGAAAGCCTTAGGCTAGAAATCTTATTATCTATACATAAACCTAAAGATAAATAAAGGCCTGAGTAAACTGACTATACCAGCAGAAAAAATACTTTTCTAGCTCAAAACATATCATGCGTAAAACCGTTTGATTATCATAACATAACATTCTCTAACATCAAGATATCAAGATAGTACTAATATGCCACTAAGGCAATTGTCAATTACACTGTAACAGTTCTTCATCAATAATCCTGTAAATCTGGTCTAAGCAATGATAACTCAAGGACGGCCTAGCATAAATGCTTATTCTGCAGTTCTGCACAGATTTGTCCATTTCCGCTACATACAAGGCTCCACATAGTTTCCTGGGAAAAGGCCCGTAACTCCGTTCAGCACCCCCTCGTACCAGCCATCGTCGTTCTTCTTAAGGACGTATAGGACAGAATTCTCACTGAACGACAACTCGTCTTCTTTGCATGCTTGGTAGTCAAAAATGGCTATCACTGAAATAAACAGAAGAGTTGTGCCACTGACATTGGCTACACTGAACCATTAGAGAAGAAACATGACATTACCGCATGTGTATAGAGAATATAGGGTTAGTGTTGAGTAAAGATAAGTTTGGTTAGCGAGGCTTATAAAACATGAATAGCGAGCCTTGGCAAGTGGTGCACAATTTGGTGCCGAGCAATAAACTTATCTCTGATCAACACTTACCTAGTATTCTATTTATGGTACGAAGATGGGTCATCCTAGTCATCATTTTCTGCATTTGTGTTGAAAATACACAAAATAAAACATACTCAATAACACAAAAAAACATAAAACGACGTCATGAAAATCAACAAAATGACGTCCTTATACTGCCCGTGTTTGCTTTATACCACAGTGTGAATAAAGCTAAGTTTATCCATGCGGTGCCCGTGTTTGCTTTATACCACAGTGTGAATAAAGCTAAGTTTATCCATGCGGTGCCCGTGTTTGCTTTATACCACAGTGTGAATAAAGCTAAGTTTATCCATGCGGTGTCCGTGTTTGCTTTATACCACAGTGTGAATAAAGCTAAGTTTATCCATGCGGTGTCCGTGTTTGCTTTATACCACAGTGTGAATAAAGCTAAGTTTATCCATGCGGTGCCCGTGTTTGCTTTATACCACAGTGTGAATAAAGCTAAGTTTATCCATGCGGTGTCCGTGTTTGCTTTATACCACAGTGTGAATAAAGCTAAGTTTATCCATGCGGTGTCCGTGTTTGCTTTATACCACAGTGTGAATAAAGCTAAGTTTATCCATGCGGTGTCCGTGTTTGCTTTATACCACAGTGTGAATAAAGCTAAGTTTATCCATGCGGTGTCATTTCAACAATGTTGGCACGATCATGGGATAAAAAATATTTATATCCCCCATCTTACATTTTCAACTCATTTATATCCCCCACCTTACATTTTCAACTCATTTATATCCCCCATCTTACATTTTCAACTCTATCTGCTAATTATCCTACGTTTATTGTGTAATATTATTATGACATGAAAGGGTAATGAACCTGTCAGTTTGGAATATGGCAAAAAGTACCTGTACATAATTTGGCATATTTCTCTCAGACAGAATTTGCATTGGCTATTGGACTTAATTTTTATCATTACTAGCCATGTTATAAAACAACATCAATTTACACAAATGCAACAAACAACCTATTGTGTGCCTGGAAGTTATACAATTTACGAAAAGTGCTTTGGATGGACTAAAATGTTAAATGTGGCTATTATCCCCAAGTGACTTGACAGTTTGGCTAGGGGACTGCTGAAGGACACTGGGATTCAGTGCTAGACATTTAGTGAGAACAACAAGCAAGATTTAACTTATGATACAGCATAAAAGGCCTTCAGCTGTGGAATGACATTGTTTGTTTGTTTGGATTTTTCGCCATTTTTAACAGTATTTCAGTCATATCAAGGCGGTCAGTTAGCCTACTTACACTTTTCCTGGGCAAGCTTAGCCGATCTAAGTGGTTTACCAGTACTAAGTGCACATACTTGTGCCAGTAACTGACAACTGCCCTACTTGAATCAGAGGTAGGGGGAGAATGGCCGTAGAAATAATTTCATGACCAATCCCCACACAAGTTATGTGGCCAGGCTGGGGTTCGAACTCACGAACCCCCGATTGAAAGTCCAGCGCTCTACCGACTGAGCTAGCCGGGATGACATTGTGTACCTTTCTCGAGATAGGTGTCAGGTACGTAGGACTGGAACATGTGCGGCCCAGTGGTGGCGTACTGGTCCTCGTCTTGCTGGTACGAAGATGGGTGGGGACCCAGGTTATCCTCGTCATCATCAAACTGAGGGGGCGGGGCATCAAACTCCGGCGCCGGCGGCAACGGGACCTCTGAAAAAGGGCAAAAAGCATACAATTATACGGTTATTTGTGAATTTCGGTCCAAGGGAAACAATCCCACAATTAAATAATTTTTGGACTTTTGGTCGAAAGGCAACAATCATAAAATTAAATGGTGATTTGTGACTTTTGGTCCAAGGGCAAATGATTTTTTTACTTTAAGTCCTAGGCCAACAACCACAACATTAAAATGGCGAGTTGTGACTTTAGGTTGAAGGGCAACACATTTTTTAAATTAAACGGCGCATCTAGACTTTTGGTTAAATGGTGATTTGTGACTTCTGGTAAAAAGGCACAACATTTTTATTAAATGGTGATTTTTAGACTGTTGGCGGAAGCCAACGGTCTATTGAGAGGGGAATTTCCAAAACAGGTATCGCGGAAAACTACTTCTTTTCTTTGCAGGCTATTAGTAGGTAAATCGAAACCAGAATGGGTCCTTCTTCAAAACAGCAAAATGTCACACACATTTTCTTACATTTTAATTATTAAAGTTAATGTACGTAATATGCATTATAATGTGTATATCATGTGATTTATTACAATTACAGTTTGTAAAAAGGTCAATTTATTACAAAATAACTTTAAACTAATGACATCCCTACTTTTGCTATTTACTTGTATGTAACCGAAATATTTACTGGAGTGTCATGGAATAAGGCCACCAAATTAATGCGCTACATCGGTTATTTTTGACTTGTTGCGAAAGTATTTTTTCTTCATACCAATTCTCATTCTGCATATTTTGACAACAAATTACTGTAATTTATCTACCAATTCTCATTCTGCATATTTTGACAACAAATTACTGTAATTTATTAATTTTAAACTGTACTATGGACAATCGAGACATTTCATCGTATGATCTATTTTTACTCAGTAGGCTACGAACAAAGATATATAAATAAACATGTTTATTTATAGATCTTTGGCTACAAAGCACTAACAATTGGTTCGCCTAACTACTACGCTTTATCGGTTATTCTGACCCTTGCAGATAGACTTGTTAACTGGCATGTATATAATTGCGTTTGCATAAAACAATTAGCTCGAACAAAATAATTTTTCGTTACTTACAAATTAGTTTTCATTAAGATGCCGAATGCTATTGAATAAGAAGCCAAATTATAAAGTTTAAAGGTGGGGCATTGAACTTCATTCAAACAAATGTTTCATTTTAGCAAAAATGCACTCATAATTCACATGCTTTTAGTTTCTTTTGTCGCCAACAGTCTTTCGAAGCTGTCAGCTTTTTGATTTTACTTCTGGTCCAAAGCCAACCATTGTACAATTAATAGTGATTTGTGCAATCCCGATTGAATGAACTGGTGGTTTTTAACTTTAATATTTAATATCAAAATGGTCATTTTCGGACTTTAGTCTAATGGTAACAATCGTAATATCAAAATGGTCATTTCCGGAATTTAGTCTAATGGTAACAATCGTAATATCAAAATGGTCATTTCCGGACTTTAGTCTAATGGTAACAATCGTAATATCACAATGGTCATTTCCGGACTTTAGTCTAATGGTAACAATCGTAATATCAAAATGGTCATTTTCAGACTTTAGTCTAATGGTAACAATCGTAATATCAAAATGGTCATTTCCGGACTTTAGTCTAATGGTAACAATCGTAATATCAAAATGGTCATTTTTGGACTTTAGTCTAATGGTAACAATCGTAATATCAAAATGGTCATTTCCGGACTTTAGTCTAATGGTAACAATCGTAATATCAAAATGGTCAATTTCGGACTTTAGTCTAATGGTAACAATCGTAATATCAAAATGGTCATTTTCGGACTTTAGTCTAATGGTAACAATCGTAATATCAAAATGGTCATTTTCGGACTTTAGTCTAATGGTAACAATCGTAATATCAAAATGGTCATTTCCGGACTTTAGTCTAATGGTAACAATCGTAACATCAAAATGGTCATTTTCGGACTTTAGTCTAATGGTAACAATCGCAATATCAAAATGGTCATTTTCGGACTTTAGTCTAATGGTAACAATCGTAATATCAAAATGGTCATTTTCGGACTTTAGTCTAATGGTAACAATCGTAATATCAAAATGATCATTTTCGGACTTTAGTTTAATGGTAACAATCGTAAAAGTAAATGGTGATTTGTGACTTTTGATCCAAGGGCAAACAGGTTTTGAATCAAATTGTGATTTGTGACTTTTGATCCAACATTTTTATTTTTACTAGGTAATCCTACACTCGTTGCATTTCCATGAGCCAAAATAAGCAATAGCTACTTAAAGGGGGAGTTTCACAGTTTTTGGCTGTGAGAAATAATGTTCATAAACTGACTGTTTTCCTGTTCTATCATACATATATAATATCCATCGCCATTGATCAAATAAGTATTAAATTCAATATACCTAATGTTACATCTAGCACTTATTGGGTTGTAAGATGGAACGCTGAGGAACAAGGCCAATCATCCAATTAAAATATTTATAAAATATCTTTAAAAATACTTAGATGCTTTAAATTGCAATATTATTTCGCTGTTCGGAAGCAAACATATACTGCTTCAAAACCCCGTTTACACTGTGTTGTTATCCCATCGGGTATGGACACAACACTCGTTTGAATGTGCAGACTGCAAGAAAATGGATAAAAACCTAACTTTCAGTTGATAATAACCGAACGCAATGTATACTAGGAACGGATAAAAATCAAACCAACGTATAAAACTTGACGAATAAACACCTAACAGACTAACATTCTATATAAATGAATGAATATACATGTATGCTGAACGACTATAATGGACCTCCATATATTTCTATTTTCATTCCAATCGTATTGTATAATTTGCTCGTTCACCAGTGACAATTTTCAACGTGTATTTGCAAACTTAACCATGAAAACCTGTGTTGAAAATTGCGAGCTTTTGCTGGACGAATATATAGTTGGAAGTATGGGTATTTCTTGAAATTCTATCCTGATATAGTGCCAAACGATTTGCAAAGACAGAAAAAATCAATTAGTACTACAGACGATGTAGTATATATAGTTCAAAATAATGAAAGTGGAACACCCTTAAAAATATAAAAGCCTAGATCGCATTGATAATGACCCTCTTGTGAAAATATTTGAATGTCCAATGTTTAAGTGTGTATATTGTGATACATCTTTTGAATGTTTAGAGGAAATGATTGAACAAGCACATTAATAATTAAAAGAAATTATTTAATATATACAGAACGAACAGATATCTTATTTTTCAGTTTGTTAGGTTTTATTTCCACATTTTGGACAAGTTTAGGTGGTTCTGGGTAAATTTATGGGCAGCCCAAACAGGCAAGTCCTTCCAAATAGCTATGGGGAACACTGCTGACAATGTAAACCGTGAGGACAATATAACATGTTCCTCATGCACATTCAGCAAAATGAAAACAACAACAAACATCCTTTAATAGGGTGTTGTCGAATACAATCTAGTAGTTTAGCATTGTAGACAATGCTTATAACTTATATAGTTAGCATCAATGGTAAATCACTGAATGCATGTATTTGAACGAATATGCATTTTCTTGTTTCTTTAGTGTTCTTAATCTATTGTCAGGAAATATTACTGAGTTTGTTGGGTGCATATTGTTTCATACTAGAAAACAACAGAAATAACACAACAAAAGGGCCATAAGGCCCTAGGTCACTCACCTTAGGGGCTAAGGAACTAATGTTCTGAGCAAGTGTCATGAAGATTCGGCCAAAAATGTGGCCTCTACAGTGTTCACAAGCTTTTTTTTTCAATTCAGCCTGGTGACTTAGTTTTTGACCCCATGTGACCTGGTTTTGAACGTGTCCCACATATCATTTGGACAAATGTTCTGAGCAAGTTTCATGATGATTGGGCTATAAATGTGGCATCTAGGGTATTTGAAAGCTTTTTTTTTCAATTTGTCCTAGTGACCTAGTTTTTGACCCGACATGAGCTGGTTTTGAACTGATCCGAAATATCATTGAAACAAATGTTCTGAGCAAGTTTCAAAAATATTGTGCACAAAATGGGACTTCTAGAGTGTTCACAAGCTTTTTCTTCAATTTGGTCTGGTGACCTAGTTTTTGATCCCACATGACCCAGTTTCGAACTCATCCAAGATTTTATTTAAACAAATGTTCTGAGCAATTTTCAAGAAGATTGGGTAAATATATGACTTTAAGAGTGTTCACAAGCTGTTTATTCAATTTGACCTAGTGAC
This sequence comes from Congeria kusceri, assembly GCA_027627225.1. NCBI lineage: Eukaryota > Metazoa > Mollusca > Bivalvia > Myida > Dreissenidae > Congeria > Congeria kusceri. Next base: position 68,378,104 of record CM051030.1, read on the forward strand.
TAACCCCACATGACCCAGTTTCGAAGTCGTCCGAGATATCATTAGAACAAATGTTGTGGGCAAGTTTCATGTAGAGTGGGCAATAAATGTGGCCTCTTGAGTGTTCACAAGCTTTTTAAAGTTTTCAATATAGCCATGTAAGGAAAACTGCCCTGCCCCCTGGTGGGCATGTTTTTCAATGGAGCGGAACCATTTTCGAACCCCCCTGAGATATCAAAGAACAAAGTTCTGAGCAAGTTTCATGTTGATTGGGCCAAAATATTCAACTCCTAGAGTGTTCACAAGCTTTTTCTATAGCCATATAAGGAAAACTGCCCCGCCCCCTGGCGACCATGTTTTTTCAACGTTGCGGAACCATTTTCTAACTCGGCCAAAATATCATAAAAACAAATGTTCAGAGGAAGTTTTATGTTGACGACACTTGCATTAAGCCCGGTTTTCCCACATGTGCCTCATATATATTTTCATGAGTCTAAGTCTGTTCTTTATTCTAAAGTCTAATAAGTCTAAGTCTGTTCTTTATTCTGAAGTCTAAGAATGGGTTGGTAAATACAGAAATGAAGAAGCTGAAGTTATGCTCCAACACTATGACAATAGTTTTACTGTTTTTGTTTGAAAACATCGCTCAATGTTTACATAAAGAATTTCAAAGTCAAATATTGTGTACAGTTATGACTGATTTTTCGTTTTTGATCTGCAAGGAGTACGTGCCTTGAGTTGGACATTCATGACTACTGGTCAGTAAAACTAACAAACAAATGCACAACATCTGCAATAAATTGCTGAAAGCGAAATGCAAGTGAAATAGAACAGACTCTTTGGAAAATTCCTCTAAAATGACAAATTTTAATGTATTTCATGTTTTATCAGTCATCAAAATAAGCTGCTTCGCCAAGTAAGCCCACAAAGCTGCAGTCCACAGAATATAATTCAAATACATCTTAAATTGGCATTAGTTCTAATTAACGTTAATGACGTTTACTCAACTGAAAACCGTTTCTTATTACGAAAGGCATTTTACCATGTCTATGTTAGAAAACGCTTTGTACAAGCGGAATACACACTAATGTAAATGCTGCATTTACTCCAGAGGCATCACCAGCTATTGCATACAGAAACTATACGATAAAAAGTTACGAAAACGTTATTACTTTCTCGATTTCAATGCGGTTTTCTGTATTTTGATCGGTAAGATGTCCATTAGAAACGATTTTTCTGCCAAGTTTTATTTTTATTACATATTTCTTGACTGCTGCTTTAAGCCATGTTTGGCATTCCATATGCATTAGTTTTCTAGTTAACAAATACTTTGCAATGGATGTGCAAACAACAATCAGCATTGTACCATCATTATTAAATTTAACCATCTCGTCTTTTTCTAAATTTTTTCATATTTAATTTGTTATGGAACAAATTCTTGCCAAAACAAAAAGCAAAATGTGGACGAAGGTGTAAATTACTTAAGAATGAAAGGCATTTTAGAAATCTGTCAAAGAGTCTGACAAAAAGCGCAATAAGCGAAAGTCGCATGCAAACCTTCATCAAAGCCGATGTTCTGACTTGCACGCCCCCGGGAAAGCTCGGTGGGGGGTGGGGGAAGTCCCTCATCTGTAACAATAACAACAACATCCAACAACACATACATGCAAAGGAAGATCCCCAGGTGATTCTTTAAGATCTGAGACTCAAAGTTCTTTGAAAACATGCTTTTCCTTCAATGTGATATTCTTGAAGATATAAATTCCAAAAGGTTTTAAGATTAATTATGTCAAATAGCTTTTTTTAAAGTTAAATATTTTTGTAACACTTCTGTTCCTAAATATAAGTATGACAAAGTATTGATTTTTTATACTGTATATCTATAAATATGAATAATCCAAAAAATGCTAAGTTCCAGGAATTCTGGGAAAGACAAACCAACTAGGAAATGAAAACAATCACAGTGCATTTGTAGGTTTAAAGAATCATGCTATGCAAGTTCTTCAAGAGAAGCATGCCAAATACATGGTATGAGCAAGCAAATATATCATATTCAAATACAATTTTGATAGTAGGAAATAAAAATTTGCAAGACAGCCTTGTTCTTTGACTTAAAGGGACTATGTCTACAAAAAAGGATTCCAATAATGGAACTGCAGTAAAAAATCTGAAATTTAAAAAACTAATATTGACATAAAATAAACTTGTATAAAGGCTAAAATAATGTACATACAGTAGAACCTGTTTAACCAAACAGTGTCAGGAGCGGGCAGATCGTTCGGTTTTCAGAGGTGTTCGGTTTACCCAGGTTGTTTTTTTAATGTCATTTTCTTTAACGATGTACATTCTATTATATATGTTAATTCAAGTATACAATAAGCCAACAACATGTTAATATTTACACTTTTATTATTGTTTTTTATTCTTTGCATGTCAAAAATGTATATTTGTATATAAAACGACACTCAAATTATCAATCAAACAAGTTCATGTATTCAACGTACAACTTATTTACATCTGATTAAAGAAATCACCAATTGTTGACTGCTTTGATTGATATCTCGAGTTCATGATTTTTTTTCTCTTCTAAGTTGGTTGTTGTGAAACATTAATTTTTTTTACAGTGGACGTGAAAAGTAACATATAACACGACCGACTAATCTGTTTTTCACAATTTGACTATTGCCGTGTGCACCAACTAGCTGATCGCTAATTGCACCACTGCCTCGTTATCACCATGGCGATTATGCCCTTTGTGTGTAATTGTGTCACCACTTATCGGGTTCACGTGTCTGTATATCTATAAATATGAATAATCCAAAAAATGCTAAGTTCCAGGAATTCTGGGAAAGACAAACCAACTAGGAAATGAAAACAATCACAGTGCATTTGTAGGTTTAAAGAATCATGCTATGCAAGTTCTTCAAGAGAAGCATGCCAAATACATGGTATGAGCAAGCAAATATATCATATTCAAATACAATTTTGATAGTAGGAAATAAAAATTTGCAAGACAGCCTTGTTCTTTGACTTAAAGGGACTATGTCTACAAAAAAGGATTCCAATAATGGAACTGCAGTAAAAAATCTGAAATTTAAAAAACTAATATTGACATAAAATAAACTTGTATAAAGGCTAAAATAATGTACATACAGTAGAACCTGTTTAACCAAACGGTGTCAGGAGCGGGCAGATCGTTCGGTTTTCAGAGGTGTTCGGTTTACCCAGGTTGTTTTTTTAATGTCATTTTCTTTAACGATGTACATTCTATTATATATGTTAATTCAAGTATACAATAAGCCAACAACATGTTAATATTTACACTTTTATTATTGTTTTTTATTCTTTGCATGTCAAAAATGTATATTTGTATATAAAACGACACTCAAATTATCAATCAAACAAGTTCATGTATTCAACGTACAACTTATTTACATCTGATTAAAGAAATCACCAATTGTTGACTGCTTTGATTGATATCTCGAGTTCATGATTTTTTTTCTCTTCTAAGTTGGTTGTTGTGAAACATTAATTTTTTTTACAGTGGACGTGAAAAGTAACATATAACACGACCGACTAATCTGTTTTTCACAATTTGACTATTGCCGTGTGCACCAACTAGCTGATCGCTAATTGCACCACTGCCTCGTTATCACCATGGCGATTATGCCCTTTGTGTGTAATTGTGTCACCACTTATCGGGTTCACGTGTCTGCTGTATCGTGACACCTGAAAGGATAAACCTTCAGTTTATTCAGGTTTTTTTAAGGTTGAATGAGATCAAATTTGTGATAAAACTGTTCGGTATTCGGTTATGACAGGGTTCGGTTTATTAAGGCTTTTTTGATACATAAAATTAGAAAGACAAAAAACGGGATCGACATAGGCATTCAGTTTTGATAGGGATTCGGTTTAGACAGGGTTCAGTTTGGACAGGTTTCACTGTATAATGAACTATTCGAAGTATTTCAGTTGGTACATAGTTTGGATAGTGAAAGGGGCATAAATTTGTTAAAATACAATATTTTTAAGTGAAGCCTTGTATAGTTTATAAATTTTTGAAACAAAAACTTTAACAAAGTCTATGTAAAAAGTGGGTTAACTCTGTCAAAATACAAAACAGAGTTATGGGTAATGTTGCCCCTGATACTAGAGTTGATGACAAAGGTTAGTTCCAAGTTTCAAGTGAATAACTTACGTAGTTTTGAAGTTACCAAACTTTTGAATATAAACTTTAAACAGAAAATCTAAGTGAAAAGGGGGCATAACTCTGTCAAAATATAACATATAGTTATGGGTAATATTGCCCCTGATACTAGAGTTGATGATAAAGGTTAGTTTCAAGTTTCAAGTGAATAACTTAAGTAGTTTTGAAGTTACCAAACTTTTGAATATAAACTTAAAACAGAAAATCTAAGTGAAAAGGGAGCATAACTCTGTCAAAATACAACACATAGTTATGGATAATGTTGCCCCTGGTACTAGAGTTGATGACAAAGGTTAGTTCCAAGTTTCAAGTGAATAACTTATGCAGTTTTGAAGTTACAAAACTTCTGAAAATAATTTTAAACAGAAAATCTAAGTGAAAAAGGGACATTCATCTATAAAAAATACAAAATAGAGTTATGGGTTATGTTCACCCTGATACTGGAGTTGATGACAAAGGTATATTCCAAGATTCAAGTGAATAGCTTTTGTAGTATTGAAGTTACAAAACTTTTGAATTAACTTTAACCAGAAAATCTATGTGAAAAAGGGGCATAACTCTGTCAAATACAAAACAGAGTTATGGGGAATGTTGCCCTTGATACTGGAGTTGATGACAAAGGTTAGTTCCAAGTTTCAAGTGAATAACTTATGTAGTTTTGAAGTTACAAAACTTTTGAATATAAACTTTAACCAGAAAATCTAAGTGAAAAAGGGGCATAAATCTGTCAAAATACAAAACAGACTTATACGGCATGTTGCCCCTGCCACTGGAGTTGATGACAAAGGTTAGTTCCAACTTTCAAGTGAATAACTTATGTAGTTTTGAAGTAAAAAAACTTTTGAATATAAACTTTAACCAGAAAATTATGTGAAAAAGGGGCATAACTCTGTCAAAATACAAAACAGAGTTATGGGGAAAGTTGCCCCTGACACTGGAGTTGATGACAAAGGTATACACTGCAGATCCGCTTTATCGCGATGTCCAATATATCGCGAATTGGCCGTGGATCCCGATTTTTTTTCATGTACTTCAATATTTTCCTATTACCAAATGCTCATACATAAATCCAGTTTGGTCCGGATGTTCGTGCCTTCACGGCGTCTCTTTTATTCACACTCTTGTAGTGCGACAAACAATACGCCGACTCGCTCAACATCAAAGTGTAACAGTTTGACGTCATCAGCTTACAACACGCGTGCCACCCATGACAACGTACTTTCACTGCTGTCGCTTTATTTAGCACCCCAATTACACGCAGTCCACGTGGAGGGTGTATACAGTAACTGAATGTCATAAATCAATACTGAGCTATCTGAACGACAACAACGTAATCGATAAGGCTTATCTGTTTCTCTTTTGTTTCAGGAGAAATGCTAACGGCATATCCTTCGCGATATAGACACCTAATTTTGTTGCTGTGTGCTACGAAACTGTTATACAAAAGTAAAGATCACAATGTTCTCTGCGCTATATATATGGCTATCAATACACCCACGCTTTCCATGCGGACACCGTGACGTTGTACATGATTATCAGCAATTTTTCGCGCGCTTTTTCTAACAGAACAAAGAGTTTACACAAAATACATGTGTGTTGTAATTGTTAATAGAATTTATGTTTACTTCACGTGAATAGTGAAATTTGGATAGGCGTTTCGGACTTTATATTTTTATACGCGATTTGAAATTTATTCAACGGAATTAAAGGAATAATATTATATTTTCATATACAATTGGAATATTTTATATATGGATTTAATACATAATGGATGTTAACTACATTGAAAAGGGGTGAGTTATTTACTTAATTACATTTATGTTTGAGATCGGGGAAAAACAGGCTAGTATATCCATTTATACTCGTATCTACTGAATGGCCTGGCAAGTATATCGCGATCCGGATATATATTGCGATCGCGATCAGTGGACCCCGCGAATTGCGATATAATGGAGTTACAGTGTATTCCAAGTTTCAAGTGAATAACTTATGTAATTTGAAGTTACAAGACTTTTGAATAAAAACTTTCACCAAATTCAGACGCTGACAAGGACGCCGAGGGTAGTAGGAAAGCTCACCTTTTATTTGAACAGTCGAGCTAAAAAGTGTCTAAAACTTCTGATAAAAAAAATCTTAATATAATTAAGGTCATGTTTTTGTTTATACTTTGATGTCAGATATGTGGCTATCTTGGTAACCATAGTATCTGCATCAATTTTTACAAATCAGAATAGCTAATGGTTAGAGCACTGCCAATGGTCATTTGTCTTCACGAATCTGTAGTCATGAGTTCAAACCCACTCTGTTTGTTTTGTTTCAAGTATTTTTGTTTTTTGTTTGTATCCTACTAAATTTTCATAAACCAGCAAATTATTCATACCCAATAATTGTGTATGCCTTTGTATTGCTCATTTCAATAACATAATAAAATAAAAATTGCTGAAGGAGATCACTTTTTCTAAACCATAATCCCTTTAAACTTGCCAAGGCATTGTCATGACAACCTTTATGAACGAAATACAACAAATATTTGCATTATTACAACAATTTTACATGGTTTTGGCCATGTATTGCAAATTTTGAAATATTATTGCGCTGCTTTGCAAATAAAAACATCACCATTAAAGTTCCTAAGCGAGTTTGAGTTACACATTAATTATACAACCCGTACACATTTGAGGCGCGTCGTGGCAAAATCGGTCTTAATGCATGTGCGTTAAGTGTCGTCCCAGATTAGCCTGTGCAGTCCGCACAGGCTAATCCAGGATGACACTTTCCGCTTTTATGGTATTTTCTGTTTCAAAGAAGTATCTTCTAAACATAAATCCACTATAGGCGGAAAGTGCCATCCCGGATTAGTCTGTGTAGACTGCACAGGCTAATCCGGGACGACACTTTATGCACATGCATTAAGCCCGGTTTTCCCACGATGCGCCTCTTTTTTTTTTTTTTGAACAAAACTTGCTTATAGCAATATTTTATCTCCGACTCAATACAATCAAAATTGTTTCCTATTTTATTGTACTCATCATTCCCTAAAACAAAAATCCTGTGAAGTTTCTGTTCCAATTTTTACTGATATAAGCAATAAAATATCTGCTCGACATTGAAACCAGATCATCTGCATGCAGCAACATACATTGTAAAATTAGCACCAATGTCGCTCACAGGTAAGCATGCATCATCATGCATGTAGAAATTCTGATTTGTGTTTTTACTTTAGCAAAATAAATTGAAACAATTGACCTATATCTTCCACCACCTAAAATACTTACTTTTCCTCAGAGCAAATACATTTTCTGAAATGTTGTATTTACCAGACTAATGAAGTTCGCATGTCAGAGTTAGGCTGCAGCAAATGATTTTTGTTTAGTTCAAAAGTACAACTCTCCGCTGTAAGAGTTACTGAATATGACCATTAAGTTGACAGAACTAACCTCATAATATCAGTAAATTGAAGAATAAGTTTTAACAAATATAAGCACTTAAGAAATATGTAATATTTCATGTCAACCATGCATATTTTTAAATAAATATTGGCATAAAACTATGTCTTTCTACAACATTTGGATATGCACATACACAGGTTTACAAAACACATTTTACTGGTCTATGCATATACATTTTCATAACATATTCACTGTACTATGCATATCAATTTCATTGCAAAATATACTGACATGTTTATGCATCAAAACAAATTTACAAAACATGCTTACATGCAGAGGATCGCTCGACATATTTAAACATAAATATACATATTAATATAGAATACACATACGATAAATGTAGGGTTCAAAGAATAAGAAAGTCTAAATTCTAAACTAGACTAGGATTCATACCAACTGATGTCTGTCCCCTCATTTGCGACATTCTGCTGTCCTGCATCATACCAGGCGCTGGCGGAGGAGGCGGCATCTGATTGGCCAACATTGGCCTGGCCACGCCCACTTGCCCGCCCATTCCGAGTGCGTAGGGCATGCCCATGCCCGGGGGGAACCTCTGGGGTCCCATTATGATGGGAGGGGTGCTGGGCGCATAGGGGCCCTGCTGGGATTGCCTGGAGCCCGGGTTCTGGCCTATCTGAAGCTGCTCCCGGGTCATGTAGTCACTGGGCAATGTGGGAGGGGCAACCACAGGGGCGGGCGTTCTACAAGATACACAGCTGACAGTTTATTTCTCAAATACACCCAGGCAAATATGTTCATTAGTATACACATATTTGAAAGGAACATAATAGATTATAATGTACAAAATATATTACATACGGCAATTAGATATCAAGGTCAGTGCTTTTATATCAGAAATGTATACGACTGTCAGTGCAGTATAAATGAATGAAATGTACACAATTTATAGTTTATTTCCTAAATACATCAAGGCAATACATGTAATGCCCATGAGTATGCAAATATTATACCAAGGTCAGTGCAGAACAAAAATATACCGTTTAAATTCTAGAAACAATTAACTAAAGGACAATAAAACAATAACAATCTTCATTAAATATATTTTTCCAATTTAAATTTACCTATAGCATTAACATTGTGAGAGGCATACCTGACCAGGGATTGTATTCACAAAGCTCCTAAAGGAAATCTTAACGCAAGTTGTACTTACGTGGAATTTTCAAAACAAATTTACTTTGTGAAATCCAATGAGTTTTGTTCACAAAAGGGCAAAATACTACACCTTTGACCAATATTTACTAGTTTTAAAGATTTTAATACAAAAAGACATATACATAAAACAGCCAGAGACTTAAGGAATTTCATGAATTTAAGAAATCCATAAGGATCTTTGTGAATATGAGCCCAGGAATTGTATTTACAAAGCTCCTAAGGGAAATATTATCTACGGTTGTACTTTAGTGAAATTTCTATGTGAACACTGATTTACGTTGATAAAAGGGTAAAATATGAAATGTCGAAGCTACATTTACTAGTTTGAAACATTTACATATAAAAAGAGGTCTACATGAAGCAACCACAGACTTAAAGGAATTCTATGAATTTAAGGAATATACTTTAGTTTTCCCTAGAGCTTTGTGAATATGGGACCAGAGCTTTTTTCACCATTTTGGGAATATGACCTTTACCCATGAAATTGGGAATTTTACCCTCAATTCACCTAAAACTGGGAAAAATTGTAATTGTTTGATTAATAAAATTTGAATAATTATAGATTAACTACATAAAATGTTTTGAACAAAACAAATCAGTAAAACTGTTATTACAAATTCAACAGTCTTTATTTCCATATTGATCACCTCTTATTGCCAAACAACTGAAAGTCAAACCATCAATTGGGAATTGTGGTACAGGATTTGGGAAAAAAAACAACTTTTTGCCATTGGAATATGACCTAATAACGGCTATAAAATCGTCCAAACTAAACCTAATAACGGCTATAAAATCGTCCAACTAAAGCCTGCAGGCTTTAGATAATTTTAACAACTACACACTTTTCAAGAAAAGAGTATTATTTGGACACACAATTAAAAGTTGCAGAGAGGTGAAATTTAGGAATAATTTTCAATTTATCATTGTTCATCATTGCTAATAAACAGCAGTTTGGAGTCCTGATACGTAGTGTTAGTCTGAGTGGTCCAGCAACTGCACATCAGAAGAACAAACGGTTGTTTATTTACAGAAACAATTATGCGGTAATTTTTTTTCAATTCCAACTTGACCTGACTAACAAATTCTGCTATTCACATGCAAACTACATTTTACAGTAGCTGTTACTGACCATTATTTCATATTAAAGTTTGTTCTTTGTCTATAGAAAACTCTGCACCTAACATGTTAGAATAATTTTTTAACATTAATGTCACTTTAACAAATGTATACTGTATATTACAATTTAAATTCTATGGAAAACAAAATATGAATTTATGTTTTAATTAGGGAAAAAATGTTGTTTTTTAAAGGATTGTTTTTCTTTAAAATATGAGATAATCAGTATTAAGCTTTGTTCACATGTTTATATGAGGCGCGTCATGGGAAAACCGGTCTTAATGCATGTGCGTAAAGTGTCGTCCCGGATTAGCCTGTGCAGTCTGCACAGGCTAATCCGGGACGGCACTTTCCTCTTTTATGCATTAAGTCCGGTTTTCCCACAACGCGCCACATATGTATATGCAGAAAATAAAGAATACTAGGTTATGCAAGGTTCCCACTTTCACGATTCGTGTCACGACTTAAATCGGTCTTAATCGTGGACCAATCGTGGTCTTAATCGTGGACCAATCGTGGTCTTAATCGTGGACCAATCATGGTCTTAATCGTGGACCAATCATGATGATCCTATCAGAGCTTAACAGATCTTTACAGATATATCAATTGTGGCAATCTTGTTAATTGTATAAATTTTTTGGAACAGTTCAAAAATTCTCTACTATTAAAACGATCAACTGGGATCAATTGTCCATCGGGATCATCTTATCAGATCTTATTGCATCGTAACAAAGCATGACAAATCGTATCTAATCATGCATCCAAATCGTGGTGATCGGGATCGATCGTAGACAAGAACAAGATTCTGTGTTTGATAAACACACATGCCCCATATTGGTGATGGGTAGCCCATTTCTTAGTCCAAATTAGGTCAAAGTGAAGTTGGGTGATATGGGTGAATTGGGGATGGTCATAAGCAACAAATGTGTAAGTATCCAAGTGTTGTAGCCAGCGGCGTTGGTGCTAGACGAAATGGAAAAATCTAGTTAAACAAGAAACAGCCCATTGAATTATTCTAAGCGCAAATTAGGTCAAGGTCAAGGTGAGGTTGGGTGATACTGGTGGATTGGGAACAGTCATAAGTAACAACTGTGTAAATATCCAAGTGTTGTAGTAAGCGGTGTTGGTGCTAGACGCAACAGTAAAATCTAGTTAACCAAGAAATGGCACTTTCGATTTATAAGTTAAAATTAGGTCAAGGTCAAGGTTAAAATGAGGTTGGGTGATATGGGTGGATAGGGAATGGTCATAAGCAACAACTGTGTAAGTATCCAAGTGTTGTAGTAAGAATTTTTGGTGCTAGACGAAACGGTAAAATCAACTTTCACCTTGTCACAGAAGGACGGACGGACAGGATGATCACTATATGCCTCCTGCATCAAGATGCTGGGGGCATAAAAACAAGATTCTGTGTTTGATAAACACATTAGTCCAAATTAGGTCACCGTCAAAGTGAGGCTGGGTGATATGGGTGGATTGGGAATGGTCATAAGTAAAAACTGTGTAAATATCCAAGTGTTGTAGTAAGCAGTGTTGGTGCTAGATGAAACGGTAAAATCTAGTTAACCAAGAAATGGCACTTTTGAATTATTATAAGTCCAAATTAGTTCAAGGTCAAGGTCAAAGTCAAGTTGGGTTATATGGGTGGATTGGGGATGGTCATAAGCAACAACTGTGTAAGTATTCAAGTGTTGTAGCAAGCGGTGTTGGTGCTAGACGAAATGGTAAAATCTAGTTAACCAAGAAACAGCCCATTGAATTATTCTCTGTGCAAATTAGGTCAAGGTCAAAGTAAGGTTGGTGATATGGGTGGATTGGGAACGGTCATAAGTAACAACTATGTAAATATCTAAGGGTTGTAGTAAGCGGTGTTGGTGCTAGACGAAGCGGTACAATCTAGTTAACCAAGAAATGGAACTTCTGAATTATTATTAAGTCCAAATTAGGTCAAGGTCAAAGTAAGGTTGGGTGATATGGATGGATAGGGAATGGTCATAAGCAACAACTGTGTAAGTATCAAAGTGTTGTAGTAAGCGGTGTTGGTGCTAGACGAAATGGTAAAATCTACTTAACCTTGTCACGGACGGACGGACAGACGGAAGGACGGACTGGACGATCACTATATCATCAGTATATGCCTCCTGCATCAAGATCCCGGGGGCATAAAAACCATGCTCTGTTAAGATGTGTTGTGATCTCAAGAAACAATGAAGTCAATAGTCAGTCGGGCTGTATTTATATCATTCGGGTCCAGTCGTAGCTCAAATCATGATCTCGATAAACAAACAATAATACGTGTGAAAATAAAGGTAAGGAATCGAAATTCACTTCCGACTTATCCAATTATTTGAGTTAAATACGTCGAAATAAACGACAATATTTTATATGAAATAAGAAGACAGACAATCGGGAATCTGTATCTACTTCGACTTAACCGGAAATTTGACTTAACCGAGTTCGAGATAACGAGGTTCAGCTGTACAACAAAAGACTTTGACACTTGAGTTGTGAAGCAACTGCAGATTTTTTTCAGATAAAAAGAAAAGTGCAATGTTAACCACCGGGAAACCAGAAGAAAAACTATGCCAGTGATATTTAATAAATTTGAAACACTTACAGAAAACTGTTGACATTTACATTTTGTGTGAAAAAACAATCCACAAAATGTTCAACAGTGAAGCAATAAAAAGAAAAAGGGATTGCATTAAACAAAGATGATGGAAAATAAACAATTTTATTACATCTGTTGGACTCTTTGAACTTTTATCTAGATCTCTGGTTTTGGGTGTATTGTTCAGAAAGAAATTTGATGTAAAATTTTCTCTTAAACACAAATGTATTAATTTTTCTTGAACGTGCAGATGTTGTCCAAGACACCTCATTCATACACAAGATTCTGTGATTGATAAACACACATGCCCCCGGTTGGTGCTGGGTGGCCCATTTCTTAGTCTAAATTAGGTCAAAGGTCAAAGTGAGGTAAAATCTACTTAACCTTGTCACGGACGTACAGAAGGACGGACAATCAGTATATGCCTCCCGCATCAAGATCCGAGGCATAAAAAACTTCATGGATCCAGACGGTGTTCTGCATCACGACCAAATCCTTATCACTTCTTCACAGGCCCATTCCCAACCTTCCCAAAACTAGAACTGTCACATGAGTGACGAATATACGCCCACAATATGCCCTTGTCATAAAACATGGCGGACATTTGAAAGAAATGGACCGAAAGAGAATGCTTTAATTTGTGAATGTTTTACAGTGTATTTGGACAAATTTAAGTTCAAAAGGAGCCATAACATGTCAACATTTGGTGGTTTGTAACCAAAGTGGACCTTGACCTGTATTTTATGATGTTACACATGTGTTCTTGAGTTAATGTCTTTTATTGTTCCCTATAGGCTAGCTATACATTGCTCTGTACTTATCGAATGACTTCCGACTTAAAATGTTACTACTTTAATGAAGTTAATCTACATTCCTGTCAAGCTTCCAGTACTGATGTAAATAGAGAATACATGGTTGGTGCCGGGATGGAGAAAGTTTATCCGGTGAGGCTTAGAAAATGAAAATAGGGCGAGCTTTAGCGAGCCCTATTATTGTTTTCGGGCTGAACCGGATAAACTTTCTCCTTCCCGGCACCTACCGTGTATTCTATTTATCCTGATTTCTATTCAATTAAATTTAAAAACACCAAACACTAATTAAAGGTTTAAATATAAAAAAACATCTAGACCGGCCTCGAACCTAATAACTCGCTTGCATGTATGCGTACTACCCGAAAAAAATAGTTCTCTATTTCTTGATCACCTTTATCAAAAAGCGAAAGTAAAATGTTAATAAATCTTATTTGCTGATGTCAGTACGACACGAAAATGAAGTAGTAAATTTGCTTTTGTTTTAAACCAGATTATATTGGTTTTTAAAGAATTACATTACGTCACACCAACTACGTCATTCATTTTGTGTTGTAAGTTTACACAATGCAGTCAAACCAGAACGCGTTTGTTTTGCAGTTTAAAATACATGAAATCGGAATAAATATTAAGTGTTTCTGTGTTTTGGATGGATTATATTATGAAATAGGATTCAGATAAAAAGTGTATGGAATATTTGCCTCGAATGAAAACGGTGAGATTGATCCCTTTTCAATTTACTACGATATACTCGGATAGTTGTGGGTGGAGGACAGTGTAACTGAAAGTGAAATAAATCAAATTAATGTTTCGTACAACGTTAAAATTACAGATGTAGCCTTTGATTATTTTTTTCATTTATTTTCATCTGAAATTTATATAAAGGGTTATTTCTTTGATGAATATGCTCTGTTGGTTGAACAAAGAAAGTCTATCCACAAAGAATAACCCGCTTGCATCAGATTCAAGTGTGTTGAAATGGAATGGAACTGGATGGAAGTTGTTGTTGACAAGTTAAATGGAATGTAAGGGCAAACAACTCATTTGTTGTTTAACTCTGTTAAACTAGACAACACAAAGTTTGTATCGATGAAAAACTTGTAAGTAGACTTTATGCTGTGTCATTCTCGACAATGTCGTTATCCGGCGCGTAGGAATACCTATTGACGGTATATCACAGTCACGTGATCTACTGCCGGATATCAAAAAAAAATTATACGGTCACCGCTTTATTAGGTCACTGTTTGGGTTAGTAGCAGGATAAATTAAAATTCATGGTAACATCCTGTATGTTGTTTACATTAAAACACTCACACTTTTATGACTTTTTGAAATTATATAAATATTTATAATTGATAATATTTAAATGTATTATTCACATGTCACATGCCATGTATGTTTTCTTGGTCTGTTTGTATAACGATTAGCTTGTAATGCATAAGTTAAATAAATATTCTGTTCTGTTCTGTTCATGAAAACCACAAGCTCACTTATATAATTATACCCCACAAACTTTGTGGGGTATAAATATTCATGTAAACGTGTTCATAACTTTTTGCATAAAGATGCCAACCAACCTACAAACAAACAGGCAAACTAATGAACAGTCAGACAAGTTATTAACTAATAAACAAACAGACAAGTTGCTAACTAACAAAAAAACAGACAAGTTGCAAACTAACAAACAAACTGACAGACCAATGCCAGCAAATGAGTTACCTGTAGGGTCCCTGCCCCTGTATAAACTGCTGCCCCAGAGCCCTAGACAGACTACCCCCACCCTGGGGTGTGCTGAGCTGTGGCGGGGTGGGGGGCTGCTCGGAAGGCGCTGTGTCTTGCCTGGTGCTGCTGATGGAACCGTGACGGGATCCACTACTGGCTGACGATACTGTCCCACCACTCTGGAATGCACATGCATAATAATGTTATACATCAATATTATTGATAAGAGTACTCTTACAGACAACTTAGATCTTTATTACCATATACTGTTCAACAGTTTCTTAGTTGTTTTTTTTGTTTTGTTTTTTGTTTGAAAAGTGTTTAATGATTTGTGGAAAAATAAAAATCTCCAATCAACATCAAAGCATATAGAGGTTGGGGACTTCATGACATCTGTTAAACATCATTTTAAGTAATGACCTAGGCATTATTATATATATTGAAAATACAAACACTAAAATAGGCAAAATTCAATAAAATGCTGTTTCGGTACAATGTTAAAAGGCTATGGCATCTAGAAGCGTGTACTACACTCAACTGAGCATAAAAGAGCAAATGAACTATTTTGTAATTGATAAAGAATTACTAAACACTACTAATTTAACTTTAATACAAGAAACGTGGAAATTCCACGAAAACCAAATTTTTCAAACGAAATGCATTAAAGTCAGCACAAAAATATAATTTTTAGTAATGGTGACCTTGACCCCACCCACCGCATATGCAATCACCAGCGAGGTCTCGTTATAAGGTATCTATGTATTAAGTTTCATTAAAATATCTCAATACATTCTCAAGTTACTGAGCTGAAACCGTTTTTCTATTTTTAGTAACAGTGACCTTGACCCCACCAACCCCATATGCAATCCCAAGCGAGGTCTCAATATAAGGTAACTATGTATTAAGTTTTATTAAAATATCTCAATGCGTTGTCAAGTTATTGAGCGGAAACCATTCTTCTATTTTTAGTAACAGTGACCTGTCCTTGACCCCACCCTCCCCATGTGCATTCCCAAGCGAGGTCTCGATTTTTATACGGTATCTATGTATGAAGTTTCATTACAATAGCACAATCCAGAGTTAAAGAATGGAAATGAAAAGTTGATGCCGCCACCACGCCCGCATGCGCACCCAAAGACATATCCCAATCTAATAACTGAATTTTTGGTTAAAATGTGATATAAATAAGTTCAAAGCTAATATTTCAACTTGTGCTGTCAATGTGTACACTCTACTGCAAAAAGGTGATAATGAAAAATTATATGAGGCGCGTTGTGAGAAAACCGGTCTTAATGCATGTGCGTTAAGTGTTGTCCCGGATTAGCCTGTGCAGTCCTCACAGGCTAATCCAGGACGGCACTTTCCGCTTTTATGGTATTTTCTGTTTCAAGGGAATCTCTTCTAAACATAAATCCACTTTAGGCGGAAAGTGCCGTCCTGGATTAGCTTGTGCAGACTGCACAGGCTAATCCGGGACGACAGTTAACGCACATGCATTAAGTCCGGTTTTTTCACAACGCGCCTCATATATATATAACATTGTTTGAATCTAAAATTAATAGGAAATGTGGTTTCTTTCTGACATTTATTAGGAAAGGCAGAACAAAATAACAGGGTGCTACGCCCTTCTCCTTTTTGGTTCCACCATGCTACCCATCTGGGATGATCAATGGTGGACTGTTAAATGTCTTCGGAAATTTAATACATTTTTACTAATATGCAATTATTTAGTGAGAAATGAAGCGACCATGTTTAGAAACCTTACTTAGAAGTATCAAAAGCTTAAAAATCCTGGATTTATCAAATTATAGTGAAATGTCTATGAATAGTTCCAGCTACCCACCCTGCTACTTTTGCGCAGAAATCTTTACGTTTTTATGTGAACATATATCTTTCCATTCATTAATAGACATTATCAGCCGGAGGCAAATACAGCAATGTCCTGATGTCCTGACAATCCTGGACTTCTGACTTTTGACACTTGGTGTAATGGCGCACAATTTTGTGGCAGGGATTGGACATTAATTAAAATTAACTTTGTTTGCCATTGCCTACCTTCCTGACAAAAAGGTCCCTACTCAAACTTTTTTTTCTTTGTTAAATCAAACCATTTTTTTTTTTAATTCCAAATATTATATTTTTTCTTTAGGTTAAATAAAAGCTCGCTTGTCTTACATTTCGGTCGTTTTCCACTGGGTTAATAAATTTACTGTATCCGCTAAACCCTTGCAATTATAATCGTGTTTGATCAAACTTGTAAAAACAACAGGCAGTTTGTCAGCATTCATGGTCTAATTAAAGATGATTGCTAGCAAGCTCTCGTTATATCAACAAACACTTGATTATATTATTAAAAGCAATGTCTGTGTTATATGCTACATTTTGACGCTAAATGGATCATTCATAAATTTGCTATTTCCCCTACCCCCAAAAAAAAATGCCTACCTACCTACCCGTTACCAGCAACCTGGAATAGGCAATGGCAAACAAACAATTGTTTAAGGTTGGCCTCACTCGTTCCAACTTTCTTAGAACAGCCAAGCATTTACACCAATCAAAACATCTCACTTCACGACCAAGAGTGTAATATTTATTTCACTTTTGATGTACTGTAATACTGGCAAAACATGTAAAATGAGCATAGACCAAGAATTTACAAGTATCCATTGTAACCAATACCAGGAAGGTGATTCTGATTATTATAGGGTGGTGCAAAAATATGTGTGAAGAGCTATTCTCAGTGTGTTCACACTGAAAGAGCTACTGGTATTTTTAAGAATATAATTCTGGAAATAGATGCGTTTGCTTATCCAAATCACTTAAAAAAACATTCGCGCAGTTTTTCATAAACTCTACTGTATTGTTTAATAATGACAGAAAACTGACTGGGAGCAAAACATGACAACAGTTGAAACACAGGGAAACTTGAAATAATACTCAATTAGATGCTTTATTTTATTGTTACTGCTTCAAAATAAACAAACGAAAATAATAAAGTTGAACTCCAGTACAAGAATCTGGATATGTAAGAAAACACAAATTGTTGACTGCCAACCAAGCACTTTCCTAAAGCTGCCTGTAAAACTGTATAGTAGGATTGCCTTTGGCATTCCTATTTTCTATCACATTTAAGAAATGGATGGACAAAATATGTTACAGTGTACAAACTGCTATGTTTTTGTGTTGGAATCACATGATACATTCCAAGTATTCCTGTTACTGTTTCAAATAAGAAACAAGATTGTATGTCCAATAAACAAACATGCCCCTGGTTGGTGCTGGACAACCCATTTTAAATATTCCAAAGTCCAAATTAGGTCAAGGTCAAAGTGAGGTTGGGTGATATGGGTGGATAAGGAATGGTCATAAGCAACAACTGTGTAAGTATCCAAGTGTTGTTGTAAGAAGTGTTGAAACGGTAAAAACCAGTTAACATAGTATGTCCTGAAAAGTCCTGAAAAGAAAATGCACTGCATCCACCACAAGAAAATTTTACAGCATTTTTTATTAACATTTGTCATCCTACTTTTCAATGTTTTCATCATTTTCTAGCAGTCATCACTCATCAATTTTTACAAATCATTCAAAGTCTCAAAGAAATTGAAAATTCTGAAATTAGGGACACATTCCTAAAAAAATATTGCTATGAAGAATTTAATATTATTTTAATATTATAAAACCAATACCTGTACTGTTTGTACAGTACCAACCTCTGACTAATGCTAACGTAGAAACAGTAAAATTAACAATACCAATAGTGCATAAATACCGAGCCAGAAAATAAACTTTTGTTAAGTACATGCTTAATTGTCACGGTTATGTCAGAGATGTACATAAATATATGTGGTTATAGTAAAATAGTTTTACTTTGCAAAATCGACCAGTTAACCCAAGTAGATTCATAAAACAAACTTATACAAAAAACAGACAATTTTTAACTAAATTATCTACATTCAATATTATCGGAAAAAAAAGAGTTTCTTATTTGGTTTAGTATAGTTTGCAAGTGCATAAATACAGTGTATTCGAAAAAAGGTATTAACAAACTATCATGTGAAGTTATAATAAGACATCAAACTTAGAACAGGCTGTAACAGTTGCATTACACCAATGTTTCATCATTATGCAGTTACAATAATCATCTGCAGTCAGAACTGCATCAGTGAAACTGATTTTACCAAAAAGCTTATATGAGGCGTGACGTGGGAAAACCAGGCTTAATGCATGTGCGTAAAGTGTCATCCTGGATCAGCCTGTGCAGTCCGCACAGGCTAATCCTGGATGACTCTTTCCGCCTACAGTGGATTTATGTTTAGAATAGACTTCCTTGTAATAGAAAATACCATAAAAGCGGAGTGTCGGCGCGGTTTAGCCTGTGTGGACTGCACAAGCTAATCCGGGACGACACTTTACACACATGCATAATGTCCGGTTTTGCCACGACACGCCTCATATCAAGATTGTATAAATTTAACAAACATGCCTTGGCAGCATGAATTGTGCAGTTACAAACTAATAAAGGAACATTAACAGTTTTGTCCTATTTGAAATTATGTTCACCTCACATAAGAGTATGTTTATATCTAACCACCAATTCTAGCAAAGAAGTAAGTAAAACCCACCACAATTACTGAAAAGAAGTATGTAAAAAATGAAACCCATCACAATTTATGCTTCGCTTCCATGAGTCCGTATCCATATCCAGGTCAGTGACCGCATACAATTTCAATTTGAATGTATGTTTACATGCATCTGTATCCGTGTATTTACTATTGTCTTTCAAAATGTCAAGATTAGACCACCATACTCATTTTTAATGATGGTTACTGCAGCGAAATAAAACAAATTTCAACCATTTATGAGTTTTTAACCAATTCCAATTTATTTCCCTACATCTGCCCCATGACAGAAATAGCCCGGGCAAGAATTGTGCACTATATACTATTTGTCAGAAAAACAACAAATTCCCTTTAATTTGTTAGCATTTAGCACAGTCCCACAAATTCCCTACTATTTAGAATATATAAATACATATCTATATATTTATGGAAGTTTACACAGCAAACAAATTGCCATTCATCTTGCTTAATGGCATCCGTATGGTGTCCGTATCCGCATAAAATCGCCTTGTAAGCAATTATATACGGACGCACTATACGGACACTGACATGCGAATACGAAAATATGGACGTGCCCAACGATTTTCATTGTGTCTGATTTTTATACAGATACGGATATACTGATACAGTCTCATGGAAACGCGGACTTAAGGGGAGGAAAAAAAACAACACTGCAGTTCTAGTGAAGAAATAAAAAAGAAATACCCTTAACAGTGCAGGAGTTTCAGGTGACTGAAATATTCGCAAAACAAAAAATAAAGCAACCACTGAAATACAATACATTTCTTTAACATTGACACGTCAACATCAGCAAAAGTTTAAAAATCTCAAAAGTTTGCAATTGCAAACACATCTATTAAATTGAAGCAGGATTGAAAATATCACCTTTTGTAACAAAAGACAGTTCCAAGATTTTTACAAGAATATTTGAAATTTGTAATTTATCTAGATTTAAAAAAAAAATTGTATTTTTTCTCACATTTGTAAAACTGTTAAAATACTTTGTAATAGTTCATTGTCATTCTTACATGTTCATAAATGATAATGCACCTATCAATATTTTCACCTGGGGGGGGGTCTAATACCCCACTCTAGACCCAAGCATTTTTGTCTCAATCTCTTCAGGCGGAGATGCTTAATTTGTGTATGAAATGGCCCGGGCGCCAATATTACTGGGATCTAACATCTGACCAAAGTCTATTTCCCGGGACCCAGAATTGTTTGGCGTGTCAAATTCCCATCTGTTGGAAATCGCTTTCAGTGTTAAGTCCCGTATATGCCCGCTGCTCACACAACCCCCCTCCCCCCCGGGGGAAATTATTGATAGGTGTATAAAGGGAGAAATACGTCATTTCATTGTCCAAAGCTCCATAAATTTCAAGCAAACTTCTATTCTCATAAGCATTTTATTATTGAAACATTTACTCATGTCTTGAAACAGTTTGAGAATAAATAGGATAGAAGACTGTTTTATTATTAAATTCTGAACTACATGTCAACTGAAATTCTAAGCTTTTCGTTTATAACAAAAATTATAACAACTTGTATGATTACTTATAAAATTAATATAATTAAAGTTCCAATAAGCATATTATCGATATTGTAACACGTATATTCAAAACAACATCAATCAGTCAGAATTCAGCCGTTACAAACAAAACATCACAGCTGATGACGTGACAACATATGTTTTCAAAACATTAAAGGAATAACTGTTTTAAAAGAATTTTTCATATAGTCGAGACAATAAGCCGATAGAAACACGCACAAAAACAACATTTGTACAAACATAATTATCACTAAATGGAAAACATAATTATCTAAGACAAAAGCTTTTTTGTCTATCTATTAATTATTATAACCTATAACCTTAAAGAAATAATGTTCATGCCAGAAATATACTGAACAATTAACAACAAATAAGAAAAGCAACAAACAAGCATAAACATTTCAAATCAACTTCACCATAGTAAAGTATCTAGAGAACAGTTGAAGACGATGCATATTGATATAACAAAATGTGTCAATGGATCCATGCAAAGCATGGTAACTCTTTACTTTGCATGACAGTATTATCTATGCATTGACAATATTTTGATTTTAAACAGATCTCCTAATTTTCATCATTTATTCATTTAAAATAAAAAATAACAAAGAAATGTATTTAAGTATTAAACAATTTAAATTACCTTTACGCCATGTCCAATGTCATCTAATACAGAGTAGTCAATGTTTTTACGCTGATATTTGGTTGGTTTTTCCCCATGCTCAGGAAATATGATTCCGTTTTTGACTCCCACCGGTCGTGTCGTAGTGCGGTTTGTTGTCAAGACCCCAATTTCTCGCCTGGCAACCTTCTCCTTATGTATATTGACAGTCTACGGAAGAGATATCGTTATACATGGATGATATTAAGAGGATGCCCACTTGCCTGTGACAGGTAAACATTGCTGCAGCCTTATGTAGCAGAGAGATGAATTTGAGTATATTTTCATAGTTGAATGCAACCTATTTATCTATATATTGTATTTGCAGGTATCTGGTTTTCTTCAATAAAATTAAACAGGACAATAAACGTTTGAGCCAACTGACCAGTAGATACAGTCCCTAAAAATGCAAGTGACATGGACTATAAACATGGACTAATCGATGCAGGTAAAATAAACTATTTAAATTGCAGACGATTACAGCGTGTTTGTAAACGGAAAACCATGATTCCCCCTATTTACAATAAATGGTTGATCCCCTCATTATCAACAAAATTTAAACCGACTATACTTGTCAATCAAAGACCGAGTTGACCAATTATGTGTTTATATTTGTGTGGTAAATAATAGCACATGGTAACATAATCCAATCGATATACTTGAAATCATTGGACAAACAGAAAGGTGGAGCGATCTATGTTCTATCTACTGGTTAACTGTACCGTCTCCGCAACCAGATTGACATGAGCATAGTCAGGAAAGTGATATTTTTTTCGATGAAAAGTTTCAATTTTCTTCATAGTATCATTTCAGAACTGGTCGAAGTGATTTATGACAAGTATATAAATTTGAAAATGTCATTTCAAAATCACTCTTCATACATTATGTGTCAAATAGATAGTTCTTACACCATTATTGACACTCCACCACTGAAGTTGTGTCTTAAAGTACCACAAATCGAATTACATTCTTACCGGCCAGGTGCGAAGTACATTGTCCACAGGCAAGTGGAAAACAAATTCTTAGCACATCTCTGTTTTATTCATGTTTAGGGTGTAAAAATACCATAGTTCAAACACAGTACATAGAGGATAACTGTTGACTACGGTGTAACAGCGTTTAAAAGCCAGGTCTGCCAACAAATAATTATTTTAGCTGATTCATTAAATCAAATATAAACATTAAAAGGCCTTTAGTTATAATTACTTAGTACCAC
Organism: Congeria kusceri; assembly: GCA_027627225.1. Classification (NCBI taxonomy): domain Eukaryota; kingdom Metazoa; phylum Mollusca; class Bivalvia; order Myida; family Dreissenidae; genus Congeria; species Congeria kusceri. The sequence goes on from CM051030.1 coordinate 68,401,212, forward strand.
TACATTTTTGTATATAATAATTTAACAAATATTTATAAAACAGCAAATAGCTTGGTTACCCAAATAATGAATTGGCTCCAGGTAGTTAACAGGGCTCCCATTGGTTAAATTGGTTAAAAAAATTCTTCAGCAAAATTTACTGTACTATTTTTAATCCTACTTGTTTTTAGTATTTTATAGTAGGCAAAGATCTAGAGCGAAATTTGGTTTCCCCCTGCTGCCCCTCTGGGCTGGTCAACACAGAAATGTTGAATATCTTTTGATATTCAACTTCAAATGAATAGAATATGCTTTTAAACCTAAATCAGAAGCATTAGACTCATTAAAACCCTGGATTTAGCAAGTTATGAAATGTCAACAATTTGGTCCGTTCCGCCCCCCCCCCCGCTCCTTTTTAGCAGCACCCTGTACCTGTTTAGAGCCTAGATCTTTCCGTATTATAGCCTCTTATTGAAAAGATGTAGCTAAATGGAACTTGAAGTCTTTATTTAGCCATGATATGCTGATATTGGATAATCGGGCTAATGCCAGAGTCAGCCCAGTTAGTGTTACCAGACCTGATACCCAGGTACTTTGGAACTTGTCTCAGACCTTGTACTGAGTGCATACCTGAGCAAGATGATTCACATTCGACTCCATTTCCGCTAACTGGTTCTGTTGAAGATCCAACAACTTGAGAAAATTTGTAGCGAGGTTATTAATCTGGTATGCAACACTGGCGAGGGAATGTGTGGTGAAGTTCTTAGTTTCCTCCAGAGCTTTCCTCTTGTCTTTTGCCTAAAAAAAACACAGTTATGAAAGTCATCCAAGCATAGAAGTGAAGAATAATATCTTTATAAGATATAAAGAATTTCCAATATAACAGAATACCTTTGACTGACATAATTCTGAAGACATCTAAATCATTAATGAAACAGGGATGGAAACTAGCGTTGGCCCGTTTGCCCAGGACAAGTAAATTTTTGCCCAGGCAAGTCAATTTCAAAAGTTGGAAGTCCAGCTGGGCGATTAGCTTTTTGAAAAGCTTGAAACAATTTCCTACCATTTATCAGTAAATACTTTCACCATTTCATTAGAAATTGGCCACCGCAAATAGTCTATTACAGTGTTTTTTTTGCCTCATTTTCATGCCGATATTCGGTACCATTCACAAAGCCAAAAAGTATAATTTTTTCACAATTTTTGGCCGAAAATTCACAAATGGAAAAGTGGATAAAAAAATATGATATCTTAATTTTGTGAATTTTGTTTACACAGGATAAAATTTTGGTAGTAGTTTTATGTCTACACCGCTTTGAAAGGGTAGTCGATTTTAACAGGACTCGTGTCACGTTTTATCGATATTTTCGTGAACCAGTCGGTTAGTGAAACGTGCTCATCGGGGTCACGGTAAACACTAATTCGGTTATAATCTGTACTGAATCAATCTTTTGAAGGATTTTTAAAGTGTAAACACTGCAGATTATTTTCTTCTTGTTTTTTTTTAAGTAATCACAATGCATTTTTCACGAAACTCTCAGTACTATGTGAATTTTTTTTATAAAAAGACAAGCTTATCTTACAGGAGTCATCGTTTCAAACAGGCAATGTTAAGCGCGAAAATAGGAAGTGAAGACCCTGATGACAATTTGTGCTGCAGTTCAACAGTTTCAATTTTAGTATCTTCACAAGTAGATTTACTGACAGGAACGAGTGCAAGTTAGTCAGATTCACATACTGATAGTGGTGACAAAAATAACATCGATGAAACCCTGTTTTGTCCCTTACTGAGCCTTTTACATCTCAATCATGTGACATTTCTATTGACTCTTGTGTCTGACTCAAGTGAAGCCATTGGACATTTTACTAATTTAAAGAATAATTGACAATATCAAATCTGCAAAAGAGAGAAATTTAACTGGAATGTTTCATGGTAAGGTTTCATGAATGTAAAGATCACACTTTAATATCATGTGTTTGTACTTTAAGTGTGATCAAATAAAACAAAATCACTAGTTATTATTTGATACTACATGTAGTTTGTATTTCCCTCTTTTCACAATTATGGAATTTTAGGACGCATTTTTCACAATTTCACAAAAAAGGGCATATTCACAAATCACTGAAAAAAACCCACTGTATTAGAATGATCGATCAATTGTTACGCATAGATTTAAGCCAATGTAATCACTCGTATACATATTACTTCGCCACAATGGCTGCTCCAATGACTTTCAATGTAGTATCTTGATCTATAATCATTAGGTATGTGGCACCCTCAACAACTGATAAGTACATCGGAAAAAATAAAATACAATAAAGAATATGACGTGTAAACGCGGAAAAGTGAATTCCAAACAGCATGGACCGAAAACAGACTGTGGCTAATAAACACTGCAGATGTATTGAAATGTGAATATTGTATTTCCCAATGGATTACAAATTCTGCTATAGGGTGTTTTTCTATGAATGTTGATAGCATTAAAAAGCATGAAGCTTCAAAAAATACTTTGCATTTGTTTTTGTTTTTTTATGTGTACATATCACTAAATGAAAATAGAAACTTATTTACTTAATTTTGTTACAAGACATCACAAGACCAATGAATGGAGGAATTGACAACGACAGTCAGAAACAATTTTTCCTGCACTCATTTTCTATAATAAAATGACTTACCAACATGAATTTTTGCATTAGCAAAATCTCATAAAAATGGGTTATTAAGTTTTCTTTGATGTATTCGTACCTTAGCCGTAGCGACTCATACCTCCGATAAATGTATTGCTAGCAATAGTTTAGAGTGTGTTGAATACAATTTATAGCAGTATGATATCAGTGAAAGCTTCTGTGCCTAAATAGTTGATAAACAAAAAAGGGGTAACAATAGGGCAGTGTCTTATCAAATTTTAAATATTTCTGACATCTTGTGTGACAGTATGTTTAATACTTCTTGTTTTTAATTTTTTTTTTATATAAGAAATATTGTTTCTACATCTTTTTTCCACTGTCGCCTATTTTTATTATTTTTTTCATTAATTACATGTATTTGTAATGCAGTTCTTTGTGGTATTATATATTTGATACTCGATCATCTTTTGTGCGATTTTGTATTCCAACTGAATTAAATACTTTATTATTTGTTATATCAGTACTAGAAATGGCTGTATAAATTTAATACTGTATGTTTACGATGCTGTCCGGTAATCTTGCGCAGTTAAGCACATTACGATGCTGTCCGGTAATCTTGCGCAGTTAAGCACATTACGATGCTGTCCGGTAATCTTGCGCAGTTAAGCACATTACGATGCTGTCTGGTAATCTTGCGCAGTTAAGCACATTACGATGCTGTCCGGTAATCTTGCGCAGTTAAGCACAATAGTGTGATTAACATCTGATGCAAAAGCGTAGCATTTTAAGTTTTACTGAACATAAATGACAGTCTGTCCGGCACGTAGAAACACAAAAATATCTGAAATATTCCATAAAAAACTATCCGAATCCAAATCAAAACAAAAATAACTGCTTTTTTTTAACAATTGAAGTGTCCGGTAATCTTGCACACTTTCGAAAATGACGTCATTAAATGCTAAATCTAAAAATATGGTATCCAATTCATATCATAAAAACAAACTTACATATCTGTTCAGTAAAATTGTCCAGATAAATCAATACGTTCATTTTATTTATCACCACTGCAGGCTTGTTTCAACATCAAGTAACTATACTTGGGTTTCTTTGACGATGATGATTTTGACGTGACGTGACTATAACACAAAAAAGCAAATTAAAACTAGTTATTTGATACAAACACAATCCAAAAAGATTGTTTTACGAATTAAAGTGTATTTGTGTTCATAATAGGTTTCTGTAATTTAAAAACAAGTGGCCTTTGCGCATGCCTGGAGCTTAAAATTGACAGATTGGCGGCAAAAAAGATTCGATCTCGTCTGTATACGATGTTTGTTGTAGAGCTCAGAAAAAGATACCAAACTTTGATCAGGAAATAATACAATTATGCATAATGTATAATATTCCTTTTGGAAATCATGAGAGGAGTAAAGAAATCAAGGAATTTTATCCAGCAAACCGGATTAAAGCCTAAGTAGGTCGGTGTTTACAACTCGTGGATACTTAGCCTCTAGACCAATAAGTTTGTGGACGTTATGCATTCGAGTCCTTGCACGCGCATAATATACAACTGGCGGAATGTGGATGTTATGCATTCGAGTCCTTGCACGCACATAATATACAACTGGCGGAATGTGGACGTTATGCATTCGAGTCCTTGCACGCGCATAATATACAACTGGCGGAATGTGGACGTTATGCATTCGAGTCCTTGCACGCGCATAATATACAACTGGCGGAATGTGGACGTTATGCATTCGAGTCCTTGCACGCGCATAATATACAACTGGCGGAATGTGGACGTTATGCATTCGAGTCCTTGCACGCGCATAATATACAACTGGCGGAATGTGGACGTTATGCATTCGAGTCCTTGCACGCGCATAATATACAACTGGCGGAATGTGGACGTTATGCATTCGAGTCCTTGCACGCGCATAATATACAACTGGCGGAATGTGGACGTTATGCATTTGAGTCCTTGCACGCGCATAATATACAACTGGCCGAATGTAATCAACACATTTAAATGGCTTCTTTACTATTTCTTGTAACAAAACAGTGAACACGTAATGAGAAATATGTTATCTCATTGAAAAATGTGACCTAACAACGCCTTCAACATGCTCAAATTCCTTCAAGTTCATGGGTAATTTTAGATGACGTCATATGGCAAGATCACGACATTGGTTTTATGTTTACATATCAAGTTAGGAACTTGTTTTATGCCGCTCAAAATCTATATTCGGATTATGTAAATTAAAACATAATCGAATGTTAAAAGCCAAATCAATGTTACCAACTATTTATAAAAATGAAAAAGTTTCAAACAGTGTATCATAAATGCAATTTACTAAAATAATGTTGTTATTCATCATTTAAACTTAAAATGTACGCATGTATTTGCTGTTATACAGTGATTTTTTTTGAATTTTTACAACTACCCGTGCCTTTGAACTAGGGCAATTTTAGCGCGACAAACCTCAAAAAGGGGAAAATAGTAAAAAAAAATTTATATTCGTAATTGTCAACTGTGAACATTTTATATTTTTATTTTTCGACTGATATATTTAACTTTTTATAATGCAGTGACTGTGTGCACACCTTTAACACATGATCATTAGATGGTATGATTCTTAAATTTAGATATTCCTATTGTATAGGCAATTGGTCAATTGCCTCAAATAAAGGACTAACGGATGGTAATAAGTGTTTTTCTCCTGATGATGTCTCTGGAGTTTCATTATTCCTATATTAAAGTTGAACCAACACAATTTTAATGTAAAACTGATATCAATTAGAGTTACTTGATTGTCACAGCAAATATTCATTTAAATTTTACAATATTTGAATGATGAACACAAGAGTCAGATTTCTGAGGGCAATTGCTGAGTCGCAATGCTAGTTTTTTTGTTTCATGGCCCATGAATTTGTCAACCAATAGTTCAAGATCTTCATCTGTGAGGTGTCTTTGGTGGCGGCAAATCCTCATAGTGGCATCTAGATGACCTTGGGTTAGCCGTTTTCTATTCTTAGTATGTATGGTGGCCATTAGAGAGAAACTTTTTACCCTAGAATTTGGCTATGAAAATGTGGTGCACATTATACATGGTAACAGTAAAAAAAATTAAGGTGTTTTTTTTCTATAAAAAATTGTAATATATTCATCATATTGTTCATAATTAATTCATGTTTTTTTAAACACATAAACACTGTATTATAATAAATTGCAAAATTATTTCCAATTAGAACAAACAACAAAATTCCTTAAAAACGCGATTCGATTAATATAACCAGTTAAAACTAAAGAATGACAGTGTGACGTCATCAATTAACCAGGCTTCCAAATCTGCAAGCCGTTAGCAACTTCAAATGGCTTTGATGTGACAGCCGAATTTGCGGCTATCATCTAGCAGTTTGTACCTGAAAAGCGTGTAACAAGCTGAGCACGTGGTCGGTGTCAAAAAGCATCGATTAATGCTACTAAGTACTGTACCTGAACAAAGCAAGCGCTGTTGATAGAGCATTAATGCATAAGCGTTCAAAGGGAAATATCGAGGATTTAAACACTTCAAACGGTTGTTTTGTTGCATTGGATAAATTGGATATTTAATTTCGGGGTGACGTACTATACACTGTCTGGATTATTTAGAGGATTTAATTATATTTGGATAAATACCTGTTTCATGCATAAGGTAATTCTGTGTGCGTATTTAAAATTTACTTGCTGTAAATTAAGTTTTTATTAAATTGGTGTAATATTACAGCATATCGACATTAAACAAATGCGGACAAAATAAGTGCAATATAACATCAACAGACATGGCAAAATCAGCTGCAAATGGTTACCAGATTTTAAACCTCAAATTTTCCTTCCAAAATCGGGTCCGTGTTATACACGGTAGTACCAGAACTGTTTTTATCGATGTCTCGAACGCTGATTTTCTGTCTATTTGAAACCTAATATTGTGTGTAAACAATAAAGTTTCGTCAATTTTTGATTGAAATGCCAACCCAGTCTGAGCCAGATTGAGGGGAAAATATTTCTTATTTTGGGGAAAAATGTGGTCATTTTAGGGGAAAAACTGAGGTTTATTTGCAAGGGGAAACTGCCGTTATTCGGCAGTAAAAATAGGCTAAAAAAATCACTGTTATAAGTCGGTAAATTCTTCTGGCCAAAATTTGCGAAGTATTAAGAAATGAGTCATTGCATCATTGTATCGAAAATGTTGTCAGAGCATCAGCCACAAACTTGGAAGAGGCCACGAACTTACCGGAATAAATACTAATTAGAATCATTCAAACGGTAATTGTAAATACAAAAACGGTAATTGTAAATACAAAAACTATGTTTATTTACATTTATTACAGTTGTTTTGGCTCCTTTAACATTTTGGCAAACGTCGGTAAATTAAAAGCGCTGTCTTCCAAAAATGCCTAACTGCTTAGTGTGCAAGAACTGCTTAGTGTGCAAGAACTGCGTAGTGCGCAAGATTACCAGACGCGCAAGATTACTGGACACGACTGTATGTTTATTGATATATTGCCTATGTTTTTGTAATGTTGTTATTATTGAATAAATATTACTGTTATTTTTGTGATGGAAAATAGCTTTATAGCTAATGTTTTTACTTGGTATATACAAGCCGACATAAAATAAAGTTTCTTGTATCTTGTATCTTATACCAGGTCACTTGATGATAAGTTCCTTGCATGTCTTTAATTAATTCGACTAATAGAAACAGTAACCGAATGACAGCATGTGAAACCCAGCAATTAAATTTTTTAAACACAAACTACGTAAAATTCTTAACAGTACACATTAGATTGAATCTAGTCTACAGTAGGGATGCAATCATTCATTGGCTGCAATGGAACATTACCCCACCCACTTACAGTCAAGTAATTTTCCTGACAGTACTGAGCCACTTGCTCCAAATTGTTGAAGTTTTCCTGCAAACTGCGTCGCCCTTCGGGTATCTCATTGTCAATTAGCTGAAGAAACTCCGACATCTTGAAATATTCCGAGTTTAGGAAGTAAATATATAATTTTACTGTCAAAATTTCACTTCCTTGGTACGGCAGATTACATTTTTCGAGTCAGTGTTGTTATCGACATTAGGTTAAAAAACACTATAAGTTTACACTGGCAAAAGATGTATCGATGCAAAACATTTTTTCTTCTGCGGCGGCTTCATACACTCATTAGCTGTTTTTATATTAAAATCAGACAGCTATCTTTAAGCATATTTTATGTTAATATATACTTCATTTTTATTATTTAGTTAGGGAACTTTATTTTGTCTTTTTTTTTCATTGTACGAACAAACAACTAGATCTAAATACAATGTTGGATCCATCTCATGAGTTTAAAATATGTTACTTTAAAATTCATTCACTGACATTAATTCACCGTGGTCTTTTCTACAGACCCTAGATAAATACAAAGGAATAATTTTGTTTTAGCACAGACACTCAAGAACAAGATTTCTTTTAATTTGGATTACCTCCCTTACACCTTTATAATTTAAAATAACACACGAGGTAGTGTGGAGGAGTAAAAAAATTTCAAATGATAGCTAATTGCAAACCAGTTCCATACTGAACAAGAAAACCTACTCTATCCAGTTATGTGCGTAATATATTAGTTCTTTACTTGTTTGTAAGTAGTTTATTTATGTGATTTTTGGAAGAAAAACAATCATTTTTACTCTTGCAGTCGTGACTGGGCCAAGATTTGACATACGCCAGGCTGATCCGGGACGACACTTTACGCACATGCATTAAGCCCGGTTTTCCCACGACACGCCTCATGTTATTTCCTCAACACATGCAGCCAAATCCTTTGTGTTGCTAAAACACGAAATAAGTGTTATATTTTAAAATGGCCAAACTACGGATCAGTTGTCAGATATTTTAACCAGAGATCTATTAACAAACCGTTTATTGATAGATCTTTGTTTTAACTATAGCTGCATTAGCAACAAGAAAACGTCTTATTACCAGTCAGTGTCCCCCGTGTATTCCCTGTGAGTAAATGGATTTGGAATATGTTAGTGTTACCAGTGCATGTTGTCCTGCGATGCAAACTGTCCGCACAGGGTAAGTTACAAAGTAACATACAACGTTAAATAGACTGATTCCTCTACTGTTTCATTACCCTGTTGATGTATAAATATAAGTTTAACTCAATAACCAAGTGTGTATGCATGATCTTTTATATCAATTATTTTCAAAATAAGCAGACAAAAGTGATAAAATAACTTGAAATCAGATAGAAAAACATAACTAATACGAAGGAAATACTGAAATGTCGAATGGATAATCAAAAACAAGCGTCGACGTAGTCTGGTTCCGCGGTCGTAATACAAAATAACATGTCTAGAGGCCGTATCCCAGTCTAGCGTCGACGTTTGTTTCAATTATTACTGAACAAAGTGTAACCTAAACCAACAGTTTACTGTCGCGTAAGCGTATATATACATATATTGGAGTTTTCGGCTGTACCGTCGAAAACTGCCCCGTAATTAAAAAAAATAGCTAATTATGCGTTTTACAACAATGGTTCTTCTAATCTTCTTCTTTTTTTCCATTTTAATTCGATTTAGTGGTAATTCACATTTTTGTTTGTTTTAATTTATGCCACAATGTCTGTTGTACGATCGTACGTACACACTTTCAGAACACACAATTTGAGCGAAAAAATAATATAATTGTGCTGATTAAAAGAACAAACTATTTATCAATACAGAACACATGTGAATGTTAATATTGGTGCTATGTTGTTAAATGTATTAGTAAATACAGGTAGTCTATGCGTATGAATTATGCTTTTAGAGTAGAAGTTTATGTTCGCGTATACCAGTAGATTTGTTTCAATATAAACGAATACACACACGGCAACATGCTTTAAAAATTTAAAACACACATACACCAAGTAAAACAGTATTGTATGAATTTAGTCAACATCATATGTAAAGGATAAAACAGAGTTAAGTGAATTGTATTTCTATTGTGGTCATAATATGCGAATTAGTCAAATAAAAATAAACATGAATGTTACTTTTTACCGTAATTCACTGCATACATAACTATCATCCGTATGCAGGTTTCGACTGATCTTTCTCAAAGACAGCAAGTCATATTTCTTTCGGTGTACTATCCTGGATAGTTTTGATAAAACGTTCGAAATAAAATAGTTTAAATTAATTAAACCAAACGCCGTTCTGCTGGTATTTTGATGTCATGAACTTTTTGAATGTACACTATTGTATAGGCTAATGTTTAAGTATTGAAAAAGCTCCAACCCCAGTTGCAAATTGATTTCAATGTCGCATGGGTTTATTATGTGTGTACATGCTGAAAATATTATAATAGCTTTACATAAGTGTGCCAAAATGTGTATCTACCTGTATTGTAAACTTAATTTATCTGTTTTTGTGCCGATTTGACATTATATTTTGCATCGTATCAATATTTTGACAATAATCTGGCACACACTGTCAATGTTTATAAAAACGTTACACAAATAAAGGACTCATGGCGACGCCCTGACGTGCATACGACCGAAATGTTACGAATCAGAATAATATTGGAACAATTTTGCGACACGTCGGCCTCACACTACGCGAATTCAATCGACAATCAGTCATTGATCTAGCGGACTTAATCAATGGAATTACCGAGATAGTAAGGTCAATTAGTAATTGTTTTTCTCACGCAAACTGTCAAAATCGTTTTCACGATCACAAATCAGCAAAGGGTTTTGGGTTTCAGTTCATTCATTTGGGCATATGAATGAAACTCTTCCTCGAGCTAGTAAACGTATTTCATTTTAACAATAAAATTAAATGTACCTGAAGAATAACGGATAATATTAATACCGACATGTATTTTGCGTATTGCTTCAAGCATGTTTGTATGAAACGTTAACATTTTGTACTTTATACTATTTCCTCGTAGCTTTTTACTTTGTAGTTAACAGTATTGCTGCTTTATCCGTTTCAAGAGGCCGGGCCCGGCTAGCTCAGTTGGTAGAGCGCTTGACTGTCAATCCGGGGATCGTGAGTTCGTTATTTGCCTGGCCCGGATAGCTCAGTTGGTAGAGTGCTGGACTGTCAATCAGGGGATCGTGAGTTCGAATCCCAGCCCGGCCACATAATTGGTGTGGGGAATGGTCATGAAATTATTTCTACGGCTATTCTCCCCCCTACCTCTGATTCAAGTAGGGCAGTTGTCAGTTACTGGCATAAGTATGTGCACTTAGTACTGGTAAACCGCATAGATCGGATTAGCTTGCCCAGGAAAAGTGTGAGTAGGTTAACTGACCGCCGTGAAAACACGTACTGTTAAAAACGGCGAAAAATCCAAACAAACAAACAACGTTTCAAGAACTCATAAATTTAAAAACGAAACATGAGAAGTATATATTTAGTATAATTTAGCTCATGAATACTATTGCGACCAAATATCTGTATTTTGATAACCGCATTATTAATAATAGTATTCAGTCATATTTTTGTGAAACCAGCAAACCTTCGCACAGAAATGTAGACCACATATCAATCATACATGTAAAGCAACACAGTTACAAACCTCATTTAGACATACTAACTTTTATGTCAAATATCAAATAAGCAATGACATGCATATCATTACACATAATTACCACACGTTATGCAAGAGACATGTAAATAAAACAACTATGTATACAATTTATTCCGAGTAGTTTTGAAGAAAACTAATAACTCGTAAAAAAAAAATTAAATATAAAAACCAGCATTGTTATGTGATTGTCTTTTTTTCATTTAGCGATATATTTTTCGTACTGGTACTAAAGGTCATAACAAAAAAAAACGTATTTTTTAATGAAATAATAGAAGTGATCACATTGGCAACAACGTAACAATTCTTACGACATACACTTATATTACAAAATAAACGCGTGTGAAGGCAACCCATATAGCATTGAAGAGTGCCATATATACATATTTGCAATAAATGGTAACGGTACCGATTGATTATCTAGCCGTTGCGATGAACCATAGAGTTACAGTTTTTAAAACGCTTGATCCCGAAGACCTGTTTGTGCTTTTGTTTTAGCAGTCAGGTAATTAGATTATATGGTAGCTTCACGCCGAACAAGGTATTAAAGTAATTCTTCACGTGGGGCTTTGAAATGATCGAAAATAGGAATATAATATCCGCTACATGGGGTAGGTCTGCCCTCGCCACCACAAAGAGACAACCGACAGCCCGGGTGATTTATGAGCCGGCCCTGCCTCCAGGCACTATCAGTTGCACTTCGAACGGTATCTAGATTTGCCAAAGGCCTTTGCAGATCGGCGTGCGTGTTCAAATGTAGACTATACCTGTACATGAAGAAACATGCAGAAATATGCTGTTTTAACTGTACCCAATGTGAATGTTTATTCCATGTTTGTATAATAAACAACGGTTTTAAAGACAATGTAGGTTAAGTCAGCCAATTGAAACACTAACTATTACTTCTATTATTTGCAAACAAAAAGTGTCTATATAAAAATTGACACATGTTTGATACAAGTACACCAAATACATGGTTACGATACACCCGTATTACTAAAGCGTTTTAAGTATGGTGTGGACAACCAATTTCACAGAAACAAATGTATTGGATTGCATTATGACCAAAAGTAGTGCATCCTGTAAATTGGAAACCTTGATCTTGCTTGTTTGGTTGTTTGTAGCATTGTACGACAAACTATTGTATTTTTAAGTCATTTTCGTGTACTGTATTTGTATACAAAGGGCAATTGCTTGTTAACTATATGTATCGTAGTCGGGAAATATTACGTATATAATTAAATCGATGTGTAGTTGTCAAAAGAGAAAATTGTAAAGCTATATATCCTGACGTTTTGATTATGTATGAAAATATGTAAACATATTTGTGATACACAATTAAAAAAAAGCTCTCTATTAAATATATATACTGGACTCTTTAAGCACAAGTTTACCAACACTACCTCCCGACGCAAAAATACAAGTTATGGTATTCTTACAAACGATTGCATTCTTTGTAAAAGCATTCAAGTTGTTTATTAGGTGTGTAATGGACCCACAAAGCTTAACTTACAGCCGAGTTGGTTCAGTGTATATCAGTGCGTATCTGTACAGAAAAAATTCTCAAGACCCCCAACTTGGTATTATGTCAAGATGTGTCTGACAGTACCAACGGGTCAAGAGAAGTCTAGACCTTTCTGTAGATGCTTATCTCTTTTCTTTTTGTCTTCAGGTAGTACAGCGCCATCGTATGATCAAAGGGTTGTCCGCTAGTAGATTTATTACAGCATAGCATGCGCTAAGATGTAGCAAGCGGGAACACATTTTATAATTTCAATACTTATTGACAACTTTGTTCGAGTTCAATACAAAATTATAAGATATAATAATCAATTGACAAGTCGGCAATCTTGCGGGGGTAAAACACACCCTCGATATAATTATAATCGCGTTGAAATGTTCAGATTATCTTAAAGATATGCCAAATTATGACACGTGCCTATTTGGCAATACATGCAAAAAAACAATACGCGAATCAACGAGTTCAATTCTATTAATTAAATAAAACTATTAATAGCGGATATTGACAAATACCGCTAACAGCCCGACCATTCAAACGTCAGGTTCAAAAAGCTAAACTTAGTTTAGGAATTTGGAAAATATTTCAAACATAACTTCGCAATTTCATTTAAGCTTTTCATAGTTTGACAGATTAGAATCAGATGGGATCACATTTCTGATACAGTTATGAACCTGTTTACAAAAATGAGATGGCACTATTATTGATGTGATCAACGACAGTTTGGTATACGTTTGTTATAACAATTATTTAGTTATCAACGCTTAATGAAAGTATGCTAAATTGTAATCTAACAGTAATGTTTAAATCTTTACTTTAAATAATTCTTTTAACGATACACTTGCGTCGACGACAGTCCTCATTCACTGTCTTTATCAGTCTTCAATAAACCAGTTTAAAACCCCCATATTGCTGTACACGTATTGACCGTTCCAATTCGGTTAGCCTAGTTTTAATCATAATTGTTTTTTTGTTTGTGTTGTGTTGTGTTAGCAATTCGTCACTTGCCCTAAATAAAGGACCATTTCATGGTAATAAAGGACCATTTCATGGTAATAAAGGACCATTTCATGGTAAAAATTACCATTTCATGGTAATAAGCGTTTCTCTCCAGCTGATGCAGGTGGAGTTTCACATGTTTTAATAAATGGGCCACAGACCATATTTGCATTATTAATAAACATCCGCACGATTAATATTTTGCTTCCTCCTTATTCCGCTAACGATTACAGCACTCTTAACCAGAAGCGGGCCTATTTGACGTTTATATATTTATAATTGTAGGCTAGAAGCTTTTTTGTAAGCATAATTGCTGAAATAAATGTTGTTGTTGTTGTTTGTTATTAGCATTATGTGCAGATTGCTACATGTAAACGACCAACTGTTTATTATTTACTGTTATTATGTTCTTCCATGTTTGCAAATGTCCTTCTGTATTGTTTGCAATCCAACTTGACTCATATGTAACAAAAAAAACCCACAAACAACACCACATCATTATTCTGTCAACAGAGCTTCCTGCTGTCGCCCATATCTGTATATAATGCATTGCATTGCACTATCTGAAACTGTACTGGTATGAGTTTTTGTGACCACCGTTCTCGTGACACCTGGAGTTTCACTAATTGTATCTGTTTGTATGTTTTGACTGCATTTGCAGACAGATAACGCGAACAAGACATTATCTACCGAAATCTAAGACCAATGTATTGTTTTATGTCATTTCTCTAGAAAGCGTAACATGCAATTCAGCAATCGATCAAGGCAATTAATTGAGCTATTGCTTGCAAGCACGAACTGTGTAATTTAATAATTATTTCATTATATCATTACCACTTGTTTGGGGGTATTTCTATCCGACCTATCGTACATGAAAGTGAAACCATTTGTTCACAAAACTGCTTTCTCATGTGCTGGTTATTGGAATAATATCTCTAGTAGACATCTATTACTCAGCAAGTATGGGCAATTGTTATACATCTAAGGCTCGTTTTTGCGTTCTTTTGCGACCAATAGACTCAATTATTTCGCCATTTGGCTACAACTACAGGTTCATATTTTGAATGTCAACATCTAACAGAAAGCTATATCGACGACGTTTTGCTGCTGTAATTTTTGCATTGCTCTAATCGCCTCTTAGTGATACATGTATTATATGAGGCTGAACTGTTGCCTATTCATTTAGTGCAATAACTTAAACTGTGAGTTGGCATGTGGTGTATGTACGTATATTTCGTGATAATGATGCTGAAGACATTCATAGGATTTGTCATCGGCAATTCAGCAATGAGCTCCTGACGGGTTTTTTTTTGTCTGGTAATCAGCGAACATAGCCAGAATCTTTTGCGCCGGTAAAACACGTATGCGGTTATAATGCATCATTAAAACTATTAATGTGAAAATATTGTATGTTTGAAAATATATTATACACCATGACATGTTTTACCTATTTCATGTCTCTCCAATGATTTGGAGTCGAACAATTTGTCGTAAATGGACTTAGTGATTAGTGGCGGTGTTTGAATAAATATTATCCCTACACTATATTGGAGACAATCTTTACAAATAAAAAGTTGCCAAGCGTTCACACCTTATGAAGAAAAACATAAATTACGTTCAATGACATGTAAAACCACAGGAGTGCAATGTGTTAGAAATGTGGACCGCATGTTGGATTGATTTGTGACCCGTGTAAACTCACTGTCCCGCGCACCCCTGCGTTGGTGTCAGATTACAGGCCTTGAAATACGAGTTGTAATCGAGCATTGCGGACGAGAGGGGAACTGGTATAGTGGGCGTGCTAAAGTCCGCTTGACGAAACACTAAACCACGCCCCCATCTCTGATCACGTTACATATTATCATCGTGGGAATTAATTTTTTTAGAAGAAATTGTTGTACAGCAATGTTCACAATCCTCTATATCCGCGTTGGTTATCATTTAATATTGTTTGCATTAAAATAATCCCTTTGTCGCATATTTGCTTTTTAAATAAACTGAATATTATCTTGATTACTGACGAATAAAACATATTCGTGCATACTTACTACCAACCACGCTTTACCCCCCCCTCCCCCCCTCCCCCTGAAGTTAACCGCTAACAATTTGGAATATGTGGCACACGTGGGACAATAACGATAGATGCAGTATTGTTTAAGCCTTCAGTCATTTTAAGTACTGAAAATATATGAAAGAGGCGTGTCGTGGGACACCCGGGCTTAATGCATGTGCGTAAAGTATCGTCCCGGATAAGCCTGTGCAGTCTGCACAGGCTACTCCAGGATGGCACTTTCCGCTTTTATGGTATTTTCTGTTTCAAGGAAGTCTCTTCTACACATAAATCCACTGCAGGCAGAAAGTGCAGTGCCGGGAGAGCCTGTGCGGACTGCACAGGCTAATCCGGGACGACACTTTGCGCCCTTGTATTAAGCCTGTTTTTCCCACGACATGTCTCAATTATATATAGTTATAATAGACTAAATTATGTTTTGTACACTTAAACAATAGCTGTTAGCAAATTTTCACTTCAATTTTTTAAGATGTAAATAGTGAAATCAGTTATTTCAATTATAATCGATTCTATGTTTTAATATTTTATGCATTATTCAATTCAAAGGCAAATGTGTGCATTATTGTTAAAATAAAATAAGATTTTATTTCATGCAATATTTGTTTCACATAATGACAACTACATGTATTTATTTTACATAATGAGAACTACACGTATAACTTAAAATATCATACAACTTATCTGAATATTTGAGTCACTGCTTCGAAAACCAAAATGTAATAAACCTTAATTTCTTTAATAGTTTATAAAGAATTCCGTATATTGTCTGCACAAGAGTATTTATAGAAAATCTAATCTTAAAGAAGGCTTCTACTAATTACTCTTACTAAATACAGCTCATATTTAGCCACGAATAGAACGATTGTTGACGAGCAATTTCACACAATTAAACATCAATTTAGATACGAGAACTATTCTAAATTGAGATTTTCTTGGCGTACTATCAGCTTTTGACCCAGTGTCTTTCATATTTATGCATGGGCGCCAAAAACGCCATGAAAATTAGTCACAGATAAAAGAGTAAGACTAGGAGCAAATTATTAGAATAAAGTAAGAAAAGTTAAACAATTGCAATTCCGCGTTCACTAAATCTTCAGTAATTATAACAAACCTAAAAGCCTTAAAATATTTACTTAATAGCCCAGTCATAGTGTCACGTTATAACGCGCCATTCTGGTACAAATTTTACACGCACGTTCTGCCAAGTTGTAATCAATTATTACTACGCTGCGCCGCGATTTACAATGTAGTTACTGCGCTATCGCTACGCTACCGTTACATTTGACGCGTGTGTGTATTTCGAAGTTTATGAGGTCCTTCCGCACCTGAGGCTGCATTATGTGAGGACCCGAATTTTTTAAGTATAGCTGCAATTTCCAGCTATTTTATTTTTTACTGAAATATATTTTAATTTTAATGTAATCTTGTGCTGTGGGGGGAAACTGGAGTACCCGGAGGCAACCCCACCTGTCCGGTATGGTGACCACTAACCAAACTCACATGCGCCGGGAGTGGGAAGCGAATCCGGAACGCCAAAGTGAGAAGCGAGTGTACCAACCACTGCGCTAGCCGGACAGCCCTCATTTGACAACGTACCCCAACATATCATTATATAGCATTGCGTGGAAGAACGCGCAGCTAAGCGTAACAATAACGAGAGTGCTGCGTGGCGTATCGTAGTTTAAACGTAATGAATAACGCAGCATAACGTAGAATTTGACAGGACTCTCGCTCTGTTCACGTTGTGCTTTGCAAAGAACACGTTGTTCTAAGTTGTGTAGTGTGCAACACTACGTATAAGAACGTTGTAGTATAACGTAGCAGTATTTTGAACAAAGTCAGATCTGTCGTTCGCGTTGAACTACCTACCTGCCAACTTGAGCCACGTTGAGGCGCGTAAAGGTCGGGTCACAATGTGGCGAATTTGAGCTACGAGTTCTGGCGAGTTGTAAAGGCCGGTTTCCATGAAGCGTTTTCGGCTCGGCTATATTTGGCACAGAACACGCCAATTAAAAATAATTCGCTTCAGTCTACATGTATATAACAAGATGGCGATTTCATTGACGCGTTTTTGGCGCTGTATATTGTCTGCGCTGAAGAAAATCGCTTCGGGTAGCGATTTCTTTCGCTTTTCGGCGCAGAAAATGAACTAGAGAAGAAAAATAAATTACGTCATTACCTCGATTTCCGAGTCAATCAACAACAGATCACATGTAAACAAACTTGAAATAAAATATGAAGTTCAGTGTGCAAACATGTAAACAAATGAAAAGCTTATAGAGCTGGTGAGGAGACATAAATGTCTTTGTGACACCTCTTTCACGGAGTATAACGACCATACGTTACAAAAAATTTGTCCAAAGAGATGAATAAAGAATCCACGAGTTGTAACCACCACATCACTGTTTTCTCAATAAAAGGTCAATAAACACACATCCGAAACCCGCATGGCGTTTCGGCTACATGGAAACAGTTTTTCGGCGCGTCGGCACCGATAAAACCGTTTAAATTTGTTTTCACGTACATATGTCGAAGACATGTCGAGGGTATCTAGCGCACTCTCTAACACATTTCGTAGACAGGTCTTTCCTTGTCGTAGCGTTTCGCCGTATATTATCGTTATACGACACAACACGAGTTTGCTGCGTGTTTGGGAGGCTTGCCTACGACATCTACTCGTGCACATGTCGTCACAAGTCGTACAGAGTCGTCCTCACTCTTACATTCTCGAAGCCAAGACTTCGATTGTCGAAGAGATATCGTACGCATATCGGACTAATACGTTGAAGAGAACTCGAACAAATGTCGTCTTGAAACAATTCCGCGACCAACTCGTCCAGTTATAACTCGCCAGAACTCGTCCAAAACTCGACGCTCAAATTCGCCAGAGTGACAGGGCTTTTACAGCAACGTTGAACTACGTATCTGCAAGTTGAACAACGTAGCTAAACATGGCGACAAAAGCGTGACACTATGACTGGGATATAAATAAATTATAAAAAATAAAAATAATATTGCAATATATAATGTTTGGGGACTCTGACTTAACTTGGTTATCGTTTGTTTCACATCACTGAACACGTATTTGTGCTAAGATGTAGAAATCATTTGCCTTCTTCTTATATATATTACGGCGCCCTTTGATGCTTTGCATCAATGTTTTTTCTTGAGTTCTCTACTGCTGCTACACATGGCATCTCATAATATGTAACATTGAAAAGTCAAACTCTAGGAATACATTGCAATAAGTTGTTTTGTGATAGAATTAAACATGCAGGACATGATCGTTTTGTTATTGCGATGTTATTAGTCATTGCCTTCAATAATGTTTTATAATAAATTATGTTTTAAATTTCATTTAACATTTGACATATATGTTTTAACTTTTAATTAATGCTTATTTTTGTCTGTTTAATAGTTGCAAACATAAACTAAACAAAAGAAAAACACAAGAGACAGAACAAGAAATTCATTGTTCAACAAAGGAAGACTCCTAACAGACATTGCTGCGTTGTTCTGTCAATCAGAAGGATTTATTTTATGAACACACAAGCTGTCGGTTACTAACAGCAAAAAGACACAGCGAGCTTGACAATCAGTTCTGCATCATCACTCTATGATTCAAACAATTTAAATACGTTTCAAAGCCTCAAAAGTTAGGGGGGCCGTATTCCAGAAACATCTTAAGTGTACCTTTTTTTCACTTAAGTTAAAATATACATACTTTTATATTTTAAAAATTGCGCATACATGTGTAAATCCTTTTATGTATAGATATGAAAAAACAACAATAATACATGTACTATAGGTGACAATTAGTTAACACAAAAACAATGCATTGTACAAACGAAATACAACGATAAATAAAATCTTGATTTTAAGTTTAAATTTAAAATATTACTTAAAACTTTAAAAGACGTTTCTGGAATACGGCACCTGATGACAAAAATGCGGAAATACCATGCGTCTGCAAGTCATACGTACGCAAAATAAAAAAGTTCGTGTCGAAATCAAATTGATAATTATTTCTTCGGTGACTTAATTTTCATTAATTAAGCGTTTGTTAAACTGTAAAATAACCACGTTAAAACAAAGTAATCTTGTTGCCGCTGTCACGGCCCTTCAAAACAGACTCACGCGGAAATGCAAGCAGATAGAGAGAGATGTATATATAAATCCACGTTTGAACACCATCATACGGTGGCACAGAGATGACATGCACTACTCTTTTTTTATCTCGTTCCCACAAGATATTAAGTCGAGGGAACGAGATGCTAACTCGAGGGAACGAGACACTAACTCGAGTGAACGAGATACTAACTCGAGGACCCGAGATACTAACTCGAGGGAACGAGATACTAAGTCGACGGAACGAGTTTTTATCTCGTTCCCTCGATATAGTTAACTCGTTCCCACGAATAAGAGAACCAAATCAAAATCCAATCAAAATTGGTTTTTATGATAATCATGGCCGACAGAAATGACGATGTTGTAAGATAATTTCGAGAAGGACTTTCATATCGCCAAATTAGTTTCGTTACGTTGAACATACATGGCTTGTCGATATCGGTACGTCAAATACACAGGGCCTTGCGCTAGTTAGATATGAACAGGAGAGACTATAGTGATATTAAGACAGTGATAGATTTCATTATCAACGAACTCGAACAGTCAGGTGGCCAACACGGCTATAGAATATATTGAGGCAGCGATGTTTGGCAAACGGCAATAGACAATATTCTTCGAACATAATGTAATTTTGGAATCAAAACGATTTTTAAATTGACTAATAACTAATTAAATGTCTTTGAATAGAATCTCTAGGAAGCACACTGTCACGTATATGCATTATAGCTTATTTTCAGTAAGTATAAGCAGTTGATTTTTGTGTTTGTGACAACGTATGATATGCGAGAACAAAAAATGTTGTTATGTGTTACTAGTTTTCTATGTTAGGCACATTTGTTTAGGAATTTGGCTTAAACATTATGATAAACACAATTAGCGAAGCATGGATTTAGCGGTCATTTCAATCGTAACGCTTTTTCCATATCACACATGGCTTATTTAATAAGAATGGAGTTTTGGTCCTTAAGAGGTCGTTGAAGAAAAGCTTCTCTTTTTGCGAATTTTGTAGTCTCGGTTTATGTGACGAAAACAATGATAATATTGACACAAACTATTTAATTTAGCACACATAATGTACGAGTACTGTCAGACATCAGGTGTGTATGTCATCTATAATAACTGGATTATGATTACTTTTTATTTTCAGTGGTTATGCAAAGAACTGCTCACAGATTTGTTAGACGGTCATACTTCGCTGCTGGCCCAAACTTCATAATTATGGCACATTGATGGGTATGATAAACTGAAGCAATATATACTTTGTATACAGGGTGCATCTGCAATTATACATTTGATGTTTCCTTTACATTAAATAATCAGTTTCTCGAAAAATAAAATTGCATAATTTAAATAATTTTCGGGAAAAATAAAATTGCCTAATTATTTCTTACGTTTGTGGCACGCTGGATGTAATATAAAGTTACGTATCGACATATTCATTCCCAATGCAGTTCCCTAGTTTGATAAGAATCAGTCAAAAAACGATAAATATCTTTTCTTTACTGTCTATTTAAAGGTCCGGACTCACGTTAGGCCGCTCATAAAGCAATTAACCAGTAGACGAACATAGATCGCTCCGCCTTTCTGTTTGTCCACGGTTATTTGTCCAAGGATTTGAAGGAAATCGATTGGATTATGCAACCATGTTCTTTTATTTACCACTGATATATAAACCCATACTTGGTCTACTCAATTCTTAACTGACAAGTATCTAGATACTGGTCAACTGTACTGATTACAAATAGCAGGGCATGTATTTTTCAGTCATACTGCATCAATAATCAGTCTTTGTGTTCTTGTATACAGAGCTGGACTTGGCAATGAAAACGTGGAACGATCACTCCATCAGACGGTCACGAAACTCAAATGCACCACCTGGCCAGCCCAATCAAATGGTCAATCATGCAGACCTGTGGGGTAGCCGTAACTACATGTGCAATGTTCTCCAGGATGACATAAATGTCGCTCGGGCACCAATAACGTTCTGTACGCTAGAGCGCTGTGACTCGGATCTGTATGATCGTTTCCTCTAGGACATAGCAGAAGACGGCCTTTCTTACCCGAATACAACATACATTAGACATAAGCTATCTGCAGGCATCTATAAGTAAGATGCGTCAGAATGTTTAATATGCTTTAATGTTATGTAAAACTCAAATTACTATATCAGAATAAAACAGTATTAAAAAATGCTTGGTAGTTCCAACAAACCAGTAAAAGCAAACCAAACATAAAGTTTCAAACTTTAACTTTTTCCAAAACTGGCCTCAAATACAGCCAGGTCTCGAAACAAAGCAAAATGAAAAAACACATGTTTAAGTTTTCAAAATATTCATATATTCATGTCGGGCATTTTCTCAACATCTATCAACCAAAGCTCAATAATACTAGTGCAAATATTTATAATATTAAACAAGAGGGACATGATGACCCTATGTTGCTCACCTGAGCATCGTTGCTAAAACTGTCTATGGCAGCTAATGATTGATTGCTGTGCTGGTTACTATGCTAGAAACAAGTGTGCTAAAACAAATGAAGAAAGTAGAATCAAACACAATCAATTGTTGCTTTGGCAATTTGTACGGTGTCTCTTGGTTGCTACGGAATCTGCTTTGTGGTTAAGAAGGAAGATCAACTATTGCAAACACATTATCTTAAGCTAGTCATTTAAGATTTTTTACTCATTTAATAAATCCATTTAAACCAAGTAAACACAATGGTACTGCTAATGCTTACCCATATATAGAGTGGCATAACCTTGGTAGAAGTTCACTAGATAACGCTACATAGCAAATATCAAAGCTACTGAACAAGACAGTTGCCATGCAAACATGAGTTCTGCATAGAATTCAATTCTTAGAACAATTTTGAAAGTAGACTAGTGAGCTAAAATTGCTAGTTACAATTAGTCCTGTATTTAAAATGTAACTGAAAACTGAAAGTTAAACATTTATAATATTCATGACTTCACATGAAAACACTGAAATGTGAATATGTACATACAATGTACATAAAATTCAAACCAACAAATGAAATTCCATATTTAAAGGGACCTGTTCACATATTGAAGGAATGACAATTTTCCAACTATAAAAGAAAAATGTATATAAAGGAGCAAAATAACACTACGGACAAAGAAATATACTGTAAATACCGTTTCTTTCATGAGTAATTAGTTGAAATTAAAACAATTATTAAGTGTTTGTAACGCCAAACGATGGCATACTTTGGAGTGTCTCTGTTGTTTTCATTAAAATTGTTGACACCACGTGGATCGCTTATATTAAGTAAAAATTGCGGTGATATATATGGAAATCGGAATGGCCTAGTGGTTGTTGTTAAGGCGTTTGCCTTTTGGTCCGGAGGTCTGAGGTTTGAACCCTGGAGGGAGCAACGATTTCCTTTTCTTGTTTCTTAATCCTTTTTCTGTTATTATTCTTGAGTTCTTTAGTTCCGATGCTTAAACCTGTTAAGTTCAGACATTTAATGGCATACTTAAAAATACAGAAATCTGTAAACACATCCCTTTAACAATGTCACATAGCACATCTGGACTAAATACAGTACAAACAGGATTTTTTGTACACAAAATTTCAAATCATCACAACTGATGAACCCTCATACTTATAGACTTAATGAAACATTCCAGGCACAGGGTACAAGGTCATGAGGTTGCTTGAAATTTATTTGAAATCATGTAATCTTCGATCCTTGCAAAATATTCTATTATAAAAAGACGCACATTCATTTTTATTTGACATACATGTACATTTAACAAGAACCCTTATATGCTGGTGTGAAAAGTACTTGGTTATTCACACGCAAACGTGTCTAACTACTCTTTGCCACCTATAAACCAAATTTAATACCACTTTTATTTTGAACTGTTTTTGAGTTTTGTTTAAAATATAGTAACATTTAGAGATTGCCTCGAGAAAGAGAACATATTTATTGACAAATGAGTAGCTTTTCTTAGACTATATGTATGAATATTTCAATTATTTAAAAAGTTTCCTACAATTCATTTGTGTTGAGAACATAAACGAATATGAGGATTAAAAAAATATCACAGGCGTTTTTAAGACAACTAACTCTGCTTGGTTCATAGGTTGATGAAATTATTGTACCACAGTAGCTACATGAAAGCCCAATTATTCAAGCAAAAACTCAATTTGTCACAACTAAGATAATATTTTTAACATTGATATCTATTAATTGTGCGTGTATTTGCTACTAAAATATGCCATAATGACCCTGATCTTTGATCTTAGTAGAAACTTTACTTACAAATTCTATTTAATCCCACATTCATGGTGTAGTACTACAACATAACTCTCATTTGAATAACTGTTCTTGACATTTACGTTTTACAACACATTACATTTTAAGAGTACTGCTGTATATAATAACAACCAAGGACAATGTGTGACACAATATGCTAAGATACATTTTCATTTTGTCTCATTTCAGTCTGTTAGTCTTGTAGAAATCCACTACATTCATTAAGGCAGGTCAACATCAGGCTCTCTGGAATTTGTCCCATGGGAGCCCAGAAATCTAGGGCGTATGTCGATGCATGAGGAAGGCGAGTTATCCCAGGTTAATTGTGTAGCAATTGACTGTAATTCCCCTGTGCAGAGAGGTATGTTGTGGGCACCTGTGAGGACGGCCATTAGCAGGAAGGTAGGCAGGAAGATCTATCTGAAATAGCCATTAAGTGGATATGTATAGAAACATAAAACACACAAGTCCTTCTACATGTACCAATACGGGAAATAGTATTTCCAGTACAAAGTTGTTCACAGTCCCAATTGGACTGCACTTCTCCATGTCTGCTTTTGTAATTAACTCTAGAAAATGACAATGAAGTTTACTATAGTCTACCCTTTTCAAATCAAACGAGAGCAAGACTGTGTATTTGACGTACCGATATCGACAAGCCATGCGTGTTCAACATAAACTAATTTGTCGATGGGAACGTCCTTCTGGAAAATATCTTACAACATGACCGTTTCTGTCGGCCATGATTATCATAAATACAAATATACGGAACAATTAACTCTAGAAAATGACAATGAAGTTTACTATAGTCTACCCTTTTCAAATCAAACGAGATCAAGACTGTGTATTTCACGTACCGATATCGACAAGCCATGCGTGTTCAACATAAACTAATTTGTCGATGGGGACGTCCTTCTGGAAAATATCTTACAACATGACCGTTTCTGTCGGCCATGATTATCATAATACAAATATACGGAACAATTTGATTGGTTCTCTAACTCGTGGGATCGAGTTAACTATGTCGAGGGAACGTGATACTAACTCGTTCCCTATACTTAGTATCTGGTCCCTCGACTTAGTATCTGGTTCCCTCGAGTTAGTGTCTCGTTCCCTCGACTTAGTATCTCGTTCCCTCGACTTAGTAACTCGTGGGAACGAGATTAAAAAAAGAGTAGTGCATGTCACCTCTGTGCCAACGTACTATCGTAATGTTTCAGCGTTGCCCTTTTTTATGAACCTAGTTAAATATGCAATGCTGTGGACGGGGGAGAGGGGCGAAGGACTTTGATCTTTGGATCTAAGCATTTGGCTGAAGACATTAGTGCTTTAATGTACATGACTGTTTAGGTTTAGATTCACAACACACTTGCAAGACAATGCGTTTTCAACAAATGGGCAAATGGCGAAAATGCTTGGAGTTTAAGCAATTGCAAAAGAAACCTCCACCCTTTGGGGAAAATCTGTCATATGTCTGCATATATATATGAAAGTATTTATGTCAAATGTTGATAAAGTGATCCCATAGAACTCGGATTGTATACGAATTCTCACAGACAATAAATACATTGACCCTTTTACAACTATATTTGTACACATATTTATTTTCTAACAACTTAACGCACTGTATAGGACATAAATATATTATTTAAATGATTGTTAATGTCTGACACATTACTTATATTTGTATATGCATCTGTCCAACATATGGAACAAATAAAACTTAGCGCATGTTGTGTTATTTGTTCGTGTTTACTGCAATCTCTCGCGATCGTTCATTGGAAAAAAGTCTCTATCTTTGTACTATTTAAAGAGCTATAATAGCATCCGTTATACGCTTTTTTATTATTAGATTCCTAATATAAACCATTTTAAGTTTACTTAATAAGCAGTTAAATTATAAAATATATAAATAACGACATATATATGACCTCAACCCTATAACGAATGGCATTGTATGGATTATGATTGTCTACATATTACAGATAATGACACTCTGCATCAACGGTAGTTGAACGTTATCCAACGTGGCCGAAACGCGCCTCAACGTGGCACAAGTTGGAAGGTATACGTAATTCAACGTAAACGACAAATCTGAATTTTGAACACGTTCAAATACTGCTACGTTATACCACAACGTACGTATATGTAGTGGCACACGTGACACTACGTAGAACAACGTGAACGAGAATCCTGTCAATTTCTACGTTATTCGCTACGTTAAACTACCATTCGCCACGCATCACACTCGTTATCGTTATTGTTACGCTAAGCTGTGCTATGTACTGCGTTCTTCCACGCAATGCTTCGTAATGGCACTTGGTGGTACGTTGTCAAATCTAAGTGTAGCGTAGAGACTGGCGCAGTAAATACGTAGTTCATCGAGGCGCAGCGTAGTAATAACTGATGACAACTTGGCAGAACGTAAGTGTCAAAAACGTACTAAAACGGCGCGTAATAACGTGACACTGTGACAGGGTCATTAT
Organism: Congeria kusceri; assembly: GCA_027627225.1. NCBI lineage: Eukaryota > Metazoa > Mollusca > Bivalvia > Myida > Dreissenidae > Congeria > Congeria kusceri. Next base: position 68,427,907 of record CM051030.1, read on the forward strand.
TGACAACTACACGTCTTTTACTTAAAGAGAGTAAGTTCACAGATTAGAAAATTTACTATTTTTACATTTTTTGTCATAGATCCTAAAAATAAAGTATATTATATATACACAAGCAAAATAACACTAAATGACAAAGAAATATATTGGAAATATAGTGTCGTTTACGACAAATTATCAATTGCAATAGATAAAATAGTACAGCGTTTGTAACAAGTCCTGGCGAAGGCAAATCTTTTAATTATTTTTTTCTTTACATCATATGTTTTTTGGTAAGTCCAACTGCTTTAGTTTGCAGTTAAGACATTAAATGACATTTTTCAAAACTACAAAAAAAATATATGTGAACAAGTTCCTTTAAAGGGCGTGACTAACACTGTATATTCAACACATTGTATAACGCATCAAACACGAATCAGACACAAATCACACACAAAATAAATTTCGATCACCGTCTTGGAACGGTAAATGCAAGGCATCGAGAGTTTTAAACGTTTAAATTGCATACACGTTGTCCAGAATTATTTAAGTAATATACAGGCAAATGGAAATAACAATTTTAACATGACACGCGCAGTGTTTTCTGTTGAGAAAGAAGAACATTAACCGTTGTTAAACTACCAATAAACAACACGAAACAAAAGTTCCGAAACTGTAAAATATAGTTATCATACTAATTGCAGAATATGTTGTCAGGTCATGTAAGAATATAAATTATTTTCGCGGTATCGTTGTTAATCGGCTAATAAACAACGACTTGTCGTTCTGATGCGGTATATTAAACCACTCGGGCTAAGGCACTCGTTGTTGAATTCCTACCAATCAGAACTACAAATCGTTGTTTATTAGCCGATAAACAACTAACTCTAAACAACTCTAAATCGAAAATTATTTCACAATAACCTCTATTTTACATTTATTTTATCTAGAGTGCTCTGCTCTGTTTCATACTGACATGATTCAAATAAATCATACGATTAACTGACGGAAACGATCTTGAGCGGAAGGACAATGACAGTCTGAAATGCTAGACTGTTTTCGTTTCATAGCTATTTTTTTACAACCTCCGCGCAGAGATTTGACTGGTTCCGAGCATAGCTCTAATCAAATCCCTGACGTCATAACAAACCACGTGATGATGATCGATTTGAATCTTCTAGATATTATTTTTGGTTTAAATTAGTTATTTTCATTTTCTGATTTCATTATTAACTGCAAACGATATATAAAAAGCCGAATTATGCAGAAAATTTCACAGAGTTGCATTAAATAAGTAAGTTACAAACACGTATTCCTTCCAGATGTGGAAGGATTTTACTTGTGATGGCAGTGGTTACCGTTAAGCCATAGGGGAGGTAATCTCTGCGAGGAGTTAAAATTGTTTATATAAAATATCCTTCTCCGTAATTTATGTCAACAGTAAATCATTTGCAGTCCTTATTGTCATATAACCCATTATTAAACACATCACTTTTCAATTACAGGTTGAATTAAAAAAAGGACGTTTAGAATATATTATAAATTTGTATAATAATTCTGAAATTAATTGTTTAGATATGTGCAACAATTGACAAAGAGTGGATCAAATGGCAAAACTTGTACTTTTTGTCAATAGTTTATGATAGTAATAAGAAAAAGACAAGAAATCTAGATAAAGCATTAAACGTTTATATCATGTTTAGCTGACTTTGAATTGTTTAACAACAACACACTTATATCTATAACTGACATTGTTAGTGCATAAATTTAGTTGATAAAGCAATATGGTAAAGACTTTGGCTTACATAGTGTGCATTAAGATTCCATTCTAATCATGCATTAGCCAGGGCATAAACTGCCCAGCATGAACAACAAAATTTATTCATGAGTTAAAGTTATTCTAAGTGTACCACTGACCGTTTCCTATTAGCCACAATCTAGACTTATTAGGCGGTTTCTTTTATTAGAAGTTCTATTTAAAGCTATGTTATCAAAAAGCACGATACATTTAGACTGACTAATCAAAGTGAATCTCACGAAGGAATGAATGATTAAGAGGCATCGTATATCCCAGTGTGCCAAGGGCGTGCATTGATTCTGGTTGTATGTATATAAGACATTCCTGCATTATGCGATGACTAAACAGAGCTCTACGGCACCCGAAGCAACTTTGAAATCACACTGTCCGCTCTTCAGTCTCATAATCTGTCATTAATTTCTTACATAACTAGAAAAGTATCAAATAAATTCCAATTAATCTTTAACTTAAAACACCCCCACGAAATGTGTTATTTCATTTCTTGTGGGGATCGAACACTCAAACTAAAACCTCACATTGATTGATAACATTGAGAGGAAGAAAAATGCTTGGAAAGTTCGCCGTTTTATAATGGGAATCGGAATTACTGGTATCTAACCACGGTCACCGAATTAGAACGGTCCATGCAAACATTGGGGGTTTAAACCGGTTTATGGGGGCCTGAAACTCACACTTGGCCCAGATTCATTCATAATATATGTAAATGTAAATAAAGATTAACCTCATAGCATTGCAATTCAAATTAAACAACAATAAAAGAGAATACGTATTCAATTTGATTACCATTTAATTACTTATGGTTAGATGTAACCCGGAGTAGCAGAGAATTGCGACTATCTGAGGCACGTCAAAGCACACATTGTGCTTAGCGACATAAAATTCTGTAAAATGACCCGGAATGTAGACAGATGGCAATCAAAGCGTGGAAGCAAAATACGACATATCGTATAAATAAAATGTTGTATTTTACGTCTTATTTTAACGTTTACATATTAACCTTTGTCATCACCTGTAGTGACACTGTTATCCCCGGCCCTGTGGTTTGCTGCATTCTTTCATGTGACGTGTTGATAGTTCTGCGCATATTGTTAACATTTACATTCACGTGTTTTTCTCATATTTTCTCATATTTGACATAAATGCCTTGTCTGTTCCCTGGTCTTTTAAAGATGTAAACCGTAATTAAGTAATTATTATTTAACATTTCATTAACATAAATTTGTTTCTATAGTTCAATTTACTCACAGTTGAACTAATGGCTTCATATCACAGTGGAATGAATCTTGGAGACTTTACGTAATTATTTACCTTTAGGCCATGCCAATTTGTTTCTATGTTTAGCGTCCTCCGTCTGGTAGGTTTTTGCATGCCTGAACGAAAAAAAAAATCTATTTTGACAATGTGAAAAATCGAGTTGGAAAGTATATAAAAATTTTGAAAAAATGACTTTAGGTATTTTTACCGAAACCTAAAAACAGTTTGCAACTAGTCAATTTACACAGTTAAAATACTGTGTTAAAGTAGGTTCCCAATATGAAGATGATATAGTAAGGACACGGCTTACTACAATTATATTTGTTTTTATCGGAAACCTACTAGTTTTGTGTACAACAATTTGAAAATTGCCATAATAAAAAATCCGCCATGAACCCAAATGCGAAAACTTGCGGTCGTATGGCTGACATGCGGTCGTATGGCTGACATGCGGTCGTATGGCTGACATGCGGTCGTATGGCTGACATGTTCTAAAGCACAATACACACTCCTAATGGAATGCGCCATCTGTGGCTCTGGCAAAAAGCTTTACTGAAAGACTAATATACCATCTTGAGGTTATTGTCGTTATTGCACAAGTTATTTTTGCAGTAAGGATCATTCTTAACAACATGGTAACACTGTTTAACTGTTTAACCAAGCATAACATACTATTATTTCTATATGCATTGCTGAGTAAAAACGAAATCGCTTATTGCATTTAAAATAGATTTTTATATTATAAAGTGCATTACAAAATGTACTTGCATTATGTAGAATTATTTGGACTCGACGTGAAATGGCATTGTTATTTATAGCTAAGAGTCAGAATTAATTATCTTCAAATGTACCCACTTATCAAAAGTAGAGGTAAACATGATGTAAACAACCCAGTGATGATATTTCCGAGTAATTTTAATTATAGTTTAACACCCAAGGCAGTAATTAACCTTTTTGATATGGAAACATGTTCATACTTCATTGTCAAATAAAAAGCATCACATCGTAGAGACAGCTTATATCCTTAAAATTTATTTAGTTGTTTTTTCTTGCATGTGACAAAAGCCTACATGTCAAAACGACAGAAAGTGAGTGACGCGTCATTTTGCTTTGGAATTCTACCGTTTAAACAATGGAGAAGTTTCAAAGGTTGCTAAATCATTCATCATTTACTTACATAAAGATATGCCTTTTCTATATAAATTGTTCAACGTTTTGTAATGAACAAAATTGCTGGACAGTCGATGGAAAAATAAAATGGAAATAGCAGATCTCTTATAATAATAATAATAATAATAATAATAATAATAATAATAATAATGATAATAATAATAATAATTCCATTTTACATCAAATATGATGAAGAAACTGTGTGCGTGTGTGCTGGCATCTGTGAACAGTTCCAAACGTTCATAAATATAAAATAAATTGGAACTCCAGCAGCAGTAGAGTAACTGTTATTTACCGTATTACACAAAATATCAGTGAAAATGCACGTCTTATATCAGTTAGCACGAGTCAATAAAACGATGCATTGTTCCTGTATGAATTCAACCGTTCCTGTATGTTATCTAAGCATTGGGATTGGCTAAAACCAGTGCCTGGATGAAATTTCGATGCCTGTATGAGATTCAGCGCTTTTGATTGGTCAGTTGAACTGTATGAAACTGGAAAAATGGAAATTTTTCCAGAAACAAAATGACGCCATCTTGAAATAAATAAAACAAACTGACACAAACAATCGGAGTTGTACAATTGTCAGGGGTAATAACAAATAATAATAATACGGACTCGGACAAATAACAGTGCCTGTATGAAATCACTTATTTAATAACATAATAATATAAAGCACCATAAAACAAGAAAAACATATAGAACACAAAATAAATGATTACAATTTGAAAGGTCAATGCAAAACATGGGAAGCACGAAACAAACATGATATGGGGCGTGTCATGGGAAAACCGGGCTTAATGCATGTGCGTAAAGTGTCGTCCCGGATCAGCCTGTGCAGACCGCATAGGCTGATCCGGGACGACACTTTCTGCTTGTATGGTATTTTTTGTTTCAATGAAGTCTCTTCTAACAATAAATCCACTGCATTAAGCCCGGTTTTCACACGACACGCCTCATATTCAAAATGAATAAAATTGGGGTCACTGCATTGGACCGGTCAATAAAACTGTTTTAAGGCGTTCCGAAATTCACACTTGAAATTAAACTCTTAGCATTTGCACTCCAATTCAAAAGAAATAAAACATAATACGTGCAACTGTTTATTCAATTGAATTATCTACTTAATCCTTAGATGCAAACCATATAACCACAATATCAACTTTGCGGTGAATTGTATTATATTTTAATACTATCTGGAGCATATGTGGTAGAAATCGCTGGCAAATAAATTGCCAAACCGAATTCTCACGTATGGTGCCATTTACCGATACATGCTAGACAAATGCTAACGGTAATGACCGATATTTTTGAAACGCAATTTGATAATTACTATAATTATTATTCCAGCAACGCGCCGGCGTAAAATAAACGAACACGGATATATATAATCATTTAAGTGAAGCATTTCACTATTTATTTTAGTTAATGAAAAGGTGATGATCAAAAACAAATATCAAATATCATTCCTTATATTTATTATATGTTGTAAAATATGTTTGTATCTTCAACAATGTATTTTGGATCTAAACTCGTACAAACCTTTTGACCGTAACGGCGAGGCAGTTTGTTTGATGACTCCACATATAAACAAATCATCTGCATATTTTTACTCTTCATTATACATTTTGAAGAAAAAGCTTGTTAACACTCTAGAAGTCACATTTTTTGGCCCAATCTTCATGAAACTTGGTCAGAACATTTGTCTTAATGGTATCTCGGCCGAGTTTAAATCTGGGTCATATGAGTTCAAAAACTAGGTCACTAGGTCAAATTGAAGAAAAAGATTGTTAACACTAGAAGTTACATTATTTTACCAATCGGCATGAAACTTGGTCAGAACATTTGTCTCAACATGAAACTTGCTCAGAACATTTGTTCTAAGGATATCTTGGCCAAGTTCGAAAATGGTTCCGATCCGTTGAAAAACATTGCCGCAAGGGGGCGGGGCAGTTTTACTTATATGGCTATAGAAAAAGCTTGAGAACACTCTAGAAGTCACAATTTTTGCCCAATCAACATAAAACTTGCTCAGTACCTTTGTTCTTATGATATCTCGGCTGAGTTCGAAAATGGTTCCGCTCCATTGAAAAACATGGCCGCCAGGGGGGGGGGTCAGTTTTCCTTATATGGCTATAAGAAAAGCTTGTGAACACTCTAGATGTCAAATTGTTTGCCCAATCTTCATGAAACTTGGTTAGAACATTGATCCCAATGATATCTCGGCCGAGTTCGAATCTGGGTCATGTGGGGTCAAAAACTAGGCCATTGGGTCAAATTGAAGAAAAAGTTTGTTAACACTCTAGAAGTCACATTTCTTGTCCAATCTTCATGAAACTTGGTCAGAACATTTGTCTTAATGGTATCTCGGCTGATTTCATATCTGGATCATGTGGAATGAAAAACTAGGTCACTAGGTCAAAATGAAGAAAAAGCTTGTTAACACTTAAGAAGTCACATTTGTGCCCAATCTTGATGAAACTTTGTCAGAACAATTGTCCTAATGATATCTCAGAAGAATTTGAATCTGGGTCATGTAGGGTCAAAAACTAGGTCACTAGGTCAATGTGAAGAAAATGCTTCTTAACACTCTCGAAGTCACATTTTGTGCCCAATCTTCATGAAACTTGGTCAGAACATTTGTCTCGATGATATCTCGGCCGAGTTCGAATCTAGGTCATGTGGGATCAAAAACTAGGTCACTAGGTAAAATTGAAGAAAAAGCTTGTTAACACTCTAGAAGTCACATGTTTTTGCCCAATCTTCATGAAACTTGGTCAGAACATTTGTCTTAATGGTATCTCGGTTGAGTTCGAAGCTGGGTCATGTGGGGTCAAAAACTAGGTCATTAGGTTAAATTGAAAAAAGCTTCAATTTCAATATCTACTTCAAAATATTGAATGTCTGTTGTCACTTAAGTTTTTCAAACCATGATGATTAAGGCCGCATTTCCATCAGTCCGTATCAGTATATCCATATTCGTATAAAAATCTAACACATGGAAAATTGTTCGACTAATGAAACTTAGGTGAGCGACCCAAGGCCATTTGGCCCTCTTGTTATAATGGAAATAGGTATAAAAGAGCTTTACATTATATATACAATACATGTATATTATACATGCACATGTACAAAATAAAGTGCCCTCATGACACGTAAGTATAATGCATAATTATAAACCACCATAATATAAATACACATGTTTTCATTTAAGCATAGCCATTTTTACATAATAAATAAAACAAAATAGAACCTTATTTACAGTCAAAATATATATCTAGCACAATGAAGTTTATAATTTGTTGTGTTTCGCAGTTCGAAAACTGAATTATAAGTTTTAGTTATCATACATCTCCATAAACAAGTGTTTTACGTGTTTTCTTGAATGTTAGAAGTGTATCACATCTTATGTTTTATATATGCTTATGCTTATTAATCTTTTTACGCGGATTTTAAACTTTTTTTTTAAAGAGCATATGTCTAAGAAAAGGTTACCAAGACGGCATCATCAGTAAAACCTGTGAAAGTTGGATGTTACTATTGACCAAAATTATTATAAAGGTTAAAATCATGTACAAAAGGGAAAAAATAAGACTATGCGTTCTGAGCAAAAATTGGTATATTTAATGTTGGTCGTGTTTGTTTGTTTTCTGGTTTATCTTTTTATTTTAATTCAGAATTGTATGTTGTATACCATAGTTTGTTCATATATTTCTCGCAAGTGAATAGCACAGATAGTTAGAGTGCTGGCAATTGTCATTGGTTCTTACGACTATGACTTGAGATGGATACCCACTCTTGGTTTTTGTTTTTCCAATCATTTTTGTTTATTTGTTGTTTTATAACGAGTCTCCTAATGTAGTATATTATTCATAATTTATCGAATGTCTACGCCTGTGTACTGCTCATCTCTATCACATAATAACAATTGCATTGCTGCAGGATATCTTGAATTATTCATTAATATCCACTTGCAACACTCACTTTGATTTTAGTTTGTCACGTTCGTAAAAATTATTCGGAACCATTTTTTTTTTCAATTAACATATGACGTGGTTTCACAATTAAATCTAGACAGCCATGAAAGGTTACATCAAAATTTGAGGCGTTATGAAAATAAATCATATAAGAAACACGTGCTTTAATGGTTGTGATAATCTATAAATTTAATTTATATGCACATTTATTGATTTTCGTAATTAATTTAATGACGTTAACTAAGATTTGTTTTTTATGCTTTAAATGCTCACACAGAATATGATAAATATAAGTGTAACGATGTATGCATACAGTATATTACAACCAAAACATTTAATATACACCCAGTGTACACAATTTAAATCGACGAATTCTGTTAAAATATAAATGTAACGCACTGGCCAATTATGTGGAAATTCAATCATAAAGCACTGATGAATTCCGTACACATAAAAACATAAGCACTAAAGACCTATGTAGAAATTAATACGTAAGTACTGAGGAATTCTGTGGAAATTCAATCATTAAGCACTGAGGAGTTCTGTAAAAATTAAAACATAAGCACTGAGGAATTCTGTACCTGAGGAAAACTGTAGAAATTAAAACGTAAATACGGAGGAATTCTGTGGAAATTCAATCATTAAGAACTGATGAATTCTGTGGAGATTTAAACATAAGCGCTGAAGAATTCTGTAGAAATTAAAACACAAGCACTGATGAATTATTTGGAAATCCAAACATAAAGCACTGAGGAATTCTGTGGAAATTGAAAATACGGCAGTGAGGAATTCTTTGGAAATTCAAAATAAAGCAGTGAGGGCTTTTGTAGAAATTAAAACATAAAGCACTACGAAATAGTAAATAATCTGCTTTTGTATTTGTTTTCCATGTGATTTTATTTCAATGAAAGATTGTAAATGCTCCAATGAGCTCAACTTAGTCATTTCACTTGATGGTTTGCAATAAAAAGCGAGTTGCAAGTTTTCTTCGGTTTTTAGCAGTCTGTAGTGATATTGTTTTTGATCAGCAACTCAGATGAACGAGGAAACACTTATCACTTGAAACACTTTGGATCGCAGCCTGTCAGTACGTATATCATGGGGTCGTTACTCATCATGTGTACAAGGCTCATTTTTATTGGCGCTTTTCGACAGATATTGGCTGACTTATTGCATGCATGCAATTTAAAACAAGATCACGATGAACGCCCTTAAATGAATTCATAATGTTCGACGACGTACGTCACACGTGAAACACAAACAACTGTTAGGCTGGATCACTTCCTTTACAGCCGTGACTTTGTTATTGATGAAAGGTTCGTTCGTTTCCAACAAAGTATGTTTGTAGTTCAAGTGCGGCAAGAGTCTAAATCGTGTGTTGTTGAACACTCATCGGTTGTTCCGAACAAAATGCATCTGCATTTAATGTGTCGGAAGAGTCACAATCATCGTCGTTTAACACTCAGAGATTGGCTATTGCAATATACCATTCTCAAATGGTTCAACGATCTAGAGCTTACGTGAAGTGAGAACATATGATTTATCTGACAATACATTACATAATAAGGAAAATTCCTATACATCAAATTTTAATATCAAAGTGATTTTGTTTAACAAGTAATGTAAACGTTTTGCAAACTACAGTCACATCTAATCACGATGTTTGCGTTTCGACAATCCAGCTCCTCTGTACAAATACTAACGACTGTTAGTACAGGCTTAACACTTTGTTTGTTAGCTTTTAAATTCACACTGAAATTTAAATAGCGGTTTATCACGTTTTCGTACACACATACCACAAATAAATGCATTTATAATGTCTACACATGTGATGAAAACGTGATGAAAATGTGATGAAAATAGTAGTTAAGTCGGTTGTTCACATTTCCACATTGCAAACTGCGTGATTGTTGTTTAACGCAATGTTCTTGTAGTGTCTGCCGCACTGCACAGAACAGTACGGTTACATAGAGAATAACAGGTTACTGCCTGGTCTTGTGGAACATATCAGGTGATGCTTAGAATAATATGACGGCGAGGCTTGCCGAGCCGTTATTTTATTCGTGCCGAACCTGATATATTATACAAGACCAGGCAGTAACCTGTTTTTCTATTTATCATACCACATTTTTCGTAAATATCACCAAACGAGCTGATTTATATATATATATAAACTAAGGGCGGCGCTGATTTTGCTGAGCCGACCTTTACACGATCACGTACAAGTAGTTATGGATTTCTTAAAGTTGACTGAATAATACCTTATTATCGGAGAACACAACGCCGAATTGTTTGGAGACGCAATTTTGGAGTTGTGTATTGAAATTGACATTTCCAAGATCGTGCCAATATTGACAGTATTTGACTATAGGGTGTTAAATTTTTAGTAATAATGTTATTGTTCAACATAAACTGATGCTGTATAGTGCCTTTTGGTGCATTTATTATGAATGTATTGAAATAAAATTGTATGGATGATTTATTGTGTTCCACAGATGACGTCATATCACTACCAAAGTGCGGGTTTATGTGAATATTTAAAAAATAACGTGTTTGTGATTTATGACGATTAAACATAAAAAAAACTATATACGTTCTTAGTATCAAATTGTTTGTTTTGTTGAATCTGATTAATTTTTACTGAAACTGTTGATTTTATAGTTGATTCCGAATAATATAATACAATATATCAGACACCTTTGTATCAGGCCTATACCAGCATAGTGGTATGATGAAGTATTATATCCATGTATGCACGCTAGACATGCTAATTGAGATCTGAAATATGTATTCCAATAACATCGTCCGTTAATAATCCGAATTTAAAGTGACATTTAGTATTACAGCTGAGTATGTAAAACAGTATTTAATTGAAAGTCACATTTTATTATATGTTAAACAGATCTGCAACATCGGTTGTGGAACAGATACCATTGATGCGACAAAACCCGTTATTTAAATGTAAATTTTTATTCAATTCAAAATAAAGTAACGAAATAAAACGTATAAAAATAAACACAACTAGTTAAAAATGTGTATATGGAGCCACAATATACAAATGTATTACCTACACATAGTTAAAAGAATTTTTTTTTTATGTTTCATACAAAATAGAAACACACGTTGGGCCACCTTTTTAACGTGTGTTTATATTTTATACACAATTAATGCAAGTTGTGAGTATCTATCAATTTTATATATATTTATATTTTACTTTATATACACAAACATAACACTTTAAACTATATTTGCCAACTGTTATATGTTTATTTCTTAATTTCATTATATGATTTTGATGAGCGAAGTGCCACGTGACCACTTGCAGTATGCAGAACCGAAATGACGTAACAAACAAAAAATAAACAGACGTAAATGCAAGGCAAATGTAAATAAATATTAAACTCATCTGAAAGTACATCAATGTTTGAATATAGTTATGTTCCGTACATATTTTGAAGCTTTCTGCTATTAAATGTTACTTAATTAAGCAATCATCTTGAAAAGATTTGTATGAATAATTTGTTCAAAAAGTCATGGACCAAAAGTTTCTATGTTGTTATTTATTTATTATTCGTAGCCCTGAGATGTTTTCATTCGTTATAAACTAAATGGTACTTTCGTACAAAGCCTTCGGCTTTATTCAATAGTGCGAAGTGGATAAAGGACATACATGTAATTGACCATACTGTCGTCCTTAGTCCTGTTTCTAAAAAATTAAACAACTAACCAAGCTAACGACCTTTTAAAGTTATTAATTAATAAATATAGTTTCATGTGAAACAATTAAAGTAACATTGTTTAAAAGACAACTTACGCCCAGCTTTTCAAAACATCATCTTCAAAACATTAATTACCATTTCCTTTAATGACCGTTAAAGTTTTAAGCAACTAGGTCCATTAATAACAATTCAAAGAGGACACAAGAAACGCCTGTAGGCGTTTACTTCCGCTTCAGTTCAATGGTTCCTGTCATGATTTGAATGAAATAAAAACAAAGTTCACATGACAATAATTGTGTCAAACATGAGTTTATAAATTACCAAGAACATGCATGAGATAACTTAGAACTCTTTGTGCTTTCTAGGCAATGACATTAATCAAGGCATTTTCGGTAAATGTCATTGAGTTTTAATTAACGCAGAAATTATTTCAATTAAATTCAAATAATTTAAATAACATTTTTCACTTATTTTAAATGCCAAATGTTTGGAGGCTTGTTTCGAATTATGTCTTAAACAACAGTAATTTTATGATTTATCTTTTAGGGCATCGCATGGCAACTCATGCAGATGAAAAAGTACATGTGTTTCAAATTTTATCCCATAATCACACATGCATTTACGAAATAACACCCCGCCAAGGCTCACGGTTTAGGTTTTCTAAGCCTCGCTAAATAAACGTATCTGTATTCAATACTAACCTAGTATTCTCTATATATACAATTGTTATGACCAGAAACAAACGCCGTTAAAACAACGGACAAGCGTTAGAGTTTATTCCGTACTAAATTTCATGTCAATGACTATATTATGTATATACGTTCAATGGTTGTGTATCAATTTGTACAAACGCAACAGTTCGCAAAATTGACATGATTTCTCTCCCTTAATTATTAATTATGAGCATTTACTGAAACTTAATTAAAATCTCAAAATATAAGCACTTTTATTTCAGCTTAATAAATCTTAGGTCCAAACCCAAAATGTTGTAATAAGCCATGGTAAGAAACTAGTATTGGGTTCGCTTACTACAATGCATTAAATTTAACTTAAATTCGCCACATACATTTATAATGGCTTAACATTGTTTATTTTGTGATTATTTTTTAAAACTGCTATGGAAGAGGCATTGATGTTCGCAAAGTACAAAGTATATCAATATATACAAGATTTTGACCCTGTTCCGTGATATTGAAGGGATTTGTTGATAGAAAATAACATATTTCCTTTGAGTAACCGTTTATATCAACCTCATGCTGACAAATCTTCCTTCAATAAATTATTTATTAGTGCGTTATATTCTCAACAAACAATGTCTATGTGCAACGGAAGGATGTGGGAATAGAATGGTCATGGTCGAAATTCATATATTTAACAATCGAAATACATATATTTAATAATTAAACACTCACCTGAATGAAAATCTAACACAATTTCAATAAACGTCAACAAAAGACGGCCATATTTATTGCACAGACATTGCGGTCTCACTTAAAATTTTCAAGTGCAGCATTTACGTTCACCCCCTGGCTATTATTAGTGGCAATATTGTGTGTTTGTTAATGGGGTAAACTCTTTGCAAATCCCAATACAGTGTGGACTCTACTAAGATACTGACGTAACATTATACAACGGAAACCATCTATAGCGAATCATAAACAACAGCGACCGTTTCTAAATTGCACACATCTTCTGATGATCTCCATAACAGTGTGTTTGAAAATAACCAAACTCTTACAAGGCCCTAGTTTTAAAGCCAAACAATACTACATACAATTTACAATGAACAATTATAAACAAAGGTATCCTGTCATAATAAACTCATGTAAAACCTGTTAATAAAAGTTGGGTAAATACATCTGACTATATTAATTTCAACAATTTCAAAATAACCCACTATATACTATTACCTCGGGTAGGTTCGACTCGCAGCGAATTCGTAGTCTATGGGTAATGCACTGGTTTCACTACCCTTATCTTCGATCCTCCGTTACACTCTGACCTACTAACCCGCCTTTCGCTTGATAAATTTAACCAAGGTGCAATATACTAAGTGCTTCACACCTTGCACTAAACGACCCAGGGCTGCCTTTGAAATGGGGCGTCTCCTCTGTATCTTGCAATGAACCCCGAGTCTTCTGTGGGTGATGGCCATATGGGAGAGAATCCCGACGCACTCGATGCAAATTAAGTTTCGATTCCCCACATCTGTTAAAATTCATAAATCACGACGTAGCTGCAAATCATCAAGTCGTGAACTGGGACATTAAACCTGTTGCCAACGCCTTTGACAGCGACTGGATAAAATATATTACCATGTGAGGAAATATAATCTATAAGTGCCAACTCTGCAAACGCTTCAAGGCCATATGTGATTCATATTAGCTACATGATAAAAAAATCCAACAAATCATATTAAACACAAACTCATTTTTTACATATAGAGAAATCATTCACATCACCTGAAGATTATGCAAACACTGACTAACAACGTATTACTTCTAGTGATGTATCGAAACATCGAAACAATTATTATAGTTATTTCATAGGCGCTTTGGGACGGTTAAAACTGTTGTCACGATGGATCAGGGATGATTTTGGATCTGTTGCACGAGGCCGATAGGCCAAGAGCAGCAGTTACAAATATCATCCCTTATACCAAGGGGCAACCGTTCCTATTGTTCCCAAAAGGCATATTGAATAACTGTTTTATTTCCTAACTCCTTTTTACTACCACGTTCATTTATACTTTTTGCGCATTCAACAGTTCGTCGGACCGGTCAACAGTTCAAAATGTTTTACACATATATTAAAACGTGTATTATTTATGAGAAACAGTCGAAACTATATATTAAACCGTTATCTAGAGAGGAAGGTAATAATTCATATTGAAAATTTATAAAATTTCAAATCGATGTGACGTCTCGCCACAATTGTTATTAACATCACCTGAACAATACAATGCCAAATGCGATGTTGCTGTCTTTGTGACCTTGCTCGTGCTAGAAACAACTTAAAGCCACATCACGTTTAGAGACTATTTCCTTAACGCTCGCGAACGTTGCATGAGACGTTACCATAAACTACAGTTTAGACCACTAGGCGCACGTTTTCAAAGCTATAAAACCTCCATCAAATGGCAATAAAAACTGGTGTTAAAATTATGTGTTTTATTTCACAAAAATGTCCTCACATTTAAATCATTTTCCTTGTTAATTTTCCTTCTCATTGTTTTATATGGTTGGTTTATTGAATCGAACTAGTTGAACATAAAAGCGCATGAACGGAATGCATTTGAACATAATTATTTTGGCAATTTTTTGAATGCACGAACGCAATGTATAAATGACATTTAAATTTTTCATAAAAAATGTATAAAGGAAGCAAATCAACTGTAATGTAAACAAGTACATAAACAATGCAAAAGCATTATACTTAAATGTAAAGTTTAAAACTTGCAATGAAACATAGTACTTCTTTAATAGATTACAAAAGTTAACTTTGGAAACTCTTACTGTGTTCTCCGTTTTAAAAGGAATGTAGAATTATTACAAACCATTTTGCGACAAAAAAAAGGAAACTTAATTATATGAACAGTGTTGCGATTTTGTATTGGAAGTGTTCACTTTACGTACGTTTTCGATAAATACAAACGCAAACAATACATCTATCTTGCCGAGAAACGCCCAATAAAGAGCCGTGTTACAACGTGCTTTGAAGTTGACAAATGATATTCTGTTTGTGATTGGCTGATGCACTAAAAAACCATTAACACGAACCCAAACACATTGATGGCATACCATAGTTGATATGACTCGTATCTAGAGATAATGAAATAGTGAAGAGTTTTTTTATTCAGATATTACAAAAATGCATAAGAATCAATAGTTTTGTGATTTTTGTAAACATGCATTCCTATGTGTTTTAAGTAAATAAATATAACCAAACTTGAGGCACGTGCAGCGTTTTTTGGTTCAAATGACTTCACATTACAGTCTGCTAAGTAAACGTCATGTTTGGTGTCTATTTATACGTATATATTGGAGAAGCACCGTCCACGATGTGGAATAAAGTTAAAAGATTGATAAATGGAGATAATTCATTAAACACACACTTAGTTGTGTATTTTTAATTAGATAAGTTATTTACGTTTACAGGTAAAAAGCTATATGTTTCTTTATCTGAAACTTAAAGACTTGATTATGGGTATAATGCTTTAAGAGAACTGATTCTTAGTTTAATTTAGTTTAAACCTATTAATTTTAGCTCGATTGCATCGAAAGCCTTAGTCTTACAGAGACATTCTTGAGTCAGTTCCTGGGTAGAACCAGTACTTGGAGTCTTTGGGGGAGATCTTGAGAACGCTCCCAGAGTGGGGATCGAACCCGGGACCTCCCGATCGCTAGGCGGACACCCTATCCACTATGATTCTTATTATACTCTTACACAGGACGGAATTACTCTTATGGTGCCCCGACCTTCTTACCATACTTTAATTGTAAACACAGCACAGCATCAGAAACAAACATAAAAAAATCGCCCGTGCACATGGTGTAACAATACATAACTATTATCAAAATATTTTAGAACCCTTGTGCAGCGTGTATGTTGCGTAACGGATTAACTTCCTTGTGCTCCGTTTGACATCAAGGGAGTTTTTAGGCATATATAAATAAATTTGCACTAATTATTGTCAAAACGTAAATGTCGACACCACCCAAGCTAATAGGTGCGTGCACAACGTGCGCAGTAATGTTATAGTCATCAACATAAATTCATGAAGCATCTATTACCTTTCTTGCAAGAATTAAAACTATTTTTTATGAACTTTGCATTGATTCACAGTTACGTATTTGTTAGAGCAGACATAATATGTTTATAACATTTATAGGTAAACATATATTGGTATTAATAAGAGAAATAAGTAATTTACATGTAAAACAAAGGGGAATAAATTATGACAATTCAGACAGAATATGTGGATAATTTTGAGGGAAGGATGATAGAAAGAGGAAAAATAGACGTGGCGAAAATTAATAATAGCAAACCTATGTATAAAATATTTTATTCCTGACAATGTATTTATAAACAGCATAAACTATCTTAGTATTCGTGTCAAAATCGAGAGTAGTGCCTCCATGTAAGATACTAGCTAGCGTTGGGGTCAAATAGTAATTTATTACATTGATAAATTGATCGTGAAAATGAGCATAATGCACACATTTGAACAAAAGGTGAGCCGATGATTCCACTGCTCCACATTGACACAGCGTGGTCATTACGATGTTGCGAAGGAAAAGGTGTTCTGTAATTGCACTGCAGTTAGTCCTTATTCTTCTTTGTAGTATCTGGGGGTCGTCTTTCTCCATATGCAAATAAAGGAATAGATAATTGTTTACCAAAATTTAATTTCTTTTTGAATTAGCTAAATGTTTCTGCATAACGGTTTCTACATTTTTTATTTCATTGTGTAGATTGTTCTACTCATTAACAGTAGACAGTACAAATGATTTCGAATAGGTTGCAGTTTGCGTTTGAAAAGTTTGAAGGTTAAAAGTATTTCTTAACGAATATTTGCTAGACAACCGTATTAGGGACAAGAGATGTTAAGTATTGCGGAGCATTACTTGATATCATATTTTAAATTAGAATCAAAACCGTGTTTGTGTCGCCTTTGACTCAGTGTTTCCCAACTGATTTCTCTATAAAGATTTTAAACAGAAACTAACTTTGTGCAACCAGATACGATGCACGCGGCCTCGTTCATACTGCGGGCAATTGTCAAAAGTAACATAAGAATACCCAAGAATATGTATTATGAAGGAGAAGTATGTTATTTTAAGAGATTTTCTATCAATAATACATTTAATCTTCGCAACACATTGATTCGTATCATGATTTATCTTTTATGTATGATATACATGTATATTCACGCCATGTACAATCGTTTGATAGTTCGACACCGAGATGTGTGTGTACATTTACATTTGGAATAGTAATATCATGGATAGTAAGAGTGGGATGATGTGGTTTATTTATTTTGCGAGAAATTATCATTGATTCTAATTTTGATGTGTTAAAATGTACCAGCCATTTATCTGCCCAGTTAGTTATTTTATTTATGTCTGCCTGTATTGTAGTGGCGGTATCGTTTGGAGAGTAGTCAACCATATAAGGAATGGTGTTGTCAGCAAAAATATTTATTTAAGCACTTATATTATTTACTGTCATTTTTATATATAAGAAATAAAACTGGACCCAAAATAGAACCTTGAGGAACTCCAACATTAATTGCAATTCGATTTGACTGTAATCCAGAAAGTACAAATGTTTGTTTAAGATTCGATAAATAATAAATAGTGTGTGAGCCATGATAGCAGTTCCCTGCTTATGCCTGCTTGTTCCAGTTTAATTAATAATCATTTAGACCGAACTTTATAAAATGCTTTACTTATATTAAAGAAAATCAATAACTCTTACATCGAGACCATTTTCTAATGCATTACAGAACCTGTTGTAAATTTAAGTCAATTGATTTACAATAGAATCATCAAGTAGAAAACGGGATTATGACGGTGTGAAGGATGATGACGGTGTGAAGGATGATGACGGTGTGAAGGATGATGACGGTGTGAAGGATGATGAGATACTCGAAGGAAATTGAACATGTATCTGTGAATTATTCTTTCAAAGACTTTCTCTATTGTGTTAAATGATGATATTGGTCGATAATTAGATATAATTGTAAAATCTGCTTTCTTAAAACTGGTACAAACATTAGCAACTTTCATGCATGAAGGCATAATACAAGCTCCTAAGCTAAAATTGAATAATTCGCCAAGCGGGAAGCTAAGTTGATACATTGTTTCTCGAAGAATAGAATTATAAATACTAACAGAATCTGAAGCTTTACCTAACTTTAAGCTTTTTATCGAATCTAGGACATCTTCATGTGACAAATCGATGTAATTTAGCCGTGTATTGTTTTCGTTAGACAAAGACGGACGTTCATTAGAATAGTCAATGGAAGAGTTGATTTGTAAAGTAAACATTCAACAAATCAGTCTTGCAAGTATAATTCATGGTTGTTGAATCGGACTGTTTATCAAAATAACTGCTGTTGACTGAAACCGTTACAAAGCTAGCTCCAGCACCATAAACGCTAACGCACACAGTCTTTCGCAACAACATGTCTTTTAAGTATTGATAATGAATTAAATTTCTGACGCAAAATGTAAACCTTTTAAAACGCGTAGTCGTTTCAATTTCTCAATCCGAAACGCCGCGTGCAAACGAAAATACGTCACCGCACAACTATGATCACAAACCACTAATTATTTTTACCAGTGCTAGTTTAAAATGCTCTTATAGAACTGTACTATTATTTGTTTCTTAAATGCCACTATTATGATGATTATGATAACTATGACGATTATCATTATTATGATTATTATGATTAGTATGATCATTTTGAATATGATATGATAATGATTGTGATTTTGATAATTTTATCAAGTTTTTGGTATTTTGATTTTGATTATAGATCTCACATTATTGCTATTATTATTATTATTATTATTATCATATGTTCCGACTATGTATCTTATTATTTAAATACCCCCCGTATATCATCTACACAATTGCGTTAACGTAAAAATTATCGGAAGTTACTAATTTACTAACAATTTTGCTTTGTTATATTGCCCTAATTGTATATGTTATATACTTGGGTGAAAATAAAAGTCTTGTTCTGTTCTGAAGTAGGTGAGAAATAGAGTTGTCTGTTTATCAAGTAGGTGAGAAATAGAGTTGTTAGTACGGACTGTTTATCAAGTAGGTGAGAAATAGAGTTGTTAGTACGGACTGTTTATCAAGTAGGTGAGAAATAGAGTTGTTAGTACGGACTGTTTATCAAGTAGGTGAGAAATAGAGTTGTTAGTACGGACTGTTTATCAAGTAGGTGAGAAATAGAGTTGTTAGTACGGACTGTTTATCAAGTAGGTGAGAAATAGAGTTGTTAGTACGGACTGTTTATCAAGTAGGTGAGAAATAGAGTTGTTAGTATTACGCGAAATCACTTTGTTTGAAAATGCTGTATCTATGATGTTATATCAAGCAATGCTTTAACAACACATCGTTATCGCCATTAAAATAACTCTTATCTCATAATTTATTATTTGAACGAAATATCTTTGCTGAAACAATACGCGGTTGAAGCTATGTAAAAGCTATGTAAAAGCTATGTAAAAGAAGGAATGATGTTAAGTGGCAGGCATATACAGAACTTAGTGAATCTTCTATTAAATAATCGATTTTACCTGAAACGATATTGAAGGCGGCAAATAGAACAACATTCAAACATTGATATATACATATAGTTTTGGCATGATAAACACCGCTTGAACAAATATGGTAGCCAGACAATGAGCGGGGGAGAGTGATAAATGGTTTTACATTACTCCCAATTGAATGACATGCAATATTTAATGAAGGTATTCTGTATACTATGATTGATGGAGATATATGCCCAATGTGTACAAAACACATGTCAAATTTTTGATTGAATATATACCGCACAGTTATGGTGGCATTAATTATTCTTGATTACACCTTTGAAACATATTTCATAAGTGTTTCCATAAAAATTAAAGTCAATGATTCTAAAGTGCTTTGTCACTGCCACAACATACATTCATCAGTATAACAATAATTGACAACCCACATACTTTATGGGTTGTTTTCTAGATAACATAATGTCCCTTTTAGCATTTAAAACCATGATAAGTAGACAAATGTTCTATATATCACATTATTGACAACGGGCACGCGAAACTCTTTATTATGATGAACAATTTAAATTATTAATTAAATAATACGTAAATGATTGATAGTTCCATCATTCCATTACGTAAAGGTGAATTTAATTTGATGTTTATAATTCCTTTGAATATATGCAAATTAAGTCGTTAAAATCTATAATTTATAGCGATGCTGTTTATCAGTACATACATTTTCCTACGTGTTGTTATAAAAGTAATATATTAATAGGCTGTCTTTTTTTCCATAAATACTAACACTTATGGGCAAGGATTACACGTATTAGATAAATAAGACTTTTAAACTAATATAAATTAAAAACACACAAGGCGCACATTATCTATTTTGAACGGCCTCGTTATGTTTGTGTGCTAATGTCCTCAACATTTCCATGCTGAGAGTAGCGGGCTTTATCTTTTAGGTCGAGTGTTAAAGAACAATATACTGGATACAAACAATTAATAATCAGATTTAAACCGGAATGTCCTGTCCTTTCCCCATAGTATCAGTTGTATAAAAAACATAACTTTTATAGTGATAGGCCCTTTTTTAAGGTTTTTATTACCGGGGCATATTAATGGAAAGCTATCTAGTAATTAAACATTTTAGGGAGTTACGAATATTGATTTATAGTGAAATTGAAATTATAAAATTATGTTATATGTTCCGACGAATGTAGTGCATCTCTGTATGGCTTTCTTTTGCCACTGCACAGACGCAACAGAACAATCAATCCATCCAAACGTATCCAGTAATGGCGCAGCATAATTACGTACGGCACAGGCAAAGATGTGTGAAACGTTCTGAAAATTATTTCCTAACAAACGCAATACATTTGAACGTTTTGTGCTGTTTGGTGATTTGAATCGGTTATTTGCAACCTTAAAATTGTCTGTGTGTTTTAAGTTTCGCAAGGGAGAAAACGTCATGTTCCTATGCTCCAAAATTCTTTTTATGGCCACCACAGTGTATGTATAACATTTGTTTTCGATTTTATATCCATTAATTAAACTTTCTATTGATTCGCTTGCTATAAGCATCAGTAATTTTCTGTTTTCTCAGTATTTTTAACATTGTTTGTACCCAGATTATTCGTACCATTGTTAGCTTCGTACTTTGTATATTATTTGTCTTGTAAATTTTCCTTAAACACTTGCAGAAACTGTAATTGGTTACATTACATTTTATATAAACTCTGGAACTCTGTGTAAAATAACTGATTGTTTAAATTACTATTACTTTGTGTAAAATATTTCATTTTGTTTATTTTCAGACTTTACAATTCTACAAGAATTAAAGATGAGGTTAATCCACCTCCCGCTTTGTTCTTAGGTTATACTAGCTGTATCAGGCTGGTCCGCCCAGTCTATGGCAGCATACGTATGTCAACTGACATATTGCCTATATGACGCAGAACGAGCTTTGCAGCGGACATAAAACATAAAACTCAACCTTAATCACGCATCTAGTAAGCACCCGGCGAGGGCAGATCTCCAACAAAGCAGCCCAGCATAATGTGGCTATTTACCATATGTCACAATTATAATGAATACTTTAAAACATCTCTGAATGCAGAAGGTGATCTGGATCTGGATTCTAACAACTTGTTCATTTCGAACTGTCCCAAAAATTACATGCAAATCTGAACGTACATAACTTTGAGCTTAAAGCTTCTAGCCTTCTAACAGACATACAGACAAACCAACGCCTTCGAAAACACAACCACCTTGGCGCAGGTAAATACGGGTTAAAAGTATGAAGGCACCGCTTTGGACCGGAGAACGCACACTGGTGTTTAAAGGCCTACAGACACTGCGAAATGTTTCAGACTGTCAGACATGTCTGACATATTTTGAAAATGTCTGACAGATCCAAAGCGCTTGCACTTTCAATCTGGTTGTCAGAAATAATGTTGAAGGCTGTCAGACAACGTATCTGCTGAGCACCTCTAAATTTTCGCGATGTCTGAGCTAGTTAAATCCTTCTGTATTGCCCCCCCCCCCCAATCTGGGGTATTGTACCCCTGTATATTGGCATCCAGCTGTGGTCACAGTGTGGCGACCCTTATCAGCTGATATCAATGCACTGCTGCAGAGGAAACAGTGCACTTAGCCATTGCTCATTCAGCTGAGAGAAAAGATTGCAGATATTGATAAGAGATTTCATGGTTGACCAATACACAGAGTAGAATACCCCCATGGAGAGGCCAGACATTCCTTAAACCAGACCTTTAAACTGGTTTCCACACAAACAGCTACGTGTTAGTATTGCGACGAATCTTTCTTGATGTGTTTTGATATGGAATATCAGTATGTTCAGGCTACATAAGCAATGTGCATGCATCTTCCAGCTTTTCTGCATCTGTTGCATATTTGCCCTGGATAGGTTCCAAACCACGTATACAAAAACAAACAGCCATAATGCTTGACATATAATAGCACCAACTCAACTTGTCCTGTGTCTACTTAATGTTTGTTACTGGTAATAAATCTTATCTAAGTACGATTTTCATATTCAAATTCATCGTTGGATATTTTAAAGCGCGATATATTTCTTGTAATTCACATCGTAAGGCAATGATTGCGTGAATTATTGCCATAGATTTTACATTGTCATTCTGGTCGATTCACCATATAGCATGTCGCTCATTTTATAGCTAGTATCAATAAGGTGATGACGCTTCATTATTATTATTTAACTTCATCAAATTGGCTGCAAACGTTGATAAATTATATAAAATCATTTACATAATTACATAAAAGTTCATACACATTTTACAATGCGGTTGACTGTTTTGTTATGTCAGATGTATGTATTACGTTAACTTTTAAATAGTTTGAAGAGCATATATCTTTACGGAGATGATGTTGGTAATTAAATAATTAAAGTGATTATTATTTCTGAAATTCCTTTTATGGTCAGATGGTACATATTTATTTCTAGTGGAGAAAACTAATAGTTGCAAATGATTTGTTTAACAAAAAAACATTTACAAAGAAATTAAGTTATATGAACGATTGTTTTGCATTGTTTGGATGACTGTCAAAAGCGGCCATTTGTTTCGATTAATGTTTTGAAGACGGTACTCATATCATAGACAGCCCCAGAGAAAAACTTTTAGTAACAAACATGCTCATTTCGTACGTCACCTACGCGTTTTTCATTTACAGTAGTTACTCAACTGACGCCATTTTTGAAGGAACTGCATGTTCGTTTGCTGCGCAAAAAGGATTTCAACATTTGGCCTCCTTCAAGTTATACAAAACGAACTCCTTAATTGTTTTTCATAAATTCCATTACGTTTTGTTACTACTGAAATTAGCGTGAATTGTTTTATCCTTGACAAATCCAGTATATTCACATATTGATATTGACACATAGCGCTATATAGAGAATTCAATATAGTATTAAATCAATATTCTAAATAGCATTTGTTTTCGTCAGAAACTATATCCCGCATGATTGAAGGAAAACACACGCCTATTTAACCGTGCTATGTTTTCAGACGCAAAATAATCTCCATTTCGATTATAATGTATTGACATTTAAAGGACATTTATGATTCTAATAGTTTTGTAATGTAAATTAACAAGGTTACTTCGTAGTAAACTACAAGGATGGAGGCGTTCATAATGTGTGCATAAGTGTCTCTGTCTGGAAATCCATAATCAAGGCATCATTATGCACTTTTTGTATTGCAAACGTTGCTTTGCAAAATAACTTATGAGCAAATATTGGCAATTACATATAATACTTAATGACTTAGGAACCAATAAATGTATATTTTTGAAGTGTATCATTAATATACTGCGTCAGTGTTATGAGTATTGTTATACTTAAGAAATAATTTTCGATTTATCGTTGTTTATCGGACAATAAACAACGATTTGGAGTTCTGATGCGTAGGAATTAAACCACGAGGGCGTTAGCCCGAGTTGTTTTTTAGCCACGCATCAGAACGAAAAATAGTTGTTTATTGGCAGATAAACAACGAAAATGCGAAAAAACAAATTGCAATTGTAATTGGAACTACTGTTTACTAAGCTCCGCTCAGAATCGGGACTTCTTTTTGCGTTGTTTATTTGGTATTTTAACAGCGATAATTTTGTATTTGTCTTTATAAAAATTTGCGAGTATCATGTTAGAATAGTACTTATATGTGGCAGCCCATGAGATTTTTATCCCAATTGCTGCCTGCTCATTTCGAGAAAATTGACGTCAAAATTGAGGCACGTTATTTTTTATGAGAAAGTCAGGATTATGATTACGATATATCAAATAATTGTTTAAATCTTGAATACTGTCAACAAGAAAATGTTATTTATTAGGTTATTTGTAGAAAAATTATAATTTTTGCTATGATTGCTTGTTTGGTTGCCATAGCAACCATCTTTTTATTATTTTTATTTTTGTCCGAAACATTTGTACATTCAAAGTTTGTTATTTGGGAAAGGCAGTCCAGTAAATATATATAATATAAATTTCTGGTCCTCACCATGCTAGGTTCTGTATTGTATGCATGACAAACATTAAAATCTGTGTAAAATGTGAACATTTATCGTTATGGTGGTGTTACTCAAACTGTTCATGCTTGCTCAAAACGCATGACTGAGAAAAAAGGAAGCCATTTCCAGTTTCTACAAGTATCAGTGTATTTAAAACTGCCAATAACTCATTTTCGCCCAGATACCGCATTTGGACCAAAAATCTCATGAGCTGACACTTATATGCTCCTTGTTAGTGTCACTTTACACGCGTTAAATAGACAATACTGTTGTTATAGACGCGTCATGCATTCCTAACGTAAGTCAGACACGATATTCTCTAAACAAAAGTATTACTGAATCATTGTTTATCGGTTTAGCAATCGCCAACTTCAATAAATAAAAAGAATACTCAATTATCGACGTGTCTCTGATTGCTTGATTGCTTGGAACTTAGGACCCCAAGGTGCGGTGCATGCCACAATGCTTCTCATGTATCTCCCATGTAGTGTGTGAGAAAAGAAACATTTCCAATAACTTGTTTTATTGCCTCTGATTATGGCATCACCTTAAGTGACTAAAAATTCACCGATAGGATCGCTGGAAAGCAATGGCATATTAAAGTAGTTCCTGAATTTGTCAGCTATGAATCAGAACGAAAAACAGTACGTTTAAAGACAGATATGCTTTAAAAATAATGCACATTCGCTAAAAAGTGTAAAGAGTGCATTTAGTTATTGACATAAGCATTTGTGCACGCATGCATGCATACACAGACAATCAACGAAGTGAATCAGATGGAAAAAAAATGTAGGAAACACGATCTGATATCAGCTCGTTTATACATTATTTGAATTTTCGACTTTATGTTCGGAACATAGCTCGCATTATATCCCTGCCGGGATGAAGTTCCACGTGACCATAGTCAAATCAAATGGCGCGAATTAAAATCGTGGACAACCAGAAAAAAAACACAATGTGGAATCCGTAAAATATTTGCGTTGCTATTTTTACGTTTTTATTTATCTCTTTTTTTGTTTTTCATTTTAACTCTTAATATATATACCTGGACCAAAAAATGCAACATTTCTGCGAAAGATTTATAAAACAAAAATAATAACATATCAAAATAATCTAAAACAAATCCTTCCAAATCTGAAAGGATTTCACCTGTGGTGGCAGTGGTTGCTGAAGACCGCAAAGGGGGAATTAGCCGCTGCGAGGAGTAAGTGAGGCGATTCTTGTAAGAACGTACATGTATACATGTACTCACTTTTAGGTTTATCATAGAGCAGAGCCGTATGCATGCTATCATTCGTATATTGGCTATTATTGTGAAACAATCTCTTTCGTTTAAATTTGGTATAATAAGAAATAAATGCGGCATGTACTTCAGTAATGACTGAAACTGCAAACCGGATTTGTACATTTAAATAATAACATAATATTTATGTCACCAAATTTTCTCAATAGCAGCTTTTTGCTTATCCAGCGAGAACGGGAATAACCTATATACACATTTATAGTATTAATTTTAAATAAGTTACGTTTATACAATTATATTAAACAAAATCAAATACGATACAATTTGTCTCCGTTTTGATGTTCCGTTACATCAGACACACACAGACGCCATGCGTATGGCCATTACTCCATTGAACTCCTACACACTGGTTTGTCAGTGGTTTCAATTCCGCTTAATTGAATGTAGAATAGGTCACACGGTGTTATTAATTTACTCCCAGTAGTTGTTTGACTGACTCACCGAAATAAATAAAAAAAGTTGTGCTCTTATTTGTAATGTCAATAAGCTATTCCAGGGTTGTCCAAAAATTTCGTGTACAGCTTGAATTTCTAGGATAAGGGTTCATATAGCATACAAGCAGTTATTTAATAGCATACCATTTTCCAAGTACAATTTGTGTGGACAGCATAAATCAATGTCATATACTGCATACTACTATAAAACTATGTGAAGTTAATTTTGTATGTCGGTGTATTTCTAAAAACGAATGGCTAACTATCACAAAACGCGGACGGTCAACCATACATGTATAGTCTTACACGACTAAAACTTTTGGAGACAAACTTCAGTTATATATTACCCATTATTATTCACAAGTGAGCATTAAAAAAAATTAAACAATTAAAAATACTTGCAGGAACACCGATTATGCAATGTATCTCTTTCAATAATTCAAAACTTCGCGACTTAAAATCATCCTTAGCGTCATATTTGTTTTTTTGTTTCATTTCATCGCGCTTCATAAAGTTGCAATTCCGCTACTCTGGTTTGCATCTAGCCATTGAGTAATTAAATAGTAATTAAATTGAAAAGTATTTTCTTTTATTGCTGTTTAATTTGAATTGCGATGCTATGAGGTTAACCTTTTTATTTACACTTACATGTTTTGTGAATAATTCTGGGCCAAGTGTGAGGTTCGTGCGCACATAAACCGGTTTAAACCCCCAATGCTTTGCATGGACCGTTCCAATGCGGTGACCCCAGTTTTATTCATGTGCGTTTTGTGTTTGTTATGTGTTTTTGTGATGTGCTGTGTAATTTTTTGGCAATTGGTCACTTGCAATAAATAAAGGACCTCGGGCTGCTAATAAGAGTTCTCTCCTGCTGTCGCATCTGGAGTTCCGCTTTGTTTATATTTTGATACCGAAGTCATTATTCCTGTAGGGCTGCAACCATATACCAATGCATTGTATTGTATTGCAATATGTGTTTTCCTCATTGCATTGCAATACGACTGTTGTCATGACAATATATTGCCACATGATAACTATCAATATAATTACAGATTAATACAGTCTTGCGCCTATTACTGTTCAAGTCCATCTACTTTAAAAGGTAAACGATCCTGCTCATATCAATTGTTACATTAAAATAGGCCAGCTGGACCAGAATTAAATGCGCATTTTGAGTTTCGTTCTGATTTAAACACGATAATTATAAAATTGTGTGTTACTTGATTTATTCCATTTATTGGTGCAAATAGTTATACATTATGTAGTATCATGAATTCTTTGTCATCAACTATGATTTATGTTTAACAGAATATTGCAATATACATGTATTGCAATATGATGTTTGCTAATGGTAATATATTGCAATACAGTTTTTACCATCTTGTTGCAGTACTTTCCTGTGCTGTTCGTTACATTTACTTGAGCCCTCCAACTTCTCACGTTCAAACGGCGTATAACTGTAAATGAAAATCCAGTACGATTATAAAATAACATATTATAGTACAATGAAACTGCGATTCGATGGCATTCGATACAATGCTGTTTACTTAAATACGTGTATGAGCAACATTTACAAGTTACTTCGTCTACAGCACACACAGCAGAACAGAACACCGTATAAAACATGCAGTAAAAAGTTCATGATAATATGAGGCTTGTCGCGTGAAAACCGGGGTTAATGCGTCTGCTTAAACTGTTGTCCTGGATCAGCCTGTGCAATCCGCACAGGCTAATCCAGGACGACGCTTTCCGCTGTTATGATATTTTCTGTTTGAACGAAGTCTCTTCTAAACATAAATCCACTGTAGGCGAAGGAAAGTGTCATCCCGGATTAGCCTGCCGGACTGCACAAGCTGATCCAGGACAACACGTGCATTAAGCCCGATTTTCCCACGACACGCCTAATATGTTTTTACTACATGTTCTTGGGAACATCCTCACATCAACAAAATCATGTATGTTGAAACCAGTAAACAGTTGTGTCAGTATATTGCCTTATTTTGCAAGAAACAGTACAATCCCATTCAAAGCGGTTATTTACTTGGCTCTGCCGTTTTGAATCAAAGTTATAGCCTTAAAATATCAATTTCACTTTCGATTCATTAAAGTATTTCATCTATCTCTTTGGTAAAGCTGGAATTTTCGATATTTGCATTAGTATTATTTCCACATTCAATTTAAACAATGCACGTGTTTACGATATAGTAATAGTAAGTTTATGCTCAACTGATATGCATATTTAACTAATATGCAAAACAAAGAAACTCAACACATGAACACTTCTTACTTTCAAAAAGGAAATGTACAGATTGTCTGTCAGAATATTGCATAATCACATTTAACATTCTTCCGTATGGTTGCATACTTCGGTATAAGATAAACAGATAATTTGCAGAAAGTTTAACAAACTTTCGCGTAAACTTTTAAAATGTTCGCGAACAGTTGAAAAACGTTCGCGAAACATATCGACGTTTTCGTGAAATTATTAACTGGTTATCAAGAACAAGTCAAATTAGTGCATCATAAGATAGTCTGATTTTTTCGCCAAAACTATTGTTAGTTATCGAGAAACAAAAGAACATTCCATGAAAAAATATTGTTTAATGAAAAAAAATCATGACAATTTTCAAAACTTTCAAAGAAAATATCAAGTTTTTCACGAAAAATAGTATGATCTTTAAACAGTTATCGCATGCCCTTCAAGGCACTAACGTATAATAAGACATTTAACCGTAAGTGAATGGAGCAAAAAAACCGTTTTCATGTAAACTGTTAGAACAAAGTTCGAGTAAATTGAAAGTTCGTACAGATTGCATTTATTTTCATGAAAAGATGATAATATTTCTTGAAAATAAGTCAAATTTTTACGAAAGGTATCTGAGTATCTTCTGCTGAAGTATGCCGTACTGCAAAATCAGCCTATCGGACTCATTTAAAGACATTTCGAACAAGTACATGATACATAGTATTGAAACAAATCTAACAACTTAATCAATGAAAATACTAAGAAACAATATTAATCAGCACTCGTTTCCTAAACGGTGCATTGTTTATTTTCTTCGACTAAACAGCAACTGGCTCACCGCAAACAAATGTTTTTACATTTTGCATCTGGTAATCCCATTAAACACTAACCAACAGTTATTTTCTCAATGGACATTGTAGCTACGTAACGATTCTGTACTTGCATTGGTGTTGCAATTTTTTCTGTGGGATGCTTCATGAATGCCATAAAACACTACTCAACATTCATATCAACGTATGATGTACTCTATACTTGATAATATGCAATACAATATTTACTGAATCATACACAAGCAATGGTACAACTATTAACTGTACTAAAATATTACAAACGATGTATATAGTCATTGTCATTCAGTCATAGATATGTACCGATTACTTCGCACGCGCTACGTGTGGATCAAAAACTACTGCGAACGTGTAGAGTTTTACGCAATTAATATATACTTTATAGCGACGTTGTTACAAAAAACGTGTGGATCAAAAACTACTGCGAACGTGTAGAGTTTTACGCAATTAATATATACTTTATAGCGACGTTGTTACAAAAACAGTGGATTAACTTACTTAAATCCCCAGCTGCTTGATAGTATATACAATATGATTGCACGTTGCTCGTGTTGTATTGACTGATAATAAATTATATGCACACGTGCCTCGCATAGCGATTTGTAACAAATAAACAAGATTAGCTGCGACACTTTGAAGATCGGAATGCGAGGCGACGATGTAAATCCCGAAATTTAATTTATTCCAGTAGGCGGAGCTATAACTATGGGTTGGATTAGAAAGAAGTTCAAATATTTACAATCCCAATATCCATCATATGATAATCGGTCGATAATTAAATCTAAATTTAACCGATTACGCGCAGGGGTATTTTTAGGTTTAGTTAAAGGTATTCAGCACATTGTTGCGAAATATGTCCCGAATGTTATCACCTGGTGCAAAGGTAGGGCTGGTTAGATGGATATAGAAGGAAGGTACAATAGCCTGACATGTATTTACTCGAGATTCAGTTTGTCACATTGCTGAATGATTTGAGTACAAATCCTGCGTATTCATATTTGCACAGTCAAAAAGGTGACGTTAAATTGGCTATCCTAGCTAATTCATGGCAACGCATCTTAAATATTTACATTGTATTAAATTCAATCATTCATTTCAATTTAGAAATTCAATTTTAAATGTCGACACTTATGCCACATAATGTATATTGAATATTGTAAACTCTACGATGATGATAGTGATGCCTCAGTGCGTAGAGCTACGTTCAAAAGCGCAAGAAAATATAATTTACGTAAATGTTTGAGTTAATGATAAACATGTAGCAACAAAACAAAACCTTTACAATTCTTCATTACTTCATTTTGTTCTCCTGCTAAACAATGTTTGGAAATATATAAAGGGGATAAAATAAGGGACAGTAGCTTTTAATATAAATGTAACCCGTATGAAATATGCCTAATGTATCAATCATTAAGATAACCCACTTATTTGTATTTATAACATCATTGCCTCTAAAAATAGCACCCTTTTCCATTGAAATTTACACTCTGCCTACATGATGTTACAAACATGAGTTTATCTGAATCAAACAAAAGCTGCTTGGTAGTGTGGTTGCTGCAAAGATGTTAGAATGTCAACAGAAACAGACTGACTAAACTGTAAGCGTCACGGTCATTTATAATCATCTCGAGGATCAATGACCTCATTAAATAACATTTAACTTTAAACACGAATTTAATGCGTAATTTGTACAGGAAAATATAGAACGCAATTGCAAAATACAACTGAACAAAACAGTAGTGATGTTATTTTATTTTCACTTATGAATTTAAACATTTAACACACTGAGATTTGATCATGTTTAGGAAATTATAAGCAGCAGGATAAATTGGGACACCGTTTCGTAACGGATAATCCAGAATGTTGCGTTGTATGCACCTGTTAACCTCATTGATCTGTGTAAGAAACCAGAACAATATCAGCTGATGAAGCATGTTTAAAGGAAGACGTCAAACTATAGTCGGTTTAAAATTTTGTTGATTATGAGGGGATTAACCTTTTACTGAAAAGAGGGGCAATTATGATTTTCTGTTTATAAACAAGCTGTAATCGTCTGTATTAATAAATCGTCTGATTTACCTCTATCGACTCGTACCTCTATCGACTCGTACCTCTATCGACTCGTCCATAACGGTTATAACGGTTCTCACTTGCACTCATACCGACTGTAACAATACATCAATACAGTTTTACTTTACTATTGGACATGTTTAAGATGTAGTGTTATGAACGTTTATTTCATGTTGTGTTTCAATTGTAAAAGATATTGTTTTATAAACAAACGTGTACAAAAATAAGTGATATTTCATTTACTAAATACCTATAAAGTGAAATATATTTAAAGAACTTTAGCTTTTAACATATGTGATAGACAAATAAGTGATATGTTATACTAAATACAAATAAAGTGAAATGCATTTAAAACATTAGCTTTTATATAATTAATAAACACACATTTAATAGGTTATCCAGTTTCGTTTTCTTAAAGAAGTGAAGATTGTTTCATACACTCGAGATCTGTGCTGGTCCTTCACATAAATTGTGTAAATCTTTTGAAATTAAATATCGTTGCATGTATACACTGACAAATGAAAAGATCATGTTCAAAAACATATCTGAAAGCTTTAAAGTGGTAAAACCCCTAGATTAAACAAATTATGAAAATATGCCACTGATCGCAACCAGCTGACCCCCCTGCTCCTGTTGATTAGCAGCATGAACCTTTTTGATCCCTTATATTGTAATCTTCAGAACAGTCATTAACAACCACCATATCACATCAGCTAAAATCCGTTGATAATTATCTATATAACGAAATGTATGTGACCCGTGATGAAACTGTGATCATCCGTATCAGAAACAGTAAATTTGACTCCCTTAAAAATGTAAGTCATACTGTGTCACCTGACGAAACGTTGTTAAGAAATCATGTGCAACTTGTGACGTCAGAGATCCGTACAGTTTCCGTTAATATGGCAGCTAGATAGGTATAGATAAGTTGTGTCAAATGACGGAACGCACTTGACCATTCACATGTTAGTGCGGCTGACTAAAAATAAACATATAACAATTTACAACCCTCGACATAAATATCAGCAAATGATATTCATTTCTATTTCACAGCCGGTTGATATTTGGTCAAAGTGACTTAGGAGTATCATGCTTCGTCCGATAGCCCTGATACCCGGATAACAAACATTACTCACTTAGATACGTTGACCTGAATCGTCCTTCATGAAGTGATTAGTACACAGATCATGCGGTGTCAATTAAAATGGTGGCGAACAACGTGGACACCATAAAATCCTTGCGTTGTTCTGTGTACTTATTTATTTTATTTTATTTTCATTTTTCATTCAATGTATATCCATTGACCAATAATGGAACATTTTTGTTGGAGCTTTATAGAATACTAATAAATTAAATCAAAATGTTCTAAAAGACCCTTCTAAATCTGGAAGGATTTCACTCGTAGTGGCAGTGGTTACTGAAGAACGCCAAGGGCGAAAAAACCGCTGCGAGGAGTATGACGAAAGAAGTGTGACATTTACATTCCAGGGGACCGAGCGTTCAGAACGCCTAAGGAATAACATTGATAACGTGACTTTGTCGGAAGTCTAAGAAAACAGGGTAAATAATCAAAGTATATATGCAAGCGACTATAAAAATTATATAAGGCAAATTTGCATATGGGAAGTTGCATGGTGGATTTTATTATTTACAATAACACTTCTTGATCGTTGCCAGGAAATGAAAGTCTGGTTAGAAATTCAATAAAGTTTTAACAAGGACAACAGTGAACAACGGAGAAATAACCTTAAATATATGTGTTTTAAAATATGAAACTTCCGCTGCGTTAGTAGGAGAGGCAAGTTAAACAAAGGAGGGTCCTTTGTATATTGTCAAGTGACTAATATTAATGTCTATATGATGCGCTTCTATATGTTAACGAACATTGGTAAGGAGGGCCCTTTGTATATTGTCAGGTGACTAATATTAATGTCTATATGATGCGATTCTATACGTTAACGAACATTGGTAAGGAGGGTCCTTTGTATATTGTCAGGTGACTAATATTAATGTCTATATGATGCGATTCTAGGAGGGTCCTTTGTATATTGTCAAGTGACTAATATTAATGTCTATATGATGCGATTCTAGGAGGGTCCTTTGTATATTGTCAGGTGACTAATATTAATGTCTATATGATGCGATTCTAGGAGGGTCCTTTGTATATTGTCAGGTGACTAATATTAATGTCTATATGATGCGATTCTAGGAGGGTCCTTTGTATATTGTCAAGTGACTAATATTAATGTCTATATGATGCGATTCTATACGTTAACGAACATTGGTAAGGAGGGTCCTTTGTATATTGTCAGGTGACTAATATTAATGTCTATATGATGCGATTCTATACGTTAACGAACATTGGTAAGGAGGGTCCTTTGTATATTGTCAGGTGACTAATATTAATGTCTATATGATGCGATTCTAGGAGGGTCCTTTGTATATTGTCAGGTGACAAATATTAATGTCTATATGATGCGATTCTAGGAGGGTCCTTTGTATATTGTCAGGTGACTAATATTAATGTCTATATGATGCGATTATATACGTTAACGAACATTGGTAAGGAGGGTCCTTTGTATATTGTCAGGTGACTAATATTAATGTCTATATGATGCGATTATATACGTTAACGAACATTGGTAAGGAGGGTCCTTTGTATATTGTCAGGTAACTAATATTAATGTCTATATGATGCGATTCTATACGTTAACGAACATTGGTAAGGAGGGTCCTTTGTATATTGTCCGGTGACTAATATTAATGTCTATATGATGCAATTCTATACGTTAACGAACATTGGTAAGGAGGGTCCTTTGTATGTTGTCAGGTGACTAATATTAATGTCTATGTGATGCGATTCTATACTTTAACGAACATTGGTAAGAAGGGTCCTTTGTATATTGTCAGGTGACTAATATTAATGTCTATATGATGCGATTCTAGGAGGGTCCTTTGTATATTGCCAAGTGACTAATATTAATGTCTATATGATGCGATTCTATACGTTAACGAACATTGGTAAGGAGGGTCCTTTGTGTATTGTGAAGTGACTAATATTAATGTCTATATGATGCGATTCTATACGTTAACGAACATTGGTAAGGAGGGTCCTTTGTATATTGTCAAGTGACTAATATTAATGTCTATATGATGCGACTCTATACGTTAACGAACATTGGTAAGGAGGGTCCTTTGTGTATTGTGAAGTGACTAATATTAATGTCTATATGATGCGATTCTATACGTTAACGAACATTGGTAAGGAGGGTCCTTTGTATATTGTCAGGTGACTAATATTAATGTCTATATGATGCGATTCTATACGTTAACGAACATTGGTAAGGAGGGTCCTTTGTATATTGTCAAGTGACTAATATTAATGTCTATATGATGCGATTCTATACGTTAACGAACATTGGTATATTCCCCCCAGCGTTGTTTTCCAAGAAAGGAAAACAAACAAATAATAACCACATTACAATGATACTTTTAGAAGAAATATCAACATACTTTTGGTTGAAACCGAAACCGCTTTCAACTACGAGTGTTAAAACTGTTTTTCACATGAACCACGTGCGTTTAATCCACTATCGACAGATATTTTTTTTACAAAGAATTCCTATTTAAGCATTGTTAAATATGATGGTCTTGTTTATATAAACATTGACAATCTTGGTTAATTTCAGTATATAAATAGCTGGGGGAGATTTTCATTGAATGCTGGTTTTGCAGTCGTTAGTTCGAATCCTAGTGAAACCGTTTCTTAAGGTTTTGTCTCATGTCATAAAGCACTACAAACTTTGTTTACAGTGTAAATGACAATCTAATCTTTTATTACCGTATAATAAGCATAGGAAGTAAATGTTCAAACTTTGATGTAAAACTTGTAAAACAGTATTTATAGTTAAGCATGTTTCAATTCTAAAAACTTTCATTTTGAATGACTACGTAAGCTTTAGAGACACTACAATAACCAAATAAACGAGGAGTGTCGTGGGAAAACTAGGCTTAAAGACATTCGCAACTATTTTCTTAAAAATGTGCACAAGCATGTGTCAGTGTATCCTAAAACTAAAACAATCTTAAAAAAACAGGGGTAACCGGCCTTGTTTCCGGAAATATTGGGGTTTAAATACGCTACCTATCGAAGCCCTTTTTCAGTTTGTGTGACTAGCAGTGTTCAAGTATATAAAGTGTTCATGTTCAAACAAGGACGGAGATTTTTAAATGCATATTTGTTTAATGTTTCGTTTGGCAATATACAAGTGCAGATTAATGATAAAACGCGCTTTATCTATAGTTACCATTAAAAAAATGTCTTCTCATGGACTCTTAATGAGGTTAATTATGCATTTAATATGCCTTTGAAAACATCAATAAATAATCAAATATACGAATATCTTTTGTTACAAACGACAGATTTTGTTAAAACATTCCATATACGTGTGTCATTGTATGCTAAAACTAAAACAGTCTTAAAAAATAGGGGTCACGTGCCTTGTTCCGGAAATATTGGGTTTTGAATACGGTACCTGTCGAAGCCGCTGTTTTCAGTTTGGATTTTTTATCAGTCTTTAAAGTATATAGGAGAGCTTTTTTCAAACATGGTTCTTTCAACTGATATGATTTCACATGTCTTGTTTGGCAATATACAAGTGTTATAAAAACGCTTTACCCGCAATTACTGTTCAAATAATGACTTTGACTGGACATTCAGGTAGGTTAAATGGGTACTAATAATACCTTCTGAAACGTCTTTTATTATGCATCAATATATTTTGTCCCAAACGACAGATTTTCTTAAATTTTCGCACATACATGCACCAATGTATACTTACACCAAAACATTAATAACAAGAATGGGTCACCAAACTTGTTTGGGAAATATTGGACTTTAAATAGGGTACCTGTGTAGCATCTTCATGTTTAGTGTTTACGTAAACAACGTATCAATTGCCAAAATAGAATGTAGATATTTTATGGATCTTGATTAACTAATTTGTTTGGCAATACATTGTATACTGTGTTTTGGATTATTATAATGCTTTATGAACTCTTAACCATTGACTGGAACTTTATGACTTACACAGATTTATATATATTGATTGAAATTAGTATATTGTAACCTATATACTGTAAAGAAATAATGAAGTAAAAGCAGAAATTAACCCAATTATTTTCTTTTTGTTGCAAACGTCTTTAATGCATGTGCGTAAAGTGTCGTCCCGGATCAGCCTGTGTAGTCCGCACAGGCTGATCCGGGCTGACACTTTCCGCTTGTTTGGTATTTTCTGTTTCAAGGAAGTCCCTTCTAAACATAAATCCACTGTAGGCGGAAAGTGTCGTCCCGGCTAAGCCTCTGCGAACTGCACAGGCTAATCCGGGAAGACACTTTACGCACATGCATTAAGCCTGGTTTTCCCACGACACGCCTCAAATGTTTTGTTACTGCTGCTTCTACTTTGACAACAACCACAACGATAATTATGACAACTACTACTACTGCATTCCGTTTAAATGATCGGAATTGTCATTTCACTCGTTTCTTGAATATTCTTATTTTACTTAATCATCATGATTTCATATTGTTTGTATTTTAAAAGTCCCTTTTAAAAGGTAATAATGAATTATCAACAAGAGACTTTTTTGTCAAGATAAAATTCCGTAGGGAAAGTTTCGTTACTAGATTTATCTAGACTATGCGAAATATTTCGACTTGGTTGAAATAATATATCCCCCTGTTAAAAATTCATTAATTTCAATAACGATACAATCATACTTAACTACCGAGATACGACGAGATACGGGGAATATTAAATGTCAATTGTAGCACCCCCTTCGGCGCGGCATGCACTGCGTGTGCTTGCAGACGACAAGGTGATATCTTGAACAAAAACTAAATACCCGATATCTTGCGATAACCGCGATATAAGTCAAATGTGCCGCATGTTCACCAAAGACATGCCACGCGGACCATTAGCCGTGGACACATAGGATCACCGTCCTTTGAGCTAAGATTTAACCGTTTAAATTATAGAGTTAATAGCGCTTTGTTTTCAAGTGTCATACTGTTCACCGGGGAAGATTGTTCATGTAAAGACTATGGTATGGACTTATCAAATCCTCATTCCGGTTGTGTATCTGTCTGTCAGTCTGTGGTCTCTCCAAGTAATCGGTTGTGGGGGTAAGACCTCACGTAGCAAGTTTGTCGAGTAATCAGTAAATAAACAGCTTTGGTATTTTCGAGTTATTTCATATGTGTGCTATTGATACACTTTGACATTCAGTCAAGTACTTTTTTTCAAATGCAGGATACAGATGAAATCATTAAAGTTTGCAATTCTTTGCTATGATTTTAATGACGACCTTGCGATACATTTTCGCTAATTTCTGCATCATGTATGATCAACGTTAAACGAATGCCTTTATACAGAACAATGCCAGTTAGGTAAAGTTGTCGTATATTCTTAAATGTATCAGGTTGATAGAAAAATATATGCGTGGTTGTATTAAGTCATTACTCATTAAATGGGATTAGTACATTCTATCGGTATATAAAAATATTGCTCCATGCCGATAAGATCACCTCAAAATTTCAAATCATCCAAGCCATAGACCAGGCTCGTTTGTACAAACATGCTTCCCGACCGCTAAACGACTCACGTACATGCTTCCCGACCGCTAAACGACTCACGTACATGCTTCCCGACCGCTAAACGACTCACGTACATGCTTCCCGACCGCTAAACGACTCACGTACATGCTTCCCGACCGCAAAACGACTCACTCGGATATTCCATCATCCCTACAGGGTACCTAAACATTCTATGCTCAACCTTTACTAGACATCGAAACGACATTATTGTACAAGGATTGCTGTGTGACGTGAAGGGAGAAAGTCTTAGAAAACATTGACTGCAACGGCGCAGGAAAAGACGCCGTATCAGCGACTGCTACAAGAACTCATCAGAGAGTATCACGAGGCTGCAGGAGCTTCTTCAGAACGGAGACCGATTGGGGATCTTGACCGCATTTCGTCCGGTATGGAGAAGCAGAACCTGAACTTAAGGTTTATCATAATAATTATATGCTGCCATCAATACAATTTGTTATTTTTTTCTATTTTTATAGAAGCTCTGGAGCCTAGATTGTAGCTGGATGCCACCCTGCGCTGTGTCGCAACTCGTATGGACATAGTGCTGATGAAAATGTTTCAAGTGGCTAACCGCATATTGAGGATGTTCGTCCCGGATTGTGTTGCAAACTTAAAAACTGAAGCATAGTGCATAAGTACAAGGTCTGTGTCGCATTTGTGCCCTCGTGTGTGGTAGATTTAACGATCGAGAAACGAACGGGATTTCCGTGAAAATCCAATTAGGTTTAGTGATGTTTAAACTCTACGATGAGTAGAGGTATTTAATCGTTACACCAATCTTTGTTATCTGGTTTGTATTCTTTCGGTCAGATAGGGAACACATCAAGAATTAAGCCTTTAAAAATCTAAAATTTGGCGTTTTAATTCAAAATAATACCGCTTTTGTTATATACTACTAAAAAAGTTCTAAGCAGCCACCTGATATTTTCATTATTTTACATCGAACACATTATTCATTTTTTAGTTTTGAATAATAATTAGGAATACTGATATTTTTCATAATTTATTATAAATTCAATTCATATCGTATTACATAAACACTGGACACACATGTATAATTTCAAATTTATGTAATAAACGTACGTTCATTTGATAGAATCTATCATGTGGGAAAAATACGTCTGTGATGATTTTTTGTGTAATACATGTATATGCAGGATAGTATGATTCGAATAATGCTGACCTTTTGTTTTATGAAAAGGCATAGATTCACGTTTATTTCAACGACCCGATTCTACTTGTAGGGTCTCACAGCGGACAAAGATAACATTTAAACGAGTTATTGCGAACATTTTAAATAAGGTTGAACTTATAATTTACGAAATATGTCGTAACTTTTTGCCCTTGATGAATTATTTAAATTATTCTGACATCCAATTTTTATAAAGCATCAGTTATTAATTTATTATATACTTCGACAAAACACTTGAGTGTCTATTCCGGATGATAATCATTATGTAAGCATAAAATATCTCTAGCTTGTGCAATGTATGCACTGCAAAGACCCTGTCTAGATATCAGTTAACATGTTTTTACTTCCTACCTATCTTATAGGCTGATTATTTAATGGGGCTAAATATGTGGTGTCATTCGATACAAGAGCATTTGTCTTAAGGTATATACATTCGTGGCAGGTAATTGTTGCAAGCATAAATTACTGTATGGATATCAAGTGCCGCGTTGAAAGCATTAATGCAAGGGGAAGTGATTATGGTAACTTAGGTCAATACTGAAAGTTCAAGGAACAATAATCCGTGGAAACAAAAAGTTTCCTAATCAATTTGTGGTACAATGTTTATGGCTGCACTAAGATGTGACTATAAATTGCACAAGTGTTAAACAGCATCCTGGTTTGTTATTTAGAAGGTATTGTGTAAGGCTTTACGGTATTATACATATTCATATATTTGAATTAAACCCTGGATTGCAACAAACTGGTGTTGATAGGAATATATATGGACATAATGAATCGTATCATTAAATATGGGGATGTGTGCATCTACCTGTATATTATCTTGCAAGAGTTCATGCACGTGTCAGTACATGCACCGCAGAAAATGTACTTTCTACGATATATTCGTGTGTGTATGCACGATATTTGGCATTATTTGATTTAACACTGAACACATTGTTCTTTAGGTTTGTTTCTCGTTTGATAACTCATCATTGCAACTGTCAATTTACAATAATATCGCTGCATATCACCGGCCCGGATATGGGATTGCATTTGCGGGCTAATATCGGCTTGCATTTGGGGTCATTGTATAAGATTGACCATGTGTATCCAGGGTTCGAGTCCCGGACTGGCTGCACACTTTTCACCACCCGGCAACATTTGGCTTCCAACGTGGGACCGTGGCACGAGCAATTCACCATAGAACCTGCCCGTGGGTTCGTCGGGATCAGGTTTATACTGTTCCCTATGACTCGAATTCGAGGACAAATTCCAACTTGGCAGAGGAGAATGTCACGGTACCGAACTGAAGCGGGATTGGTGATTAGCTGTGTAGGCGGCCCACTCGGTAGAGCACACGCCCTGTAAGCGCCCAGTAAGCGAGAGGTCCCGGGTTCGAGTCCAGGACTGGCTGCACACTTTTCACCGCCAGGCGACAGTTAGTTCTATACGAGTTACATGGCCCCCATTGAACATGCCTCCGTATACTCGTTTGAATTTAAACAAGTTGTTGCTGGTGATCGCTAGAGCAAATATTTGGTGCTCACACTACTTGTATTAAACGTTTGTGTAAGTAATGACCACACTTTTCGGCATATTCTTGAAATAGGTGGCCTCACCGTCGTTACCGTTCAGTTATGTTAACTGGATACTTTTGTTCTGCCATATGTTACATATGTTTAGGCATAACATATAATATGCCTTATTAA
The DNA here is from genome assembly GCA_027627225.1 of Congeria kusceri. Classification (NCBI taxonomy): domain Eukaryota; kingdom Metazoa; phylum Mollusca; class Bivalvia; order Myida; family Dreissenidae; genus Congeria; species Congeria kusceri. Next base: position 68,469,588 of record CM051030.1, read on the forward strand.
ATGATTATTGTTGCTTGTCTTCGACTGCAGCAGAATTAAAGAACAGTCTTCTCTTGTGGCGAGTTCACACTGATTTTCGAATAATGTTGTCGCGGTCCTACGGAATTCTGTTTCAGTCAGTTCAAGTTATGAATCCACATTTTAAATACGAAATATGGAGAACATAAAACTACAATATGACGTTGTTATAAATTTAACTGGCGGAAAAAAAAAGATTCCGTATATACCTAAGCCAAAGAATAAATATTAGAACATTTAATTTTCAGGCTTATTTAAGTAATATATAAAACCTGCGACCGCCTCTTGTCTTTCTCAAAAGCCTTGATTGCAAACAATACCCAGACCTACGCCATCGAATTATTGAATTACGTTTGTTCACTGACGTTTGTTGCACAACAGTAATATTATACTGGACTCAATATTGAATTACGTTTGTTCACTGACGTTTGTTGCACAACAGTAATATTCTACCGGACTAAATATTATGAATTTGACTTAAACTTTCGTTAAATGTGAACAAAGTGTTTATTTGTTAATTTAGTACCATTTCAGTTGTTATGAATATATTCGAAACACCTTAATTACACAGTCGAAATACTAAATAAATGGGAATGTAACAACAAAAACAACATCATCATCATCATCATCATCATTATAAGCCTAGAACATGTAGTCATTGTGGTACGACAGTTTTTGGTTTTCTCTCGTGTATCACATATCATTATTTTGATGACATTGGGTTTTAAACTATACAATATGTTATTGCTTTAGATCGACCAGCTGCTTCATTCTGAACTGTGTTAGTTAGTTAATGTTAAATGTTGAAATGTGGCGATCATCGACAAAAACTACATTCAAAAAGCATAGTTCAGAAAGTTCTAACTTAGTTGTAATGGGATGTTCGATTACCAGCAACACTTAGTCACACATAACGACAATTGTGTAATGTTCAACTATTGGCTGACATAGAGATCTGATTGCGAAAAGTCATAATTACAACATGACGACATAAAATGCTTTCACAACGACCAGATGGAAGATAGATAGATAGACATTGTTTTTGTTTGTTGGTTTTGTTGTTATTGTTTTATTATTAATTTTTCCAGGACAAGGTCGCATTCGACGTCCACAATGAATGTATTCGGTAACGCGAAACTAAATTAACAAATATTTCACATGTACACGATCCTAGTTTATCTTTCATAACGTGTGTATCATACTCACCTCGGAAAACCTTTCAAAAATCAAACAAAAGCATATTTGTCATAAACATCACTCTTTGTGCAAATGAACCTTGTAAAACATTATCCGAAGAAAGCTGTTGACAAACAACGTTTGCGTAACTTTCTGGGAGTATTCGCCAAAAAGAATTATCGACTGAAGTGAAAGAGCGTTGACCCTTCTTTCTCTGATGGTCTAATTATCCATTTTGACGAATTTTCATGGAGTGCGTCTGGTCAGTATAGTCTTTTAAAAATACTTTCCATGGAAGAGGACTATCACTGCGCTCTCCGATGTTGACGCATTAATAATTTATTAGGCAAACTTGAAGATGTATTTTTGGACAAATGGGAAAACACATATCTCCAGAATGTTAACAGTATTATGTTCCAGCATATCCTATTCAGTTTATTAATGCGATCAATAATATTAAATTAATTCCATCTCTTAACTGAAAATTAGCATATCATATGTTATATGGTATATTACTTTTATACATATGTACGTATGTGTGTAATTAGTCTACACAATTTTCATATACATACAATTTTTAACTATAATGTGTTGCGTATCACTTCCCATAAATAAGGACATCGAGTTGTAAATAGGAGTTATATACTGGTGCTGAATAATTAGCTTCATAAAACTATTATTTTGTCTACAAACTTGGACATTGTTAAATTTATTTCAGCAGAGTTACCACACTTGATTATTTAAACATTGCCTTTTTGTGTAAGGTACATTATATTAGTTCGGTATGAGAAGTGTTCTGTTGTTGTTGTTGTTATAATTTGTATTGTTAAAATGAACGTTTAAGGTCGTGTTCCGTATAGCTGACTACAACAATGCTGTTTCGGTGACACTTTATTGCGCAGTTCAATACGTTTCTAAATTGTATAATATGTACCTTATTGAGGAAAAATAACACAAAAAAGAAACTTCCTTGAACGCAAATCTTAGAATTGTTATTTGTAAACACCGTGCGTTATCTATGTTTTTAACATGTAGAAGTAGGCCGTATCAAACAAGTAACAAATCTGCCACATTTTGGTCCAAACTATGTTTACCCATTGGCTGTTGATAACTACTTGCGTCTTAAATTTGTATTACGTTTCTTTATTGAACTGGGAAGTGGTTTCGACAGTGCAACCAATTGTGTTTTCATTGACATTGCATTGAATGCTTATAACGCTACAAGAGCATTGGTAGTACTTCACTGGTATTTTAGCCTCGCTTTTGCAAACTGTAAACGGTTTATCAAGGTTTTCAATGTGTTCAATTTTCAGTTCTTCTTTGTGGCCTTAATGTTATTTTCTGTATTAAAACAACAAATATTCTTTATGAAATGCAAACATGTGTGCGAAATAAATATATTTTACACATTTGTTAACTGTTGTAGTTCGATGTTTGTATTTGCGGACCATAGTCGTTTCCATGAACATCAGTATAAACAAACTTTGTAATAACAGCAGTTTAACTTCTTAATTTCGTGCTTACATATTTCCAAGATTATTATCGCCTGTTACGAAACCCTTAAAACAAATCAATTATTATCTACCCTGTTTGAGATATGTTTTGACAATTATTTGCATGATCAGCAGATTACAAAAACATTGTAATAATTTAACACAAGTTTAATTATTATTTTCATATCGTGGTTATAATTCTCTTTTGAAGATTATTATCGCCTGTTACGAAACCTGTTATACAGACTAATCATTATATCCCTTATTTTCTTTTGCATATATTTAATACAATCATTTCATGATCAGCAGTAAACAAAAACTTTCTTATTATACTAACTAGAGTTTAACTATTATCTTTATTTCATGCTTATGTATTTCCATGATTATCGCCTGTTTCGAAACCTGTTACAAAACAATTATTAGTCATCTGTTTGCATATATTTAATACAATCATCTGCATGATCAGCAGTATACAAACACGTTGTAGTGATTCAACACCCGTTTTCTTATTTCTTTTATTTCGTGCTTCTATATTTCGAAGATTGGTATCGCCTGTTACGAAACCTGCTATACAGAAAGGCTGTTCTATACCTTTCCACGAACAACCTTGAACTAACCGAAGAGAATCAATATCGCTTTGATGTTGGCAGAAGATGTTCCAACTTTTGAAGTCTTTGTTAGCCAATATCACGTATTTATGATTTTTTTAATATAACACCCTTGCGTATTCTGGCAGTAGCAGTTAACACAGCATGTTTTATGAACGCCTTCATACACTAGTAACCTAAATATAGAACAACCACTGGTTTTGAACACGTGACACCATGCTGTGTTTATATTTATACAGAGTTAATGTTGTGTTTCATCAAAGCAGATCTTAAATTAAGCATCATTAAGCATATTATTTATTTTTGTAAAATTGATACTAAACTGTTTGAAATTAATTTCGGAGAAATCTATTTAAGTTATCTTAATCCCTGAAGCAATATATTAATTAATGCATAAACAAACATGTACAGGTACATGTTCATGTTTTAAAGATGTACCGCCAAGCAAAATAAAATCTATCAAAGAGATGTCGACGATAATAGCCACATTTAAATCACTGTAAACTGGTGTTATTGTAAACAACGACGAAAAATAAAAAGAATATATAACTGTATAAGTGTAGAACCATGCTTTGTTTATAAAAATGTCATTTTTTAGCAAGAACTGTCCTTGTTATTGTTTTGTTTAATGGAAGCTAAGTTGTTGTTCGAAGCCGTACAAAACCATATAAAAGGTTTGTGTGGTGAAGGTGGTTGTGGCGCAAAACCATGTGTTACAAGATGCAGAGTTTATTACAAGATTTTCAGTTTGGTCAAGGATACTGTAGTTCTGTTTTTGTGGAGGTTTGTAAACTAGTTAGGAGGCGATAATTCCACATAAGAACGGTGCTGTTTAGACGACCCAACCAGATTTAACTAACCCTCATCTTACATATTCAGATGTATGTTCGGCTACGAATATCCATGTTGTTGAACATTTACCTGTATTATCAAATGCATTTATAAAACGTATGATACCTGAGATATATATTTGATACAGGGCTTCAACATATATGCGACATTTGAAGGGACATTTAACAACACTATGAACAAATCTTATAATTCGAGCACAGGGAAATTGACACTGATATGTACCTGTCGGTGCTAGAATATACGATAGGGCCATCCATTTAACTGCAATGATATATCAAATGTTTTCATATAATCTTCCTTTGGCAGCGCCGCATGATAGTTCCTTGCTTTGCATCCCACCCTTTCCATATTGAATACTGTAGTGAATTATGTGCTTCTGGGCATGCATAGGTGTATTGATGTAGAGAATCGCCAGCTTTAATAATGGTACACGTGCCTTAAATGGTACGGCATTTATTCGTCCCTGGGCTCATAGATTAAGGGGAACACTTTAAAATCCGCTTATAATATGCATGCGAATTTTGTTGTTAAGGAAAATTGACTTCTAGATTATTATATGGCCTCCAGCAGAGTGTTTACCCACTCATAAGTGTTTTTACATAAGGCAAGTTTACCATTGACAGGTTATGAAATTAAGTTTCTCGACAGCAATGATGAGTGAAAACGATGTGTTTAACCAAACGGAGGTGCATATCATAATGAGGCGTGTCGTGGAAAAACCGGGCTTAATGCATGTGCGTAAAGTGTCGTCCCGGATTAGCCTGTGCAGTTGGCACAGGCCAATCCGGGACGACACTTTCCGCCTACAGTAGATTTATGTTTAGAAGAGACTTCCTTAAAACAGAAAATACCATAAAAGCGGAAAGTGTCGTCCCGGATTAGCCTGTGCGGACTGCACGGGCTAGTCCGGGACGACACTTTACGTACATGCATTACTCCCGGTTTTCCTACGGCACACCTCAATTATTTTCAAAGGGGTAGTAATTATTCATATCTCACAATCATGTGTGCCATGTTATAATCAAGTACAAACGTGTTTCTCGATTTTAAGTGTTATGTTTTCTTCGAACAATATTATACAAATATGGACTTTTTAGCTGTGCACCATCCCATGATATTGCACAGCAACAAACTCCATACTTGTTTTATTATATGACTTATAAAATAAACGACAGCTGATAAACAAACAAAACAACACATATTTATTTGTTTCAATCATAATATCAAAACATAAAACAGTTCAATAACATATTCAAATTCATTTTCTCTATTCATCTTAGCGTTCTAAAAGCATCTGCCGTATATATATATCGTTTATCTACCACCGATACACTGAATTCAACATGAAAATACGGGTAAGCGTATTCGCTACTAGCATTTTCTGTCTCCGTATTAGTTTGTTTGTTTGTTTGGATTTTTGGCCGTTTTTTTAAACAGTATTTCAGTCATATCACGGCGGTCAGTTAACTTACTCACACTTTTCCTGGGCAAGCTTTGCCGATCTAAGCGGTTTACCAGTACCAAGTGCACATACTTATGCCAGTAACTGACAACTGTCCCACTTGAATCAGAGGTAGGGGGGAAAGTGGCCGGAGAAATAATTTCATGACCAATCCCCGCACAAGTTATGTGGCCGGCCTGGGGTTCGAATTCACGATCCCCGGATTGACAGTCCAGCGCTCTACCAACTGAGCTAGCCGGGCCCGGTATTTCTTTTTCCGTATTAACTATAAGATTCTAATTGTAGCCTGAGTACTTTTTATGTCAAAAAAAACAGGCGGTCGAATTAGGCAATTATCGGAAATCATAGTCGTAAATGACGTCACTGTACAATATCATCTGATATTTGCACGGTTCATGTAAAAACTGTGCAACATCATGTACTGCTGATAATTATCGTTATCTTTCCTTAGTATAGTTTTCTTTTGTGAATCTATCTCACGATACTAATGTTTTGCTAGCGATTTTCTTACTTCAACTATACGCATGCCCGGGTGTGACATTGTAATGTGGATTGTCTCATTTATGATAATACGTGCTCTTTACGGGATGTCTCCGTCGTTCTTGGAATACAAAATAATAAAGTATTTCTTGGAATACAAAATAATAAAGTATTTCGTGTAACCTATAAATTAGATGTTAACAACCGCCCAGGGATGACATCAGCACATACCTGTATTGCGACCTGGAACACAATTCTCTAATGATCCCGGTTGCCCAGTTGAGACATGCAAGAGGTTCTTAAAACTTTGTAATTATCAATTTGCAAGTCTGTTATTAGGCTCCCTTAATATCATACACGTATTATTTATTGATATATATTACAGGTAAGACATCTATTTGTCAAAAATAGATTACGATACTGAAAGAAGCATTCGTTCTCAAGGTTGTATTGATGTAAACAAATCATTAAACCGTTCAACCATTTAAGGGTCATATCATAATGGGTGTTAATTTCAAGTATAAGATACCAAAATATAAAATTCAGTTATTTGCAGCATTGTGGTCTTATGTTGTTTAACTAAATTTAAAATGACAAAAAGCAATGACAGAAGATACACTTTAAAAAGCTATTGAAGAGTAATCTGAAAATAAAAACGGCGCAAAATCCTTTTATAAGGTTTCACGTGCTGTCGTCTTTTGTGGCAATATCGATATTAGAAACAAGGATATCTGTATTACCTGCTTCATCATGGACATCATTGACCTTTCGAAAGTACTAAAAAGTAGTGCGTGCACGCATTCAGATAAAAAAAAACAGTTCCATATTGGAGCCTCCATGTTTACCATGTTCACCCCTTAAATAGTCGTAAGGAAATAATAAACTATTTCATCCATCCTTTAATACATTTTTGTTGAATAAGAGCGTCATAACAAGTAACATAACCCGAGACTTTCTTATCTATCGCCTCAAGGACTTTACCGAGGATTGTGTAAAAATATATCAAATGATTTATGATAGTAAAAAACGTTAAATATACACTTTTTTATATACAACGCCCTGCATACTCCAGTGGTTATAAATACCCTTTATGTCATGATCGGCTCTTGGTTAAGTTGAACCGAGCCATGAATCGATTATATTTACATCCTTATGGCACATTTTGTATTGAGTTTTATTGTGATTAATTCTGGGCTAAATGTGAGGTTCATCATTCCTTTAAAACGGTATAAACCCCCAATGCTTTGCATTGACCGTTCCAAGGCGATGACCCCAGTTTTAATCATTTATATATAGGTAATTGGTCACTTGCCTGAAATAAAAAACCTGCCGATGTTATAAGGGTTTCTCTCCTGGTGATGTCTCCGGAGTTTCATTATTCTTATATATTATATTTGCTGACAGTTATATTCATTATTCTTATATATTATATTTGCTGACAGTTATCCCCCAGGACGTCTAAGTGGACGTTTTAGGTTACCCCATATCATCAACATAATGGCTTTCTTGATACCCATTTATACAATAAATTGTGGCGTGTCATGAGAAAACCGGTCTTAATGCATGTGCGTAAAGTGTCGTCCCGGATTAGCCTGTGCAGTCCGCACAGGCTAATCCGGGACGGCACTTTCCGCGTGTATGGTATTTTCTGTTTCAAGGAAGTCTCTTCTAAACATAAATCTACTGTAGGCGGAAAGTGCCGTCCCGGATTAGCATGTGCGGACTGCACAGGCTAATCCGGGACGACACTTTACGCACATGCATTAAGTACGGTTTTCCCACGACGCGCCACAAATACATTTCGCTTATTACATTGTTTAATTGCAATCAAAAGTCAAATCCATAAGTGTAAAAATATGTTCTTTAAAATAAGACGCATTAAAATATAAAAAGGGACATGAAGCTGAAGGATTTACCGTAATGGTGCCTGGATTATGACCGCCTTAATTTCGAAAGATCTCGTGAGCAATGCACGTGCGTTGTGAGGCTGTAAAAACTCCGTTGGACATGTATTATAGATTTTAACAGTAAATATATATACTTAGCTAGAACCCCGCGAGTCGGATGTGTCGCCTGACGCCGGATAGCTTACCTGAATCCAAATGAAAAAGCACTTAAGGTCAATGCTCTTTTTTTTTAAACAGATTTATTGAAATCTTCAAAAGCACTGCACTCTGGATAATTGCAAAGAAAAGACTTATTAACACCAAAAATGCGAAACAAAAATAAGTTTCCAGTTGATAGCTTTCATAGTCTTAGAGTTATGCTCCGGACAAAAATTAGGTATGAAAATAAACAAAGGGCAATAACTCCAAAAGTATGAGGTGCAGAGTAACGGTTCTTGTGCACTACACTTACCCTCAATGAGATCTATCTACCTATGAAGTTTAGTTGATAGCTTTAATTGTCTAAGAGTTATTCTCCGGACAAGCGAAAGGGGACGCCGCCGCCGCCGACACCGCCGACATCGCCGACGCCGCCGCCAACAAAAGTAACAACTATATGTCGCCTATTAAGGCGACACAAAATATGTCGCTACGGATAGGTTGTAATAATATGCAACATTTCGACACATCCTATTGTTCGAAATTACATATCTCTGTTAGGCAATCAGCAGATAGACAGCAGCGTCAGACTGAAGTTGGTTTTAATGAGAAAGAACAAAAACAACCTGAAACAGGTATTCAATGTTCATATCGCGCAGCGTTGTTGTCGGCTTTCCTTGACATTATAAAACGAAATCGACCTTCAGCAATATTGCTGAATATCTCCGAGTATTTCCGAAGTCGGTAACGGCTCAATAGTCGGTAGGCTACATATTACTGAAAGATTTATATATAACTGGATTAATTAGCAATTCAGACTGAATATAAGCCAATACAAAGGGGCAATATCTACACCTCAATTGGCGTCATGCTGGGCGGACGTACCTGATCAACCATCCGAGATATCCCAACATTGGTAGAAGCAAGCATAGGAGAGGCTTCACTTACAGCTTGGCATAACGGAGGCTTGATTTCGCGGTCGTAAATTAATATAATTACATTCCATAAAATATACTCGGATATATGGTAACTAATTGTGCAAATACCTTTAACATAAATAACATAGTTGTAATGTTAGTCACATACTGCCTTTCAAATCGATCTTGGTGATTATCAAGAAACAGGAACATTAATACTTGTTTATATTTACTCTCCTATTTTCGTTTAAATTTTATCGTGTGTTTCATCTAAACAATAATGTATTTTTGGCCAGGTATTTGTATTTAATGGCATTCTTTAAGCCTACATGAGTGTTTTCCAAAGCTACATCAATGCTTAAATGACCACTCGACGAGATTTAATTGTCTGGGCCTTCATTTTTGTCGGGGATCATATATTGTAAAATATACATATGAGGCATGCCTTCGGAAAATCTGGGCTTAATCCACAGGCTAATCCAGGACGGCACTTTTTGTCTACAGTTGATTAATGTTTAGAAGAGACTTAATTGAAACAGAAAATGCCATAAAAGCGGAAAGTGCCGTCCTGAATTAGCTGTGCGGACTGCACAGGTTAATCCGCGACGACACTTAACGCACATGCATTAAACCCGGTTTTCCCACGCCTCAATTATATAATTGGAAACGAAGTTTGTCAAAGATCGAATAAAGTAGGAATGATTATAATTGTAAACAATGTAAGTGACACAAAGTATACCCGTGTACCATTAGAGATAGAATTGATGTTCTAAGTAAAATCTTATGTTGTACATAATGATAAGCAAATAATGATTAATATCAAATGTCCAAACTTTTGAAATTCAATTATTTATTTTCGTCAAGTTGTTTAAGTACGTAATTACTTAATGTAAACCTCATCAAAGTTAATGAATCGATACATATCTACGAACATACGTTTACTGAATACCAGCCGAAACAACATATTTTATTAAAGTTCATACACTCAATGATTCGATGAATGAAATTATTAATCACAATCATTGAAAAACGCGCTGATTTTCATGTGTATAATATTATCATAACTTCTGGTCGTTCGAAAATCATCGTTCAGTGTAAGATCACATTTAATTTAATGCTTGCCGAGTTGATTTACGGTAAGCACAGAGGTAATAACTTCTAGTTACAAGTTAACATGTAGCTTGCGTAATTAATCGCAAATGGGAGCTGGTTCATTGAACATAAATATCTCTGCAGCAATATCATGAACTCGCTGATGTGTTTCAACCGAAATCTTATTTTATGTCAATGTTAGATCTTACAAAATTCCGGTATTAGGGCTATTTGAAAAATGTATGTTTTAACGGCAAGATACAGAGCTATTTGTGTCAATCGAAAATGCTACTGGGGTGCCAGCGAAGTTTAGACATTTGATAAAAGGGTTAATCCTTAAATGTGCGCCTTTTCAGACACGTGCATGCTTCCATTTGCAATTCACTGCTGTTAGAACTAATATCGTGTGTTCTGCAAAAGAGTGCCCCCTCTGTGGGGGTTTGTTGACTTTTCAATCCGAAATTTGGCAAATGCAATGTTTCGTTGATTTGTGTCGCAAAAGGAGGACAAGGTCGTTTTTTACAATTTAAGTTAAGGCATCACATATGATTAACACTACTTTTCATTTGTTATTAACAAATAATTGATACATAAGTTTGCACATGTGCACTAAAATATGTTACATTTTATGAAACAGCAGGTGCGTCATAAGCAGAAAAACTAATAACATCTCAAGGTCATTTTTGAGGCAAATTACCAATTGCCTGAACAACACACAAGAGCACTTGGAAGAAACTCTGCCGCTAACTCAATGTCCCCCTGAAGACTGCAATTATAATAGCATTGAAGATATGTACGAGCATGTGGTCTACTGCATCCTCAAAGCACACAACAAGCTGTTGCAGTTATGCATTGTCATAATTTCTGTCTGGTTTTCCATTTAGTACAGCGCTCGTCAGAGGTTTGTATACATGACCATGCGACGTTTTCAAAGGCCAAGGATTATTCTGCAGCAACACGTTAGTCTTTTCAAGACTAAACAAACACATAAATACAAACAGTCATTATGCTTGAGTGACGCATTTTGATCTAAAACCAGCTAACAGAAATCACGATGATGAAGTAAAGACATGTATAACGATCCAAAGCAAGTCGTATTGGTTAAACGGGATTGCCTATTAGGTTTCACCCTTAAATGTTTCTCCATCCAATGTTCAGATGCGTTCAGCACAAACTTGCAGCTCTGTTGGAAGGCTTTCAAACATGTATCTACAACACAAAATGTCACGATTCATGCATGCGAAATTATTAATAGAGCGACGGGTATTCAAAGGCGGATTATGAAGTATTTCATTATTTAGATTTCAACGCTATTTTTCAATGTAAATGTGTATGCCTTTTCATCTGCCTAATTTCCGTACTGGCATACGTCCTTGTAGGTATCTAATAACACAAACAGTTGATTAATGCTCACTTAAAATTAATTAAAATCAACATCACATTTTATTCATCGTTCAAGTTGCAAATTAGGCAGTATGTTATCAACATCTTAGGTCAAGCTTGGCGGGAGATGATGTTTCGGCGCTCCCAGTATTTTGTCATGCCGCTTTATGGACCCTTTTACTGTTTGGTTTTTAATTAAAGATGTAAGTTTGTTTGTCCGTACGTCCGTAGGACACAAACCATTGTGTGATGCCCGTGTTACGTAAAAGCGTGACATTCATCTTGTAGTTAAGTGTAGTACTTAACGGTTTTACTTAATCGTAATTTGAACAAAATAATACTAGCGTATCAATCGGTCGATAAATCCAGTACGTTACTTTTGCATTACGAGGACGTTTATGTGCTTCCATAAATAAGATCGCAAAATATTGTTAAGAGAAAGAATATCGGCTTGAGATTAAAAGGCAATCATTTAATATTTAGAGTGTATCAAATATTCTAGGCAATTAGAAGTGTATTTCTATCGTATAAATTCCAGATTTCAGATTGCGGTACGAAAATAGTTGCATGTGTGTGCAAATATAGAAACAGGCACTTCATAGGTTTTATATTTAACTTTTTATACGAACGCACGAAAATATTGAACGACCAGAAGCTTAATTAATACATCAAACAAGAAAGAATACATTCAATAAAGATTAGCATACCTTGAAATAAATGAAATTCCAGCGTAATATGCGCGGTAAGAAGTTGCTAAGTGGATGTAAGCATATTTATTCGGAGGAATAAAATATAAGACTACTTGTAAACATGTTGTTTAAGATTTATGTTTGTGTTTATGGGCATGTACTCGGAGCTTGTATTTTAGTGAATGTTTATATCTATTGGAATGTTACCAAACAAATGTTATCTTTAAAATGCCATTCGGTGTAGCGCAGTAAATACTAGAATAATTTATTGACACCACAGCCCTTCTTGTAAAGTGTTATACGTTTTATTGGTACATTGTTCTAGTAAAATTGCTAGTCTATGTGAGCGATCGAATACTTTACTGACAGTTAATGAAATAGCTTTAAAATTTATAATTTCGTTCTTCAATAAACGACTGCCAACCAGACGTGTATATATATCACTGATGGGTTCTGCAAATAAATAGTATTGTGCTACAATTTTACAAACTTGGCATTACATTGTTTCCTCGCTCAGGTCGAAGTTTTCCGTTATGCTGACCGTAAATGAAGTGGACAAAAAGTATTCATGAAAACTGCGTTTATTTTCATGAAAAGTTGACGACTTCAGTGTTTTTTAGGACCAATTCCGCTGCTTAAAAGGTATATATTTTTCCCCTATGTTAACCTTTAAATTCCCCTCAGAATGTAAGCTTTATTTTGAACAAAAAAAAGACCAAACTCGGATAAAAATTGACTAAGATATAGGAATTTTCATAAACAATCTCAGCAATTGTTCATCAAGCCAAGTTAGTGCATAATTTAAGCAATCATTAGTAGCAAAACAATTCATTAATGTTTTAAAACAAAGTAGAATTATATAAACATGTAATAATGCTTTTCTAAAAAAAATCCTTTTTGCCGTAAAATTCCCCATCTGAAGGGCCCCGCCACCTTTTTCCCAAACTAATAACAACACACTGAACGTTTCTTGAAAATTAGTCAAATTATCACGAAAAGTATCTGGTTATCTTATTTAGAAGCATGCCAACATAATTTTGTCATCTAGCAAAATACTTAGTAGCATATGGAAAACCGGTCGTGGAAAATGTAACACAATCCGCAATAATAAAATAAAAATAAAATTAAAATATGTAATAAACATTTTTGTCTGTCATATATTTATTATCACGGATGGTGATTAACAACATTTAATTCATTATCAAAAAAGCAACATAATTAATAACAATAAATAAATGGTTATATCCCATTTTTCACTTGTGAAAACATACAATATCTAAAAATAGACGAATTGTGATATATCGGTGAACATCTGATTATGATTGAGGGCTTCAAATATTAAATAATTATGTACATACCCATCATTTAAAAGGCGTCAAAGTGTTTTGTGGTCAATACGCATCTCTTTAATATCATCGCAATATAATACACACTGTATTTAAATATACTTTTTTATTGTCCTTGACCAACCAATGGAAGGCTATAACTTTGAGCTTTCGTCCTAATACTTAGGACTTCATCAGCGGACTAATGGGATTATCCTACTGGGGCCATAACTTGGAGCTTTCGTCCTAATACTTAGGACTTCATCAGCGGACTAATGGGATTATCCTACTGGGGCCATAACTTGGAGCTTTCGTCCTAATGACTTAGGACTTCATCAACGGACTAATGGGATTATCCTACTGGGGCCATAACTTGGAGCTTTCGTCCTAATACTTAGGACTTCATCAGCGGACTAATGGGATTATCCTACTGGGGCCATAACTTGGAGCTTTCGTCCTAATACTTAGGACTTCATCAGCGGACTAATGGGATTATCCTACTGGGGCCATAACTTGGAGCTTTCGTCCTAATACTAAGGACTTCATCAGCGGACTAATCGGATTATCCTACTGCGGCCATATCCACAAAGCTCCTAAGGAAAATGTTAACTTAAGTCAAATTTAAGTGAAAATTGAAATATAATTCTCCAATGAGAAGTATCTGTTGTTTCTTTACATGATCATGACCATTATTGACAAAATAAGCTTTAAAATAACCAGCCACATACTTCAGGAATTTAATGATTTTAAGCAATTTCCTTAAGTTTTTACTGAGGAGCTTTGTGGATATGGGCCCTGGGGATTAACACCACTCTGTTTAGCTTTCCATTATTTGTATTGAACAATAAAAGTGTATTCAAATACACTGTATATAATTGTGAATACCACACAGCTGAATTTTCATCAAAATATCATTGAAATTTATCAACCACAACAACGCAAAGTGCCAAATTGTTATTTTTATTTTTGATACATATATTATGTTCAGAGACTATGAAGCACGTTAAATATTATTATACTGTTACGGTTTCAGAATATAGTGTGTATAAGTTGTTAAGACAAAGGCGACTCATTATACATTTATTTAACCTTATATATATGTCAAACACTTTTACTGTCAGAATGACCTCCATGCTTTAAAAAGTAAACATCAGCCAAAAATTCAATATTTCCTGCGCTTGTTGAAACTTACAACGAACACAAATCATTGCCTTTTGCATTCTTACAGAAGCGGCATAGCAATAAAGATACAATCTACAAAATACAACCCCTTTAATGTGCTAATTTCACTGCAAACTAATCGTACTATAGGCTCACTTCAATCCTTTACAAGGGCGGGATTTAAATTCCTGCGATCAAAGGGCATTTTGGCGATGGTTTATACAAGTACTTATTGAAATTCTTTTATACAATAAATTATTCTCTTTTTTATTACATGCGTGGGTGTTACGGACTGGTTTTGTAAAAAAAAAATCGCATTTTCTCCCTCAGTATCCTTCGCGTGTTACGCATGACTGTGTAAAGGAATTACTATTGTTATATCACAAAATTGATGCCGGCAACACGCATTATGCTTATTTATTTATTTATTTATTTATTTATTTATTTATTTATTTATTTATTTTATTTATTTATTTATTTATTTATTTATTTATTTATTTATTTATTTATTTATTTATTTATTTATTTATTATTTATTTATTTATTTATTTATTTATCTATTACTGTTATATTTTATAAAACAACATACCGATTGTCATTTGTATCGAGATAATACATATGTCTTTAAAGTGTTAGTTTGGAGTAAAACAGATATGACCAAAGTATCGAGAGTTCCATATTGAATTTAATAGTTTTTTAGTAAAACTTTATATTGCCTTTGACGGATGTTTACATATTATAATGTATTTGTCATTGTCTTTACGAAATCAGTGAACTCAGTTTTGAGTTGTATTAATTATTAAGAGCATTATAGGAATATGCATTTTTGCTACAAAGGTCCTTGTAGTATCAGGATTAATTTTGACAATGGATTCATCAAACCATGTACATTTAGTTTGCTAATTGCTGTGAATTTCGAAACCACTATATGATTGGATGCAATACTGTATAGTTCACACCAGGCAACTAATCACACTACTTGTTATTCTTTTTGGATTGAAGGTAACATTTCATCAGTAGCGTGGACGCAATCTAAATGCTAATTGCGAGGAACTTTAACAAGGAATGGACCCACGTTGGAGAACCTGCAATTCATCACCTACGGACCCCCAAGAATGTACAAAACCACGGTCCGTGGTCTGCAATGTATTTTTCTTTGTTAGGCCTTGAATTATAATTGTAATTTTAAAAACACTACAAAGATGCCATTTTTTTGCGACGAACAATTTTAGATAAGAAAATTTGCTTAATATCAACGAGGCATTACTAAGTCGAAAGCCAGAATATTGAAAGAGACCCCTACAGAGTCTATACTCTCTGCTTGGGGCCACAATATTTGATCTAGTAGTCAATTTCCAGTGAAATAAAAATGCGAGAGTTTTATGTGCTTACTGCTGTAATCCTGACGTTACCTGTAAAATATCTCCCAACAACACATTCGACCACATAAATAAGCTCATATCGGGTTGATTGGGCAGACATATTTCAAATAACATGCATTCTTGGATTATATGCGACAAAGCGATCAAGCATTGTCATACAAGAACTGAATTGAAGTACTAACAAAGATTAAAGTTTTTATAAAATAACGTTAGTTGGATTGGGGATCAATGGACCCTTTATCTTTGGTGCCAAGAGATTAGGCTAACGAGATTTTAATGTTTAATTTCATAACTTGCAAAGTCACCTTCATCAAATCAAAATGCGAATTTCGTAAACATTGTTCCAGTTCTGTGTAACTTAAATGCAATCTTAATAATCATGGTCTACTTGGGGGATGCTTGAATACCACACATGCTTGCAAGAACATAGTTGATATTTCAATGGAGGGTATGATAGGTTACAGTTGAGGGCAAGTTTCCAGTGCACATGATTACGTATTCATAAGTAATCAATGGATGAATTTAAAGAATGTTCATGCATTTTACTGTGACATTCCGTGCAGTATGTAGTACATGCATCCTCGTCATCAGACATACATTTTTATGAATATTAAATATCCTATGTGTATTTCAATGTGCTACTTGATTTTTCAATATGCTACAAAAATTGGACGCTAATTTAAAATGTAACATTTCTAACCTTGAAGTTACAAGATATACAATTTCATGAAACGTTGGGCCTTAGCAATTTAATTCTATGTTTAGCGTCCTCGGGCTGGTAGGTTTTCGGATGCCTGAACTAAAAAAACAACAGTTTTGACAATGTGGAAAAAACACGTCGGAAAGCGTATTAAATACGAAAAACAAAGAAAAAAGGTGTTTTAATAATATTTGTAAAACATAGCACGCATGTTGTAAATTAAAACAGTTAAAATACTGTATTACAGTAGGTTCACAATATGAAGATGATATATGACATATTTGCAAGTAAGTAAATTTGTATGGCCTTACTTATTTCCAAATAAGCTGCGTTAATGTCTGTATATTTTCACGAGTAATGTAAATGTAAATTACTTAATACTCCTACAATAGTTGGCGCAGTAACAATTTTTGGTTTGTTTATTTATGAATGTTGATCCCATTAATCATTAAAATATTACATCCATTTTGATCCTAAATTATGCTATGTGCATTTTGCATATCGCACATGTCATATATATTTTTGTGGTCAGTATATGCAGTATTGTGGTAAGTGGTTTTTACAATTTATTTGGTATTATATATGAATATTTGCACATGCATACTATTTTGTGGTAGTAGTTACTGATTGTTATCTTACATATTCCGTGGTAGTATTTGCCAAGTGTTAGCTTACAAATTCTGTTCTAGTAGTTGCTGATTGTTAGATATAGTTGTTTAGTATGTTCAGCTTTTTTTTCAATAGTGGAAGTTGTTACAAAGGTTAACCTAAAGTGAACCAACTGCAAAAAGGTTCATATTGCAAATTCCAATGACCACGCTTACTTAAGGCACCTGTCTCGTGGTCAGATTATTGTGACCACAAATATTTTAATTGAAAACGGTTTCAGCAAGCTCAGCATGATCCAAATTTTGGTCAAATGCGTGTCTTTTATTCAATTCAAGGTTAACAAGTGAAAGGAGTGAACACACAAATGCGTTAGATATACATGGGAAAAACATATTAAAAATTACAAAAATATTGAAGGCTTGCCTATATATCCCGTGCTGAAATACCCTTTTATTTGTTTGTTGTATTAAAAACAATTCACATAGAAAAAGTATCTGTTAATTGTCTGGTTCCGGTTTAATGTTCAAAATCGTTACTGTTGAAGTATTATTTTTATTTATTTACAAGGTAACAGTTGGACACCGTGAACACCAAATAAACACATTTCAACAACCTAGACTAGATTTGGTGACGCGTGTTTTCCAAAATACCGATGAAAAGCGTTACAAAAGGTTTTATATTTGTATCCATTTCAATTGATGATTTTTCATAAACGGCACTTGATTTCCAATATACTTGTTTGTCAGTAGTGATATATTACTTGTTAATAATGTACTTTCTTTTTTAAATATATCACATAAAAAAAAGAAAATTGTCAATTTGCCAATCGATGAACAGGTCCCTTTAATGCTACACGATTTTCCACCAGCATGTTACTTGCCACTTTCACAAACTCTGGCGCCATCGTTTTGAAGTAACTACCGATGAAAAGTCCTAAATACGCCATTTTGTGAAATATTAATCCATTCCTTAACTAATTGAATATTACGTGTGTTTTGTTGTCAATTTGATAAAAAAAAACGGGGCGTATGTCCAACGCCCGTTAAGGTAATAAAGCATCGTGTTACATTCCTTTATCGAATATTAATAGCATTAAAACGTTCTTTGTACAGACGTTAATTTTTTAATCTTCAAATATTATGAATATCCGATTCATCGTAAATGAATGACGTATCAGATACATTGTCATATATTCAATTGGGAGTATGGAACGAAAACAATACAGGGCCTAGATTTTCCATGGGCGTATGCCTTTAACAACAATAAGTTTAAATTTACTTATGTTTGTTCTTCTTAATATAACTTTCATACGTTCGAGACAAAAATGTCGGTAACTGTGTGAAATTCCTGAGCATTGAGGAATATTTAAATTAATGTGACATTTAATTTGGCATATAATATATTGCAATTAGCCTAAATAAAATTCGTAAACTCATTATTGCAATTGAAACTACATTTACAATCTGTCATATTTTGAAATATTGAATATTGTGGTGTCGTTTGAAGCAATTAATCTCAATAGAAGGTCAGTAGTAGGGTGGAGCCGTATTATTGTGATTTCCCCATGACAGTCAGTCAACAAACTACTAAAAGCCAGTAATTATGAGGCGCATCGTGGGAAACCCGGGCTTAATGCATGTGCGTACTGTTCGTCCTGGATTAGCCTGTGCAGTCCGAACAGGCTAATCCGGACGACACTTTCCGTCTTAGAAGAGACTTCCGTGAAACAGAAAATACCATAAAAGCGGAAATTGTTGTCCTGGATTAGCCTGTGCGGACTGCACAGGCGAATCCGGGACGACACTCTACGCACATACATTTAGCCCGAATTTCCCACGACACGCCTCATATGGAGTAATCAATCAATGTTCTCACCTTTGAAAGTTTTCGTAGAATTTTTTTCAAAAACTCTTGGAACATCTAAGTGTACGTTAGTATAAGAAACATTTCCACTGTATAATTGTCGCATAGCTGAACATAGTGTATTCGGTATGAATCTTCGACTTCAAACAATAGACATTGGCTCTAGTGTAAAGCCACAATTCATGGGAACATTAAAGTAAAGGCATTACGTTTGTTCTTTCGCGCATCTTCTCAACGAGAGATTATTGTTATTAGTTTTCAAATGCTGTATTTTCTTCATATTTTTCGTATTATATATTTGCATTAACTAGTAGATAAATTGATGAACCTACTAAATATATACTCAACAAAAGATACAAGCACCAAATGGAAATTGTTGTACTTTATTCATAAAACGTTTAGCTGCGCCATGGTAAAAACGAAATTATTTCGTTTTTTTCCAATTATTTTGTATGAAGAGATGCATGTATAACTCAAAAATCATAGCTGACATTTCAAGCTGAAATTCTTATTAATAAAGAAAATTCTACAATTTCCATTTGGTGCGTTTTAACTTTCGTTGCGTGTATGTAGCCATAAACAAGTAAGTGGGTGTCTTCTAACTACATATGTATAACTATGACGTAAACCTGAACATAATTCATATTTGATAGGTACTCATATATCTTGTCGAGTGGAGAAATTTGCATCAAGATAATGTGTAGTGAATTTTAAAAGTAGTTGGGAATGCTTAATTTAAATGAATTTCATGAAGACCACTGTGTTATTGGCATACCTATGAAGTAGTACCCGCGACCTTATAGTGGTGAACTCTGTCAAGACTATTTGTATGTTTGTGTGTTTATTTGGATTTTTCGCCGTTTTAAGCAGTATTTCAGTTATATCACGGCGGTCAGTTAACCTACTCACACTTTTCCTGGGCAAGCTTAGCCGATCTCAGCGGTTTACCATTACTAAGTGCACATACACTCGTACTTATGCCAGTAACTGACAACTCTTAATGGAACATAGATATGTTATTGCATAACGTAAACCATCGATTGTGAACTCAAATAAATTCAGTTTAAAAGGAAAGACAAGTAAAATACTGTTATCATGGTTGTAGTGTAGTTTTAAACATTGCACCGTATTATAACAATGCACCTTATTATAAAGTACTAAATTTTAACATTGCTATTTAAAGCTTCTCATATGACCACCCTTGCAAATATTCATGAAAAAATTTAAGTTTGCTTTCGTCTTAGGCTAAAATTGTACAAACGTATTGTCAGCCAAACTTACCTAATGCCAATGTATAAATATCGGTCGCATCCCAGACTATACACTGTTTAGACGGATCACTACATATATAGCTTATACATTCAAAATATAGTTCGCAATTATGTGGTATATGGTAATTGAGACCTGTCGTGTGAAAACCGGGCTTAATACATGTGCGTTAAGTGTCGTCCCGGATCAGCCTTTACAGTCCGCACAGGCTGATCCGAGACAGCACTTACCGCTTTAATTTTTTTCTGTTTCAATAAAGTCTCTTCTAAACATAAATCTACTGCAGGCGGAAAGCGGCTGATCCGGGACGACCCTTTACGCACATGCGTTAATCCTTGTTTTCCCACGAAACGCCTCGTATATAAATATTATTTTATATCAATGTTTTTTCATTTAACAAACATGACCCTTGATACTCATTCCACAAATTGTGGTTTAGAACTATGTGTACAGGACTATATATCATTCACAGATTTTCATTTTAATACAAACCCTTGAATGCTTTGAGAGAAATTATGCAGACCGGGGCTCGTATTCACAAAGCTCCTGTGATCTTAAAGTTTCCCTTAAGAGCTTTGTGAATACCAGCCCATGGTTATACTCACTTAACTAGTCTTATTGTACTTTGATTATTTGCTGTTTAGTATACAGGCCATGGTTATACTCACTTAACTAGTCTTTTTATACTTTGATTATTTGCTGTTTATTATACAGGCCATGGTTATACTCACTTAACTAGTCTTATTGTACTTTGATTATTTGCTGTTTAGTATACAGGCCATGGTTATACTCACGTAACTAGTCTTCTTGTACTTTGATTATTTGATGTTTATTATACAGGCCATGGTTATACTCACGTAACTAGTCTTCTTGTACTTTGATTATTTGATGTTTATTATACAGGCCATGGTTATACTCACGTAACTAGTCTTCTTGTACTTTGATTATTTGATGTTTATTATACAGGCCATGGTTATACTCACGTAACTAGTCTTCTTGTACTTTGATTATTTGATGTTTATTATACAGGCCATGGTTATACTCACTTAACTAGTCTTATTATACTTTGATTATTTGCTGTTTACTATACAGGCCATGGTTATATTCACTTAACTAGTCTTATTATACTTTGATTATTTGCTGTTTATTATACAGGCCATGGTTATACTCACTTAACTAGTCTTTTTATTCTTGGATTATTTGCTGTTTATTATACAGGCCATGGTTATACTCACTTGACTAGTCTTTGCATACTTTGATTATTTTATGTTTTACGCGAGTATAACCATGGCCTGTATAATAAACAGCAAATAATCAAAGAATACAAAGACTAGTTAAGTGAGTATAACCCTGACCTGTATAAACAATATATATATAACCACTTTAACCACTTATCTGAGAACGCGCAAGTATTTTGTCTGGAGTCTAAGTATTTTTTTAATCCTAAGTCAAAGAACTGGTTGGTGACTATGGGCCTCGATTTCCTCCTTCGCAGGACAGGAGGCTACGTTCAGCTTCCCATATTTTGTCAATAATCATCGTGATCACGCAGATATTTGTGTCAAACTATTTGAACTATACCCGGAATGTGAAGGGCTTTTCATTGTAAATAGCTCCCGATTGCTTTTAAATGCCCCATTACGCTTTCGTACAAGCACCCCCTTCACGACATTAGGCCATACTCATTTGATTCTGTGTTTAGCGTCCCCATGTTTTTTCGGAAAAAGCAAACAACAAGTCAATAAAAAAAACATTTTTCTTTCACAACGTATTCATGGCAATGGTACAAGCTAATGCCAATGTTTACTTGCAAAACTGTTATATATCATCTTCATACTGGGAACCTACTGGGAAAATACAGTATTTTAACTGTGTAAATTGATTAGTTGCACGCTATGTTTTATAAATATTAGTAAAAACACCTATACGTCCTTTTTCCAAATTTGTATACGCTTTCCAACTCAGTTTTTCACATTGTCAAAAACAAAATTGTCGTTCTTTTTTTTTTCGTCCGGGCATCCGAAAACTGCTAGCCCGAGGACGCTAAACATATAATTAAATTGGTATGGCCTTACATTCCTAACAAATTATATGACCACAGGTTTAGGTCAGGGCTAAGCGAATGGGTTACAGTGGGTCGTCATTTATTGACCTGGGAAAGACGTTTTAACGAACGCAGTTATACAACCTGTCAAAATTTACTTAAAGTGTATAACAGCTCTAGAGTGACACCTGGGCAGAGTTGATTACTTTAAAGTTAATATACAACTTTCACTTATAATGACGTTGTTTGAATGGTCGCAATAATTTTATTTCGACATTCAGTGAAGATGAACTTGAAAAACGCGAGACCATTAATGGCAAATTTTGACCTTCTCTGGAATGTGAATTAAGGAAATTGTGTCGAAATGTAAACCTCTACACGGAGGGGAACACTGTTAACAAATGAAATCGATAAGAAGGGACAGTTGATTAGTGTTGTTGTTGTTGTTGTTATTTGTGTTGTTGTTTAATCTGATTTGACCTGTTGTTCGTTTTTGTTGAGACTGTTTCTACAATGAGCGTCTTTGGTATTTGTTTTTAATCAAAATCTTTGTGAAAAAAAAACATATTTTTCAGTTTGATCATTACCATGCTGCAGGTAATAACTGTATAATTATATTCACCATTTATTATCGTTAGCAAAATGCAATTTACCAGTCACGAAAAAGAAATCTTTTTGGTACGTAAGAATACATGTATACTCTCGCTGTTGTTTTTTGTAATACACAAAGTATTTCTTGGTTGCTACAGTTCAGACAAAGGACGATTCCATTAGTAGTCCACTGCTCATTGTGCGTATGGGGTTTGCTTTCTCTCTCATAAAGACAGTCACCCCCAACCACCCCCCACCCCCACCCTCCACCCTAAAGAACATCATATAGACATTCCCCCGAAATGTATTTTGGTTGGATTATGGGGGATAGTGCAAAATACGGTAGACTTTTTAAAGGCGATCCTGGGACTTTTAATGCCTTGTGTAAAACATACCGTACGCTGCATTATATTTGTATCGTATATGGCAAAAGACGATTAAATGTCAGGATTGCAATATGCAAGCGTGCTGTTCAGGTATTTGCATCTTTTGTGACTTAAGTTATTATCTCTACATTTAATTAAGAAAATGGACAGATCACTGAGGGCCTAACTGCATTGTGTCTACCGACTACTCAACACAAAAACGTTTGAGCCAATCTCATTAAAATCAAATCTTGACGTTGTTAGGATCTGAAGGCATCGAATAACAGGTCACGTTCAGATGAAATTCCGAACAATACAAATTTCGGCCCTGCTTTGCCTAATGAAATTGCTTTTTGCGAAGCAAAGGTTGACCGCGGTTTTAAGAAAAGTGATGCCTTTCCAACTGATCCTCGGGAATAAATCAGTTACAGTTTATTTTCGTGTGGATAACAATGGATATAGTGGTACCTAAGGCGGCTAGACACCCGACGTTCACGTTACGTTCGTGCATAGTTTTTGTGTGTTATTATATAAGTTATTCCTAAACATTTTGAAGGCAACAATTTGATTGGCTCCGGAAAAGGTCATCTGAACGTGACCCTGACTGGATCATCAGATCTGGTAAGCGGATAATATAGTAGCGTCCGACTGGAGATGATTTTAATGAGATTGCGTTTGAGCGGACCAAAGACCAGAGCTGACCAAAGACCAGAGCTGACCAAAGACCAAAGCTAAAGGACAGCGCTGACGATTTTAAAACTATTCGAAGGCTCGCTGTCGTCAATATTGATAAAGCATTGTTGGATCATATATTTCACAAATTAAATTGTTCACACACCAGTGAAGAATAGGATCTCATATGTCACATTTTTAAGTGAGAAGAATGTGATTGGCCAAAAAACGGGATGCTTGCGAGGATCACAGACGATTATTATTTCATTGTTTATAAAAAACTGGATGCGATCATAAACTCCACAGAAAATGCGAAGAACAAGACTGCGATGTGTGAAGAATAAGATGTAAATTTTCACACCTGTGAAGAATGAGATCCTATTTTTTACAGATGTGAAAACTATGATGTGTGAACATATGGTCCTACAGAGCATAAAACAAAATCACATTGAAGCGTGTAAATATATTAACTCCCACAAGTCTTTTAGTTTGTGGTATTAGTGATTTATGAATTCTGTACTGTCAATATCTCAGTATGGCAAAAAAATTGTCCTCTGTGTCGATCAAAGTTCGTCCGAAAACAATTGTTTCTTCTGCATGATCTTCTGCAACATGACGGTTTGAGTGTTTAATAGATTTTTTAAGTGCGCAAAAGTTTGTCGCCTGCTGCATTCGCGCGCCAAAATACCTTCACCTTGCCCTGGCCTTGATATTTTCTGTTGTGTAACGAGTGATGAATGTGGGTTTGCTTGTTGAGAAACAGCACGTTAAATATAAGATTTAAATGTTAATTACTCTACACAATTACAATTAACTTAATTGCAGTTTATAATTGCAATTATAATTGCAGAAGACAAAATACTTGTTACAATTCGACAGTTTCACTATTAATTTAATGCATACTAACGACGTGCTTGTATTTAAAATATGTAAATGTGTAAGATAATATTCTTGACAATGTATCTTTCATTTTAAATATCGATTACATAATTATGACATTATGTAAATATGTAAAGATAATAGCCTGTATTGCTTTTTAGCAAGTAATTATGTTCACTATATATAGTCTGTTGTGTCCTGTACATGTACTTATTCGCAAAACGACATATCATTTCGATTGTACGATAATGGAAATGAGGCGTGTCGTGGGAAACCCGGGCTTAATGCATGTGCTTAAAGTTACGTCCTGGATTAGCCTGTGTAGTCCGCCTACAGTCTTTATGTTAAGAAGAGACTACATCGAAACAGAAAATACCATAAGAGCGGAAAGTGTCGTTCTGGATTAGCCTGTGCCGACTGCACAGACTAATCCGGGACGACACTTTACGCACATGCATTCAGACTAGGTTTCCCACGACACGACTCAAATAAAGAAAAGATTCATCATTACTGCCACACTATACAATTTTACATGGTTTGTAATGTACATGAAATGTTCAAGCCTAACGTTCAGTCTTGTTATGTCTTGGTATAAACGAGTCTGAATCGGTCTGCTTTCGTTTATTAGTATTTTGTTAAAGGTACTTGTTCTCAGATTTTTGTATTATTTAAAAACGTCATTTAATGTCTTAGCTGCATAAACTAAAGAATCTGGAATAATCTAAAACAAATATTATATAAAGAAAAAGGGGAAATTTAGAAATTTAACCATTGAACATGGGACCTTCGCGATTTTTTGGAAAACACGTGAAACACTTACATAGGGTTAAAATACACTATTAAATCTTTAAGTCCAATTGGCCGAGTGGTTAGCGCTAAATACCGATGAAAAACGTTACAAATGCTTTATTATTTTATCCATTTCGATTGATGATTATCCATAAACGAAACGATATTGCAAAAATATTTCTTAGTCGTAAGTGTTATTTCGCTTGTTTGTATAGAATGTATACTTTTAGTTTTGGGATATATGACAAAACAAATGAAAATTGTCAATTTGTCATTCTGTGAACAAGAAATATGTCCCTTTAAAGAAAAATGGCCTATATTTCATGCATGTTACATCGCACGTTTAGGTGTCTTGTTGTGTTCAAGTACAAGGCTATGAGCCAATGGGCAATGGTTTCAAACTTTTTGTTAATTTACGACCCCACTCTTCACATACATATTTACAATATTGACACAAATTGTGGGGCATGTAGATTCTCACTAAAGAACACTTTTATAACACATGCTGCAAGTATACCCAGCTTTGATCCAAATATATTATGTTAAAACATTTTGTATGTAATAAAAATACGAAAAATGCAACAAGGCCCGTATCTGTAAAGCTTCTTCGCAACAACTAAGTCAATTTCTTAAAATTCATACACGTCCTTACATTTATTGCCTTTTATTTCTAGTCTATTTGCATTAAATGTTTCTTTCGTGTGAATAAAGTGAATATTAACATGAATAAAGTTACGATGTTCTTTCTTCATGTAACAACAAACACGTGATAGTGCACATACCATTAAGGCCAAAATTTTTTTTTATCTGTTTCGGGCAACCCGACCCTACCTAGCGACCCCCCCCCCCCCCCCCCACACACACACACACACTTTAAGTTTTTAGTGACGATTGGTTTTCCGTGAGATTCCTCGTCTGATTTTAGATAATGTTCCATGTTTTTGACTTAAATTTTTCTTTACAAATAAAGTAAAAAGAACAACAACAACAAAACTCAATCCCGACCCTACCCATTTTTAGACTGTTGACTGAACCACACAATTTATTTTGTTTGCCTAAACACAGTTCACATTTATATGATAAACGCGAGAAAACGCTCTGAGTAATTTTTTTAGGAAGTACGTTTCCTCCATCTATAGATAGATCTTACAACAGCGGTTGTACTTTAGTACGATTTGCATTTACAATCCATACGCAAAACGTCAATGAAACCATTGTCAGACATTTATGGAAACAAATCGGTTACTCCGGTTACCGCTTTAGGCCGAAAGTCATTTGATGGGTGGGAGGGAAGAATATGCTTAGTATGAGTAATGCATCCAGTTAAATTGCCTATTAGCAATGGTAAAATATAAGGACAATAAAACGAGAATTTACATGCGAAATCTCCAGTAAAAATATACTAAATAGAAAATTAAATTCGGATTAACGATGTTTTGTTACTCATATGGATTTAATATAAGCGAACTAGATTACAACGTGTATATTCACCGCCCATACTAAAGTTCATTGGAAAGCCACCAAGGTTGCAAAAGTATCTTTAATACTATAGCAATAAAACATAGGGTCTTATCTGACATTAAAACTGTTTTAAAATGCGCAGTGTATCAGAACATCCGGTTTGAATATACCAAGTAAATTAAGTAACACATAGTTTTCATGTTTATTTTGTGAATTTTACAGACCGGTAAGTGTCAATGAACGTTTTTCTGTAATGTTGCTTTTAAGCAACAATTTGGCAACAATAACGATCAGGTAGTAAACTCAGATGCTATGAAACAATCCCACTCCGGGCTAAAATCAACGCAAATTTGTCGAGAAATTGTCGATGTAAAATGCATCATCAAAGGCTGAAAACTCAATAAAATGTCTAAATATAGGAAAAGGCAAATTTGAGTCCAATGAGGTCCATTGTTGTGGGATAAACGCGACACTGTTGATCGACGCTTCACATATTATTGAATTGTCAAAGTTCTTCATGTTTCCTTCGCAGAAGACGCGTATTCTCCAAATGGCAATTGACCTTCGATGACTCATCGCCTACAACCGTCGCTCGCTCGTCAACACCTATTGTGATATGAATATGTTATACTCGTGGATCCAATGATTAAGATGAGAGTTGCTGTATTTATTTACAATCGAACACAAATATGCCTACACTCTCACCTAAAGTCGTTTGACGTCTTGGCTGTTTTTTGTGATTCTAAAAATACTACGTCACAGCCGAGCAAGCGGGATTTTCTTACAATGTTGAGATGCAATGAATTGAACGTGATTTTCCCACGAGACGGCAACGATGTGCTTTTTCGTAATTACGGTAACTATATCCACCAGAATTTCCACGGGGATATATTTTGGTATATAAATAAATCCGAAAATACGCTGCTTATAATACAATTGCAATGTGACATTTCCAGTCGTTATATAAGGACTAGCTACTCCCGCCGAGAGGGCAAAATAAAATTACGACTAAATGGCAAAATTACAATGATAAAAGACACCACGATATAGTGTTTAGAACTTTTCGAGCAAAAATAGACTGTGTGAAGGATTAAATTAATAATGAGGGCACTTCGCGCAGATTCGTCATTGATTGGTGGTGGAGAATTTGTTGCTGTGCTGGTCCTTTCACGTCGCGCGTATAATGTCCAGGATGGTTTAACACGTGTCACAAGTTGTGATTTATATTGCGCATGCGCGATCCGCGTTTTATTGTTATCATAGCTTTTATTAGAAACTAATCCATTTGAAGAAACACAGTTTATATGTGATTTTAGCATACATTGTAATAATTTATATTTCCAACATTCATGTTAATGTTATGTAATAGACTCATTATATTATACGCACTTATAACAGTACTTTCGAATCTATTTTCGAAACAGATAGAATTTGTCTAGTTGTGCATCGGACACATAGGCCTATCTCGAAATAAAGCTTGATTGTGGTGTTAAATATGCTTATTCGGCTGCTTATTCGGCGTAGCTGTCTAAGATCACTTTTGACTTGGATTTCTTGCGATAATGATGCAGCGGGAAAATTGAATGCCAATAGAATTGGGCAAATTTTATAATTTTAGGGAATGCAAACTTCAAACAATGGTTTAACGTATACCAATAACTGTTGCATACTTTTGGGGATTAAAAATTTACATAATTGTTTACATAAGCGATTTAATTAAAGGTATAAATAATCTTCGACATACAATCTAGAAATGAACATAATTATGAACAATTTTACTCATTGTATGTCATGATCAGAATGTTATATTCATTCACATCATGAAATAACTATATTGTGTAGCCTACATAATCGGCGCGCTCTATAAATAGCAATTACAATGCTACAATTCACGGGGACGACAGTCGGTCACAACGTACTATTTGCCTGTTGAGCTCGCAAGCACAAAATATAAAGTGGTACATTTCTGGTATTTTTCTGATAAATAAGCCAAACAAATATTAGCAAATTTGATTGAGCTTATATTTCCTATTATTTTATATTTGTGGAAAAATATTATTGTACGCTGTATCCGACTGTCGTCCACGTGAATTAATTCTAGCGGGTACAACTCCAGCAGGAGAGTCATTCTAAAAATAGCGCGCGGTAAAGGTGTGTTAATACACACGCATCAATTAGCGTCTGGAGAATCCTGAACCCGAGATTTGTAATAAATGGGGAATTCATAAAGTTACTGCTCATTCATTCCCGCTAATATTTTCTGACAATGTTAATTTGTTAAATTTGCCTGACAAATTCATGTATCAATAATGTTTACGTAAATTACAAGTATTTAGCTTATTCATGTTTCACTGGTGAAAACATGGGGCGGTATATGATCGGTTTATTCACGGTACAGATATTAATAATTATTGAGTTTACCTCAAATTAATTTTGGGGGCCGAAACGTTTTCTTATAGTGCTCGAAAAATCTAATGTCCGAGAAGTCTCCTTAGTAGGGAACGAAAAATATGGGGTCAGTGAAGTCACAGCTTTGTCCTCTTGTATTATCTTTAGTGCAACATGACAAAAATGACATCTCAATATTAATTTCTACGCCGATTGTCTTTTTTTAAAGACCTTTCTTGTTTTCTGTTTAATGTCATGTTTCTGGGGTAATGTATGTCTGTTTTCCAACTTGTACTTGATATATAACAAAGGGTTCAGGCGTAGCATAACTACATTTACAAACTTTGAAAAACAGTTTCTACAACAAAAAGCAATTGTCATGATATCCTTGAGATCGAACATTCCAAGCCAAGAGTTGTGGGTGCGTGGGTTCCCCAGAGAATGTCCGTCTTCCAGAATTTTGACCGTTTCATGTGTTGAATAATCAGTCCGGGTTAACGTTCACCGCCTGGTAAAGGTCGAAAAAAGGGTAATTATTCAAAACATCTCGTGGAAAACATCGTGGCATTTCTACAAATAGTTTATTAAACAGTTTCCACCGTGTTACCTGATTTTGTTTTGGTCTTTATTTTTGTAAATGGCCTTCGACTAATATGACAATGTTTAAGGATGAATATAGACGCGTTTGCTTTGTGAATGAAACTGCGCTATCGCTTAGGTCCCGGATGTACGTTTGTTTCGGTATATTCGATTGTTCAAATCCATTGTTTCAAATCAAGTATATGAAAGTGACAAAATAACATAAAATTAGATAGTAAAAACATAAATGTGCCATGGAAAACAATAAAATACCGAATTTATAAATAAACAAAACGTTTGTTGACGTTTGCATAGATTATAGCGCTGTGTAAGACCATATTTTTAACAAATAATTTATTCCACATTTGTGAAAAATAAGATCTCGTTCTTCACAGGTTTCCGCTAACCCGACCCACACTATTTATTTCCTGACGGTGTTTTTTTTTGCCTATCAATCATTAACTTTTTTTTTTCGGGAGAAAAAGCAGTTTCCGCTTATAGTATATAAGTTTCTTGCCAGAAATTCTATTGTTCTATTATTTTATTATTATTATTTAGGTACAATTTCTTGTTTGGAGGCGTATGCCGTCCAATATACTTAAACTGTGTGGTGAATATGCGGCGAAGAAAAAAAAAAAAAGTTTTAACCTTTTGAAAAAACAGCATGTCAAAAAAGTATATACGTTGTAACTCAAAATATTTACCTTAGAAAAAACACACCGGTTTTGACAGGCATGGAGGCTGCCATTTCGCGCGTGAATACATGAGTCAAAAGTTGTGAAGCTGGGAACCACTAGAAAATGTAGTGCAAACAACAGGCTTTATTTCTTATTGCTTACATATTTTCCTTTACAATGATCCCAAAACATATCATTTCAACTGTATTTTACAAATTCTAAGCATGCTGCACTCAACCATATATGCTTAATATTTAACTGTAATCCATGAGGATGTGACTTCCATTTTAGTGTTATTAGACCATATATGAAACGTACAAACATGGTATTAGCAAGAGCTTTAAGTTTTCCACACTGTTATTTAGTGCATTTGAAATGAATCTCGATACATCGTTATATCGCTGAAACATTTTTACATGGCATACTATTTTTAAACTTTAATTCTAACATGACACGCGCAAAATTTCCGTTGATAAATTGCCAATAAACAACTCAAAAAGTAGTTCCGAAACTTTAAAATATAGGTTGCATTGTAATCGCAGAATATGTTTTCAGGTCATGTTAGAATCGAAATAGTTTTTTTTAAATTTTAAAATTTCATTGTTTATCTGTAAATAAGCAACAATTTTTCGTTTTGATATGCGTGTCGTAAACCAAAACCACTTAAAATCGTTGTTTATTTACAGATAAACAACTCCACATTGAAAACTATTTCTTAATTAATAGTTAAGGTCAATTAAT
This sequence comes from Congeria kusceri, assembly GCA_027627225.1. Taxonomy (NCBI): domain Eukaryota; kingdom Metazoa; phylum Mollusca; class Bivalvia; order Myida; family Dreissenidae; genus Congeria; species Congeria kusceri. The sequence goes on from CM051030.1 coordinate 68,501,298, forward strand.
TGAAATGCATCTAATAAATTCTTTAAAACTGTTTAACCGAAGTGAATTAATTGTAACCTAAATTAAGTTCTTGCTGTGTAGAGAATGCAATTTTCGTAATATTGTTCATAGATTTCCTTTAATTATATTGATACATCTTAATAAATGACACTAGTTTAGTGTTACAATAGATTGAATAATCCAGATATCGCATCACGGTGGAGAATATACAACGTATTTCAGTCATTAACTAGAAGATATTTATCTGATCATCTACAATCAACATAGAAAACGAGTGTGAAAAGATACATTCTAATCGAGTGATTATATCAATTTAATATCACATCATGCAGTTATGTTGATTACTACATTCAGACAAAAAAAAAAACTAAAATTTATTCAATTTCACCAAATGTGTTTGCACTCAGCTTTTGTGAACATTATTACTTAAAGGGACGTATCCATAGATGTTTGTGTTGTTGTTTTTTAATGTCATGAAATGTCTTGGTTTAAACATATTTATTTCATCACAGTAGCATAATGTACAATTACTAAGGGAACATAGGATTGGGCTGGAAGGCGATTTGCCTTATTGAAGCCCTCTCCCGATATAATAACTTACACACCTGGCTTTGCAGAAAATCAATATAAATATAAAATGAAATGCAAAATAAAACATCATAAATATATCTATATGGAAAAAGTCAACGGATTATTTGAGATCAAAATGAAAAGGAAATGGATAAGTATAATCCAGAACCAGTAATTGATCTACAAATGAAGCTTCTGGTAATGGTAGAATATAAGAGAGATTGAGAGCGAGCAATGAGTTCGAGAAGTGAAAAGGTGAGAAGGACAGAGACAATTTCTGAATTGCAAATACTAAAGCATCTGAGCTAACCGAAACAATACATGAATTGTGAAAAGAAACAAATAAAGGAGTTAAAGTTTGCCTCCACCGGGACTCAAACCTACGAACCCCGGATCAAAATTCTATCTCGCTAACCACTAGGCAAGCCGGACATGTAATATCACTCGCATTTTGAGCTAAGTTGTGTTTGTTTGTTTGGATTTTTCGCCGTATTTAACAGTATTTCAGTCTTGTAACGGTAGTCAGTTAACCGGCCCGACTTAACGCTAAGTGTTACTGTATATTTACAAATATTGAAGAGACACGCACAGACGCTTTATAATTTAAACAACTTTAAATCGTGTTTATTTATCAAGGAAACGTTATTTCCAATACATTTCTGTGTCAGGATTTTGTTTTCGATTATTTACACGTAACGTACCGTTGTTGTTGTTTTATTGGAATATGTGACGAACATTTTGGACTTTGTCAATTTGCTTAGGCGTAAAGAATATGTTTGTTTCAGGCTACATGACCATAAAAAATAGGGTAGGTTGGTAGGGATTTATTTATTTTATTTTATTTTTTATATCTGATATATCCTTAAACATTATTTTTAAGTGGATTCTATCAAACCTAAACCCTTATTTAACCAATATTTAATTATTAAAAAACATGAATAAAACAAAACAAAAAATCGGACATCCCCAATAAAATGTTCTAGGGTCGGGGAATTTTTTAAGGTAGGTCGGGTGACCTGAAACAAATATATTGGGCCGTATCGGTGAACAGGTCCCTTTAATAAGATGGCAGACATGTTTCTATAATCACCCTTCTGAGGGGGGAAACAGCGTACGTATATTTTTTATCAACATCAAATGACTTAGTATTATTTGAATTTTAACGACAATTACCGTCAAAATTTAAGCGTATGACGTAAAACGCCGTAAAGGTATGTGAAATATTTGAATCTGTACCAAATACACTATATTGTCGCAAAATAAAAATACATTCACGAATTCGTAGCGAATGACTAAAATTTAAATTTAAGTCTGTTTTATTGACAACTTCCTTATTGCGTTCGTTTTGCACAAAAAGAACAACAACAAAAACGTTGTTGATGTGTAATCAAATGACTTATTGCGTTCGTCTGTGTTGTGGTTTGGAAACAATTTCCAGGGGAACTACAAACCTATTCACATCTCCATTAAAGGCCAAAAACGTGTTTGAAACTGCATTGAAATCTGTCTAAATCTGTCTGTCTCCGACCAGTCATCTGTTTTACTGGTTTTTTTATAATATTCGACAGCGATGTGCAGCGTACACTGGCGACAGCATTGCACAGCAAAATATAGAGACAAAGAAGCTTCCTCCCCTGGTGCCCAGGACAATTAACATACGTTAGGGGCTACAGACGAAGAAGGGGTTTCCCTTTTAGTTGTCCAGCACAATTTTGAGAGGGACTACTGACAAAGAAGGGATTTTCCCCTTTTAGTTGCCCAACACAATTTAGAGAGGGGTTAAAGACAAAGAAGCGGTTTCCTTTTTAGTTGTCCAACGCAATTTAGAGAGAGGTTACAGGTAAATAAGGGGTTTCCCTTTTAGTTGTCCAACACAATTTAGAGAGGGATCACAAAGGAGAGTTTTCCCTTTTAGTTTTGCAACACAATTTAGAGAGGGGGTTACAGACAAAGAAGAGGTTTCAATTTTAGTTGTCCAGCACAATTTAGAGAGGGGCTACTGACAAAGAAGGGGTTTTCCCCTTTTAGTTGTCCGACACAATTTAGAGAGGGGTTACATACAAAGAAGGGGTTTCCTTTTTAGTTGTCGGACACAATTTAGAGAGGGGCTACAGACAACGAAGGGGTTTCCCTTTCAGTTGTCAAACACACATTACAGACGGGTTACAGGCAAAGAATGCGTTTTCCTCTAAAGGCTTCCCAACACACAAAAAATAGATACGGCTTACAGACAAAAACGGGACTTGCCCCTTCGGATGTAATTCAGTTCAAATTGCCCAGAAGATATCCTACATCATCAACAACAACAACGATAGCAACAATAAATTATTACAACATGCTGGTCCTTTTGTTATCAACATGAAATCATTACTCAACATGAATCCTTGATATATATTCAGTTTTATCATGAACACACATCAAAATAAAAGTAAGTTTCTGAGTTTGGTATCATCATCATCATCACCACCATCGCCGTCATATATATTCACAATTTAATCATCATCATCGTCATCATTATCATTATCAGCACCATTACTATCTTCAGAATCATTAACATCGCCTTATTCGTAAACGTCTTAATGTTATCGTCTTTTCATGGTCTGTTTTCGTGTAGACTAGGTTTCATGATTTATTATAAAACGTATCTCCACATCATAAACTTTACGGTAATTAATTTCTATGGGGTAGATATATAATTAAACGTATAGTATATCAATAATTTTTAGCTATGGGTGTTGTTTAAACATTTTACACAATCCCATATTTAAATCACATTCGTCAATGCGTTGAAATACAAATGTAGTTTTGTACGTCAACGTCAACGTTACGTTAGTGGGTTACTATAACGCGAACGTACGTGATTTTAATTTAAGAAAGATAACGTGCAGTTATTGGCTGTGACATTATTCAAACGTCACTGATATGGTTTTAAATCGTATTATCATGAAATATTCCTTTTTTGGTTAGAAACCACGTTCGAATACACCTTTGATCTAAGTATACACTTGTATTCATTATACATATGAGGACGCTATAGACCGTGTGATATTTTCATTGACAACGGATATATTTTGGTGTTGAAATGTATACAGATTTAGACAAATTACTCATAAGCCGTACTGAGGGAATGCTATTCAAATATTTGAAATTTCACACATTCCATGGCCATGTTAGTGCTTTTGAAGGGTCTATAATAGCCCATCGTATTAAGTACTTTTGAAATCATCTTCAAGAGCTGTTATTCTGCTCTATAGAGAAAATGTGGTACTCTCTCCAGCAGCAACTTGCTATTAATCGCTACGAACTCGTGAGATGTTGTGGATTTAAACTTTGAAGGTGTTATAGAAATAATTACCAAAGATATAATACTTTAGGATAATTACCAAAGATATAATACCTAGGTAGGCCTCCCAAAATTGTTATACACAAAAAATATAAGGAAATGTTTTTGTACGTGGTAGATTGGTTAACTTCGAAATATTTAGTATGGGCTAATATATGTGTTTTCTTATATAAATTCACAGATGTGTACGTGTGTTAGGCATTTAGTCATTTACCACTTGTTGCACACTATATAAAACGTGAAAAGTGGAAACTGTTACAAAATTAATATAAATCGGGATAAGCTCGAATAAGTATTATAAAGTTAAGCATATGAAAAGTCATTTTGAAATTCAGTGGTAAGTGTTTGTAATGGGTGTGTAGGAATTCTTTCGGGTGCATCTTGAAATACGCGAAATATTAGGGGGAACCTCAACCAACATTCCAAAAGCCGCAAAATGGGAACGCGGTTCCAAAGCAGCGAGTGTTAGAATTTCGACGCCAGTCCTGGGTCTAATTTACTCATGTGTGTATTATTATGAACAAATACTGTCACTTATAAACACGACAGATGTAAATATGTCTCGTCGTTGTTGCTGTCGTCGTCGTCGTCATTGTTGTCTTCCTTTTGTATCGTCAACGCCATTGTTGTCGTCGTCTTTGTTGTCGTCGTCGTCATTGTTGTCGTCGTTGTTTTTTGTCGCCATCGCCATTATTGTCGTCGTTGTCGTCTTTGCTGTCGTCGTCGTCGTCATTGTTGTCGTCGTTGTTGTCGTTGTCGTCTTTGTTGTTGTCGTCGTCGTCATTGTTGTTGTCGTTTTTTTGTCGTCACCGTCATTGTTGTCGTCTTTGTTGTCGTCGATCCTCATTGTCTTCTTCGTTGTCAACGTCGTTTTGTTTTGTTCTCGTCCTCGTTGTTGTTTTAGTGTTGTCGTCGTCATCGTCATCTTCGTTGTTAACGCCGTTATTTTTGTTGTCGACGTTGTTGGTGACGTCATTGTTGTCGGCGTTGTCGTCCTCGTCGATGTTGGTGACGTCATTGTTGTCGTCGTTGTCGTCGTCGTTGTCATTGTCGTTGATATCGTCGTCGTTGTCGTCGTCGTCGTTTTTATGGTCGTTGTCGTCGTCGTTGTTGCTGGGTCTTTTGTAGTGCATGTCTGTGTGAATGACTGGTGATTACTGGAAGGATATTCATTTGGTATGAAGGTTTGCTACGGGCGTATTAATGCTCAATAACAGAAATGTGCGAGTCACACTTTTGAGTAGAGAACTGAGAAAAATAGTGTTATACCAAAATACCAAAAAATGGAACAAACAACGATAGATATAGCAACAGCACTGATACAAAGGGAAACATTACAGGAATGTCCAAAACTATCATAGTTCAAAATGCCAAACTGATTGCAAAATATTTTCGCCATCATTAATAACATGAACAAAATACAGTATGCAGGTTTCAAAAAATATAATTGTCATCTATAAGGTTCACTCAGTCTGAATTTATAATTAGCGTCATTTTTATGAAGTCGCTTGGGTCCAGAAAAATACAAAAGACAATTAAACGTATATACAACTGTATTACCTCTTACGTATTTATTGTTTTTATCATTTTAATTGGTTATTTCAGTTTAAGTAAACTATTAAGCTAGACTTTCCCATCTAGATTATTATTTTGTAGAATAAAAAACACAACATTATTAATTGATAAAATATATTTAATCTTATATAGTTCATAGTGGCTATGTTAATAATTAAACTCCTATTTTGCTATTTTCGTAATTAAATATACTCGTGTTATTCATTGAATTGTGTACAGTTAATACATGTTGTTTAAGTATATATGCAAATGTAGTTTGAAGGCCTCATTGTAAACAAGATTACCCCTTTTCCACTGTTATCATTACTGTGTATCAATGTGAAATCTTAATGAGATACCTTCGGAAAATAAAGAGATTATTATTAGTAGTATTATTATTATTATTAAGTCAGTGAAATGCTGAAGAATAACTAAGAATAATGTACATTGTCTAAATTTCAATACATAATTTTAATAATGAATAAACAATGCATATTAAAGCGTCAATTGTAGGTACTTCGGACATATTGTGGGAAGCAGTGGTAAAACTTTTCTCAGTGGTTAAGATTTTCATAGTGGTCAAGATCGTGGTTAGCAATGCCCCAATTGCCGTAGGTGGACAACGGACCCATATGACCGCCATATAAACCCGGGGACCAGAATAGCATGGAGCCATTACAAGGGGACTAATTATCGGATAGCGTACGGATTCGGACACTCCTGCTGACAGTGTTTGCACTGTTTCACGTTATTCTGGGATCGGTTAAATTAAGAATGATTCCGATATGTCCGATACTGGCAAAATGCATGCATTCGTGGTGGTTACAATGGTAAAAACTGGCACACCTTGCGCCATTATCAAAATGCATATGGCGATTTTGGAAATTATTTAAACGTTTGCTATGATAGGCCCGGTAACCTTTATGGGCATGCATATGAATATGAACAGTACTCTTTTTTGGGATAATACTAACATCAACTTTCTCTTTATATATTTTATCATGCTTTCCTTCTTCTTCTTTTTCTTCTTCTTCTTCTTCTTTGTTTTCTTCTTCTTCCTCCTCCTGCAATTTTTTTCGCATATGCTTTTTATATAGTTTTTTTTTCATTTCCGTTTGACCAATCAGTAAACGAAACCTTTAAATTACAACCTAGATCTGACAAAAAAGAATTATTAACCAAACAAAAAAAACGACAGTACAATATCTCAAAATCGTTGTCGCTATAACTTTAAAACTCAAACCCTAATTTGCAGATTACATGTGTCCCGCACGCGAGAGGGCGCTTACAGGCCGGGAATTAAAGTATTTCTGTAGACTTTACCACGTTATCTTTCAACATCCTTTGTTCACAAATCCCCTACCATTGGCTGCATTTTAACCAACAATGGGTAAACTGCTATCACTCTTCCTTCGTCGACAAAAGAAGTATAAACCGAACACAAAACATGCTTTATCATGCATCCAAAACGCATAAATTATATCAATTAGTCGTCCGTATCCCCCGCGAAGGGTTTTAATTTGTCACAAGTTCGCCTCCTTTAAAGGCAATTTCAAATATTACAAGATAAAAGCACACAACCTCAAATATTCACATATTTACCACCGCTCTATTGACTATGCTTGTAATACTACGAGCGTCATACTACGGCGCCCAATTTATGAATGAACGACGGAAAAATGCGATCGTGTTACGGAAACGCCCGAATATTGACACTCCGTCCCGAAATATGACTGGCAGCTATTTAAATCGTTTCAGGGCGTGAGTTTGATTCGTGAGTTATGTTGAGCGGAGTTTGGTTCGTTGTTAAGCAGAGATACGCTAATATCGGGTCGGCCTCTTTTCAATACTACTATACGCGTGTGGTTCGCGAGAGTATATAAGTAATGGTCTTTGATAGACGATTTCAAATCTTGACAAGAGCTTAAACTACACGCTACAACTGAACTGATAACTGCTCGTTAAGCGAACTTCACTGAAGAAACTTACCTAAGTTAAATAGGAGAATCATCGGCAAAGGTTTTAAAGCAAGAGGGATATTGCGAATAAAGTATCAAATATGTCTATCGTTCTGCCACACTCGTGCAACGCTCTGAGTCACGTCGAATTCGACACGTGCTTCATTGTGGACTTTCAGCGGGAAAGCAGTTTGTCGTCGTCGGCAATCGTGACAGCGACTTCACAGGATATCATTCCGCGCCGGCGGGACTTGGTGGCAAACTTCGGACTCTATGCAGATACTGTTGAAAAATTCTGCATTCACTGAACATTTGTGATATTCTGAAAACATTGACAGCATTCGCTGAAGGTTTAGAAATCCGGTGATATCGATTGCCGTACATTCCTTTCGGACGGGTCCCCGGCGTGGAAGCTACTTCCGCTTCGTGATGACGTCACGATCTTCTATCACATGCCAAAGCTTGCCTTACTTTACAAGACATTCTGTCACATCGAAAACGGCGTCGGCTTCGAAATTCGTCGGCCGTTGTTATTAGCGTCGGCGGACCCCCGGTCCCTTGACGTCGCCTGTGACGTTAGGTACTGTACTCTAGACAAATGCGGGTAGAACGTTCATACTTTCCATTCTGTGAGTTGTTTGGAATTATGGACATATCTTCACGAGTCAAACTGCCATTCGCTGGGGAATAGTTGCCCTATCCGTTGTAATGTGTTCATTTACTTTGTGCAATATTCAGCTCGGAGGAAATGGTAATCTCACTACGCCTCTGTTACAATGACTTCAGACCGAGTATATATGTCCTATTGAAGAATCCCAGAGCAGAAACCAAGATCTGAACTTTATATAAACTGTCACATCAATCGTGCAAATTCCTGAACAATTTCGCCGGAGAGAGGTCTTGACCAATCAAAACTTTTGACACATTTTCGTTCCAAAGACCGTCGACCTGGCTGAAAACGAACTTTATTAATCTACTTTCAAAGCCAACTAATTTTAATCGCAATAAACGCTAACGACTTAAGACTTTATTCAACTAGATTCGTTTGGTGCTGTATCAGTTTATTCCTGTTTGAACATAGCTGGACTAAAAATGAATGGACATGTACATGTTATTTCTGTAAATACTGACTATATTTATTTTTATATTTATTATCTCACCCATTCGTCATTTCACTTTATTTCCATTTACTATTGCATTGATCTGTGTTATATGTCGTTATTTTGTGATGCCATTTTATTTGCTCTGCCATTTATTAAATATCTATTTTACAATTTTTATCTAAACAGTATTAGATCTAATATCTTCTTGGATTGATTTCCAATTTCTGGTTCACTTTCATTAATATTTGTAATTTAAATACATGAAATTACAGTTCCTTTAATCGCACAATCTAATTTGTAAAGATGAAAGTACAAAGTTCTAGTTTAAAAACTATTTTAAAAGGGACAATACAGTATACTGTACGTTAGTTAGATTTGAAAGTATTTCGAAATAATAACATTTTTAAACTGCCATGAAAATTAGCATTTTATATTGTTTTTTTAGCGTTATTAGTTAAATGCACCGTTATGTTTTGTGCGATTTGTTGTGATGACTTTTTGTTGATTTAAAAAATGCAAAATGTCTTAATTAAAAAAATGCAAAAAATATATATATATTAATATAGAAAAAAAATATGTTAAAATTGTGTAATGCATACACGTGGATAAACATGTTAATAAGATCATTGAAAATATCATCTATTTTATTCATAAATTGTAAAAAGAAAATTGTAACAAAACGCTACAAAAAGTAAATAAACGACAGAAGCCAACAATTTGCCTTGGGTTTTATCTCACTCGCTGGTATCAGCACATTTACACGAGTTCTTATTTGGTCGAATAAAAAAGACCATTTTATGTGAAGTTTGTGATCGCATCCAGTTTTTGATATGCAATGAAATCATATTCTTCTGTGATCCTCACGCATGTCCCGTTTTTGGCGAATCACATTCTTCACACTTAAAAATGTGACAAATAAGATCATATTCTTCACAGATGTGTGAACAAATATGATTTGTGAAAATATATGACCCTACAACGCATCTTGTGTATAATATGGGGATCGAGCTTTCGATCGCCCAGCCGCAGAGCGGACACCATATCCATAACACAACGGCGACCTCTTTTCTTAAAAATGTTTTTAAAGTCATTTTAAGTTGTTTTTGTCGCTGCTGAGGCGCATCTTTGTACTGGTGAAAACTTACATCGTGAAAAATGTCGTCGCTTCAAACAAAAACAATATGCGAAACGAAATTGGTTTTAACTTATGAACTACTATAAATGCTTTCAAGGTGTTGCGAAATTAATTGATTGAAATGCTAAAATCTATTTCGTTACCCAATTACGAGCATAAAAATATACAGCGTTCTCAGCATGACATGTTTTACGATTAAGTATTTAGTAGACGCTAAGAAAGAGATCAAACGATACGCCAACGTACTCATAAAAAAAGAAAGTACACAAATAAAATAAACCAAATTTTAATGTATTTGGAAAACGTTGATCTAGTCTCGAGACCTAAAGGGATAGTTTCACAGTTTTTGGCTGTGAGAAATAATGTTCATTAACTGACTTTTTTCCGGTTCAATCATACATTTATTGTTCATATTTCAATGTTTAAAAACACATGGCTTATGCAAAGTTTAACTTTTGACGAAAATCCGTTATTTTTCAGAAAGATTTGCTACCTGATAGACATACCATAGTATTTTTTTTCAAAAAAATGCAACTACGTATCAAAATAATCATGCTTTGCAACCAGAACAGCATAACAAACTAAACGTTTGGATAGATTCTATAAATGCATGTTTTATATTCCTTTTTTTAGAAATGTGGCGTGTCGTGGGAAAACCGCGCTTAACGCATGTGCGTAAAGTGTCGTCCCGGATCAGCCTGTGCAGTCCGCACAGGCTGATCTAAGACGGCACTTTCCGCCTAAAGTGGATTTATGGTTAAAAGTGACTTTCTTGAAACAGAAAATACAATAAAAGGCTAATGCGGGACGACACTTTACGCTCATGCATTAAGACCGGTTTTCTCACGACGCCCCTCAAATGTTTTTCCAACCCCAAACAGTGAAAGTGTCCCTTAAATACCTGGGATCTCTTGCCGGCATTTTAAGAATTCCAACTGACTTGAAATTGGACCAGGACAAAAAAACATTGGCACGAGTTAGATCAACAATTTTCATAAACAGCGTGAGAGAATAATTCGTTACGACGCATGCCACTCGCATATTATATGAGGACTGAATGTTTGAAAATATTACAAGAAAAGAAGCTATGCTGGATTCCGATTAATACCCACGATGGTTCTATTCACCAAAAATGACACTATTCAACATCGCATCGTTCCTAAAGTAGAAAGTGCATGTCGGTTTACTTAATACTTATTTCGCAATTATGTGTATGAAATCATTCGTACCAAAATGACATAATAATCGTATTCAATCTTAACACTTAACTACTGTTTATCTATAAGAAAATTCATATAACAATATACCGATTACCGAGGTGTGATACACGCATTGCCATGACATGTATTTTCATCGTTTCGAAGTAAATATCCTAAAGGCAGATGATTCAACATACAAACAATATGCAGTAAATGTATTGGACATGATGTATACATATAAACTAAAGCTTCTCAACTAAAGAACTCCATTTTTATAACAAGTTTTTTTTTAAGTAAAAAAGGTGCCGCCACCGGGGATCGATACTACGACCTTCGGATCATAAAGCCTTACGCGCAAACCGCTCGGTTAATCTGATTTCAATACATGTCCCTGTATTTTCTTACTTAATGCAAGTGATTCACGTGCTTTCGACAATTTCAACGAAAACAACGTAAGTATAGCCCAAAATATCCAATAGTTTCGCGTTACAAACGCTTAATAATGTTATCCATTTCAACTGATGGTTATAATAATCAACAACGAAACGTTATTTCCAATTATATTTCTATGTCAGTAGTGCTATTTCGCTCTTTTATAAACAGCTTTCTTTTATTTTTGGAATCTGTGACAAACAACATTTGGAAATTGTCAATTCGTCAATCTGTGAACGAGTCTCTTTAAGGACCGTCTGGAAACACCAGTATCTACCTATCAATCACAATTCCGGTTAGTTTGAACACAACAAACAACCAATTATTATGCATTTGAAGCGTGTATGTACGAGCTTTCATGTCAGTTTTATTTCAAATAAGCAGATGAAAGTGACAATTACTTTGTCAAGAGCAGACAGATAAACATAAAACCTGTCGAAGAAAACACTAAATTATCTAATTAATCAACAAATACGAGTGCTGACTTGTGCATCGTTTATTAGTGGTGTGTACCCTAAAACAAATGTCCAGTCAATGTATATACATGTATAGGCGTTTCCGACTGTACAACCGAAAACTAGCTTTTGATTAAAAAGTAGCCAATTAGGCATTTTACATCAACGGTTTATACCTGCTTTTCTCCCCTTATGGTATTAAGTATATGGTAATTAACTATATCGGTGTGTTTAATTTATGTCACTGTTTCTCTTGTAGGATCGTACTTAGACTCTTTAAGTGATTGTGTAGTTTTATATCTCGTTTATGTCATTTAATTTTTTTGGCATATTACACAAGTATCATTTTCCTGGAATCTTTGTGTGGTGATTTTTTATCGAGTGCACCGGGATTCTCTCTCATATGGCCATTGCCCCCAGAAGACTTGCTGGTTGGGTTAGGCGGAATAGTGCAAGACACAGAAAACGCCCCGATCCAGGGGCGACCCTGGGTCATTTAGTGCCCGGTGTGAAGCACACAGTACACTGCACATCGGATAAACACCTCATGCGAATGACGAGTTAGTAGGTAAGGGTGTAGCGGGTGTTCGAACCTGCGGCCACTGGGTTGTGAAGCCAGTGCGTTACCATTGGACCACTGATTCGCAACAATAAAAAATCCTTGATTCTGCCCCTTGTCTCGCAAGAGGAACAGCATCAGTAAATAAACAACATTAGAACACAAACACCATTAGCACATGCCGCCAAGAGGGGACCGACCACTGTAATATACGTTAGACAGGCTGTGGTCAGCAAATAAATAATGTTATACAACAGGCCTCCAGCCGTCAGTGTAAATTTAGAAAGGAAACTGCTAAATTCCAAATATGTAATAATGTACAACGTCTGGGTAAAATGAAGCCAAAGTTGTGTGGGAGAATGACCAGAAAGGGGAGGGCTAAAAACACTATAAGTTGCGGGATGGATAGGTAGACAAATTACGCAATATTTATAAAAAAAATAGATGTGCGAACAAACTTTTGCTTTTTTGCACAATCATAGGACATCGGGCATTAATCCTAAAAGGAAATGGTTGAGAAACATATACGGGATTAATTAATAAAAACCGCGACATTATGTATCTAAACAATCACGATAGCAAGCATTTATTAACACTAAATAAGTACCGTTTATAGACACAGTTAAACACAGTTTAACTAGGGACCATCAGTGTGTGGTAATCAAAAGCAAGACGTACGGAACAATAAATGAGATGTGTCGTGGGAAACCCGGGCTTAATGCATGTGCGTAAAGTGTCGTCCCGGATCACCCTGTGTATTCCGCACAGGCTGTTCCGGGACGACACTTTCCGCTTGTATGGCATTTTCTGTTTCAAGGATGTCTCTTCTAAACATAAATTCACTGTATACGGAAAGTGGCGTCCTAGATTAGCCTGTGCGGACTACACAGGCTGATCCGGGACGACACTTTACACACATGCATTAAGCCCGGTTTCCCCACGACACGCCTCAAATGCAGCGTTATGATTCTTTCCGGGTTTGAGGTTTCGCACTGTTTTCTTTACATGTTTGTCTGACAGATACTTTCAAGTTGTCCATAGTTATATTAACGGTTTTGACCCTAAACTATTTTTGTACAATTATTTCAAAATAAACTGGACACATTCCATTCATTGTTAAAAATCGTGTTATATTTTTAATCGCATAAACTTGTTAAACCGAAGGTCTGCTCTTACAGTGCGTTATTTTCGGTGAGATTCTGACACAAGTATAACACTTGTTTTATGCAGTAAGAATTAAACAGCACTGATATACTTAACATTCTTTCGATTTAACCATTGAAACTATTTTAATTGGATTGATGAAAGATTATTAAATACTAACGTGCATTCCGATGGGAATTAGCGGAGATTTCAACACAGTATCGTGTATATCAAGAAGCATGTCAAACAGGGGACTATGTAACTGAGAATACTGTATAACAGCGGTGCGACTGTAACTACTAAATAAATAAAGAATAGTGGGCGTGAGTTTGAAGGACTTTCTGTTGTAAAATATCTCGTTCGCTGGTGACTGTGGATTGTAGCAACGGGATGAAAACTCGGGAATATGTTCTTATAAAATATCGTGAAATATAAGAATTAGATACGCAGGACAGTCGCAGGTCACGCAAAATGTAGCAGTATGGAAAACGCGGAAAATTAAGGAGTCTAGTGAACGCGCGCAATGTAAGAATGTGACAGAACGCGCGAAATGTAGACCTACGGCGGAACGCGGGAAATGTTGGACTGTGTCCGAACGCGCGAAATGTAGGACTGTGACCGATCGCGCGAAATGTAGGACAATTGCGGAACGCGAAAAAATGTAGAACAATTGCGGAACGCGAGAAATGTACGAGAATTGCGGAAAGTGACAAATGTAGGAGAATTGCGGAACGCGAAAAATGTAGAACAATTGCGGAACGCGAGAAATGTAGGACAATTGAGGAACGCGAGAAATGTAGGGCAATTGCGGAACACGGGAAATGTACGACAATTTCGGAACTCGCGCAATGTAGGAATGTGGCGGAACGCGGGAAATGTAGAACTGTGGCCGAACGCGCGAAATGTAGGACATTTGCGGAAAGCGGGAAATAACGGACTGTAGCCGAACGCGCAAAATGTAGGACAGTGGCGAAAACCGCGAAACGTAGGACTGATGTATCAAGCGCGAAATACAGGACTATGACGGAAAGCGCGAAATACAGGACTGTGGCAGAGAAATGTAGAACAATTGCGAAACGCGATAAATGAAGGACAATCGCGGAAAGACGCGAAAAATGTAGAACAATTGCGGAACGCGAGAAATGTAAGACAATTGCGGAACACGGGAAATGTAGGACAATTACGGAACTCGCGCAATGTAGGACTGTCGCGGAACGCGCGAAATGTAGGACTATTGTGGAACGCGCAAAATGTAGGACTGTCGCGGAATGCAGTAATGCAGGACTGAGGCGAAACGCGCGAAATGTAGAACTGTCGCGGAACGCGGAAAATGAAGGAATGTGACGAAACGCGCGCAACGTAGGACTTGTGACCGAACACATAAAATGTCGGATAAAGGATCTGAAATAAAGGGACTTTGTTTAGGATATAGGTGGTTATTTAAGCCCGGTTTTCTCACGGCACGCCTCATATATATATATATATATATATGAGGCGTGCCGTGAGAAAACCGGGCTTAATGCATGTGCGTAAAGTGTCGTCCTGGATTAGCTTTTGCAGTCCGCACATGCTAATCCAGGACGACACTTTCCGCTTTTAGGGTATTTTCTGTTTCAAGGAAGTCTCTTCTAAACATTAATCCACTGTAAGCGGAAAGTGACGTCCTGGATTAGCATGTGCGGACTGCAAAAGCTAATCCAGGACGACACTTTACGCACATGCATTAAGCCCGTGTTTCATTTGATGAATATGAAGTGCTATAACTCCCAGCCGATTATTTTTTATTTCAAATGGTAAAGTTGGACTTAAATGAATTATATACAATATTTTCAGTTTCACTGCAACATTTTAAACTTGCGAAATACATAAACAGTTTATGGATAATACTGGTGATGCAATAATACCGGTGATGCAATAATACTGGTGATGCAATAATACCGGTGATGCAATAATACTGGTGATGCAATAATACCGGTGATGCACGACTATAGTATGTTTATCAGCACTTATATGATTATATTATTTCAGATTAATATTTCTCGATAACAAAAAAATAGTAAGGCTTGTCTTAAATTGAAATAATAACTATTTTATTCCAATATGCAGTAAAATATACCACAATCCCATGGTTTAGTATGCGCTTGAAATGTAGTTTAATACAGCAAATGTCGATTGTGCGGGGTTCCCTTCGGACAAAACAGTTGAAACCGAGTTTTACGATAAGTGATCTTTGATTACCTTCATAGCTTCCTTCATTTCTGAGTAATGTCTTTATTACCTCGGCAGCTCTGAATCGCCAGACTCCTCAACAATACAGCCTTTTGATGAATGCGATTTTATGAATGATTTGAAGGCGAGTTCGAACGATTAACAGGAGTGACTCAGCATTCGATTGGAACTCATGGGCTGATGGCACGGTCACGTGATTGAGTATTGCTTCCGGTTAATAAAATAGTCTAGACGAATATTTCCGACGCTATGGGTGAGTTTTTATTCATTTGTTGAGCTGAGCATGGTCATTGAACTTGGTCAGAATGTTCTCGATTGTCGAATTATTCGTAAAATGGTAATTTCTAGAGAGCAAACGCCAACCCAGAGAGCTTACTGAGTCATATATGAACCTGGATGATTCTAGAAATCAAGAAATTCGGGACATGCGATGAATATTAAATGACACTTTACTCATATAATTTATTATGTATATGAATATTATAATAATTGGAACTCAAATGATCAAATGATAAAACCGAAGAAAAAAATCATTTATGTATGTCGTTTTGGATATGCATTAATATATAGACAATACAAACAAAATCATCATCATCATCATCATCATCATCATCGTTATTTTCGACACCACAACTTTAACCACTTGGGTAAATCAAAATTTGAATCGTCGCGAAAGTAGCGTGCATTATTTTACACAGCTGTATTTAGTGAGATAAGGGAGACAACTCGAAATCCTCTCGTATACAAGAGTTCAACAGAGGTGATCTGCCTAAGAAGACGGCTTGATAAACCCGTCTCTCTATTCAAATCAATAACCGTATAATTGGATTAACTTGTAAATCGCAATTAATCTACACATATTTTTATCGGCAGCCGTACCAACAGAATAAATTTAGAACGGCTGATTCATTGATGTATTGAGGTTATGACGTTCACTTATTCAACAACTAACAATGTACTTGGTTTGTGTATTAATTTCACGCCAATACCTGTTTACACAACACAGTTTCTATTTCTTCTCAGTGTTTTAAAGTCCATGTATAATATTGTTATTTTAACGTTTTTATGGAAATCAGAACTAAAGATAGAACATGGAATAATATAGTTAGTTATGACCATGCATTACATGGCCGATGCGTGACCGATGCGTGATACAAGTGTCCAAGGGAGTGTTGTTGTCGGATTTGTGATGGGTTAGATTTAAATTAAAGTGTGTATGTACGATTTTTCAAACTAAGCAGATTAAAGTGATAAAATAACCTGAAATCAGATAGACAAAAACAAAAACACATACAAATTAAGATGAAAACATAAACATGTCTAACGAATCAACAAACCGTGTTTTTTTTTTTTACTTTTGCTTCATTTACTAGTGTAGTGTAACATAAGCGACTGTAAAGTAAGCCTATTGAAGTTTTCGGTTGTACAATGAAACATTGAACTCCTCGTAGTGGTTGCTTCCCCATTGGTACTCATCTCAGTTACCTCTGCAAGCACGAGTTAAAAAAATTTAGAAAATAAATAAAATAAATAAACATAACAACGAATGATTATACGTTGTCCACATTTTTATCATGTGCTTGTCCACGATTGTATTTCGCGCTGTTTGCCTATGGTCACGTGGAACTTCGTGCCGGCAGGGATTTAAAGACGATTTCGGTATTTTTTTCTGAGCATCTTTTCGCGCATCAGTGGAGTTGATTTATATTTTCATAATGGGAAGTGTTTTGACAGATAATTATATTTATTAAATATTGTGTACACTGTCATTACCAACTATAATCAAATATATTCATAATAATTGCCATGATCATAGTAGGAGTGTCTTGTGACTCGATTTTATTTGCGAAAGTTTGATAATACACTGAAAACAAAAGTAGAAACACGCTGACTGAATATTGGGCTCGTATATAGCTGTGCACATGCTTGCGATAATTGTGAAAGTGTTATGGCTGTAAGAACGTTTTGTACATAGTCATAATTAACTGCTGTTACTAAAATAATTATATATAATATATATCTATTTACTTTTATAAGTGTGTTGTTATAAATTATGACTGTCATTCAATCCTGTTTTTTACATAAAAATGTCCAATACGCGCATGTAAACTACATATTTTTTCTCGAAAACAAGCACGGTGACCCCCTATTTTCTTTTTAGCAGTTTATTAAGAATATAATTATGCATGAAATGTCGAAAATTAAGGAATTTTCACGGAACAGATTTTTTTCTATAGTCAAAACCAAACTTTTATATGATTACAAAATGTAGATTTTTTTTCGCCATAAAAGGATGAAAAAAAAAAAATTTTTGACAAATATATTTTTCTTTTCATAATGTAACGGATTGCTGTCTTACAATAACCTATTTCAACCAATAGGATGTTTTATTTTTTACCAATCAACGGTCGATACTATTTTTTTGCTAAAACAAAAACAGCATAAAAAGTTCCTAAAATGCATTCACGGGTAGGTCATTTACATGCATTTTCAAAAATTCTAATGCGGTGTCCCCCATTTTTTATGGTTTCATCGTATTAGGCATTGAACGATCTGCAAATTATGTAAAAATGAAAAAAATTCACGGAAGGGAAAAAAACTGTAGAAATCGTCTTTAAGCCAGCTATGCTGGGAGTGTTGTGTCTAAACTGGTCTAATAGACCTGTGTACTCACGCTCTAAGCATGATGGATATGCGCTACTTTCCAGCGTAAGCTCGCTATGGTTGATTTAACGTCGCATTGAGATTAGATACCAGTCAATCAATGTGTTCCCTCCGTGTTACATTCGAAGTATTGCCTTTTACTAGAGTTCCTTTTTTCATCTACTATGAAAAGCATTTACCAATGTCAGACATGCCTTTTGTGGTTATTTCTAATATCCTCTGTGTGTTTAGAACATTTTGGTGCATTTCTTTGGACGCTAACTTTATAGATGAGCTTTTGGGGTGTGTTTGCTGTGGCATGGGGCTTTTGTCGAAATATGACTGCCGACACCCTAGTTTCTACCGCTGATTCAGGATTTCAAGATTCAGGTGAGACACATTTTCTTAGAAGTAACATGCCATATATTTTTATTGCAATTTTTGGAAGAGGAAAGAGTCATCTTTAAATTGACAGTAAGCTTGCACAAACTGAAATCTGAAAGTTCGCTGTTTTATGATAGGACCCTAAGGGAATTAGATTTACTGGCATATAACCTTGAATCTTCACACAAAACGAAAGTAAAAATAGCTTTTTACAATGAAAACGATAAACAGCGTTAAACACGAACTACTTGTATTTTATTTAACAGAAATATATTCTACTATCAGTATTAACTTAATATTAGACTGATTAATGGTATCAATAAAGTCATTTCATGAAACAACTTTCATACGCGGGATTACTTCATGCGTAAGCACATTCCGCCGTTTGGGGCGAAATAATACGGTTAAGTACAGAGGTTTGGCGTGTGACTTCATCCTCTGGATATAGAATGATGCCTGGACACAATTTAATCTCTGCGCGGAGGTTGTGAAACACTATTTGCGATTAAAAAGTAGCCAATGCTGCGGTTTATTACGGAATTCCGTTAGGACCATCGCCTATGAATTGGTTGATCTTAAATGCAATACTCGATAGTACGATGATGAAAACGTGATGGTGTCGCTTTTTCGTTATCGTAGTATCGTGATTTCTTGTTTTCATCATCGTAATATCGAGTATCGCGTTTAAGATCAATCCAGTCATAGGCGATGGCCCTAACGGGATTCTGTAGTTTATAACAATTGTTCTTCTTAAATCTTCTTCCATTATAAATCAAAGTATATGGCCATTAACTTTATGTTTTAATTTATGTCACTTGTATGTTGTAAAATCGTAACATGCACACTTTAACACTTCACGGTTCATTAAAAACAGAGAAACACGTAACTATACATAGGAATTATACAATTTATTATAATTATACGATATATATGAGTAAACGAATGTTACTCTATGTGTGACCCGTTATTAATCGGAGAGTATTATAACAATAAAAGGGAGCGGCAATTTTCGCTGTTACTGTGATATTTTCATATTATTGTGAATATGTATACAGAGTAATAAAGGGGATCAGCCGTTTTGCTGTTATTTTTATATCATTGTCGATATGTATATTGAAATACTATACTAATGATAAAAGAGGGCAGTCTGTTTGCTGTTATTTTGATAGCATTATTGATATGTGTATTTGTATTATTTACGAATTAATAAAGGTTACGCATGCGCAAATAAATTCCTTCTTTGTTACATATAAAATATTCAAAGTTTTATCTCAATTTTTACCATGACCAAGCTACTTTCCAGTGTATCACCATACATTGTTGGAAAGATGAGGACGTAACCTTTTGAAAAAACAGCATGTCAAAAAATTCTTTGCGTTGTAACTCAAAATATTTACCTTAGAAAAAACACACCGGTTTTGACGTGCATGGAGGCTGCCATTTTGTGCATGAATACATGGGCCAAAAGTTATGAAGCTGGGGACCACTAGACAAAGAAGTTCACAAAAACAGCCTTTTTTCTTATTGCTTACATATATACCTTTAAAATGACACAAAAACATATCATTTAAACTGTATTTTACAAATAATATGCATCCTGCACTCAACCATATGTGCCTATTATCTAACTGACCCTGAGGATGTGACTTCCGTTTTGGGGTCAGTAGACCTTTAAGAGAACCCAACCCTTTCAAATTTGATTAAAAACCACAATTTTCATCAATATGAGCTATTTCGAGAAAGATCATGAAGTCCTATTACACTGGTTTAAAGATTTATTGGAAAAAAATATAATTGAAAATGTCACATATAATGGTGTTTTGAGGCAAAAATTTAGACGGAAAAATATGTACATCGGTACATCTGTAGAACATGATTTTAACTCAGAATGAAGCATAAGTTTGAGTTTTAATAGGCATAGCTGATACAGTATATAAATTCAGGAGTGAAAACAATCTTCATTGGCATTCTAAATGTTACAGAATGGGTTTTTAATCCGTTTTGAACAATTTTTTTAAGCTTCTGCATTTTGGGGGGTAAAATCCATAGAAATGTAGCATTTTAGATGCCATTTGACCCCAGAAAAGGGTTTGTTTACATAACAATCAACATATTTGACTGGCTGTCACACAACAAAAAAAAGACTTTTAATATTAATAAATAAAAACCCTGAGCCTGTGTGGCAACCCCGAGCCTTTGTGGCGGACCCCGAGCCTTTGTGGCGGACCCTGAGCCTGTTTGGCAACCCCGAGCCTGTGTGGCAACCCCGAGCATCTGTGGCGAACCCTGAGACTTAATTAACAGTCTTCTGTCACACCTGAACATGTGGGTGAGGTCAGCCGCCTGCAATCTTCAATCTGTTTCAGGTACTCTCTGCTGAGTAATCTGTGAAAATAAAAAGAGGTTTCTGAGCATGTTTACTCAATATTGTGATTACTAGTGTAACTAAGATACAATAAGTGTACATATACAATAGTTTACAAAGTTTTATTTACTATTTATATATAAGGCTAGTCGCTATGCCGACTTCAGATTGTCGAGCTCACATGCGAACAGTTCAGTTCAAAAACGGGTTTGAGAGTCCCAACAAGGGTTAAACTCTTGCTTTTCCTACTGGTGTTGATAAGAAGAATGCCAGGCTGGAAAAGAAGTCATTAGATAGTAGAATACATGACAATAATCATATACTAACCTTCAAAGATACCGATGGTACGGACACGACTGTGTCAGCTTTACGGCCCCGCCCCAACGTCCCAACCTTGAGGATGTGACTTCCGTTTTGGGGTAATTAGACGATAATTAGTCGATAATTAGATGATAATTTACTAAATTATGTATACGTGCATATGTTTCAAATGCTTAAATTATAATGTAAATAATGTTACAATCACAAGATAGCCAAATCTGCTAACGAAACTATGTTTGACATCATAATTATGTTACCGTACTTCATATTCAGATCTGAAATTTTAATGATTGAAATAAGTTTATAATTGCTCAATTTATTGCAGTCTACATAATTATTAATTAATTAATATTTATTTAACTGAAGCAGTTCGTTTTTTCAAGATACAGTGTCGGCTGGGTTAATTATAATAATTATATAATATAATTATTATATAATTAATTATAATAATAATAATAATCATAATAATAATAATATTATTATTATTATTATTATTATTATTATTATTATTATTATTATTATTATTATTATTATTATTATTATGTTATTTGTAACTGTCAAGCTGGTATATAATTAAGTATTATTATTACTATTTTTATTATCATTATTATTTTTTAATATTATTATGCAGTATGAGCAAGAAAGTGATATCTCGGAGTATGCTTTTTACCGAGTTAACCAGAATTGATCCAATACGTTTTTTCTTTGTACTCTCTTATGATAGAGAACCGAAACAAACAAAAAATATGACTAAGAAGTAAAACATCATTATTTAATATCAAAACGTACCAGCTGTGTTAATTATCGTTATATGTCTTCAAACTTTGTGTCCAAACACATGTACATTCCATTTATAATTTATCATGAGGTCAAGCAAATGATCAGGAAAATTGAGAATAAAAATAAACTTTTGTCTTAAAGACAGTTATTTTTTTAAATTTAACTGATAGTTATTTCAATTGTTATCAAATAGACTCATGACGTCAGTGGCATAGCTGCCGAGACAATGACCGATGTATTTCCGTAATTACCTAAGTATTGGGACATTCTAAATATTGGGACACCAATAATTTTTGGAAAAATAATTGTTTTTCGTGCCCCTAAATATTGGGACAAAATTGAAAGTTGATTTTTTTGTGTCCCTAAATATTGGGACACCAAAAAATACACCTTACGTTGTAACTGTATAAACATTCCATACGCGTCCACTACGCTGGTTGCATAGCGACTTGTGAGACGGTATATTGCACTTATCTATAATGTACAACAGCAGACTGTGCCAACTGTGTACTCTTCTGGACAATGGTCTTCTCAATTATGCCTCTCTATTGATTTCCGTTAAGTACCCCGAAAGAAATAATTTATCTTATAAACATCAGTCTACTAAAAAAACAACCTCTTATTAATTATAATTAAATATTTAATATATTATTAGTAAGCAAAAATATTTCAAACAAATTAAATAATTGGTTCAAGACATAGATATATACAGAATGGATTGTATCATGTATGGCCCTTTATGTTCGGACAAAATTTGAAGAATTATTATTTTATGTCCCTTAATATTGGGACATTGAAAAAATTATTATTTTTAAGTGTCCCAATACTTAAGGTAATTACGGTACTTCCCTTTGATTACGTGATTGTGCCACATGTTATTTTAAAATTAGGACCTATATATACAGATTCTGGTTACATAATAATGTTCATGTGTTTATACAAGATTATGATCTTATAATTGATAAGACTAGGTTTGAACAATACGAAGTATGTCAGTCTCATAGAAAGTACCTAAGTCTAAATTGTATTTTTTTTCTCCATTTTTAGCGACGATATACTCATTAAACTGACACTCTCCGATCATATATCATAGTTATATTATGTGCCATGCCATTTTTGTTTATTAAGAAGTAAACTAAGTGAATATTTATAACATTTTAAAAGTAATAAACTGTAAATGACCGCTATGCAACCAGTATTAACCACTATCAATACATCGCGAGCCTCGTTTTGTGTCGTGATAATCGCAAACATGGGAATGTAAAACTCGTCTATTAATTTTGGGGCCGATACATTTTCTTATGGTGTCCGAAAAATCTAGTGTCCGAGAAGTCTCCTTAGTAGGGACCGAAAAATCTGGGGTCCGAGAAGTCACATAACCGATCATCTTGGTCCTCTTTTGTGTTAGATTAAGGGCAAAAAAATGACATCTCAATATTAATTTAAATGCCGATTGTCTTTTTTTAAAAGACATTTCTTGTTTAGCCTATGGGAAGTGTTCGTCTTGTCTATTCAACTGAATCAAATCTGTTTACGCTTTTGGACATAAGAAATTTGTATGTCGTTCTTTGTAAATGAGTTATCTGACAAAGAACAATGATGATGATAATGATGATGTTGATGATGATGTTGATGATGATGTTGATGATGATGATACTAATAGTGTTGTTGTTGTTGTTGATGATGATGATGATGATGATGATGATGATAATGATGAAAAAGAAGAAGAAGAAGAAGATGATGATGATGGTGGTGATGATGATTGATGATGACGATGATTAGGATGATGATGATGATGATGATGGTTATTATTATTATTATTATTATTATTATTATTATTATTATTATTATTATTATTATTATTATGGTATGATGATGATGATGATGATGATGATGAAAAAGAAGAAGAAGATGATGGTGATGATGGTGATGACGATTGATGATGACGATGATGATGATGATGATGATGATGATGATGATGGTTATAATTATTATTATTATTATTACTATTATCATTATTATTATTATTATTATTATTATTATTATTATTATTATTATTATTATTATTATTATTATGGTATGATGATGATGATGATATTGATGATGATAATGATGATGATGATGATGATAATGATGATGATGATGATGAAACCATGTAACACAGATCTTGCCCAGGGCTCATGTTCACAAAGCTCCATAGGGAAAACTTAAATATTTTATTTAATTCATAAAAGTCATTAAGTCTGTGGCTATTTCATCTATAGGTCCGTTTATATTCAAATGTTTTAAACTAGTAAATATTGTTTAGATGTTTAGTATTTTACGATTTTGTAAACATGGAACTCATATAGGAAATTTGATCTGAAATTTTCACTGAAATACAACTAAAGTTAAGATTTCCCTTTGTGAATACACGCCCAGCCTGCTAACCTTGCCCCGCAGTCTGTTAATTAAAGTCCAAGTTACATTGCAGCTAAGACAGGTATAAGACAGGTCTACGACCAAAAATCCTGACTGTGTCCTCGTTCGTATATTATTGTCTACAGCTTCAAATAATCTTATATGGATAATAGTTACATATTTGACGGAGCCTTATACCCTCCTAACGTAGAAGACAATGGTCTATTTTGTTTGGCATACCGTTACGTACATTACCATCAAACTGATAACTTGTTCAACCTGTTTTTCAGTAATGAAAGGACATTAATTATAACCAGTAAAGTTTTCACCGGGTATGTTTGCATTACGCGTATAAATGTAGAGTTGTCAATCCAATGTCCTATGTACCTCCGTAAACTCTGTCAACATATTGTTGGAATGGACCATATTTGGTAGATAAAATATGTATCTTAAACTCCGTTCTAATATTGTTGCCTAAAGCAATTGATGTTGACATGGTATTTGCGAGCTACAGATCCCGACAAAAGGCATACCTTCTTCGCTGAAAGTTAAACACCAGTGGCTACCCTGGAGTCTATCCCAATGATGAGCTTACCAAACAGCGAGGTGAGCTTCTATACAGAGCACGTTGTCTTCTCAAATCCGGGAAGATCGAAGGTGTTTGGACCTCTGATGGGGTCATCCTCATTAAAAACAGAGCTCAACATGTCACACGGATTGAAACCACCATGGACTTTGAGCGGTTCAAACGACGTAATTAAATCGCTTAATTATATTTTTGTACCGTGTAGATAACTGTTAACAGCGAACTGTTCTGTACGGTGGTTTTGCTATCAAAACTATAGCACGTGAATATCAATGGTAAATTGCGCTGGAATAAGACGTCTCATTTTAATGTTTGAAATTGGTTTCTAAATTTAATGTTGATCACTACTTAAAATATTCTTTCACAGTTTGCTGTGTACAGTTTTACATTGATTACGTAAATAATGGGAAGAGATATATTTCTATACATTTATTTTTTAATCGTATTACGCTTTATTGCACTGTTATCTTTCTTTGAAATTGCGATTTAATACAATTATATAAACTTAAGTTGGTCGTTAAAATTAGTAAGCCTTATATAATTTGATAAACTATGTGTTTTATTTTGAACATCTAATAAAATGAAAGTATTCACTGCGCTGTTTTCCTTACATAACTAAAACCGGTTTAGGTGTTTGTTGTTAATCGCTGCTGAAAATGTACAATCTCACACAGTCTGTTGTGTGTAGCCTTACATTGGCTAGTGAACGCTATAACGACGGGCCTTTGAACATATACATGGACTTGACTTTTATTTCTATTGCATTTGTTCGTTTTTGCTTTCAGTAAATATGAGATTCCACATCTAAATTTTGAGTAGTTAAAATTAACAAGGCTTACATAATATCATACAAAATCGTAGCGTTATTTGTGTGTGTTATTTATTCACTCTACTTGTTTTATCTTGAACATGTTAGATTTCAAATATCGCTATATGTATATCACAAAAGTTGAGAGTCTCTAAAATGAATTTATCGCTACATGTAGACGAGCAAGAATGTATTTGTCGGATAATAATAGTTAGTTTTCAATCCAAACACCTATATATTCTTACAGCTCATACATATCTTATAATTAAATGTAACTCGTCCATTGTAGTATTGCATACCATACTTTATGTCGACAATATTTCTTCTTGTAATCGTTCTTATTTTATGCTTACTTCGTTTGGGCTGCGCTTTGTCAAGTCTTCGTTTGGGTCCACACTCTGTGTTGGATATTAACTTGTTGATGTTTATACTTGTATTCAAATAATTTCAAACGCCATAATTATCTTATTTTTCACTCGTTACACGCACCAACTTACACTCATATTCATTTACTTAAGTATCAATGAACAAACTATGTACTTTCAAGCGACATGTTTACATCTCCTGAGCAAGCATCTTACTTGTTCTCTGTATTCTTCACTTTCTTACCTCTGGCGATGTTCATCCAAACCCAGGTCCACCTTCTTGTTACAGTGAAACCTTAAAGCACATAAACAGACACAGTTTGAAACCTAAAATAGACATACTAGATATTGAAGTACAACCGTACGATATAGTCGTAAGAACTAAAACGTGGCTTAAACAATCCGTAAGCAACGACGATAATAAGCTGTCTAATTTCCAACCACCGTTGTGATAGAAACGACAGAGTAGGGGGGGGGGGTGCAGTATACGTTAAAGAGGGTCTTCATTTTATTGAGCGCTCAGACCTAGGTGTACAAGGGCTTGAAGCCACATGGCTCGAAATTAATATAAACCATAAAAAGTTATTAATCAGAGGCTTTTACCGTCCGCCTGAGTCTAATAACGATTATTGGCTAAAGATGGAACAAAGTATCGATCAGGGTTTTAACCAACTAGTAGATAATGTGATAGTCACGGGCGATTTTAACGTAAATATTTAAAATAACCCATTATCAAACAAAATGTATAATATTATTTCGTCGTACAACGCTAACCAACTCATAGATACTCCTACGCATTATACTGAACATTCGTCATCATTAATCGATTTAATTTTTGTAACAAATAAAAATCACGTCCTTACTAGTTTCGTAGCTGATCCGTTCGTACCTAATCTGACACGCTTTCACTGCCCTGTTGTTACTGTTTTGAAATTTGCCAAACCTAAAGGTTCTGCTTATAAGAGACATATATGGTTGTATGACAAAGGTAATTATAGTCTTTACAGGGAAGAATTAAGCAAAACTGATTCTTAACTTAGATAACCTTGACGATATTGCTAAAGATATAACAACTACGATTATGTCAGCTGCGACTTCTAAGTACACCTAATGTTACTATACGCCCGAATGACGAACCGTGGATGAACAATACAGTTCTAAAATTTATTAGTAAGCGTCAAAAGCTACATAAACAAGCAAAATTACTAACACTAAACAATCATGGAAAGCATTCAAAAAGGCCCGAAACTTGGCAACTAGTGAAATAAAATAAGCTTAGTCTGAACACAATTTAAACATTATAAAAATGATTAACTCTTCACCGCCTACAACAAAATCGTGGTATGCACTAGCAAACTCTCTTCTTAATAATAAAACTACTGATCATCTACCAACTTTAATCAGTGACGGACAGGCAACGTCAAATGACTCTGACAAATGTACTCTACTTAATGAATATTTCTGCAAACAGTCGAAACTCGAAAATAACGACCATTCGATCCCTCCACTTGTCAAAGTTACCGATACTGTCCTTTCCAGTATTTGCATATCTTCACAGGACGTCCTTGACGCAATATATATCGTCAATCCAACAAAAGCTTCTGGACCAGATCTGTTAAATCCACGATTAATTCGTGGAGGTGCCCGCGAACTTGCAACGCCCGTATCTTTATTCTTTAATTAGCTTCTATCAAGATCGTATTTTCCACTGCAATGGAAACTCGCGAACGTTACTCCTATTTTTAAAAAAGATGACCCATCCCAACCGTTAAATTATCGACCAATCTCACATTTTAGTTGTCTTGACAAATTAACGAAAAGGTGTGTGTACAAATATGTTTACATTTACCTTATCTCGAATAACCTTCTATTTTCATTTCAGTCTGGATTTATTAAGGGCGACCAACTTACATTTCTATACAATGATACAAAGATATTTTATCAGCATTAGATGAAGGCAGAGAAGTCAGAGCTATTTTTTGTGACATCTCAAAAGCCTTTGATCGAGTCTGGCACCAAGGTCTACTATTTAAATTATCTTCAATCGGAATCAATGGATCACTTCTTCGCTGGTTTTCTTCGTAATTGTCCGATCGCAAACAACGAGTTCTGTATCGTAGTTCTTCTTCATCTTGGGCATCTCTAGGAGCAGGCGTCCGACAAGGCTCGGTATTAGGTCCGTTAATGATATTGTTAAAAACATACAATCTAATATCCGTTTATTTGCGGACGACAAAAGCATTTACATAATTGTGGACTAACCCCTAACTAGTACCAATGTCCTTAATAATGACCTTGACACTATCTTCAACTGGTCACAGCAATTGTTAGTTTCATTTAATCCTTCAAAAACTGAATCTATGCTTTTTTCACGTAAACTCAACAAATAAGTCTACCCGGATCTTTCTATTAATCACGTAAAAATATCCCAAGTTCAAACATCTCGGCCTTACTCTGTCTGATGAGGCTAATTGGTCAACCCATATTCTACTTACAATAAGCAACGCATGAAAAAGAATAGGAATGCTCAGGTCTCTTAAATTTACTCTCTCCAGATTATGTCTACAGAAGATGTATCTACATTTATTCGTCCTGTTGTTGAACACGGTGATGTTGTTTGGGATAACTGCACAAATGCACACATTAAATTGAAGCGGTCCAACACGAAACAGCCCGTATAGTATCTGGCGCGACAAAGTACTGCAACATACAAAAACTCTTAAATGAATTAAACTGGGATATTCTTTTCGAACGAAGAAAAAAACATCGTTTGATACTTTTTCATAAATTCAAAATGGTTAACACCAAATTATCTCACAGAACTGATTCCGTCACTAAATAATCAACAAGGCAACAACTACAACCTTCGTAGTTCGGGAATACATAGAATAAAATCTAAAACAGTGCGCGACTGGAACTGCCTCCCACATCATATAAAAAACGCGCCCTCTCTTGAAACCTTTAAAGCTCGATTATCTAATCGCCACTCTCATCCATCCCCGGTGTATAGCATAGGAGACAGGTACGAACAGATTATGCACATAAGACTTGGTTGTAGCTCTTCCACAGAAGATCATTTACCGACTTTTTTTTTTTTCTTTGTCATTGATATAACATATGTATTTCTTTCTTATGTTTCCCTTTTTTGCTGTTTTTATTTTTGTTTGATTATTATAAGAAACGTAATTAATAGTCTTCAATTATTAAATCTCATTTGTTATTCAATTTGAGACAAACTTCAAAACATATTAAATTGTACGATCTATTAAAACAAAAATTCATCTAGTACAAATTCATACTTCTTCTAGATTTTTGTATGTGCATTTTAAATAAATTATTATTCAAGGTCGCCACATAACCAACGTATATGTACATCTTATGAGTTAAATAATCAAATGGAAAGGCATTTATATAAGTTTTTTAAAGCTTGTTTTCCAATCCTTAAACAATTTCCATGTATATTTTGTGACTTTGTCACTATGTGCGTCACGTTTCGTTTTGAATAAATACCGTTTAAACCAAAATGCCAGCTGCATTGACAAGTGTTGATTTTCCATTCCAAATATTATTGGTGATCTATTGATTTTTTTTTCGATTTATTTGTTTCGTATAAATCGTAGTTTATGGGACGAAAACCAACGATTTAGAGTTCTGATGCGTAGGAATTAAACCACGAGGGCGTTAGCCCGAGTTGTTTAATAGCCACGCATCAGAACGTCAAAGAGTTACTTTTGGGCTGATAAACAACGATAATGCGAACATTATTTCGATTCTAACATGATTCGATATATATTTTGTAATTGGAACTACTTTTTACTATGCTCCGCTCAGAATCGGAACTTCTTGTTGTGTTGTTTATGGCTAGTTTACCAACGATAATTTTGTTCTTTGTCTATTGAACAATTTGCGAGTATCATGTTAAAAAATATCATTAATATTTTCGTCGAGGAATAATTACGGTTGGAAACGTGTACATGAAAGCGGTGTCCTGTCTGGCAAAAAAACATCCTACTTACCTTTTACGCAACTTGAAGAACATTTTTCTTTCGGACTTACTGTATATAAGGGATTTCAACAAAAAGTGAAACCCAGGAGAAATTTTGCGAGGTCAAAATGAAACTTCAGGAGTGGAAATACTGCATTACTACAGCTATAGTTTTTCTGCAAACTGATTAAATGCTTTGCGAATAGTAATTTGTATTAATTGAGATTAAAAATTGCCAAAAAACATCAACAGATGTATGATTTTAATATTGTTTTCTAGTTACATTACTGTTGGCAAGAGAAACAAATGCATTGGAATTATGCGATGCAGTTTATTTGCTAGAGTCAAACATGAATCAATTGCTTAATTATTGATTTCATCAAAAAGCCGACTTCTGCATCGATTGAAATCTCTGAATGTTTTAAATTGATCATATTTGTTTGTTACCTTCGGTTAACTTAATGAGCTAACAAACGTGTCTATGTACCAAGTTGTTTGTTCGATTGCGTTTCCTCTTTGTTAAACTATCTGTTCTTATTTACAATGGATACTGCATTTTCTGCAAGTCACAGACACATTGCACAGGTCTGGTTTGGATGACATTCAGCAATTTCCGTGGAACATCTCGTATATAACACTGGGTTTCACTTACACGTTTGGGCGGTTGAAACTGACGGAAGTTGAAGGTATTAAGCAAGACAGCTAATACACATGTTAGAACATTATTTTTGCATGTCCGATTGATCTAACTCCTACTAACTACTCTGCTTGCTTTATTTAAGACAGGTCTCCGATTGCCTGCACATAAATATTACACTACAAAAACGAAAAGTAAAACGAAATGGACACACAATTCAACAATTACGACGATTAAAGAGTGTATGTACGATCTTTCATATCAATTATTTTCAAAAATGCAGATAAAAGTGACCATAAACTTGAAAGCAAACAGAAAAACATTAAAATGACGAAGGAAATATTTCTATGTTGAATAAATCAAGTACTAGTGTCGATTTTTTGCATCGTTTATAAGCGTTGTGCAACCAAAACCAACTGTCAAGTCAACGTATATACAGTACATGTATTTGAGTTTCCGTACGTACAGACGAAAACTATTCGGTGATTAAAAAGCTGGCTTATTGTGCGTTTAAAAGCAATGCTTGTTCTTAACTTTTATTTCATTTTAAATAGAAATATATGTTAATTAACTTTATTTGGTTAAATGTATTATGCCACTATATATTTCGTAAGATCGTCCATACACACTTGAATACGAGTGACGGTTATCGTATTGAAATGTCAATGCGACGTACTGGGTCCAATTTTCTCGAATAAACGGCTTTAGTCGTTTATCAATTAAAACTATTACTTTACAACTGATGTAGAAACACATTTATTGTGTCTATTCGACATACAAATTTGTTTCAGCAAGTAACATGTATTTACAATATTATTTATGCACACTTTATTTCAATCAAAGAATATATAGCTTAAACAAATCCGTTTGCAACATATTTAAGAATTTGTTTTTTAAAATTCGAAACCTGGGGTTTTAAACCGCTTTAAATGCATGCCGAACCTCACAATTGACATATAATTAATCAATATATATGAAAATAACTATACATATTAGCCTGAATAACAAATAAATAAAGCCAAGTCATAATGCTTTTAAGCTAAAATCCAAGTCAAAGTCATGTACCATTCAAGCAATAATAAATGAATTATCTTCATGCAATAATAAATGTATGTACAGTTTGTGCAATATATTTTTCCTCACAATCACACTTTAGACTGAACAAGAGATAAAGGACTGCATAACATATTTTACATGTCTCTTCTAATTATAAAAAAGGTTATGCTTCCCCTAAGAGTACATAATCGCAGTATTAGTAAGCAGGTAATTGAGACGTAACACCGTCATCATCATCCGCAAGCAATGATTCCATACCTTGGTAGCATACAACCGGACATTATACCTTTGGTATTACCGTTAGAAGAAACATAAGCAAAACTGAAATCACAGACCATACGCGTTTGAAATAAATGCTATCCTAAAAGGTACATATTGAAATTAGAAAGAAAAATCTAGCATTTCACATTTCAATACCATCAAAATAATCAACAACGCCCTATTTTCTATCTAAAATAAAAAAATATATATATCAGAGTGGCAGACCTATATCCGGTCGGAAGGGGAAATTGTTCTAGAAACGGGCATCAATAACATCCGGCATTGAAATGAAATGGCTGTAGCAAGAAACGTCAAGCATAATGTTAACGTTACTAAATAGCTTAAACAGTCAGCCGTTATTTATATTCCCTATATCGTGTTCTTTTGAAAAGAGCAACGATCCAAAAACAACAAAGGCATGCTCGTGAGTCACATAAATAACACTTACCAGAATACTTAGTAGGATATATTCAATGCCATTAGCTAGATCTAATGTACGTGTTTAACATTTTGCAGAATACTTAGAAAGATATGTTCAATGCCATTAATTAGATCTATTGTACTTGTTTAACATTTTACGAAAGACAATAGACAAACATGTTCATTTTAATTTAACTGAAATATAGATGACAAAGAATTAAAATTGTAAACTACGCAATAAATATGTTTAATAATATTACCCAGCTTTGGGCAAAAAACACATTTCTGTGTTTCAGGTAATCCGTGAAATCAGTATTCGTCAGACTTTAGATCATTTTGAAATGTTTTTGACTGAAATGTTGTTTTTTTTAAAACCTCAATCCCGACACTACCTAACATTTTTGAGACCGTGGCCTGAAACACACAATTTTATTTTTGTTTGACCTTGGTAGGTTAGTTCCAGTTGAAGATACCTGGATTCTTTATATTTATTGATTCAATGGCAAAAAGGTTTGAAGACTATTCCTGACTTTCGAAAATGTAGAACGCCGAACTGAACTGGTACTTCTGTTGTTTCGTTTTTATTTAAAAGCGAAAATGCGTTTTTTTGTGTTAATGACGACTAGAAAAAATAAATATATATACAAGTCAAGTCAAAACTCTTTATTAATAATCAGAGGCTACCGGCCCAAAATATATATGATACCTTTACATAGCATTTATATATGTAAGTGAAGTGTCTACGTATACACAATTACAGTATCTTTTTACTGTTTTTTATCATACCACTATGCTGATATCGGCCTGATACAAAGGTGCCTGATATTTTTTTTTGTATCAGGTCACTAGCGTTTATATCATTCAATGTTTGGAGGTACGTCATATTATTCGGAATCAACTATAACGTCAACAGTTTCAGTAAAAATGAATCAGATTCAACAAAACAAACAATTTGATACCAAGAACAGATATAGTTTATTATTTTTAATCGTGATAAATAAAAAAAAAAGTTAATTTTTAAATATTCACATAAACCCGCACTTTGGTAGTGAGATGACGTCATCTATGGAACACAATAAATCATCCATACAAATATATTTCAATACATTCATAATAAATGCACTAAAAGTTACTACAAAGCATCAGTTTATGTTGAACCAAAAACATTATTACCAAAAACTGAACACACTATAGTCAAATACTGTCAATATTGACACGATCTTAGAAATGTCAATTTCAATACACAACTCCAAAATGGCGTCTCCAAACAATTCAGCGTTATGTGTTCTCCGATGAAATTGATCGTTGCAATCCATTTCAGTTCGCATTTTCAGTATTTTATGAATGAGCATGCGTGTAATCTATGTATTCGTAGTGAAAACAGTTCACTTATCATTACGATATGTTAATAATAAGGTATTATCCAGTCAACTTTTAGAAATCCATAACTACATGTACGTGAACGTGTAAAAGTCGGCTCAGCAAAATCAGCGCCGCCCTTAGTTTTTAAATATATAAAATTCAGCTCGTTCGGTGATATTTTACGAAAAATGTGGTATGATAAATAGAAAGACAGGTTACTGCCTGGTCTTGTGTAATATATCAGGTTCGGCACGAATAAAATAACGGCTCGGCAAGCCTCGCCGTTATATTATTCTAAGCCTGACCTGATATATTACACAAGACCAGGCAGTAAGTAACCTGTTATTCTCTGTATCTGTTAATTTCTTGTAGAAAATGATATACATCGAGTGTAAGTTTGCTTAACATATCAACATTTCTCGTTTTCATAATTTTATAAAAATCGAGCATTTTTGAACCACCAGATTACCAATTATACAGGAAATTGTTACGAGTTGCTTAATACTTTTGACAAATAAAGAAAGCATGATATTCATAATCAAGTAATGTCACATAATTATTAACTTGACAAAAAGTGCATACACGTTGTTTTCTAGGAACCTGGTGATGTATTCCAGTTTCAATAGTTCATTTATGGTTACAACATCGAAATCTGCAATATGCTCTTTTATATTTAAGCGGTATATCTAATCATAAACATCGTTCGACATTTAATATACATTGACCAGATCACTTGAGCATTATAAAAGCGATATAATCGTAGGCAAGAACAAACAGTGCGATCGTTTACAGTATTATAT
The DNA here is from genome assembly GCA_027627225.1 of Congeria kusceri. NCBI lineage: Eukaryota > Metazoa > Mollusca > Bivalvia > Myida > Dreissenidae > Congeria > Congeria kusceri. Next base: position 68,536,151 of record CM051030.1, read on the forward strand.
TCAACATCAGTATGTATTTGGTGTATTACCGCAGTATTTATATGGTGTATTACCGCAGTATTTATATGGTGTATTACCGTAAGTTCATCGCGCTCTCTCTTACAGCGATGTATCCTCTACATCACTATGCAAGGATGGGTGTTGTATTCACGCACCCTAAGTCACTGACATGTTTATTTATTCTATACAAATTATATATTATACATGATAATAATAGATGTAATTTTCTATACATGGGCGTGTTTTCTCTTTCCATAGCAGCTACGCCTATTGTTTTGCTATAATAGCATTGTAGGACCATATTTTTCACAAATCATATTTTTCACATCTGTGAAGAATGCCAAAAAACTGAGATCTTAATCTTCACACATCACATTCTTATTCTTCACAATTTCACATTTTTTTGTGATCGCATCAAGTTTTTAATATGCAATTAAGTCATATTCTTCTGCAATCCTCACGCATACCCCGTTTTAAAGACGTTCGCAACAACAACAAAAATAATTGGGTGAATTTCTCCTTTTGCTTCAGTTTTTCTTTATTGTATATAGGTTACAATATACTAATTTCATTTCTAATGCCCATTCAAAATAAATATTTTTAATAGTAAAAGTTCATAAAGCATATATTATAATCAAAAACACACCATGCAATGTATTTCCAACAAATTTAGTTCAGAAATGATCCATTAAATATCTTCATTCTATTGATACGTTGTTTATGTATATTAAAACGAAACAGGAAAAAGGCTACACATGTACTCTATATGAAACCCAATATTCCCCAAACAGTTTCGGTGAGCCATTCTTTTTATTAATGTTTTGGTGTAAATATACATTGGCGCATGTCTGTGAGAAATTTTAAGAACATCTGTCGTTTGGAACAAAATATGCATTTGATAAAAATGAAGTTTCAGAAAGCATTATTAGTTTCCATTTGACACACTTAAATGTCCAGTCAAATGTATTATTTAAGCAGTAAATGTAGGTAAAACGTTTTTATTATCAACATACACATGTATATTGCCAAACAAAGCATGTAAAAACATATCAGTTGAAAGAACCATAACCTTGTTTGAAAAATAACTATCCTATATACTTAAAACATTAATAAAAATCCAAACTGAAAAAGGGGCTTCGACAGGTACCGTATTCAAAACCCAATATTTCCGGAACAAAGTCGGTGACCAATATCTTTTTAGACTGTTTTAGTTTCAGTTTACAATGACGCATGTATGTGGGATCTTTTAACAAAATCTGTCGTTTGGAACAAAATATATTCGTATATTTGATAAATTATTGATGTTTTCACTGGCAAATTTAATGCAAAACTCACCTCGTTAAGCGTCCATTACGAGTCATTTGGTAAATGATAACTGAAGATAAAGCGCGTTTTATCATTAAACTGCACTTGTATATTACCAAACGAAACATTAAAAAAAAGATGCATTTAAAAATCTCAATCTTTGTTTGAATATAAACGCTTTATATAATTCAACATTCTAAGTAACAAAAACCGAAAAAAGGCTTCGACAGGTACCGTATTTAAAATTCAATATTTCCGGCAAAAGGCCGGTGACCCCTATTTTTTAAGACTGTTTTAGTTTTAGGATACATTGACGCATGTATGTGCCAAGTTTTAAGAAAATCTGTCGTTGGAAAAAAATTGAAGGAAATTGTTGCGAACGTCTTTAAACCAATCACATTCGTCACACTTCGTCACACTTAAAAATGTGAAAAATGAGATCCTATTCTTCACAGGTGTGTGAAAAATATGATTTGTGAAAAATATGATCCTATGTAGGACCATATTTTTCACTAATCATATTTTTCACACACCAGTAAAGAATAGGATCTCATTTGTCACATTTAAGTGTGAACAATGTGATTGGCACAAAACGGGGTATGCGTGAGGACCACAAAAATATGATTTCGTTGCATATCGAAAACTGGATGCGATCACAAACTTCACAGAAAATGTGAAGAATAAGACTGTGATATGTGAATAATAAGATCTCAATTTTCTCACCCGTGAAGAATGAGATAATATTTTTCACAGATGTGAAAAATATGATTTGTGAAAAATATGGTCCTACAAAGCTTCATAGTTACAATGCCACTATTTATTATTCAAAGAATGCGTGGTTATCATTTTAGTAACACTAACAAACATTCCAAATATGCATTTAATAGCTTGATATATATTGATCATAAAATTATTGTTCTTCCGTTTCCAGTACTAGTGACCTTATAAAGTTCTATGCCATCAAACATTACCGTTGGCCATTAAACATGGTTACCTCTCCAAATTTTATGAATATACATTGTATCTAAATGGTTTTTTAAATGATTTCTAAATGTTCCCATTATGTACCACCATTAAACGGTTTCATTTCGCCCCATTATGTCCAGCTCCAAAATACGTTTAGTTGTTAAACGGTAACCCTTCCACCGAGAAGATTGTGTTTTCGTTACCGTTGTTTTATTTGTTAGTCTGTTGGCCACTTTACGCAGACAGTTATAAAACATAAAATATTCTGGGAAGGTTAGAAACGGACAAATAAACAAATGATTTGATTTTGGTGGTGATCCCAAGAATGTCTGGGTGCATGATTTAAATGGGAGAAAATGGATTAGGCTATTGAGGTACACTATTACTTGAAAATTAAAATGTTAAATAGGTAACAAATCTTGTTAATTATAATTTAATAAATACAGCATTTAAAAAAAACTTATTTATTAAGCAGACTGCTCCCAGTTGTTCTGGTAAAAAGAAAATATACATGTAATAAACAACAGTGTCAGAAACATGGATACATTTATCACTATAGTCGAAAGCCAAACTCGACCTTATTCGATCTCTCGTTACCATTCGTTATGCCAATATTCTGTAGCGAATACAATATCATATTATAATAATCATGTCGCTCCCTGGGGAACGTACGTGCATGCAGTTAATGTAGACCTCATCCAATATTGCTATAACAGGAATATCAACAACAATATTTATTCAACGATAAAGCTTATACGAGCATATATAACCTACGGTACCTAACGAGAAAAAAAAATAGGAGTGTCGTCGGAAAACCTGGCTTAATGCATATGAGTAAAGTATCGTCCCGGAATAGCCTGTGCAGTCCGCACAGGCTTATCTAGGACCGCACTTTCCGCCTACAGTGGATTTATGTTTAGAAGAGTCTTCATTGTAGTGATGGGATGATTAATTATTTAGTCAAATAATCTTGACGAACAGAGGCATGACTTGACTCGACGATGACGATTTAAAAAAATTAATCGACGAAATTTGTACATGTCACTACTTTTGTAGGTCTAATACAATATACAATGCTATAAAACATTCCCTGATACGTGTAGATTGTCATTGCGCCCAATAAAGGGTTTTCATGATTTTATATGCATTTTAGCACGGATTGAAAAATACGTTATTACTGATCAATTTGTCATTTAAATTACATGTATTACCGACCAATTACTGCAATGTCAAAGGGCTGGGATGGTGGTTTGTTTAACACTACATTTTCTCTATTACGTACCTTTGTAGATATTTGTAAATATTAATAAATATTTAGTCTAATTAAGTCAAGCAGTTAAAATTTCATTTTTTTGTGTTTTGTACAACAGCGAATTTGCAAATTCAAACCTTCCTAAATCCAAGTGCAACAAAATTAATTAACAAACATTTAAATTGGTAAAAAATGATTGGACGAAATATTTCTACCGAACAATAAAAATCCACATATTAAGTCATGATTATTTGATTAATCAGTCACTTTTGACTCTGATTTATCAACTAATATTTTGAGGACTGATTCCAATCACTACCTCATTGAAACAGAAACTACCATAAAAGCGGTAAGTGTCGTCCTGGATCGGCCTGTGCGGACTGCACATGCATTTAGCCCGGTAAGAATTGAACTATGTTAGTACTATATGGTGAGACACAATTCAAATTGAATTAGGGGAAAATTAATTCACGTATGAACAAATAAAAACACATTGTACTGTTTAAGTTAATATGAAAGCATTGTTGTGCAGTTATTAAACGTTAGTACATGTATTACAATAAACTGAACTCAATTCAACTCAATTCGGATGCGGAAACGTTATTGAAAATATCAAGTTGTTGTCACGTGTTGTCACGTGTTGTCACGTGATTATGGCTGCTTGACTAAGGAGCTGTTTATATACTTCGGTACTGAATTCCAATAATTCACAAGAAAACCATTAAGCCACCAAAATGCGCGAAGTTTATTTATCAAAATGAAATTGAAATTTATTTATAATGTAACTTCATTGCCATTTAAATGTTTTGAGAGTAAGGAGACAAATTAGACGTTATTGAAGAAAGCAATTACAATACAATGTTACAAATGTAGTGCTATGATTTGTAACAAAATACGACTTATAATAAGTTCAGTCAGAATCTCAAACGCAATTCTCGAACTTATGATTTGGTAAATATAGGATCTGACACGAGTTGTGAATTTCCTGGACGAGTTTAATGTGGTATGAAATGACAACGAGTGTCAGATCTTTTTATCACATGCTTTTAAACGCAATAAAACCCTACTAATTTTGCCAAAATAAGTTGGTAAATCTTCAAAGTTGTGTACTGACGTGACGTCATTTCATTTCACCAAAATAAGGTCATGCGATTGGTTAGTCAAAGAATATGTATCCAATTAAAACGCTAAAAACGTTATCTTACACATGTGTAAGATAAAATATTCGTAATGGCTGTATTACACGGACAACAAGGTATAGCCTGTGATAAAACATTTTTTACACAAAGGCTCCGCATGGATCAGTAAACCCATTGAACTTACCTATATAAGAGATGAACCAGTTTCTTGACTCCTCTCAGTACAACATTCACTTAATGGTGTTATCTGAACTAAATGTCCTCTCAGAGCGTCAACAAGCGACAAAAAACAACAAAATAAACAAACGATCAACATAAAACATACACGCCCACTTCTGCGTCTAGCTGCAAGACTGAAAAAGTAATTACATATCGTTTGTTCCATCGTTCCTATATAAAACGCCTACACTTTTAATAAATGAACACATTTATACAAATTGCAAATGGATCAAAATTGATCACATGTTACCAAAACATTCGTTTTGTTTGATGTTTTGACTCATAAAATCGCTTCACGATGCCCATAATGGCGACACTGGCATATGAGAACTATACCTCATTGTGCTGTAGAGCAAATTACTGGAATCATGTCCAGAATTGTCTCGAATGATCGCAAAACAAATGACTGCCAACTACCCGCTTCCAACTCCCACGAGTTCCCTAGGGTGCACTTTCTTGTCTATGAACGCTGCTTTATGTTCCCATTGCACTTGGTCTGGGAATAAGAACAATGTTCCTGGTTACAAATTCCTAGAACAGCCACTTTTGGAAACGCCTTTTCGGTGTACCATTATTGCGTCAACGTGCCAATTTGATTGTTGTAACTGGATCAGTTGACTGAAAATTAGTAATTTGATATGAAACATTGAGCACCGTCGACGTATGTGCGGCTACTGTTGTAAAGATATTATTTCACAGGATATACGACAGTGGATTAAACATGCGTATGGCACTTCGCCTGTAAAATTAAGCACCAATCCTTACTATTTCACTCTTCGGAGAATCTCGAGGCGCCGTCATTTGGTGTATTCTTATGCCCGATATACACGTGCAGAACGTGTTTCTGGAGTGGCGATCGAATAATATCAGTTGAACTGGTGTGACTCTGACGTCAGGATGAGAAAATGTTGTTTTTCTTTTAATCAGTGAAGGGAATTACCTTTATGAATTGCTCTCAACATTTGTGATGCATTTCACATGTACAATTAAGCACCAATCTTTACTAATTCACTATTCGGCGAATCTCGAGGCGGCGTCATTAGTGTGTTCTTACGCTCGACATACACGTGCAGCACGTGCTTCTGGAGAGACGACGTAAGTCGGTAGGGCTGGTGTGACACAGACGTCAGAATGAGAAAGGGTATTTATTTTTAAATCAAGGAAGGGGAAAAACCTTTATGAATTGCTCTTTTCGAACTGGTGAGAGGTCTTTCTCAAATTAACCGTGGTGGTCAACGATATCTAGTGCTAAATTGTTCTATAGACAAAGAACAAAATTATCTTTGTTAAACTACCCAGTTTACAACGCAAAAAGTAGTTCCGATTCTGAGCGGAGCATAGTAAAATATAGTAAAATATAGTTCTCATAACAATTGCAAAATATTTGTCAAATCAAGTTAGAATCGAAATAATTTGTGCATAATCGCTGTTTATCGGCCAATAAACAACTCTTTGTTGCTCTGATGCGTGGCTAACGCCCTCGTGGTTTAATTACTACGCATCAGAAAAAGTAGTTTTCGATCATTAGATACGCATCAGAACTCCAACTCGTTCGTTATTAATGGATACAACGATAAATCGAAAATTATTTCTTAAACAAAAAAACACTGCAAAAAAGAAGAAAATATCTTAAAAATACAAGCGTATTAAAATAAATTCAGGTATATTGCAGAAACAAGATATTCTGTTAGTTTCGCTATTATCAACGTAAATATAATTAATTTATTTCTACACAAAAATCGCAACATAATCCTAATTAACGTTAAAATATAATACTTTGCTGTTGTTTTTTTTTTCTTTTAATTTTGGCTAATTCATTCTTATGCAAAATACTGCACCATTTTCAAAAAGTGCAAAGACAATTTGCAAAGAAACAGGCTAACACTGCATGCATGTTGACATTGTTACCGCCGAAAACTACACGTTTTACACGATAAACAGCAGTAACGTAACACCTAACGGAGAAATACTTTATGAATGGACTCAATGGAGAAGATTTTTATGTAACATAGCAGAGTACAATAAGCAAATTACTTTATTCTTATTTTGCTAAATTTTCATGCACTTTTAGTATCGTTTATCCGGCTAAGCAATTGCATAATAAAAGAACTTGTGATACATAAGATATGTGTTTAGCTTCGAAATGTTATATTAAAGATACTATGTCTAAGAAAAAAAAAGTTTCATATTGCAATATAAATGATTTTATATTATAGCAATGAAAAATACCCATGCATCTTAATTAAATAAGGTATAAATAATATGTTACATTATGAGAAAAAATACTTGGAATAAAATGAAACTCTAAGCGGGTATCGAACTCACGACTACAGAGACATATGAACAAATGACAAACGACAGCACTCTAACCAACTGCCCTATTCCGCTTTGTAAAATGAAGAGTGTTAACTACGCTCATACAAAAACGCTTTAACGTCCGCAGAAGCCCGAAAAATGGGTTAACGCATAACACAAAAGGGTCTCTGCGGACGTAACCGAAAAAGGGTTTATTGTCACTATTATAGCATAATATCTACATCTAGAGTAATAAAACCGAAACAAATTGTGTAATTTAGTATAAAATCGTGCTTTTTATAGTATGGAGTAACCCAAAATCGCGCACCTGTTTTTACGTTTTTAGACTGTTGGCAACGGTCTTTTGGGAGGGTAATTTCCAGAACCAGTTATCGTGGGATTACTTTTCTGCAGGCCACGAGTCAGTAAATCGAAACCAGAAAGCGTCTTTCATGTCTTTTTTTTACCTTTTTTTTTTTAAGATAATGTATGCCATTTGTATTTTGATTATTATTATTCTTTATGCACTTTTAACCATTGACTGGAACTTGACGACTTACAAAACTTATATTTATTGATTGAAATTAGTATATTGTAACCTTTATAAAGAAATAATGAAGCAAAAGGAGAAATTAACCCAATTATTTTATTTTTGTTGCGAACGTCTTTAAATATATAATATACATTACTGACATAACAAACTATAGCTATAAAAATTGACAACATTTAGAACCCATCACTACATAATATACATGTACATATACATAGAATCTAAGGAAAATTATCAAACATAACAACTTTTCGTGTATGTATGATCATGGGCACATGAATATCAACAACATTAACAATATCTCCACAATAACATAACTAATCGTTACACTGTCTGGCATGATGCTTAACATCCCATCTGCTGTCGCAACTTCTGTCTGTAGCGGTTTACCATTCTCACTAAGTTTTGGAACTCCCGGGGAGACGACCTGTGTTGCATTTCAAGTAGCGTAGCCGATACTATTTCCCGAGCGGTGCGGTATACCGGTATGCCGTTTCTTGTCACCATCCTCGTATCTGACGCACCTGGAGGTCATGGTGTCTTCGCATGATCTGCCGGTTGAAGCCGGACTGTCTTCGCAGGATCAGAGGGTTGAGGACGGACTGTCTTCCCGTGATCAGCGGGTTGAGGACAGACTGTCTTCGCATGATCAGAGGGTTGAAGCCGGACTGTCTTCGTAGGATCAGAGGGTTGAGGACGGACTGTCTTCGCAGGATCAGCGGGTTGAGGACAGACTGTCTTCGCAGGATCAGCGGGTTGAGGACAGACTGTCTTCGTAGGATCAGAGGGTTGAGGACAGACTGTCTTCGCAGGATCAGCTGGTTGAGGACAGACTGTCTTCGTAGGATCAGAGGGTTGAGGCCGGACTGTCATCGTAGGATCAGAGGGTTGAGGACGGACTGTCTTCGCAGGATCAGCGGGTTGAGGACAGACTGTCTTCGCAGGATCAGAGGGTTGAGGCCGGACTATCTTCCCATGATCAGCGGGTTGAGGACAGACTGTCTTCGCAGGATCAGAGGGTTGAGGACAGACTGTCTTCGCAGGATCAGCGGGTTGAGGGCGGACTGTCTTTGCAGGGTCTGCGGGTTAAGGACAGACTGTCATCGTAGGATCAGAGGGTTGAGGACGGACTGTCTTCCCATGATCAGCGGGTTGAGGACAGACTATCTTCGCAGGATCAGAGGGTTGAGGCCGGACTATCTTCCCATGATCAGCGGGTTGAGGACAGACTGTCTTCGCAGGATCAGAGGGTTGAGGACAGACTGTCTTCGCAGGATCAGCGGGTTGAGGGCGGACTGTCTTTGCAGGGTCTGCGGGTTAAGGACAGACTGTCATCGTAGGATCAGAGGGTTGAGGACGGACTGTCTTCCCATGATCAGCGGGTTGAGGACAGACTATCTTCGCAGGATCAGAGGGTTGAGGCCGGACTGTCTTCGCAATATCAGCGGGTTAAGGGCGGACTGTCTTTGCAGGATCAGAGGGTTGAGGACAGACTGTCTTCGCAGGATCAGAGGGTTGAGGCCGGGCTGTCTTTGCAGGATCAGAGGGTTGAGGCCGGACTGTCTTCCCATGATCAGCGGGTTCAGGACAGACTGTCTTCGCAGGATCAGAGGGTTGAGGACAGACTGTCTTCACAGGATCAGCGGGTTGAGGGCGGACTGTCTTTGCAGGATCAGCGGGTTAAGGACAGACTGTCATCGTAGGATCAGAGAGTTGAGGACGGACTGTCTTCCAATGATCAGCGGGTTGAGGACAGACTGTCTTCGCAGGATCAAAGGGTTGAGGCCGGACTGTCTTCGCAGGATCAGAGGGTTGAGGGCGGACTGTCTTCCTATGATCAGCGGGTTGAGGACAGACTGTCTTCCCATGATCAGCGGGTTAAGGGCGGACTGTCTTCGCAGGATCAGCGGGTTGAGGGCGGACTGTCTTCGCAGGATCAGCTGGTTAAGGCCAGACTGTCTTCGCATGATCAGCGGGTTGAGGACAGACTGTCTTCCCATGATCAGCGGGTTAAGGCCGGACTGTCTTCGCAGGATCAGCGGGTTGAGGACGGACTGTCTTCGCAGGATCAGCGGGTTAAGGGCGGACTGTCTTCGTAGGATCAGAGGGTTGAGGCCGGACTGTCTTCGTAGGATCAGAGGGTTTAGGCCGGGCTGTCTTTGCAGGATCAGAGGGTTGAGGCCGGACTGTCTTCGTAGGATCAGAGGGTTGAGGCCGGGCTGTCTTCGCAGGATCAGAGGGCTGAGGTCGGACTGTCTTTGCAGGATCAGAGTGTTGAGGTCAGGCTGTCTTCGTAGGATCAGAGGGTTTAGGACGGACTGTCTTCGTAGGGTCAGCTGGTTGAAGCCGGGCTGTCTTCGTAGAATCAGCGGGTTGAGACCGGGCTGTCTTCGCAGGATCAGCGGGCTGACTAAAATCAGAATGTCTGCCATCGGGCTTAGAAGATTGCAGTCTCAACTTCTGCTTGTGGCGATTCACAATCCTCACCAATTTGTCGAACTTTTGAGGAGGTACACTTTTTTTGCAGTACACTAAGCTCAGCTACTACAATTTCCCGTTCGGAGCGTTGTGGGTCCTTTTCTGCCGCCATCTTCGCCTGTGACGCAACTTGCAGCTGGCTGAATTCGCAGGATCACACAGATGACTATGTCTAACGCAGCTTCTAACAAACGTAGCGCCATACTGTTTCACCCATGCCGGACAGTTGTTGGTCTTTGTTCGAACACTGCACCTCCAGTGGACGTAGCTGCTTCGCTCGTTTTCCCGCTTAACAATGAAGCTGTGACCATCGCTTGATACCAACAGACGCGCGCCCCTTCTAGACCCCTTCTTGATCTCTTCGTACTGAACGTCCTCGTATGAAGCCTGCGGGCCGTCTCGTTCGCTTTCTGGTATTATCAAAATCATTATCATAATCATAGTCATTAAAATTAAAATCATCATCATCTCGGTGCATTATACCACATCCATAATTATACGTTGTATAATAGTGTATTTTATATCGGCCAATTGTAATATGCATACAGTCAAAGTAATACACCTGTATGAATACCCTATTTATATTGAAATTGTAACGTATTAATTAAATATCTTAATTTGCTTCTATATATAAATAATTTTATCATATGTATGTGGCGCATAACTCAAAAGATATATTATTTTATGCTATGGATTATGGGGCGGAGGTCTTCATTTACAAAATAACGTGTTTCGTTCTGTTCTGTTCTTTACACTCGTATTAATATTGCTTTGTAGCATTTTCGCTTTTATTTAGCATAATAAGATGAAATTGTATTTTAAGTTTTTATTCATAAACACATTTAATTTTGCATGATATAAGGCACAAACACATTTAATTTTGCATGATATAAGGCAAAAAATAAATTATGTATTTCGGGCAACTCGACCATAACTAGCGACCCCCCCCCCCCCCGCCCCCCCAACCCGATCCTAAAGGATTTGGCGACGATTGTTTTAGATAACTTTCAATGTTTTTGACCGAAATGTGTCTTTAATAAAGAATTAAAAAAAACTCAATCCCGACCCTACCAAACTTTGTTGAGACGATTGCCCGAAACACCAGTGTAATACTTACAGATTGTTCAGAGGCCTCGAAACTGCTGGCTCTATTCTGAATGATCGCTCGTGGACTTGCACAGGGTCTTCATCGTGTCGACTCACTACATACGTCAGATTGGGTTCTGTTTTTCGTTTGACTTCGTCAATGGGTAGAAAGTGTGTTTTCTAGTACTACAATGTATGAATGACCGATTTGCATTTTTCCTTGTTTATATACCCTGTATCACTTAGTTGTTTTTTACTTATGTGTTGCTACTTTGTCGCACATTTTTGTTGTTTTACACGTATTAAGATATTTGTTTAACACTCAATAACACTTTGTTTCCACAACACACTTTCATTCTTTAATTAGCGGTCTGTTAATTAATAAATTTAGTTTAATTAATGTAATTGGTCGTTTTTGAAGTTAATGTATTATAATTATTATAAGACTTTATAATTACTATAGTGAGTGTTATGTTAATAGCATTTGTTCTTAATTTATTATATTATTGTATATTATTTTTGTATTGTTTAGACCAATGCTACACTATACACTATACACTATACGATATACACTATACACTATACGCGGTACACGGTACACTATACACTGTACACTGTACACTTTACACTATACACTATACACTATACGATATAATAATGAACTTATAAACCTTCATATTTGTTATATAATCTTATATCAGCTATGAGAAGCTAAATTACTCGCGGTTATTGAAAATAAATAAAAACAGTTATTTGTTAAATACATTTTATTTATCTATTTTGTAAGGCACGTGCTAACCAATGAGAAAACGTGAACCAACTGCCATATTTTCCAAACGGATGTCGGGAATCAATAATTAACAATTCCCTATTCACGACCTCCATTTTTAAAATATGATAGTTAGCACGTGCATTCGTGCACGCGTGATAGTTATCACGTGCTCACGTAATAATTTATACTCTCATGTCCCCTCTTTGCCGCCGTACAAATGCCCCTCTGTGCCATCATTCATAGACCATATAAATATTGTCATAGAACATAATTAAATAGTATAAACAATTATTTATTTAAGAATCAATCTTTTTTGTTATCAAAATTTCTTTTCTGAGTTTGAATGAATAATATTGATTAATTAAACAAATATTGAAAATTATTGAATAATTATTTTTTATTGAACAAAGATTTTGTTTTTAGATCACACATATATTGTTAGTGAATACATTTCAACGTTGACATACAATATTGCAACTTTCGCACGCCATGTATTGAGTACTGCATTTTTATACGTATATTAAGAAGAACTTTTTCATAAAGTTAAAAATGTATTTTTTGAAATAAGCCATTAACCCTCTAAACTTGACACGGTAAACTTGACACAGTAAACTTGACACAGTAAACTTGACACAGTAAACTTGACACGGTAAACTGGACACAGTAAACTTGACACAGTAAACTTGACACAGTAAACTGGACACAGTAAACTTGACACAGTAAACTTGACACGGTAAAGCGTTTGAACTAAAGTTAGTATAGCGCTAGACTGTCAATCCGGGGATCGTGAGTTCGAGCCCCAGTCTGACCACATAAATTGTGTGGGGATTGGTCGTGAAATTATTTCTACGGCCATTCTCCCCCTACCTCTGATTCAAGTACGGCTTTAAATTTCATTTGACGTAATACAATTTTGTCACGTTTTATTTTATTGTTTGAGTTTGCTTTTTTTGTTGTCACTGACTCACTGTTAGAGCAGAACCAAACGAATGTATTCAAGGAATTGATCCTCGGTGAGAGATTTGACAGAACTGTGTGTGACACGAGTTAACAAAGTCTGAGAAAAAAAATCATAATATAATTTAGGTCGTGTTCATTTGGCGTGTGCACTTCAGATTTGTGGGTATCTTATACATGTATAATTATAGTATGCACATGTCGATAAAAATATCTCGTTCCCACGAAATAATATGTCGTTACCACGAGTTAATTATCTCGTTCCCACAACTTAATGTGTCGTTCACACGAGTTATTTATGTCGTTCCAACGAGAAAAGATCTCGTTTCCTGGGCTTAATTTGTCGTTACCACGAGTTAATTATCTTGTTGCCACGACTTAATACGTCGTTCCCACGATTTATTTATGTCGTTCCGACGAGAAAAGCTCTCGTTCCCACGACTTAATATGTCGTTAGCACGAGTTAATTATCTCGTTCCCACGACTTAATATGTCGTGGGAACGACATAAATTTACAAAAATGCACACGTCCCATCTATGCACATGTCCCATCTATGTACATGTCACATCTATGCCACCGTAGAATAGCGCTGTTGGTAAGAGCGCTGTCCATTTTTATTGACGGAACACGTCGTCGTTTTTTTTATTTATTATTATAAAACAACTCTCAGAATGTTGTAAGGTATTCGCGCTTTGTTTATTGTATACGCCGTTGTATTGATTATTTGAACAGCATACTAACATTAACATTGCCGAAGGAGATCACTTTTCGTAGAGAAAGCCGCTTTAATAATTCAACACTAACCTCGTTGCATGAAAGGATTTCGACATTACTTTTTCCCGAACTCATACTGTGGTACCATTTTCGTTACCATGACGTCAATATCATGTATAATTCTAAATAATTATATGAATATACGGAAATGGGTATGACGATCACATGCACATATCGCTTTCTATGAAAATACGTAAACATGGTAAAGATCTGGGCCCAGTTGCTCAAAACTTTAACGGACAATTAAGCTAACAGCCTGTTAACTACACATGTAAATGTAATTTATATTACAAGCAACTTGTTTGTCAAAAATATGAAAAGTGTTCGAGTGAAAAAATTTATTTAGAATAAACTTACAGTTTAAAAGTGTTACGTTTAATTGACATAAATAACTTAATCCAAATTTTAACGGTTGTTAGCTTAATTGTCCGTTAAAGTTTTGAGCAACTGGGCCCAGACACTGAAATTGGCTTGATAGCCTATATTTAGCTCATGACACACGGTCACGTTACACTCTGCCCCACCCAACAGAACTGGTTTCAACGCCTGTTACACTCGTTATCTTACATTCTGTCTAGAATCTGTTACACTCGTTATCTTACATTCTGTCTAGAATCTGTTACACTCGTTATCTTACATTCTGTATAGAATCTGTTACACTCGTTATCTTACATTCTGTCTAGAATCTGTTACACTCGTTATCTTACATTCTGTCTAGAATCTGTTACACTCGTTATCTTACATTCTGTCTAGAATCTGTTACACTCGTTATCTTACATTCTGTATAGAATCTGTTACACTCGTTATCTTACATTCTGTATAGAATCTGTTACACTCGTTATCTTATTACATTCTGTATAGAATTACTAGTCTATTTTTGTAAATTACCGTATATTACCGTTAAAAAAAAAGAAACTAATTGACAGTACTTGGTGCGAAGTTCAAGGGTGGTTGACTGTTCTGTTAATTAATAGTTCTAATTTCTTTGCAATAAGTATGTGGAAAAAAAACACGTTTTATTTATTTTCTGTGAAACCATGTAAGAAATCCAGCACTAGTTCGCCTTAATAATATTAAAATCTCGCCTTTATAACTATTTTTGTAACAATACTAGGTGCAGCGACTGTAGATCTAATATAATTCATATTGTGTTAGCCCGTTAGCACGTCGACTGGAAGTAGAAGGTAGATGGCACATGCCTAAAAACGCCGTAAGAAAACAGTAACATCGTAACCTTCTGGAAAATAAATTCTATTTTTATGCCCCCACCATCAATGACGAAGGTGGGCATATAGAGTTGGCCATGTCCGTCGGTACGTACGTATGTACGTATGTATGTACGAATGTACGCATGTTCGGATTCTTGTCCGGTTCATAACTTTGTCCAGCACTGTCCCAAATAACTAGGCAAAAGTGATAAGAAATAAGAGACAGTGTGTCTCTAGGTCCAAGGTTAAGGTCACATTAAAGACTAAAAGGTCAAAGGTCAAACACAAGAATTGAAACTATGGACTCTGTCCGCAGCAAAATTCTGTTCAGCATGGAAAGAGTTTTAAATAACTTGGCAGAAGCGAGAAGTATTGAGAGACGGTGTGTCACGTCAAGGTCAAGGTCACACTTACAGGGCAGAGCTCAGATATAAGAATTAAAGCCATTGATTTCTTCCGGAGCATACTCTTGTCCGGTATGGAATGATTTTCAAATTACTTGACAGAAGTGATAAGCATTGTGAGACGGCATGTTGCACGCACGAATCAACTTCCCAGATTAAGAGAATACATTAGCATATATAAGTACAATATAAAAGAAAGCATTTGTATGCATATAGACAAAGTGGCGCCATGCAGAAACGGCTGCATATGTGAGGGCATCCGTGGCCACATTTCAAGTTTACTTGAATGTCCTGTATTTAATAATTTTATTAAACAATATACAAAATATACATGGAAGCATGTCAAATCTTGAAATCTTGCCACACATATTGAAAGCATTCGAATTAAGAAGCGAATTATATTGCAAATAGTTTTTTCCGTATATGAAGTTTTTTTTTTCTTTAAATGTGGTCGTTTTTTTCATATTATGAACAGTAATTATGAGAAATTGCAGATTTTGACGTATTTGTTCTCTACAACATAACAAGTATCTATTTTTAAGTTTAATATGTTTTGTTAAATATATGTTCACTTATTTATAAAAACATGTAATACTTGTATTTTGTTTAGCAATAACAAATATTATTGTCATATGTATAGACCTTTGCGTCGTTTGCGTCTTTGATCATATTAATAATATTGTTGTAAATCATGTGAATGAATGGCGGTAAAGCTTAATATTCGAAATAAAACTCAAAACTCAAATGCGTAAAAGAATAAATAATATTGTTGTAAATGATGTGAATTCATGGCGGTAAAGCTTAATATATTCGAAATCAAACTCAAAACTCATATGCGTAAAAGAATTAATAATATTGTTGTAAATCATGTGAACTTATGGCTGTAAAACTTATATATTCGAAATAAAACTGAAAACTCACGTGCGCAATAGAATGACAAAATACTTAGACTTGTGACATGGTATAATATATAATGTCAATAAGTACAGTGCTCAATATAAAATAAAATGTAACTATTGTACCATCGCCAAATGCCTATACAAAGAAAATGCCTTTTGTACAATACATAGTCGGAAATGAACACACCAGTTATCTACTTATGTCGTTGTCAATCAGTGTGAAATAATAATGTTTTAGTAATGAGGGCTTAATGGGCGATAAATATCGCAGTAATGGCATTACATGGATTGTCACAATGCTCTGGCATCCCCCAAAGACACTTACTAGGCAGGCTAGAGCGAAGAACGGGTAATTTCAGCAAGAATTAAGCTTTTTCTATCTAATTATTCGCCATAAACATGAATGCCAGCATTACACTTACATACTTTGCCATCTGTACACCGATTTGAATCCATATGTGCCACATTTATTGACAATTATTGCAGACTCATATATACGAGAACATATAGTGTCGTTTACTGCGCAAACAAATAAAGACAGAAGCCGTAGTCGCTTTTCTAAAATAGTTATTAATTTCTGAATGCAATGAAATCGTGCTTTATTACATATAGTTTCAATTTCATAAATTGTATTCGACTTTTAAACATTAAATATGGAAAATGGAAATGTGATCAACATACAGACACAACATAATCATTTTAACGGGAGAAGTGTGCACCATATGCCAAATCAGCACAGTGTTTAATCCGAGAGTGTACCTTTGACTTAAAAGGTACAAAAGCGTCTTGCAGGAACAGTAATACACATTTGAGGCGTGTCGTGGGAAAACCGGTCTTAATGTATGTGCGTAAAGTGTCGTTCCGGATTAGCCTGTGCAGTCCGCAAAGGCTAATCCAGGACGGCACTTTCCGCCTACAGTGGATTTATGTTTAGAAGATACTTCCTTGAAGCAGAAAATACCATAAAAGCGGAAACAAGAGGCCCAGGATGACCAGAAGCACTACTGGTTCCATGGCTAATGTATTGACCAAAAGCATCACTTAAACAATTTCTAACAAGACCATAAGGGATGGGTACAAACCAAATATCAAAGACTTAGGTCTTTGTAGTTTTATGTAGCTGTGGACAAGAATATTTTTTAAAGCTTTTCGCTACTTAAATCCGTATAACAAAGTTCATAATTTAGCCAAATGTAACATATTTGGCATATACGGTAAAGATACGTACCAAACTCAAATACCTAGACCCTGTAGTTTCAGACAAGATGATTGTTAGGGTTTTTTCTATTAAAGCCTTGTAGGACCATATTTTTCACAAATAATATTTTTCACATCTGTGAAAAATAGGCTCTCATTCTTCAAAGGTGTGAAAGTTGAGATCGTATTCTTCACATTTTCTGTGAAGTTTGTGATTGCATCAAGTTTTTGTTATGCAATAAAATCATATTCTTCTGTGATCTTCGCGTATACCCCTTTTTAGGCCAATCTTCGAACTTAAAAATGTGACAAATGAGATCCTATTCTTCACATGTGTGTGAAAAATATGATTTGTGAAAAATATGGTACAACAAAGCCTATTTATAAAATAATGGTCCCCGGGGCGGGGACATTGTTTAGCCCAGGGACATTTTAAGCAATATTGGTAAAGGACCATAAGGTAACACTACATACCAAATATAAAACCGTAGGCCTTGTACAAATTTTGAAGGTTTCCCGACATATCGATATAAATAATTTGAGCCCCGAGTTGGGGCCAATTTTAGCAAAGGAGCACCATTTTTATAATTTTGGTAAAGAACCATAAGGCAATGCTACACACTAAATATTAAAGGCCTCGGTAGTTTCAGAAAAAAAATTCAAAATGTTATTTCTATTAAAGTACATGTAAATAAAAATTCAGCCCCGTGGCGAGGACCATTTTTTAGCCCAGACGGACGATTTTTACAATTTTGGTAAAGGACCATAAGGCAATGTTACATACCAAATACTAGTATCAAAGGTCCAGACTTTGTAGTTTGAAACGAGAAGAATTTTTAAGTTTATTTTTCCTGTAAAAATACACGTCAAACAAATTGAGCAATGGGGCGGGGCTATTTTTAACCCAGGAGCATCATTTTAACAATTTTGGTACAGGAACATAAGGCGATGCTACATACCAAATATTGAGCGTATACCTTGTAGTTTCAGACAAAAATATTTTTAAAGATTTGTTAACAAACAAAATATTTTGAGCTTGTGTGACCTAAATATGCAAAAGACCGAAACCATTTGAACAAATTCAAATCTATATTACCCATGGATGGTTTCTGTGTAATTTGGTTGAATTCATTCTACCCAGTAGTATATGAGGAGATATTTAAAGTGTTAACGGACGCAGGAACGCACGAACACATGACGGACGAAACACCATCGCATAAGCTCCCTGTCATTTGGCCAAAAAAATGAAGCTAAAAATGAAGGTTTATATCATATATAGAATATGACACGAGTTGTCATTTCAAACGTTATTTTATCAAACGAGTTCATTACTAACGAATTTCATGGACGAGTTTAATAAAATATGGAATGAAAAGACAACGTGTGTCAGATCTTTTTTATCACATGCTTTTAAACGAAAAAAAAAACTTATAATTTAACAAAATATGTTGATAAATCCTAAAAGTTGTGTACTGATGTGATGTCATTTTATGTTGACGACGTCATTTCACCAAAATAACGTCAGTCAAAGAATATGACGATTGGTCAGTCAAAGAATATGCAGCCAATGAAAACGCTCAAAATGTTATCTTACACGTGTGTAAGATAAACATATTCGTAATGGCTGTATTACACGGAAAACAAGGTATAGCATGTGATAAATACAGGATCTGACACGTGTTGTCATTTCATACAATATTTTATTAAACGAGTTCAAGACTTTTGTTAGTAAGCGACCCTTTGACGAGCTCACTAACTAATTTCCTGTACGAGTTTAATAAAATATGGTATGAAATGACAACGAGTGTCAGATCTTTTTTATCAATTGCTTTTAAACGAAAAAAGTCTAATTTTACCAGAACATGTTGATAAATCCTAAAAGTTGTTTATTGGCATGACGTCATATTATGTTGACGACGTCAGTTCACCAAAATAACGTCATGCGATTGGTCAGTCAAAGAATATGTAGCCGATGAAAACGCTCAAAATGTTATCTTATAACATGTGTAAGATAGAAATATTCGTAATGGTTGTATTACAAGGGAGACAAGGTATAGCATGTGATAAAAAACTGTTTTGCAATGAGACATACTGAATAAAAAGGACATGTGAACCGGAAAGGGAGATTGTTCTTCAGAATAGACACCATTGCTTTTGAGTCGACCGATTTTAAATGCGCACATAAATCACGGGATATAATTATGAGTTCTTATGCAAAGCTGCTGAGCCAATCGTTTTCTTTTTTTGTATTATTCAGTTTTTAATAAAATGATATCCAACAGTTTTGGAAGTACATATAACAAGAGACTCAGGAGGGCCAGACGCTCCACCGGATCCAGGACAGGGCTATTGTTGTTAGACCAGAAGGAACACTTTTACACGTTTCTAACAGGACCATAAGTCGAGGCTAAATACCAAAAATAAAAGGCTTAGGTCTTTTGAAATTTTATTAGTTTTGAACAAGAAGATTTTTGAAGGATTTACCAATTTAAATTTAAGTTTACAAAAACAATTAGCCATTGGACACAAATTTAACAACTTTATATAAAGATCGTAAAACGAGGCTACATAAAAAAAAAAAAAAAGCCTAGCCCTCTAGTACGTACAAGAAATTTTTAAGTTTAGATGACAATAAAACTTGTTAACAAAAACTATTTTTAGCTCCTAAATCCTCCAAATTATACAATGGACAGGAACCATATGAAAAAAAATCAAAGCCTGGCATCCTCCAAAGCTAGTTGCATATGTGTTATTCTACATCGGTGAATTTCAGGAAGACCGAGCTTAATGCATGTGCGAGAAGTGTTGTACGGGATTAGCGTGCGCTAACACATACTGTACGGGATTAGCGTGCGCTAACACATACTGTACGGGATTAGCGTGCGCTAACACATACTGTACGGGATTAGCGTGCGCTAACACATTCGTGAACATTTTTTCCTTCGTTTTCAATAGCATAGTGTGATCGTAATTCGCTTATCAGGTAAAGAAAATGAATGATCACGAAAGCTATTTTAGTATTCATTAAACATGTATAGTATTATGTATACAGAGCCAGCTTGACAAATTCTCTTATAAACGAAACATGCAAGGTTTCAGCCAAAAAGTTTGCAAAACTCGTTCGGGCTTCAATGTCGGTTCGTTTGTTACTTTCCTCATGACTGTCTCTGCCGATGTCCAATGACGCTGGAAGATATTCGGAATTAACATTGAATGGGACATAATTCATATCAAGAAATACTTCTAGATTTATAATTGAGTTAAACTAGCTTTTGCTTTAAGGTTGGAAGTGGCGGTGTCCATATGCGTAGAAACCAAGTCTTGGGCGATAGAAAATTGTGCGCTCAGGAAAAAAAAAAAAACATACTTGGCTGTCAGCGTTAGTGCTGCTCATGATTTCCACAATCTTGTCTGGCGGCTATGTCCGTGAGGTAAAACGTGTGCCATAAAAATGAAAAATCAAGTACATAGAGTTTATTTTAACATACATCGAGGCAAAAATGCCCATGAGTACACATGTAGTTCAAATATAATATTCAAAAAGCACATGTTGATGAACACAATTTGAGTAAAACAGTAATATGTCAGATTGGTGCATCATATAAAGAATATGATATTAATACACATCCCTCCTATATGTTGGCATCATTTAAACAGCAGCAAAGATACGTACACTTTCAAACAAAAATACATATACATGTATCATGTCAAGCTTTCGTGCTGCTCATGAATTTCACAATCTTGACCCTGACACTTTCCGCGTGATGGGAGATACAAAGGGTTGGAGAAAAGCTGCGGTCAACCACATGCACGATCTACGAACTTTTTCTTTTCATCGAGATGCTATGATTATGACTTCTGAAATGGTTTATTACCCCTTGAGACTCCCATATACATATCATTGGTAAATAAGGAATGTTCGATGATTTATAGACGGGTGGGAGGTGTTGCCCCCGGTCATGCAGACGACTTTACGACCAATGAGAGACTATGAAAATAGAAATGGAAACTGTTGCATAAGTTATACACATCAGCGTCTTCTAAACTTATGTTCGCCTTTACGGACATGCATAATGTGAGTGCCATAAGTGGGATTAGAAACACCAACGCAGCTCATGATAATAGAAACACGTCATACTGGTATACAAAAGGGACCGAATTAAGGTACAGCACTGATATTACGCAAATTGCGGCTGTTTACTTCGCTCATCCCATTCCCATTAATGTATCGAAATACAGCAACGATGATAAAATTTGGCTCACCGAAAGCTGGAAGTCGACACAATTACGAATAATCTGCGTATTATTAGTAATTCATCGAAACCTACCGTTCCTTATAAGCATTGTGCTTGAACAATGCGCTGATTGGACTACAATGGGAATTAAATGTACATGTCAGCACGAAATTGAAGCTTGAACTTACCCAATCACGTTTGTACCAAATGATAGAATGACGCAACAACAAATCCATACGGACAATCTGAATAAAACCAGTCCCTAACATACATTACGCATTAGAATATGAGGACAAGCAATAGAGCCTCGTTTTCATGGTATTGAAAGTGGAAGTAGACATGTGTAGTTCGAAAATCGACAAGAATAAGTTTAAACCTTTTTTATTTTAGCTCGATTGCATCGAAAGCATTTGGCTTATAGTGACAGTCTCGAGTCCGTTTCCTGGGAAGAACCAGTACTTCGTGTCTTTTGAAAGATCTTGAGAACGCTGCCTGAGTGGGGATCGAATCCGGGACCTCCCGGTCGCAAGGCGGACAACATATCCACTACACCATTGCGACATCGAACAAATTAAATTTGACAAGTATTCAATTGCATGTTCACAATTCAGACATCATGACAGCACATTGTTTATGTCGCCAGGTGTTGATTTCTCATTGACTTGATCACTACCGTCATGAGAATATATGTTAGTCCACAGTGGCTGTCAGCCAGCAAATCACAGGCAAGAATAGCCGTTTATTCAATCCCATGGTAAACGGCTATATTCTTGCCTAAGTAACCCACATGGCCCCGTGCGCTGTCTGTAGCTACGGTTCGTTGTAGTTAAGTCAACAAAAGGCCAACTAAATTAGGCCATGGGTTTGTGTACTCTGTTGTATGGGATTTTCGTCCGAAAATATCATTCATTTGTAAATTAAATATAATGCATATTTATAAACTAGTTTACATTATGCATATTTCCTTTTATATCGTCACCAGTTTTGAATATTTGTTAAATTTAATACTGTTATGAGGTCTTCAAAGATATATAACCCTTCAATTTCATATAAAATGCAAATATAATGAAAATTAATAATCAAATATAGTTTGAATTATTATTATTGGGTTGTAAAAGGGGCACAAATATATATATGGTTGGTATAAGGAAAACAACTTTATTTTGCAATTATACGCAAAATGTAAACACATTTTCAAACAAGTTGTTTCGCTATGTTTTTGTAATTATTTTTAATATGTCAAAGTTATTTTTTGTGTATCATGTGACTTATTTTTTAAAATAATATTTCACTCCATTTGATTGCTATCGTAGATTTATTATGTTATCTGATTATGACACTTTCTTCTCTTTATTATGATTGTAAAAGTACTATTCCGTTAATTTGGGATAGTGTTTGCGAGTACTTTTTTTTAACGGTAATTTTGCTGTACCAAAATGATCGATAATAATTAGAAACCCAAAGTAGACTACGCGAATGTCTTCAAGCCACTCGATCTTTTAATTATTTCTTTTTTGAGGTATGTCCTAGTAAAAAAAAAAAAATTCTGTTTAGGAAATCTGTGAAAATTTCATATTACTGGCATTTGCAGTACCATATCTATATTTGCTATAGATATAAGATCATTTAATACAATGTAACATCATTTCTTAAACTATTGTGTTGTCTGTAATCTAATACATGATGATTTGAAGCATAGACAACTTCAAATTTTGAAATAAGAAAAATGTGATTATACTAGTATGCATTAAAAATAGCAACACATTTAATGTTTTTACTCCCATGAAGTGTTAAATGCTAGTTATATAAGTGTAAATTTACCTGATATATGTCTAGTGCTCACAATGTCGACATTGCTGTATAGGCTATTCGTCTTTTTGGACTTAACATATTGCAAAAAGTTTCTTTTCGTATTGTATGATGGTTTCGTTTCACAGTGAATCGGTAACGATGTCCTTAACTGGCCAAGTTGTTTTGTCCAGAGAATGTTACCTTATTTGGGAAACATACTTATTATGTCCGAAATCCACGTTTGTGAGCCTTTTTTCAGGCCAGTTTTTATGACACTTTTGGTTCTTATCAAAACAGGTCAAATAAATCAGTTTCTCCATAGCGTTTAGTCGTAGAAAACAAGCATTTTCTTACATGTGGTTTAAGTCGGATAGATCTCTCGTCGCTCGTTTCTAAAGTTCATAGAACACGACTACTCGTGATCTATCCTATACGCTGTGAATCGGTTACAAAAACAAGAGCTGTCAGAGGACAAATCGAAGTATTTCAGTTGGTACATATTTGGATAGTGGAAGGGGCATACATTTGTTAAAATACTAAACTTTTAAGTGAAGCCTTGTATAGTGCATGCATTTTTGGAACAAAAACTTTAACCACAAAATCTATGTAAAAAGTGTGCATAACTGTGTCAAAATACAAAATAGAGTTATGGGTAATGTTGCCCCTGATACTAGAGTTGATGACAAAGGTTAGTTCCAAGTTTCAAGTAAATAACTTATGTAATTTTGAAGTTACAAAACGTTTGAATATAAACTTTAACCCGAAAATCTATGTGAAAAGGGGGCATAACTCTTTAAAAATACAAAACAGAGTTATGGGTAATGTTGCCCCTGATACTAGAGTTGATGACAAAAATTAGTTCCAAGTTTCAGGTGAATAACTTATGTAGTTTTCAATCATTTTTGTAGTTTTGAAGTTACAAAACGTTACAAAACTTTTGAATATAAACTTTAACCAAACAATCTAAGTGAAAAAGGTGCATAACTGTCAGAATACAAAACAATTATGGGGAATGTTGCCCCTGATACTGGAGTTATTGACAAAGGTATATTCCAAGTTTCAAGTGAATAACTTATGTAGTTTTGAAGTTACAGTACTTTTGAATAAAAATTCAGACGCAAACGCCGCGCCGGGGGTAGTAGGATAGCTCACCTATTCTTGGAATAGTCGAGTTAATAAATCCTGTCCCAAACTCACCCAGTTGTCCTATCCTATACATTGTTACCTTATTTGCAAACCGAACTAATTATGTCCGAAATTCACGTGTTTTGTTAGCTTTTTTCAGGCCAGTAATTATTGCATTTTTGGTTATCATTAACAGGTCGAACCAGTCAGTTTTACTGAGCGCTTAGTCTGAGAAAACAAGCATTTCCATACCTGTGGTCTACGTCGGATAGATCTCTCGAAGCCGGGTTCTATGAACTTTAGAAACTACGCTCGTTTCTAAAGTTCGTAGAACACAGCTACTCGTGATATATCCTATACTTAGGTCAGTAAAACTCGTAAAATCGTCAAACAATCAAATGACATAGCACTTGTTACCGACGTGAACGTTATACTTAGTAGGTGACTGTTGTCTTACTTTTACCGTAACATCGTAATATGCATTAACCTGACAGAGTATTGTTTCAGGTCGTGCTTAAAATAAGTGTGTTTAAAGTTTAAACTAACCGAGGTACATGTAATCTTGTGAAAGGCATATTGTTCCGTCTCTCGCCATTCTGTTGAATAAGCAAGGCTCGATCCACTTGAATATACCGCCTCTGGATCACACCACACCTCTGTTGTATAACTAGGAGGCTGTCAGAAGGAAGCTTGTCGAACGCTCTCTGGATCACACCACACCTCTGTAGTAGAACTAGGAGGCCGTCAGAAGGAAGCTTGTCGAAGGCTCTCTGGAGTTCAATTAGAATGACGACGATGATATTCTGTGTTTGGAAGGCGTCTGTGAGTATTGACCGATACATGTTTTCTGCTACCCTTCACTGAGTGGAGCGAAACTGTCTTAATCACTGGTCTTAATGACTCCAAATCTGCATTGGGGAGAATTATTTTTCTTTGCACAATGTAAATAATTGAGTAAAACAATGATTTTCAGTGTAATGCATTTACATACACCAATAAATTTAACAACGTTGTCTTAATCTGTTTATCCCATCATCGTGCGTGCAATTACGAAATAAACACCCGTGGAATAAACTTTGCTTTATTTCAACATTGTGGTGATAAAGCAAACACGCGCAGTATAATGACGTCATCTTGTTGAGTTTCGTGACGTCATTTTATGTTTTTCGTTATATCTAGCACTAGACGGATGGTCCACGGCCATCAATGGCTTTGCGCATGCTCCTAACAAGAAAACGACCGAAGTTCAACGACCGATACGAAACGTTTTTAGATTGGACGCCATGTGTTTTCTTTTGTTTATTTTCAAAATAAAGACAGAAAATGATGGGATAGATAGAATACTAGGTAAGTGTTGAATAAAGATAAGTTTATTTGCTCGGCACGAAATCGTGAACCACTCGTCAAGGCTCGTGGTTCAGGTTTTCTAAGCCTCGCTTGAATAAACTTATCTTTATTGAACACTAACCTAGTATTTCAACACTAACCTAGTATTCTCTATGTATTAACAAATACGTTTGTTTACATATCTGATAAGTGTTAAACAATGCAGAATAGTCCGAATCGGGAAAAAACACGTGTATAACGGGCACTAGTAATGCATAGTGACATAAGGGGGTTTGACTAACTTTTGGGAAGTGGTGGCACAAACCAGCGTATTCGGATATATTCCACTAAATCGAGGTTTGAATTCCGTGTCAATGTCATTCACAAAATCACAATGTAATCAAATATACATTTTCATAAAATGCAAACGATGTATAAAACTTGTTTTTCAATACGTTGATTCGCGGGATACTATGTTTTTGTCGTCAATATACTTCAATTCAGAATACAATAAGAAATGCATTATTTTCGAAAATGTGCTTATTCAAAGCGGACCATGTGCCTTTAAGCAAAGTTTTTACGCTTCTTTAGAAATTGTGTGATCTTCAGATACCACTTCATTGGCTGGTTCAGACTCCTCGCCGTGGCCTGCCCTGGAAAAGCAAATTGAACGCTGAAGTGTTGCTTTCTATCATACCGTTGCTTTCTTTAATTGTGTTGCTTTCTTTTATGTTGTTTTATGTCTTGAATACTATTGCTTTCTTTCGTTCCGTTGCTTTCTGTCATTCGATTGCTTTCTTTCATTTCGTTGCTTTCTTTCGTACCGTTGTTTTCTGTCGTACCGTTGCTTTCTGTCATACCGTTGCTTTCTGTAATTCCATTGGTTTGTTTCATTTCGTTGCTTTCTTTCATACCGTTGTTTTCTGTCATACCGTTGCTTTTCTGTCATACCGTTGCTTTCTGTCATTCCGTTGTTTTCTGTCATTCCGTTGCTTTCTGTCATTCCATTGCTTTCTGTCATTCCATTGTTTTCTTTCATTTCATTGCTTTCTTTCATACCGTTGTTTTCTGTCATACGTTGTTTTCTGTTTTCTGTCATACCGTTGTTTTCTGTCATGCCGTTGCTTTCTGTCATTCCATTGCTTTCTTTCATTTCGTTACTTTCTTTAATACCGTTGTTTTCTGTCATAACGTTGCTTTCTGTCATTCCGTTGTTTTCTGTCATTCCGTTGCTTTCTTTCATACCGTTGCTTTCTGGCATACCGTTGCTTTCTGTCATTCTGTTGCTTTCTGTCATTTCTTTGCTTTTTTTATACCGTTGTTTTCTGTCATACCGTTGTCTTCTTTCATTCCGTTGCTTTCTGTAATACCGTTGCTTTGTTGTCATACCGTTGCTTACTGCCATTCCGTTGCTTTCTTTCACACCGTTGCTTTCTGTCATACCGTTGCTTTCTTTTATACCGTTGCTTTCTTTCATACCGTTGCTCTCTGTCATACCGTTGCTTTCCTGTATGTTATTGCTGTCTGTCATACCGTTGCTTTCTGTCATACCGTAGCTTTATATCATTCCGTTGCTTTCGTCGGGATAGAGGACAAGGGCGCCTCTCTGTACTTCCCCCTGGTGCTTTAGAAAACCTGCTGTATGCTGATATATCATTGATGATCTAGTTCATACAAGTAATCATCAGCAAAAATGCTCGAAATTAGTTCACCGCTTTCAACCCCAGGCCTACCGCCGTTGCACATCAATTATTTTGTGACTTTGTTTCCAAGTTGTAATTTGTAAAATATTGGACAAGATTATTGTTTAAAGAGCATTCATATTAGAAGTGTAGATCTAATATTTCGAATTGCGGACTTGACAATTGAAACGCACGGGCGATATTTAATTAAATATGTAAAAAATTAGTCCTGTGTTCACGCCATTACCGTTTTCCGTAGTAGAGTATAATAACACAAACTCTTCGACATATTTGCTATTGTGCGATGTTTCCACCTTTCTATTTCCAGTATTCCAACAGCCATTTTAAAGTAGGCCTTTGACAAGGCAAATAAACCAGCCCTCCGTAATTAAACTCTAGGACGCCTGTGTCTATAAATCGCTGCTATACCTTCCGTAACAGGTACATGATAATTTAATTAAATAAATAAAGCAGAAGTGAGTAAGGAGAAAGGTGCGTCATTTGAAAAGGTCTGTTTTCCTTAGCTACAAATTCAACAGCGTTTTGTTTGAAGAATTCATCGTAGGCGTGACCTGTGATTGTTCACGCCTTCCAGATTGTGATATTCACACACCCTCGCACATAGATCATTTTCACAATTCCTTTCAATATTTGAAGCCTCTAAATATTTTCAATATTTGCTTATTGAATTGTTGCATTCAATATCTCTACAGTACACAGTCTGTATATGAATAGTGATTACAGACATAACTTCTCGCCACTTTTCCACCGCTGTGTTTGTCCAGTAATACTAACAATAACAAATATTAACACTTGTAACAAATATAAAACAACACTAACAAATACGTACTATCAATAAGACTCATAATAATAATGCTGCTGCTGGTGATGATGATGATAAAATGCTGGTCACAGTTGTGGGAATTGGCCAGTGACCTTATATTATGACCCTGAAGACCTTTGTGAAGTTTCAGCTGAATATCAATAGTAGTTAAAGAGATATTTACTTGCATGCAAACCTTAACATGAATTTTCTAAGTACAAACAGGGGGCATAATTCTGCTAGATTACAGGTTATAGTAATAGGCCTTGGTCAGTTATCTTACATAATGACCCCGAAGACATATGTGAAGTTTCAATTGAATATCTATAGTAGTTACAGAGATATATACTTTATTCACGCAAACCGTAACCTAAATTTTCTAAGTACAAAAAGGGGCATAATTCTTCTAAATTGCACTTAAGAGTTATGGGCCTTGGTCATTGACCTTATATTATAACCCTGTAGGCATGTGTGCAGTTTCAATTGAATATCTGCAGTAGTTCTAACTACAAAAAGGGGCATAATTCTGCTAAATTGCAGGTCAGAGTTATAGGCCTTAACAAAAACGAAATGTAAACACACTTGGAAATATGTTTTAACATATTTGTCAAAACCTTGAAACAACATGTGTCTGTATCAGAACATCCAGTTATAAAATTTCAGAATTTCAAATTTGTCTTAATGTTCGACTAAGAGTCTTTATAAATGCATTGCAGTAGTTATTTGTTAAACACAGGTCGAATTTTTCGTCCATTTAAAACAGTATAAAAAGTGCTAAATAAATATATAAATAATAAAAAATCCCTATACTTTCGCATGAAGATATCATTTACATTAAAAACTAGAAATATATTTTTTTTTTAATAAAGATATTGTGCGTCTATGGTAAGTTTGAAAATAAGGAATGTCAATTGAACTTGCTACATAAGTATTCAAAACTGATGTATGTGTATTTTAACCGCTTATGTAAATAATTCTGTTAATGTTATGAAACAATTATTAGGAGACATTAAATCACTGTTGAAAGTTTGAATTCCCTAAAATTCTCCCGCGCAAAAAAATGCCCAATAGAATAATCATAGATGTAGAAAACTAGATGCCGCGTCACATCCAATAGGGATGCGTCAGCGCGTCCGCCATATGGGAAAGGTCGTCGATTGTAAACAAACTGGAATGGAAGGATTTTTTTATTATTTCTTAAAACATTGCGTCTTCTGCTGAAGAGATTGTCAATGCACACAACCAAGGCGTAGAGGAATAATTTCACAAAGGTTATTGTAATAAAAATTGTACTGTAACGTTTACACTGCTTATAAACGATAATGATAATTAGTTTAATATATGCCGTAACTCTTAATATACAATAGCATCGACTTATTATTTAATAATCGTTTAAATAAAAAACTGGATAAGGCAATAGTATAATATTTATATTTTTACATTGACATAATAATAATTATAATAATAATAATATAATAATAATAAATATTATTAGATCTATTATTATTATTACATTGTACTTTTACAAATATGTATTTATTATTATTTATTAGATTGTATTATTACAAATAATTTTTTTTTTTTTTCTTTTATTATTATTATTTTTAAACATTATTTCATTTAAATCATGTTTTAATTATTTGATAAACACATCATTATAATATAAAATATTATCTATTTAAGCTGTATAATAATAATAATAATATAATAATAATAATAATCATGAATAGAACAGAACAGAATTTTATTACGTTTACACTGCTTATAAACGATAATGATAATTAGTTTAATATATGCCGTAAGTGTTAATATACAGTAGCATCGACTTATTATTTAATAATCATTTAAATAAAAAACTGGATAAGGCAATAGTATAATATTTATATTTTTACATTGACATAATAAAAATTATAATAATAATAATATAATAATAATAAATATTAGATCTATTATTATTATTACATTGTACTTTTACAAATATGTATTTATTATTATTTATTAGATTGTATTATTACAAATAATTAATTAATTTTTTTCTTTTATTATTATTCTTTTTAAACGTGATTTCATTTAAATCATGTTTTAATTATTTGATAAACACATCATTATAATATAAAATATTATCTATTTAAGCTGTATAATAATAATAATAATAATAATATAATAATAATAATAATCATGAATAGAACAGAACAGAATTTTATTACAAATAAACTTTACATTTTCTAGTGTTTAACAATAATACATTATACATTATGCATAATAATAATAATAATATAGATCTTAATTCATGCACTAGAAATTTACAAATATGCCAGAAATAATGATATGTTGTTTTGTGTTGTTTTTTTCAGAGGGACCCATTAATATGCTATGAAAATGATAGCATGCATTTCTTCAATCCAGTGCAGCAACAACATACATGAACTTGACTGATATTAATACTGCCACCAAATATGTATTTCATGACTTTTCTGAGAATATAAAGTTCTGCAAGCCTCAGACTCTGTAGTATAGTGTTCGTTACACTGATTTGTTAAGTGGTTGCACTTTAAATTTAAACAGTGAGGATTGTAAGCTTCAGTTGCAATTTCCACAGCCTTAAATGCAAACATAAAATTTTATATATTCTAGCAAAATCAATTTCCTTCAATGAAGTATTCCTAAAATCACACCCTTCTGTAATCTTCAAAGAAAGGGAGAAATATGAAAACAAATGAATATTTAAGCAAATAGATCTATTATTTTTTGGAAAAAAGTTACCACATTGGGTGTATTGTCTGGGTGGATTTTTAAAATTGTTGAATAAATAATTCGTAACATTACCAGATGATTAATATTTATCGTTGTATTTACTTATGGGAAAAAGTGTAAAAAAAATCCATGCATTACAAATAAGGGAAATTAAAAATCGTATTAAGTTTAAAACTATTTATTTAAGTTTTACTGTGTAGAAAGCCCAACTATTATTGAGATATTTTTACAATGAATTAATAATTAATCTGTTTCCAGAGTAGAATCAGTACTGGGTGTCTTTTTGAGAAAGACCATTCAAATGCTCCATTAATATGGATCATACTCAGAATCACTCAATCAAAAGGCAGACACCATATCCATTACACCTCTGCAACTCAAGGAAAATTCACAATTTTTATTTCAAACTGACAGGCAAAATAAAAAACATGTGGCTACCAATTTTTATTTCTAAGCAACAACCTGTGTATACATGTACAATATGGCCAGAATGGAAAAATGGAGGCCACATTATAATACAGTGAAACCACCATGCCTGAGTAACCTGGTTACCCATTAATAAATAGATAAATGCTTTGAAGACCCCCAGTGGCAAACCTTTAAAAGGCTAGACCAATGTAAAAACGTTCTATATTACAAGGTATGTCATATTTGCATTCAGAATTGAATGCAAATTCAGTATATTTTCAGAATACTTTATATAGACTACAGTAGTGTTTGTAGCCTTTCTCACATAGTTCCAACTTTGCATGCATATTGCAAACAAGAAAAGTTAAAACAATGTGTGGTGTGTACAGTTTTATTGCAAACACAAATATATATATATATATATAGAATGAAATAAACATATAACAACAATAATTATATAAATGTAGTATTCTTTATTGTATATAACCTGGTTGTTTACCACTAGGTTTGCCCACATATGTGGTCATAGAGAGATAGAAGGCTTAAATTTGCACTTTTGCGACCTTACAAGGATTGCCAGTAATGTTATTCTTAAAAATGTTTGGCTGTTTCATCTGAAAAAGGAAAAATATATATCTGAAAAATCACTAGCTGTTAAATCTGAAAGAAGAAAAAGAACTATTTAAATAGGACTTTACAAATTATTTTACATATTTCTTAATTATGTCAACACTATTTTGCTTTAAATAAGAAAAGCTGTATTATTTAACAAATAAACAAGTACATAACAATGTTATATTCATTATTAAAATAAATCATTAAGTTCTCTTAAAATTAACATATCAGACTATTACATATAGATCTAATTGATTATTTAACCCATTTATACAATTACAATACTAACAGTAGTATTTCTTATTGAAACAGAATCTTACAAGAATACCGTTGTTAGGCATCAAAAAGTAATATTTTGCAGGTAGCTGGTCATCTAAATTTGCACTTGACCAGTGACAAAATGGCAAATTTCCCTTCTGGCAAGTCCATCTTAAGAAAAATTACAACAAAAAATAAGAGTACAGAAAGTTAATTCAAAGTGAACATGAATGACTTGTGTTTGAACAAGGATAACATTGGTTTTTACAAATGGAAATCGCAGGTCAATTAGACTAGATTCTAACAGACTGCAGTCATTTTAAACAAATACATGGAACAAAATATTAATAGTGTCTTGACTAAAATTGAATTTGCATTGTTTATTTATACACGGCATGAACTTGGTCACTTAACGGGGATGTTATGTCACGGCATGAACTTGGTCACTTAACGGGGAGAAGTTGTGAGGCGGCCCGGTTAGCTCAGTCGGGAGAGCACTCGCCCTGATAGCGACGGGTCCCGGGTTCGAGTCCCGGACTGGCCGCACAATTTTCTCACCCTGTGACACAATACAATGAATAAAACAATATTCATTTTAAGATTTTTCCTCAGATTATCAAATTAAAAGCCGAATTATGGATAACCTTGCTAAGAAATCATAGCAATGTTTACAATCGATGACCGCATCAATATGGCGGACGCGCAGACGCATTTCACTTGCATACGGGTAATAGGCGATGCGGCATCTAGGTTTATATGTCTATGAGAATAATGGTATTCAATTTTACCTAGGGTTAGGGTTAGGGTTAGGGTTTTACCTCTGCACAATTGACTTATCGCGCCAAATTTCTAGCTTTCCATAGGTCAAAAGTGATCTTAGACAACTACGCAGAAAAAATAACACAACCCAATAATTTTGCAGAAACAGAAAAACCAACGCAATCTCGGAAACTTACACGAGAAACATTGAAGTTTCGACTACTAAAATTATAATATTTTGAAGCCTATGCGTAAAATTAATAACGTAAGGAAGACAACTCTAATAACCATAATGACAAAGTCTAAGTGCATTTATTCCCCTTTGAATGTTTCTTGAACGTTTGCATAGTAAATCTCAATATTAATGTATAGTGTATCTATGGTATCGTATTACCGTAATTACCCCAAGTATTGGGACCCTTAAAAATAATTATTTTTCAGGGTAGCTGTTTAACCCAACTTTTGACCTTCCTAAATATCCAAACAAATGTTGTGAAAATTTCCCGCCAGTAGTCCTAACATTCCATCGGCTCTTTTAGGATAAATTCCCACTACACTAGTCATAGATGTGTAGGTGCAACATCCCAACAGTATAGCAGACGAATTCATAACAGGTTTGGAATGTACTTGCAAATTTAATAAGAGAATAACAGTTCGAACAAAATGAGAGCTTTCGTATATGCGCAACACGATTGAAATGATTTGACATGTTAAAAAGCATTACATTTGATGTTTGCAACGATGTAAATGAACACACTTTTAACGTTTTAGTGCTTCCTTTTATATGTGTACACAATAGACACAGCGATTCTATAAATATCAATTGTATCTAAGATAAATCTCCCACCAGAGGGATAGTCTATATTGAGGGCGAAGTGACCATACTCTCGCTCGCCTGCAGGTCAGTGTAGGGTCAAACTGACAGTGGACAGTTGAAAAGGCGAGATACTTGAAAAATATCATTGCCGAAATACATGTATTCTTTACACCTCACCGAGATTTATCCAACCTTATATATTTTAACATATTTAGGTGTGTGCATACTTCGAACAAAAATATAGTAGTTAATAAATTTTCTTGCCGAAGCTTGTCGATGTATATATAACCGTTTATGCGTCATTTTCTGTGTTGCTGGATATATTGTTTTAATTTCATTAGATAATCCTTAATTAACCCAACAGCATATATAAAATGTTGATATTAAAAAACACCACCATATATATCAATTAACGTATATAATACGTTATATAAAATGGTATGTTAGGAGGCGAAAACTACTATTATTATTTAGTATTTGAGTATTGTATGCCATTCGGATCTAGACTTAGTTTCATACTTTTGAAAATGTATGCTGGAAGTTTAATTTACATTCCTTGTTTGCAAAATTACCACATTTGTTTCAAAAAACGAAGTAAAATAAAAATATATAATGACCCGTTATGAGGAGTATAGTATGATTTAGTGAGTGAGTACTGCGTTTTGTTAGGATCTAGGCAATACTGTGGCGAATAAATGAATTATACGAGAAGAACCAGCCAAGTTACACATTTGTCAGTAAAAAAAACTATTTATGTAGAAAATGCAGTCTAAACTAGTTCTCTCCTGTTTCAAAAGGTGTTGCATGATCAATTTAAAGTTTAAGATTTGAAAGAGCAATTAAGTGACCCA
The DNA here is from genome assembly GCA_027627225.1 of Congeria kusceri. Taxonomy (NCBI): domain Eukaryota; kingdom Metazoa; phylum Mollusca; class Bivalvia; order Myida; family Dreissenidae; genus Congeria; species Congeria kusceri. The sequence continues at coordinate 68,571,097 of CM051030.1, forward strand.
TTTGGAACGAAAAGATACTTAATATGTACATCAGATAAATTGTACTTTATCTCTAGATACAATTTTTATGTTATGCCCGGTCCCGACGCATTGAGTTTGGTTGGTGGTCACTATACCGTACAGGTGGGGTTTCCTCCGGGTACTCCGGACCCCCCCCCCACCCACCCAGCACAAGACAGGAAATTGTGCAGCGATGGTTCAAAATTTGTCCCAACTTTCAATGTGTCTCTAATGAATAAATTAGGCAGGCTTGCTCGGACACAGTCCAAGTCCTCACATAATGCAGCTTAGGCGTGGCAGGACCGCTTCAACTTCGAAATACACACGCGCGCGCATGCACACACATGCACGCGCGCGCACACGCACGCACGCGCAACACAGAACCAACCTGAAACGGTAGTTTAAACCCCTAGAATTTGCGAGAACGTAGTACACGGGTCTGGTGTGTACGTAATACAACGTATTTCAATTGAATTTTAGTGTATTTTGATGATTCATTTTGTTATCCTTTGAATAAAATAATATCTTAACACTTTTTCATACGTTTGGCTTGAAAACTAAATACAATAAAATATTATAACATAACAAACGTTCAAATGACCAAGTGAAAATGTTTGAGAATAAGACGCTGTGTTCGATAAACACACATGCCCCCGGTTGGTGCTGGACAGCTCATTTGAATTATTCCAAGTCAAATTAGGTCAAGGTCAAAGTGAGGTTGGGTGATATAGGTAAATTAGGAATGGTCATCAGCAACAACTGTATAAGTATCCAAGTGTTGTAGTGAGTTGTGTTGGTGCCCCATCCAAGAAATAAACCATATGAATTGTTCCAAGTCCAAAAAAGGTCAAGGTCAAAGTCTGGTTGGGTGATATGGGTGTATTTGGGATGGTTAAAAGCATCAACTGTGCAAGTATCCAAGAGTTGTAGTAAGCGGTGTCGGTGCTAGTCGAAACGGTAAAATCTAGTAAACCAAGAAATAGTCAATTTGAATCATTGCAAGTCCAAATTAGGTCAAGGTAAACGTGAGGTTGGGTAATATGGGTGGATTGCGAATGGTCATTAGAAACAAATGTGTAAGTATCTAAGTGTGTACCAGTATCAAGTGGTGAAGGTGCTAGATGTAACGGTAAAATGTAGTTAAACTCATGCGGAATCTCGGATGGATGGACAGGGCAATCACTATGCCTCCTGCATGAAGATGCCGGGGGCATAGAAAATAGTACACTAGCACCAACATTTTTATTTGGTCTCCATAATACAAGTATATACTAAGGCCGATTTGCACCCTGTAGAATGGAATAGAAATACTTAAGAATTACTTGTAGCGGTGCAATAAATGTATTGTTTTTTATTACATTTCAATGGATTTGACCATTTTTATGCACGTTCAGGCATATTCAAGGATACTTTTCAACTTTCCATGACAGTTTTGGAAATATTCCATTTTTGAAATTTATTAAGATTTCATGGTTTTGCCAGACAAAGCCCTTTTTCCATGACTTTCCCAAGAACATATGAACCCTGTACTTCTATAACATTCTACTATAATCTACTTTTATATAATATGCATACAAACTGAAAGGTGTTTTTGTGAAAATCGGATAAAATGGCTACACAGTACAACAAACACATTTTGTTATCTGAAAATGACAACTTTATTTTGTTAAACTGTTCATCGACATTGCAATGTACACACGGTCAACAGTACATATCAGGTTGTTATCATCAGAGACTCTCAACGACTCCCACATGCCTATAAAAGATGGAATGTGAAAGACCAGGATTAACCATCACCTCGCGTACATAGAAAACATTTACTATCATATGACCTATAAATAGACACTCTCCCCACTGGTCCAGACATCTATCGGCAAGCAAACATAAATGTCATATTCACTGGCCTAAACTGATGTTCACTGGGCTAACAATAGAATTCAGCTCATATTCAATGACCTAAAATAACATTTTCTGAAAATGCGCCTCCGTGAATATGACATTCTACCAGTGAATATCAGATCATATTCACTGGCTACCTAGTCAATAATTGTATAATGTTCAATTCATAACAGTCTGGTCTGACCTAATATACAAGTGCAGAATCATCATAAACTAAATATTGAAGATGCATGGAAATAAACATTTTTTAATATGTCAGTTACATGTACTTACAATCAGGCAAATGTGCCAGGTACATATTACAGATGGGTTCCACATTTGACTAAACCTAACTCGATGGGCAAAAACTTGCATAAAATTACCGCAATGTACAAATCTACTATCAGCATATTTGTGTAGCAAATGAAATAAAGTGAACAACTTGACTGTTTTCATTTTCTTCATTCCACTGCAGATGAAATATGTAACCTCATTACACAATGTTTTATACTTCAGAACGATTTGGAAAACAATTTCAACAGTGTCATGCACCTATCAATATTTTCCCCCAGGCGGGCAGACCCAGGGGAATTTGACAAATTTTATTTTTTGGGGTCTAATTCCCCACCCGAGTCAAGCATATTTGTCTAAATCCCATCAGTGGGAGATGCTACATGTCTATCAAAAGGCCCGGAGGCCTGTATTACCGGGATCTAAAATCCGACCAGACTATTACCCCGGGACCCGGAATCATTCGGAATGTCAAATTCCCGCCTGTCGGCAATTACTTTCAGTCTAAAGTCCTGATTATGCCCGCCGCTCCCCCCTTGGGGGAAAACATTCATAGGTGCATTAGACGCAGTAGTTCAAAACTGTTATGCTCTTACTGATCATCTTATCAATCATAAAAGTAGTGACTATTGATTTAAACAAGTGTAATGACCCTATGGCACTTAAATGTTTTTTAACATTGCCTAGCAACACACACTAATGTCTGTTGCAAGCCAAAGAAGGTTCATCAGCATTCTGTTCATCATACATAATAAGCCAGACCTTAATGTTCTATGATCAACATTAAAATCCAGGCACCATGACTACAAATTTTAGCCAATTGAAAATTGAAGCTCAAACGTAAAAAGCATTTTCGTTGGTCGGCATTATAATTTCAAACTAAGTTTGAGGTCGAGAACAGTCGTAGTACTAAGGCCTGACCAACATTTTATTTGTTCATTCCCTGCCTTGCATGACAATAATCATTCAGAGAATTTGTGATAAACTTTGCAATAAGGCAGATTATCAGCTATTTTCAGCAGATTATCAGCTACAGTCATGAAAAATATGACACGTCACATAATGAGTCTAGTGACAAAGCAAACAACTTAAAACGGATAAATTGATCCCTAGCATTAGTTACTTCGGTATGTGTCAATCAGTTATTCGTGTCAAGTAGATAATATTCATATCAACGCCAAATGTCTGAACACATTATTTCCAATATTAACCGGGATTGATTCAATGAGATTAAAATACTTAATGGATGTGCGTAAAGTGTCATCCCGGATTGCAGTCCGCACAGGCTAAGCGGGGATGGCACTTTCCGTCTACAGTGGATTTATGTTTAGAAGAGACTTCCTTGAAAACAGAAAATACCATAAAAGCGGAAAGTGCCATCCCAGATTAGCCTGTGCGGATTGCACAGGCTAATCCTGTAAACACTTTACGCACATGCATTAAAACCGGTTTTCCCACGACGCGCCTCATTTCTACAATAAATCTGAAATTGGTCAATTGGTAAAAAGATTTACAAACTTTTTATACAGCCAAATTAAAGTGACTATGGCTACCAAAAAGTGATCTCCTACATCAATGTAAATGTTATTATGTCATAGAAATGAGCAATACAAAGGCATTGACATTTAAAAGCATTAATAATTCAATGCATTGTGAGATTTTTTATTTAAACAAATAAACAAAAGTGCTTGAAAAAATGAAAACCCAGGGCGGGTGATGAACTCACAATGTCGCAGTCAATAGAACAAAGAAGTAAAATTAACTACATTTTGTAGAAAAGTAGAATAATTGTGAATAATGACTGTGAGCACATAAACACAAATAACATGAATTTGATTCACTGTAACACTGAATAAATAGTATTCATTAACTGATTGAATAAAGCATACAAAACTAAGATTTGATGGTGAAATTTTTAAAACGATAATGAACAGTGCTATCAAATATACATGTAGCGTGCACTTGAGTGTTGCAACAAAAAAAAAGGCTTTTGTTGAAAGTACAGATAATTTAATTAACCTTGCAATAATCAAGTGCAACAAGTATATGGTCAGCACTGTAGATTTTCATATATTAATGATTTGGAATAAAGAACACATAATTAGACACATTACTAAAATATTATATACCGATTTACACATATCATTGTGAATCGGTGCTTTTAAAATGTCATGAAATTAACAAACGGCTGTTGGAAAATTCAACAATACACAAAATGCCCACAATGTGGAAAGGGGTGAATAAATAAAAAATAGTTTGTTGTTCCTTCACAAATCATTGAGCCTATGATGGGCCTGTATTAGACTTGAGAATGTTCTTAAAACTGTTCAGTTCTAAAAAGGCTGTTAATTTGGATCTTACTTCGCATTCACTAACTCTAATTGTAGCATGCTTCATTTAGAACGATTTGTTAATGACGCAAGTGACATTGGTACCAACATATTGGCGAATTCACAAGTATATTGTTTGAAAATAAGTCTATTCATTATTCTTCAGTCTACAATTTGGTTGTTGAATGCGGGCCGGTGAATGCGGGCCTTGGTTATACAACACCAGGAATGGTATTCCAGAAACATCTTAAGTTAATCTTACCATATTTTCGCTAAAGTAATGATTTTTGTATGGCAATATTTTTAAAACCGGTCTTAATGCAGGTGCATAAAGTGTCGTCCCGGATTAGCCTGTGCAGTCAGCACAGGCTAATCCAGGATGGCACTTTCCACCTACAGTGGATTTATGTTTAGAAGTGACTTTCTTGAAACAGAAAATACCATAAGAGCGGAAAGTGCTGTCCCCGATTAGCATGTGCGGACTGCACAGACTGATCCGGGACGACACTACGCACATGCATTAAGTCCAGTTTTCCCACGACCCGCCTCATATAAATTAGTGAATCCAAATACAGACAAGTTCATAGTAGCTAATAATAAATTGATAATTAGTGAACACTAAGCAGAATTTCATGCATACAATGGATAAAATGCTTAAAAAAATGACAATTTTAAGGCTAAGGTTGAGATTTCATTTAAGATATTTCTGGAATATTACCCCAGACATACACATGCATTCAATACATCCCATGTGCTTCACACATACATTTCATACAGAAACACATGTTCGATTGATTCATGGTGGTCAAATGCATTTTGAATGCAATAGAAGTGGAGACCAATAACATACACACAGTTCAATAATTTTGCAAACATATCTGGATTATAGTTGCTTTAGTGACAACAAAATAAACTAGAATTGTCACATGAGTGACGGATATACCCCCACAATATGGCCTTGTCACAAAACTATGGCATCCATTCAAATGAAATGGACCGAGAGAATGCTGTAATTTGTAATTGGTCAACAGTGTATTTGGAAAATTGAATTTAAATTGCAGCCATAACTCTGTCAACATTTAGTGGTTTGTAACCAAAGTTGAACTTGATCTGTATTTTATGATGTTACACCTATGTACCAAAAATATTTTAAATATGTGAAGCCTTTCATGAGCATTTTTCGGAATTTAAGTAAAAAAGGGGCCATAACTGTGTTAAAATTTAGTGCTTTGTAACCAAAGTCGAACTCTACCTGTATTTTATGATGTTACACATGCGTAGCAATAATTATTTAAACATGTCAAGTCGTTGAATTATTGTGAGGAAACCTTGTTTTTAGGCAATTAAAGTCAAATAAAGGGCCATAACTCTGTCAAAATTTAGTGGTTTGTAACCAAAGTCGAACTTAACCCGTATTTTATGCTACACATGTATACCATGAATTATATGAATATGTCAAGCCATTCTTAAGTTCTAGTCCGGAAATCATGTTTTTAGGGAATTTTAAGTCAAAAAGGGACCATAACTCTGTCAAAATTTAATGGTTTGTAACCAACATCGAACTTGACCTTGTATTCTATGATGTTACGCATGTGTACCACAAATTATTTGAATATGTCAAGCCTTTCTTGAGTTATCATCCGGAAACCATGTTTTAGGGAATTTTAAGTCGAAAGGGGCCATAACTCTGTCAAAATTTAGTGGTTTGTAACCAACATTGAACTTGACCTGTATTCTATGATGTTACACATGTGTACCAAAAATTATTTGAATACGTCAAGCCTTTCTTGAGTTATCATCCGGAAACCAAAAACCAACAGACTGACAAGCTCACTCCTATATACACCCCCCTAAACTTCGTTTGTGGGGGTATAATCAAAAACATATCAGATAATTATAAACAATCAATCTTGGGCACTTTGAAAGTCAAGCTGATCTAATCTGACAAAAATATTATAACTGTTGATTTTAATCACAAATCAACAGTAAAAACCAGAAACGTGGAAATTCCACGAAAACCATATTTTTCTAACAAAATGCATAAAAGTCAACACAATAATGGAAGAGAGTTCTGGGTGCCATATGCATTCCTAAGCGAGGTCGCGTCATAAGGTATATATGTATGAAGTTTCATTAAAATATCGCAATGCGTTCTCAAATTATTGAGCAGAAACCGTTTTTGTATTTTTTGTAACATTGACCTTGATCTCACCCACCCCATATGAAATCCCAAGTGTGGTCTAGATACAAGGTATCTAAGTATAAAGTTTCATTTATATATCTTGATGGATTCTAAAGTTATTGAGCGGAAACCATTTTTCTATTTTTAGTTATGGAGACCTTGACCCCACCCACCCTATATGCAATCCTAAGCGAGGTTTGTTTGTTTTTTGGGATTTTTTCGCCGTATTCAACAGTATTTCAGCCATATAACAGCAGTCAGTTAACCTACTCACATTTTTCCTGGGTAAGCTGGTTTACCAATACTAAGTGCACATACTTATGCCAATAACTGACAACTGCCCTACTTAAATCAGAGGTAAGGGGAGAATGGCCGTAGAAATAATTTCATGACCAATCCCCACACAAGTTATGTGGCCGGGCTGGGAATCGAACCCGCGATCCTCGGATTTGTTGTCCAGTGCTCTACCAACTGAGCTAGCCGGCCTGGTCCCCAAGCGAGGTCTCGATATAAGGTATCTATGTATGAAGTTTCATTAACATATCTCGATGCACTGTCAAGTTATTGAGTGAAAACTGTTTTTCTATTTTTAGCAACGGAGACCTTGACCCCACCCACCCTATATGCAATCCCAAGCGAGGTCTCGATATAAGGTATCTATGTATGAAGTTTCATTAAAATATCACGATGCACTGTCAAGTTATTGAGTGAAAACCGTTTTTCTATTTTTATTAACAGTGACCTTGCCCTTGACCCCACCCACCACTTATGCAATCCCAAGAGCGGTCTCGATATAAGGCATCTATGTATGAAGTTTCATTAAAATATCTTGAAGCGTTCTTAAGTTATTGAACAGAAACCGTTTTTCTATTTTTTAGTAATGGTGACCTCGACCTTGACCCCACCCACCCCATATGCAATCCCAAGCGAGGTCTCGATATAAGTTATTAAGCGGAAACCATTTTCTATTTTCAGACACTGTCACCTTGACCTTGACCACACCCACCCATATGCAATCTCAAGCAAGGCTTTGATATAAGGTATATATGTATGAAGTTTCATAAAAAATATTGATGCATTCTCAAGTTATTGAGTGGAAACTTTTTTCTATTTTTAGTAATGGTGACCTTGACCCCAGCCACCCCATATGTAATCCCAAGCGAGGTCTCGATATAAGGTATCTCTGTATGAAGTTTCATTAAATTATTGGGATGCCTTCTCAAGTTCCTGAGCAGAAACCGTTTTTCTATTTTTAGTAACATTGACCTTGACCCCACCCACCCCATATGCAATCTCAAGCAAGGCTTCGATATAAGATATATATGTATGAAGTTTCATTAAAATATCTCGATGCGTTCTCAAGTTATTGAGCAGAAACCATTTTTCTATTTTTAGTAACATTGACCTTGACCCCACCCATCCCATATGCAATCCCAAGCGAGGTCTCGATATATGGTATCTATGTATGAAGTTTCATTAAAATATCTTGATGGATTCTAAAGTTATTGAGCGTAAACCGTTTTTCTATTTTTAGTAACGGTGACCTTGACCCCACCCACCCCATATGCAATCCCAAGCAAAGTCATGATATAAGGTATATATGTATTAAGTTTCATTAAAATATCTCAATGCGTTCTCAAGTTATTGAACGGAAACCGTTTTCTATTTTTAGTAATGGTGACCTTGACCCCACCCATCCCATATGCAATCTCAAGCAAGGCTTCGATATAAGATATATATGTATGAAGTTTCATTAAAATATCTCGATGCGTTCTCAAGTTATTGAGCAGAAACCATTTTTCTATTTTTAGTAACATTGACCTTGACCCCACCCACCCATATGCAATCCCAAGCGAGGTCTCGATATATGGTATCTATGTATGAAGTTTCATTAAAATATCTTTATGGATTCTAAAGCTATTGAGCGTAAACCGTTTTTCTATTTTTAGTAACGGTGACCTTGACCCCACCCACCCCATATGCAATCCCAAGCAAAGTCATGATATAAGGTATACATGTATTAAGTTTCAATAAAATATCTCAATGCGTTCTCAAGTTATTGAACGGAAACCATTTTCTATTTTTAGTAATGGTGACCTTGACCCCACCCACCCCATATGCAATCCCAAGTGAGGTCCATATATAAGGTATCTATGTATGAAGTTTCATTAAAATATCTCGATGCGTTCTCAAGTTATTGAACAGAAACCGTTTTTCTATTTTTAGTAATGGTGACCTCGACCTTGACCCCACCCACCCCATAGGCAATCCCAAGCGAGGTCTCGATATAAGGTATCTATATATGAAATTTAATTAAAGTAACTTGATGCCTTCTCAAGTTATTGAGCGGAAACCGTTTTTCTATTTTTAGTAATGGTGACCTTGAACTTGACCCCACTGACCCCCATATGCAATCCCAAGCGAGGTCTCGATATAAGGTATCTATATATGAAGTTTCATTAAAATATCTCAATCCGTTAATAAGTTAGAGAGCGGAAACGAAAAGTTGACGCCGCGAACCCACCCGCCCGCCCAACAACACACCTTAATCTAATAACCAACATTTTTCTAATAAATTGTAATTCACTTCACTAGTGTCAATTAAAATATTTATATGAGACAACCTTTCAAAATAAGTACAGTTTTGAATGGTGGTGCCTCCATAAAACATAATAATGGAAACAAAAACAAATCATTAAGAAAGCAAACAAAACAGGTCGAAGAAAACCTGCATGTATTTTGTTCATTCATCCATGAAATCATGGAAAATATAAGACATACAATCCAATCAAAGGAAACAAAAGAAGAAAAAAAAGTGACATTATGCATTTGCTCATTTCACCATTAAATCATAAATCATGAATACTTTTGTGTGAATTTCTCCATTACACCATACAAGTAACTTGTCATGTAAAAATACTCCAAAGTTGTACCAAACAGCACTTTTAACAGAGCATGAAGTTACTACATTTATGTATACTCAACCAAAAATTAAAATTCACATCTATATTATAAAAACATTAATCTTTAATATCAAACTATTGTTTATGCTGTATGTTGATCCGCTTACCGGAAAATCAATAAACAATACACTGTCGGGTTTCTTTTTTGGCTGAGTTTACATAGAACCATGGCTAAAGAATAGCACAAAGTTCAGCAAGAAGAACGGTGGCATGAAGGATCATGCTAGCACAGTTTTGAGATCCTCCTCGTAGATGGCGATCACAAACATGATCCCGCCCCCCACCAGCATCCCCAGGAACTGTAACAACAGGTGGCAGAATGGGTTCTCTCCCTTCTTGGTTTCTACTGATGAAAGCTCGGGAAGCTGTTACAATATAAAGGATAGCCAGTCTTGACAGTGTTGTCTTAAACAAAATTAATACCAATAGCTAAAGGCTAATATAATAATTGCCATTTTAAATATATGGAAGCTTTTTAATTAGAAGGAATGCTTTGATTCAATCCTTTGGTATCAAATATTGTACAGCATTGACAGCGCATATGTGCAGTGATAAATAGTTTTGAATCGGTGGTGTCTTAAAACGGTGCAAACTTTAACGACCATCAATGTAAGGCCTTTGCTGATTCAGTGAATAACAGACTCCTGGGGCCATATTCCAGAAACATCTTAAGTTCAACTTAAAATATTTTCACTTAAGTTCCCAAGTTTGTCAGGTTATATTTTTAAAACTACAAATGAGTGAATCCAGTAATAGTTTAGTAAATAGTAGTTATTAGTTAGTTGATAATAAGTGAACACTAGGCAGAATATCATGTAAACATGGAATAAAATGTTTAAGAAAGGCTAAGGATAAGATTTTACTTAAGATGTTTCTGGAATACGACCCCAACTTAAGCTAAATCTTATCCTTTACCTTAAAATCAACATTTTATTTCGTTTGTACAGTGCATTGTGTTAAGTGTTTACTAATTATCACCTGAAGTATTATTTTTTGGATATATAAATAAAGAATAACAAATTCATACATCGTTTTTTAAATATATCATTTTGAAATTTTTAACTTAAGTGAAAATATTTTAAGATACACTTGTTTCTGGATTTTGGCCCCTGATATATTTTGTACACAGAACACAAGTAAATGCAATAGATCCGTGATTATTGTTTAAAACTCTTACCATATCAACAAGAGCAATGTACAGGAACATTCCAGCCACCACAGTGAAGATCCAGAGGCTTGCGCCCGCGATGTTGCCGATGGCAACCCCGATCACCATGCCGATGAAGCACAAGACGGACGACACGCAGTTGTAGAACACGGCTTGCTTGGCTGACATTCCTGCCCGCAGGAGCATGGCAAAGTCACCTGCAATCCACGGCACTCTTGTTAAAATCAAGTGATATTACAGTGACATATCCTAATCATGTTAAAATCGAGTGATATGACAGTGCCATATCTTAATCACGTTAAAATCAGTGACATATCATAATCATGCTAAAATCGAGCGATATGACAGTGAAAAGTAACGCTGACGCCCTCATGGTTTATTTCCTGCCCATCAGAACTCCAAATCTTTGATAATTAGCTAATAAACAACACTAAAGCAAAAAACATTTAACTACAACACCAACACCAATTTCCAGTGGCAGCGCTTTACTGACATTATGATGAAATAGGAATAATACAAAATCAAGCAAGGAACAAGGGTACAAGGAACAATTTTAACATGACACGCTTTGAGTATTCTATAGACAAAAAAACACAATTGCCCGTCAAACCCCAACCCCAACCCCCCCCCCCCCGAAAAATAGTCCAGAAACTGTAACATTTAGTTCTCATTGTAATTGTAGAACATGTTGTCAGGTGAAGTTAGAATCAAAATAATTTTAGAATTATCATTGTTTACCTGCTAATAAACAATATTTTATCATTCTGATGCAGTTTAAAAAATATATATTTAACCACTTGGGCTTATGCCTTCATGGTTTAATTCCTGCGAATCTGAACTACAAATCATTGTTTATTAGCCAATAAACAACACTAAAGCAACGATTTATTAGCCAATAAGCAACACTAAAGCAACAAATATTTCTTAACTACATCACTATCTCATGTGGCAGCACTTTACTGACATTATGATGAAATAGGAATGATACAAAATCAAACAAGGCGCAAGCGTATAAGAAAGATTAGGAAACCAACCTATCTCGTGTGGCAGCTCATGACAGAACACGGCGATGGCCGTACTGAAGCCTCCCGTGATGCTGCTGGCGAAGGCGGCACCGATAGCGAGACCATCACTGAAGTTGTGGATGCCGTCACCAAGTATCACCATCCAGGCAACCGCTGACACAGATGTTGGCACACCTGCAAGTTCCAGAAGTGTCCATGGTTAAATGAATGCTCAAATAGTCAAGGTCATTTATCAGTGTCATTGAACTTGATTATCTTGCAGAAAGTTTTGTTTACGCGGCTACATCAGATTCTGCAAATTTGGCCACAAGGAGTAACAGGCATAATAACCTTTCTTACCGCATTTTAGTTATATAATTTAATAAACATCAATGGAAAAAATCATTCAATTTAAATAACATAAATTAATTTATATAATGAATATTATAATGCCTTATAAAAATATTATTTACTTCATTTTTATACACATAATTACTGAGATCCAACTCAACCAATGAACAAAATCAGTGCCTGTTGATTGCACGTTCACAACACTTTGAAGGCAATCCGATATCTTGGCTACAAGAGAAGTTCATCAATAACATTTGTTGCAGTCTATTTCTATACAAACCATCAGCACAGTGCGAGTGCCCGTGTCCATGGGAATGTTTGGGCCCATTCTTCCCGTTAAGCATCGTCGAGTTCTCGTCTCCGTCAACGTTCGTCTCGCGCTCATTGTGGTCATGCTGGTGGCTGACTGACTGCGAATTCTCGAAGCTGATCTGGCAATGCTCGCTGTGGGCTTCGTCTGCGTAGCCTTGTAATGCTGGATATAGAGAGGTCAACACTGTTTGCATACCAGTTTATACGAACTTGATAGGTAGAACAAAGAGCAATTGGAATTTTCGTCATAACAAAAAAACCCTCTATTTTCAAGTAAATGATTAACTTAACATGAATCTACCATTATCTGAAAATTTATCAACATGATTACAAAGAGTTTTTAGCGAAAATGATTGCCCCTTCATGATGAAAAGGAATTTGAAACGTAAAACACTGAAACTTGAGAATATATCAAAATCTTTGTAAAATGAAATCTTATTACTTGTTTGTAGCATTAGAAAGTACTTTTTGTACTCAAAAAAGGAACTGTTTTGTGTAACAGTGTTTCAAGTACAAATCACTGACATGACACAGAGTAACCATCTGTTTATAATATAAAGCCAGGGTAATTATCTGTTTATGATACAAAGTCAGGGTAAATAATTTGTTTATGATACAAAGTCAGGGTAAGTATCTGTTTATGATATAAAGTCAGGGTAAGTATCTGTTTATGAAACAAAGTCAAGGTAAGTATCTGTTTCTGATACAAAGTCAGGGTAAGTATCTGTTTATGATACAAAGTCAGGGTAATTATCTGTTTATGATACAAAGTCAGGGTAAGTAACTGTTTATGATACAAAGTCAGGGTAAGTATCTGTTTCTGATACAAAGTCAGGGTCAGTATCTGTTCATGATACAAAGTCAGGGTAAGTATCTGTTTATGATACAAAGTCAGGGTAAGTATCTGTTTATGATACAAAGGCTCTAGGATCAGGGCATGTGTTGTGTTGAGCACAAACTAAAGTTCACAGCCAATCAAATGATATCAATCTTAAATTTCATCATTTAGTCTCAAACACAAGTCAATGAAAATGCATGTTATAATATGATGAGGAATTTTCATTGGCCATTTTACAACTGACAGGACAAGCAGTTGTGCTTAATGAATAAATGCACATGCATGTAAAAGTTTAGTGTTTTTTTTTCTGTTTTGTTGAATTTTTGCAAACAAGAGGGCCACAAGGCCCTAGGTCGCTCACCTGACGGGCTAAGGAACTACTGTTCTGAGCAAGTTCATGAAGATTGGGCTAAGCAAGTTTCAAGAATATTGGGCAAAAAATGTGACTTCTCGAGTGCTCACAAGCTTTTTCTTCAATTTGCCCTAGTGACCTAGTTTTTGACCCCACATGACCCAACTTTGAACTCGTCCGAGATATTATTGAAACAAATGATCTGAGCGAGTTTCAAGAAAATTGGGTAAAAAAATTACTTCAAGAGTGTTCACAAGCTTTTTCTTCAATTTGACCTACTGACCTAGTTTTTGACCCCACATGACCCAGTTTCGAACTCGAGATATCATTAGAACAAATGTTCTGGGCAAGTTTAATGAAGAGTGGCCAATAAATGTGACCTCTAGAGTGTTCACAAGCTTTTTAAAGTTTTCAATATAGCCATATAAGGAAAATTGCCCTGCCCCCTGGCAGCCATGTTTTTCCATGGAGCGGAATCATTTTCGAACTCGGCTGAGATATCATAAGAACAAATGTTCTGAGCAAGTTTCATGTTGATTGGGCAAAAAATATGACTCCTAGTGTTCACAAGCTTTTTCTATAGCCATATGAGGAATACTGCCCCGCCCACTGGCGGCCATGTTTTTCAACGGAGCGGAACCATTTTCGAACTCGGCCAAGATATTATATGAACAAAGGTTCTGAGCAAGTTTCATGTTGTTTGGAAAAAAAGGTGACTTCTAGAGTGTTCACAAGATTTTTCTTCAATTTGACCAAGTGACCTAGTTTTTGACCCCACATGACCCAGTTTCGAACTCGTCCGAGATATCATTGGGACAAATGTTCAGAGAAAGTTTCATGAAGATTGGGCAACAAATGTAGCCTCTAGAGTGTTCACAAGGTAAATGTTGACAACGAACGATTCACGACAGACAAAAGGCGATCACAAAAGCTAACCATTAGCACTTTGTGCTTAGGTGAGCTAAAAACCCACCGCTACCATATTTTAGAGATGTTTGTAAAACATGTATGCCCCCCGACTTGCAGCCCAGTTGTGAATATGTGCAATTGTTAAGAAATATTTTTAATATGAAATCCCAAGCGAGATCTTAAAATATGGTATCTATGTACGACGTTTCATTAAAATATCTAGATCCATTCTTAAGTTGTTGAGCGGAAACCGTTTTTCTATTTTTAGTAATGGTGACCTTGACCCCACCCACCCCATATGCAATCCCAAGAGAGGTCTCAATATAAGGTATCTTTGTATGAAGTTTCATTAAAATATCTCGATGCGTTCTCAAGTTAATGAGCGGAAACCGTTTTTCTATATTTAGTAACGGTGACCTTGACCCCACCCACCCCGCACCCACCACCCACCACCAAGCGAGGTCTCGATATAAGTTAATGAGCGGAAACCGTTTTTCTATATTTAGTAACGGTGACCTTGACCCCACCCACCCCGCACCCACCACCCACCACCAAGCGAGGTCTCGATATAAGATATCTATGTATAAAGTTTCATTAAAATATCTCGATGCGTTCACACAAAACACTTCTTCATATAGCACAGGGATTGAACATAATACTTATATATACTTTATATGAAAGTCATGAAAAATTATTAAGCATGATAAAGGGATTGAATATAATTTATATGTTAACATTTTCTACATTCAACAGAAAATGTATATGAACAGAACATTTTCCCAAAAAATAAAAAAATTTGACAGGAGCCATTATTAAGCGCGATAAATATTTAGCTCCATAACCATTATTTTAATAGCATTTAATTTTGAATTTTGAAATTTTTTTTTATAGATGCTATAACAGATTGTGAATGATAATAAATTATAATTATAATAACCAAATAGGGTTAGTTAAATAGAAACATTAGAACTTGACGAAAGTCTTACTGAGATTAACTCGAGTCTTTCTCCTCAGTAGAACCAGTACTTGGATTTCCTAGTGACTTCATACATGGAGCCAAAAAACAGTTTTGAAACCTGTTTTTTTTTTAAACTAGTTTACAAATGCAATATTTGTATTCACTTATTGTAAATTGAACATATATGGTCACAACACAAGGACTTTATGACTTCTGGCTTTTTAATGGTTATCGTTTTATGTTTTAATGTGAACTTTCTTATTACCTTAGATATTGGACTGAATGCACAGGTATTAACACATATTTTCAAAACATGAAATCAGTCTCGTTTGTTAAACAGCGTTCTAACATGGCACGTGCAGATTTCTCTATAGACAAAGAACAAAATTTACTGTTGTTAAACTACCAATAAACAACCCGAACAAATGGTTCCGAAACTGAAAAATATAGTTTGCATTGTAATTACAGAAAATGCTGTCAGGTCATGTTAGAATCAATATAATTTTGGCATTATTGATGTTTATTATCTAATAAACAACAATTTGTCATTCTGATGTGGTATATTAAATATTTAATTCCTATACAACAGAACTCAAAATTGTTGTTTATTAGGCGATTAACAACTCTAAATCTAAAATAATTTTTTGATAATTTTGAATTATATCATCATTTTCAAGAAGACATTTTATGATAAGATAACAGGATGATGTATGTACATGTATGCAGGTATTAGGAAGCATAATATGTTCTATGAAGGCACAGATTCTGTTTAATTGACAACAGACAGATTCGGTTTGGCCCAGTGTAATACTACTACTTACTGAACTGGGATACTGTAATTTCAAACAGAAAATCATAACAACAGGAAACTAGCAGCTGTCTATGTACTGGTATGTTTTTGAGATCAAAATGAATACAAGTCACATAAAACAGTCATCAAAATAAGCAATTTTAAAATGTTACAAGCTGACCTACATAAAACTGAAATTCTGAGCAAGCTCAGTTTAAAATTTAGCAGTGCAGAGCTTAGGGGCTTGTGCTAAATTCAATCACTGTAAAATACTGCACATAAATCAAGATATTCACCATAGCAATACCGCATACACGGCATTCATTTGTATACAACAAACCGCCCCTGAATTAATGTTAGACATAACCATGAACTATTTATTAGGGAAAAGAAAGAAAAACAAACTGCCTCATAACATCCCCCTATATCCCATCACAAACCAAGCCATGGTAAACATTCTGAAGAAACATGCAACAGATCATTCAAACTCCTGGCAGCAGTTATGTCCCCTAGCTGCAAAAAACTCCTTTTATTTTGAAATATTTTGTAAATTTGAGGAAATTAACTGAGAAATATTCTTGGCCAATGATAAATAATTCTCAGTAAGTAATGAAAAGAAATTTCACACATACAAAGCGAGTATTTTGCGATGTCTTTTAATATTCTCAAATGTTGTTCATAACATTCCTGACAGTGATCACCCCAGCAATAGTGGCAAGGATGTCATGTGACACTGGCTTTAGTCATGTGACATCTGTGCAGGCAGTGATTGATACTGAGCAGTAGGGCATTTCACTATGACGAGTTCTCCCCTGCAATAGTGGTACTGATGTCCTGTGACTCTGGCTTAAGTCATGTGACATATGTGCAGGCAGTGATTGATACTGAGTAGCAGGGCATATCACTATCAGAAGTTCCCCCCTGCAACAGTGGTACTGATATCATGTGACACTGGCTTAAGTCATGTGACATATGTGCAGACAGTGATAGATACAGAGTAATAGGGCATATCACGATTAGGCGTTCTCCCTTGCAACAGTGGTACTGATATCATTTGACTCTGGCTTTAGTTAGTTGATTTATTTGGATCTGTCGCCGTTTTTTTAACTGTATTTCAGTCATATCACGGCGGTCAGTTAATCTACTCACACTTTTCCTGACTCAGGCTTTAGTAATGTGACATATGTGCAGGCAGTGATTGATACTGAGCAATAGGGCATATCACTATTAGGAGTTCCCCCCTGCAACAGTGGTACTGATATCATGTGACACTGGCTTTAGTCATGTGACATATGTGCAGACAGTGATTGATACTGAGTAATAGGGCATATCACTATGAGGAGTTTTTCATTGAAAGGGGCATAATGATGGTATTTCCCATAAATATAGACACATATCAAAACAACACATATTTCCATTTTTTCACGAATTTACTATGCAATACTATATTGATGGTATTGTTATGCAAAAATATACAGAGCCATTTGTGTTTTTTTCGATACACGGTCCAGCAGGATTCGAGCATACAAAATCGCGCACTTCAATGGAAACTTTCCTATGCTAGGTTATATTTACCAATAGTGCGCATGCGCATAGAGGTACTTCATGTACATTTCATTCGTATCCATATTACTACTACTACACATTTTCCCGCGCCCACAAGAAGTGTCAAGGTGACAACTTTTTTATGATAATGATGTTTATAATTTATAAAAACGAGACCTATGTGTGAAGTAATCATTTAATGAATACTTAAAAAAACATGTTTATATTAAAATAATTAGGCATTGATACTCCCCTTGAAGTGGGAACATAGGCATTTGGTAATCTCTTAATTTCATCATAAATTGAGGGAGACGTGGGAAAACCGGACATAATGCATGTGCGTAAAGTGTCATCCCGGATTAGCCTGTGCAGTCCGCACAGGCTAATCCAGGACGGCACTTTCTGCTTTTATAGTATTTTCTGTTTCAAGGAAGTCTTTTCTAAACATAAATCCACTGTAAGCGGAAAGTGCCGTCCCGGATTAGCCTGTGCGGACTGCACAGGCTAATCCGGGACAACACTTTACGCACATGCATTAAGACCGGCTTTTCAACGACGCGCCTCAATTATACTTTTCAATACAACATGTTATACATTAAAGCTTTAAAACTGGCTAGTAATATGTGTGCACAAAACCGTATAAACATAATATCTAATATATATAAACACCATAATTATGAATATATTTTTTAACACCTGATACTGTGTAATTATACAGATGATTAAATCATTTTGCATAATACGCAGTAATAAATTATATACTACCTTTAAAATGCAGTAGGGTTAAGTAAGATTATTCATGGACTAAAAAATTAACCATATTTCTTTAAAATGTAACATGCTCTGTGATTTCGCCATATAATGTACTGTTTATAATCTAATCTATTCATAACAGCACATTGTACTTCTTGTGATAAATCATCTAACACTAGCAAAAGGGGTGCCAAAATTACAAGTGGCAGAAATGGGAAAGGTAGATCTCTTACTTGGCAGAATACAACTTGTCACTAAATATGAGGCGTGTCATGGAAAACCCGGGCTTAATGCATGTGTGTAAGGTGTCGTCCCAAATCAGCCTTTGCAGTCTGCACTGGCTGAAACGGACAGCACTTTCCGCCTACAGTGGCAGAAGAACCATAAAAGCGGAAAGTGTTGTCCTGGATTAGCCTGTGCGAACGCATTAAGCCTGGGTTTCTCACGACACGCCACATATATAGGCATCTTAAACACAAGTCATGACATACTTAAATCCACTGTATGCGGAAAGTGACGTACATTTTCTAACAGTTGAATAGTATTATATATTCAATAATTAACGTTGCAAATTCAAATTCAAGCTAAGCATTTGAACGTGGTGACTGGTCCTTTCTTTAATTTAAGCATACATGTAACTAAATCAATGAAGCTTTTTTTATTTTCTAAAATGAATCCCAGTCAAAACATGTAGGTTGAATTTTCAAATGATATGTTCACAAAGCGGTCAATGTCAATGGTGATTTCTATGGGACAAATGCAGGCTTTCTTGCTCAAAGGAAACTGGACAAGGTACATCACACAATGAAATGACTTCAAAGAAGAAAAAGAAATGAACAATCATTTTGATTTTTTTTCTGTGCCATAAATAACAAGTAAATTAGCAATCTGGTGACAACTGGTTGTCTGTCATTACTAAACAAGAGGGCCCTAGGACGCTCACCTGAGACCTTGTTACCCAACTGATGGAATTTGCATCCCCAAGGCATTAAAGGTTTGGCCAGATTTGACCCCATGGGCATAATTTGAACAATCTTTGGACAGGACCACTATGCAATGTTACTTACCAAATATAGGAATGCTGTGGGCCTTGCCGTTTCAAAGTAGAGGACCACTATACGATGTTACATACCAAATATGAAACCTCTAGGCCTTGTGGTTCAGAGGAGAAGATTTTTTAAGTCATTTTGCTATATATTCTATTACATGTAAACCATGTGACCCCTGGGGCATGGCCCATTTTGACTCCAGGGGCATAATTTGAATTTTTTTTGTAAAGAACCACTAAAGGATGTTACATACCAAATATGAAACCTCTGGGCCTTGCAGTTTCAGAGGAGGAGATGTTTAAAAGTCATTTTGCTATATATTCTATATAAACTTACCCCCGGGGTGTGGCCCGTTTCGACCCATGGGGCATAATACATGCAACAATCTTTGTAGAGGACCGCTACTGGATGTTACATACCAAATACGAAACCTCTGGTCCTTGCGGTTCCAGACCAGAAGATTTTTAGACATTTGCTATAAAGTTTATATAAACAATGTGACCAACGGGACGTGGCCAGTTTTGACCCCAGAGGCATACTTTGAACAATCTTTGTAGAGGACCACTATATGATGTTGCATACCAAATACGAAACCTCTGGGCCTTGCGGTTCCAGACCAGAAGATTTTTAAAGACATTTACTATTAAGTTTATATAAACCAAGTGACCACCGGGACATGGCCAGTTCTGACCACAGAGGCATACTTTGAACAATCTTTGTAGAGGACCACTATATGATGTTGCATACCAAATAATAAACCTCTGGGCCTTGCAGTTTCTGAGATGATTTTTGAAGTAATTTGCTTTTCAAGTCTGTATAAATCATGTGACCCCTGAGGCGTGGCCCGTTTTGACCCCAGGGGCATAATTTGAACAAACTTTGTCAAGGACCACTAAAAGATGTTACATACCAAATATGAAACCTCTGGGCCTTGCAGTTTCAGAGGAGAACATTTTTAAAGTCATTTTGCTATATATTCTTTATAAACCATGTGACCCCGGGACGTGGCCAGTTTTGACCCCAGGGGCATAATTTGAACAATCTTTGTAGAGGACCACTATAGGATGATACGTACCAAATATGATACCTCTGGGCCCTGCGGTTTCAGAGCTTTTTTAAGTTTACACTTTTTAAATCTATTTTTAGCTCTGGTGAGCTACATATGCAGTGGACCGCAACGATTTGAACAACTTTGAAAGAGGGTCACCAAATGATCATTCCTGTGAACATACAGTGGGTCACAATTTTTTGCTATTTGGGATTTTGTAAACATGCTGTGGGTGACAATGGTGATATATTGTATGTCTACATGATGAAAAACATTGCAAAAATATCTACTATACCATAAGCACTTATCTTTTTACGAACAAATTAGTGTATAAAGTGAAAGTTTCAACACTGGCTAACTAAAATCTCAGTGGTTATGTGGGCAGGTTAGACTGTAACACAATATATCTTCTGATCATCCCATGACAACAAAATGTCTCAATCTCAAACTTAGTCTCAACTTAAAATATTGACCAATGAGAATGCTCTTTACATTTGGGCTTTGATTTCCATTGGTTGAATGTTTAAGATTAAGATTAAGATTCAACTTAAGATCGTTTGAAGTCGTGGAGCCAGATTTTCTCATTTAAGTCAATTTCACAGTCAATTAAATATTTGATTTGATACACTTATACACCTTTACAAAGGTTATATATCAGAAATGACTTCCATTGATTAGTTTGATAACTTGGAACAAAAAGCATCTATCATGCCAAAAGAAAAGGGACTACACAACTACGGATGCTAAACTATCATGCCAACAGAAAAGGGACTACACAACTAGAGATGTTAAACTATCGTGCCAAAAGAAAAGGGACTACACAACTAGAGATGCTAAACTATCGTGCCAAAAGAAAGGGACTACACAGCTACAGATGCTAAACTATCATGCCAAAAGAAAAGGGACTACACAACTACGGATGCTAAACTATCATGCCAACAGAAAAGGGACTACAGAACTAGAGATGTTAAACTATCGTGCCAAAAGAAAAGGGACTACACAACTAGAGATGCTAAACTATCGTGCCAAAAGAAAGGGACTACACAGCTACAGATGCTAAACTATTGTGCCAAAACAAAAGGGACTACACAACTAGAGATGCTAAACTATCATGCCAACAGAAAAGGGACTACACAGCTACAGATGCTAAACTATTGTGCCAAAACAAAAGGGACTACACAACTACGGATGCTAAACTATCATGCCAACAAAAAAGGGACTACACAGCTACAGATGCTAAACTACTGTGCCAAACCAAAAGGGACTACACAACTAGAGATGCTAAACTATCGTGCCAAAAGAAAGGGACTACACAGCTACAGATGCTAAACTATTGTGCCAAAACAAAAGGGACTACACAACTAGAGATGCTAAACTATCATGCCAACAGAAAAGGGACTACACAGCTACAGATGCTAAACTATTGTGCCAAAACAAAAGGGACTACACAACTAGAGATGCTAAACTATCATGCCAACAAAAAAGGGACTACACAGCTACAGATGCTAAACTATTGTGCCAAAACAAAAGGGACTACACAACTAGAGATGCTAAACTATCGTGCCAAAAGAAAGGGACTACACAGCTACAGATGCTAAACTATTGTGCCAAAACAAAAGGGACTACACAACTAGAGATGCTAAACTATCATGCCAACAGAAAAGGGACTACACAGCTACAGATGCTAAACTATTGTGCCAAAACAAAAGGGACTACACAACTACAGGTGCTAAACTATCATGCCAAAAGAAAGGGACTACACAACTACAGATGCTAAACTATCGTGCCAAAAGAAAAGGACTACACAACTACAGGTACTAAACTATCGTGTCAAAAGAAAAGGACTACACAACTACAGGTGCTAAACTATCATGCCAAAAGAAAAGGGACTACACAACTACAGGTGCTAAACTATCGTGTCAAAAGAAAGGGACTACACAACTACAGATGCTAAACTATCGTGCCTAAGAAAGGGACTACACAACTAGAGATGTTAAACTATCGTTCCAAAAGAAAAGGGACTACACAACTACAGATGCTAAACTATCGTGCCAAAAGAAAGGGACTACACAACTAGAGATGTTAAACTATCGTGTCAAAAGAAAAGGGACTACACAACTAGAGATGCTAAACTATCGTGCCAAAACAAAGGGACAACACAACTACAGGTGCTAAACTATCGTGCCGAAGAAAGGGACTACACAACTAGAGATGCTAAACTATCGTGCCTAAAGAAAGGGACTACACAGCTACAGATGCTAAACTATCGTGCCTAAGACAGGGACTACACAATCAGAGATGTTAAACTATCGTGCCAAAAGAAAAGGGATTACACAACTAGAGATGCTAAACTATCGTGTCAAAAGAAAAGGGACTACACAACTAGAGATGTTAAACTATCATGCCAAAAGAAAAGGGACTACACAACTATGGATGCTAAACTATCTTGCCAAAAGAAAAGGGATTACACAACTACAGATGTTAAACTATCGTGCCAAAAGAAAAGGGACTAACAACTAGAGATGCTAAACTATCGTGCCAAAACAAATGGGACTACACAACTAGAGATACTAAACTAAAGGCTCAATGACTACAAACATTCTTAATCTCAAATTAAGTTTTCTTCATAAGTATTAGCCAATCAAAATCAAAGCTCATATGTAACAACCATCTTCATTGCTCAGTTTTTAAGCTGAGACTAAGTTTCAGACTGGGAACAATCACAGTCAGGGACTCGAGGTTTTCAGAGCAACATTTAAGGATTTCACTATAACTGAGTATTACCCCATCATTTAAAAATAATTGAGTACTGACTGATTTAATAAGTACTGTTAAACATTGACCAATCTTTATGCAATCTGTTTGGTGTTTTTCGAGTCCCGAGTATATAAATTGAGGTTTGTCACTAGTTAAACTGTTCATACATTGGGTATTTACGCAAATATGCACCTTATCTGTTGCTCTGGATTTTGTTAACGACACATTAATTTTGATACAGGATTATACATGATCTGGATTAAAGGCTGACAAGCTACCTGATCGACTCATTAAGTATATCTCTGGTTCACCATCTACATGTGAAAAACGAAACAAAAGCAATAGTGGGTTAATACATTGCCGTGCTGAGAAGCATCGAATCTTAAAGCTTCCAGAGTAGTTGCTGAAGATTGCAACTTTGCGGGAATCCGAACATTTTACAATAACAAGCATTTAAATTGAAAAGAAAAGCAGCTTTAAATGTAAAACACCAAGTATTTCCTTTCTAACAGCAACGAAAAAAGAAAAAACTCAGAGAAAAATAACTATTATTTCATAAACGATTACACTTTTTGTATGAAACATAAAATAGTATAAGAACAAAGTTTGAAATTAACTACATTCTCATGGAAATGAATATTTAACATAAATTCTAGTAACACATGCAGTTCCATTACTCATGATTGTGCAATGCACGCATATTCTGCTACTAAATATTAATTATACAGCAAGGTCAGCAAGTCAGTATAAGAACCTCACCATTCAAAATAGGGATGTCAACGGCTACCAAAATTGGTATCCCGTTATTCGTATGTAATATCCGGATACTATCCGGATAACCGTATAGATCGACATTGGCGGCCGGAATCTGGCACATGTTAAAGTTGCAAAATTAAGTTCACATCTAGACGATACTTCTATTTGAAAACAATACTATTTCATTATTGTAAAAAGTACATGTAACAAACTACGTCGATTTCTGTTCGTAAATTGTGCGTTTTGTTTGTTTTGTGTAGTGTGCAATGTTATGCCCTTCAATTAAAGTACCCCAATTAAACATTTTATTTGCGTAAAGGTAAGTAGGTGTTAAGGCTGACTTGTGTATGGTTAACCCGTAAATTGCTATGTGTTAGTGAAACACGCAATGTGCTAATCAAATGCGCATAAACAAAAAAACAAGGATGGATCTATGTTACTATATATTTATTTTAATTGGCATTGTTAACTGGTAGAGAACCACCTCTTATCAAAAGGACCCACCTAATTGTCATAATTGATTGTGACATCTCGTTTGTTTAATAGGCCTGTCAAAGTAGCGTGGTGTGAAAGCACCACCCGTTGTTTTATGATAATCGTATTCCGACCGAGGGGTGTGTTTAAGACACGTCCGCAGTACGAGGTGGTGACCTCGTGTAGAGGCCTATAGCTGTGTTGTGTTATTAATATACATGCAAGAAGGGCGTTTTTATGCTTCAAAAAACGAGAAAAAGCGGATTTTCAATTTTTATACGAATATTCGGTTACTAACTTGGTAACCGGATATTAACATAGTAACCAGATAACCGGTTATCCGGATATTCGTTGACATCCCTAATTCAAAAGAATAAACTGAAAGCAACATATAAGCAGGGCTTGCATTAAGGGTTGTCTGGGAGTAATTTACTCCAAGTTCACAGGACTTCGAAATTGCAGCCATGGAAGTCCCATGTAAGGGTGAAAAAGTAAACAAGATTCTGTGTTTAATAAACACACATGCCCCCGGTTGGTGCTGGGTAGCCCATTTCTTAGTCCAATTTAGGTCACGGTCAAGGTGAGGTTGGGTGATATGGGTGGATTGGGAACGTTCATAAGTAAAAACTGTGTAAAAATCCAAGTGTTGTAGTAAGCAGTGTTGGTGCTAGACGAAACGGTAAAATCTAGTTAACCAAGAAACGGCACTTTGGAATTGTTTTAAGTCCAAATTAGTTCAAGGTCTAGGTCAAAGTAAAGTTGGGTGATATGGTGGATTGGGGATGGTCATAACCAACAACATTATAAGTATCCAAGTGTTGTAGCAAGCGGTGTTGGTGCTAGACGAAATGGTAAAATCTTGTTAACCAACGAACAGCCCATTTGAATTATTCTAAGTGCAAATTAGGACAAAGTCAAGGTCAAAGTGGGGTCAGGTGATATGGGTGGATTGGGAAAGGTCATAAGTAAAAACTGTGTAAATACCTAAGTGTTGTAGCAAGCGGTGCTGGTGCTAGACGAAACAGTTAAATCTACATAACCTTGTCACGGACTGAAGGAAGGACGGACAGGACGATCACTATCTGCCTCCTGCACCAAGATGCCGGGGGCATAAAAAGAAAGCTCTTGTCTTCCAATATCCAACACTTGAAAGTGAGGACTTCCAAAATTGTCACCTTAGTGCAAGCCCCTATATAAGTGATAATGGATTTTTTGTTATCACAACACTCAGCTATTGGAATTGTTTGCCTCAACAACGAAAATACATTTGTGGTGTGTCGTGGGAAAATCAGGCTTAATGCATGTGCGTAAAATGTTGTCCTGGATCAGCCTGTGCAGTCCGCACCAGCTATTCCAGGACGACACTTTCCGCTTTTATGGTATTTCCTGTTTCAAGGAAGCCTCTTCTAAACATAAGTCCACTGGCTAATCCAAGAAGACACATTCTGCACATGCATTAAGCCCAATTTTCCCACGACATGCCTCATTTTAAGACCAAACAGACAGTTCATGCATGCAAGCGATAACTCACCTTTGTTCGGATGAATGTTGATCATCATGGCGTCACACATGTCTGTGGTGGCCAATCGTTCACCAATCTGCTCGGTATCTTTTGGCTCCTTTGCATACTTTCTAAGGTTCTTCCGCTTCTGAAACAAGATGTTGAAATATCTGTACACATGAACAATTCATTCATTGCAATAACTCGTTAACTTCCACCTTGATTCTGGCCACTTTTGGTAATTTTGCTCCGAGTATGTGACGAGCAAGACGTACATAAAGCCATCAAGATATACAGGACAGGTGATCGGCACATTTAGTCTACACATAAAGTACAAGTATATCAAATATTTTTAAGAGATCAGAAAAGCATTGCAAGTACAAAACGGCATCCAAGTGTTGTAGTAAGCGGTGTTGGTGCTAGACGAAACGACAAAATCTAGTTAACGTCGTACGGATGGAATCACACACAGACAGACAGGACGATCACTATATGCCTCCCGCAGCTTAAGATGCCAGGGACATAAAAATTCAATTATAAAATACACGTGTAAACCAACCTTTCGTCTCCGTTTAATGTCGGTCACAATTGTGAGCACCCGTTCGATGATAAAGAAGAAATAGATGCCCAGCAGTCCACACAGCCCCTTGTAAACAGGGCCAAGGTCATGTGACTCACCGTTGCCATGGCTATGGCCATGGCTTTCATCTGCATGACCACCGGAAATGGCCTAAAACAGATATGAAGGGCGTCGTGGGAAAACCGGTCATGTGAGTAAAGTGTCGTCCCGGATAAGCCTGTGCAGTCTGCACAGGCTAATCCAGGACGGCACTTTCTGCCTACAGTTGATTTATGTTTAGAAGAGAATTGCTTGAAACAGAAAATACCATAAAAGCCGAAAGTGCCGTCCCGGATTAGCCTGTGCAGACTGCACAGGCTAATCTGGGACGACACTTTACGCACATGCATTAAGTCCGGTTTTCCCATGACGCGCCTCATATATTTATAATACAGACATGCGTAAAGAAGAGTAAGGATGAAACAATACTTTTTACATAAAAGCCCGACAATATGCGGTGGGGCACTTGGTGACAATAGCTCTGTTTGGTCTAAATCCCTTGAGAAATGTAGGAGTTGCGCCGAAAGAGATTGTTCACGCCCGCCCGCCCATCAACATTCGCCAATCCATTAAACAGAGGTTTCCTTCCGAAAACATGGTTAATAAATTATAAACAGACAAAAGCAATGTTATAAATATATATCGTAAGATATTTTGTCATATTAATTTAATCCCAAATAAATTTCACATATATATGAAAAATTGCAAATTATGTGCTACGTGCAGAGGCCTGTTGCCTGACACGACACTTACTTTTTGTGGAAAAGTCTCTTCGAATTGAACAACTATCAAATTAATTATTTATGCACTTGCGAAGATTTCAGCAATATGTTTTTCAGATGAACAGACCTACATTTATCCTGAATGCTATGAACTTCAGTGGGAAACTGGGTGGAGGTGTGGTTATTTAAAATTAGTTCCTTTATCATTTTGTTCATGTGAACGGATGAAATTTCATATCTAAGTAGTTTTTCTGTCTTGGTACAAGTTGTAATACTTAATTTCACAGCATGACCACTGAATCTAACAAGCAATCCTATCATAAAATGCTCATGGATTTTAGTGACAATTTTGTATGAAAGCCAGCAATTATCTCAGAGTAAACTTAACTTCAAAAAAATCTGAAGGAAGTTTTAATTTATTAATATGTGTTATTATGTTCTTCCTTTTGAATATTAGCGAAAGAGGAACAAGCCTGGTACCCCACAGACTGGGACTTTATGAGACGTAAAATCATGAATAGTTTGATAGATTTTGTAATATATGGGTTTAACTGAAACTCCCAGGCAAAATTCCCTGATATTTCCTTGATTTTTCCCAGACTGAAATGTTTTTCCATGATATTTGTTGTCAGATTACCAGCACAATTAGTGCAAAGTGGTAGCAGTGTATATTAAAATTTGGATTTGGAACCAATCTCCCCTGTTACCTCCTTTGACTTATTTTAACTTTCTATTATAATCACAAACAAAACTGTTATTGTAATACTGTCACAAAAGATCACTTTTTTTCTAAGATTCTAAATTTCACTCTCATTTCGTATTTTAGCATTCAATCACTTTGATCCAATTCTCTGAAATGTCCTTGATTTTTGTTTTCAAATTCCATGATTTTTTCCTGCAAGAAATTTTTTCACACTTTTTGTCCGAAATAAAACATTGTGTTCTAGTGTTGGGATATCGGTTCGAAAATGCGTAGATTATTGCGTTGGAATCAGTTGTCACTTCTAATGCAATTTAACTTATTTTAATCGGTTTCAAATGTTATTTGAATTATACACTGTAACTCCATTATATCGCGATTCGTGGGTCCACAGATCGCGATATATCCGGATCGCGATATAATTTGCGAGGCCATTCAGTAGATATACATGTATACACTAGCCTGTTTTTCCCCGATCTCAAACATAAATGTAATTAAGTAAATAACTCTCTCTTTTCAATGTAGATAACATCCATTATGTATCAAATCCATATGTAAAATATTCCATTTGTATATGAAAATATAATATTATTCCTTTAATTCCATTAAATAAATTTCAAATCGCGTATAAAAATATTAAGTCCATAACGCCTATCCGAATTTCACTATTCACGTGAAGTAAACATACATTCTATTAACAATTACAACACACATGTATTTCGTGTAAACTCTTTGTTCTGTTAGAAAAAGCGCACGAAAAAAAGCGTGGGTATTTTGATCGCCATATAAAAACATATGCCTTAGCATTTCTCCTGAAAAAAAAAAGATACAGATAAACCGTATCGATTGCGTTATTGTCATTCAGATAGCTCAGTATTGATTTATGACATACATTTACTGTATACACCCTCCACGTGGACTGCGTGTAAATTCGGGTGCTAAATAGAGCGACAGCAGAAAAAGGACGTTGTCATGGGTGGCACGCGCGCTGTAAGCTGATGACGTCGGCATATTGTTTGTCGCACTACAAGAGTGTGAATAAAAGAGACGTCGTGAAGGCACGAAAATCCGGATCAAACTGAATTTATTTATGAGCATTTGGTAATAGGAAAATATTGAAGTACATTAAAAAAATCGGGATCCACGGCCGATTCGCGATATATTGGACATCGTGATATAACGGATCGCGATATAGCGGATCTGCAGCATACACATTTCTATTCATTGAACTTAGAAAAGTTACTTAAATATGGATGTGTGTGCACTTCTTTTGTGCATCAATAAACAAATAAACAATAAGTTAAGTAACAGCAGTTTTATTTGCTTAACAGCTGCTTATCAATTTTGAACATAAAAAACAAGTAGGCCTATAGGACAAGTACATTTAACATGGAAGAACAGTCAAAACTGTAAAATAATTCAAAATGATTTGGTCTAAATAACGGAACTCACATCTCAGTCCTTATTTCGCGCGTCAAATCCGAAGATCAATTTTATAACTAAGACATCGATAATAGACATCAAAAAATTTTAACACGCTGCTAATCGATTTTTTTCCCGATCATCGTCCCATCACTTGTGTGTTCATAGTACTTACATGAGGCAGCAGGTGCAGTAGGGCGTCCCCTGCAAGGGCCCCTACAGCAAGGGCCACCAGGAACTGCAGCAGGTGGTTATAGAAGACCTTCTGCATGATAGGGATCACCGCCACCCCTAGCAGCCCCACCAGGGATATGATGATAACAGCTACACAGCTGAAACCCCACACTGAAATAAACAATCAAACTCAGTTAGCAGGTGATTGTAGAAGATTTCATGATAGGGATCATCGCCACCCCTAGCAGCCCCACCAGGGATATGAATATCACAGCTACACAGCTGAAATCCCATACTAAAATACCAATCAAACTCAGCAGGTGATTGTAGAAGATCTTCATGATAGGAATCATTTCACTTGTTAATAAAAATACTAAGCTCCAAATTACAGCAATTTAGTAAAATGTTTAAATTTCTTTATATTCAAGACTAATGTTTGAGGATATGACCATTGTAACTAACTGCTATATGAAAAAAGACTATGTGTATCACATAACTAATCATTTGAACATGACAAACATAATTTTCTCAAAGTGGCAATTATTCCAGAGATGCTCGATGAAACTCATTGGACAGTCGTGTATTACGCTGAAAACAACATCCAATCAAACTGATTCGTATTACCCGTATACGTATATTGCTACATAATAATTTTGTAACCATTTATTGTCCGCTGTTTCGTACATATCGATCAGTAATTTCGTACCCATGTCATTGAATCTCTTTACACATTGAGTTTGAAGTTTTTTGCGTATTGGGTATTCTTGAGTCTTGTTACTCCTCAAAAGTAAAATTAATTTAGTAAAAGGGGTTACAGCATTGCGTATTTATGCAAATACGCGCCTTATCTGTTGCTCTGCATATCAGTCTTGAATCAACAAAGTACTTTAACTGACTTGCTTAAACCTGTTTAAAACAGACACAAAACGAAAAACCAGAGTTTTTTTTTTGCTGAAATGTATGTCTATGGCTGTTAATGGTTAATTCCTTGTTTACTATGGTTGGTTGGTTGATGCTTGTCTATGGTCGATCAGTGTTCTGGTGAGGCCGCGAAATAGCGATTTTATCTCTTTATGAAAAATAACACTTATTTTTCACAAATGTTGCCAAAACATTGGTATAGTAGCGATTTTTGTCGCACACAAAATTTCATGGGACAAATCGTCAATAATGCAAAACAATTTGGGGACGAATATCAAATCTCTCAAAGTGTGCTGAGTACAAACCAAACATCTGATTGAGGTCTGCTTTCTGAATGGTTTAATTAAATATGGCGCTACAATCTTAGCCAATCGATAACATTATGCGTTCGAGCTTTATGTCCATATTGAAGAGTATTCATTTGTCTGCTGCGTCGCCTAAGAAAAAAAGCCTCGAACGTTATATTGAATTATTTCAAAACATCAAAACATAAGAGTTTGTTGGTAACGATTCGAGTCTGACCGTTGCTTCGCAAGCTGACTGCAACCCTATCAATAAAGCTGGTGACGGTCTAGAAGTTTCTTTGACAGAAACTCAAAGTGACTGTTTCACGAATTTGACGTAAAAACCTGAACGAAAATTCCTAAATTCTTAGTTTAAAATTTTATGACGCGTTCACTGTTTATTAAGCACAAAAAGAATAACATTTTCCTTTGAAAGTCACTAATTTTAAGTTTATTAGTTATATCAGTTATCCTCGATTACCGTAAATTCGCGACCATAACATTTAATGTCAATAATCAAATTATTTTAACAATTTGAACATAATACTGAAAACAAATATTTGAAAATAAATATATATACCGCTGTTTTTTTAAACTTATTTATCCAAAACAACGTTAAAAACTTCTAGCAGGTCAACATTGTTTACGTAAGTGTCAAGCAGTCGCCATCTTATCTATTATTGATTCGCGGATATGACGCCATCCCATCATTCCTAGAAAATAATCTTCAAGTAGGCCGCATGTACAACAAGTTTTGGATTATCGTATTAAACAGTGAATTTTATTGTAAAAAAGAAATCTGAAATGTAATTCTTCCTTATCACAAAAGCACATTTAAGTAATACTATACCAGTGGGGAAAAACGTTTTTAGGTAAATGGATTATTTCTTTAAAGGTGGCTTATAGAATCTAAAATCTAGGATGATCAAGTTTAAGCAAGAAAAACATAATCAATTACTGGTTTCATTTCGTTTTCAGTATATTATTGTAGGGTGTGTTTTTAATTTGTAGGTGAATAGAGCCTGTACAATTTCCTAAATGCCTCTTGTGTAACCATAATATTATGAAAAAAGGCTAAAATTCACTTAAAATTAAGGTACTGAAGAACACACAAAAAACTTTGCTCGGCCTTAGTTACGACACACTGCCGAATCATGTCCCATATATGGAAGTTCAACTACAACATCGGACGAAAACAAACTAGTTCCGGTTTGACTTTTTATTGAAAAACACGAAATGTAACTTCCTAGTGTTTTGGGAATAACATGGTGTTTTTATATCAGGTATCATGTCCAATGCTTTTGTCTGTTTAAATGCAGTATCTTCACACAATATTCGGTCACATGGTCCATTGGTAGTCGCGAATTTAGGGGAGTTGACGATATTTGTGTTGAGCAGTTTATAGTTTAA
This sequence comes from Congeria kusceri, assembly GCA_027627225.1. Taxonomy (NCBI): domain Eukaryota; kingdom Metazoa; phylum Mollusca; class Bivalvia; order Myida; family Dreissenidae; genus Congeria; species Congeria kusceri. Next base: position 68,603,558 of record CM051030.1, read on the forward strand.
AAAAAACAAAAACATTAACTGTGTTTCTAATGTTAACTGCTGTTGGTTAAACTCATACCAACCACTGACACTTAAACAAGACACAACTAGTCACGGTAAATAAATCTTGTTATTGATTTTATCATTTGTAGGAAATTGTAGGTGTATTTTGTTTGTGTCTCCAAAAAATTGGAAATGTCCCCAATTTTTCAAGACATGTGAGACAAATGTCTCACCTTTCGTGATACCTCGCCAGAACACTGGTCAATTAATGGATGTCCATGGTCAGTTTTAACTAATTACCAGTAGTTTCCAATTGACTGTCTAAGGGTGTTCTATGGTTTGTTCATTGTTTACTATGTTTCATTTATGATTCCATACCTTTGGCTGGTATCCTTTCCAACGAAACAGCAGTTGCCGAAGCATGCCCATGTTCGTCATCGTCATGGTGATCATCTTTCATGTGGTACTGATGGTTGTCATCCCCATGGAGGGTGTGGCACGCATCAGCGTCGATCTGGTAGATGAGTACAGGGCACAGCTCCTTGAAAAGTTCCCCCTTGATGCTGCCTGTGGGGTTCACGCTGATAAGATGCATCATGGAGTTCGCCTCCAGACACTGGAAAATACATGGATGTCCTAAGTCAGTTATTAGTTTATGTTGACAAGTTGATGGCATTTATGGTAAAGTAATTGTTTACTATGGTTGGTTCAATATATTCCATGTCAATTATTAGTTGTTATGTTGACAGTTTACGGGCATTTATGGTCAATTCATGGTTTACTATGGTTGGTTCAAACTTGTCGGTGGTGAATTAATGGATGATGGTCAGTTATTAGTTTCCATATAGACAGTTTAAGGGTGTAAATGGATCATTCATGGTTTACTGTAGTTGGTTCAAGCTTTTCACTGGTAAAGTACATGTAATAGATGTCTATAGTAAGTTAATGGTTTTGTTTGGTAATGGTTTCTGTATGGATAATTTTCTATGGACAGATCATGGATCCATGTGGTCCCTTAATAGCTTCCTGTATTCATTTGCATCTTTTGGCCATTTAATGATGGTTTATTCCCAGTTAATATTTTTCTACAAGAGAAAAATGTGAAAACCGCATTAAAGCCGGATTTTTTATTTTGCCGATGGGGGTACATGTACAAGTCAATGTTGGTGAAGAAGAATGGAAGTTCCATGTCGATGATCTAAAATGTATGCAGTAAAGTTTCATCAAGATTGATCAAGACTTTAGAAAATATGACAGGAATACAAAACTTTAAAGCAAATTCTATTTTTAGCTCTAGTGGCCATTTTGCGCAGTGAGGCGGAACCATTTGCATAAGTTTGATAGAGGACCACTAAACGAACTTTGGTGTGAAATTAATTGAAAATATAGCCATAGGTCTAGATGAAATTGGCGTTTAGACATATTTATATTTTTAGCTCTGGTGGCCATCTTGTGCAGTGAAGCGGAACCATTTTTACAAGTTTGGTAAAAGACCATCCAAGGAACATTTCTGTAAAGTTTCATGAAGATTGACTAAGAACTTTAAAAAATATGACAGGAAAACAAAACTTTTATGCAAATTCTATTTTTAATGGCCATTTTGTGTATTGAGGTGGAACCATTTGAATAACTTTGGTAGAGTGTAAAGTTTCATCAAGAATGATCAATAACTTTAGAAAATATGACAGGAATACAAAACTTTAACGCAAATTCTATTTTTAGCTCTAGTGGCCATTTTGTGCTGTGAGGAGGAACCATTTGAATAAGATTGGTAGAGGAATACTAAACAAACATTTATGTAAAATTATTTGAAAATCTAGCCATAGGTTTAGAAGAAAATGGCGATGAGACATAATTCTATTTTTAGCTCTGGTGGCCATCTTATGCAGTGAAGCGGAACCATTTTCATATGTTTGGTAGAGGACCATCCAAGGAACATTTCTGTAAAGTTTCATGAAGATTGACCAAGAACTTTTGAAAATATGACAGAAATACAAAACTTTAATGCAAAATGTTAACGACATAGCGACGCCCGCCCAACCGACCAGTTTTCGCTAATCTATAAGCCAAGGTTTTTTGTTGAAAAGTCCAGCTAATAATCCAGCTAATAAGTAAAGTAAAGTCATGACTGTTTGTAAATGTTTGTCTATGATAGTCAGTTAATTTAATTTGGAGTCAGTTAATTGTTTCATAATATCAGTCAATTGTTATCATGGTTCATTGAAAAATATTACGAGACATCTTATATTTTAAATGAAAGTTTATGCATGCTTAAAAGCTATTTGATTATTCAATAAACATTCTATGGAGTGGTCTGTGGGTACCTCATTTACATAGAAACTTTATTGACTTAATATTTACTTCATACCGGTACGTCAGTAAACATTACTGTTAAATAAGATAATTTTCAAAGAAAATGGAAGTCCTCTAAAAACAATTATTATTCAAACTGCAAACATTGCTGCAAATTAACAATTGTCACACAATGTTTAGAGAGTTTAACTTTAAAACATCAAAGCTGCATCCTAAAGCCATTTGATATAAAAATCATTTATAGCTGTATGACACATAATCGATAAAATATGACAATAAACACTAGGCTTTTGTTCTTGATGAAAGTTTTATCTCCATAATAAGAAAGGTAAAATAGCGGTATGAATTCTTGATTTTTTTTTCGTTCAGAAATCGCTTTTGCCCAGCAGACTTGAAGGCCTAGTGTAATCCTTCTTTATTTGACCCCGCCCACAAATCTGGGGTATTATACCACTGTGTATAAGCACCCTGATGTGGTTTCAGTGTTGACACAGTGGCAAAGCTTATCAGCTGATATCAATACACTGCTACAGAGGAAACAGTGCACTTGGCCATTGCTCAGTCAGCTGAGAGAAAAGATTGCAGATAATGATAAGATATTTTATGGTGGACCAATACACAGAGTGGAATACCCAACGGAGACGCCAGACATTCCTTGACCTCGGCCTGTAAGTATTTCGGCAATTGTGACCATCGGTATAAAACTGACATTTCAGTGAAAAGTCCAAATATTAAATACAAATGATTAATAATTACCCACCTGTGATTCTTCCGAACGACGCTTTCTTTCTGACTGAGTATCATGTGACTGACTGTTAGCCGCCGTTCCTTCATGTGAATGATCACCGTGATCATGAGCTTGTTTAGACAATGTGGTGCCCAATTCTGGAGATGTGGGCATAGCAGTGGAAAGTTTTTGCTTTTTATTATTTTTACCGGATTTATTCCTTTTAGATTGTTTTGTGGTAGAAACAGTACTTTGTTCTATAGTAGGCTTTAATGAATTCCCAACATTTTCATAGTTTTCAGATGTAATTGAGCGTTTTGTGGTAGAAACAGTACTTTTTTCTAGAGTAGGCTTTAATGAATTCCCAACATTTTCATAATTTGCTGGTGCACCGCTGTCATGTTCTGAATGGTCATGGTTTTCATGGTCTTCATGACCATGATCCTCATGTATATGATCCAAAGGTTCATGATCCTCATGTTTATGATCCACATGTTCATGATCATCATGTTTATGATCCACAGCATCATGACCGGCTTGTTCATGACCTTCATGGATTTCAGAAGCATCTATAGAGTGATCATGGTCCTCATGCACATGATCATTATTATGACTTTCATTTGCATGTTTATGACCTTCATGGAGTTCATGAGCATGGTGGTCATGATCATCAGTATGGTTTGTGTGTTCATGGATTTCATGATCACTGTGCTCATGGAAAGAAAGTTCAGGAAGAGCGCTGTACTGGTGGGAATGGTTCATGCAGTCAGTGGCATTGGACGATAACACTAACCGACCACCAAGGCCTAAATGGCAGAGCAGATGTTTGAAACCTTCATTTGACATTTCTACACCATCTCCATACTTTCTCAGTAATTTATTAAGATAGTAGTCAGGTTCCATTTGATAGATATCAGTGGACGCTTCCATATTTCCGGGAACAGGGTCATTATTGTGATCGGTGTGAGGCTTGCTGTTGCCATAGAAAGGGTCATCATGCTGGTCACTTTCATGGCCGTATAGACAGCAAGTTAGACTGCAGACCAGGAGACAAACAAAACACGTCTTGGCACTGCCTGGGTAGCACATTCTGAAAACCTGAAAATAGACGAACAAAATTTAACAAGAGCTAAAAACGCTAATTTAAGATAATTCAAGGGCCACAACTCCACAATTCCTTGAGCGATTTGGCTGAGATATTATGCCGATAAACATTTTCATGAAGTTTGGTTAAGATCGGATGAAAACTATTGGACTTAGAAGGCAGAAACGAAAGTGGACTACCAACAAACAGGCCAACCGACATCAGCAAACCAATATACCTCGCCATATTCAACGGGGGGCATAATTATGACAGTCCTAGTAAAGGAAAATGATCGTATCCATGTATAAATGTAAATCTGGCTAAGTTTTGTTGTATGATTTTGTTTGAACAACAGGTTAATACATTTTGCGACCTTTTTATATTGAAAACCGTTCATATAACTATTGTGAACAACACAAGAAACTGAACATAAACAAGAGGGCCAAGATGGTCCTGGGTCGCTCACCTGAGTTCAATTAATCACAGTGGCTCTTAGATATGCATAGCATTTTCGGAGATGTTAGAAGTAAAATATTTACAGCCATATAAGGAAAACTGCCCCACCCAATGGTGACCATTTTTTTAATGATTCAAAATGGTATGAAGGAATTTGGTAGAGGGTCACAAAAGGAACATTTTTGTGAAAGTATTTCTAAAACAGTCAAGTGGTTTTAGATAAATAGATTTTCAAAGTAAAAAATTATAGCCCTACAAAAAAAACTGCCCCTCTAGCTGCCATGATTTTAAGGAATCTGGAAAAGGTCACCAGAGGAACATTTATGTGAAAACTACATGTATTTTGAATTCCAGCAAGTGGTTTCTTAGAAGATGTCAATATTTCCATATTAGGAAAACTGCCCTGCCATGTTATTAATGAATCAATACGATCTAAACGAATTTGGTAGAGGGCCACCCAAGGATAATTTTTGTAACATTATTTTAAACTCCAGCCAGGTGTATCCAACAAGATTTTCAAAGTTTTCTATAAAGCCATAAAAGGGAAACTGTCCCCACACCCGGCAGCTATGTTGTTTTTAACGAATTGAAGTGACTTGAAGGAATTCGATAGATGGTCACCAAGGAACATTTCCGTGACAACTATTTTGAAATCCAGCAAGTGGTTTCTGAGATTTTCAAAGTTCTCAATATAGCCATATAACAGAAAATGTCCCCCCTTGTGTCCACGTTTGTTACAACACAAAATTATGTGAATGAATCTAATTTGAAGGTGTGTCTCCAAAGGAACATTTCTGTGAAACCTATTTTGAAATCAAGTAAGTAGTGGTTTCGGAGTAGAAGATTTTAACTTTTTTTTACCTTCGTTTAGCCCATGGCAGTTTTTCATATATTGCATTCAGTCAAAGGAATTTGGAAAATGACCATCCCAGGTACATTCCTGCCAAGTTGGGTTAAAATCCACCCAGCACTTTCAGAGAAGTTGTTTGAAGCAATTGTTGAAGACGAACATTTACAGACAACAAACAGTGATTGACCACAATGGCCCACCATTGAACTGCTCAGGTGAGCTGAAAATGAGTAGCTTGTTTTAATCTGAACATAAATTTGATTATTTTTTATTCTCTTTTTTTTCTAAGCAAGAATTATTATACATTAAGTGTCCCACATTATCGGTGATAATGTAATTTTAATTTACACCCATTAGTAGCTAATGTCACCACAGCAGAAAAATATAAGCCAGGTTACAATTCCTTAACTGAACTCGAGTTCAGTAAATAAATATCTTCAGTCACAATTTAAAAGGTCATCTGAATCCAATCCAAGTACAAGTGATTAGATTACGATCAACTGCAACATGATGTTTACATTATTGAGTAACACAATATTTATAGTGCACTTATGTCCTATGCATGCATTGTAACATAATACATGGTATACCGAGTTCAAATAATTGAGGCGCGTTGTGGGAAAACCGGGCTTAATGCATGTGCTTAAAGTGTCGTCCCGTATTAGCCTGTGCAGTCCGTACAGGCTAATCCAGGACAGCACTTTCCACTTTTATGGTTTTTTTCTTTTTCAAGGAAGTCTCTTCTAAATATAAATCCACTGCAAGCGGAAAGTGCTGTCCCGGATCAGCCTGTGCGGACTGACAGGCTGATCCGGGATGACACTTTACGCAAATGCATTGTGCAAATGCATTGTGCCCGATTTTCCCATGACACGCCCCAATTCTATTGACAATCAGAACAAGTGCCACTGTCTAGCTTAGCACAGTTTCTGTAAAAAAAAGTGTGTATGATTTTTTATATCAATTAATTTCTGATTTTTTTTTACTTCACTGTTTCTCCTAAAGTCCTATAACAATGTCACAATTTAAGTCCTTTTCCCACCTGAAAAAGGCCTCAGCCAAACTTTGACCTACACATCAAGAAAAGTCCCGTTGATCCCAAATTAACTAGCAGTAAAAACGTGACAAATTGGTATCATCATAGATCAAAATTAATGTCATTTTTTGCCCAAATACTGCCTCAAACATTTTGACCTACCTAACAAGCCAACCATGGGGTTGAGGATTTGTAAAAAAGACAGTACTCCCGAGCGGACTAATCGTACCCAATAAGAAATGTGACAAACGTGTTTCATCCTAAATCAGGCAGACAGAACACATGTACAAGAGGGCCATGATGGCCCAACGTGCTCACCTGAGTACTGGCAATGACAGAGATCAGTTTTGACATCTGATTGTCATCGCTTGTCATCGCTTACAAATTGAGCCACATTAGCCCGATTGTTTCTACTGCTGACCTAGCTATCGACAGGTGCAATACCAGCGCTTTTCCTCACTGTTTTGAGAATGATACCGGTACCGATCAAACTGGAAAAATTAGCGTCATTTCCATAAAAATTGGGAATTTTATCACTTTCATGAAGAAGTTTTTTAAAACTGCCAAAAAGGACGTAAACACAATAGGTTACAATAAATTAACTCTTAAACAACTTGTTACATTGATTCTTTCACTTGTATTTATTGTGTAGAGGCGTTGAAAGCTAATATTTTCTGGATTTTTTTCATTTTGTTCAGAGATTTGGGAATTTTTAAACTTCAAATTGCGAAAATTGGTATGTAAATCTGATTGGGAATGGTACCGTTTTCTGGTACCAATTTACATAGAGGAAAAATGCTGAATACAGACGCATGTCTGGCCTACTTCTCTTGGTCACCTGGTAAACATGGGGCGATTTGGCTGATTATTAAACCTGGCCAAAATATAATGCCCACACAGTGGCATAAGCATTTTTATAAAGTTTGGTGATTCAATGAATTCTTGGGATTAGAGAGCAGAAAAGAATGTGGCTACTGACAGACTCACAAACAGATGGACCGACCTACATCTTGCAAACCAATATACATCTTCAGTGTTTTTTTTTACCTTTGGGGGAAAGGTGGCAGGGCCCTTGAGACGGTGAATTTTAGGGCAAAAGGGGAATCGTTTTTGTAGAAACGCATTATTAAATTTTTTGAATTTACTTTCTTATAAAACATTAAACAGTTGTTTTGCTACGAATGATAACTTAGATTATGCACAAACTTGGTTTGATAAAAAAATTGCTGTTTACGTTTGTTTACGAAAATTCCTCCATCTTAGTCAATTTTTGTCCAATTTTGTTCAAGTTTTTTTTTCAAAGTTAAGATTACATTCTGAGGGGAATTTTAAGGTCAATTTAGGGGAAAAATATACACTTTTTAAGCTGGAGAATGGGGCCGAATTTCGGCCCCAAATTGGCCCTAAAACCCCCACTGATCTTGGATGGATATTGGGGCATAATTATGAGGACTTAGGTTCAACTAAGTATAAAATAATACAAGAGCTGTCAGAGGACAGCGCGCTCGACTATTCAAAGTATTTCAGTTGGTACATATTTTGGATAGTAGAAGGGACATACATTTGTTAAAATACATAGCTTTTAAGTGAAGCCTTGAATAGTTTATAAATGTTTGGAACAAAACCTTTAACAACAAAGTAGATGTAAAAAGTGGGCTAACTCTGTCAAAATACAAAATAGAGTTATGGGGAATGTTCACCCTGATACTGGAGTTGATGACAAAGGTTAGTTCCAAGTTTCAAAAGAATAACTTATGTAGTTTTGAAGTTACACAACTTTTGAGTATAAACTTTAACCAGAAACTATATGTAAAAAAAGGGGCATAACTCTGTCAAAATACAAAACAGAGTTATAGGGAATGTTCACCCTGATACTGGACTTGATGACAAAGGTATATTCTAAGTTTCAAGTGAATAACTTATGCAGTTTTAAAGTTACAAAACTGTTAAATATAAACTTTAACCAGAAAATCTAAGTGAAAAGGGGCATAACTCTGTCAAATTACAAAACAGAGTTATGGGGAATGTTGCCCCTGACACTGGAGTTGATGACAAAGGTATATTCCAAGTTTCAAGTGAATAACTTATGTAGTTTTGAAGTTACAAGACTTTTGAATAACAACTTTAACCAAATTCAGACGCGGATGCCGACGCCGGGGGTAGAAGGATACCCAAAATCTGACATTTCCAGAAATAGTGTACTGACAAATAACAATATGACCATTGTTGACAATGGTATTCATAAAGCAGATGTTAATTTTCACCTGGGCTGTTGCTTACACCAGGTCTGGACACTCTGCTGGCTTCGTATGTATGTGATGTTGAAAATAATAGTTGATTAATAAGTTATCACTAGAAATAGAATTAACTAGAATTGTCACATGAGTGACGGATATATCCCCACAATATGGCCTTGTCACAAAACTATGGCATCCATTCGAAAGAAATGGACAGAGAGAATGCTTTAATTTGTGAATGGTCAACAGTGTATTTGGAAAAATTTAATTTCAATAGGAGCCATAACTCTGTCAACATTTAGTGGATTGTAACCAAAGTTGAACTTGATCTGTATTTTATGATGTTACACCTTTGTACAAAAAATAAGTTAAATATGTGAAGCCTTTCATGACTTATTGTCCATGTTTTGGGGCAATTTAAGTCAAAAAGGGGGCCCATAACTGTGTCAAAATTTAGTGGTTTGTAACCAAAGTCCAACCTGACCTGTATTTTATAATGCTACACATGTGTAACAATAATTATTTAAATATGTCAAGCCATTATTCAGTAATCGTCAGGAAGCCATGTTTTTAGGGAATTTAAGTCAAATAAAGGGCCATAACTCTGTCAAAATTTAGTAGTTTGTAACCAAAGTCAAACCTGACCCGTATTATATGATGCTACACATGTATACCAAAAATTATTTGAATATATCAAGCCATTCTTGAGTTATTTATCCGAAAATCATTTTTTGGGGAATTGTTAAAGTCGGAAGGGGCCATAACTCTGAAAAATTTAGTGGTTTGTAACCAACATCAAACTTGACCTGTATTCTATGATGTTTCACATGTGTACCAAAAATTATTTGAATATGTCAAGCCTTTTTTGAGTTATCATCTGGAAACAATGTTTTTAGAGAATTTTAAGTCAAACAGGGGCCATAACTCTGTCAAAATTTAGTGGTTTGTAACCAACATAGAACTTGACCTGTATTCTATGATGTTACACACGTGTAACAAAAATTATTTAAATATATCAAGCCTTTCTTGAGTTATCATCCGGAAACCAAAAACCAACAGACCGACAAGCTCACTCCTATATACCCCCCCCCCTAAACTTCGTTTGTGGGGGTATAATAACTATAACATTTAAATAACTGATTCAGACAATTTGCAAAGATCCAATGAAAATTCGCAAATTTCACTAAAAAATACTGTACGCCCGGGCCTACAGGAGTACGCCTGAATACACCACTGAGTTATGCTTTTAGGACAATTCCCTGACAGAATAGACATATCGATCATAATCGGAAATAGTACATTTTCTGCATATCATAAAATGTTTAATTTTCACACGCACACATGTTCACGTTTTTCAGCATCCTTCAATTTAGATTTTTTTACAAAAATAAGGATATCACAGTTCTCTGCGCTACAAAATGTTATAATTTCTATAAATTGCGGTCAAAACATTAGCGATTTTCATGCGGATGACATGTTGTGCATGTCAGCAAAATTTTCGGGCGCTTTTCTAGCAGATCTGGCTTTTAACATGAAAAACGTTGCATCTAAACTGTCAATATATGTGATTACATCACTTGAACATGAAAATTCAGATACGCGATTCGGATTTCGATTTTATAATACGCGTTGTCATACCTGATGTTAATTACAAGCAAATATATATTTAAAATATTTTGGTTTTTAAAGGAATAAGTATAGTTTTAATATACTGATAGTAATATATACTAATATATACTAAAATGTTGAATTATCTTTGCTTACAAGTACTGAATACAGTGTAGATGTAAATTATACAATACGAAGGTCCGGTCGTGTCCATTACCGCGCAAGTAGTAGGGTTTGAAAGGAACAATGTCTACTTTAACAATTAATACCAGACTAATTCAGTTTGAAACACTTCATAAACTAGATTAACAGTTCAATCCAACTGTAAAAATCATCCTATCAAACATAACACGCCTTTATCGCAAAGTCGACCCACTCGCTACGCACCGCTTCTAAGTCTGAATCTGCGTCATGTGTTGTTCTTTTCTTCAATGTGACGTACGCATGTTATAATTTCCATACTTAAAAGTTCAACTAACATTTTATTTAATGTAATATAATTGCCTGCTTTAGAATGATCCGAATTGTAAAAAACAAAAAGAAAAACACAACTTAATTTTATTTATAAAATGCGGGATTGTCGGAAAAGGCTGAATTTTCCATGTAATATTGCAAATCAATGACTTTTCATCATGCAATAACACAAATTTGTTATTTTTACATGCAATACATTTTTATAATCTGTATCTCTAAACATGAGTTGAATTTTTGGACGTGTGTTTGTAATTAGTCGAGTAGTAAGCATAAACGGCAGGCCAACAAATACACCACGACGTCAACTCCAAAAGTAACGTCAAATTACGTCAGAACGCTTATACGGTAATCGTGTTTGACGTTGTAGCGTAAACATATGTGTGGTTGTAAGATTTTAAAAATATTACATCCTAAAAATGGAAAAAATAGCCTATTCAGTGATAAAAATTTCTTTAATTTTCAAAATGAGGCCAAAATCGACCCTTAATGCACCTACTCCTTAGGTCAACGTCAAAGTGAGGTTGGGTGATATGGGTGGATTGGGAATGGTCATAAGTAACAACTGTGTAAATATCTAAGTGTTGTAGTAAGCGGTGCTGGTGCTAGACAAACAGCGCTTCCACTAAGATATTTTTTCTGGAAGTCCTGACTTCCAACCTTTTGATTTTGGAAGTCCCAGTATAAAAAATTGGAAGACCCACGTTTATTCATTATCTCAGTATGTTAATCATTGTGACGTTGGTCCTGTTGGTTGTTTTTTTTTTAATTATATTTGAAAAACTACAAAGAAAATGTTTATATTGTATTTATTTATTTCATTTTTAGCTTCGATGTCATTAAATAACAAACTAATCAAATACATTTACAAATCATCAACGTCAATAAAATAGATGAGCGCAATACAATGTTAATAATGATCTTGCCTAGTCAAAAATGTGCGTATCAGGATCAAATAAACCCAAAAACGATAATCACTTATCGAGTACCAATTAAATATTCAACACGTCCGTATTTTTGTTAATGACCATAACCGAATTACAAGGCAATTACAAAAGATGATAACGCTTCTGTAAGGCGCCTAATTAGTTTGGCAAACAGCCGCTGTCAATCAAAAGTGTGAAAAACCTATATAAGGACGACGCTCAAAATTAATTGGCTGATTGGATAGCGGGACGCCTACAGCTGAATCGTAGGCAGTGTTATAAAAATCAATATTGGCCACTCGCTGAGCAATGCACCTCAGATAATTGATTGGAGGCGGGGTTAAGTATAGCGCAGTAATACGCATGACCGGACTCGATATCCTACAAAAGACTCCCGCTGTTTGTAAAATGGACGTAGGACTGCGATTTTCGGGCATAATTTACACCCGGACGCCCATTAACCGAAGCGCTGGACGAAACTGTAAAATCTAGTTAACCAAGAAATGGCACTTTTGAATTATTATAAGTACAAATTAGGTCAAGGTCAAAGTGAGGTTGGGTGATATGGGTGGATAGGGAATGGTCATAGGGAACAACTGTAAGTATCAAAGAGTTGTAGTAAGCGGTGTTGGTGCTAGACGAAACAGTAAAATCTACTTATTACCTTGTCACGGACGGAAAGAACGACAGATGGAAGGACGGACAGGACGATCACTATATGCCTCCTGCATCAAGATGCCGGGGGCATACAAAAATGAAAGCATAGGATATGGCATAATAATATAATTTTAATTCAGACTTACTCAGTCAAAAAACATGCATCTCATAGGAAAAATTAATGTTGTTTTTATAATGAAAAACATTAAGGAATAGTGTAAGAATGTACATAATAGTACGTGATATGTAGAGAAAACCATGTTACTGGCTGGTCTTTGGTAATACATCAGGTGAAACTTAGATGGCAAGGCTTGCCGAGCATTGATGTGGAACCTGATATAGGGAAAGATAGGACGAAATAGCAGGGTGCTGCACCCTGCTCCTTTTGGTTCCCCCCTGCTGCCCCCTCTGGGCTGCTCAACACACAAATGTTAAAAACATGTATCTTTTGAAATTCAATATAATTTTGCAAATATTCAACGACAAATGAACAGACTATGCTTAAAAGCTTTAAATATATGCATTTAACTCATGAAAACCCTTGATTTAGCAAATTATTAGAAAACATCAACAAATTTGTCTGATTTCCCCCCTGCTCCTTTTTGGCTGCACACCCTGTACCTTTTATGATGCTAGATCTTTCCCTATTGATATATTACACAAGACCAGGCTGAAATCTGTTATAAATGTATATTCTTCATAAAAATTAATGTTTTTTTTTTCTAGAAATTACACCAAACAAGCCGAGTTTTTTTTATATTAAAAATTTCAAGTATATTTATTGTTTTATTGATTTAATTTAACATGTATTTAAGTAAGCAATAAAACAAACCATACAAAAATATACGTATTATGATCAACAGTTTGTATTCACAAAGCATTTTATGTTTCTTTTTTTTAAAACTCCAACTGAAGTTTTATTGGCAAAATTATTCATTTCTACAAATTTTGGCATAAATAAAAATTATCCCCCAATGTAACAGTAAACAGACCTTTATCAGTAAATCCATCTCTTTCACTGGCTATATTGTAACTTTGCAGGGGTATAAAAGTAAATCATCTGCATAGGACTAATCTCTCCTAAATATAGATGGATAGAGAAGTCCGCTAACAAAAGCTGAAGTTTATTGCTAAAGGGTTGGAGTAAAAAAGAAACAGACCGATCGCAAAATCAGTAATGCTTTTTTTTCAAAAAGGCTGAATACACGCAATTTTAAATTCCGTGTGTCATACTGTTCAACTTACTTTATATATATAATCGCAAAGCCTTCGAGTACAACTTATCTGATGGAAATTTGATACGTTTTCTTCCCAGAAGCATTACTCATCCACTGTACTCTTATTTTCATGAATTTGTATGAAATGCATTTTTGTGGCTCAGTGCTATTATATATATCACACTCCATCATCTTTTTGTGATTTTGTATTGCCACTTAATTTAATTATTTTATTATTTGTTATATCAGTACCATAAACAACTGTATAAATTTAATATATACTGTCTGTTAATGTTTATTGCTTTCGTGCCTATGTTTTTTGTGATTTTGTTATTAATGAATAATTGTTACTGTTATTGTTGTGTCGGGAAATAGCTTAATAGCTACTGTGTTACTGTTATATACAGGCGGACGTTAAATAAAGTTTCTTGTATCTTGTATTATTTTATGGGTCGTCCAAATCTAAGTTAAACTTTTAATGACGACTGATCATGCAACATGTTTTGTGTACTTCTAAGAAACAGAAGAGAACTAGCAGTGATTCATTTTGACGTGCGTCCTGCGTCAGAGACGCAATAATTTTTGTAAGGACGCATCAAAATCAAACATGTGCGTCTGACGGACGCATAAATCCAAAAATCAATTTGTTATAATTCTTGAACCAAAACAAACCAATGAATGACGTCACGGATGGTAAAAAGTATACCGACACCGGCTGTTTCATCCAATCACAGTGCATGGCTCTTATGCTTACCTTGGCAACGTCCCGTGTTTTTTATCGCGGTGTTTGATTGGATGCATTATTACGAGTTATCCAATCGGTGAACTCGTTACTCAAATTAATGTTTATTAAAACCCCGGATGAAGGTTAGCTTTAGAAATAGGAATAAAATCAAAAATAAATACATAAAATTAACCAAAGTTAAATATCAACAATAATCAATGGACGCTCACTGGTGTTTTGGAAACAAGGCAATGATTCTGAAATTGAATCGAATCGGCACAATTAAACAGCCAGTGGCGGTGATGTAGAAGATTCAAGTGAGCTTAAGGAACGTAAGTTTCTGCCAAAATGGCTAAATCTCTAATCGTGGCTTCGTTATGACCATGAGGGACCCACTGATTATATGTATTGCGCCGTAAAAATAATTTAACAATAAGGCCCGAGTTTTGATATTTTTCGCTTTACGGGAGCGCCAGTCCTAAATATTGCAAAACCCAAATAAAAATAAAATTCAAAATCGTATAATTTTTTTTATATTTTCCGCACAGCATGCTTTCCGAATTATAAAATAAATTGGTATTGTGTAACCTATTTACGACAACGTCATTTCGTAGTAATTTTTGCGCGCCAGTAGACTGCTTTACAAATTGACATTATTTTCTGGTGTCTGTGCTTTACAAATTGACATTATTTTCTGGTGTTCTGCGCATATATTTTATTGTAAAAATGGGAAAACCAGTCTAGCTAAGGACAATAAAAACAGCAATGGCAGTTGCGGCTGCTGTGTAGTTTAAAGTTGCGCGACCGCTGTGTATTTTAAAGTTGCTATCAAAAACATAAAGAACAAAATAATAATCTATGTTAGCGCTACCAGTAGCCAAAATAGCCATTGGCTACTAAACTTTCTAATTGGCTACTGAAATTTCTATTTGGCTACTAAACTTTTTGGAAAACATTTAAACATGAAGCATATTTTCTAAAAATATTTCAAAATAATGGGTTTTCTTTGCAAAATCAAATTTTTTGGCTACTAGTTCAGATTTCTTTGCGCCAACCTAGATAATTAATTAAAATCATACAGTTATATTCTTTTGACAAAAATTACAACGAAATAATATCAGAAAGCAGTATTGGACAAAGATTTAGCAGGTGCCCGAAATGCGAAAACAATTTATTCATATACATGTACGCAACACATTTAAAACATTTTATACACAAATACGTTCTAATCATAAACAATATAATTGTATATGTTGTTTCATGCAACGAATGTAAAGTATTCGTGTTTAAAATACGTATATTTTCATATTTTTCCATGGGTACGAAATGGGTACGAATGTATGTTTTCTTCTAGTGCGGTTCGTGCCAAATTTGAAAAAAAACAAAAACAACTGTGTTCTTGTATATTTTTTCTTATAATTTCAGCTTAAAAACGATGTGAATCAACAACAATGCAGATCTACTACATGCACATTATGCAAAAAAAATGTTCTAGAATACAATACAGAATATGCGTTCTACATTGATTTAGGCCAGATTGTTTATAAATTTAAGATTGATGGGATATTTGTTTCAAAAAAGATATAACTTGGAAAATCCAAATAGTAATTATAAAAGCCTCTAGCAATATGGCAAAATATCTTTACTTCTAATTCTAGATTAACCTTTCTTGTAATAATATATTTTTCAATTTAGGTGCAGTTATAATAAATTAATATTTTTTTTACTTTTAATCATTTTATTTTTATTCCCGATGCTCACTTTTTTCTATTTAATTTTTATTTTTATTCCCTCCTCCTGGTGCTCAGTTTTGAAAAAATTCCCGTAAATTTAAAAATTAAAAAACTCTGGCCTAACATACACTTTACAATCTCTAGGGTAGCTCTCAGCCTTGACAAATTATTGTTGTTATTTTACATTTTTAAACTTGATCAATTATGAAATCTATTTTTATAGATTACGCTAATAATTATGTAAAGCAATTCTTGTGACTTTTAGTATTTTTATTTGTTTTTATTCTTGAATTTGTTATATTCACTCAGATATTGGTATTTTATGTAAGGGGTCATTTGGGTTTCTGATTGTAGTGAAATCCAATTGAATAGTCAATACTAGTCGAAATTTGTTTTACTAGTCAATTGTCACGTTGTATAGTGTACAATTGAGTTGTTAGTCTGAATTGTTAGAGTGAGTTGTTTAATAAAATACAGTCTTCGACGTTAAACGGTGGACCGTGGACAGAGTCCACCAAATTTTTGCTTGGTCCAGCAAAAGTTGCATGTAAACTGGACCGGCGGTCCAGCAAAGGAAGTTCCCTTGATAATTTTGATACCAGAAATCCCTAAACATGTTCAGCCAATAATTTTCGGTAAAGCGAAAATCTGCTTATTTGGATGCATACTTTTACCACTTCCACTTGCGTATGCACGTTTTTCTAAAACAAAAAACGCCTACTAGGCAATAAACGCACTCTCCTTCTGCATCAGCGTGTCAATTATCGATAAAATCGTTAAGCAGGAGGAGCTAGATTTACTACAGTCACCCAGTCAGCCAATGAGACCGCATTACATTTCCAATATGTAGATTAGTGTAGTCAATATAATGTTTATCACGCCCTCATTGTCGGTAAAGGTGAAGAAACTTGTAACACATTTTCGTGCATGTTGTTAGAGAATTGTAGTGTGTAATGTCAAAGGTATGTTTCCATTCGTTTTAAAAGAAAATATTGCTACGACTACGTGTGTTTTCTAATAAACGAGCTATACAAAAGTATTACTATACACTGATTACACCCAAAAACTTATGCTGCCACATTTCACGATAGTTAGCGAAGGTGAAGTCAGTGAAAGTAAAAATGTTTTATTACTCAACAATTGAATTTTTTAAAATAATTTTTGGACACAGCATTTATTGTTAAAGGAGTGGGTGGGGAGGGGTGCTTTGGTAACAATTACTGGGACCCCAACTCTTTAAGAGTAGAGATACCATGTTTTGCAATCCTAGCGAGTGGAGCAGTTTCCGTTTGATCTGCGCATTCGAGTAAATTTTGGCCCAGGTACCAGCTCGGCCAATTGGGCCAGTACTGAACTAAAATAGGCTAAAACGAAATGTACACCTGGTATTTGATTTAACTGGCGATCTTGTATTAATATTTCGCCATATTTTTATTGATAGTGAATGTAATAAATAAATGGTTCATGTTAGAATAAAAGTCTGAAAACCATAATTGCTTTCATTTTATTTTTTAAACAATATTATTGATATATATATATATATATATACGTAAGAGTGAATGAAAATCTACAAACAAATTGTGGTCCACTAAATTGTTGTATGGTCCACAGGGATCTCGGAAACGCAAAATCAAGCGTATTTGGACGCATAATTTTTCAAAAGGACCCATGTCAAACCCATGCCAAGAGTCCTTGGGACGCATGCTTTTTCGCTTTCTGCGTATACCCTGTTACTTAACGCATACATGAGTGCCTGCAGTAAACTCGGCCGTAGTCGCGACAAAATGTCGGCCCCAGTACACACTGCAGCTGTCAAAGTCTAGTCCTTTAGCTCCACCCACAGCAGTCCCTTAGCTCCACCCACACCATTCCAGACAGTTACTGTTAATTTTCATTGGTAAATTACATTGTCACTCATTGCTGTGCTTTAATCCATAAGTCAATTAGAATGTGCGAAATCGCCGAAATGTGACAAAAGGCGTCCCCAATTAAGAACAATTAGAACATAGTTGACAACTTAAAACAAACAACATTGTTAACATGAGTGAAAAACAGCTTCAGCTGATTTCATTAATTTATACTGCCAATCAAATTTCATGAATAACAACTAAATCTCAGTAAATTGAGTAATGAACAATTAGAACATAGTTGACAACTTAAAACAAACAACACTGTTAAAATGAGTGAAAAACAGCTTCAGCTGATTTCATTAATTTATACTGCCAATCAAATTTCATGAATAACAACTAAATCTCAGTAAATTGAGTAATGCGGTGATAAGAGTATTTGTGTTGACAGAAATTTTACACGAAAATCTAGGGCTGAATTTTGACAGGAATATAAAAGCATTGTTCAATAATCATATATATTAAGGAACTTTCTAGTATATAACACCTATGACAAGACATAAATTAACAATACTGGCAGCAATTTAAGTACAAAATTTTGCAATGTCACATATTTTCGCGACCCCGCCAAAAATTTTGTCGCCAACTTTACAGATCACAAAACATTTGTAAAACACATGCAAACACATAATTTGGTGTTTAATATCACCAATAATTGTTCCTTTCATACATTTTTGTGTTGTAAAACCTGTTTCACAATTACACTACTTGACAGTAACTTACGCTTTGGTACCTGCCTGCTGTACTGTAATCGAGGCATCATGACTTTACTAGGCCTACACATCAGTTAACAAGTTTAGACCATCAATCGCTAATTATCCAGAATTTACCTGTTTTAAAATTAATTATTGGTACAAAAATATTGTTTTATAAGACATGATTAAGTATTATTTATTATTATCATTATAATTACATAACCCAATAATAATAATAATTATTATTATTAGTAGTAGTATTATTATTATCATAATTATTATTATATTTGTAACTGACATAATTATATTGTATAAATGTATAAATTGTAAAAAGTCCATTCCCTGTCGCGTGTCACGTACTTCACTTTTATTTCTTTTCTATTTGGGACTCCTACTTTTTAGGGGGAAGGAGTCCCAGGACTCCTATTTTAAAATCCTAGTGAGATCCCTGGTCCAGTTGATTTAGCTGGTTTGGTGGACTGACGGTCCACTGCTTTTAAAACTTATTCGTGAAGACTGAAAATATGTTCAATCCTGTTAAAAGAATAAAATATGTTCAATCCTGTTAAAAGTGTTGTATTGCAATTCACTTCAAAAGCCATTAAATGATACAAAAATATTGGGATTCATTGAATTGTTTTGGGACTCATTGTTTCAACAAACAAAGGACTCATAACGTCAAATTTCAAAATGAATCACCGACTAGTGTTTTTTTTCGTTTAATGATATATACGGAGGAATATAGCGTGAGTTTAGTATAGAAGTATTGTGTGCCCTACTGATCTAGTCAGATATGCAACGGATATAAACATTATCAAAGACGACGAATATATTTCTTGAAGATAATTCTTGATGATTACACAGATTCTTAAAAATGCTCCAATTTTTAGTTGTTCCTTGAAAAAGCTTATAAGGGTTAAGAGTGATTAAAATGCCCATTTCCAACTGGAAAATTAAATGATGCTTGCAAAAATGCTTATTCCTGCTTAAGAAATTTATTAAATTGTATAGAGCAAAAAATACATTTTTTAAAATTATAGTCGGCGTTTGTGGTCAAAGTTTATTCCGAGTGTAACTTGAACGTCCTGATAAATATTTAAAACTGACAGTATATTTGTAGATTTGGTGGTTTAACAATGATAATGCACACATCCGTCTGAGATCTGTATAGATCCATACGGCATTCAATACTTATTCACAGAGTTTCGTATTTTAAAAAAATGTAATAAATTGTCTTAACTTCAAAATGCAAATTATTGCGACTGGCTAAAACATATTGTTTGTCAAGAAAAGCATAAAATCAAACAAGAGGGCCAAATGACCCTGGGTCGCTCACCCGAGTTTCATTAGTTGAACAATTTTCCATGTGTAAGATTTTTATATGGATACGGATATACTGATACGGACTGATGGAAATGCGGCCTTAATCATCATGGTTTGAAAAACATAAAAGACAACAGACATTAAAAATTTTGAAGTACATATTGAAATTGAAGCTTTTTCTTCAATTTGACCTAGTGACCTAGTTTTTAACCCCACATGACCCAGATGGGACAAATGTTCTGACCAAGTTTCATGGCGATTGGGAATTAATATAACTTCTAGTGTTCACAAGCTTTTTCTTCAATTTGACCTAGTGACCTAGTTTTTGACCCCACATGACCCAGATTCAAACTCGGCAGAGATACCATTAAGACAAATGTTCTGACCAAGTTTCATGAAGATTGGCCCAAAAATGTGACTTTGAGAGTGTTAACAAGCTTTTTCTTCAATTTGACCTAGTGACCTAGTTTTTCACCCACATGACCCAGATTCAAACTCGGCCGAGATATAATTAAGACAAATGTTCCGACCAAGTTTCATGAAGATTGGGCAAAAAATGTGACTTCTAGAGTGTTAACAAGCTTTTTCTTCAATTTGACCTAGTGACCTAGTTTTTGACCCCACATGACCCACATTCGAACTTGGCCGAGATGTCATTGGGACAAATGTTCTGACCAAGTTTCATGAAGATTGGGCAAAAAATGTGACTTCTAGAGTGTTCACAAGCTTTCCCTATAGCCATATAAGGAAAACTGCCACACACCCCTCCGGCGGCCATGTTTTTCACAGGACCAGAACAATTTTCGAACTCGGCCGAGATATCATCAGAACAAAGGTGCTGAGCAAGTTTCATGTTGATTGGGAAAAATATGTGACTTCTAGATTGTTCAAAAGCTTTTTCTATAGCCATATAAGGAAAGCTGCCCCGCCCCCTGGCAGCCATGTTTTTCAATTTTTCGAACTCTGCCGAGATATCATAAGAACAAAGGTTCTGTGCAAGTTTTATGTTGATTGAGCAAAAATTGTGACTTCTAGTTTTTACCCCATATGACCCAGTTTCAAAATCAGCGGAGATATCATTGGGACAAATGTTCTGACCAAGTTTTATCAAGTGGCCAATAAATGTGGCTTCTAGAGTGTTAACAAGAAAAATGTAGGCGACGCACGACGGACAAAAGGCGATCCTAAAAGCTCAGGTGAGCTAAAAAACAACAACAAACATAGTATGCCTTCGCCGGGGATCGAACCCACTATCTCCGAATCAAAAGTCTGTCACGCTCAACTCTAGGTCAAACAGCCTTGCATGTTTGGTATTGCATTTTAAATGAAAAGTGTTACAAACATTTTATACTGTTTTTTTTCCCATTTCATCTGCTGTTTATTCATTGGCGCGGCGTCCATATGTGATGACTTACCGGATGCATATGGAAGGAGCGTCTATTATATTTAATTTTAATAAAAGCTTGCATGGAGTCCCTGAATCAAAATGAGAAATATTCATAAACAACATACTATTTCCAATATCTTACTGTGTCAGCAGTACCGTTTCGCCCCTTTAAATATTTTTGGAATCGATGATAAACAGTTTTTACTTGTCCATTTGCCAATCTGTAAGTAGGTCATTATAATATTTTTTCCGATGTTTGAAGAGACCCGCAATAGCGGGGAATACAAACACACGGGCGTACATTCGATTTTGCCCTGGATACGCCACTGGGTATGAATTTACAAAAGTAAGCAAAATTTAAATCATCAGTGCTACTGAGCATTATCATATGTTACCATATCAGTGTGACTAATGCTAGGCATTTCCATCACGTACGTTAGAATTTATAAGAAAGAATGATGGCACTCTTATTATGAGATATAATTATAATCTGGGCATAATAACCATATCAACAAGGCTCTGATAGTATTGCAAGCAATACCGGAGTGAATACCGTTAAAAATCCCTACTAATTAAACATTGTGCAATACCGTCAAATCGCCCTTTATCTATAGATGTACGAAGTTTCATATCCCATTTGTCACTGCAGTATTAAGTTGTTATTTTTTCTATTTTAGTAACATTGACCAGACATTCGTGTTACTTTTTGAGTTATTGCAGTACTAAACTGACAAGAGGGCAATCATATAGTCCATTCTGTGTACCAAGTTTCATGAGCAAGTGTTATGTTCTTTTCGAATTATTACAGTATTAAGTTTATTTCTATTTTAAGTAACAGTCACGTGACCTTTGACCTCTGGTGAAAAATAAAGGGTCGTGTACAATCATCACCTTGCTCTTTCCATGTATACAGTTTCATTAAAGTATCTTCAGTACTTTTTTAGTTATCGCAGGATCCAGGTTTTGGGGACAGGACAGACAGACAGAGTGAGACCGACGGACGAACAGACAGACAGATGCACACAGGCGGAGGGCAAACCCATAGTCCAATCGGTGTACCAAGTTTCATGAAGTTTCATGATCATATCGTATGCACTTTTCAAAATATTACAGTATTTAGTATATTTCTATTTTTAGTAACAGTCACGTGACCTTTGACCTCTTGTGAAAAAAAGGTTGTGCATAATCCTCACATTGCTGTTTATATGTATACCCAGTTTCATCTAAATAAGTTCAGTACTTTTTGAGTTATTGCAGGATCCAGGTGTTGGGGACGGACAAACATACGGACTAGTGTTGTGCCGATTAATCATTTCGTCGATTAATCAACGACTAATAGGTAGTGATTAAGTAGTCGATTAAGATTTGAGATTAGTCGATTAATTGAAGATGTATATGCATGAGTTTTCTTTCTTGAAATATTTCCAATCCCTCTTTTTAACTTGAACAAGTGATCTGATTTATTTATATGTCAGTGACCAAATAATATAATTAAATAACACACAATTAAATTCATTGTTCAATACAATAAAATGTATACATTTATATATTTTAATTTGATTTGTTCAACTAATATTCGTCTCTAGTGAAGCTGTTATTTCTTGATTACAAACAAAGAAGTCCATGATGGCTCCACACAGTATTGTTAAAGATGGAGATCTTAAGGTTTGAACAAATATTATAAAATGTAAACATAAAAATAATAAAATTATGGTCCTCGTATTCATTTGTCTAGCTGATTAGCTGTCATATTTCTTTAGCTGACCATTTTACCCTTACTGATCAAAAACTTAATAATTGCCATCAATGAGTAGGGACCCAGGTCGTTATTAACCGATAGCAGATCAAATTAAAATAATCGTGAGAAAATCGGTGTTTTCCTTTCAGAAACTTTAAAATTGCAATGGGTAATAGCACAACTCCTTAGTTCCAGCTATGATCATATGGCCACATATACTACAAGTCTCTGCATAGGAAAGGACCATTTTTGTTATACTTTGCCCATCGAACAAAGGTTATAACTTCGATGTTCATGTTTTTTGTGTCGGCATATTTTGTCAAGTTCCCTGTGTGTTAATATTTCTTCCTGTACCCAGTCCAACTATTTTGATTTTTGTCTGGAATAATTCACTAAATGTTAACCCCTAAATTGCCTGGTGAACTTTGTATGGTCTGGGAACTATAATGGGTGTTGACAGTGCACCGCAGGCTTGTTGATAGTGGCGTTCATGGCAGAGTGCTGTTGTTGCTTGGTAAAGCAGGACGTATATATCGAAAACCCGAAGCGGGTCGTAGGTTATGTTAAATCCGAAGCGGGTCGTAGGTTATGTTAAATCCGAAGTGGATTATTATAACTGCTTTACGGGTGTGTAGTCCCAAGGGGACATTTGTGAAGGAAGTTTGATGGTGTGGTGTATATGTGTAGGATTAAAACGGAAAAGAGTATTGGGGTAAATATAAATCAACACTATTTTTGAATACATTAGTACTTATTTTTACTACGTATCGGTATACATGGTAACATGAGCATTTGATTACTGGCATTTATGTTTGTCATTTATAATGTGCATGTTTAATTACCGTTAAGACATTTATTGATGTAACTTGTTAGGATTTAAACTGTGATACATTTCATTATTCTCAGAGACCGAAATGATGTTTTATATAGATGGTGAGCATCCATTGAAGGGGTCTGAGGCCGAAGGCTGTAGATCGAAGTTCATAAGTCTGAGGTCGAAGGCTGTTGATCGAAGTTCACAAGTCTGAGGTCGAAGGCTGTAGATCGAAGTTCATAAGTCTG
This sequence comes from Congeria kusceri, assembly GCA_027627225.1. Classification (NCBI taxonomy): domain Eukaryota; kingdom Metazoa; phylum Mollusca; class Bivalvia; order Myida; family Dreissenidae; genus Congeria; species Congeria kusceri. The sequence goes on from CM051030.1 coordinate 68,627,691, forward strand.
AGGTCGAAGGTTGAAGATCGAAGTTCGAAAGTCAAAGGTCGTTACTCGTATGTCGTATGGGCAGGAGAACATATCGTTGGAACATATAAACGCAAGGAGTGACTAATATAGCAAATCTAAATGGTGATAGAAAAACAATGTGACTTCAAGGGTGTATACATATCTTCAAATCATATACCAAGAGATTAATTGAGAGAATAAATAAAGTGTGAAATAGCAAAAACCCCGGGCCGGACTAACAGTGTGACATTTTATGAAGTGTTATATCCATGTTTTATATTTAAAGCATGCATGTGGTTTAATTATATGTAATGCATGTACTTTGTGTAATCCTTACTGATATATCTTAGATTTTAGTAAACATCTTTAACATTTATATTTGTGTTATTACTACAACATTTTCAGAGACGGGGACTCGAATCGAAATTGTCACTTTGTGACATATATCATATTATTATACCTCACTTGATTATTTCTCTATATAATGCATATACACCGCAGCGGGCAACAATTTTATATGTCGCCCGCTACCGCTATGTCGTCCGATATGCAAATGATACGCCTCATTTTGATTCACTTGTTTTTGCCAACAATTCAGAATTTCAAAAGCACATTAAATGAGGCGCGTCGTGGGAAAACCGGTCTTAATGCATGTGCATAAAGTGTCGTCCCGGATTAGCCTGTGCAGTCCGCACAGGCTAATCCAGGACAGCACTTTCCGCCTACAGTGGATTTATGTTTAGAAGAGACTTCCTTGAAACAGAAAATACCATTAAAGCGGAAAGTGCAGTCCTGGATTAGTCTGTGCGGACTGCACAGGCTAATCCGGGATGACACTTTATGCACATGCATTAAGTCTGGTTTTCCCACGACGCGCCTCAATATATTTTTTAACATGCTAATGGTGTTGTTTTTTTTGGGCAAAGTTCTCAACCTTTATTAACACAAATTACTATTTACAGAGCAGAAAATTGCAGGAACACAATTCCTGTGTGTGCAGTATATTGACCCCTAGATATCAGGTTTGGCATAAAACCCGGGTTTTATAGTATTGACCGGCCCGGGCGGGTAATACTGGGAAAAACCGGGTTTTACAGGGCAATATAGGGCAATACTGGGGAAAAAAGATATTGCACAAGTATGTTTCATTACATGCTAATAATGAGTTTCTACATTATAAACACATATCTATTAACAATTTTATAATGTAAATTACATGTTTACTTCTATTTCATGTGGAAACATATTGATAATTTCTTTTCTTTTTCAAAAAATTTAAGTTGGATTTTTGGTCAGTCTGGACAATACTGAGTTTACTTGGCATCTGTGTTTTTACTCACATTCATTATATTTTTCTCAGTATATACTAGTGTATAATGTAACAGAATTATGTTTATGAAAGAAAAAGAAGAAATAAATGTATAAGAGAAATTTGACAATTCTAATATTTTTTATGTTATAAAATATTTTAGTGGATATCATGTTACAACAAGATCCTATTGCAGCCCCATGCAGTACATAAAATTAATGACATAATATTGTGATATCATTTATGACCCATCCACAATATGTACACCCTCTTAAACAACACAAACATTGATTGAATTGACAGATGCAAGTGCTCAACAAACAGTTAAACTGGACCTCTTGAATAACAATAAGACCTATCTGAATGTGGGGCCAGGATAAGGCCCATGTCAATTAGGGGCCTTTTCAAACCGTGAAAACATGCATTGATTGGCACCTTAAGTGAATGATTCCTGCTGTTTATTGTGCATCAGTATAAAAATAATTATTTTTATTCTTTGCTTAATCATAATCATTATCCTGCTTTTAAAGTGAAAAAAAAAGAAAGTAAGTAATGAAAATAGAAGATAAAAGTGATTTGTCCAGTAATCCCCGGTATTGCCCAATATCAGATTATAATAATATTGACCAGGCTGGCGTTATTGTCCAGACAGAGAAGGCCTCCCTAAATGTTATTGTTTACACACAAAAAAAGAACAGTTCAGTGCAAGAAAAAAAGAAGGACGAATAACTTCAATAAATGTAGACATATTTCAATATCAAGCGGAATCATTTCACAAACATTATAGAAAATATATTATTAACGTCGCCATCAAAAATGAATGAATGAACCAATGGATATGTGCTGGCACTTACACAAATACTGTAACTATGCATATATTGAATCTGCAAAACTAAACAAGTCATTTACTTAATGACATAAGTTAACTGAGCATTTAGATTTATAAAAACAATAAAAATTGCAAATTAAGTGAAGAAAACATAGTATTGCCCAGTATTGCCCACTTTCAGAGTATTGACCGGTAAAAGCCGCTGGGAAAACCCGGGGGTGATTTGTACCAACCCTGCTGAATATTTGTTTCAAAGTTATTAGCTGGACTGAGCAACCTTCCAACATTATTTTCAAATCTAACGATGAATACATTGTAACTGTGGTAAGAACTACTTTTTGGACACAAGTTATAACGCAATTATTCTTTAACATCTATATGTTACATACTTCGGTAGTTTGGATACTAACGAACGTTAATGCTGAGTGTTAAAGCAACAGGATGAAAAACCAAGTAAATTTTGAAGCACAAATAGATATCTATATTTGTTCAAAACAAACTTTACCTTAAGGGCTAGTTTGTCATTTAAAGAGTCCACAGTAGGGTCAACAACAACAAAAATTGATAACAAAATAATGCGAGACCTTTTTACAAACAATAGTCCTGCTTTTATTTGAAATGAAGACCAAAATTAGAAGTACCAGTACTAAGATATAGATTCGTAGTTTACTTTATGTAAAGATCTAGAGCAAAATACAGGCTGCACTGCACCCTGCCCCGATGCTGCCCCACTTGTCTGGACAAACAGAAATATTCTACGTCTTTTGAAATTCAATATATTTTTACAAATATTCATTACCATAACAAAAGCATGGACTATGTTACTATGTTAAGACTATCAACTTTCATTAGCTGCATATAACTGATAAACAAGAGGGCCATAATGCCCTAGGTAGCTCACCTGAGGGGCTTAGAAACTAAACTGAATTAAACATTGTTTATAAGTGGATACTATCAACACAAAACACTTATTCATCCAAAACAAATTTAATTATTGAAAAAGGTAAATAAAACAAAAATCAATCTGACAAACCCAAAAAATGTTCTAGGGTCGGGGCATTTTTTTAGGTAAGGTCGGGTTACCTGAAACATTTTTTTTTTACGCCTAACAACATGTCATTTCAAATTCACTGTAACCAATACAGTTTAATACATCAAAATAGCCACAATGCTTTGTATACGTTGACAATTTCTGTGAATTGCAAACATTTTAAAAGGTTGGTTCTAAAAATACACTGACTCACTGAGAATGTAAAAGCACATTGTTCACATACAATATGATGCATTCTGTAGTCTTGATTCACACAACTGAATTCTAAACATAACAGAACAGCAGTATGTGGGTGTAAAAGTGCTAACTGCATGCAGGGATTTTTTATCTGATTTTATAGCCGTTATTGGGTTATATTCCCAATGGCAAAAAGTATCCTTTTTTTCCCAAATCCAGTCCCAAAATTCCCAATTGGTGGTTTTACTCTCAGATGTTTGGAAATAAGATGTGTTCAGTGTAGAAAAAAAGACTGTTGAAGTTGTAATAACTATTTTACTGAATTGTTTTTTTCAGAACATTCAATTTTATGTAGTTTTATCAATAAATTCTTCAAATTTTATTCATCAAATAATTAAACAATTATAATTTTTCCCAATTTTAGGTGAATTGATGCTTAAATTCCCAATTTAATGGGTATAGGTAAAATTCCCAAAATGGTGAAAAAAAGCCATGGTATATATCAAAGTATGCAGCATCCTGATTTTCATGTACACTTCCAGATTTTTTCTAGCCATTGAGGGAATGATGGCAGGGCCCAATGCAAAGGGAAAATCAATGATGTCAGGGCCCAATGCAAAGGGAAAATCAATGATGTCAGGGCCCAATGCAAAAGGAAAATCAGTGATGGCAGGACCCAATGCAAAGAGAAAATCAATGATGGCAGCGAAGGGAAAATCAATGATGGCAGGGCCTAATGCAAAGGGAAAATCAATGATGGCAGGGCCCAATGCAACGGGAAAATCAATGATGGCAGGGCCCAATGCAAAGGGAAAATAAATGATGGCAGGGCCCAATGCAAAGGGAAAATCAATGATGGCAGGGCCCAATGTAAAGGGAAAATCAATGATGGCAGGGCCCAATGCAAAGGGAAAATCAATGATGGCAGGGCCCAATGCAAAGGGAAAATCAATGATGGCAGGGCCCAATGCAAACGGAAAATCAATGCTGGCAAGGCCCAGTGTAAAGGGAAAATCAATGTCGAATGTCGAACTGGAAATAAATAAAATTTAGAAATAACAGTGAACCCCTTCTCAGATTAATCCAGCGCTCTACCAACTGAGCTAGCCGGGCCTGGCTTACCCCGGCTAGCGCTGGACTGTCAATCCGGGGATCGGGAGTTCGAGTCCCAGCCTGGCCACGTAACTTGTGTGGGGATTGGTCATGAAATTATTTCTACAGCCATTCTCCCCCTACCTCTGATTCAAGTAGGGCAGTTGTCAGTTACTGGCATAAGTATGTGCTTAGTACTGGCTGCCTTCTTAGAAGTAGTTGTAAGCATTTACCAGGGAGGGCTTGAATATCTACTATTCACACGTTCCCATGATGTACATACAAATGACCAGTTTGAACATATTCTGTAAGGTCTTAATGGCTAAATCTTTTTAACCAATATGATTTGACGAAATATGTTCTAGCTACATGTATTACTTAACATGTGGTAGCTCAATTAGGTGAAAAAAGCCACTCAAATCTTGTCATATTACACCCTCCATGACCTCAGTTAGTGTTTTATTTCATAAACCAGTAGTTTTCAGTGCACTCTGTGCATGCAGTGTTCTGCCGTGAATTTGGACTATCGGGGACAAGGGCCCTCTAGGCTTGAAAAAGTCTGGACAAATTACAAAAATGAAGGGACACAGACAAAAAAAGTTTTTCACCTCATGAATATTCCCAAAGCAGCTAGGTTTTGTTTTGAAAAATACGTACTAGCTGTTTTCATTCATGTTCGTTTTTATTTTCTGTTCGAAAAATGATTAATATTAAGTTCTTAATTAATTCATAACGTTCTGTTGATCAACGTTACACTGCATTCTTGCATACCTTATAACCTTGCATTATTTATTCCAGTTTGAACAAACAATATAATCCATTATAAACAAAAGGCGTTAATAATGAATTAATTAGCCGGGCATCCAAAACTGCAAGCCGTTAGCAACACCTATAGCAACAGTGTCGGTTAATTCGACTTCAAAAGTCTTTGATGTGTCTGCCGAAATGCGGCTGTCGTCTATCAGTTTATCGCTGAAAAGCGTGTTTCACGCTTAGCATGTTGACCGCGTATCGATTGATACTACTGTATCTGAACTGTTCAAGCGCTGCCGAGCGTTAATGAATTAGTGTTTTATGGAAAAAATTCGTTATAAATTGACGTCACGATCAATGATATAAATTTTACTAAATACGCCGAATGATTTACTTGTAAATTGTATGCGCCCGCGGACCCGCTTACAAAGATGTGGTGGGGACAAATCATTCATTTTTGCGCCAATGGCGCAAGGCCGCATCCACGGCAGAACACTGGCATGGCTCACAATGCATGTGGGTACACTACATGCTGCACTTATGCATCCATTTATCTTAGTTTTTAAACATGCAAAAAGCCCTGAGGCGTGTTGTGGGAAACCGAGGCTTAATGCATGTGCGTAAAGTGTCGTCCTGGATGCAGTCCACACAGGCTAATCCAGGACTGCACTTTCCACTTTTATGGTATTTTCTGTTCCAAGGAAGTCTCTTCTAAACATAAATCCACTTTATTATATACCTGTTTAAAATTTTAACAAAATACATGCTTTATCAATCGGTGAAATACATGTCAACAGAAAAAAAATCCTGTATTATGCTACTCGCTATTTTTCCGATCCTGTATTACCATACTAGCCGGACTACTTTTTAATGATGTCATCATAGAGTTATGCAAACAAATATAATCTATACATACAATGATTAGTCAAAAATGTAGTTTTTAAACAAATAAAATAAGGTAAATGCACATTTGAAGTTTATCGTGGTATATAATAAAAGAAATATTACGCTGGTCAATTGTTCCAAGAGTATGTATTAGTCTCGTGGCTTGCGATATTTCGTATCACACTCGAGGCGGAGACTCGAGGCTCCGCCTCTCGTGTGATACGTCATAACACAAGCCATTCGACTAATACATACTCTTGGAACAATTCACTAGCGTAATATTCCGTATTTATGTGAAAAGTGTGATCCCTGATTAGCCGGTGCGGTCTGCACCGGCTGATCCGGGATGACACTTAACGCACATGCATTAAGCCTGGTTTTCACACATCTTGCCTCTTCTTTAGTGAAGTTTAGAATCACAGTAGCTGAGTAGGCCTAAATGTCGAGATACTTACATACAAACTTTCTCTTTAAAATATTGTACATATCTTAAAATATTTGAATTGTACCAACTTAATGTAACAAAGCCATTTTTTAAATTTTACTTTAACTGTTGTAAGACAATCTTTTTGGAAAAATTGGGTATTTGTTAAAACTTTTAAAAACAAAAGTTGTCGGAGAATAGCATGCTTGACTTTTTGAAGAGTTTCTGTACATCGAGGGTTTAACGTGAAGCTATTGCATCTTATATAGAAATGTCAAGCAGATACAACAGTTTCACGCTCAACCCTCGACATGTATGTGAGTTTGTTTTAAAGTGGACTGGCGAGAGAAACAATTCCAAAACAAACACTTAAAAACATACACTTGTTTATAAATAAAGGTTGTAAAATTAGAGATACACTAGAATGGTACCCTTACAAATCTCTACTGTATGGGAAATGTTGCACCTTATGCTGGAGTTTATGACCAAGGTATAATCCAAGTATCAAGCGAATAATTTGTGTAGTTTTGAAGTTATAAGACTTTAAACCAAGTTCAGATGCGGACCCTGGGGCGTGTACTAAAGCTCACCTATTCTCCGATAGTTCAGCTTATAATAATGATATAAATGCCTATTGTATTATGTCCTTAGTCCTCGAAAGGGGTTTGACTTAGTACAAAATGGATAGATAGCTAGAGCAAATTAACCTTACACGGACTACCGTAAAAGACCATGAATAACGCACATTTTTTCATTTTATTTTCAGCTATGTAATTTTTATTTTCTGTGCAAAAATTAAGATATATTTTTAAAATATTTTGTTTGCAATTAATTTTTAAAATATTTTATAAACGAAATACCACTATTGTTCTAATTACCTGGCGATAATTCCAATGTGAGCAAACAATAAAAGCTGACTCCATTAAAAACTTACGTAGTTAATAAAAACACCAGTTAAAAGTAAGAGTGACAGCGTGACATCATCAATTAGCTGGTTTCCAAAAATGCCAAGCAATAGCAACACCCGTAGCAACGTTGTCTATTCGACTTTAAATGAGCCTTTAATGTGACTGCCAAACTGCAGCTACAGTCCAGACGTTTCTAGCTGAAAAGCGTGTATCATGCTTAGGCGTAAAAAAAATATATTATATGTTTGTTTCAGGTAACATGCCCCCCAAAAATAGGGTAGGTAGGTTGTTTTTTTTTTACTTGTTAAATGGTCAACTTGAATATTCTAAAACTGAATAAATATTCAAAACATGTCAGTAATATCTTTAAACATTGTTTATAAGTGGATACTATCAAAACAAAACACTTATTTATCCAAAACACATTTAATTATTGAAAAAGGTAAATAAAACAAAAATCAAAATGTTCTAGGGTCGGGTCATTTTTTTAGGGTAGGTCAGGTTACCTGAAACAAACGCCTTAGCACATAGTTGGTGTCAAAAAATATTGATAGATACTACTGTACCTGAACAATGCAAACACTGCCGATACAGCACAATGTTTTATAACAGGCCTTTTTCTATTAGTCTCACGGGTCAGAATATCTGACCCATTCCCAATGCAAAATATGGTTGTTTTTTCCTAATTGAAAAAATTATTTCCCTCCACTACCAAATTTGGTTTGACATTTATATAAATCTTAAACCAAATTACATCAAGGAATATTTTAAAAATAAACACATTAAAAATCACAATGACATTTTGATATAAATTGCAATTTTAATCAACTAATCAAATTGAAATTGATATCGACAGCAACATTTATTTGTACATTTGTTTCCCAATTTGCCAAATTTTACATTGAGAAATTCCCAATTGCAAATCAGGTACTTTTTCCCAAAAAGGTCAGAAAAAGGCCTGTATTAGGGCCAATATTGGGCCAAATTCAGCCCCATTTCTCTGCTAAAAAAGTATACATTTTCCCCCTATATCTGCCTTAAAATTCCCCTCAGAATGTAAGCTTTATTTTGAAAAAAAAAAGACCAAAATCTGACAAAAATTGACTAAGATAGAGGCATTTTCTTAAAATTTACCAGCAATCTTTCATCAAACAAGTTTAGTGCATAATCTAAGTAATCATTTGTAGCAAAACAATTGATTAATGTTTTATAACAAAGTATAATATAAGTATATAATAATGCTTTTCTAATAAAATATAATTCCCCTTTTGCCGTACATTTCCCCCATCTGAATGGTCCCTCCACCTTTCCCCCAAAGGTGAAAAAAACACAGCAACATTGATGAATAAGCGTTCTAGGGAAAATGTGAAAGAGTCCAAAAAAAATCAGTCTGTCATTTTGTAATTTTTTATTGCATTGATTTGATTTCAGAGCAATGAAAAATACATGTCTTGGAATAAATGGAGAATGTGTTGTGATGGAAAACTTCTGGAATATTAACACGATTCAGATTCAATTTGGGTTAATCTATTTCACTGATAATGTAATAAATTATATGTGCACATTTGAAATTTACTTTAAATTCTGTTTTTAATGAAAGTAAGTTTAGTGTAATAATACAGAACAACAAAAAACGTGGACACAAAAACCGTAATTTAAAAATCGGTCACTTAAGTTGAAACATGATATACCTGAATATGACAAAACTTTCGAATCGGCCCTCTTTTCAAGTTGTTTTGATTATCGACGACTAGGTTATACAGTACATCGAACGAGATAGAACAAACGGCGTTCTTTGCAATAAATATAGTTTTTAAACTAAATTATATGACATAAAATGAGTATATATTGGATTTTTTTAACAATAATATAATTGTAATATTGATTACTGAAACGTGTCACCGCGTGGTTTGTACAGCATAACACAAAGTATCCTACAGTTGCAACAAATTGGTGCACATTGTATGCTGCCGCCATTTTGTAAAAAATATGCATAGAATAAATCATCAACAGACATGTTAGACAGAAAAAATGTAACATAAATTAATATTAATTTTGAAACAAGAAGAAATCAAATGTTATTGAGTGTGCCGTAGCCAACAAGGTGAAAGTAGAACACAATTACCTTGTTAAGATTGGTGCCGTGTGCACATGTCATCATGTGAACGCTTCTCTTTCCCATTACTGTCGTACGCTTCCGTCACTGAAGTAACCAATCAAAACGTTGACATAAGCTTCGTAAATTTCCGTGAATTTCACATTGTGATCACGTGTCATTCACGTAACAGACATGTGGGCTGACTAAAGATTTCACAACAAATGCTACACATTTCAAACACATTGAACTTTGCAAAGATCTATGAGAAGTGCACGTTTATTAATAGATCTTTGCAAATGGGATGTGTAATGGATCCGTTTTGGTGTATTATGCCTCTCATTTTGGTGTATGATGCCTCTCATTTAATATTATTGTTATTTGTCTTTCCAACTTTAAATAAATCTTATCTTATGCAATAAAATATTAATTGTGTATTTGATGACATCTTGTAATCTTTGTGTCGTCTTATAAGTTGTTGTTACGAAAATAATTAGCTGTAGCACAGTTAAGATTTATTCGAATAGTAACATAAATAGTCAACATAATAAAATGTATATTTTTTAAGACTGGCATTCCCTAAAAATGTGAAATTAAAATCTCATTTTAAAAGTATTTTCAAGGTTTGTATCAAAAAACAAAGTTGTGCCCAAGCTTTATTTTCTTTAGTCGAAGTTTAAAGTGATAGCCCCAAAAGTATCTTTAAACACTTAGAAAAACTGTGAGCGAGACAAGGAAAGAAATCAGAGGCATGGGAAATGTTTTTCAAAATATTTCACAATAGAACGGAAGCATTTGTTTGAATTGCATTTATATAATGCCATTTTGACACATGAAAATTTGAACACATAATAATTTATACTATCTTCTTTCATAATCCTGGTATTTGCTGTTATTTCACATTGTTAAAGATGGGGATCCATGCTTGTGAGATCATAATCTTAGGTGCGCGGGTAATATGTGCTGTTATTTGCATAGTATGTATACAACAATCACACAATTGTTTTTAATTTTAGAATTAAGTGTGAAATGCTGCTTCTGTTTCATTATATTTTATTCACATCACAATTAAAATTTTACATTTGAGGCGTGGCATGGGGAAATCTGGCTTAATGCATGTGCATAAAGTGTCGTCCAGGATCAGTCCACACAGGCTGATTCGGGACGACACTTTCCGCCTACAGTGGATTTATGCTTAGAACAGACTTCCTTGAAACTAAAAATACCATAAAAGCGGAAAGTGTCGTCCTGGATCAGCCTGTGCTGACTGCACATTCTGATCCGGGATGACACCTTACATACATGCATTAAGCCCAGTTTTCCCACGATATGCCTCATTTATTATTTACGAACATAATTTCAGGATTCATACAAACTATTAAATGCAAAACATAATAATATGCATTACAGTGAACAGGTCCCCGAAGCTGCAACTAGCCACAAGGCAGTCCAAAGGACAGCTATATCCCCAGCCGTCGTCCTTCATTAGATTTTAAAGGTGACTTTGAAGTATCACACTGACCTTAATCTGGCACAGTTGAACCAGATATGAAAGTACAGTTTCAGAAATTTAGATACGGAGCTGACACGAAAATGGAGAATCAAACGTTTGACCTTTAAGTGTGGCCTTGACCTTGAGGTGGCAAGACTGCTCCATGCCTTCTGCACATCGCCTCAATGTGATAAACATTTGAGGCAAGTTTCATGAAAATCCTTTAAAGGGCACAGGAGATATAGAAAGGACATGAAAATACAGGCTCAAACATTCAACCTTCAAGTTTGGTCTTGACCTTGAGTTGGCATGACTGGCTTATGCCTTCTGCACATGGACTCAATGAGCAAAACATTCGAGTCAAGTTTCATGAAAATCCTTCAAAAGGCATAGAAGATATAGAGCGGACACAAAATGGAGGCTTGAATATTTTACCTTCAAGTGTGACCTTGACCTTGAGCCGGCGTGTCTGACTCATGCCTTCTGCACATCCTCTCAATGACCTATGAAAGTACAGTTTCAGATATTTAGATATGGAGCTGACACGAAAATGGAGAATCAAACATTTGACCTTTAAGTGTGGCCTTGACCTTGAGGTGGCAAGACTGCTCCATGCCTTCTGCACATTGCCTCAATGTGATAAACATTTGAGGCAAGTTTCATGAAAATCCTTTAAAGGGCACAGGAGATATAGAAAGGACATGAAAATACAGGCTCAAACATTCAACCTATAAGTGTGACCTTGACCTTGAGTTGGCATGACTGGCTTATGCCTTCTGCACATGGCCTCAATGAGCAAAACATTTGAGCCAAGCTTCATGAAAATCCTTCAAAAGATATAGGGGATATGGAGCTGACACGCAAAACTGACACCAAAATGGAGGCTCAAAAATTTAACCTTCAAGTGTGACCTTGACCTTGAGCTGGCGTGAAAGGCCCATGCCTTCTGCACATCGTCTCAATGACCTAAACATTTGAGTCAAGTTTCATGAAAATCCTTCAAAAGGCATAGAAGATATAGAGCGGACACGATATGGAGGCTTGAATATTTGACCTTCAAGTGTGACCTTGACCTTGAACCGGCATGTCTGACTCATGCCTTCTGCACATAGTCTCAATGACCTAAACATTTGAGCCAAGTATCATGAAAATCCTTCAAAAGGAATAGGAGATATGGAGCGAACACGAAATGGAGGCTCGAATATTTGAACTTCCAAGTGTGACCTTGACCTTGAGCCGGCGTGACTGACTCATGCCTTCTGCACATCGTCTCAATGACCTAAACATTTGAGCTTCATGAAAATCCTTCAAAGGGTATTGGAGATGTGGAGCGGACACGAAAATGTTACGGACGGACGGACGAAGGGCATTCCTATAACCCCCCTCCCGCTTCGCGGTGGGGGATTAAAAATAGCTGATAGAACATATTAGTTCGGAGTACTGAATGCAGTCTTTGCCTTAATTTTTTCAGAGCACTAGTCCATTCTGGTTAGTTGCTTAGCAAATTCACGAGCCCAAAAGCTCTTTTACTAGCACAAAGTCTTGCAATGAAGCAGTATGAAAATGCAATAAAATACCCGGTTTTATGTTCTTTTGCAACAGTAATTAAGTATCAATGAGGCGCATCGTGGGAAAACCGGACTTAATGCATGTGCGTAAAGTGTCGTCCCTGATTAGTCTGTGCAGTCCGCACAGGCTAATCCAGGACGGCACTTTCCGCCTACAGTGGATTTATGTTTAGAAGAGTCTTCCTTGAAACAGAAAATACCATAAAAGCGGAAAGTGACGTCCTGGATTAGCCTGTGCGGACTGCCTCCAATGTATTCTTTAAGTGTGAGTGATGTAAATGAACCTGATAAAACATGCATCTATTTGGTAAACATTAATCGAAATGTACTCCGGGTAGACTATTATTGTTATTAACTTTTGATACATTATCATAACATTGTTTCATATATATTTTGGAAAATACAACTAGCCTGATCGGGATAGTGAGTACAAATTTCCACTAGCCCCAAATCAAAACCACTAGCCCCGGGCTTCGGGCTAGTGGGTTAAGACAAAGACTGATTGAATGTTAGTGTTTCTTAGCCTACAGAGTCAAAAATTAGGTCACAAGATGCAAGCTCTTGAATAAGCATTACTAAAGACTGTTGGCATCCGCAAACAGTCTAAAAATGATGTGCTTTGCGAAAACTGGTGAATTCTATAGACACAGGTTTTACAAAGAAACAAGCTGTTTATTAACTACACAAACATGTTTATTAACTTTATTTTAATATAATATTGAACGGTGACAACAAAAATAAATCTATGAACATGATGAACACACCAACATGGTAAACATTACATTACATCATTCAGTCTCTTAATAAAATTGCTAAATTAGTAACTCTTGAAACATGGTCACATTTCTTAAAGTATTGAATTATGAAACATAGTCACATATAACATTGTACTGAACCTTGAAACATAGTCACATATAACATTGTAATGAACCTTGAAACAATGTCACATATAACATTGTACTGAACCTTGAAACGTAGTCACATATAACGTTGTACTGAACCCTAAAACATAGTCACATATAAAATTGTCCTGAATCTTGAAACATGGTCACATATAATGAAGTACGGAACCTTGAAACATAGCCACAATTTTATAATGAAGTTAAAAGCACCAAATATTGAAACATAGACACATAAAATGAAACATTGTCACATATAATGAAGTACAGAACTATGAAACATGTATAGTCACCTGCAAATGTATGATATACTGATTCTTGAAACATAGTCACATATAACTAAGAACTGAATCTTGAAACATAGTCACATAAAATGAGGTACAGAACATTCAAACATAGTGACTTGATCACATATGAAGTACCGGTACTGAATCTTGAAACATAGTCACGTGTAACAAAGTACTGAATCTTGGAACATAGTCACGTATAACAAAGTACTGAATCTTGGAACATAGTCACGTATAACAAAGTACTGAATCTTGGAACATAGTCACGTATCACAAAGTACTGAATCTTGAACGCGTGTCCGTCGGTCCGTGACCTGTGATTTTTCACTCGGACAGGTTGTCTTCGAGGGATGACCGGTCCGGACTAGTTGTTTTGGACTAGTTCCAACTGTGTAATTCTAGATTATTTGTGAGTAAGAATACAAGGAACCATCAGAGATTATACTGTTCATTGGCATTTTACCACAAGCTCTGGTGTATAAATTGTAGCTTTTTCCAATTCTTCAACTTTGCAAGCATTATGTTATAACAGCGTATTTTACGTTCAAAAATCAACTTAACACCACTTTGACTGAAGAAATTATATCCGACGGGCAATTGAAGTCGCTTTTTAGAGAAGCAGTTCCCATTTATAATAATTAATAAAGTCATTAAATAACGCTTTATTATTTTAATAAAAAAATTAATCAAACAACAGTTAATAATAACTTCTATTCAAATTATTACATGCAACCTTAGCAGGGTCAGTTAAATTTGTTCACATGTTTATCTTTGACAGAATCCAAAATTCCGAAGTTTGGCTAAATTCGAGTACTTCTTACATTGTTAATATTGTTCCTGGTTCAATAATTGTTGAACAATGTATTCACTTTTCGACACAGCAGTAATTTATTATTGTTTTTTTTACACCAGGCAGTTTAAAATCCTATCTCTAAAAAACAATAGAAGTAAACAAAATTCAAGTCCATGTTTCCGCATTGTGAGAATGATTGCAAAACGTTAAGGAACGAATAGCCCAATCAAATAACCATAAATAATTATATTTTAATTGCTCTAATTCGATTTTGATTGCTCAGTACATGAGAACACATGGATGTAAAATTTATGTCAAGCTCAAGAAGTTGATACTTCATCTTTTTTTAACCAACAATGCGCATACAACATTTTAAGCGAATGAATAATTGATTCACATGTGTGCTCATTATATTTTCCGATTTCCATTCTGATAATCATTTTGTTGTTTAAACTAATATACGCACTCATGATGCAGTTCGATGTATTTGATAATCGGGACCGGTTCATAGAGTATCGGACCAGTAGGCTTTGAAGTTAGCCGGTCCTGTGGCTGACCACTTTCTAAAAGTTAAGGTCAAACCCTGATATAGTCACCTATAATAAAGTACAAAATCTTGAAATATTAGATGTTAGTACTTTATTTTAAGCAATAGCAACAATTTCCCCATAAATACAAGCAGATTCTAGTGCAAACCATGCTTTGAAAATGCTAAAAATAAAAATTGTAAATTTCAAAATATATGACAAAATATATTTCAAATGTAATCAGACAGCAGACATAAAGTCTGAAAAATCTGTCAGTTTGTTCCATGTATTATTAGCAGACAAACATGTCTATTATTAAGACCTATAAAGATGGCTTTTAATTTGTGTATGCAATATAATAATATTATGTGATATGTTTTTATATAGCAGAAATAATTTAGTCATGGTAAAAAAGTAGATATGTGGTGTGTCGTGGGAAAACCGGGCTTACTGCATGAGCATAAAGTGTCCGCACAGGCTAATCCAGGACGGCACTTTCCGCTTCGATGGTATTTTCTGTTTCAATGAAGTCTCTTCTAAACATAAATCCAATGTAGGCGTAAAGTGTCGTCCTGGATTAGCGTGTGCATGGCTACTAAATAGCTGATAGAACTAATATGTTCTATCAGCTATTTTGGCTAGTTGCACTTCACACACATGCATTAAGCCTGGTTTTCCCACAACACGCCTCATATATACTGAAATAACGCATGTGTCAGCACAAATGCATATGGGAAATATTTGATGGACATTTGATAATAATACTTGCACAATGTGTAGCAGCACATAATTTAACGAATGGTCATATTTTGCTGAAACTGAAACATGCATGTAATTTATCAAAATCTGTTGAGTATTACCAGCCTGTACAATTTCATTTCTATTAAAAATATAAATATCAAATCGTATAAAACTAATGATGATAAAAATTAAAAGCCAATAATATATTGCACAAAATGTCACACAAATATACAAACATAATACATATTGAAATAATAAACAAGAGGGCCCTAGGACGCTCAGCTGAGACCTTGTTACCCAACTGGAATTTGCATCCCCGAGGCGTGGCATATTTTTATCCCAAGGGTATAATTTGAACAATCCTGAACAAACATCTGGGCCTTGCAGTTTCAGGTAAAGATTTTTAAGGTCATTATGCTATTTAATTCTATATAAACCACGTGACCCCTCAGGGTGCAGCCAGATTCGACCCCAGGGGCATAATTTGACCAATCTTTAGAGAGGACCACTATGCAATGTTACGTACCAAATATAGGAAAACTGTGGGCCTTGCCATTTCAGACGAGAAGATTTTTAAAGTCATTTTGCTTTTTACGTCTATATAAACCATGTGATCCCTGGGGCATGACCAGTTTTGACCCCAGGGGCATAATTTGAACAATCTTTGTAGAGGACCACTATACGATGTAACATACCAAATATGAAACCTCTAGGCCTTAAGGTTTTATAGGAGAAGAATTTTAAAGTCATTTTGCTATTCAAGTCTATATAAACCATGTGACCCCTGGATTGTGGTCAGTTTTGACCCATGGAGCATCATTTGAACAATCTTTGTAGACGACCACTATAGGATGTTACATACCAAATACGAAACCTCTGGGCCTTGCGGTTTCAGAGGAGATTTTTAAAGACATTATGCTATTTAAGTTCATATGAACCATGTGACCCCTGTGGCGTGGCCAGTTTTGACCCCAGGGGCATAATTTAAACAATCTTTGTAGAAGACCACTATATGATGTTACATACCAAACAAGAAACTTCTGGGCCTTGCGGTTTCTGAGAAGGTTTTGAAGGTCATTTTTCTAATGAAGTCTAAATAAATCATGTGACCCACCGGGCGTGGCCAGTTTTGACCCCAGGGGCATAAATTTAACATGATTTGTAGAGGACCACTATTGGATGTTACATACCTAATATGAAACCTCTGGGCCTGGGCATGTGACCCCCGGGGCGTGGCCAGTTTTAACCCCAGGGGCATAATTTGAACAATCTTTGTAGAGGACCGCTATACGATGTTACATACCAAATATGAAATGTCTGTGCCTTGTGGTTTCAGAGGAGAAGATTTTTTAAGTCATTTTGCTGTATATTCTACATAAACCATGTGACCGCATGGGCGTGGCCCGTTTTGACCTCAGGGGCATAATTTGAACAAACTTTGTAAAGGACCACTAAAGGATGTAACATACCAATTATGAAATCTCTGTGCCTTATGGTTTCAGAGGAGAAGATTTTTAAAGTCATTTTCCTATATATTCTATATAAACCATGTGACCCCCAGGGTGTGGCCCCTTCTGACCCCAAAGGCATAATTTGAACAATCTTTGTAGAGGACCACTAGAGGATGTCACATATCAAATATGAAAGCTCTGAGCCTTGCGGTTTCATAGGAGAAGATTTCTAAAGTTTTCACTATTTAAATCAATTTTTAGCTCTGGTAACCTACATATGCAGCGGACCAGAAAGATTTGACCAACTTTGAAAGAGGTCCACCCAAGGATCATTCCTGTGAAGTTTGGTGAAAATCTGCCAAGCGGTTTAGGAGGAGATGTTGTTTGAATGAAAAGCTGGCGATGCACGCACGCACGCACGACGGACAACAGGCAATCACAAAAGCTCACCATGAGCACTTTGTGCTCAGGTGAGCTAAAAAGACATTTTTAATTTTATACATGTTATTTGATATGGGTATGATTAAGTAGTTGTTAAACTTAGATAAAATTGGAATGTTTAAACTTTATTTTGTGAAAAGCTATGCTCCAAACAGAAAATAAATGCACACACAATCACATAATCTTCATTTGTCAGTTACAACAGAAATATGCAGCTTAAATGATATCTTTTACGATTTAAGCAACTCATTTCTTGTAACATGTCTATAATGCTCATAAAAATAAACAGACTCTGCAATGATTTTACATGTAACTATGTCTTAAACTCATCTTAAAACAAAATCTGCCTTTGAATTATACAGTTCAGTCACTTACAACACTGCATGAAATAAGCATAAAACCAAAATAAATGGAATAGTGTAAATTCCATTCAGGTAAATTCTAAGTGTGAATATACATTACCAACATGCATACTTTTACACACATATATATATCTTATGGACAGCCATACGCACGCTCTACCGCTCCACATTACCAACATGCATACTTTTACACACATATATATATCTTATGGACAGCCATACGCACGCTCTACCGCTCCAATTACTGTCATATAACAGATGCATGTACCTCCTTTCACATTTCAGATTTACATACTTTCATAGTAACGGAATGAGATAAGCATACCTTATAACCATACTGATTCATAGGCCTTCACATTACAGACGCATATACTTTAATATTACAGATATATATATATACCTACTTTTACATTAAAGGTACACATACACTTATTAACAGACGGGCCAAATTCCAGAAACATTTTAAGTAGATTCTTATCCTTAATCTTCAAAATCATCATTATTCATTAACACTTTATTCATATTTAAATAACAGTGTGCTCAGTGTGCGTGAATTATCAACTTATTATTAACTATTGTTTACTTAACAATAAATTGATTCAAACATTTATATGCAGTTTTAAAAATATTACATTACACATATTGGAACTTAAGTGAAAATAGTTAAAGATAAACTTAAGATGTTTCTGGAATATGAACCCAGCATACTTTCACTGTATCAATGTGTATACTTTCACATTACATGTACATCACTTTGCTTTCACATTACAGGCACACATACACTTATTAACAGATCAGAGTACTTTTACCGTATCGATACGTATACTTTCACATTATCAATACTGGTACACATACATGTAATTTTACAATACCAATATGATACTTGCCCATTATATATACAACACTTACTTTCACATAACAGATAAGCATAATGTACATATGCATACTGTACATGCAAATAGTGCAGGTATATGCATACATGGGTATTTTTAATTACAACAATACATACTTCCACATTGCATACATATCACTTATAAGCATGTACTATTTATACATGTACCATTTTAATAGTTACACAAATAAAATTCTAAACTGAAACAAAATTTGTTCAATTTGAAGTTTTGGTAATCACAGAACAGAAGATAAAAATGAACATAAATATTTTAAAATAAAAATACAATTACAATAAATATCTGGCTCTATTACAATACAATTACTAACAGTGCTTGAAAAAATACTACAAGTAAAATAATACCTAAACTGTCCATGTACGTTTAACATACATTTACATACACATAATTATTAATGTTAACAGAAATGCTTCAACAGTTAACACGCATGAATGAACACAACCATGTTTAATACTAGTCAATTTTGCTGAGACTTCACATACTACACAGAGGCATGCCTACGGTCGAGTCTTGCATATGCACAGATGCTGGGGGAGGTAACGTGAGGCCGTAACTACTGATTTCGTTTTGTTTCTAGAATGGCAAAGAGGCACTTTAGGGCATGGAGTGTGGTTGTGCCATATGTTAGTTCGTGAAAAATCGAAATGTAATTTTTTTTGTAAAATATTGCATTTCTAAAACAATATTTTACATAAATAACATGTTTTTATCAAACAAAAATGCCTAGTTTGTATTTTGTAAGATCTAACTGCGGTAAAATTTCATTTTAAGACGTTTATGACAGTTTTCCATTTTCAATTGTTTAAACCAAGTACCTGTGTATGTCTATGTAACAGTCATCAGCAAGGGCACAATTTAAAATTACTACAAGTTCATTAAGCAAAACAGACTAATATGACAACTACCATCATACCATTGTTTGACTAGATAAAGAAAACCCTTCAATTCTAATACAAGTCACTGCAAATCATATTAAAGGGGTAAATAGGAGGTTAGGTCAAGAATAAAACCTGTGAATAGTGTTCAAATACAGTGAATAATATTGAAACAACATTTAATAGTAAGAAGCTGCAGTGAAATCAATGTTGGTGTAGCCTTCATTTCTAGCATACATATGCACAAACTTGATCAAGCAGTGTAGCACTGGAAAGTTTTCTTTGGATTTTGTAATTTTGTAGTTGTGTGTAGAATTAGGCTTGAACCTTGTATCCAATCTTTTAGTACATGTAATTGTTTTCGTTTTTTCTTAAAAAGATTCCATCAATATATTCTTACTTTTTTCAGATGAAAAAATATCTTGTTCTTTTAACAATTGACTGTAATTTTGTAAAACACCATTGACATGCCCTTCCAAAATATATGTACAAATTAAAAGGGCCATAATTAGAAATTAATAGTAACCGACAATCAGAATTCCACAGTCATTGACTTAATGAATAACAATAAGCAATTAAAGTCATAAATTTAAAGATCCATAACTGACAATATAAAGTTATCAATTTTAAACGCTCAGAATTGGCAAGTGATCAAAGTCAACAAACATATCTAAATCTTGAATTTCTGACAGCAGACCCTGACAAGATGGTTTCAAGGGTCCTGCGGCAAGTTCTTACTGGACAACAGCGCGTAGTTCACCCGCTTGGAAGTCAGTCTGAAAAATACAAATGAGGCGTGTCATGGGAAAACCGGGCTTAATGCGTGTACGAAAAGTGTCGTCTGCGCAGGCTAATACAGGATGGCACTTTCCACTTGTATGGTATTTTCTGTTCCAAGGAAGTCTCTATTAAACATAAATCCACTGTAGGCGGAAAGTGCCGTCCTGGATTAGCCTGTGCGGACTGCACAGGCTACTCCGGGACGACACTTTACACAAATACATTAAACCTGGGTTTCCGACAACACACCTCAAATAATGCATTAAAATTTATTAACATATTACATGACTATCCATATTTAATGGTATTACCAATGGTATTACAAATAAGGCAGTGTTGAAAATGTTCTTTAGGCAAAATTACTGTACTTTCTAGATAACAGGCTATTTTTCACAAATTTCTATCTTTTCATAAAGAAAATATGGTAGACTAACACAACTGTTTTTAGCAAAATTTTGAAGTTTGAAGCCATTGGCTTATTTGGTGATTGGCAATGTTAACCCTGCAAGTTCTATAAAGAAAGTTCAGAAGAAGGTACCATTTTAATGACTTACCACAATCTTGTTTGCAATCAAATGTTTGTATTTTTGCAGCAGTTGCAATAACAAAACCGTAATTCCTATTACTCTAAAATACTTTACTACAAAACATTGGCAAAGGATAAATAAACAACAATCATTTGAAATTGCTAGTTGAATTCATATGATGTCAGATGGACAAGTTCCACGGTGTATATGGTCACCGTATACTGATGTAATACAACTACGTTACTTTTATAATGAATGGATGGGCATCGCATACTTATGGACAAAAAAACAGAGTGCAGTGCAACAAAATGTTAATTTCTTCGGGTTTTTATTGCTATATGACAATAATTTAAGTTCTACTGAACACAGTGGATATCGCTACTAAATATTCTTACAACATATTTTCCTTAAATTCGTCCCTCATCATAGACGAAGTGAAAAAGTGTCAATGTCTTTTATTCATGAAGTAAATTTTCCAATATATATTCATATTACTCTTCCATTTTTGCTATAATTCGTGTTATAGAAGCTCATTTAAGTTTCTGTGATCTTATCTCTGTGTTTTTGTTGAAAAAATATGTTTGGAACTATAAACTTTATATTGAAACTTAAGGTTTAAATGCGAATTATGCATATCACTCAATACAGGTACTTGTTTTAGACCGAGATCTTCACCATGCTAGCACTACTTTACTAAAATTGAACGTTCATGTGTGGCTTAAATCATATTCTGTTTTGTGCAACTCGTGGTTTCATCATAGAGTATATGGATTGTCAAATATTTGAATTTAAATACAGATATTTCTTGCCTGTTCAACGACTTTTCCCACAAAGTATATTGTGCATTCCAATTTTATTTCAGCAGTATGCAGTGACCATTTTCACCGCGAGTAATAATGTGACGAAGGTAGTGTGTGACACTGTTATGCTAACTACTTACTTAGAATATGTGTTGTCGAAAATGAGCGTGTAAATTCCCGTCTGTTTGGGCACGAGCTCGCCCCTGGTTGCCTGCTTGTGGGAGTCACACTTACAGGGGGGCACCAGCTGCTGACCCTGGGGTATGGCCACGCCCTGACTGGCCCGGTGGACAACACTGAACACCACGTCCTATGAATGAGACGAGGCATTCGGAGTGAAATGAAATATTGCCTTTATGTAATGTGATTTCTACAAAGAGTACAAAGTCTAAATTGGAATGAAATGAAATATTGCCTTAATGTATTGTGATTTCTACAAAGAGTACAAAGTCTAAATTGGAATGAAGTGAAACATTGCCTTAATGTATTGTGATTTCTACAAAGTGTACAAAGTCTAAATTGGAATGAAATGAAACATTGCCTAGTCTAAATTGGAATGAAATGAAACATTGCCTTAAAGTATTGTGATTTCTACAAAGAGTACATAGTCTAAATTGGAATGAAATGAAATACTCACTTTATGTATTGTGATTTCTACAAGGTGTACAATGTCTTAAACACTTTTTGGTCATTTAATGTTGCAGTTACACTCATTAAATGACCTTACTTAAAAAAAGCGTTATTTTCGTTAAACATTACATACGATGCATAGGGAATTATGAAAGTAATTGCTTAATTTCTTGTACATGTATGTTCACACATGGACTGCTTTTTCAGAAGTAAAAATTCTGCTCAAAAGTACATTGCCACATTAAAATGATTTTGGGAATATATTAATACTTTTCCTGGATTACTTTTGTTTCATCACTTACTAAAGGCCTAAAACAATCCCTGACTGAAAACAAGACGCTGTGTTCGATAAACACACGCCCCTGATTGGTGCTGGACAGCCTATTTGAAGTCCAAATTAAGTCAAGGTCAAAGTGAGGTTGGGTGATATGGGTGGATTAGGCATGGTCATAAGCAACAAGTGTAAGTATCGAAGTGTTGTAGTAAGCAGTGTTAGTGCTAGACATAACAGTAAAATCTAGTTAACCGCATAGGGACAGACAGACGGACAGAATCACGGATGGACAGGACAATCACTATATGCCTCCTGAATCAAGATGCTGGAAGCATAAACAAGAGCTGTCGGAGGACAGCGCGCTAGACTTTTCTTGTGCTTGTCAGAGTTACTGGCATTTTTTGTCTAAAACAAGAAACATGGAAATTCCACGAAAACCAAATTTTCAAACCAAATGCATTAATATCAGCACATCAATAAAATTTTAAGTAATGGTAATCTTGACCTTGACCCCAGCCACCCCATATGCAATCCCAAGCAAGGTCTCGATATATGGTATCTATGTATTAAGTTTCATTAAAATATCTCAATGTGTGTTCAAGTTATTAAGCGGAAACCATTTTTCTACTTTTAGTAACAGTGACCTTGACCCCACACACCCCATATGCAATCCCAAGCGAGGTCTCGATATAAGGAATCTATGTATAAAGTTATTTAAAATATCTCAATGTGTTCTCAAGTTATTGAGCGGAAACCGTATTTCTATTTTAGTAACAGTGACCTTGACCCTATACCCTTATTGCAAGTGAGGTCTCGATATAAGGTATGTATGTATTAAGTTTCATTAAAATGTCTCAATGCGTTCTCAAGTTATTAAGCGGAAACCATTTGTCTATCTTTAGTAACAAAGACCTTGACCTTGACCCCAACCACCCCATATGCAATCCCAAGCGAGGTCTCGATATAAGGTATGTATGTATAAAGTTTCATAAAAATATCTGAATGCGTTCTCAAGTTATTGAACGGAAACCGTTTTTCTATTTTTAGTAACAGTGACCTTGACCCCACCCTCCCCATAGGCAATCCCAAGCGAAGTCTTGATATAAGGTATATATGTATTAAGTTTCATTAAAATATCACAATGCGTGTTCAAATTATTGAGCGGAAACCATTTATATATTTTTAGTTACAGTGACCTTGACCCCACCAACCCCATATGCAATCCAAAGTGAGGTCTTGATATAAGGTACCTATGTATTACGAATTATTATTATATCTAAATATGTTCTCAAGTTATTGAGCGGAAACTGTTTTTCTATTTTTAGTAACATTGACCTTGACCTTGACCCCACCCACCCCATATGCAGTCCCAAGCGAGGTCTCGCTATAAGATATCTATGTTTGAAGTTTCATTACAATAGCTTAATCTGTTCTTGAGTTAGAGAGCGGAAACAAAAAGTTGATAAACTAGCTTACCGAAAAACTTTAACCTACCATATATAGCTTATATGTAAAATTTGTAAGTGTAAAAAGGACCATAATTTTGACAAATTTCAAACTAAAGTTATCAAAATTGGCCTATGAGTTCATTTTAATATAGGGAATAAGTGTGAAAGAAATCCTTCAAGCCATTCCTGAGAAACCAACTTACCGGAAAAATTAAACCTGTCCATATAGTTATATGTAAAATTTCAAAGTGTAAAAAGGCCCATAATTTTGACAAATTTCAAACTAGAGTTACCAAACTTGGCCAATAGGTTCATTTTAATGTGGGGAATAAATGTTTTAAGTTTGAATGAAATCCCTCAAGTCATTCCTGAGAAACTAGCTTACCGAAAACATTTAACCTAGCTCGGACGCCGACGGCGACGCCGGGGCGAGTAGAATAGCTTGCCTTTTTTTCGAAAAGTCGAGCTAAAAACTAGAGCTTTGTCACAGGAGTGGCAGCGGGCCCCGAATGATAGCATGTTTGAAGGTGAGGAACCGTTTTTCTATTTTTAGTAATGGTGACCTTGACCTTGATCCCGCCCACCCCCTATGCAATCCCAAGCGATGTCTTGATAAAAGGTTATCTATGTATGAAGTTGAATTACAATAGTTCAATTCGTTTTCGAGTAATTGAGCGGAAACCGTTTTTCTATTTTTTGTTACAGCGACCTTGACAGTGACCCCATCCACCCCCTATGTAATTCTAAGCCAGGTCTTGATATAAGGTATCTATGGATGAAGTTTCATTACAATATTTCAATTCTTTCTCAAGTTAGAGAGCTGAAACCAAAAGTTGACTCCGCCTGAAAATGAAAAATTAACAATGGGCAATAACTCCAGAATTATGAAGTGCAGAGTAACGGTTCTTGTGCACTGCACTTCTCCTCACTGAGATCTATCTACCTATGAAGTTTTAAGTTAATACCTCTTATAGTCTAAAAGTTATGCTCCAGGCAAGAAAAATTAACAAAGGGCAATAACTCCAGAATTATGAAGTGCAGAGTAACGGTTCTTGTGCACTGCACTTCTCCTCAATGAGATCTTTCCACCTATGAAGTTTCAAGTTGATACCTCGTATAGTCTAAGAGTTATGCTCCAGGCAAAAACGAAGTATGAAAACTTAACAAAGGGCAATAACTCCAGAACCATGAAGTGCAGAGTAATGGTTCTTGTGCACTGCACTTCTCCTTAATGAGATCTATCCACCCATGAAGTTTCAAATTGATAGCTAAAACAGTTTTGAAGTTATGAAAGAAAAACATGAAAACATGAAAAATGTGGACGGTCGGACGGACAGATTACAATAGGGCACCCGCAAAAAAATCTGCGGGGCCCTAACTACATACTACAGACCTTAAATCTTTACCTTAGGGTAAGACGTGAACTCCCAGCCAAACAGTGTGTTGAGTCTGGACACTTTTACAGGTACTGCATACTTCCTGCCAGGCTTGACCCAGACCTCGCTCTGACTGTTCACCTCCCCGCGCTCCAAATCCTCCAGGTCTATACACACACTGGCCGACATGCTGAAACACACGGCAGCAGAAATGTCACCATACATTTATATCTTGCATTTCATTCCTAGTTTACATAATGGTATCTTGACAGTGTCTTGCAATGCATTTCTTTAGTTTAATTTTGTATAATCACTGTCATAAATATGTTGACATAAGGAAAAACATCAGCTGTTTTGTAGCAAAAATGTATGTGAAGTCCACTCAGTTATCAGCTTACTCCATAAAACAGCACCATTTTTTTGTTTAATGTAGTATCTTTACTGTCTTTACTGTCATTAATGTATTGATTTCATCAACTGTTTCTTTAGCAAACTAGAAATGTGTCCACAGACATGAATGCCCCCACCTATGAAGCCTGTTCTACATGGCCCCACTTTGTCTATATGCATACAAATTATTTAGCAAAAGGAGGATTGTCCTTTGATATTGTACTTCCTGCTAATGTATTCTCATATTCTGTTAAGTAAGTTGAGGTATCATAAATTTCCAATCAATAGTTTCAATCCTGACAAAAAATCTTCATAAATCTTAACATTTATACATATACTTGACCTTTGACCTTTAGGTGTGACCTTGACCTTGGACCAAGGCACCTGGATCTGGCACGCAACACACCATCTCATTACGCTGATCACTTGTGCCAATTTGTTTGTATTGTAATTACAATACAATTTGCTTTCTTAAAAACGGGCTCAACATATTGCCAACAGGCATGTAATTTATAAGTTACATATGTTGTTTCTGTTATTAGAGCATCAAAAATGATCCATTTTCTATTATAAAAGTCACGAAAATTGATATGTTTTTTCAAAATGAGTTTGTGTGTTTTTGTGAATAGGTAGCTAGGTTGAGCAAATTGAGGTTGACACTTAACAAAATATAAAAATAGAATGGCCTTATGCTCCGGACAGGGTCTATGGCTTAAATTCTTATATGAGACCTTTCACCTTTAAGTGTGACCTTGACCTTGGACCTGGGGAACAACTGTGCAAATTTATTTGAAATTCTTTCCATCCTGGACAAATTCTTTCCATGCTGGACAAAATTATGTGGGGGACA
Organism: Congeria kusceri; assembly: GCA_027627225.1. Lineage (NCBI taxonomy): Eukaryota > Metazoa > Mollusca > Bivalvia > Myida > Dreissenidae > Congeria > Congeria kusceri. The sequence continues at coordinate 68,654,636 of CM051030.1, forward strand.
GGGTCTATTGCTTATAGTCTTAAATTTGAAATTTGACCTTTAAGTGTGACCTTGACCTTGGACCTAGGGACCTGGTTCTTGTGCGTGACACACTGTCTCATTATACTTAACATTTCTGCCAAGTAATCTGAAACTCCTCAAATGCTGGACGAAGTTATTGTCCGGACAAGAATCCGAACATATGCACACCCGTACATACGTTCACACGCACATAAGTACAGACGCACATATGTACGTACCCACGACAGGGTAAACACTATATGCCTCCCCATCATTGATGGTGGGGGCATAAAAATGCATAAACATATTAAGTCCTCTAAACATTAGCTACCGGGTAACTCCTTAAAACCGTGGCGCGATATCAGAAAACTTCAAAGACACTATCTTACTATCGTCTAAAGATTCACTGGAACATTTCTGGACAGAATCAGCAAGCATTAGTTTTTAATATAATTCTGTAACTATATGGAGGATATCAGCTGAACTCAAGAAAATCACCTCCCTGTTTACCTCCATGATTGATTTTTACAAGAAATTTGAGCTGAAATCCGGACACGGGTAATGATAGTATAAAGAATAGACTTGCCTGTATGATTGTATTAATGTTGCTTAATAATATGTCAACAAATTGCTCTAAACTGAGAAAATACAACATTTAGAATTAGTGACTACCAAGTTAGATTCAAATTAAGGAACTTTTTAGAACAGAACAGTTTTAAGCATTTTCTTTATTAGTAAGTCTAAAGTCTAAGAATATGTTGGTGAATAGGGGCCAGGTGTTTCCTACTTGGGTTCGAGAGGCGCCTCTGGTTCCTGGTCCCCGCTCATGCTGATAGAGCGCTGGATCTCCTCATCACTGACCAGATGGAACCGGTCCTCACTGCTGTCACCACGCTCGTCACTGCTCGCCCTGAACAAGCATGACATAGAGAATGCAATACCAGTGTTGGCATTGAACAAGCATGACATAGAGAATACAATACCAGTGTATGCCCTGAACAAGCATGACATACAGAATGCAATACCAGTGTTGGCATTGAACAAGCATGACATAGAGAATGCAATACCAGTGTTGGCATTGAACAAGCATAAAATAGAGAATACAATACCAATATTGCCACTAAACAAGCATGACTTAGAGCATGCAATACCAGCGTTGACATTGAACAAGCATGACATAGAGAATACAATACCAATGTTGGCCCTGAACAAGCACGGCATAGAGAATACAATACCAATGTTGGCCTTGAACAAGCATGACATAGAGAATACAATACCAATGTTTGCCCTGAACAAGCATGACATAGAGAATACAATACCAATGTTGGCCCTGAACAAGCATGACATAGAGAATGCAATACCAGTGTTGGCATTGAACCAGCATGCCATAGAGAATACGATACCAGTGTATGCCCTGAACAAGCATAACATAGAGAATGTAATAACAGTGTTGGCATTGAACAAGCATGACATAGAGAATGCAATACCAGTGTTGGCATTGAACAAGCATAAAATAGAGAATACAATACCAATATTGCCACTAAACAAGCATGACTTAGAGCATGCAATACCAGCGTTGGCATTGAACAAGCATAACATAGAGAATACAATACCAATGTTGGCCCTGAACAAGCATGACATAGAGAATACAATACCAATGTTGGCCCTGAACAAGCATGGCATAGAGAATACAATACCAATGTTGGCCCCTTAACAAGCATGACATAGAGAATACAATACCAATGTTGGCCCTGAACAAGCATAACATAGAGAATACAATACCAATATTGGCACTAAACAAGCATGACATACAGAATACAATACCAGTGTTTGCATTAAACAAGCATGCCATAGAGAATACAATACCAGTGTTTGCCCTGAACAAGCATGGCATAGATAATGCAATAGCAGTGTTGGCATTGAACAAGCATGACATAGAGAATGCAATACCAGTGTTGGCCCTGAACAAGCATGACATAGAGAATACAATACCAATATTGGCACTAAACAAGCATGACATAGAGAATGCAATACCAGTGTTGGCATTGAACAAGCATGACATAGAGAATACAATACCGATGTTGGCCCTCAACAAGCATGACATAGAGAATACAATACCAAGGCTGGCCCTCAACAAGCATGACATAGAGAATACAATACCAATGTTGGCCCTCAACAAGCATGACAAAGAGAATACAATACCAGTGTTGGCCCTGAACAAGCATGACATAGAATTTACAATACCAGTGTTGACCCTGAACAAGCATAACATAGAGAATACAATACATATGTTTGCCCTGAACAAGCATGACATAGAGAATACAATACCAATGTTGGCCTTGAACAAGCATGACATAGAGAATACAATACCAATGTTTGCCCTGAACAAGCATGACATAGAGAATACAATACCAATGTTGGCCCTCAACAAGCATGACATAGAGAATACAATACCAATGTTTGCCCTGAACAAGCATGACACAGAGAATACAATACCAATGTTGGCCTTGAACAAGCATGACATAGAGAATACAATACCAATGTTGGCCTTGAACAAGCATGACATAGAGAATACAATACCAATGCTGGCCTTGAACAAGCATGACATAGAGAATACCAATGTTTGCCCTGAACAAGCATGACATAGAGAATACAATACCAATGTTTGCCCTGAACAAGCATGACAGAGAGAATACAATACCAATGTTGGCCTTGAACAAGCATGACATAGAGAATACAATACCAGTGTTGGCCTTGAACAAGCATGACATAGAGAATACAATACCAATGTTGGCCTTGAACAAGCATGACATAGAGAATACAATACCAGTGTTGGCCCTGAACAAGCATGACATAGAGAATACAATACCAATGTTTGCCCTGAACAAGCATGCAATGGAGAATACAATACCAGTGTTGGCCTTGAACAAGCATGACATAGAGGATATAATACCAGTGTTGGCATTGAACAAGCATGACATAGAGAATACAATACCAGTGTTGGCATTGAACAAGCATAAAATAGAGAATACAATACCAACTGGACATATACTGCAACTCTACTTTATCGCATGTCATTAAATTACCCTAAGCAATTGTAACTTAGAGGACAGAGTATGAAGGGATGTATTGTGATTACAATGTTATTCAAAACCTTATATAAATGTATTGAGAAAATGTTTAGAATTGTACACTTGTAAACATTCTTCTGCATGTCAGCAAATTAATAAAGTTTTACAATATTTAATAACAAACACATACAACATTGGAAATTAAACACATGTTGCGACTGCCAAACACATTTCAGTGTTCTGAGAAGATTGGAGAGGCAGAGTAAGAGCAATAGCTGTTTGGAAAACAGTATGCCCCCTCTAGGTTAAAAGCAATCTTTACAATATCAAGTGGGGGGAAGATTGGACTGATTAAACTGTTGGACAAATGGAGCGTAACCTGCTAAAAAGACCATTTTTGGATAATTCAAGGGCCATAACTCTGCAGTTCCTGGGGCGATTTGGTTGATGATCAAACTTGGCTGAGATATTATAACCTCAAACATTTTCATCAAGTTTGGTGAAGATCAGATGAAAACTGAGGAAACGTCTAAATGGGCTAATTTAAAATAATTAAAGGGTCAAAACTCCACAGTTCCTGGGGTGATGTGGTTGATTATTAAACTTGATCAAGAAACTATGCCCACAAAGATATTCACCAATAAAAACTGTTGGACTTAGAGAGCAGAAACAGCTAAAACAGTCAACGTTAGATAATTCAAGGGCCATAACTCCACAATTCCCAGGATGATTTGGCTGATTATCGAAAATGGCTGAGATATTTTACCCACAAACATTTTCATGAAGTTTGGTGAAGATCGGATGAAAACTGTTGGACTTAGATAGCGAAAACTGCTCAAAGGCCAATTTTCGATAATTCAAGGGCCACAACTCCACAATTCCAGGGGTGATTTGGTTGATTATCAAACATGGTCATGATAATGTACCCACAAAAATGTTCATGAAGTTTCGTTAAGATCGGATAAAAATTGTTGGACATAGAGAGCGGAACCAGCTAAAAAGATCAATTTTAGATAATTCAAGGGCCATAACTCCACAATTCCTGGGGCGATTTGGCTGACTATCAAACTTTGCCAGGATATTATACCCTCAAACATTTTCATGAAGTTTGGTGAAGATCAATGCAAACTAGGGATGTCAACGGCTACCAAAATTGGTATCCAGTTATTCGTATGTAATACCCGATATAGATCGGCATTGGCGGCCGGAATCTGGCACATGTTAAAGTTGCAAAATTATGTTCACATCTAGACGAATCAGATCTTACAATACTTCCATTTTGAAAACACAATACTATTTAATTATTGAAAAAAGTACATGTAACAAAATACGTCGATTTCTGTTCGTAAATTGTGCGTTTTGTTTGTTTTGTGTAGCGTGCAATGTTGTTATGCCTTTCAATTAAAGTACCCCAATTAAACATTTGATTTGCTTAAAGGTAAGTAAGTGTTTAGGCTTACTGGTGTATGGTAAAACCGTAAATTGCGATGCTTGAGTAAAACACGCAATGTGCTAATCAAATGCACATAAACAAAAAAAACAAGGATAGATCAATGTTACAATATATTTTATTTTAATTGGCATTGTTATCAAGAGGGACGCACCTAATTGGCATAATCGATTGTGACATCTTGTTCGTTTAATAGTCTTGTCAAAGTTAGTGTTGTGTGCAAGCACCACCTATTGTTTTATGATAATCGTATACTGACCGAGGGGTGTGTTTATGACACGTCCGCTGTACGAGGTGGAGACCTTCTGTAGCTGTGTTGTGTTAATCAATAATATACACGCAATAAGGGAGTTTGTATGCCTAAAAACGAGTTTAATCGGATTTTCAATTTTTATACGAATATTCGGTTACTAACTTGGTAACCGGATATTAACATTGTAACCGGATAACCGGTTATCAGGATATTCGTGGACATCCCTAATGCAAACAAAAGTGGTCTACCGACTGACTGACAGACCAACATTATCAAACTTATATACCTCACCATCTTCGATCGAGGGCATAATTGCTAGATGATGTATATTGGCAAGAAAGTAATTTTTGACTTACAGATAAAAACCTTAGGTCATTTTTCAATGTTAAAACCACTAAACTCTCAAATTTTCTAGTAACATACAACCCTCACCCCTTTATAGCAGTGCCCGAGTCCTTCAGTTTCTCTTCATCAGTCTCATTGCCCCCCGTCTCCGCAGCAGCAAGCGGACTGGCCGACGTCTGCATCGAGAATACAGGCTGACTGGCCGTGTCGTACACCAGCTTTCTGCTGGCAGAACTACCAGCACCTATTGATGGGCCGTCTACAACCTGGCCTGTAACTTCCTCCTCGTCATCTGAAAAATAAAAAACTGTTTAATATGCTGGTTCATCATTAACAGGATTACCACACCTACATTGTGTATCTGCTAAACCTGTGCCACTTACTGATAACCTCCAGGATCTGTGATAAATGAAAGGTTCTAAGCGCTGTTTGTTCCGCATGTCCTTATAACAAATCAGATTAGTGCACATTCTATTGATTGGTTCAAGTATTTTGTGTCTGAGTCAGCAACCCAATATTTCGTTATAACAAGTGCAGTCTAACAGAAAATAATCCGTTCCCAGTACAAATGTGACAGAAGATGAATATTCAGCTGTACTGGATGTCGTTGTAATGTGGGCCGACTGTACTTGCCTTTGGTGACATAAGAGTTTTAAAATAAGAAACAATTTTTGGCTACAGGTTGTCATGTAAGAGACCTGGGGCCGGTATTCACAAAGAGAAATCTTAACTTAAGTTGTATTTAAGTGAAAACATCAGATCAAATTCTTGACTTAAAATCCGATGATTCTTTTTTACAAAAGAGTAATATGTGCAAGCAATATTTTACTAGTTCCAAACATTTTTATGTAAAACGAACTATACAAAAAACAGCCAGAGACTTATGGAATTTTATGACTATAAGAAGTTTACTTACGTTTTCCCTAAGAAGCTTTGTGAATACGGGCCCTGGAAGCCTATCGGTAATGATGTTTGTGTTCAAATAAACCACAACATTCAATACGGGCCCTGGAAGCCTATCGGTAATGATGTTTGTGTTCAAATAAACCACAACATTCAATACGGGCCCTGGAAGACTATCGGTAATGATGTTTGTGTTCAAATAAACCACAACATTCAATACGGGCCCTGGAAGCCTATCGGTAATGATGTTTGTGTTCAAATAAACCACAACATTCAATACGGGCCCTGGAAGCCTATCGGTAATGATGTTTGTGTTCAAATAAACCACAACATTCAATACGGGCCCTGGAAGCCTATCGGTAATGATGTTTGTGTTCAAATAAACCACAACATTCGATACGGGCCCTGGAAGCCTATCTGTAATGATGTTTGTGTTCAAATAAACCACAACATTCGATACGGGCCCTGGAAGCCTATCGGTAATGATGTTTGTGTTCAAATAAGCCACAACATTCAAGAAACAAGTGTATAAGAGGTCAAAGTAGGATAATGGATATGGTAGCCACCTTGTCATCAACAGCTGAAATCATGACAGATAACTAAACAAAAGCAATCAAGTGGTAGACAAGCTAACACTACGAGTTCACCAAAAATTCTCATTTCTAAACATATCCACATTAAAGCTGCACTAGATATAGATTTTTAACCTTTGGGGATGGAAGGTGGTAGGGCCCTTCAGACATTGAATTTTACGGTAAAAGGGATTGTTAAATTTTTAGAAAAGCATTATTACATGTTGATATTCTACTTTGTTATAAAACATCAATGAATTGTTTTGCTACAGATGACAACTTAGATAATGCACTAACTTGGTTTAATGAAAATATGATGGGATTTTTCACAAAAATTCCTCTTCGTCCATTTTTGTCCAATTTCGGTCAAATGTTTTTTAAAATAAAGCTTACACTCTGAGGGGAACTTTGAAGTAAATATAGGGAAAAATAAATACGTTTTAAGCATGGGAATCGGGACGAATTTCGGCCCAAAATTTGCCAAAAAATAACCAACTACTATATATAAAATTTGGCACATGAAAAAAGAAATCAGCTGTGAGAAGGATTAAAAAGCATCAATCCCTGCATACGACTACACCCAAGCTTACATAAGTAGGTGTTAAGCTAAAACAAAAATGTCAAAACTGGATACCTAGCGATGTAGCTGACAAGTTCATACTGGAACTCATCAAAGAGGCAGAGGATGCCTGCCCCAGCACGCGTCTCTTGGGCAACTGCAGGCTGGCGTCTGTATCTTCATCGACCCCCGTGTTGTGAGCAGCCTCGTCTTTAAGGAGAGATTGGTATCGCTCGAAACAGTCACTGCATGCTCTTGACTTCTTGCTGTAAATAAGTTTTTCTATTTAATAATTAAGACTTATTAATTTCTGAATATAAATTAATAATATTTATTCTTGCGGAAACGATCGTTGTGTGTTTTCTATGGTTTATATAGATACGTTCTCGGTACACTTCAGATTTATTCGTTTAGCGGAATGCTTTGCACATGACGTGTACGTCATTTCCGCCTCGTGTTATTTTGATACCATATATACATTACGGAATACCTGGGCCTCGTTCATCATTCAGAATACTTTGCATAGGATTGTTATAAACTGCGATCAATATAATTTCCACCTTTTACGAAAACCAGAGCTAGCTGATACAGCACAAAACCCCACCCACCGCACCCTGTTTATAGTTTTACACTTAAACTGCATTTCGACATTAGTTTCTCAATTAGGAGTTAAAGTGCGGTGTACTATATTACGACGCACTCTAGAATCTACTTTATTTTCACAAGATACTGCCGGCAATATTTATAATTTCAGTTTTTCTGTCAACCAACTCTATTGGCGCTTCATGTGCATACCATCAATTACCAAGTGCAATGTGGTACTGGGCCAGGCAACACCCTCGCAAATGACCTGGATGGGGCCAACTGTTTGACGACTGACGACTCATTGCATCTACGTGTGTCGGTTTAGCAGAACTGTGCAAGGCATTGGTCTTGTGTTTGAATTGAACTACAGATGTTTGATAGTTTATATTCGAACAGTGTTGTGTCTGTTTTATTTCGTAACATTCAAACAGTATTGACATTATTTGTATTTTGTTAATTTTGAATAGTATTGTGTCTAGTTTCATTTCCTTAATATCTGAATAATTTTGTGACTACATGTACTTTGATTTCGTTAATGACATGGGTGCGCGTTTAATATTTTATTTTTTTCTCTTGTCGCAGTGCGGAAAATTATGTTTACCGGGGTTGAAGGGGCATGCGTACTTGTTCAAAAACATAGATTTCTGTAATTTAAGACATTTGCTGGAAAGCACATGGGCAACATCCGTTGCAAGGCCAGATTTTTCGGGCAATAACCAGTAATTAAACGTCACGTTTCAATATAGTATTAATACCGTGTGGCCAGTGGATGTGTTGAATGTCCGGGTTAAAATGTAAAATCGCTGGTTGAGTGATTCTTAGTATTCATTGTCCGGTTGAAAGGTGAAATCGCTGGTTGAGCGATTCTGAGTATTAATTGTACGGGTGAAAATGTGAAATTGCTGGTTGAGCGATTATTAGTATTAAATGTCCGGATTGAAATGTGAAATCGCTGGTTGAGCGATTATTAGTATTAAATGTCCGGGTTGAAATGTGAAATCGATGGTTGAGCGATTCTTAGTGTTAATTGCCCGTATTAAAAAGTGAGATCGCTGGTTGAGCGATCATTGGTTGTATAATGGTGATATATTATTATCGCTGGTTGAGCGATGAGTTGTGTATTAAAACTGAACTAGGTTTAGCCCTGTGCAGTTAATGGTTTTTCCTAGTTCGGTGGTAAGATAAGTTAATTATTCAGTGGTCAGGCGGTGTTGCTACTTAAAGCGGCATACTCGTTTCGCGAGGTAATTTATGTAGGCTCCTCTTCCTTCCGGTGAACACAATTTTCAAACAGTCTGTGTCCACGTTTCAACGCCAACCACTGGGTTTCGTTGACATCGCCGGCTGTTTATTTTATTCACTGCGGCCAACAATCTCACAATTAGTCATTAAGCATAACTACATTTTTTGGCACATACAAGTGATGTTCTTATTTTCTACGCCAGTTATGGGTGTCATTCTATTTTTGTAAAATATTAAAAAGTTAACTGGAATTATGTGTTGTTGTATATCGTTGAAGTCATAAAACAAAAGGGATGGCAATGAATACCATAACTGATATGCAGGGATACAGATTAATGGGCGCCCAGTCGCCCAATGCGACTAAAACAATCGTTGGGCTACTGAAATATTCAAGTAATTCGCCCAGCTAGCGATCGAAAAATAATGCATGACTTTCATAATAATCATCCAGTTTGGTCCGGTTTTTCGAACCAATATTGCTACTGTTATTGACACCTGTGTTGTTAACATACAATGACTCAACTCGCTCAACATCAAAGTGTAATAGTTTGATCAGCTTATATCGCACATGCCACCTTTGAATTCTGTAATTAGCAGCCGAATTACATACTGTTATGGGTCGTGAAAAACGTGCAACACGACGTCCACGGGGAGGGTGTAAAAAATTACTGTATGTCATAGATGAATACTAACCTATCTGTACGACAATAACGTTATCTATACAGCGTAATTGCTTTTGCGTTTTAGAGGAACTATTAATGGTGTCAACTGAGCAACAATATGCGATATACGCGCAACTGCACATCGTTCGCGTTATGATACTAGTACCTAACTTTGTTGTTTTGCACTACGAAACTAATATTTAAAAGTAAAGATTTCATAGTTCTTTGCGCTACGAAGTTTTTAAATCGCGGTCAGTACACCCACGCTTTCCATGCAGATGACGTGACGTTGTGAATGTCAGTTTAATTTTTTTCGCGCTTTTCTAGCAAAAACACGGGTTTAACATGAAATACATGTGCATACTAGATGTACATGGAAATTGTGTGTGTGTCTTGTGAACAGCAAAATTCTAATAGACGTTTCGATTTATTTATTTCGGTTTTTATTATACGCGTTGTCATACCGTAGTTTGATAATAATTACACACAACTGTATAACTTTATAGTTGAAATATTTTTATGTGTGGATTTAACACATTATGGATATTAACATCCATGAACCCCACGAATCGCGGTATAATGGAGCTGTAGTGTATAAAATTTATTTAGCGTATACTTTGTGTTGGGCTACCACATTTTCAGTTGGGCCCATAGATTTAAAAAGTTAGGGGCCCAGGCGGCAAGTAAGACAAAAATGTTAATCTGTATCCCTGATATGAGAATATTTTATTAATACAGATTTGGATCAGTTGAATACTGGGAATGTCAATGGACTATTGTGGAGTATGTAGCTACTACCAGCATGTAATGAGAAACTGAGGTAAATATTTTTGTGTAAACTTATACTTAGCTGAAAAATCTCCCATGACATTTGACAATGCAATCATGTATGTGAGAAGAACATATAGTTTATTACTGGAGCAACAACAAATAGCTGACTGTTAATGGAAGTAAGCAGAGCATATTTTTAAGCTATCAGGTTCAAAATATATGACTGATGGATGTAGAAATGTATAACTTCACACCTGCTAGATGCAGTGTAGACGTACTGACTGCTGCAGTTATGGCAGAATATCCGACCACACAGCCGGCAGTGGTGCTGAAAACATGAAGGCATGTTGAATCATTTTGGACTGTAGAAAATGGTACCAGTCTACTCCACAGTAGAGTACATAGTACCAGTAAACTTCATAGTAGAATACATGTCACCAGCCTACTCAACATCTGAATACATGGTACCAGTCTACTCCATATTAGAATACATGGTACCAGTCTATTCCACATTTGAATACAAGGTACTAGTTTACTCCATTAGAATACATGGTACCAGTCTACTCCATATTAGAATACATGGTACCAGTCTACTCCACATTTGAATACAAGGTACTAGTTTACTCCATTAGAATACATGGTACCAGTCTACTCCAAATTTGAATACATGGTACCAGTCTATTCCATATTAGAATACATGGTACCAGTCTACTCCATATTAGAATACATGGTACCAGTCTACTTCATATTATAACATGGTACCCATCTACTCATTATTATAATACATGGTACCAGTCTACTCCATATTTGAATACATGGAACCAGTCTACTCCATCTTAGAATACATGTCACCTGTCTACTCCACATTTGAATACAAGCTACCAGTCTACTCCATATTAGAATACATGGTACCAGCCTAATCCAAATTTGAATACATGGTACCAGTCTACTCTGTACCTTTCTCAGGGTGAAGGAGAACTCTGCGTTACACTGCATACAGTGTGTGACCTTGCTATCGTCCATCCACTTCTCTGAGGCCTGGAGTCGCTGCTGGAACGAGAGCCGGTCAGTCTTCTGCCACAGTGAGTCTTTGTCCCTGGATAAAGAAAGTAACTCAAATTAGGGGTAGTTTCCACTTTAGAGGTCCCCCGAAATTCTAAATGTAAAGAACCGTTTGCGCATGCGTTGACGTTGCTACTCCTGACTTTCTAGTCGGCTGCCATATTTCCCAGTTCGTAATGAATTTCTTGCGAAAGTACGTATCAAAATGGGAAGAAAAATAGAGCCACACGTTTAAGTGTTAATAAGCAGGAGTGTGGGGGCGGCAGCCCCCAAATTAAGTCATTCCTCTAATTAACAGTTAAAGTTGCTTTGTGGTTTACTGCTACAAGACTTATGCTTTCACTTAGACATGTTAATTTGGGGCAGCTGGATTCAAAGTGGGCTGACTTTAATATTCCTTCAAAATTTTATCAGGTTTTGTGTACATATTATTATAGTTTATGGTTTTAAGGGTATAGACCTAATTTACTTTTTTTGATTTGCAATTCAAGTTTTACTTCTTTAAGTCGGTGCGATAATTTGTCAACAACCGTTTTCAAAATGGCGGCTGTTTTCGAAGAACGCTGGTCAATTGCAAAACTATCCAAATTTGACTTTAAACTTTGTGAATTGTTTCACAAAATATAAATTAAACTTTTCACGAAAATCATGATTTTTGGGTTATTTTAGCATTTTTTTCTGCCAATGTTTTTAAATAGCCCCACTAGCGCGCGCCTCTCGCTATATACGCGCACTTGGACCTTAGTTACGTGGAATACATATATTATTTCCGGGGACCGCTAAAGTGGAAGTGTTCCCAAAGTAGATGTTGCCACTAACTTCACACAGGATAATTAGGGACGACACTTTACGCACATTATGCCCGGTTTTCCCATGACAGGCCTCTGAATATTTAACAGTTCAGTGTTGTGTTGTCATTGTTTAGAAATAAATACAACAAAAGTAAGAAACGCTTAATGTAAATAGCCACTGGCTACTAAAATTTCTAATTGGCTACTAAAACTTCTGAAAACATTTCAGATTGAAGCATTTTTTTAACACTTCCTTTGGGAAATATTTATAAACAACAGGTATTTTTGCTAAATCAAAAAGTTTGGCTATTATTTTATATCTCTTAGAGTCAACATACTATTTCCTTTTTTACAGAACCATGATCGTAACAAGTGATATTTTTCACTGCTTTGGGAATGGTTCCAATAAAATTGGGAATTTCGCATCATGAAATCTTGCTAATTAGGAAACATTTGAGAAAGTAATTTTTATTAATAAATGAAATAAACTAGTGTTATATTTGTTAAACTTGGCATTTTAGTTTACCCAACCATTTATTTCATGATTTACAACTTTGATTCTTATTGTCTATGTATTTAGGATATTATCATTTCAGATTTGGGATTTTTTATAATTCCAATTGAGAAAAATAAACCATATTATGCCTTGGGAATGGGTCCTTTTACCAGACCCTGATAAAGAAAAATAAAAAATCATTGGTACCCAACCACTGAATAATTGAAATAATTGAAAATCAATTGCCATGGCAACCTGATAAGCTTGATGAGCTTCTTCTTCAGTTCCTCAAGGTCAGCTTTCAGTTGCAAGATTTCATCATCTTTCTCATGTAGCTGCAGCTCCGCTCGAGACTTCTCCGTATCCAGGGTATTCTGTATACAGTACCGGTGTATATGTATGTTTATAGTACATGATCATTAATTTCTTCAAAATTTACCAGCCATTAAAAATCGTCTCAAAATTTGTGACACAGGAGACTATCATCAATCTAACATGAGGGCCATAAGGTCTAAGGTCGCTTACCTTAGGGGCTAAGGAACTAAACTGTTCTGAGCAAGTTTAATGAAGATTCGGCTAAGAATGTGGCCTCTAGAGTGTTCACAAGCTTTTTCTTTAATTTGGCCTGATGACCTAGTTTTTGACCCGATGTGACCTAGATTTGAACTTATCCAAGATATCATTAAAACAAATGTTCTGAGCAAGTTTCAAGAATATTGGGCAAAAAATGTGACTTCTAGAGTGTTAACAAGCTTTTTTTTTCAATTTGCCCTAGTGAGCTTATTGTTGACCCCACATGATCCAGTTTTGAGCTTGTCCGAGATATCATTGGGACACATGTTCTGAGCAAGTTTCATGTTGATTGGGCAAAAGACGTGGCCTCTAGAGTGTTAACAAGCTCTATAAAGTTTTCAACATAACCATATACGGAAAACTGCCCGCCATGTTTTCCAACAGAGGGCAACCATCTCAAACTCGGCAGAAACTCATAACAACAAATGTTTTGAGCAAATTTCAAGATGATTGGGCAAAAAATGAGACTTCTAGAGTGCTAACAAGCTTTTTCTTTGACCTAGTGACCTAGTTTTTGACCCCCCATGACCCAGTTTCGATTTCAGTCGAGATATCATTGGGACAAATTTTCAGAGCAAGTTTTATGTTGATTGGGCAAAAAATGTGGCCTCTAGAGTGTTAACAAGATTTATTAAGTTTTCAATGTATCCATATAAGGAAACCTGCCCCACCCGCTGGCGTCCATGTTCTTCAACGGAGGGCAACGATTTTCGAACTCAGCCGAGATATCATAACAACAAATGTGTTGAGCAAATTTCAAGAAAATTGTGACTTCTAGAGTGTTTACAAGCTTTTTCTTCAATTTGACCTAGTGACCTAGTTTTTGACCCCTCATGACCCAGTTTCAAACACAGGCCGAGATATCATTGGGACAAATGTTCTGGGCAAGTTTCATGTTGATTGGGCAAAAAATATGGCCTCTAGAGTGTCAACAAGCTTGATAAAGTTTTCAATATAGCCATATAAGGAAAACTGCCCCGCCCCATGGTGGCAATGTTTTTTAATGGAGGGCAACCATTTTACGAACTGGGTAGAGATATCATAACAAAAAATGTTTTGAGCAAGTTTCAAGAAGATTAGGCAAAACGTCTGACTTCTAGAGTGTTAACAAGCTTTTTCTTAAATTTGACCTTGTGACTTAGTTTTTGACCCCACATGACCCAGTTTCAAACTCAACTTAGATACCATTAGCACAAATATTCTGGGAAAGTTTCATGAAGATTGGGCAATAAATGTGGTCAATACTGTGTTAACAATGTAAATGTTGATGACGAACGATGAACGATGAGCAAAGGACGATGGACAAAAGTCGATCACAAAAGATCACCATGAGCACGCTGTACCAGGTAAGCGAATGAAAAATATACTATATGGAGTAATTAACTAAATTATGTGTTAATTAACACTTATTAATAAAAAATGCTTTTACTTTTCATTATAATAATATCACTTTTTTATTTACCGAAAGAAATATATTACTTGTTCACCAATTTACAGTTTTAATAATAAAAATCTAGAACGCATCTATGTGTAGTTAGAAATACATTCCCTGTTAGGACCATAGTTACCTTCACTACTATCGAACTTGTCATTTCATCTTGTAAGTTACTTTGTACCTGCAGTGAAAAAACAAATACCTCATTCTGGCTCCAACATGACAAAGAAAACCGGAAAGCAGTCCTATCATGGATTTCAGCACACATTTGGTGTCACGTTTTTTATTGTCATTAATTAGTGAAGTGTATAAATGCTTATGAATTTATTACATAGAGGATATTTGTTGGTTTCGGTAGAATATCAATTTTAAATCACGAGTGATCATAGAAATTTAATATATTTTCACGAGTGTTGCAGCCACGAGTGAAAAAATATTTTTTCTATGATCACAAGTGGATAAAAAGTTGATATACTACCAAAATCAACAAATTTTCTTTTTATTTTATGCTCTTTCCAATTTTTTTTTCATTTTAATGACTAGCGTAGTGGGTTCTGTTGGAAAATATCGCGGGACTTATTTGACAATTTTGAGTCCGGCATCAATGAATGTCCGTTTCATTTACTGTTTTAAATCGGAAACCAGTATGAACCTGTGAAAATTATCAGAGTGGTTATTTTCACTGTTTTAAACAGTGAATTACCAATTTAATTACACTGATATTTCCCTATAAATTACGGGAAAGCACAACATTAATGAATCTATTTACGTAAAGAATAAATCTGCGTGCCAACAACTTCTACGTTTTCATTTAATCAGAACAGATTTTTACTTCTGTAATAACAACAGGTATTTACCAAAGCTTAATCATTTATTTTAAGACTTTTTCATACAAAAATGCACAGATCAAGAAGACAAAAACATTTTTAACCTCAGATGCTACATTTTCTTTCTCATAAAAGTAAATGCCGGTATATTAATTTCAAGGAATTTGGTAGCGGGTCACCCAAGGAACATTTCTGTGAAATTATTTTAAAATCAAGCCAGTGGTTTCAGACAAGATTTTATAAGTTTTCAATATAGCCATATAAGGAAAACTGCCCAGACCCTGGTGTTAATTTTTTTTAACAAATTGAAATGACTTGGAGAAATTTGGTAGAGGGTCACCCAAGGAGCATTTCTGTGAAAACTATTTTAAAAAATAATTTTTTTTTTTTTTTTTTTTTTTTGGTGTGTGTGGGTGGGTATATTAATAAAACAGAACTCTCACCTCGTCAAGCTGCCTTGATAGTGCCTGATTTTCTGCCTCTTGATCACTGAGTTTCTTATTCAATCCCCCAATCTGAAGTCAAACAAGACAACTGATGCAAACAGTACATAGGCCAAACAATATGGGACACCTGACCCTACCTAGCAGAAATCCCCCGACCCTTAAGTTCTTAGCGACGATTGTTTTCTGTGAATCTGTGTTCATAAGATTTTTGATAATTTTCAATGTTTTTGGATCAAAATGTGTTTTTAAAAAAAGTAAAAAAAACAAAAAACAACAACTCAATCCTTACCCTACCTAAGTTTTTTGAGGCCGACACTCAAAACACACATTTTATATATTTAAAGATGGCCTTAGGTCGCTCACTTGAGTGTAAAGCATCAAAAAGATTGTTTAAGATTTCAATATAGCCATATAAGGAAAACTGTCCCGACCCCCCTCCCCCGGCGTCATTTTTAACGAAATCAAAATGATTTCCAGGAATTAGGTAGACGGTCACCTAAGGAACATGTATGTGAAATTATTTTTTGAAATTTAGCCAGTGGTTACAGACAAGAAGATTTTTAAAGTTTTCAATATAGCCATATAAGTAAAACTGCCCCGCCCCCTGTCAGCCATGTTTTTTAACAAATCAAAATGATTTCAAGGAGTTTGGTAAAGGGTCACCAAAGGACCAATTCTGTGAAATTATTTAGATATCCAGCGAGTGGTTTCAGACTAGAAGATTTTTAATGTTTTCAATATACTTATATAAGGAAAACTGGCCGGCCCCCTGCGGCCATGTCTTTTAACGAATCAAAATAATTTCAAGGAATTTGGTAGAGGGTCAACCAAGGAACATTTCTGTGAAATTATTTTAAAATCCAGCCAGTTGTTTCAGACAAGAAGACTTTTAAAGCTTTCAATATAGCCATATAAGGAAAATTGCCCCGCCCCTAGCAGCCATGATTTTTAACAAATCGAAATGACTTGAAGGAATTTGGTAGAGGGTCACCCAATGAGCATTTCTGTGAAAACTATTTTCAAATCCAGCCAGTGGTTTCTGACAAGAAGATTTTTTAAGTTTTGCAGTTTTTAAGCTTTTGGTTTCCATGACAACCAGAGTTTTCAATATATTTTAATAAACTGAAGGAATTCTGTAAAGGTTTCATCCCAGGAACATTCCTGCCAAGTTTGGTTAAAATCTGCCTAGTGGTTTCAGAGAAGAAGTTGTTTGAAGTAAAATGTTGAGGCCGGACACCGGACACAGGCTGACCAATAGCTCACCCTTCAGCACTTCGTGCTCATGTGAGCTAAAAACAATACAACAGCTATTACAGGATTGATACAGATAGTCTCTAACAAAATTCAACCACTTTTTAAGCACTTTTCAAGGACAGAAGATCCAAATTCAAATATTTTTTTTAGTTTGCTCTATTTACATTTTCGAAAGGTTGGACTGTAATTATTGCTAATATTTAACTGTTAAAATTGCAACTTGGATTGCTAACGACTCAGTTCTAATTCAACAGAATATTTCAAACAAATTTAAAAACTTAGTTGAACACAGTCCTTGATGTGACATATGCACCCGCAGCATATGCTTGTCAGAGGAAGGCAAAACAATGTCAGAGTACAATATTATGCCCTGGACAAATATCTTGAGAGTTCAACAACACAGCTGTTTGTTGTTGTGACACACAGCCTCATAATGATCTTCATTCCCACCAAGTTATTATATTCCTTACATGTTGGCAAAAATGATGCTTCCTACAAAATGTTCATTCTAATATTTGACCTTTTAAGTGTAACCTTGGACCCACAGACCTTGACCGAGGAGCATGTAAGTGGTATGTGACACATCACCTGGTCATGGGAAATAATCTGAAGTAATATCAAAATCCTTCCAAAAGTTTAGAAGTTATGGTGGAGAAACAGAAATCCTTGACCTTTGACCTTGAATTGTGACCTTGACCTTTAACAGACGAGCATGGGAGTTGTATGCGACACATTGTCTGGTCATAGAGAATAATAATATGAAGTAACATTTAAAGCCCTCCAGACGTTTAGAAGTTATAAAGTGGAAACAAAAACAATTGACCTTTGACCTTGAATTGTGACCTTGACCTTTGACCGACCATCATGATAGTTGTACGCAACACATTGTCTGGTCATGGGGAATAATAGCCTGAAGTTATATTAAAATCCTTCCAGGCGTTAAGAAGTTACAGAGCAGAAACAAAAATTCATGACCTTTGACCTTAAATTGTGACCTTGACCTTAGACCGATGAGCATGGGAGTTGTACGCGACACATCGTCTGGTCATTGGGAATACTAATCTGAAGTTATATTAAAATCCATCCAGGCATTTAGAAGTTATGGAGCGGAAACGAAAATTCATGACCTTTGACCTTGAATTGTGACCTTGACCTTCAAGGACGAGTATGGGAGTTGCACGCGACACATTGTCTAGTCATGTGGAATAATAATCTGAAGTTATATTAAAATCCATCCAGGCGTTTAGAAGTTATGGAGCGGAAACCAAAATTCATGACCTTTGACCTTGAATTGTGACCTTGACCTTTGACCGACGAGCATGGGGAATAACCACCTGAAGTTATATTAAAATCGATCAAGGCATTAAAAAGTTACAGAGCAGAAACAAAGTCTGGACGGACGGTCCCACCCACCCACGCACGCACGCACCCACCCACAGACGGACGGTGCGACGACTTTATGCCCTCGAGTGTGGGAGTTGCAGAATTGTTCACTCCTAATACTTACAATGAGGGGCGTCGTGGAAAACCGGTCTTAATGCATGTGCGTAAAGTGTCTGCACAGGCTAATCCGGATGGCACTTTCCGCTTTATGGTATTTTTTGTTTCAAGGAAGTCTCTTCTAAACATAAATTCACTGTAGGTGGAAAGTGCCGTCCTGGATTAGCCTGTGCGGACTACACAGGATAATCCAGGACGACACTTTAAGCACATGCATTAAGACCGGTTTTCTCACGACAGGCCACCAATGTATTTCTAATGAAAGCTCAAAGTCATGGTATTTATTGTTAAATTGACCAGTAGATACTTGTCAATCAAGGATTCAGTTGACCAATTATGGGTTTATTTTTCAGTGGTAAATAATACAAATTATTTTCGAATGATAATAATTTCATTTATTATGGCGAATAAATCATCCGGGTCCGCGTTTCTTGGAAATACTTCCTCGTTACCTATAAACAATCAGATAACATTAAACAGCATGTGACTGCAGACCACGCGAGTGCCGAGAACGTTCTTTTATCGCTGGCCATTGACCAAGACGGACCTCGTGTTCTGACAATAAAAAATTTCGAATAACACAATTTAGTTATGCCAGGCAGGGGGAGAGGTGCGAAAAGGAGGAAAACAAAGGAGATAGAGGACGTGGAATATGTTGGGCCGATAGATGATTCGAGCTCAGGTACACGAACAACAGATTTAATTGATTTCGAAGAAATCCTTAAGAGATCATAAGTAATTAATCAGGGTACTTGTAAATGTTGTAACTCAGGGTGTGGTGGAGCTGCGGCCTTTGTAACAAACTCCGTAGCGGCTACCTCGACGGCACCGACGGTACCTCCCCCGCACACGGTTGGCATCGAACAATTTCCACCCGCGACTGGGGGTCCGAGTCCGATACGGTTATCGCCCCACGATATAGCCGCCCATGTCCCCAATCAGATTCGCAGTCAGATCGAGAGGGGCGAGTTTATTAACTTGGCATTGCTCCTGAAAGGCTCGCTAGAGCTGTCCGATTTCTGTTCGAGCGCGACGTTCCAGTTGTCGGTAGATGGCCATTTAGTGTCTAAACCGCGGGAATGCAAAGACAGAATCACCACTATCGAAAAATGGACAGACACATTCATAATTTTTATGTCCATATATGTCAAGGTCAACCCCACACAAACGGCAGAGCTACTGCAATACATGTGGACAATCAGAGAATGCGCGGGTCGCCAAGGCAGCATGGCGTGCATATGACGAGCAATTTAGAGTTAGGCAATCATTGGGGCCTTCATCTTGGGCGCATATCAGTAACGACTTATGGTGGCGCTGTATCCAAATGCCCACCGCAAACGCGCCGGCTGCCACAGCCCAAAGAATGCCGGTTCAGCAATTTAGAACTTGTAACTTTTTTAATACCCGCAAGTGCACGTGGCCTAACTGCAGGTTTAAACACGCTTGTTCTTCCTGCGGTCAAGGTCACCCAGCGTCAGTGTGCACTATACTGAATGCAGCGGCACGAAGTGCTCAATCCTTCGCCACGCAACAGCAGTATAACGCACCGTGGCAGCCATTTCGTGGGCGTCAAGGCAACCAATGGCAACCAACGCTGGTGGAACAAATCAGCGGCCCTTGTAATGCTAACATCAAAGATATTGCTTGCTCACCAATCAATTTGGTGGTTTTACACAAATATTTAAGTACTTACGATGTAAATGATGCGAATTTTCTAGAAAATGGGTTTAAGAATGGCTTTAGTATGCAATACATGGGTCCAAGAGAGAGGCAAATAACCTTAAATCAGCTAGAATGCATCGAGAAATTTTTAAGGAGAAATTGATAAGGAACTTTCGGCCCGCCGCGTAGCAGGCCCGTTTGTCCGTAAACCATTACAAAATTTTATTGTCTCCCCTATCGGCTGGGTACCGAAAAAAGAACCCAACGAATTTCGAATGATTCATCACTTATCTTACCCAGCAGGGGTCTCGGTGAACGACTTCATTGACCCGAATCTCACCTCTGTTCAGTATACTAGTTTTGATGAGGCAGTCAAAATGATACACAAACTTGGTAGACACTGTAAACGCTTTTAAACTCTTACCAGTACGACCAGCAGATTTTGAGCTTCTAGGATATAAATTCAATGATAGGTATTTTGTGGAAAAAACATTACCTTTTTCAATTAGCTGTGCAACGTTTGAGTGCTTCTCATCATTTCTCGAGCATTGCGTAAAATCGAAAGCCGCATCCGGCATGCTCATCCACTACTTAGATGACTTTCTTGAGGGAGACGCGAATGATGAAGGGGCTCAAGCTTTACTTTCGCTATTCATTGAAATAATGCAGGAACTAAACGTCCCATTAGCTCACGAAAAAACGGAGGGACCCACAGAAGGTTTGGTTTTCCTCGGTCTCGAACTTGACACAAACTAAATGGTTGTGCATATTCCTAGAGAAAAAGTAGAACATTTAGTTACAAACATCCGGTATATGATGGCCAAAAAATCAGCTACGCTCAAAGAAATGCAATCGTTAATAGGGTCACTCAGTTTTTGTTGCAGAACTATTCCATTAGGTCGCCCGTTCTGTAGGTGACTGATCAACTCGATTTGCGGCCTGTCTAAACCTTTGCACCACATCCGTTTGAAAAAAGCGGTAAAACTAGATCTGCAGCTATGGCTTAACTTCTTTAAAGGTTTTAATGGAGTTTCAGTATTCCATGATCAATTCTGGATTACTAACGACGACGCAGAACTGTACACAGATAGCGCCGGTGGGGCCGATTTAGGTTTTGGTATCTATTTCCGTGGACATTAGGCACACGATCGCTGGCCAGACACTTGGGTGAAAGAAGGCCTATTAAGGGATATTACTGTCTTAGAAATTTTTCCGATCATGGCAGCAATTTTTCTGTGGGGCGACGAGCTGCGCAATAAAAAAGTGAGGTTCAATTGCGATAATATAAGCGTAGTACATATACTAAACTCCCTATCATCTAAGTCGGAAACAGTTATGGTGGTCCTAAGACTGTTAACAATCAAATGTCTGCAGTTTAATATTCTCCTGAGAGCGGCGCACATCCCGGGGGCAAATAATGCCATCTGTGACGCCATTTCTCGTTTTCAGATACCGCGGTTTCGGCGACTGGCACCGGAAGCGGACGCGGAACCATGCATGATACCATCCCATCTCTGGGAAATCTTCAACAAAGAGCTGACTCACTTTTGCGAAATGCCATAGCAGTAAATACGAGAAAGACCTACGACACCGCGTAAAAGGCTGTCAATTCCTTACTTGCAAAGTATGGGTTAGACAGAATATTGCCGATACCCGAACAGCACATGGTTTGGTTTATAGCATATTGTTTTGAAACAAACTGCTCACCAAGTACTGTGAAGACTTATATTTCAGGTATTAATTACATTCATAAAATACAGGGTTTCCATGATATACATAACATGTTTGTGGTAAATAGACTGTTAGAACGGTGTGTTAGATCTAGGCGACAGCCAGAGGATATGAGACGTCCGATTACCAAAGCAATCTTGCCTGAAATTATCAGGGTTTTACCCAGAATATGCTACAACGAACTGGAAGCCAAACTTTTCAGGCAATATTTACATGCGCATATTTTGGCCTCTTTCATATCAGCGAACTCGTAGCAACAAGTCTCACGGGTGTGTCGAACCAAGTTAAGCGCGACGACGTATGCATTACTCACAACGGACGAGTGGCGTCTTTCACGTTACATGTATCAAAAACAAACCAGCATGGTTCGCCCGTTACCATAACGTTGCCGCGCGAAGAAACGCCACCCTGTCCAGTATCCACATTGGAGGAATATTTGCTTAACCAACACCAGGGTGCGGCTGCTTTTTGTCATAGCAATGGCGCCCCGGTTACCAGACAGCAAGTGTCGTCAGTCTTGCAGAAATGCCTCGCGCGTGCCGGTTATAGCAATCAAAGTTTCAAATCTCAAAGTTTCCGCATAGGCCGAGCCACTGACCTTGCAATACGCGGTATTCCGACAAATAACATTAGGAAGCTTGGTCGATGGTCATCTGACACTTACAAACGGTACATACGGATACATGTATAAGGCGATCCCTGCAATACGGGAGAGGAACTCCGGTTCGATTATCCTCCTGTGGCATTTGGATTGCTTCCCTTGTTATAAATGACTCATTTTCGCGCGGCTAGTGGGTACAGCGGTCATTAAATTAATTTTGTCGAGGTTAAATGTCTAACCGTATTTACAGTAAACAAAAATGTAAATTATTATGGGTTCAATTGCTATAGACTTATACTTATAAGTGCCCAATTTAAAAATAAACAGGACAAATATCATTAGGAACGTTTAATTTGTATTTTATTTTTATAGATATATGGGTGATTGGAGATTCGTTGGTAAGGCGCGCGGCGGAATACGCACGAGAGAGGGGCTCCGCTAACCTGCGGTTGCCGTGGAACATTGCCTGGCGGGGTGTCGGTGGCATCGGCTGGGATGGTTTCCGTTGGGCCGTTGAGTCCAATGTCCTCCTGTGTGAGTTGCCAAAGGTTATAATCCTACATTTAGGGGGTAATGATATCACCCAGTTTCCTTTAACAAAGATCTGCAATTCAATCAGTAGGGAAATATGTTACCTGAAAACAGCAGTTCCAGGGCAATAATCATATGGGTGGATATTATCAATCGCATAAATTGGAGAAACAATACATCTATGTCAATAAACCAAATTAATCAGAAACGAAGACGAGTTAACCGTTTCGGGCGTAGCTGGGTTAAATCTACAGGGCGTTCAGACGTGCTGTCGACTGATATAGATATAGACACACCGGGATTTTTTTGCGCCTGACGGCGAACACTTGTTAAAAGACGTTATCGAGAAAAATATGTCACTTTAAGTTAAATTAATTGATACTTTGGACGCTAGGTAGTTAAATAAGTTGTTTCAATTAGGGCCTGCCCAGAATTTGGTGGATAAATTTGATAAAATTTATTTGTGGCGTAAAATTCTGGCGGCAGGTGAACAACAAGCACCGTAATATATTAAAATTTCATAAAAAACAATTATATCCTCGTTACCTATAAACAATACGGTTGCTAACATACGCGGAACACCTCAGATAACATTAAACACCACATGACCGCAGACCACGCGAGTGCCGAGAACGTTCTTTTATCGCCGGCCATTGACCAAGAAGGACCTCGTGTTCAGACAATAAAAAATTTCCCCACCCTCCACACCCAACATGCTAACCATATAGAAACCATGTAATACATTTGTCACAGTCATTAAATTTCATAACCATAAACATAATGTAGACATATGTTGTGGCTAAAGATGCTGCCGTAGAGTATTTTATACTTTTAGTACCTGTGTACCGGACACCTTATAATCGCTGGGCAACAACGGCAACATAACACGCTAGCTACACGGCCAGGCACCGAGGCAAGCTGCACGGGAGTCATGGGCCATCTCAATACCGGTTGCAGGGCTTCCCGCTAATTACCAGGAGCCACACCAGGGCCATGTGTCAACAACCGCTAAGGGATTCCGTTGTCGTGACCAGTTTCGGGTTAATGTATTGTGCGAACAGTGTACGAAAGTGTCTGTGCGAACCGTCGTTAGGGATATTGTAGCCATAGTTATTGAAACGCTAAGAAGCGCCATTTTTTAAATTTCTTTTATAAATCTGTCGCTGAAAGTGGCGTAAAATTCTGGCGGCAGGTGAACAACAAGCACAGTAATATATTAAAATTTCATAAAAAACAATTATATTGAAATAACAGTAATTACAGGGGCTGCCCTCTCACACCGCGGGTAGTGAGCTTCGGCTCGACCGTCCTATTCGTGGTGCTGGGACTGCATTCCAATTTTAATGTTTCATTCAACGAGTAGGGCCGTGCTGTAAATTAGTACATGTAACGCCTGTTAGTACGCTTGCATGCAGGTGCTGGTGCTTTGGTTCACTAGCCAGACATGTGTCAAGCCTATGTGTATTATGTACGAGTCCCAGGGTTTGCATGTGGCAGCAAAGTGTTTATGCTGCCCGTTCAAAACGTGTCAAGCCAGGGACAATCTGTTGTTACATGTGTGTGCCTATGTACTTATATACACGGCGAAACTGTTTTCTAATTATGAATTGAAGTGATAGTTAAAACTTGTAGGCCTGTCGTTGGGATTTTACGTCACTTTATATGCGACCTATTCATGCCAAACTGATTACATTGCTGACTATTATGTTATTGTTGCATATCGAGTTGTGTGATTATTGCCGTGGTGTGCATCGGAGTACATTAAATATGGAGTTCATTCTGTTTTGTTGAATTTATTCCAGTGCATGCAATAATAGCACATGGTTGCATAATCCAATCGATTTACTTCAAGTACTTGGACGAACAACCTTGGACAAACAGAAAGGCCGAGCGATCTATGTCTGTCGACTGGTTAATACCTTGGACAAACAGAAAGGCGGAGCGATCTATGTCTGTTGACTGGTTAATTACTTGGTATCACATTTGAATAATTACAATGGCATTAGCCAAGGTTTTCAGAAGTGGCAAAATCAAAAGTCTGTATTGCCCAGCCTGTCCTAGAGCAAGTTAATTTGATGAGTGAATTTTGCCCAAATTTAGTAAATAATCACAGCAAGTGGCAAACAAAACTGAAAGGAATCTTACTGGTGCTAATTATTCAATCTTTATATAAAGGAGCATTACAAAACTTTATACAAGCTGTGATATTATTGGAGTGCACGTTTTAACAAGCTTATTCATTTACTTGGATATATATTATTAACATTGAATATATATGTGGTGTGTAATGGCAAAACTGGGCTTAATGCATGTGCGTAAAGTGTCTTCCCAGATTAGCATGTGCAGTCCGCACAGGCTAATCCAGGACAGCACTTTCCGCCTACAGTGGATTTATGTTTAGAAGAGACTTTCTTAAAACAGAAAATACCATAGAAGCGGAAAGTACCATCCTGAATTAGCCTGTGCGGACTGCACAGGAAAATCCAGGATGACACTTAACACACATGCATTAAGCCGGGTTTCCCACTACACGCCTCGTATTCATTTTATGGCACAACTCATTTACTTACCTGTATTTCTTGTTCCCTGCAAGTATTGGCTATCAGTCTTAGGTCGGCCATTTCCTGTTGCAGCTCCTCTATTAATGTCTCTTGTTCCATAACTTTCTCTTTCATCTCACTGAACTCTTCACTTTCGTCTTCGCCAAGCACCTAATTTTTTAAGTCAGAACAGATTTTAATAATTATTCAAATACGAATAGGTCCATATTAGTTGCAACATGTACAATATGCAATGATGATAATTGTTTGCAGTTCTAAGTTTAGTATGTCCTATCTGTTTAAAGGAAATGTTTGTAAGTATATATGAATTAAATTACCAATTTAAACAAAATATTTAAAAACAATAACATTTTAATAGATGCTTTAACACTACTAACTTTTAATTTTACGAACACATAAATTACACTAGAACTTTGTGAATCGGATCTGCCGCCTGATGGGGCATAATTCAAGTACAATAAGAGCAATTATGCTGAAAACCAAACATAACCTTTCTTTTATGCCTACTAACACTTCCCTAAAGTTTCATAATGATTGCACAACAACTTCTCAAGTTATTGTCTCCAACTAAAGGGGATGCTGCCGCCACCAAAAAAAACCTTTATGTCACCTTTTGATGCAACACAACAACACTACAACATTAATAAATGTAGCAAAGATGCATGTTTTAATATTCTAAAACATATTTGTTTGAAACCATATTTCTTACCTGCTTATTTTGCTCCAATTCTAACTGTTTGGAACTAAGTTGGAATTCCAAAGCTTCTACCTCTTGCCGTAAGGATTCCAGTTCTGTTTCCATGTCTTGTGTCTTTTTGTCTGTATCTGCGTTTTGTTCTGCAATGATAGCTTCTCTCTTTTCTAGTTCTGACTTTATATTATCTAGTTCCTTATCTTTTTCTACAATTTGCATTTTCAGCGATTCAAAATCTTTTTTACTTTGTTTTGCTTTTGTATCAAATTCTTCTAGTTGACCCATCAACTCGTCTATAATCTTATCCTTTTCAGACAATGTTTTATTTAATTCTTCCTTTTCACTTTGTAATACTGACAAATCACTTTCAATATCATGTATTTGTTTGTTTAATAGATCTTTCTCTTGTTTCAAAATTTCAAATGAATTTAAAGATTCAGATGATGATTCATCATGTGATTGAATCTGCTGTGTCAAATTATTTATCTCTTCTTGTAAATTTTCTTTTTCAATAGCAAATTCTGTTTCAATATCTTTAAGCCTTTCCAAACTGATGTCGTTTTTATTTCTCAGAGTAATGACCTCATTTTCTAGAACAGTTAATATTTCATTTTTTTCTTCTATTTCTTTTGCATTTTTGTTCTCAATTTCATTTCTTGATTTCTCTTTAGTTTCTACTTCAGACTTCAACTCATCCACCCTTGCCTCTAATTCTGAAATAGTTTTCTTCAATTCACTAGATTTATCTTCAAATGACTCAATTTCGGATTCCAATCTCGTATTTAATTTAGCTACAACAGTCTGAAGGTCTGTTACTTTAGTAATTTCCTCTTGCTTTTCAGCAACTAATACATCCTTCTCTTGTTCTACCTCACATAATCGTTGTCTAAATAGTGCCAATTGTTCTTGATATTGATGAACATCTTTTTCCATTCTACGAATTTTTTCTGTCATTTCTCGAGTGTTATTTTCTTTATCATAAATAGAACTTTCCAACCGAGTCTTGAAGTCATCTCTATCATGTTCTGTTGACTGAATAACTTGGTTCATATGAGAAACGTTTTTTTCAAGTTCAGCAAGTTTTCCTTCTAAAGCATCTTTTTCTTCTGCCAATGCTTTACATGAATCATTAACCCCTGAAACCAACTTTTCTTTTTCATTAATGTTTGAATTTAGCAACTGTATGTTTGCTTCAACTGCTTCTATCTTTTCAGATAAATTGTTTTTCTCTTCAAGTAGAACATTTTTGTTAGACATTAAATCTTGAACTTCTTGTTCTAATCTTGCTACTTCAGCTTTGCTTTGGTCTTTTTGTGCCTCAAGTCTGTCTTTTAATTCAGTTATAACATTATTATAATTTGCGTTCTTATTAACAAGAACAACTGCTTCATTTTTCTGATGTTTTATATCTAATAATAGTTGTTCTTTGTCTTTTTCAAGTTCTTGAATATTTGCTGTTGTTTCTTGCATCAAAGCTTCCAATCTTTCGAAATCTGACATCTTTTCAGACAACTGTTCTTGAACTTCTGAGTAAAGTTTTTCTGAAGAATATAATGCTTCTTTTATTTTCATTTCATTTTCATTCAATTCTATAATCTTTTGATTGAGATTTTCAATTTCTAAATCTTTTGCAGAATTAGAAGTCTTTTCATTATTTAGACAATCAATTTTACTTTGGAGCTCCACAGTAGTCTTTTTTAATGATTCTTCTAATTTTTCAGTCTGTACAGTGTATTTTTCAATGGATATTTCTAAATTCTCAATAACGTGTTCTCTTTCACAAACAGTTTTCTTAATTTCTTTGATGTGTGCTTCACATTTCTCAATCTCAGAAACTTTAATCTCCAATTCCATTTTCATGTCTTGATATAAAATATCAAGTTTCTCTTTTTCAGATGAAACATGGTCGAATTCTGATTCTAATTTGTCCTTTGATTCTTTAAGTTCAGTAACTTCTAGTTTTGTATTTTCCAATTCAGTTTTGGAAGTTTCATGTTGATCAGAAACACTTTCCAAGTCTTTAGATTTATTATGTAAATCTTGTTGAACTTCACGGAGACTATTTTCCAATTTCTGCACTTCATTCAACTGTTCATCTCTTTGCATTGTCATTTCAGATAATTTCATCCTCACAACTTCTTCAGTTTCCTTGAGATCATTAAATGTTTGTTGAAGTAAATCATATTCTTGGACAAGACAGGAATTTTCTGACTGGAAGTCATCAAATCGTGCCTGAAGCTCATTAATTTCAACACACTTCAATGAAAGCATTCCCTGGATGCTTTCCTTTTCAAGCTCACTTTTTTGAACACTTTCTTCAAGCTTTTTAATTGCTTCAACATTGTTCATCTCCTTTTCTTGAAGAACAAGAATATCATCAGCTTGTTTCTGGCACTGTTTTTCCAATTCAACTTTTTCTCTTTCAAGATCTTCAACATTTTCTTGCGTTTTTGAAAGAACATCTTTTGAGGCTGTTAACTCCATTTCCGTTTCAACTAATTTATGTTTCATTTGTTCAATCTGCTGTGAGACTTCCTCATTTTCCATTTTGATTTCTATATTTTGAGCTTGTGAATCACTGAATTTTGATTCAACCTCTTCTAGACTTTTCTGATATGTTGCACATTCCTCCAATAATTTATCCTTTTCATTCATCAGAACAGTTACATCATTACTTAACTTTGTATTCTGTTCTTTAAGACCAATTTTGATGTCTTGCAGTTCAGTATTTTTCCGAAGAGTTTCTTTGTAATGATCATTAAGTTCACTCAATTGTTTCTCTAAATTTGCCACATCATTCTGTAACTCCGCTGTTTTGTTAGCAGCAGCTTCCAGTTCTATTTGCAATGCATTTACTTTTTCTTGTTCCACTTCAATAACATGATCCTTTTCATTTATTGATAATTTCAATTGATTACTGTCTTCAAGAATATTTTCACACTCATCATTTAAAGAAAGTATTTTATTTTTATGTTCTGAAACATCTTTCTCCAAACATGAAACCTTTTCTTCCAGTTCTTCTTTCTCCTTCACAGCATCATCAAATTGTGTCTTCATCAAATCTAAAGTTCCACTTAAATAAGCATGCTTATGTTCTAAATCAAACATCTTTTGTTCAAGTTCTCTGTTTTCTTTTTCAGCTAAACTAACTTTTCCATTCACATGTGTTAATGTTTCTTGCAATTTATTTTCACTTTCATAACTATCTTTAAGTGTCTCTTCTAAGTTCTCTATATCTTCTTGTTTTTTCTTCACCTTTGTTTCTAAATCACAAATTTTCTTCAAAAGCCCCTCTTGTTCAATGTTTGTGTCTGAAAGAAGACTTTTGAACTTTTCTATCTGTGACTCCTTTTCATTAAACCCTTTCTTTAAGTATTCCATATCACTTTCCAATTTTTGCAAACTCTTTGATTGATCATCTTTATCTCTTTGCAGTTTGCTATTGTCAACAGTTAGCGCCTTCTCTTTTTCGGTCAACTCGGATATTCGTTTGTCCTTTTCAATGAGGATATTTTCAAGACTTTTAAAACTTTCTGAAAGATTTGACTCAGTTTTTGCTGCTGTCTCATAAAATTCTTTAGCTCTCAGGTTTTCATCTTGACTTCTTTCCAACTTCTCTTTCAAAAGCAAAACTTCACTTTGCTTTTCATAAAACTGATCTTGGAAACTTTTTGTCTCCGCTTTCACTCTCTGCAACTCATCACTCATATTGATGATTTCCTTTGACTTCATTTCCATATCTTTCTCCATTGACAAAATTAACAGAGCTTTTGAATTCAGCTCCTTCTCAGATTTTTCAAGTTTATCAGTTAGTTTCTGTTCAGTTTCAGACAAACGTGATGAAGCACTTTCACTACGAGAAAGTTTATCTTCCAAGACTGACATATCTCTTTGCAAATGTAAAATTTGATTTTTTGAACTCTGCAACTTCTCTGTAGTGTCTTTATTTTCCTGTTCTAATTTGTACACTTGTTCCTTAAGATAGTGTTCAGTGGTTTCTATTTTTTCTACAAGTGACAGTCTTATTTTTTCCTTTTCTTGCACTTGTTCATTTAACTTATTATTTTCCTTAATCACAGTTTGAAGATTTACATTTATACCTTGTAGCTCTTTTTCGAGCTCACACACTTTACTTAACTCGCTTTTTAATTTCTCAGAAATAGACTTTTCATTCTCAGCAAGTTTGTTTAGTTTTTGCTCAGCTTCAGACAAGGCCTTCTCCTGTGACTGAATAGTATTTTTCATCTGGTCACTATTCTCTTTAAGTTCTGCCTTTTCTCTTTCTAACTTGGTCTCTTTCAGCGAAATGGTTTGCATCTCTTTTTCACAATAATTTATTTGCTCTTTATACAGTTCTAACTGTGACTTCATTTCAAGGTGAACACTATCTTTAACCATGACTTCATTTCTATACTCTTGTAATTGTTTACTCATTTCTTGCACCTGTTTACTTAATGACTCAGCCTGTTTTTCACTAGCTTCTCTGCTTACTTGTAACTTGTTATTTTCTGCTTCCAAATTGGAAACCACCGTCTTTAATGCAGACACTGTTCTGTCATGAGAATTTTCAATATCAGTAACTTTCTTAAGTTCAGCATTTTTTTCATTTAAAGCTTGCTCTAAAGAGGCAATTTTAGTTTTTAGTTCTTCCTCATTTGACAGCAATTTGGTGATGAAGGTTTCAACAGTGGCAACTTTTTCTTTAGCTGTCATGCCTTGTTGCTGTAGCTCAAAGTTACTAGTTGTGAAGGATTTTACTGCAGAACTCAACTGTTCCTTATCTGACATGCTGTTTGCAAGTTTCTCTCGCAAGTTCACCACAAGATGAGAAACATCCTTTAGGATCAACGTGGAGGTAGAATCCAGATCTGGGATCTGTAAATATTGAGGTTTTTCCCAAAAATACCTGTACACTGTAAATTCTTAGCATTTATTTTTAGAAACAACTGTTATAAAAATGTATGAAAACAAATTTCTAGTATTGGTAAAACATCTTATAAGAAATGGCAAAACAAAACAATGTAACTGTCATTAGCTCAAAAGCATGCGTTTCTCAAAGAAAGCAACCATACCCAACATTTTTCATTATACCAAAGGTATAACAGACTATAAGGTTCTCATAAGAGTTATTGTCATTAAATCTCCTGAACTTTAAGATGAGACAAAAACATCAAGATACACTTATATACATATACATTGTACATCCTACAGAGTATAAAAAATGTATGTCTAAATTAAATACATTTAAAAGCTCTCAACACAAATAAACATGGGACAAAAACATCTAGATACACTTGTATACATATACAGCCTACGGCATAACAGAAATGTGTGACCTACCTCACTAAAATCTGCCCCTGTTTTGAGAGTGTTGAGCCACTGGTAGCCAGTGGTGTGGGCGGACAGTTTCCTCTCCAGGCTGGCAACATGGCTCCCCTGCTCTCTCAACTCTGTCTGCACCTCCACCAACTGCTGGCATTTCACTGATAGCTCCTGTGTCACTGCCTGGATAACATAGTGGGCTCAAACTTAACGTAAGATACAAAATTGTTTACCTGTACAGTATCCGCAAAAGTCTGTCTGACCCCAGACAGAGCCAGTAAAACTGTATGAGGTCCAGGTAAAATGACAAAATCACTAATCCTCATGGCTGGTGAAAAATTCTGGCTTGCAAGCTAAAATTCGTCGAGTGGTCAGTAGCATGGAGTTCAGGCCAGTAATAATTAAGAGCTTACCAGACCTCGTGGCCAGTGATGGACTTGGGACTTTTGCTGACAATGCCTGTATTTCCTGACAAGTCAAATCACAAAATAAATATTTGAGTGTGTTATTTGTGTTCCTTGGTGTGTGTTCTACTCATTCAATCCTGGGTCAGTGACTACGAGCATTCTGTGACTAAATCTTGGTTTATAATCTTAAATAGAAATCAAAGCTCAAATGTAACAAGCATATGCCATGATAGGTATTATACACTCAGACTAAGTTTGTGATTTAGAACTTAAGTAGTTGAGTGACTAGTATGTGGTCAATGGGGTTTATTTCTTCTTAATTACAATATTGGTTTTCAATGTTCCTTGATAATATTAAGAAAGAAGTCCACGAAGTGCCTTACATTATACTTCTGCCTTTAAGCAGTACACTCAACTGTTATTGTAGATTTGTAATTTTATCACACTTTGTACCTAATCAATTTAAAATTCTCACCTCCAGTGACTGTTTCAGTTGTGAGTTTTCCACTTGTGCTCTCTCCATTTCCACAATGGGAACTGATTCCTTTCGCACCATATTCAAAGAGTCAGCCTCCTGTTTTAGACTTTCCACCTGTGCAAACACAGACAGACTGACCAGAGATAAAAGGCTTTGGGCGACTAAGGTGCACAAATTCTGACGACCCTGTCACTGTGGTAATGTGTTTCAAATATCAATATAAAAAGAGACTTTTTTCTTTACAATGTCATTAAACATCTGAACTTACCTTCTATAATTTATAATATTAAATCAAAAAAAACCTCAAAGAAACAAATCTAAGGTCAGATATGTTAGCCATTAGGCCAAAGTGACTTCCGCCAAATATTCACACTGACATACAAAAGCAATATAAAAATCATAATGGAAAAACTGGGTATGGGTAATGGTTATATTAAATATTAATATAATATGTTAGTGTCTGCCTTCATTACAGAATTATAAGGGAACAGAGAGTATAAACACAAGACGATTAACGAAACAAGAATCAATCAAATTGCAAAGCACCAAATCCCAACCTCTCTCTGCAGCATGTCTCTTTCATCGGTAGTAATCTGGAGGTTCTCCTGTGCCAACTCCAGGTCCTCATTAAGTTGAGATATTTTCCCCTGCAGGGCCTCTCTGTCCTGCTTAACTTCCTGTAGACTGGTTCCCAGCGAGGCTGCGTTGGCCTGGTGCTCGTTTATCTTCATTTCATTCTCTAGCACCAACTTGTCATACCTGCAGAATCAAAGAATACTTCAATAAGATCAGTTAGTTTACTAAAATTTATGAAAATATTTGAAAATGAGGCATAGTTGCTAGTTTTATGGGAAAACAAATATATATGCATGTATTCTTGCAAAATCAGAACATTTTGGATATTGTTATGTAATTATACCAAGGTTCTAGACATACCAGTATATTGCAAATAATTAATCATACCAGTATATTGCAAATAATTAATCAGTAATTTGCAAATAATTAATCATTTTTCATTCACATCTATATGCTAATTTACTCAGGGCTGTTATGCTATATAAGTCATGCCTTATATGTGAGAAATACTTGACAACAAAGCATATTGGTGTCATTGAAAGGGTTACTTTTTCTCAATGTCATGGTGGGTTTCTCGAAGGTCACGTAGCTCTTGCTGAACATGTGCTAGCTGGGCTTCCAGGGTCGTCACCTGACCCCTAGACTCAGCTACAGCTTGCTGAAAAACAGCATAATATATACCACTGTATTTTTAGGTACGGTTTAAATGTAGTCACAGAGATGCAAAGGACATGGTGTCCACTTTGCCATCTGGAGATCGTGAATTAGATCCTTACTCGGGGAGCATTCGAATGATCTTTCTCAAAAGGCACCGAGTCCTGGTTCTACTCAGGAAACCATCTCGAAAGTGCCTCCATAAGCCTCTGGCTTTTGACACAAGCCAAAATAAATAGCTTTAAACTAATTTCAAACATATTAAGTACATGTATTATCTTTTTTGTAATCATTTCCCTAATCAAAATATTGATGTAACTCTATCCCAGCAAAATAAAGCAATAACGAGCATCAGACTATTTGAATCATGAAATTCTTAAAATTTCAACATTTCAAAGAAAACTATTTGAGATCATTCAACTCACTTTCACCAGTGTCCTTGCACTGAATGACTATTTTAAATTCACAAACTCAGGGCTTTCCCTGGCAAAACATTTTCTGAACCATATTTAAACTTACCAAACTACATTAAAATCCTACTCACTTGGGATATTTCATAAGGTTTCATCGAGAAAAAGTTGTAGCCAAATTATAATTTCTTTAGACGAATGGTGAAATCTGTAGCCACTGGCCAATTCAGCAAATAGTAGAACGAGCCCTGATACTTCACCTACCTGGAAGATGTGTTTCTGTTGTTCTAGTGCTTCCAGTCTATCCTCCAGGTCAGAGCGTGCATTCTCCGCAGAGGCAAGGTCCTGGGATAGTTGCTGCTGTTCCATCAGACTGCCGGCATCATTAGGGGTCGATGAGAGGAGGCCTCTAGTAGAAGAGTCCTACAAGGAATTGTTACAACACAAATTTTCATTCAGTTTTATTTACTCTGTATTTATAAATCATCTACATGTTCAAAAGTTAAAGATGAGAATGTAGAGGAGACCTAAGGTTTTTACTACATTTTTGTTTGTTAGCTTTTGGTTCAAAATGTTTCAAGTAAATACCTTTGATAATATTCAAGCTATTGGACTTAATGACAAACTTAAACCAAAATTACTAAGTTAAAAAGAGGGCATAAATCTGTCAAAATACAAAAGAGAGTTATGGGTGTTGATTTCCCTGGTGGAGATGTTGATAGTAAATAATCATTCTAAGTTTCAAGCGAATACCTTTGTTAGTATTCAAGATACTGGCTTTATAACTAGACATGTGTCCGTAGGACACGGATGCTCCCACATACCTTGTCACAAAACTCTGCTGATGTCGGATAAAATGCACCAAAATACCCAGGTGCACAAGTTCACATGCTGATAAATATGTTTATAAAGTTTCATCAGTCTAGCAGTTATACTTTTTGAGTTGCACGCGACACAAATCCAAAAATGTTATTTTTTTGCTAAAAAAGGGCCAAAACTCCACTGATGGTGGAAACAACTGCACCAAAATACCCAGGTGCACAAGTTCACATGCTGATGAACATATATATATAAAGTTTCATCACTTTAGCAGTAATACTTTTAGAGTTACGCGTGACACAAGTAGAAACATTTCATGTTTTGCAAAAAAAGGGCCATAACTCTGCTGACATTAAAAAAAACTGCACTAAAATACCCAGGTGCACAAGTTCACATGCTGATTCATATGAATATAAAGTTTCATCACTCACCCAATAATAATGTTTAAGTAACACGAGACATAAGTCCAAAAATGTCATTTTTTGCTAAAAAAGGGCCATAACTCCGCTGATGTCGGAAAAAAATCCACCAAAATAACCAGGTACACAAGTTAACATGCTGATTAATATGTTCATTAAGTTTACTCACTCTAGCACCAATATTTTTTGAGCTACGTGCGACACAAGTCCAAAAATTTCTCTTTTTTTTTTTAAAAAAGGGCCATAACTCTGCGGAAAAAACTGGACCAAAATACCCAGGTGCACAAGCCCCTATGCCAATGAATATGCTTATAAAGTTTCATCACTCTAGCAGTTATACTTTTTGAGTTATGCGCAACACAAAAATCTGACGGACGGATGGACAGACAGACGGACGGACATGGGCAAATCTATATGCCCCCCCCCTCTAAAGTGAGGGCATAAAAAAACACATAGCTGATAAGAAAACTCATGACCAGCCTTCAGCAAAAAAAACAACAACAACAAAGAACATATCCATCCTGTCTGCCAAACAAGCAGTGTTTCATTGCCATACGTACTACGCTGTTCAGACTGGAGATGCTCATGGAGCGGGCCCTCTCTGATAGTGCCCAGTTGTGGGGACCGTCATTACTCTTCCTGCTATGGGGAAACATGTTAGAAATACAACTAATAATTCAATAAAGCAGCATGACACAGAAATAAATATCTGACAAAACTGAATGGCTGCAAGGTAGCATGTATGTAAAAATTTGTTTGCATGTTTAATTAAACTAAACTTGTATGTGCAACTCTTTTTTGTGTCATTTTAGGAAATTAGACTTACAATTAAACAAGAGATGTTTGTAAAACATGTATCCCCCCGACTTGCAGCCAGGTTGTGAATATGTGCAATTGTTAAGAATTTTTTTTAATATGCAATCCCAAGCAAGGTCTCGATATATGGTATCTATGTAAGAAGTTTCATTAATATATCTCCATGCGTTCTCAAGTTATTGAGCGGAAACCGTTTTTCTATTTTTAGTAATGGTGACCTTGACCGTGACCCCACCCACCCCATATCAAATCCCAAGGGAAGTCTCAATATAAGGTATCTATGTATGAAGTTTCATTAAAATATATCTCGATGTGTTCTCAAGTTATTGAGCGGAAACTGTTTTTCCATTTTTAGCAATGGTGACCTTGATCCCACCAACCCGATATGCAATCCCAAGAGAGGTCTTGATATAAGGTATCTATGTATGAAGTTTCATTAAAATTTCTCAATGCTTGTGAAGTTATTGAGCGAAAAGCGTTTTTCTATTTTTAGTAACGGTGACCTTGACCCCACCCACCACATATGCAATCCCAAGCGAGGTCTCAATATAAAATATCTATGTATGAAGTTTCATTAAAATATCTTGATGCGTTCTCAAGTTATTAAGCGGAAACCATTTTCTATTTTTAGTAAAACTGTCACCTTGACCTTGACCACACCCACCCCATATGCAATCTCAAGCTAGGCTTCGATATAAGGTAAATATGTATGAAGTTTCATTAAAATATCTGGATGCGTTCTCAAGTAATTGCGCAGAAACCGTTTTTCTCTTTTTAGTTATGGTGACCTTGATCTTGACCCCACCCACCCCACATGCAATCCCAAGCGAGGTCTCGATATATGGTATCTATGTATGAAGTTTCATTAAAATATCCTTACGGATTCTTAAGTTATTTAGCGGAAAAAGTTTTTCTATTTTTAGTAACGGTGACCTTGACCCCACCCACCCCATATGCAATCCCCAGCGAGGTCTCGATATATGGTATATTTTCATTAAAATATCTTGATGTGTCCTCAAGTTATTGAGCGGAAACCTTTTTTCTATTTTTAGTAACGGTGAGCTTGACCTTGACCCCACCACCCCATATGCAATCCCAAGCGAGGCCTCATTATAAGGTATCTATGTATGAAGTTTCATTAATATATCTCCATGCATTCTCAAGTTATTGAGCGGAGACCGTTTTTCTATTTTTAGTAACGGTGACCTTGACCTTGACCCCACCCACCCCGTATGCAATCCCAAGCGAGGTCTCAATATAAGGTATCTATGTATGAAGTTTCATTTAAATATCTCTATGTGTACTCAAGATATTGAGCGGAAACCATTTTTCTATTTTTAGTAACGGTGACCTTGACCTTGACCCCACCCAACCCATATGCAATTCCAAGCGAGGTCTCGATATAAGGTATCTATGTATAAAGTTTCATTAAAATATCTCGATGTGTTCTCAAGTTATTGAGCGAAAAGCGTTTTTCTATTTTTAGTAATGGTGACCTTGACCTTGACCCCACCCACCACATATGCAATCCCAAGCGAGGTCTCAATATAAAATATCTATGTATGAAGTTTCATTAAAATATCTTGATGCGTTCTCAAGTTATTAAGCGGAAACCATTTTCTATTTTTAGTAACTGTCACCTTGACCTTGACCACACCCACCCCATATGCAATCTCAAGCTAGGCTTCGATATAAGGTAAATATGTATGAAGTTTCATTAAAATATCTGGATGCGTTCTCAAGTAATTGCGCAGAAACCGTTTTTCTCTTTTTAGTTATGGTGACCTTGATCTTGACCCCACCCACCCCATATGCAATCCCAAGCGAGGTCTCGATATATGGTATCTATGTATGAAGTTTCATTAAAATATCCTTACGGATTCTTAAGTTATTTAGCGGAAAAAGTTTTTCTATTTTTAGTAACGGTGACCTTGACCCCACCCACCCCATATGCAATCCCCAGCGAGGTCTCGATATATGGTATATATGTATGAAGTTTCATTAAAATATCTCGATGTGTCCTCAAGTTATTGAGCGGAAACCTTTTTTTCTATTTTTAGTAACGGTGAGCTTGACCTTGACCCCACCACCCCATATGCAATCCCAAGCGAGGCCTCATTATAAGGTATCTATGTATGAAGTTTCATTAATATATCTCCATGCATTCTCAAGTTATTGAGCGGAGACCGTTTTTCTATTTTTAGTAACGGTGACCTTGACCTTGACCCCACCCACCCCATATGCAATCCCAAGCGAGGTCTCAATATAAGGTATCTATGTATGAAGTTTCATTTAAATATCTCTATGTGTACTCAAGATATTGAGTGGAAACCATTTTTCTATTTTTAGTAACGGTGACCTTGGCCTTGACCCCACCCACCCCATATGAAAAATTCCAAGCGAGGTCTCGATATAAGGTATCTATGTATAAAGTTTCATTAAAATATCTCGATGTGTTCTCAAGTTATTGAGCGGAAACCGTTTTTCTATTTTTAGTAATGGTGACCTTGACCCCACCCACCCCATATGCAATCCCAAGCAAGGTCTCAATATAAGGTATCTATGTATGAAGTTTCATTAAAATATCTCGATGCGTTCTCAACTTATTGAGTGGAGACCGTTTTTCTATTTTTAGTAACTGTGACCTTGACCCCACCCACCCCATATGCACTCCCAAGCGAGGTCTCAATATAAGGCATCTATGTATGAAGTTTCATTTAAATATCTCTATGCGTTCTCAAGTTCTTGAGCAGAAACCGTTTTTCTATTTTTAGTAATGGTGACCTTGACCCCACCCACTCCATATGCAATTACAAGCGAGGTCTCGATATAAGGTATCTATGTATAAAGTTTCATTTAAATATCTCGATGCGTTCTCAAGTTATTGAGCAGAAACCGTTTTTCTATTTTTAGTAATGGTGACCTTGACCCCACCCACTCCATATGCAATTACAAGCGAGGTCTCGATATAAGGTATCTATGTATAAAGTTTCATTTAAATATCTCGATGCGTTCTCAAGTTATTGAGCGGAAACCGTTTTTCTATTTTTAGTAACGGTGACCTTGACCTTTGACCTCAAAATGTATAGGCGTCTTCATTTCCTCTCAAGTAACCAGCATACCAACTTTCATGATCGTATGTCAAAGCGTTCTCTAGATATCGTGTGGAAACGAAATTGTCTACGGACAGACCGACCATCTGACTGACCGATCGACCGACGGACAGGTGCAAAGCAAGATACCCCCACTTCTTCGAAGGGGGGCATAATAAGGAAAACATACATGATGTAGGTAGATCATGTTGAAGAGGCTTAGTAACGGCATCCAATATTTACTTTTCAAAACTATGCACTGTTTTAGTAAATGAAATATGAAGTTTAACTATTCAAACCCACTATATTCAGTTTAACAATTATGCAATCTTCTTTTGCTATAAACATCTGCATTTGATTTTATGCAAACAAATAGTCTTGTAGTCGTCAACAAACCAGTCAAACAAAAACTAAAAGCTAAACCATCAAACAATTAACAGTGACCACACCATGTTTGATTGCCCAGCAGTGAAGTACTGGTACAGATACATTCTTTTTATCAGTTTGTCGTTTTTTGCAGTTTTTATAATATTTCAGTCATATCACGGCGGTCAGTTAACCTACTCCCACTTTTCCTGGGCAAGCGGAGCCGATCTAAGCAGTTTACCAGTACTAAGTGCATATACTTATGCCAGTAACTGACAACTGCCCTACTTGAATCAGAGGTAGGGGGAGAATGGCTGTAGAAATAATTTAATGACCAATCCCCACACAAGTTATGTGGCCGGGCTGGGGTTCGAACTCACGATCCCCGGATTGACAGTCCAGCGCTCTACCAACTGAGCTAGCCAGGCCCGGCACAGATACATTCAATACAGTATGGAGTATTTATTTAAAATTACGGATGATTGCCTTGCTAGATTTCATTTACAAACTATCTACCCAACCCTTTTACATCTACCAGTAACTTTTGTGGATGCAAAACGTTTGCATATTCACTTACAATTATTTTCCCCATACAAAAAGTACAAACAGAAATCCAGAAAAAAACCTGATGAAAATGATGTTTTTCTGATGAATCTTGCTTAAACAGACATAAATAAGTATAAATCAATGAGAAAATGGAATACCCGTTACAATAAGCAGTCACCAGACATACCAGTTGGTGATAACCTGGCCCTTTCTAAGTTACACATATAATGACATGGCAAAGTGTTATTTGTTTATTATTTTATTTCAAAATAAATCCAAGTTCAACTATTCTTTTCTTGGTGACATACATTTACCAAAACCGTAACTTTCATCAACTGTATTAAGACTATGACTTTAAACTAGTTCATCAATTTTTTGTGAAAGCAGCTGTTTTGTGTGTGATCACTGTCTGGAACAGCAACTATTTACCTCACAACATACATCAGACTGAAATTCAGGAAAAAACAACTTCTATCAATAAGAATACAATGAAGCATGTCGTGGGAAAACCGGGCTTAATGCATGTGCTTAAAGTGTCATTCCGGATTAGCCTGTGCAATTATTCTATCAAGGTTCAATTACACAATTTTAATTGAATTTGAAGATATTATATGCGCCTCCTGATATAAACATCTTAATCAGTTTAGAAGAAAACATTTGCATGGAGTAAAAATCAAAGCAGACAAAAAGTCAAACGTAAACTTGCTACCAATTGTGAACTTTGGATTAAAATTTGTGAAAAAATGGTCCTTTTTTGCTTTGTGAATGGGGTCACGTTTCGGCCAATATCGGCTTGAAAAAAATCACTGAATCATAATTTTGCTTTCGTATAAAAGTGCCATATGACATCAAAGTACATCACTATTTTAAAGCTGTGAAAAAAAAACACAGAGAAATAAATCATACCTTGCAAAGGAGGGCCAGGAGTTGTCAAGGTCATAACCTCTGGGAGCAAGGTCAAATTCCATGCCATTCAGGTCATATAAGGTGCTAATGATAAGACTGCTCTTCTCGTGTTGCAACCACACGGATTTGGCTTGGTACCAATTGCTGTAAACAAATACATAGTTTCATGGTTGACTGTTTCAAGACTTTGTGGGGTTTTATGTTGTTATTCACTTTTTATTTTGCTCGCTTTTTATTTTGCTGTAACACTTAAATCCATTTATAAGAACCAAAAAAAAGGGATTTCTAAACTCTCCATTGTAATTGGAAAAATGTACAAAGTATTCTACTCGGAAAGGAGTTTCTTTTCTGTAATGAAACATATATATTTCTACGTCTATTTTTGCTTATTTTTACATAATTATGTTTCTGCAATATTGCTATGTTAGCGCTAGCAGTAGCCAAAATAGACATTGGCTATTACACTTTCTAATTGGCTGCTACAAATTCTATTTGGCTACTAAACTTTTTGGAAAATACTTAAACATGAAGCCTATTTTCTGAAAATATTTCTTAATAATGGGTTTTCTTTGCAAAATCACATTTTTGGGCTGCTAGTTCAGATTTCTTAGCGCCAACATAGAATAATAAACATGTCAGCCCAGATGAACAAGAAGCTTATAACAAGGCGCGTGTAGTTGCTTCCATGCCCATTTATTTTAGTTTTAATTTTATTCCACAAGATTGGTGGCTAAGCAGACCAGACTAGGCACAGACCCAGAGTGAAATAGCAGCGTGCTGCAACCTGCTCCTCTTTGGTCCCCCCTGCTGCTCATCTGGGCTGGGCAACACATAAATGATGATATCTCTTGTAATTCAATATAAATTGGCAAATATGAAATGTCAAATGAATATACTACATGTATGTTTAAAAACCATCATTTGAAGCATTAAACCGATAACATTATTGGCGTAACCAGATTATTTCAAAATGTTAATGTCTAATTACTGGTGCAGTTCCCCACCTCCCCTGATCCTTTTCACCAGCACCCTATACCTTTTTTGAACCTAGATCTTTCCCTACCAGACTGTCTATACCTGGTTGCTTTGCCGTTTGTACAGCAAGACTGCAGACTGTCCGCCAGACGATGATGCATCAGGCAGAAACGCAGAAAGGCGCGACCTTTACCTAGGGATGTCTTGCACTGAAAATTTATCATATTTGTTTTATAACAAACAAACAACAAAACTTTTTATCATGTAATTCTGTTACAGATAACACAATTTTAGCAGTTAAATATTTTTTTTTATGTACTTAAAGAAGACGAAGCAAAATAGTTCATGTTTGTGTGTTTCAATTAGAAGCTATAATTGAAGAGAGATACACTTATTTCAATAGTTAATGCAGATTGAAGAATCACTGAACGCAAAACGAAGCAACACTGCGACTTGCTAAACATCATATTCCCATGTCCATCTCTATGTCATCATCATGTCGATCAACTGCATGAAGTTTCATCAGCCAAACACTGTAGAAGAAGTTAGCAGGACAAAAAAAGCAAATCGAAGGACAAAATAAAGTCCAAGATGGCCTCCCGTAGGCCATTTTGAATATGGTCGAACAAATATCAACTTACGTCGCCTGTAGTTTTCACATATTTTATTCCGTCATTTATGCCTTTGAGAGATGCAAGACAGTCACAGAAGTAGTCCCAATAATCCTTTTTTCTTCCCGTCAACGACTTCTTTTCTGAAATATTAGCCAACATCGATACGTGTGTAAACGATACTCAAGTTATCTGATTTTAAGAAAACAGCGCCCAAAGATTGAAGAACAAATATACAATCAAACAATACAGTGCCCAAAGATTGAAGAACAAATATACAATCAAACAAAACAGTGCCCAAAGATTGAAGAACAAATATACAATCAAACAATACAGTGCCCAAAGATTGAAGAACAAATATACAATCAAACAAAACAGTGCCCAAAGATTGAAGAACAAATATACTATCAAACAAACAGTGCCCAAAAATTGAAGAACTAATATACTATCAAACAAAACAGTGCCCAAAGATTGAAGAACAAATATACAATCAACAATAAATTATACAGGACATTGTGTTACATTTTGCCTTACAGTCATATTCGTAAAGATTTAATGACGTTGGCCTGTTATTTCAAAAAGAACATTCAAATGTAACGAAAGCAAGTAGAAAACATATTTCTGTCACAAAAATGTAATAATTTCTCATTTCAGTTAACAATGTGATTGCAAAACGAACACATCATTTCAACCACTACAATGAAAACAATTATTACCCGACTGTATGAAATTTTCATCAAATAATTGTTGGAATAATGTTTGTTCTACCTTTCATATCGGCTTGCAGTAGAAACTCCAGCTTAGCACAGAACCTGTGAAGTGTCTGGTTATTGTCATCAATTGGAGCACCATCGTCTTCAAACCCAGACTTCAACTGCTCTACACAGTCTACACAGTAAAAGAAAATAAATAGCAATAAGTCAAATACACTGTCTAGCACGACAAGTGAGCAAAGTCCCACCCTTGTTTATTACAAATTTTAACTTTACTTCAATGACAGGTTCACTATACTGTTAATACCTTTATGATATTATGGTATACAATGGCAGGCCTTTGTCTATAAGCCTCAAGGGTCAGAATATCTGACCCATTCCCAATGCAAAATATGGCTGTTTTTTCCCAATTGAGAAAAAAAATTCCCCTCCACTACAGAATTTGGTTTGACATTAATGACAGTCTTGAAGAAAATTACACCAAGAAATATTTTAAGAATAAACACATTAAAAATCACAATGAAATTTAGATATAAATTGCAATTTAATCAACTAATCAATTGAAATTGATACTGACAACAAGATTT
This sequence comes from Congeria kusceri, assembly GCA_027627225.1. NCBI lineage: Eukaryota > Metazoa > Mollusca > Bivalvia > Myida > Dreissenidae > Congeria > Congeria kusceri. The sequence goes on from CM051030.1 coordinate 68,698,910, forward strand.
ATTTGTACATTTGTTTTCCAATTTGCCAAATTTTACGTTTAGAAGTTCCCAAATTAAAACCAGGTACTTTTTCCCAAAAAGGTCTGCAAAAGGCCTGAATGGTCATTGACATGAAAGACAGCCTCAGTAAAACATAAATTTGATGTTTAAATTGTATGCAGCATCTCCATAAGGAGCCACAAAAGTATGTGTACAATGAAGGATTTATAGAGACTGACAACAAAATTTGAAATTACTTCAATGAATTGTTATAACAAAGGTAATGCTTTTGTAACATATTATTCTCTCAGAATCAATGGACACCAATGCGCAAAGATTTTATACATTACAATAATTTAAATTCTGAAGCAACTGAAACTAAATTCATGTTGTCTCTGAGAAAAAAAATCAATGCCTGGATATACTATCAATATAAGTCCAAAGTAAACGCTTATCAAATGGCAATGTTAACAACTCGTACAAGTATGAGACAGATTAGCGCTACCAGTATTCAAAATTGCTAATGGTTACTGAAATTTCTGACATCAATTAAAACTGAGGCATATATTGATTATTCTTATGGGGAACAAGTTTGAGATTAACATATTCTTAACACATTAAAGAAATCTTACAATTAGTTTGTTATTTCTATGTTAACTTATGCCATGTACCTTTTAATTATTTTTTTTATTTTTAGATATGTTAGGTAGCATACAAACATGATTCAGAATTCACTAGTCTGATTATTTTCTCTATATTCTCCCATGAATCTCACCGAGGACATCCTGAAGTATTTTTGATATCTGTGGAGCGGCAGAAAGCGTTGACTGTGAAGTTGACTGTGATGGGTTCTCGTTAGAATCTGATTCCAAGGATACGCTGCCATCTTGGGACGATGACTGACTGGGGCTCACAACACCCCTTCGTAGTCTGTCAAATGCTGACAGCGACATCACCACTCTTCAAGAACATCACATGACTGAAAAACATACATAGTAACGCATACATGGACTAGATCAAATTATTTCTCCATTGTGTGTAAACCGTTCATTTTTCTATACAATGTACATTATCAGAACTATGCACTATGGAATATAGGAATCATCATGAATCAACATAGACTACAATAATTTCAGTAACAAGATGTATCCGAAACATATATCCGAAATAAGATTCAACAACATACTACTGAAATACTTTTTAGCACTCGATTATACTAAAAGTTGATGAATGGCAATTTTAAATCGTATAAGTAATCATGTTATGTACTAGAGAGCAGATTTGTATGAAAATGTTGGTGTTCAACGCATAGTTGCAACTTGGGAGCTGAACAGTGACAGTGACTGACAGCGAGAATCCGGGGCCATTCTTCCCAAAACACGTTTCACCCTGGGACGATTCGCGCCGAAATAGGTTTTGCCCTGAGACGTTTCGCCTCAACTCACAATTTGTAATAATGTGAATTGAATTAAACTAAACGTGGAATAATGACTTAGCAAATTTTAATGACCAGTATCCAGTAAAAACTATTTCATATACACGGTAATGTATTCACAGATGAGGACAAAAAGCAGACATTTATTCATTTACCATTATCAGCACATTTAACAAACTAAATATGATAATACATGCATATATGATTGCAACATTTTTTGAAATGAAAAAAAATAACAAATCAGGAATCCTTATTTATTAATGACTGATCCAAGACGGCACTTCGTTTGTTTGGCTTTTTCTGTTTCGAGGTTTTTTCTAATGTCGTCCCGGATTAGTCTGTGCGGACTGCAGAGGCTGATCCAGGATGACACTTTACGCACATGCATTAAGCCCAGTTTTCCTATGACACGCCTCACATTAAAAAAAAAAGAATAATAATTTTAATAACTGATATGTACTTTTTAGATTACTGATGTCAGTGGACTGAAATGGAGGAATATCCGGGGCCTTATTGCCAGCAACATAACATCACAACTCACGCTTGGAGAACTGGGGCCAGTTTACGCAATCTTGATGTACTGTCGAACGGTGTTGTATTGGAAATCAACTCGTACTTGGAGAAAGTAGGAAAGAATTCCCAAGATGTTTTTAGTGTGCTGTCACAGCTTGACCCAGATATTGGAAGCACTGTAAATGTGAAGTCGCTTAAAATCGAAATATCTCGCGTCAATGATCAAAAAAAGAAACTTGTGTCAAAAAAGAAAGTTCCAGGAATAAAAAATGTGCAAGAATTGCTGCACAAACGATATGTCCCCCCACAGACTGTAGCCCGAGTGACAGAACCAGATGAACCAATTCAGGATACGGTGAAACTGAAAGAGACTGAAAAATTTTGCAAGAATAAAATTGTACAAAGACTCACTCAATCCCGGGGTATTTAAACAGACTTTGGACCAGAATGTGATCGAGAATTTGTGAAAGAAACTACTCTTCTTCAGTACAACAATACCAAAAAACAAAAGTACAGTTCATATTTGCAAAGTAAAATCACTGAACAGAAAGATTTACTGCAGACTTTGAATGACAGGATCGGTCATTACTCTGTCAGGAATGTAAACAAAAGAGATGAAACGGCCAGAAAAAACCTTCATCTTCTGCGTGATGCACAGCGTGTAGCAAGAAAACAGGATAAATTGGTTGTTCAGTGTAAAAAAAAATTGAAACAGCAAGATGCAGAACTGGAACGCCTCGTGAATGAACATAAAGCAACGACTGGAAAATTAAATGAACTTTCTGAACAAACTGCAGTGAGAACTAATGAAATAGAAACTGAAAAGGTCAAGAAAATGTCACTACAGAAACAGAACAGCTATTTACAACAGCAGTTGCAAAGATTACGAAATTCAGTTGAACAATTATAAAGACACTGATGAATTGAACAAGAACAAAACTGAGAAATGCGACCAATGAACCTCGAAATGCAGTTGGAAGATTCAGAAAATGTAAAACAGGAAAACTACAGTACAAAAAACCATGATGGTAGCTACACAAACAATGTCAGACTGTGTGTTATGGAACTTACAGGCCTAAAAGTGGCAGTTCAAAAGGTGTCACCAGTCATTCAGTGTGTTGCGAATCATTTTTTCAAGAGGCCACTGCAAGTCCGAGCTTCCAAATCCAACAACTTCACAGTCTATTGTAGATGAAGGACATTTCTGCCCAAACATTTATAGCCGAAAAACTAAACATGTCTGAAAACTGGGGCTTCGGAGGCGATGGTAGGACAAGGGGGAAACAAAAGATAGTTGACACAGCAATTTCTCTGGACACATGTGACATTATTGTTTGTTTGTTTTTTTGCCGTATTCAACAGTATTTCAGTCATATAACGGCGGTCAGTTAACTTACACTTTTCCTGGGTAACCTGGTTTACCAGTACTAAGTGCACATACTTATGCCAGTAACTGACATCAGAGGTAGGGGGAGAATGGCCGTAGAAATAATTTCATGACCAATCCCCACACAAGTGGCCAGGCTGGAAATCAAACCCGCGATCCTCGGATTTGAAGTCCAGCGCTCTACCAAATGAGCTAGCCGGCCCGGCAGGTGACATTATTAGCTTGGGGTTTGATAGAATCTTCAAAGAAAATGCTGTGACCATTCGAGAAGTTACAAAAAATCACCTCTCAGAACTTGGCAGACTTCATGAAAATCTGACTGGAAATGGCGAAACGGAATTCGTGGCGAGATCTCTTGAAAACTCATTCACCATTAGCGATCAGGCCAGTAATGAGAAGTTAGCCAACAAGTTACTTGACGAATGGCATGATAAAATCCTGCAGGATTTTGAAGCGACAAGGGAATAGTTAATAATTTCTATTGTATGGCACACGTTCTTTTAGGTTTCATTCATATGTCATTCCTGGTGTGAAGAGAATTGAAAAAGAGACTAGTGATGAACATGGGCTGATAGGTCGCGACACCTTGCCTGTCTTTAGAAACTGGAGCAAAAAAGAAAGTGTCATTGAAAGGGTTATTCGAACCACTTCAGATGTGTTTGGGCCTGCTGACGACCATCATGGAAAACGTGACAGATGGGAGGCATACTGTGCTGCGAATGCCATTAAATCGATCATATCGAACTACAGGGACAATCGGTTCAATGCATTATTTGAAACAGCAGCCCAAGTTTTCTTGCACAGACGAGACTTCCTGAAAGTCCTGCATACAGTTATAGCACCAAATCTGAAACTGACAGCAGTCAGTAAGGACTTGGAATCAGAGTTTGTGATGATCCTTCTCCAATGTCTTGGACTGTTTTCTTTGAAAGTGACTGGTCCGTACTGGAATCTGATCACATTTGGCAAAGTAAGCTACCTTGACTTGTCAAGCCATGTGGTAGAAAAAAAAAAATCAAGGAATTTCTAGAAAACTGCCTGACAAAACCAGAAAGTCTCCTACAAGAACAGGCCATTGGTCTTAATTAGATCCGCTCGAGCTTTGTGAAGACTGTCACAACAACAGACTGACTTCCTGTCTGTTGTTGGTGGAAGAGAATAGGAAACCACTCTTGCTCAAAGCAATACAGGAAGTGGCCAGCGGAATGATCGCCGTCATTGAAAAACAACTGGTCGATTTCCTGCCAGGAGGCAAGTATTATAATGTCGTCAGTGACAAGGAGAAAGCAAGAACAAAGTTTGCAATGGTCACCAATCTAGGTTGCGAACATCACTTTGGTGACCTTGATAGTAGTCAACCACGAAGACCCAGTGCATCAATGCATCACCACTCGTCCATCCAGCTCCTGAAACAAAACAGAGAGCCTATGAAACAATGGCTGAATGACATGGATGATGAAAAGAAAAACTGAACTACTTACATCTGCAAGACAGGGCGGAAAGCTCCTTAGAAAATCTCACATTTCAAGTGAAAAGAAAGTGCTTAGTGAAATTCATTCTGATATGTTTCAAAAGAAAGAAAAACAAAAAGCACAAACTGTGAACACACCATCAAAACGCCGCATTGTTGATACTTCAGTGATTACTGATCCTGTTGTCGTTCAAAAGACATTCACATTCCCAACCAGTGGATATGTGGCAATCGCATTCCAGGATGCCTGGTACCCAGGCTTTGTGGAGAGCGTAAATGATGATGGAACTGCGAAAGTGAAATTCATGTTGCCATGCCAAAAACCTGGGACATTCAAGTGGCGGCACCGGGATGACATTCAAAATGTGTCATCGCAGTTCATCATTGACAGCGATTTTGAAACAGAGTTAGATCGGTCAGGATGAATGTGGACAATTACGGAGTTTCATAACATCTGCGAGTTATTTGAACAGTTCAAAGAATCGTACTTTTAGGGTACGCCGCCAACATTTGCATAGCAATTAAATGTTGAGATGAACTGTTATTGTATATCATAGTTATTATATCTTTTACATTTACATATTTATTTCTGAATGAATGAATAAATTGATACAATAAATAATACTAATAATTAAATAATAATAAAAGTAAACTATTATAACTTTATTGATGTTTTGTTGTGTTGGTATTTGTATGCCGTACACATTTTTTCTTTTTTTTTAGAAAAAATATTAGGATGTGGGTGCTACTGTGTGAACAATGAATAGAAATACACAAATAAAGCTAGTTCCAATGCAAAGAGGAGGAATAAGATTGCCAAATTTTATTCAGATATGTCAACTAGAACAAAAGTTATGGCAGATTTTCATAAAAGTAAATTTGATTCGGTTCTGCGTTCGCATCGCGCTTTGAACATTAATTGTTAAGCAAAAATTTCCAGAAAAATGACGAAATTTGCTGTACAAAATTTGCCATAACTTTTGTTCTATTGGATGTATTTTAAAAATTTAAACTGTTCTAGAATCAGTATTTCAATATCTTTAAATCTATCCAAATGAAATTGCAAAAATAAGTAAGTTAAACATTAGCTGGGGTTGCTATTAATGTTTATTAGAATACTGAAAGTATAGGAATATGATAACAAAGGCCTATTATCTAAAGGTAATCTTTTGAAAAATACGGATTAGAAAAAAAACATGAGTGATGTCTCGCAATTAACACATATCTCACAATTATCTGCTCGATTGTTTTAAACACAAAGGCTTAAACTTAAAGGGGGGCGACTTTCAGTTTCAGTTTGAAAATTGACACAACACACTAACACCCTTCAAATGGGTGTTGGGGCACAGTATTGGAAAAACATCCTGCTGTGACACCATGCACATACTGGCCCCATTGTATGTTTATTCCCAATAATTAGAGCGAAAAGTTCTAACGCGAAAAATCGCACGGCGAAACATGTTTCGGGCCGAATGGTCCCGTTACCGACAGCGAGACAGTGACACCCACATAATTTGCGCAATAAGAGGATGTTATGTAAACCGTGCGCGTTGTGAATATATTAATGATATAATAAATTTTAAACTGCATTAAATATTAACTACTTCAATGACAAAGCATACTTTACCATAAGCAAAAACTAATATGTTCTATATTTTTCGTAATTTTGTTATCATTTCAGCCATTTTTGTTGATGTTTAAAATACGGACTTTCGACATTGTTTTTATTACCCACTTTCGGGCCGCGTACATACTATTCTGTAACGCAAGCGTGTTTGCAAACTGTAACTCACCTTTAAATAATATATCATAGCTCTTGTGGGTAGAATACTTAAATGCTTATATGTATAGTATGTATTTTAAGACAATACTAATGCATATTCTTACTGGATCCATTTTCGAACATTCTTTTTCCATTCGTGTTTTCTATATCTTGAAGTACGTTCCAGTATTCAGTGTCCTATTACATGAAACAGACTATATCTTATTGACATGCCCAAACGCTAATACATATAAGAGATGCAGACAGCCCGCACATTCAGTCTCCGTTAGTATTTGTTAGTAGTTGTAGAGCAATGCTTAGCTTTCATTAGAATGCTAGAATAAAGTATATAACTTCACACTTGTGTTGTTACTAAGTCATTTGACAATATATTCATTTATATACCAGAAACCTACAACACTACAACATATGATAGTAGAACATGGTGTCAGAATAAAAGTGACTTAAACTGGATTTATGGGCAAACAACATATCTTGTGCATTTTTATCCTGGACATTAGTGATTAAACATGGAGCTGGCTGGAATTGCACCACCTGTTATGAACTGGGACGATTCTAATCCTGCAGAAGCATTAAAGAAATTTCAACGACATGTCAATTTTGTGTTTTCCGGACAATTGAAAAATAAGACGGAAGAAGAAAAAATCAGTGTTTTATTTATTATTGTGGATTGATGAGAAGGGCATAGACATACATAGCACTTGGCAATTGAGTGAAGCAGAAAGCAAGAAATTTGACACTTATTTTGAAAAGTTTGCGTCACATCTACAGCCCAAAATCAACCCAATATTTAGCAGATTTAAATTCGACAATTTGAAGCAAGAATCGGACACCATAGATCAGTTTGTAACCAGACTTAGGCTGATAGCCACCGAATGTGACTTCAAAGACAGTGATGTAATGATTCGGGACCGAATTGTCTTCGGCACAAATTCATCAAGAATCAGAGAAAAACTGATCAATGAAGGTGCACAGCTCACGTTAGACAAAGCAGTGCATATTGCTCAGTCGTTCGAATACAGTCGCGAGCAATTAAAATCGATGCAATTGACGTCGCATCAGTCACGAAACCAGGGCGGAGGAAACTCTCAAAAACGGGGGCTACCGCTGGATCGATGGTCAAGTGTTCCGGGATGGCCAGTCGAACGTTATCAAAAAGTGACCGTGGCATTCCACATCGTAGCAACAAACCGTGCAAGAAGTGCGGACGTTCACACGCGAAACGGAACTGTCCCGCTTATGGAAAAACATGCCATAAATGTAACAAACTGAATCAGTTTGCATATCAGTGTAGGTCAGTGAAATGTGTCGGTGACAGCCAGTGTAATTCCAATTGTGAGGAAACAGACAGTGATACTAACATTGGTATGGTGAGTACACGTTTTTCAGATCGAGCCTTTGTTAAACTTATGGTGGGACCTTCTGAAACAGCAATACATTTTAAAATTGACACAGGATCTGCTGTAAACATACTGCCAGTTACACAATTCAAAGCCTAGGCGAGTACCTGAAGCCCTCGGGACAAGACTTAAATCCAAACTAGACTGTATGGAAACGGAACAGATCATTACAAAGGTCAATGAACCTACTGACTGGGTTAATTCCTTAGTAGTCGTTGAAAAACCTAAAACAGGTCATTTGAGGGTATGTCTAAACCCTAAGCATCTTAATGATGCCATTAGACGACCACATTATCCGATGCGCACAATTGATGACGTCACTAGTAGACTAAGTGGCGCAAAGCACTTTAGTGTCTTAGATGCCACACATGCATATTGGTCATTTAAGCTGGACACGACGTCTTCTTACCTCACGACGTTTAGTACACCGTTTGGACGGTAAGATACTTACGTATGCCATTTGGTCTGAATTGTAGTCAAGACATTTGGCAAAGGACTATTGACGAGACATTTGAGTGTCTCAACGGGGTAGCATGTGTTGTTGACGATCTCTTGATTTGGGAAAGTACAAAGTCTGAGCATGACAGCAATCTTCTCGCTTTGCTTGACAGGGCACGCGAGAAAGGCGTACGTTTCACTCCTGAGAAAATCATGATAGACGTGAAAGAAGTGCCATTTTTGGTCAGGTCATTACAGACAATGGTCTTAAAGTTGACAGTGAAAAGGTCAAAGCCATTACTTCTTTACAGTACCCGAAATCAAAGGCAGACCTTGAAACAGTTCTTGGCATGGTGAATTACCTGCAAAAGTTTTCACCAAATTTGGCTGATTTTACCAGCAGTTTACGTTCTTTACTGAAATAAGACGTGGAATTCATATTTGACCAGCCACAAATTGACGCATTAAATAAAATGAAAGACGTGGTGACGCAAAGCCCAGTACTTGCATATTTTGACAGTACGAAGCAGGTTACTCTTGAATGCGATGCAAGCAAACATGATGTTGGCGCAACCATTTTGCAAGAGGGTAACCCCATTGCTTATGTAAGCAAAACATTGACCTCTACACAGAGCTCATATGCAAACATTGAACGTGAGATGTTAGCAATAGTGTTTGGCTGTCAAAGATTTCATTAGTATGTGTATGGACGCAAGGTCATAGTTCATTCTGACCACAGGCCAATTGCAGCCATCATGAAAAAACCTCTGTCTGCAGCACCACCTCGTTTGCAGAGAATGTTACTCATGATTCAGAAATATGACATTGAGGTCAAATATGTGCCTGGGAAACAAGTTCCCATTAGCGACCTGCTGTCTAGACAACCAATGAGTCATATGCTTGACGAATTTGAGGGGCTTGTCTTGCATGTTCACACAGTTTTAAAATGTTTGACATTTACAGACAATAGACTGGAGCAGTTGAGAGTCGACACAAGTCGTGACGCACAAATGCAAACATTGAAACAGACTATAGACACTGGTTGGCCGGAAACCAGGCAGGGCTGTCATAGCTCCATAATTGAATTTTTCAATCACAGAGACGAGCTGTCAACGGGTGATGGTTTGATATTTCGGGGACAAACACTTTTGATTCCCAAGCAGTCACGTGCAGACTTGATTGAAAAAGTTCATGTTGGTCACATGGGCGTAGACAAAACAAAAGGCAGGGCCAAAGATGCATTTTCTGGCCTGGGATGGTAAAGGAAATTACAGAATATGTACTGAATTGTCCTATATGTTTGAAACACAGAGCATCCAATGTCAAAGAACCCATGGTGTCACATGAAACACCAACAAGACCTTGGCAATTTGTCCACAGCGACATATTTCATTTTGATGGTAAAGAGTATCTGTTGACAGTTGATTCCTACAGTAGACATTTTGAGATAGACTGGCTACCGACCGCCAATTCTCAAACGGTCATACAGAAACTGCGTGCACATTTCAGTAGATTTAGTGTATTATTCAGTGATAACGGAAGTCAATACACATCACAAGCATTTCTTGATTTTGCAAATAAGTGGAATTTCACATGCAAAACTAGTTCTCCCACAAGAGCACAGTCAAATGGTTTGGCTGAAGACATGGTCAAAACAGCCAAACGCATCCTTGTCAAGGCAAAGGAAGCCAAGACTGATCCATATATTGCAATTCTTGAGTACAGAAATACTCCATTGCAAGACATAGAATTTTCACCTGCACAGTTGTTGCAAGGTAGACGCACAAGGTCAATCATTCCAGTTAAAACTGAGAAATTGATTCCTCAGACAGTAAATACATCAGTTGTCAAAAACTAAATCAACATGGCAAAATCGAAGCAGAAACAGTACTATGATAGGTCTTCTAAACAGTTGACATCAGTCTCATCGAATCAGTGTGTCAGACATCAAGTTGGTTAAACATGGTTGCCAGCCAAGATTATTTCTAAACACAATGACCGATCATACAACATTCAAACACCTGATTGAGCTGCATACCGCAGAAATCGCCAATTACTCATGAATACAAATGAGAAATTTCAAGACATTCAGGAATTTTCCCCTAATGTCACTTTAGAACAAATGAACACCGCACAGCCTAGCAAAACACCAGAACAACAGCAGTTTAAATCACCAAAGAAAAACAATGCTGCAAATCCAATCCATGGGAACCAAACTTGCCTAAATTCAGGTATAACAACAAGATCTGGAAGGCTTGTCAAGCCAAATAAATTGTTTTCAGGAGATGAATGGGTGAAGTAATTAACTGTAAACAATGTTGTGTGTGCTTTCTGACACTTAATGGTGTTAAATCATAACAGTCGTGCGTAGAATGTTTCACTTGAAACATGATCTACATGAAGCGTGCCATTGCTGATAAACTTGATTGTTTTCAGTATGGAATGTTGTTACTGATATGAACGAGTTTATTATGAGAATGTGTGATTTTATTTCACGAATGTTTTTATTTTTTAATGATAATACTTGATTTTAATTAGCGTAAGTAGACGTATGTTATCATTAATGAAATAATTATTTTTAATTCCATGTGTCATATATTTGTCTTTGATATTTTATGATATAATGTGTTCACAGAGTTGTTTGCATCTTGAAAACGTATTTCTTATTAAAAGAGGGAGATGTTCCAGTATTCAGTTTCGTATTACATGAAACAGACTATATTTAATTTACATTCCCAAATATAAGAGATGCAGACAGCCCGCACATTCAGTCTCTGTTAGTATTTGTTAGTAGTTGTAGAGCAATGCTTAGCTTTCATTAGAATGCTAGAATAAAATATATAACTTTACACTTGTGTTGTCACTAAGTCATTTGACTATGTACATTTGTAAACCAGAAACCTACAACACTACAACATACGATAGTATAACAAAGTAACATGCCAGTTTTATATTAAAATGATTATATGTCATGCTATGTAAACATACACCTGTTATAGCTCTTTTCGGATACAACAAAACAACAAAACAAACATATGTTGTCCATTTTATTTGTCGTTTGTAATTGTATGTCTTTTATTGGTTTGACATCTCTATAAATAGCTGCACAGCTGTAAAGTGAACACGTTAAAACATATCCGACGCTTATAAACCAACTGGAAAATGGAGGGAACGGAACCCATATGTCCGGTATCCGGGTCGCTTAGGTGAGGAGAAAAATATAGTAAACATTCCACAGGTTATGAGCGTGCGATAGCCGGAATCCTATGTCTAATGTGTTCATAATATAAATTTTACCTTGCTCATTGCCTCAGTCACACATTCCCGATTATGGCTCCCGATAGCGTCCCGACAGCGCTACGATACCTATAATACACAAATCGGGAATGTCTGGAGGCTTCTGGACGCTGTCTTGAGGTGTCGGACACTGTCGGTACACTGTTCTAAGAATCGGGAATTATCGGGACATGTTCGGCGTAATCGGCCAAGCACCTGACAGTTAAGGTTTTCCCTTAACATTCGGGAGACTCAGGCGAATTTGTCTAGTTGGGACTCTGTCGGGATAGATTCGGCTGTATCGGTTCAAATTCGAGTTCGAGACGGTGTCGGGACGTTATAGGGACAATGTCCTGTGGAACGGGAAGTGATAATGAATTATAAATTGTGTTAAATATAACGTCTGGAGTATTGCGGCAGTCACACATTCCCGATTACGGCGCCCGACAGCGTCCCGATAGCGCATCGATACAAATGATCAAACAGCCGGGGATGTCGGAACGCTGTCGGGACGCTGTCTAGAAACTGTCGGATCGCATTCGGGAGAATCGGGATGCTGTCGAAACGCTGTCTGGACATATTCGATCTTATGATCAAAAATTGAATTTCGAGCGCCGAATCTCAGAATATTGTCCCGACTTTTGACATATTTGATTCGGGACGCTTTCGGCTCAAGAAAGGCAGTAAAAATCTAAAAATCGGCAATGTGTGACTGAGGCATTAAGAGTTAACCAATAGTATAGTACATAATGTATCACCGAATAATGCAACAAATGCGTCAAATATAATATGTTAGTGTAAAAAGTGTCCTCACACAATGTAACCGTTGAATATGTACAGTAACTCTGTGATATAAATATACTTTAAAAAGCGTGAAATCTACATATATTAAAAAAATTAATAAACACTTCCATGCGAACCAATTAAAAAAGTATATATTTCTGACTTATGCCCTGAGGAGGTCATAGTTTAGTCTCCAGGTTCTCCAGAATTAGAAGTATACACATTTAATTGCAGCTTATTAACCACAAAAACCAGATGTGTGAACATGACAAACTTTGTGTGTGTGCATGTATTAAAATGGTCAGTAACAATGAGATGAAGTTCAATTAATTGCTCACTGATAAAGTAGAGGCGTTGCCGTATTAATATGCTTGGTCCAAATTCACTCGAACAGACGACTTGTATAGGTTGTCGATAAACTATATTAGAATAATAATTGGTTTAATATTGTCGTCCTGAACCCGTATTCATCAACACATTCTTAGACTTGAGAATAAATAATAGACTAGTACTTAGATTCAATTATTCAATTTACTCGGAATAACTGTTCACAAGCATCTCACTTGGTAATCGCATATAAATAACCTCGGTCGTAAACTCAATTCTAAACTAGCCTTATTAAAAAGAATTAACGGCTTCCTTAATTATGAAACAAAGAAATTATTTTACAACTATTACATATTAACATCTATGGACTGTTGTTGTACATTATGGTGTTCATCTACACGATCAAACTTAAAGAAATTAGTACAGAAACGGGCTGCAAAAATAATAATGAATAGATCAAAACCGTTTTCATCTCCGACAATTCCTATATTTAATGAACTGGGTTGGTTGTCATTTGACAACAGGTGTACTTTCCTTTTTGGAACTGTCGTATACAATTTGCTACACAGTTCAATGCCTTCCTATTTAGATGACGTAATTACCTTGTCAAATAACAATGCATACACTCTAAGATGCACCACCCACAACGATTTATCATCTGTTTCATTTAAAACCACCTATGGAAAACGAACTTTCGCTTATTGTGCAAGAGAATAATGGAACTTAATTCCGATTAATATTAGACAAGCATCTAAACTTAATACTTTCAAACGGAACTTAAAACAATACTTAATAACAAATCAGTAATGTTTTATGTATTCATACTGCGTGTATTACTGTATTTGTCCAGTTTACATTTGCATTGTGATTGTCTGTTGTTTTGAAAGAATGTAACAACTATGTAGTATATTATTATTATTATTATTAGTAGTAGTAGTATTAGTATGGTTGTTGTTGTTGTTTATTGGCTAATATGTTTTACGTATGCATGATCTTGGATAAGCTTGTTTATATAATGTATGTTTATTGAAGACCACATTGTAAAAAAGAAATGTTGTTTCTTAATGTGATATCTTCATAAAATAAAGTTGTTATTATTATTATTATTACTCAAGAAATTATACTTGTGTTTTTGCAAATATTTGGGGGACCAATGTTGCATATGGCTATAATAAATAATTCTAAATGGTATGGTTGTTGTTTACTGCCTAATATGTTTACGTATGCATGATCTTGGATAAGCTTGTTTATATAATGTATGTTTATTGAAGACCACATTGTAAAAAGAAATGTTGTTTCTTAATGTGATATCTTCATAAAATAAAGTTGTTATTATTATCATTGTTACTCAAGAAATTATACTTGTGTTTTTGCAAATATTTGGGGGACCAATGTTGCATATGGCTATAATAAATCATTCTAAATGGTATGGTTGTTGTTGTTGTTTACTGGCTAATATGTTTTACGTATGCATGATATTGGATAAGCTTGTTTATATAATGTACGTTTTTTGAAGACCACATTGTAAAAAAGAAATGTTGTTTCTTAATGTGATATCTTCATAACATAAAGTTGTTATTATTAGTATTATTACTCAAGAAATTATACATGTGTTTTTGCAAATATTTGGGGGACCAATGTTGCATATGGCTATAATAAATCATTCTAAATGAAGTATGCTAAAATTAGCGTTGGTGAATACCAAGTTAGAGTCAAATTAACTGCCTTTTTAAAACAAAACAGTTTCAATAATATACTTTATTCTTAAGTCTCAAGTCTAAGAATAGGTTGGTGAATACGAGTCCTGTTTTGCCGTACGTTTTCGTAACGTTTTAGCCCTGGCATACGGCTTTTGACGTAATAATGTTAACGTAGGAACCCTCTCTGTGGTACTGCCATGGTATGTGCTACTGGCAAAACACAAACAGGCCATAAGCATCTCTCTGCTGACATAGGGATTTTGATTGTTTGACAAGTCCTTTAACAAATAACGATGCATAACGTTATATTATACGTAGTACTGTTGTGTATTTAATGAAAGAGTCAGCTGTGTATACAGCAACAGCACGTCAGAGCGTTTATATACAGCGCCAATGGACAGTGGCCACGTGTGAGGAATTCTGCAAGCAGTTACACCGGTCCTTCTTTTTCTTGTGTTGCTGTCATAGCCAGACTGACGAAGTTTGTTACGGTATATTGAGACATGTATTGTTTATATTGGAGAAATTCAATAACGGTATGGGAGGTTATTAGTGTCCAAGGCAAAAATGAGAATGGCAAACTTATTGCCGAAAAGCACAAAACATGGAAGTCCGTATGTTTGTATTCACCCATACGTTAGTGTTATTAGCCCGGGCGTAATTTTATGCCCGAGGATGCCCTAGCGCAAGTAACACAAGAATATATCGAGACATCAGGTCAAATAGACTGTTTTAAATCCAACCAAGCAGGTCTGGGACATGTGTCAAGCAGACACTTTGTTACACCTGATCTGCCTTCATTGACCAGGCAACCCGAACAGGCACTTCTAATAGTTCAAAAAGTCCGAGGCCGGAAAATTGCAGCCAAAGCAGCGATGTCACGCGGTATTCAGTGCACGTGGACACTGTCTAAAAGTAGCCCTGAAAACAACCTGATTAAAATTTCTCATCACTGGGTATATAATTTGGAAATTATACATGTGATTTTTATACCATCCTGTTTAGTATTTGTTGCATATAATTACACGTACTTTCATCGGTATTGCGGCTCACTATAGTTGCGTGTTACATCAAATAACACTGACATTCAGAACATACAATGTGGAAATGATATGTAATAGTGTCAATTTATTTAAAATGGAGTTTGCGAATCTGATAGTCTAATATATACTTAAAACTCACAAAAATGACTTGTCTGAGCCAGACCCCAAATCAAGTTGTCTACAACCAGACGATACAGTTAGGAAATACTATGCCGTAACCCTTTAGCCATGTTTAACATATGTCTGTATTTCTTTGTTGCATTCGTCTGTAGTTACATTTTTGTCCACTGCGATAAATTCGAAAAACTAACATGACTAAGCAATGCAGTGATATGTGCTCGGAAGAGGGCTGCAAACCTATCAAACTGACGTTATTTAGCAGAATAATTAACGCATACTTTTAATGTCCCCATAAAGTGGGAGGCATTAAGCATTGCACTTGTCCATTCGTACGTCCGTCCGTACGTCCCGAAATTTAACTGCTTGGCGGATTTTGCTAAAACTTTCACAGCTGCAGAACCTTAATTTGTAGGTGATCGTGAAGGTATGAATTTTGGCTGCGACCAATTTTGGCAGAATTATGGCCCTTTGTCATTTTATCCACTACAGTACATAGTTCTGAAAGTGTGTGGACTCAACTCATCTTTAACTGCTTGGAGGATTTCGCTCAACTTTCACAGCTAATGAAAGGCTGAACGAGTAGGTGACCATAAAGGAATTAATTTTGGCTATGATCAATTTTGGGCGAATTATGGCCTTTTGTCATTTCCACTAGTATATCTACTTCCCATAATTTTGTGGACTCAACTCTGCTTTAACCGCTTGGTGGATTTCAGTCAAACTTTCAAAGCTGAAGAACCCTAACATGTAGTTGATCACAAAGGAAGGAATTTTAGCTGCGAGCAATTTTGGCAGAATTATGGCACTTTGTCCTTTTTTCCGATTAGAATATATACTTCCCGAATTTTGTGGACTCGACTCCTCTTTAACTGCTTGGCGGATTTTTTCATACTTTCACAGCTAAAGGACTTAAACGTATATATGATAGTAAAGGAACAAATTCTGGCTGTGACCAACTTAAGCGGAATTATGGCCCTTTGTTATTTTTCCACTATAGAATATGTATGAAAATAAATGTGTAGAGGCAAATATTAGTGTTGGCGGCATACCATTAATTTAGTACGTGTCCAAACATGTGTCGTGGGGGCATCCATGTATGTGACACCTCTAGTTTCTATGGAAACAGTAGGCCATCACAATGCCATTATAATGCATAGTGCATTTCTCAAGAAGTTCCCTGTGCTGTTGACTTCACGTAACCATAATATAGAAAGATAATAAGCAATAATACACACAAAAAATTAACAGAAGTAACTATAAGAATGTGTAGTACAGGAAACACATAATTAATAAACACTGATTAACGATGTTTCTGTTTTCTTTTTATTGTTCATAATATTGGTGCACTTACCTTCAGACACATATTTGTATTAAGGCTGACCAGAACAAATGGTATTCTGTATAGTTACATGCAAAACTCTACAATTTGATGCAATCTTTCTTAGTGATGCAATGTTTGTTAAAAATAAATATTTAGTAATAATATGTCATAAAAAACTTTAAGATCTAGTAAAAGTATTGTATTATGTCACACTTAATACCAAAGAAATTAAAATTAATAAGAATTTTTCATAAAAATAGTTTTAAACCACACATACATATTTAGTGGCCTATCATAACTAATTATAGTATTTGACATTGTGGTTGCAAAACGTTTTCACCAAAAAAATTACAAATTGTTCTAGATTTGCTCCTTTGATTGGGCTCAAATAATTGCTGAAAGAGGTATTTTGGCATTGAAAGCAGTTTTAATACAAAAACCTGAACAACACATTTCATATACATGAAATAATAGGACACTTCTCCTGAACACTGTAACATTTAAGGCACATACTAAAAACAGCAAATAACAAAACCTGTAACAATAACAGCACAAAGCAGCAAAAACTAGCACATGTTTAAAAAAACAAGTAAACATATAAAACACTCCAAAAAACACTATTTTGAATACTGTAAAATCATTTTATTCTGCGGCGTCTGCATTTCACAAATTCTTGAAAACGGCTTATTCGCGCAGTCTTCAATTTAAATGTAGATTGTTTTTTCAAATAAGCCTGCAAAATAAAAATTATAGCATTTTTCATGTTTCTGTTTGCAACTATCATTGGGTTCTGTCATAGGTTACCCTCAACTAAATAATGCAGTTAGGTGTGATTTGTTAGTTTTTCTTAGGCCACCCTGCAATTGTTATATACACGATTGGTTAGAAAGTCATGTATAATTTGTCCACTTTTAGAAATAAATTATAATTATATATTAATGCAGGGTCTTTAATTGTTACACTGGCCCTGTTCAGACTGTGAAATATTTGAAAATGTACAGCACCACAAAATAAAAAGATTTTACGTACTATACACCGGTTGTTCATTGTTGGTACGAAATTATTTATAATTTATTTATTAACAAACATCAATTACATAGAGATTCTCCCGTTGGTGCTTAAGTAACAGGGGTACAAATAAGCTACCAACAAATATTTCCATACAGTTTCACATACCAGAGGGGTACCTATAGGCCTAATTTGAGAATTCGCACAATTTATGCATCTGAATAAGCTCAAATATAAATAAAAAGGCCCAGTGTTGTCAAAATGATAGTGCTAACTGTGTGCCCAAGCTCATTGTGACCTTGGTTTGGAATGTTTTTCCTTATACTTACCACCTTTTATTGCCAAGTATGATAAGTATGCGTTACAATTTGTATGCACGAGCATATTGAAGTATGCCTAGTTATGCCCTTGCGTACCTACTTTATCATACCGTAGCATGCATGTTCAGCAATTTAAGACTAAAACAGCTGACAACAATCGTAAGTTAACAAGTTTGTTGTTTTTATATACGATGTATGTGTATTAACAATGTATGAGCGGTATGTGTATTAACAATGTATGAGCAAAACAGTCATTTTGACAAAATGACAAATATAATTTTAATACCGCAATATAAACAGTTGTCACAGTGACACTTTCGCGTAAGTGGGAAAATTATAGTAGTAGTAAAATCAATATGAATGAAATGTGCATAAAGTATCATTACACGAATGTGCAACATAGATTAATTTTCTGTTGTGTAGGAAAGTTGTCATTGAAATCTGTGATTTTGTAGGCATGAGTTCATAGCCTGCTGACATCCTGTATCCGAATTTTTTTATTGGCTTTGTATATATATTTTTTTATATATGTATATATATATATATATATATATATATATATATATATATATATATATATATATATATATATATATATATATATATATATATATATATATATATATATATATATATATATATATATACATGTTTTATATATATGTCTATATTTTTTTATTTATATATATATATATATGTATATTTTTTTATTGGCTTTGTATATTTTTTTTTCTTAACAACGCCATCATTATATTATTGATTCTAGTAAAATATATTCAAGGCAAATGGGAATATTTCTTGTTTGTCTGAGTGATTTAATTTAGCACTTAAAAAAAGTAACGCCATTAACATTTATTGATTGTTGGAAATACCCAAATTGAGGAAAACTTAAACAGACAAATTCCATCAATATGCCTACCATTTTACAACCATGGCTTAATGATCTAAATACCACAGGTCACGTGTCATATTAGCTTACCTTGGACACTCAGATTTTCGCTATGTGACTATCAAGTAAACACTGACCAATCTTTACGCTATCTGTGTAGCATTTGTTTTTTAGTATTCAGTATATGAATTGACATTTGTCACTCAAATTTTGTTTAAATTAATTGAATAAATGGTGTTTCAGAATTGGGTACTTACGCAAATATGCGCCTTATCTGTAGCTCTGTCTATTTTTATGGGAAATACCATCTATATGCCCCTTTAACATCAAACCACAGTGTATTACAGAGCAAAATTATAAGATTACCCAATAAACACTTGAAACTTCATAACAGGTGTACACAATTAATAAAACAGGAATTGTGATGAACATAGCACATATGATAAGAAAGAAAGTTGTGTAAACTGGAAACTATGATAAAAATAGGAAGCACTCGCAGCAGTAACTAATGCCAATAGATTGCACAAGTTTCAGGTAAATTTGTCTGAGCTGATTATTGGTTATAAATATGTTTCAAGACTAAAACTGTTTTTGTTGTTTTTTTTCATTAAGAGGGTTTGGTTTATACAACAAATCTTGACTAGCACTTCTTGGATAATACAATGAATACAAAAGTTCCATTATTAAAATCAGGGCCCATATTTACTAACCCATGCTTAGACTTCACACATACAAATATAGAATAATCAAAATACGGACAAAAGCCCCCACGGACAAAAGCCCACTCACTGTTTAATTATAATTATCACCCACAGTTAGTCGGTAATTAATTAAAATTAACGCCTAATAACAGTGCATGCTGTAATAATTCACCTATTATTAACGAGCAGGCTTTTGTCCGGGGTGTCAAAAACATTGAGCGAGCTTTTGTCGGGGGGGGGGGGGGGGGGAATGATAGAATGATATGTTAAGGACATAAACAACAATGGTACCCAGCGTATTTGCAAATGCGCAGGTATGTTTCTTGAGTCTATGTTTATCCCATATTTTTAAGTCTAAGAATGGGTTGGTGAATTATGAACCCAGGTAATCTGGAAACTTAAAGAAGTATTTTGCGTCAATTGACACAAGGTTTTGAATAATCATATGTGTGTTGTTGTGGGAAAACCGGGCTTAATGCATGTGCATAAAGTGTCATTCCGGATCAGCCTGTGCAGTTCGCACAGTCTAATCCTTAACGGCACTTTCTGCCTACAGTGGATTTAGAAGAGACTTCTTTGTAACAGAAAATACCAGAAAAGCGGAAAGTGTCAGATCATCTTGTTCTGACTGCACAAGCTGGTTTGGGTGGACACTTAAGCATGTGTATTCAGCCCAGTTTTCCCACGACACTTGTCATACATTTCTTTTGTTTGCAATTCTATATTCAGCTGACATTGGCAAGGAAGATTATATACATATAATGAACAATTATAAGTACCAGCAGTATGTATGACTGACAGACTAACAAACTTACCATCAATGAAACATAACATTGAACGCTGATCTTAAGTAAAGAAATAGCTGTCAGGGCTTTTTACAGTGTCTTGCGTAATCATGTTATTGCTACATTCCTTTAAAATCATGCTGTTTCCCAAAAATTGACTTAACACCTGAATTTTGTGTTCCTTTTTACCAAATTTGTTGCGACAATTTCCACCTAAACCTAGGGCCAGGACCCCATCCCCAGCCCCTGAAAACAAGCCCTGGCTTCTATGTGGTAACCTCTTAACATGTTATCCTAAATAACTACAAGTAAATACACAAATAAGCATTTGTTGAATAGAATAAAGTAATCAAACATCTTCTAAATATTAACTGAATAACTTACCTTTTACCCTTCATTTCCATTTATTGCCAACAAAAAATGACATATTCCAAATATTATACAAATTACCTATCTGTATTATCACACAGTCTATATTTGAACCTTTACTTTAATGTTTTTAATTACACGACTTCCTCTTGAGATTGGGAAACTGGGGCCAGGTCCCTGGTAGTGAAATGTATGATGTTGTTTTCACATTTCTGGGAAAATAAAGAGCATTATTCACTTAAAATTAACTTTTCGGTGCAGATGCTATAGATCTATGCTCACCAGAATACCATAAATAAAAGGGGTTTCAGCTTATGAATTTAAAAGCCAAAATGGAGGCAATTCATATCAAAGAAGAAACTTTAAATTGTCTTGTACAATGTGGAGAAATTATTTACTAAAATAGGGGGAAAAGTACACTGTTCAGCAGCGGCAAGAGGAATGTAATCAGCCCCGGAAATACTGAAATGAGAGCTCTGCATTACAATCATGTACTTCATCAATTATTACGTTTAAAGGCCTAGTTTAATCCATCTTTATTTGACCCCCCCCCGACCCCCCAAGTCTGGGATATTGTATCCCCAGCTGTGGTCACAGTGTGGACACAGTGTGGGGACTCTTATCAGCTGAGATCAATACACTGCTGCAGAGGAAACAGTCATTGCTTAGTCAGCTGAGAGAAAAGATTTCAGATAACGGATAAACTGGGATTTTACTGATTTTACGGTGGACCAATCCACAGAGTCCAATACCCCATGGAGAGGTCAGACATTCCTTAAACTAGGTAAGCATCTTGATATAACTCATCACCAATGTCATGGTAAACATATTTTGCCTTTATCTGTTTGTATTTTTCAACAAAAAACATTAACATTAAAACGGCATAAATTAATATGCTGGGTGGTAATCAGATATACTAAATATCTGGTGTTATGTAAACAATGTTCAGATCTTGTGAAAATGTAAGCATGGACTATTGTTAAGTTAGTATAATTGCTATATTTTTGTAAAAATGTTATAAAGTTTCTGACAAAATTAATGAACACTTACGAACGTGTTATGGGCCAAATTTGTCCAAAAAAATAAATTTACTTTAAAATTATATTAAACACATTTCATCTCTGTCTGAAATACAAATGTCCAATGGTAACCAAAAATAGAAATGATTACTATATAAGTGACACAAAACCTGAGTATATGAATTTGAGTATACCCCAATAACATCTCAGGACACAGTCATGAAAACTGAATTTTAAAGGGACATGTTCACAGATTGGCAAATTGACAATTTTCATTTTTGCTGTCGTAGATCCCAAGAAAAATAAAGTAAACACAAGCGTAATAACACTAGTGACAAAGAAATGCATGCAAAATAACGTGTTATTTATGAAAAATCATCAATTGATATGGATAAAATTATAAAGCATTTGTAACGCTTTTCATCAGTATTTTGGAAAACACTTACATAGCGTCAAAAATTCACCTCAATAACTGGCAATCAGATTAGCAGAGTGGTGTGTGCGAACATATTTTTTATCCCGGTGGATGTGGTTTGCATGACAGCGAAATCAAATTTTTTAAATGTATGTTCTTTTACTATTATTTTTGTTTTGGACAGTCTAGCTTCTTAAGTTTTTGCAGTTAAGACGTTAAATTTCATAAATATGAAATCTGTGAACAATAGGGACTTGTTCCACAGATTTTAGAATTTTAGGAAAATGCTGTTTACTATCTAAACTGCCATAACTAAAGCATCTGGACTAACAAGAACAAAAATTATATTAAGAACAAATAAGCAAATTAAAACACTTGCCTTTGCCGGGATACGAACCTGCGACCGTCTGGATCAAAACAGACTGGCACCTTAACCACTCAGCCATTCAGATTTACGACGATAGTGGTGAATTTTTAACGCATTGTAAGTGATACCCAGGAAAGGTGTTACAAACGTTTTATAATTTTATCTATTTCAAATGATGATTTTTCATAAACAACACAATATTTCCAATATATTTCTTGCTCTGGAGTGTTATCTCACTATATATATACATAATGTAATTTTCTTTTCAAGATCTAGGACAAATTGAAAATTGCTAATTTTCCAGTTGTGAACAGGTCCCTTTAACAATTAATAACTCAACAGAAATATTCACTCGCACTTTCAGATGACTGTTTGTCAGCTGTTTGATTCATGCTCCCTTCCCTTGGAGGTAGTGGCGGGTACACAACCATTCTCGGATGAACTGATGAGCCCTGTGTGCTTCTAGGAGGGGGCGTAGGAGGGATGTCTTTCGCTTTCGAGTAAAATTCATCGTTTGGAAGTTTACCTTCTGATCTGGTATTTTTCCCAACATTTTGAGAAACTATCACTTCAGATGTCTTTTGTTTCCGTTTAATGACATTACTCAGCATTTCATAATCATTAGCCTTGCGTTGACTTTGTGGTGAGGGTGGGGCAAACTCAAAGTATTCCGGTATGCTACTCGGCGGGAAATACGGTGACGGTGAGCTGCTGTAGTCATTTCCGGAGGAACTCGGCGGCCCTACAGGTCGCATCAGATTTGATGAAGGCACTGACGACATCGAAGAACCCTGGGAACTTCTGAGTGACGAAGATGATGACGACGATGACGATGACCAATCAGAAATTCTCACTGAAGTATCTAGACTCACAGAACTCAGTAATGATTGGTTACTTTCCTCAGACCTTGACCTTGTTACGTCTAGAGGCGCCTTCACAGAGGTCACTAACCGCTTCCAGAACCACTCTAAGACCTCCTTCTTGGTGTAGTTACAGCAGGTGATGTGACGCAGCAGTTCAGGTATCACACAGTCCTCAATTAACACAGGGATTAGCTTTTTGCCACGTGATCCTGTTAATTATGAAAGAAAATTATTAGTTTATAAATTGTGTATTGCAAAAGCTTAATATATGTAAACAATGGCAATAACATGATCATTGTTTTAATTGTTTAAATGCATTTTACTTATAAATAACAACATAAACCGTGATAAAACATAAAAAAACCTCATATATTACCAGTGAAATAAAGTGAAAGACATACACTTAAAATGTCAGGAAAATTATAAGTAAAATGCATATTTATGGTTGTTACTTATTGCTGACAATGTTTTTAGAAATGCAAACAGTTTTACCAGGTGCAAGTCCTTGAGCAAATTTTGTCTGAAAATCGCAGGCTGGACTTTTCAGGTACTGTGGTGACAAAATGATGATCATTCTTCGACACCTGGAAAATGGATTTTATTACATGAGGGTATATATCAATAATGCTGTCAACATAAGGCCAGAGTTTGTTTTTTTCTTGTGTTACGGGATCTTCTGGCCTAAATATCCCTAAAGGTAAATAAAAATA
The DNA here is from genome assembly GCA_027627225.1 of Congeria kusceri. Taxonomy (NCBI): domain Eukaryota; kingdom Metazoa; phylum Mollusca; class Bivalvia; order Myida; family Dreissenidae; genus Congeria; species Congeria kusceri. The sequence continues at coordinate 68,723,332 of CM051030.1, forward strand.
AAATTGGAAATAGCCAATTTATTTTCATTTTTTCGACGAGCGTAGAGGCATTCGGTATATGAAAATAAACATTGGTGTAAAGTAAACCTTTTTTTGCTCACATTAATGAAGTTCGTACAGTGGATTTATGTTTAGAAGAGACTTCGTTGAAACAGAAAATACCCCAAAAGCGGAAAGTGTCGTCCCAGATCAGCCTGTGCAGACTGCACATGCTGATCCGGGACAACACTTTACGCACGTGCATTAAGCCAAGTTTGCCAATGACACACATCATATGTATTTTGACATAATAATAATAGACACTGCATTTACTTCATAATTTAATTATGATTTTGAAAGTCAATGTCATTTTAAAGTATGACAGAGTATTTCCCATTGTTAATTGATAATAAAATAAGATTTTTTCGGTACATAGAAACATCAGTCTGGTCCCACCCACCTGTGCTCTATGAGTTGTGCGCAGACGGTGTTGTGTGAGCCGCCAGCAAGGTCATCTCTCCACGGCACAAACAGTTTCAGGTTGTGTTTGCCTTCGAGCTCGTTGATCAGTTTGTGTACGAAGTCCAGGTCGGACTTGCCATCAGGGTTGTAGCAGACGAATGCATCATACATGACTGGGTGACCCTCGTCCACTGTAATCAGGCGAGAACAGATGTTTCCAAAAATCTTCATGGTACACAGCTTTATATAGTTTTCCATTCAAATCTTTGCACTCTCATTTCACCTGTTTATTGCTAACATAATTCCATTAAGCACTGCATTAACCTTTGTCTATGACTTTTCTGTTCATTTACATGTAAAGCAAAACAATTTAACACTAATGAAGACAACTTGTTTATAAAGGACAGATAATTTGAGGCGTATCGTAGGAAAACTGGGCTTAATGCATCTGCGTAAAGTGTCGTACCGGACCAGTCTGTGCAGTCCGCACAAGCTGATCCGGGACAACACTTTCCGCCTACAGTGGATTTATGTTTAGGAGAGACTTCCGTGAAACAGAAAATAGCATAAAAGCGAAAAGTGTCGTCCCAGATCCTGCTGCGCGGACTGCACAGGCTGGTCCGGGACGACACTTTAGGCATGCGCATTAAGTCTGGTTTTCCCATGACACACCTCATTTATACTCACCATCGTGAACAGTTGACTTGTCTCCTTCGCGTATTAAGTGGTCATCTGTGCAAGAAACTGAAATCAAAACACACACATGATATACGGATACATTTCTGGTAATTCTCAGCTTTCCAACTTACTACAGAATCAGACAATTACAACAGGGCACAACTGACAAACTCAAACTCATTGCATACTAAAAAAGTTAACATAACAATGTTCAAGGAAGTAAGCTGGTAAATGACAGTGATTTTAAATATGAGGCGCATCGTGGGAAAACCGGTCTTAATGCATGTGCGTAAATTGTCGTCCCCGATCAGTCTGTGCAGTTCGCACAGGCTAATCCGGGACGGCACTTTCCGCTTTTATGGTATTTTTTGTTTCAAGGAAGTCTCTTCTAAACATAAATCCACTGTAGGCAGAAAGTGCCGTCCTGGATTAGCCTGTGCGGACATGCATTAAGTCCGGTTTTCCCACGACGCGCCTCATATGTTTTTAGCTGTTTGAGTACTGTTTTGTGGACAAGTGATCTCAAATGTGTTTTTAAATCATTTTAACACTGTATTGTAGATAAGCATGTCAACCTATATAATTTCTTAAGAAATTAAGTTTTTTCTATATAAACTGCTTTTTTTCTAAAAAAATTATACTGTATCATATACTTAAAAACATGTTAAACCATACCATCAGGGGACTGAAGGGGCTTAGATGGCATTGGCAATCTTGATTTTATCTCCAAACATTTTTCACAATCTCTTCCTGAAAATAATAAACATAAAACAACATGCATTTGTGCAAAAGTCCACATGTATACTGATTATATGACATGCAATTCAAAATAAATAGATGTAAATAAATAAATACACCATAACTATCACTGTCCGTGATAAATCTGCCTCCCGCACATTGTTAGGCCTAATGGTAAAATAGTGCTATATAACTGAGCAATAGGTAAAAAAATAATACCAACAGGCATTAACAAGAACATTTTGTATAACAGGTATGAACCCCTTTAGGTCCAGCGCAATCTTTGTACAAAATTGCAAAGATCACATGTAAAATAAAATAATTTTCAATTATTGGTCAAGCTGACAACATGACCTTATAATCAATATAGGGATCTACTTGTTGTCATAACCAACCTACCTACCATGAACCTAGGCCTAATGTTTCCATAGTTATTGCTTTGACAAGGCTTGACACTATTTGTCAGTTTGACCTTGACCTTTGACCCTAAAGACTCAATAATCAATTGGGATCCTTCATTAGTTATGACAAACCTAACAACCAAGTTTGAAGAACTAGACATTGTTTTGTATATATTGATCTAATTTTACATCTTTTGGTCAGTATAACCTTGACCTTTGACCCAATGACCCAAAAGTCAGTTGGGATCTTTAGTCTAATAAATGAGACATTTAACACGAATTTAGTGATACTTTTTTAGATTGGGCTAAATTTGCTGTAACGTCTCATCGCCAAAATGCAGTTTACGTGGTGGAAAACTGAAAGTTTAAATTTCATAAATTTCCATTATTTGCAACAAAAAAGTTATCCATGCTGTAATTCCGATTGAGACTTTTGTATAAATCTACATTCATGTACAGACCGCCATGTTTACCATGTCTTATTTAACCCTTCAAATATGCTTCAACCAATTGGATGATGAATGATAGAATTAAATGACCAATCGAAATAACGCAATTGTTTCAGTGAAGCAGAATATCGATTAAAGTTTACACAGTGGAGGATAGCGAGATGTGTTTAAAATGCAATAGTGTCTAGGTTTAAATTGGTATTGCATCCAAAATAGAAGTGTTATCATACAAATATTTATGAAACATTATTTAGGAATTAAATCTCTTTGCAGGTATGTAAATTTTATTAAGAAATATTAATGCTTATCATGCCATTTCAGCGCATGAAAGTAGCGACCAAAATCCTTTCGCTACTCAATAGACATATAGGGAGAAATTTCCACCACAGTTTTGGTACTTCACCGGTTGGGCCCTCTGGGCTATATTGCCCATATAAAAAGTAACTCAATATTGGTACAGGGTCTTAATTGTAGTGCTATTGGGATTTTCTGCTAGTAATGACCAATCTACCTATCCCCAGTTTAATGAAACTAGGCCTAATGGTTGCACAGTTATTGCCCATACAAGGTTTTATAATTATTTTTCGTATGCTTTATCATCTTTTGGTCGGTTTGACCTTGACCTTTGCCCCCAGGCCCCTTAAATAAATTTGGATCCTTTACTAGTAATAACCAACCTACCAACCAAGTTTGAAGAACCTAGGCCCAAGGGTTTGGGAGCTATTGCTCGTACAAGGTTTGGTCTACTAACAGACCCACTGACATACGGACCGACATTGGCAAAGCAATATACACCGGTTTTAGAGAATCAGGGTCAACTCGGCCCGAATAATAACTCAGCAAAATCTGATTAGGCCCACTTTTTAAAAAATATGTTAAATAATGGATTTATTCATCTATGTAATTTGTATAGATATAGTTTATGTTAAACAGGATTTAATTGAATTGCAATTAAAAATAATTGAGTCTTATTTAAACTCATAGGGGAAATACTTCAACATATACTGTAATGTTAACATTATAATTGTTTCATAAATATATAGTTACAAAATATTCATTTCATTGTAATGCAATTTTTCTTCAAAATTTGATCGATCTAACATCATTAAAAACACACACACAAATTAATGTAATGCAAGTGATGTTATACACATCCATGATGCCAGTGAGTTCATGATATCAACCAGACGATGTTAGGTTCTTTACCCTCAGGACTTCGGTTTTAAACCACTGTCCATACACACTGCTAAACATATTACAGCTTATAAAAAAAATTCTCCAATTGATCTAGGAATGATACAGGTTGCCAAAATTACAAGATAGCGTTCCACATTAAAGTGAATGGAACGTTGTATATAAATGTAACAGTAAAAAAGATATTAAATAATTATGTATTAACAAACAAGACGTCTTCCTTTAAAGCATGCACTGTGATGTGTTACAAAATGTAGCCTCTACACCTGCAAGTTCGTGGGTGTTAAGCATTCGACTTTGCGCATGCGCATAAAACCCAACTTGTTTCAATAAAAACACGTCACATCAAATCGATCTGAATGTAAACTAACTATTGCATATGTCAAAATTGCCAATATTTATTCAGAAATCTGTAATCTTACTTGAAAATAAACATGACCCAACAACAACCTTGATCTTTTTTAACTTCCTGTAAGTTTGTGGACAACTTTTCATGACATCATACCCGGAGGCCCTTCCACTGATTTTTGTGTTTTGATATAAATACGGCAAGTTTTTTATGTCCTTTTTCATTTCCTTTGATTTTTGTTACATTTTAATGAAAATAATACTTATAAAATGTTTATTAACAAAATTTGGCAATGGAAGTTTCATCATGTAAGGATGAACAAGTTGGAATAAAAAATAAAGTGGTTCATCTCAATCTATACCTGTTTAACTGAATAAATTGGCATATTATGAACACCTGATGAAAAAGAAATGACCTTAAACAAACCTTGAATTGTACACTTAATTACATCTCTGAAATGCTCGGGACTTGTGTCACGCAATACTATCGAAACTTCCAAATATGATGAGCAAAACTTCCAAATATGATGCGTAAAACTTCCATAATCTGAGGCTAGGAAGTTCAAACTTCCAGATTTGAAAAGTTAAAGAAAGCCCTGGGGTGTAGATTTTTTTTAACAATTAATAAGTTAAAAACACAAATAACTGCAATAAACTTAACTGACATGGTATATTGATTTGTCGATGTTTTTTACACAATTTTGTGTTCTAGTAAGTCAAGCTGTTCTTCAGCTCACACTTGCATAGAATTCGGACACGCGACGCTACGTCATTTAAGAGAAAATTACGTCATAATGTCATCCACGAACTTACAGGAGGCCACACACTTACCAGATTAGATGCTAAATATGTTCGTTTTGTATAGATCATGTACTTTTGTATCAGGGTTTCCCGCAGGCCTGTTTCGCTTGTCGGGCCCGACATGCCTTCAAATCTGTTTGTCATTTGCTGACATGCTTAAAAAATGTCGACATGCTTTAATTTTCAAAGCGACAACCCTTAATCCTTTAATCTATTACACCGATCTTTAATATGATCGATAAGGCCTACATTCCAACAGTGTTATTGACAAGTGACAGAACTTTGTAGTCCCGCCCACAACGGTCTCATAAGCCATTCATCAATAACGGCGATTTTTTTGGGCCGAGTTTATACCTTACTCGTTAACAACTAAAAACATGTTCGATAACAAATACTAGCGTTGCCTGGAAAAGTGAACATTGATAATAATGATAACAGAAATTTTGAAACATTTCAGTATTATATTTAACGTGTTATTTTATCCGGGTAATTTACTTCTCCATTTCAAATTGACAAAAATATGGACACAAATTATGTAATATAGAGCCTCATTTTAAAACACAATTTAACGTCGTCAAACATAATTTTGTTCACATAAACACTGCAATTAAGCAAGTGACCAGTACACGCACTTTTTTCATGAGGCATCCGTGACCTTGTGCATGACAAAATAATTTTCGCGCGCTTTGTAGCAATACACGCTTTTTACATGTAGATACAGGACCGTATTTTATATTGATTAGGAACCGCATATCCAAGTATTTAAAATCATAGGTGATTTTTCTGCTTTTAATGTCCGCATGTAGTATAAATGATATAAACAATTGATTTCTTTCGCATCCGAAAAACAATTATTGAAAAAACGTTTTGAATAAAAACGGTCAGGACAGAATTTCAAGGTGAAAAAAAACTAGGCTTTTCAACGAATCTGAATACCATGTAATGATGTATGATCAAAAATTAATGCCATAACAAGAGGGCCATCATGGCCCTAGGTTGCTCACCTGAGTTTAAGGCATCATAATGGCTAATAACAAGAGGGAAAAATGGCACTAAACGCCTTACCTGAGAATAAAGATCTGGGCCTTGCAGTTTCAGATGTTTTTTTAGTCTATATAAACCATGTGACCCACAGGGCATGGCCATCTTGTACCCCAGGGGCATCATTTGAACAATATTTGTAGTGGACCACTTTTCAATGTTAAATACCCAATATGATTCCACTGGGCTTGGCGTTTCAGAGGAGATTTTTCAAGTCATTTTGCTATTTAAATGTATATAAACCATGTGACCCCCAGGGGGTGGCCCATTTTTACCCCAGGGACAGCATTTGAACAATCTTTGTAGAGGACCACTCCACAATGTTTCACGCAAAATATATCGCCTCTGGGCCTTACGGTTTCAACACAGAAGATTTTTAAGGCCCACTTCCCATATAAGTCTATATAAATAATGTGACGCCCTGGGTCATGGCCACTTTTTACCCCAGGGGCATAATTTGAACAATCTTTGTAGAGGACCACTATACAATGTTACATATCAAATATGAAAACACTGCGTTTTCAGGAGATTGGTCATTTGGCTATTCAAGTCTATATAAACCATGTGACCCCCAGGGTAGGGCCATTTTTGACCCCTGGGACATCATTTGAACAATCTTTGCAGAGGACCACTATAAAATGTCACATACCACATATGAAACCTCTAGGCCTTGCAGTTTCAGAGGAGATTTTTAAAGTCATCTTGCTATTGAAGTCCATATCAACAATGTGAGCCCTGAGGTGTGGTCAGTTTTGAAGACTGATTGACTACATTTCTTACACATTGCCTAAACATTACATACAGCTAATTTATTTACACAACAACATGATTGACCATGCTGGTGGGTAACATTTTCTATGCATTTCAATGGTCATCTCCAACAATCCTCTAAAGCACCCTCACAACACTGTGTAACTGGCTAGCTGGTTTGATAAGATCTAAAAATAGCACACTGTATACACCTGGCTGGAATGTCGTTGGCTGGATTGAATTTTGAGTGTAAGAGGCTTATTGAAATTATAGTGCTGCAGTATAAACAATGTGACCCCCGGGATGTGGCCAGTTTTGACCCATGGGGCATAATTTGAACAATCTTTGTAGAGGACCACTATACAATGTTACATACCAAATATAAAACCTCTGGGCCTTGCAGTTTCAGAGGAGAAGATTTTAAAGTCATTTTGCTATTTAAGTCTATATAAACCATGTGACCCCCGGGGTGTGGCCAATTTTGAACCCAGGGTAATCAAATGAACAATCTTTGTAGAGGACCATTATACTATGTTACCAACCGAATATGAAACCTCTAGGCCTCGCAGTTTCAGAGGAGAAGATTTTAAAAGTCATTTGGCTATTTAAGTCTGTATAAACCATGTGACCCGCAAAGTGTGGCCAGTTTTGACCCCAAGGGCATCATTTGAACACTCTTTGTAGAGGACCACTATACAATGCTACATACCAAATATGAAACCTCTGGGCCTCGCGGTTTCAGAGAAGAAGATTTTTAAAGTCATTTTGCTATTTAAGTCTATATAAACCATGTGACCCCTGTCACTTTTTAAATCTATTTTTAGCTCTGGTGACCTACATATGAAGCGGACCAGAAAGATTTGAACAACTTTGAAAGAGGACCGTCCACCCAAGGAACATTCCTGTGAAGTTTGGTGAAAATCTGCCAAGCGGTTTAGGAGGAGATGTTGTTTGAACGAAAAGTTGACGACGCACGCACGCACACACGCACGACGGACAACGGATGATCACAAAAGCTCACCACGAGTACTTTGTGCTCAGGTGAGCTAAAAATGCAGCCTAGTATTTTGATGTACACTGCCTCCAAAGGAGTTGGTCAACACGTTTATATTCAATTAAGAAAACCGCCGTAATTGCGATTTAAGTATGAAATATTTTTAATAGTTTTAGTGTTGGCGAAAAACTTGAAAAATCTGTCAGTCATTCGATCTGACTGGCTTTAATTATTTGTCAGTCCGAATGATTTTCTGTCAGTCTGACTAAAAAAAAGTAATAACTGGTAAAACTCCACAAATATTTTTCCATTGTTGATGTGCGGGTTGATATTTTTTATTTAGATTATATAATCATAGTTATGTTTAAAGTTAACTTAAGTTTTCAACACAGCTTTTAGGCTTTTCAGTGCTCTGTTCATTTTAGATATTCCGTTATCTATAACACAGGACCTAACATTTAAGTCAGCAAAGCTCATTCAAGTAATTTCTAAGTTTCTCTGTATTTTCATTCTCATCTTGTAGATCATGGAATTGGGCAAAATTGTCCGATATTACAAAATTTACGTGACATCCTGTCGAAATTTTGACAAATTGTAAATATCGTCATCTGATTTTTTCGTCGGTCAGTTGGACCGATTTTCTTCTGTCGGTCCTGCACTAAATTTAGTGACCGGCAGACCGACGGTTTTCGCGGACACTGTAGTTTCAGTTTTAAAAAAGTAAGAATTCCCAAATTAAAGATAATGCAAAGAGAAGTGCATTTCGAACATCGCAGCCGATTTTTGAAAGGTGGGGTCACACGATATACCCAATATTTTGGGGGAGGTGGGTTCGAGCAGTGCAGCCGATTTCTGGATGTGGGGTCAAACGTTAAAGCCGATTTTGGGGAGCTGGGTTAGGGCGATGCGGTCGACTTAAAGGAGGTGGGAGTCAAACGGAGCCTTGGTTTTGGGGGGAGTACTGGGGCTAAGTGGTTGGATTGGAACGATCTGTGGGGGGGGGGGCGTGTCGGGAATGCCAACATGCCTTCAAGAAATCCTGCGGGAAACCCTGTTGTACTAATCTTGATTAAAACTCCTGTCTTGTCTGTCTTGTCTTGATGTGTTAACCGCACCAAAAAGATGTTTATTGTACACACATACATAATATTTGAAAGTTCAATTATAAATCATGCCATATTTAATAGACGTTTTCTAAAATACATGCATGGTTTCAAGAAATGCATAAAGTTGTTTCAATATGTAATTAAATATTTAATTTCATATTCGTGTATGTTGATTGGCGGACAATATTTTTCCAGAGTGTATATTTCTATTTTGAATATGGTATCTAGAAGAGTTTGAAACTTAACCATTGTGTGGGTCTCAGAATATCTTCTTCTGTTTTGTATACATAATTATATTCATATACACAGGTAAAAGGTATTTACAATAAAGGTATAAATAAAGCAGAATGGTACATGTGTTAATTCTCAACTCCCATGCAAAGCATTTTAATTTTGATGGGTATGTATTTCAAACTTTGTATTTTGTAAACCTCTTTTCACATACGTATTGTTTGTGTTGAGTGAAATATTATTAACGGTAAACGGAACTGAAAATGGTTTGTTTCTATTTTGGTACCAATGCATTCACTACATTTCACACCCTTGTGCAGTTTCTAACGCCTTCAAAAAACGTGTGAAATACACTCTCCTGTTCATCTTATATGAATAGTGGGCCCGGTTGTACTGGACCGAATAGGACCGGGCTGACTTAGTATTCGGGCCGAGTTGACCCGATATCCTTCTCGATGGCGGGCATAATCATTATTACTGTGCCTTGTTGAATTGGGGAACTGTATTAAATAATGAAAAGCAGATTAAATTAACATTGCCACTTACTGATTAAATTCCAAGTGTCTGTGAGCACATCGAACCGTTCCAGTTTCTTGAGGCACTCCCACAATTTGCCAACAGTAGGTTGGAGATCTGACATACTTGTCCATTCCAAAAGAAGCTGCTCTGTTGGGCTTTTCTGTCGTTCAAAGTTGCTTATTTCCAGGTATGAAAATCCAACCATTTCCGCTAAACCTAGAAAATTATTGATCATCTCCGCGTTTTCGTTAAACTGACCTTCTAAATTAAGATACAGAGAAATCTTTCTTCTAACTGTTGGTCCCAGATACTGTAAATGAACACTTTCATATTGTATTGGCAGACAAAAATCATCAGGGACTTCATCGCCAGATGCCGCCATGTTTAGTTGGCCACATATGTTAATGCACGGCGAATTTAAACCTACGACATTATCAGGATGTGATTTATTTCATGCTTCATAAAATACCAACGTCAATCAAGTTGTATTTCCTGGTATCATTTACGGAAATGTGTACAACTCTTCTAGCGCATGCGTCGTAGAAGAATTAGGGACGATACCTAAAGTATAAGTCACGTGCAAGACACATGATAACAAAATGGTGGACGTTCGTTAAAGTATTTTCATTTCAAACCATCGAGTTTGTGGTGGTGTTGTGGTCGTTAATCAACGTAAGATACTTATGGGTTTATATTTTTATTGTTCCTGACTTTAACTAACTTATGTACCTTATATAAAGTGTTAGACTGGAAATGGCGTTGTTCATGGTAACATTTATTTATATTTTTCTGTAGAGTCAGTCATTTAAACTTAATTATAAAACAGTAAACTTTAAAAGCAATCAATCGAATTTCAACTATAGCATAGCTCGTTCGGAGGGTTCAAGTATTAAGCTAGTAATTACAGAAAATTTAGCCCATATAAAATTATCAGTTTATTAATAAGACTGGTTCCTACTGCTTATAAACATTTGCATGGGATACTCCCATTTGCACGGGATGTGGCCATCTTAGTTTTTTAAATCGGGGGAAGGACTCGTTTCCATTTGTTAGCTAGTTACTGTTGCCATAGGTGACTCTGTGGCCGTAGGTCACGTCTAATTTTAAGCCTTACACCACTAAATAACAATAATTTTGATCTAGAATAAGGATAATAATTTATATGAAATGTACGAATTAACATCAATTTACCAAAAATAGTCGACTCATTAACATTATTTATTTTTATTTTGAAATAATCACCTAAATAAATAAATGCTTGAAATATTGCTTCTATAAATACCAAAATAAGTATATTTATTTACCTACGTTACAACAACAGTAAATTGCGAGTTTTATGGGAATATTTGCATATTAGGTGATCTATGGCCACAGCAAATGGAGATTTTTGTAAGAAAAGACTAATATCCAGTGACCTATGGCCACAGTAAAGGACGAATTCTATGCAAATATACGTTAAACAAGTGACATATGGCCAAAGCAAATGCCTATTTCTAGGAGAATTTAAGCACCACTACCCTATGGTCTCAGCAAATTACCATTACTATGTCAATATACGCATATCAAATGACCTATGGCCACAGCAAATGGCGATATTTATAAGAAAAGACGCATATCCAGTGACCTATGGCCACAGTAAATGGCGATTTTAATGTGAATATACTTAATTTAACGTAAACCAAGTGACCTATGGCCACAGCAAATGGCCATCTCTATGTGCATATAAAAAATCGAGTGTCATATGGCCACAGCAAATGGCGATTTCTATGAGAATATACTTAAATTAAGTGATTGATCATGAAATTATTTCTACCGCCATTCTCCCCCTACCTCTGATTCAAGTAGGGCAGTAACTGTTGTCAGTTACTGGCATAAGTATGTGCAATTAGTACTTCTAAACCGCTTAGATCGGCTAAGTTTGCCCAGGAAAAGTGTGAGTAGGTTAAGTGACCGCCATGATATGACTGAAATACTGTTAAAAACAGCGAAAAATCCAACAACAACAACAACAACGTAAATTAAGTGACCTTTGGCCACAGAAATGGCGATTTTATTGTGAATATATGCAGAACCAGCGAATGCCCATTTCTATGTGAATATACTCATATCAAGTTACTTATGGCCACTGCAAATTGCCATTTCTATAAAGCACATCCAGTGACATATGGCCACAGCAAATGGCGCTTTTATGAGAAGATATGCATATCCAGTGACCTATGGCCACAAAAAAAGGCACGTAAAATATACGTAAATTAAGTGACCTATGGCAATAGCAAATTGCGATTTCAGTATAAATATATGCACAACCAGTGAGCTATGGCCACATCAATTGTCCATTTCTATGTGAATATACGCATATAAAGTGTCCTATGGCCACAACACATGGCTACTTCTATGTGAATGTACGCATATAAAGTGACCTATGGCCTTAGCAAATTACCATTTTAAAGTGAATATGCTCATATCAAGTGACCTATTGCCATTGCAAATGGCCATTTATATGTAAATATACGCATACCAAGTGACCTATGGCCACGACAAATGACAGTTTCTTTGTGAATGCACGCATGTAAAGTGACCTATGGCAATAGCAAATGGCCATTTCTTCGTGAATATATGCATATAAAGTGACCTATGGCCACAGCAGATGGCAATTTCTATGTGAATATACGCACATCCAGTGACCTATGGCCACAGTAAAGGGCGATTCCTACAAGAAAATATGCACATCTACCGGTAGTGATCTTTGACCACAGCATATGGCAATTTTTATGTGGATATACATAAATTAAGTGACCTATGGCCACAGAATATGGCGATTTCTTTGAGAATATAAGGACATCAAGTGACCTTTGGCCACAACAAAGGTCATTTCTACGTGAATATACGCATATCAATTGACCTATGGCCACAGCTAATGGCCATTTCTACGTGAATATACGCATATCAAGTGACCTATGGCCACGAGAAATGAACATTTCTTTGTGAATGCAGGCATATAAAGTGATCTATGGCAATAGCAAATTGGCATTTCTACGTGAATATATGCATATGAAGTGACCTATGGCCACAGCAAATGGCAATTTCTATGAGAATATGAGCACATCCAGTAAAAGGCGCTTTCTCTGAAAATATATGTGATATGCTATTTTGCCATTATTTTTGCTGTAATAATGTTGATTGACAATCAAAAATGTTTTAATGATTTAATACCAACAACTGTTTTTATGGAGCTTGTGGTTTGGCTCAGTTATCGGAATGTTAACTTCAGCACAGACCCTCGAAATTTTTATTATTTTTTCAAAAGTTTATTACTGTGCTAAACATACATGTATTAGGTATGGAATCAGTACTATCGTTGTTTGTACTATAAATATACTTAATTATGTTTGACATATGTTAATATTACAATGTATTTACCGGTATATATGTTAAATATATCAGTGATTATGTACAAACAAGGGGGTCACATATGGCCCTATAGCGCTCACCTGAGTATGAAGATCTGGAACTTGCGGCTTCAGAGAAGATTGTTATTTTGCTACTTAAGTCTATACAAACCATGTATCCCCCTGGGTGTGGCCACTTAGTTTATGTACATCCTCATAAAAATCGGCATATGCTGTGGCCATAGGTCACTGAATATGCATATATTCTCATAGAAATGGCCATTTGATGTGGCCTGTGTTTATATTTCTCATAGAAATCGCCTTTTTTTTTTCTTTTTTCTTTTTTTCTTCTTAGTATAAAGGGTCCTGTTCACAGATTGGCAAATTTCCAATTTTCAAATTTTTAGCTCACCTGAGCACGAAGTGCTTGGTGAGCGATTGGTTTAGGGGACCTCTCCGGCGTTGTCTGTATGCCGTCAACAATTTGGACCGTTATCTCTATAAAGACTACATTTTGTATTCAATCTTGACGTAACTTGCACAGTTTGTGTATGACCATAAAATCTCGGTTGGTATTGGGCCAAATTGGACCAGATACCTTAGAGTTAAGGCCCCTTGTTTGTGGGAAAAAAATGAAAAAATTGCCTTTTTCGTTTATAGAGACTTCATTTTTCTACCAATCTTGATCAAACTTCCACAGTTTGTGTATTATCAAAAGTTCACAGTCAAAGACAACATTAGGCCCGATTGGGAGACAAACACCAGAGTTATGCCACCTTTTTTTGTTGAAAAATAGGCAAAAATTGCCATTTTACCTTGATGAAGACATCATTTTTGTCCAATCTTGACCAAACTTCCAGTTTGTGTGTGACCAAAAGATTTTAGCAGGAACCAAGAATGGGTAAGGTTATGCCACAGACACTGGAGGTATGTCCCCTTGTATGCAAAAAACGCCTTTTTTATTCATAGAGAGTTTATTTTTCTTCCAATCTTGACCAAACTTCCACAGTTTGTATGCGATCATACAACTGCAGCAGAAGCCAACAATGGGTCAGATTGGGCAACAAACTTCAGACTAATGGCCACTTTGTTAGTGAACAAATGCAAAAATGGCCTTATTTGCATTGAGATTTCGATTTTTATTCAATCTTGATAAAACTTGTTTTAAAACACATGTTTTGTATGGCCATAAGATCTCAACACAAGCAGCAAATGAGACAGGCCACGAACAAAGCAGGTATATCCCCTGCGTTGTGAAAATTGATGCAATAATGAATTTGTTGCAAGACAGGGACTTCATTTTCAACCAGTCTGGACCAAACTTGCTTAATTTGTCTATGACCATAAAATCTAAAGGGAATTTCAATATAGGACAGGTAAATGGCAATACACTCTACTCTTTGAAACAAGCCGGCAAGCATGACATGACCTTTGTGCAGTGGTCGCCATTATCTTTGAGAACTGCATCATTAACACTATTCCTCCGAAATTGCCTGCGAAAAGTTGGATACCACGGTTGAGAAAATACATCCAGGTCCTTACATGTTCTGTGTATGAGAGTAAATCGGGTAGACAAATTATTTAAGGACATTGTGGCATACATTCCCACAAGCCTTTCACAGCAGTAAGGCTTTCATCTTTGCCAGTACTCAGGTGAGCCCTTTGGGCCATCATGGCCCTCTTGTTTGTCATAGATCCCAAAAAGAAAAATACATTATATATAAAAAAATTGAGAAACACTACTGCCAAAGAAGTACATTAGAAATACAGTGTCTTTTATCAAAACTAATCAAAGGAAATGGATAAAATTATAAAGCGTTTGGTATTTTCAGTGTATAACTTACATAGCGTTAAAAATTCACCACCATGATTGTCAGTCAGAATGACTGAGTGGTTAGTGAGACAGATTTTTGATCTGGGTCGAGTCCAGGGCGAATGCAATTTTTTAAGAGACTTCCTTGAAACAGAAAATACCATAAAAGCAGAAAGTGCCATCCCGGATTAGCCTGTCCCGGATAAGCCTGTGGGACGAAACTTTACACACATGCATTAAGACCGGTTTTCTCACGACGCCCCTCATTTATTCTTTTCTTAGTGTAATACATGAATTTGTTATTTTTGTTAGTCCAACTGCTTTAGTTTTTGTAGTTAAGACATTAAATGACATTTTTCACAAATACGAAAATCTGTGAACAAGTCACTGGTACTCAAAGAAATTGTCATTTGCGGTGGCCATATGTCACTGGCTGTACATATACACATTTAAATAGCCCTTTTCTGTGGGTCTAGGTCACTTAATGTTTATATATTCACTTTTAAATCACCATTTGCTGTGGCCATAGTTCACTTAATTTACGTATATTGTCATAGAAAGCGCCCTTTACTGTGACCAAGGGTCACATTTAATGTGTCTTTTCTCATAAAAATCGCCATTTGCTGTGGCCATATGTCACTGGATGTGCTTATGTACACTTAGAAATGGCAATTTGCTGTGGCCATATGTCACTTTATGTGCATATATTCACATAGAAATGGCCATTTGCCATGGCCATAAGTCACTTGGTATGCGTATATTCACATAGAAATGGACATTTGTTGTGATCATAGGTCATAGGTCACTGTTTCTGCATATAATCACATTGAAATCGCCATTTGTTGTGGCCATGGTCACTTAATTTACATTTAGTTTCATAGAAATAGCCCTTTGCTGTACATTTAAATCGTCATTTGCTGTGGCCAAAGGTCACATAATTTACGTATATTCTCATAAAATCGCCATTTGCTGTGGCCATAGGTCACTTGATATGCGTATATTGACATAGTAATGGCCATTTGCTGTGGCCATAGGTTACTGGATGTGCTTATATTCTGGTAGAAATAGTCATTTGCTGTGGCCATAGGTCACTTAATTATGCCCCTCATCAAAGATGGCGGGGTATATTGGTTTGCTAATGTCGGTCGGTCTGTCGGTCGGTAGACCACTTTCGTTTCCGTTCTTTAAGCTCGAAAGTTTTCATCTGATCTTCACTAAACTTCATGAAAATGTTTGTGGCAGTAGGTCAAGTTCGATAATCAGCCAAATCGCCCTTGGAATTGTGGAGTTATGGCCGTTGAATTATCTAAAATTGGCCTTTTTGCCGTTTCCGCTCTCTGAGTCCAACAGTTTACATCCAATCTTCACCAAACTTCATGACAATGTTTGTAATAATAATATTTAGGTAAAGTTTGATAATCAGCCATATCGCCCCAGGAAATGTAGAGTTATTGCCCTTGAATTACCTGAAATTGGCCTTTTTATTGGTTTCTGCTCTCGAAGTCCAACAGTTTTCATCTGATTTCCACCAAACTTCATGAAAATGTTTGTTATAATAATATCTCGGCCATGTTTGATAGCAGTCAAATCAGCCCAGGAATTGTGGAGTTATTGCCCTTGAATTATCTTAAATTTGGCTTTTTATTGGTTTCCGCTAAGTCCAACACTGTTCATCCAATCTTCACCAAACTTCATGAACATGTTCGTGGGCATAATATCTTGGCCAGGTTTAATAATCGGCCAGATGGCCCCAGGAATTGTGGAGTTATGGCCCATGATTATCTAAAATTAGCCTTTTTAATATTTTAACCTAGAGGGGGCGTAACTGTTTTACAAACAGCTCTTTTTTAGGTATATTCCCATATAAATCGCCATTTACTGTGGCCATAGGTCACTGAAAATAATAAACATAATCATATTCTCATAGAAATCGCATTGTGCTATGGCCGTATGTCACTTGATATGCGTATACGAATATAGAAATTGCCATTTGTTGTGGCCATAGGTCACTGAATATGCATACATTTATATTCTCATAGAAATCGTCATTTTCTGTGGCTATATATCACTTTATAAAAAAAAAGTTTATATGCATATATTCACGTAGAAATGGCAATTTGCTGTGGCCATAGGTCACTTGATATGCGTATATTCACGTAAAAATGGCCTTTGTTATTGCCATAGGTCACTTGATATGCGTATATTAACATAGAAAAAACCCTTCACTGTGGCCATAGGTCACTTGATATGTGTATATTCACATTAAAATAGCCCTTTGCTGTGGCCATAGGTTACTGGATGTACGTATATTAACGTAGAAATAGCCCTTTACCGTGGCCATAGGTTACTAGATGTGCGTATATTCTTATTGAAATAGCTATTTACAGGGTCATAGGTAACTGGATGTGCATTTATTAAAATGGAAATAGCTATTTACTGTGGCCATACGTTACTGGATGTGCATATTTTAACATAGGAATAGCCCTTCACTGTGGCCATACATTACTGGATGTGCTTATTTTCACATAGAAATAGCCCCTTACTCTGGCATAGGTTACTGGATGTGCTTATATTAACATAGAAATAGCCCTTCACTATGGCCATAGGTTACTGGATGTGCATATATTAACATAGAAATAGCCCTTCACTGTGTCCATAGGTTACTGGATGGGCATATATTAACATAGAAATAGCCCTTCACTGTGTCCATAGGTTACTGGATGGGCATATATTAACATAGAAATAGCCCTTCACTATGTCCATAGGTTACTGGATGTGCATATATTAACATAGAAATAGCCCTTCACTGTGGCCATTGGTTACTAGATGTGTATATATTCTTATTAAAATAGCTATTTACTGTGGTCATAGGTAATTGGATGTGTGTTTATTAACATTGAAATAGCTCTTTACTGTTGCCATAGTTCTCTGGGTGCGCATATATTCCAATTTTAATTGTGCTTTACTGTGATCATAGGTCAATGCATGCGCATATATTCACATTAAAATCTACATTTGTTGTACCAATAGGTCACTTGCTATGCAAATATGCACAAAAAACTTGCCATATATCTTTGGTAGAGTGAAATTGATTCTTTTATTTTATATATATAATATTATCCTTATTCCATCTCATTGTACAATTTAGTTGTTCGAGGCCTAAAATTAGACGAAAACTTTGGCCGTTGTAACCAGCTCGCCCATGGCCGACTCGACCATGGAAAAGAGTGTTTCCCATAAATCAGACATGCAACAAATTTAGTGCTGCTTTTTATTTGGTCTAAATTTGCTAGAAACATTGCCAAACATCGCCCATATAAAAAAGTATCGCCATGATTGCATAGGGCTTACATGTATAGCTAGTGGCCATCTGCACTACATTTCAGGGCACTGCCATCTTCTAGACAAACCTAAGATATCATAATGCCTTTCTATTATTAGAATTTTTTTTTTTTACTTCTGCATCCGTAAATGTACATGTGTCAGCTGCGGATACAGGATTTGGAGTTATATAAGGGATGGAAAATTCAGTACCTTCCATCCTACGCATATATTTTGAAAACCAGTGATAGTTTAATGGCATGGTCAGTGTTTTTTTTTAGTGATTTGTGAATATGCCCTTTTCTGTGAAATTGTGAAAATTGCATCATAAAACCGCATTGTTATGAAAATATTTGTTATTATTAAAAAAGAAAAATATAAACTAGTATCAAAATTCAAATAATGACTAGTGATTTTCTTGTATTTAATCAAACTTAAATTACAAACACATGATAAATGTCATTGAAACACTCATGCAACTATTAAAATGTAAAAGATTTCATAATTTTTATCCACTTTTCCATTTATGAATTTAGGCCAAAAAATTGTGAAAAACGTAGACATTTTTTCTGCGTGAATGGTACCAATGATCGGCACAAAATTCAGGCAAAAACACCGTTGACAGTATCATGTTATGCTTGGGGGGGGGCGGAAGCTAAGGCAACCCTCTGCCCCCGGCCCCCTTTAAATCTGCTTATGTGTGTAAAAGTTAAGGAAAACTGTTAAAGCTTGTTTATATTGAACTTTTACATAACAGTTTTTAATATTTTATAAATTATAGTTTATAAGAAATATAATCTTTATATTATTACAGTTAAAGTTTAAAGTGCTTTGATATAAATTTTGTGACTGCATTCCCAGGTGACATGTGCTGTTTTGTTAAATGGAAATTACAAGCCTTTAATTAATAGATGCATTAACATAAAATATGAAAGAATCATGTGCAGCATGTGCATAATTCATGGTATTAAAATAAAAGGGTAATCTCTCAGATAAAGTAGCCAAAAATGTACCCTCATTGCTAAAGTTAATCACATGGTTTGATGTACGCTGTACAGGTATACAAAACAGATGAATGTTATATATATATAATTATGAGGTAAGTTGCTTGAAAATATATGATGCTCAGAAAATGAGTTGTGTTTAGCTATGCAATGCTATAGTAGATTTTTTTCCAAAGTCAAATGAAAGTTGTTAAACCATGTCAGACAGCACAGAGGGTGCATTCTCAGCTCGTTTAACACAGAGGCTACAACTTTGTTTGCTACAACTTTGTTTGAATACCATGCGATTGTTATTTACTTCGTTTTAAGGACCTCCAGTCTTGATGATTGAAGTTCTGAATATTAGGAAATGACAGCAGAAGACGAGCAGCTACTTGTGGATGGACGGGATGGATCGTCATACGGGGCTGTGAACCATTCTGATTCAGCTCTTCTCGACTCTGGTCAACCATGTCTTCCTAATGTGCAAATTCAAGGAGACAACAGTAAAATTAAGGTTCTCTTTATTACTGTATATTGCTTTATGTTTATGTATTTAATAGTATACATGTATTTGCCACAAATGGTGATAAATCCTCATTTGCCAAATTAGCCAGATGTCTTCTACAATTATTTGGCTAAAATATGTTTGGCAACTGGTTTCATCATAAAACATTGAAATACACAAAATGATTATGGTTTAAAAAATCAGATCTAATTTGGCTAATGTTAAAACGGAGTGAACTGTGTTTTAATACTGGTACGTATGTTAACAGATCCAGTCATGACTAAGACTTAATACGTTACGATGTTTTTTTCCATATGTTTGTCTGTACACATGTAATGTATGTCCTAAAATATCACACTGGTATTATCAGCTGTTATTATCAGTTATATTGTGATGACAAATGCTTTTCAGGTATATAAAAGGCGATGGTACATTCTGACGGTGTATGGTCTCATGTCAATGACACAATGTGCAGTGTGGAACACATTCAGTCCCATTTCAGAGGTAGGGTTGTGCAGTGTTTTTTTTCAGTTCTTTGTGAATGGGGCGGGGCACTTTGAATTGTGAAAATGTCCGCCATAATACCATTGTTTGTGAAAATAACATTTTGACCTATGAAATTATAGATTTGTATGAGGGTTATATAACTTATAACTTATATTAGATCTACACAATGTTGTAACCCGTTGAATTAAAAGTTTTATTTGAATATGAACATATTGTATGCCTTTTAATATCTTAATCAGAATGGATAAAAATAAAGCAAGCAAAACATCAGACGTAAACTTGCTAGCAATTGTGAAAATGGGTGGCAAATTTATGAAAAAAGCTACTTTTTTGCTTTGTGAATGGGGCCCTATTTTGGCCCCAAATTGACTTAAAAAAACACTGTTGTGTATTTATGGTGAACAACATTTCTGAGAAACAAGAACAACAAAATATCAGTGTTTCAAAAATGTTTTATTTACAGGAATGAATAATGGACTTTATTAAGTTATGTATGGTATCAGTCAAGCCATAGCGGTAGCCACCTGACAAATATACATGTACAATGTACCAGAACAAATCTTGTCCAGATTACTTTGTCATTGGGAAAAATCATACCTAAGTGCAGTCATTTAAATAAGCAGCTGGGTCCAGCAAGCCCAAACTCTTATATTATTACTTAAGAACAAGAAAATGTTACAAGCCCGTCTATATAAAACTGAGATTCTGAGCAAGCCCCGTTTAGAATTAACCCATGCAGGGCTTACGGGCGTGTGCTTATTTCAAGCACTGTGAGTGTTGAATTTTTTGGCAACATTGGCTAAAAATAATGTAAAGTAATAAATAAAACATTTATTACACCGAGTGCTTGATATAAAACATGTTATTATTTTATGTGTTTAGAATGGTTTTGTTTAGGTTGGTGTTCATGTGTTTGGCTGGGACACAGCTGGTTTCTCACTGCTCACAAACTGGGGGCCTATCGCATACGTTGTTGGGACATTCCAGTTTTCTTGGCTTCTGGATGAAAAAGGTAAACACTTTTGGTTTAACATTTAAAGTCATTCAGATTTGGTAGTTACACATAATAAAGCACTTACTATGTGTAGGATAACAGTAACTTTTTTCTTCATAATCGATATACTACCACTTCGCCTTCATCCAAACAACACTTTTGCTTTGAAAATTGCATGTAGTTAAACTTGTAAATGTAAATGAGGCGTGTCGTGGGAAAACCAGGCTTGATGCATGTGCGTAAAGTGTCGTCCCAGATTAGCCTGTGCAGTCCGCACAGGCTAAACCGGGACGACACTTTTCGCCTCCAGTGGATTTATGTTTAGAAGAGACTTCCTTGATACAGAAAATACCATAAAAGCGGAAAGTGTCGTTCCGCACAGGCTAATCAGGGACGACACTTTACGCCCATGCATTAAGCCTGGTTTTCCCACGACACGCCTCCAATATATTGCTAGTCAGTCACAGTGCAATGTAAACAACTACTCATTGTAGCGTTAATATGCTTAAGTTATAATTATTTTTATTGAACATTAGCATAAATATCTTATAAATTGATTTAGATTCATACCTGTTGTTTAACTCTTCTATTTGTCATTGTTTTAACGTAATTTTGTCGTTCAATCCTGCATAGTGTTCATTCAGTAAAGCCGCCATTTTGTATGACATTTATTGGTAGATATTTTTAAATAACGGTCATCACGTGTCATTGACGTCATGTGCGGAATAGTATAAATAGCGGCTTTGAAAATAAACAAGTTTCAGTTTCGAAATTGATTTGAACAAGTTAAGACCTCAAACAGAAAATAGATACTTCAATATAAACGGAACAAGATGCAGGTACGATTATTTATGGGATATGATATTTTTGTATGTACACGTTACCTAATAATTATGTATATAGTAAAAAGAGAAAGTAAAAGTGAAAATTGATACAAACTTTTGTTTTCTTTCTTTTGTTATTCCCGAACCGGCATAACAAAATTATTTACTTATCCGTGGAATACAGTGCTAATTTTGGCCTCTTACCTAGAGCAATTATAAACTTGATCCTTGTTTTTTTACGGATATTTTGGGGCCGATATTCGGCCCCATTCCCCTCCTAAAAAAGTTTACCTAAAAATTCCCCTCACAAGGTATTCTTTATCAAGAAAAAAGTTTTACCAAAATTGGACAAAAATTGGCCAAGGTAGAGGCCAATAGATAGATAGATTACTCTTTTCAAGAAACCCAGCTGGATGCATTCAAATATAAGAAGTGTATGATATGACAATGTATGTATGTTTATATTGCATAGTATAATGTATAATAATGGGTTTATGAAAATTCCAGAAAATTCCCCTTTCACCGTTTAACTCCGCTCTTGAAAGGCTCCGACAACGTTCCCAAAACAGTTTTAAAAAAGCTGTTAATTCATGTGTCTTGTATCATATTCTTCAAATATACAAGACAGAATTGCGCCACAGTTGTCTATGTTCATAATATTCCCTTAATGTGCTTCTCTCTATTACCTAGTAAATTGTTCACCTGAGGAATGTTATTTTTGTAGGATTACGACCAGCCTGTTTGATCAGTGCGTTCCTAGTGGCTGCCGGGACGGGATTGCGGTGTATCACGACTGATCGTGCAGTGGCTACACCGTGGGTACAGGTGGATAGGTTACAGTCCACACAAGCATTATGTCTTGATGCATGCTTATACAGCGATTTTTTTCACAGCATTGGAAACATATCTGGTACCCATGAGATAGTGAATTTGGTGTCTGGAAATCTTGCCAATTGGGAAAAAGTAAAGACCAAAATTTTAATAATTTTTTTTTAAAGTTTTTTATATATATTGCTTGATTGGTTGAACTCAGTATTCTTAAACTAAAATATTTAAATGCTTTTTATCCATAAACATACAATTCTTATGACGTTTTTACACCACAATTTCACTTTTTCTTTGTATTTAGGATTTTGTCAATTAAGATTTGGGAATATTTTCATTCCAATTGGGAAAAGTGGAACATTTTCTTTAACCAGACCCTGTTGAACAAGGAAAAAAACCACTGTTATAACACATGAACCTGACAATGGTGAACTTAGTAACCATAATTATGCGCTCAAATTGTTTCCTATATTTATACTAGATTTTGTTGGGGCACATCATCTTTCATCATTTTAACTTGATTCCAGTACAGAAACTAATATGAGGCGCGTCGTTGGAAAAACCAGACTTAATGCATGTGCGTAAAGTTCCGTCCCGGATTAGCCTGTGCACTTTCCGCCTACAGAGGATTTATGTTTAAAAGAGACTTCCTTGAAACAGAAAATACCATAAAAGCGGAAAGTGCCATCCCTGGATTAGCCTGTGCAGACTGGGACGGAACTTTATGCACATGCATTAAATCCGGTTTTCCCACGACGCGCCTCATATATTCATTGTAACAGCTTTGTAATATATTCATGCATAAACGTCAGTGTTAATGTCTCCAAGCTATACATGTAAATGAATTTCCATAAAATGTGCCAGATTATTTTAAAGCTTAATGTTATTTAAGTACCTTTATGTTGTTACAACATATTGTTATTTTGAAAAACTTTTTTTTCAATGTAACATGCCTTTTTGTTAGCTCGACTTTTCAAAGAAAAAGCAAGCTATTCTACTCGCCCCGGCTTAAGGCGTCGCCCTCAGTGTCCGAGCTAGGTTAAAGTTTTTTGGTAAGCTAGTTTCTCAGGATTGGCTTGAGGGATTTCATTCAAACTTGAAACATTTATTCCCCACATTAAAATGAACCTATAGGCCAAGTTTGGTATTTCTAATTTTTTAAAATTATGGGCCTTTTTGCACGTAGAAATTTTACATATAACTATATGGACGGGTTAAAGTTTTTCTGTAAGCTGGTTTCTCAGGAATGGCTTGAGGGATTTCATTCAAACTTAGAACACTTATTCCCTATATTAAAATGAACTCATAGGCCAATTTTGATAACTCTAGTTTGAAATTTTTCTAAATTATGGGCCTTTTTACACTTAAATTTTTTACATATAAGCTATATGGACGGGTTAAAGTTTTTTGGTAAGCTAGTTTTTTCTCAACTTTTTGTTTCCGGTCTCTAACTCGAGAACGGATTAAGCTATTGTAATGAAACTTCAAACATAGATACCTTATAGCGAGACCTCGCTTGGGATTGCATATGGGGTGGGTGGGGTCAAGGTCACTGTTACTGAAAATAGAAAAACAGTTTCCGCTCAATAACTTGAGAACATATTTAGATATATTAATAATTCGTAATACATAGGTACCTTATATCAAGACCTCACTTGGGATTGCATGTGGGGTTGGTGGGGTCAAGGTTAAGGTCACTGTTACTGAAAATAGAAAAATGGTTTCCACTCAATAATTTGAACACGCATTGTGATATTTTAATGAAACTTAATACATAGATACCTTATATCAAGACTTCGCTTGCAATTGCATATGGGGAGGGTGGGGTCAAGGTCGCTGTTACTTGAAATAGAAAAACGGTTTCCGCTCAATGACTTGAGAACGCATTGAGATATATTTATGAAACTTTATACATACATACCTTATATCGAAACCTCGCTTGTGATTGCATATGGGGTGGGTGGGGTCAAGGTCACTGTTACTCAAGATAGACAAACATTTTCCGCTTAATAACTTGAGAACGCATTGAGACATTTTAATGAAACTTAATACATACATACCTTATATCGAGACCTCACTTGCAATTGCGTATAGGGTCAAGGTCAAGGTCACTGTTACTAAAGTAGAAAAACGGTTTCCGCTCAATAACTTGAGAATGCATTGAGATATTTTAATGAAACGTTTTACATAGATTCCTTATATGGAGACCTCGCTTTGGATTGCATGGGGTCAAGGTCACTGTTACTAATAATAGAAAAATGGTTTCCGCTTAATAACTTGAGAACAGATTGAAATATTTTAATGAAACTTAATACATAGATATCTTATATTGAGACCTCGGGTGGGATTGCATATGGGGTGGGTGGGTCAAGGTCACGGTTACTAAAAATAGAAAAATGGTTTCCACTCAATAACTTAAGAACGCATTGAGATATTTTAATGAAACTTAATACATAGATACCTTATATCGAGACCTCGCTTGGGATTGCATATGGGGTGGGTGGGGTCATGGTCAGTTTACCATTACTTAAAATTTTATTGAGGTGCTGATTTTAATGCATTTCGTTAGAAAATTTGGTTTTCGTGGAATTTCCATGTTTCTTGTTTTAGAAAAACAATGCCAGTAACCCTGACAAGCACAAGAAAAGTCGAGCGCGCTGTCCTGCGACGGCTCTTGTTATATTAAAAACTAAGAAGCACCCAGAGAACAGAGCCAACAATTTCCGTGCATATCCGTTCATGACTTTTGACTTAATGTTTGTAACAATAACAAATCTACACCATCAAATATTGATTTATTGACTAACTTGGAGATTGAAAGTAAAACATAGACAATTTTGTGATGTGTTGTTTACTTTGGTGGGAAAATGTATATGTAAATATATATATGTATAGGTATATATTATATAGGTTTATATGACAGAATTATAAAAACTGGACTGACCTACACAGTTATATTATAATGTTGTCTTATATATGTATAGGTATATATTATATGGGTATATATGACAGAATTATAAAAACTGGACTGACCTACACAGTCATATTATAATGTTGTCTTATATATGTATAGGTATATATTATATAGGTATATATGACAGAATTATAAAAACTGGACTGAGCTACACAGTCATATTATAATGTTGTCTTATATATGTATAGGTGTATATTATATGGGTATATATGACAGAATTATAAAAACTGGACTGACCTACACAGTCATATTATAATGTTGTCTTATATATGTATAGGTATATATTATATGGGTATATATGACAGAATTATAAAAACTGGACTGAGCTACACAGTTATATTATAATGTTGTCTTATATATGTATAGGTATATATTATATTGGTATATATGACATAATTACAAAAACTGGACTGAGCTACACAGTTATATTATAATGTTGTCTTATATATGTATAGGTATATATAATATAGGTATACATGAAAGAATTATAAAAACTGGACGCGCATTCAACACCCCCCTTGGAAAAATATATGGCCCCTGTGGGCATTTATTAGGGAATATGAAGTATTAAATAAAGGGTCATTGAGAATAATTTGGAACAAGCTAAACTGTATGATCTTGCCTTGTATTGTGTACTGTGGTGTTGAATATTGATTTAACTGCATGTACTAGACACCCTATACTACGATATTAAATGCCGTAACATTCCCCCATTTGATCGAGTTAGTAACAGAGCAAAATTTTACATTCGTGGCAAAATATTTTGATTCTGTCATGTAATGATGTGTGATTTTTTTTCAATATTGTGAACATTTTCTCAACAGTAATCTTGCAAATCATTTAATCATGAGATATGTGTAATGCATGCTTAACGCATGTTCGATCATGACTGTCTATTTAAGTGTCTAATGATTTAATCATGAGATATGTGTAATGCATGCTTAACGCATGTTCGATCATGACTGTCTATTTAAGTGTCTAATTTAATGAAATCTTCAATTTCTCAATTACTTATGCAGCATGTAATGACCGTAATTATAATATACCTATTTATATCCTCCAATCTGCTGTCATCATTCATGCCACGTGACTGTCCAATATTTCACCATATTGGACGCGCGTGCATACAATATATTATGTATTGGACGGTCAGAGTATAAAAGTATATTCAATCATGACTGTCTATTGAAGTGTCTAATTTAATCAAATCTTCAATTTCTCAATTACTTATAGAGCAGGTAATAACCATAGGTATTATTTTTCTTAAAGTATTCATTGAGTAAGCCAGAGTGACAAAATAGCATGGCATTGTATGATCTAATCCAGCTCTTTTCCAAGAATCCTTTTTGGTGGCATCCTGCTACACAGCTTGCACTAAGGTGAACACTATGGAAGTCCTTACTTCCAAATGTTGTATATTGGAAGTCCTGGGCATTTCAGACATGAATTAAGTATAAATGTGGCGCGTCGTGAGAAAACCGGTCTTTATGCATGTGCGTAAAGTGTCGTCCCGGATTAGCCTGTGCAGTCTGCGTTTATGGTATTTTCTGTTTCAATGAAGTGTCTTCTAACCATAAATCCACTTTAGGCGGAAAGTGTCATCCCGGATTAGCCTGTGCGGACTGCTAATCCGGGATGACACTTTACGGACATGCATTAAGTCTGGTTTTCCCACGACGCGCCACAAATTAAAGCTTAGTGTAAGGCCAGTCAGGCCTTTTTCTATAAGCCTCAAGGGTCAGAATATCTGACCCATTCCCAATGCAAAAAATGGCTGTTTTTCCCAATTGAAAAAATAAATGCTGCTCACTACAGAATTTGGTTTGACATTTATAACAATCTTGAAGAAAATTATATCAAGAAATATTTTAAGATTTAAAACATAAAAAATCACAATGAAATTATATATAAATTGCAATCTAATCAAGTAATCAATGGAAATTGATACTGACAACAAGATTTATTGGTAAATTTGTTTTCCAATTTGCCAAATTTTATGTTGAGAAATTCACAATTTCAAACCAGGTACTTCTTCCCAAAAAGGTCAGAAAAAGGCCTGCCAGTTCTTTGTCATTAGGTGAGTATATGTCAATTAATTTTCAGTGTAAGAGGTATACATTTAGTTAAAACATTTTACTTTTTAGCTTTTGTGATCACATTTTGTGCGCCGTGCGTCATCCGTTGTGTGTCAACATTTTCATTCAAACAACATCTCCTCCTAAATTGCTTACCAGACTTTTACCAAACTTCACAGGAATGATCCTTGGGTGACCCTCTTTCAAAAGTGTTCAAATCGTTTCGGTCCGCTGCATATGTAGGTTACCAGAGCTAAAAATAGATTTAAAAAGTAAAAACTTTAAAAATCTTCTTCGCTGAAACTGCATGGCTGAGAGCTTTCATATATGGTATTTGGCATCTTCTAGTGGTCCTCTACAAAGATTGTTCAAATGATGCCTCTGGGGGTCAAAACTTGCAGTGCCCTGGTTGTCACATTGTTTATATAAACTTACATAGCAAAATGACTTAAAAAATCTTCTCCTCAGAAACCGCAGGGCCCAGGGGTTTCATATTTGGTATGTAACATTGCATAGTGGGCCTCTACAAAGATTGTTCGAATGATGCTCCTGGGGTCAAAACTGGCCACGCCCCGGGGGTCGTATGGTTTATATAGACTTAAATAAAATCTTCTTCTCTGAACCGCAAGGCCTAGAGGTTTTGTATATGGTTGGTAACATTGTATAGTGGTCCTCTACAAAGATTGTTAAAATGATGCCCCTGGGGTCAAAACTGGCCTTGCCCTGGGGGTCACATTGTTTATAGAGACTTAAATAGCATAATTATTTCAAAAATCTTCTCTGAAACCGCAAGGTCCAGTGGTTTCAAATTTGGTATGTGGCATCGTCTAGTGGTCCTCTACAAAGATTGTTAAAATGATGCCCCTGGGGTAAAAACTGGCCACGCCCCGGTGGTCACATGATTTATATAGACTTAAGTAGCTAAATGACTTTGACAATTTTCTTCTCTGAAACTGCAAGGCCCAGAGGTTTGGTACTTGGTTGGTAACATTGTGTAGGGATCCTCTACAAAGATTGTTCAAATGATGCCCTGGTGTCAAAACTGGCCGTGCCCCGGGGGTCACATTGTTTATGTGGACTTAAATAGCAAAATTACTTCAAAAATCTTGTCCTCTGAAACTGCAAGGCCCAGTGGTTTTATATTTGGTATGTGGCATCCTCTAGTGGTCCTCTACAAAGATTGTTCAAATGATGCCCCTGGGGTCTAAACTGGCCACGCCCCCGGGTTGACATTGTTTATATGGACTTAAATAGCAAAATGACTTTTAAAATCTTCTCCTCTGAAAAACTGAGGCCCAGTGGTTTTATATTTGGTATGTAACATTTAATAGTGGTCCTCTACAAAGATTGTTCAAATGATGCCCTGGGGTCAAAACTGGCCACGCCCCCGGGTTCACATTGTTTATATGGACTTAAATAGAAAATGACTTTTAAAAAGTCTTTTCCTCTGAAAGACTGAGGCCCAGTGGTTTTATATTTGGTATGTAACATTTAATAGTGGTCCTCTACAAAGATTGTTCAAATGATGACCCTGGGGTCAGAACTGGCCACGCCCAGGGGATCAATAGTTCATATAGATTTAAATAACAAAATGACTGCAAGGCCCAGTGGTTTAGTATTTGGTATGTAACATTGTATTGTGGTCCTCTACAAAGATTGTTCAAAGTATGGGGTCAAAACTGGTCATGCCCCTGTGGTCACATGGTTTATATAGACATTAATAGCAAAATGACTTTAAAAATCTTCTCGTTTGAAATCGCAATGTCCCAAGGTTTCATATATTGTATGTAACATTGTAAAGTGATCCTCTACAAAGATTATGTAAATTATGCCCCTGTGATCAAACCTGGTCACACCCTGGGGGTCACATGGTTTCTTTAGACTTATATGGCAAGTGGACTTTAAAAATCTTCTCTGAAACTGCAAGGCCCAGGGGTTTCATATTTTGTATGTAACATTGTATAGTGGTCCTCTACAAAGATTGTTCAAATAATGCCCCTGGGGTAAAAATTAATATAGACTTTTAATAGCAAAATGACTAAAAATCTTCTCTGAAACTGCAAGGCCCAGAGGTGTTGTATATGGTGTGTAACATTGTATAGTGATCCTGTAGAAGGATTGTTCAAATTATGCCCCTGGGGTCAAACCTGGCTTCTATAGACATATATATGGCAAGTGGACTTTAAAAATTTTCTCCTCTGAAACTGCGAGGCCCAAAGGTTTTGTATTTGGTATTTAACATTGTGCAGTGGTCCTCTACAAAGAGTGTTCAAATTATGCCCCTTGGGTAAAAAGAGGCCACAATCCGGGGGTCACATAGTTTGTATAGACTTAAATGACAAAATGACTTTAAAAAGTTTCTTCTCTGATACCTTAAGGCCCACAGGTTTTGTATTTGGTATGTAACATCTGGTCTTCTACAAAGATTTTTCAAGTTATGCCACTGGGGTCAAACCTAGCCCCGCCCCGGATTCACATGGTTTGTATAGACTTATATGGAAAGTGGACTTTACAAATCTTTACATTTGTCCCTCTTGTTGTAAGCCATTATGATGCATTAAACTCAGGTGAGTGACCTAGGGCCATCATGGCCCTCTTGTTTCTTACTTGATGGGACTTCCATGGCTGCAGTTTTGGAAATCCTGTAACAAAAACTGGAAGTAAATAACTCCCAGACTTTCCTTAATGCAAGCCCTGCAGTCCGCACAGGCTAATCCAGGACGACACTTTCCGCTTTTATGGTATTTTCTGTTTCAAGGAAATCTCTTCTAAACATAAATCCACTGTGGGCGGAAAGTGTTGTCCCGCATTAGCCTGTATGGAATGCACAGCCTAATCTGGGACAACACTTTACGCACACGCATTAAGCCCGGGTTTCCCGCAACACACCTCAAATGTTTCCCTATTTGTTTTCCTAATGCAGGCTGATACATCTTGGTCAGTTTGTCAATGGTCTGGGAGGGATCATGGCCTATGGTGGGGCTCCCATAGTGTCGGCTGAATGGTTCCCAGCCCAAGAGCGCACCACCGCAACCGGCATAGCTGTAGCATTTAATAATTTTGGTCTCGCATTATCGTATATTATAGGTAATTATTGGATAATTATTGGGTCAACTGGTGTCATGAAATTAAGTGCTAAAGGTGGATGTTGGAGATGTAATAAGATTCTGTGCGAGTAAAAATGCATTGGGGCTGAAAATTCATAGGGTAAAATCTGTTCATTGTGTTGTTTAAGACAAAATGTGGCTTTTGGTTGTTAATGGACGCAACATGGATCAGCAATACTTCAATGACAGTTGTTACTGTTATCGTCATTCAGAAAATGATATTGCAATGGTCATAGATGACTTACTACAACAACTTTATTCTGTAAGCGGTCCTATTCGGAAAGAAACTGTGTAAGCCTAGTTATATAAGAAGTTTATGAATAAATAATTTCAAGGTACAGTGGAAACTGGATACTAGGAAAAGGCACGGGAGACAAGGATTTGTTCATAGTATCGAGTTCTTGTTGTAACGCATCTTTATGTAATTACGGTAGTAATCTAAATTTCTTAAATTAAGTGTTTTGCATATCATGTCGAAGCGTTTACGAACATTAATTAAACTAATTGCAGTTATTATTTCATTTCTTAGTTAAACATATAAGAAAAACGTACTGTACCGACAGCCTTATTCATAGTATCCCATCTTGTCGTAGTATCGCGATTTGCAGTATCGCATTTCGAATGTAATTAGATCTGAAATAAATTAATTAATGTAGACCTTGTGATCCTTGTAACTGTACACTTTATTTTTTGGTTGTCATAAACTAACTAACCACAGCTAACAATGTTGAAAAGCTGTTCACACTATTTTTACACTCTTATTCTTCTAACTTTAGCACTTGATTTTCTTGTGTAAACAGCTGGTCCCAAATGTTCTGGTGTGGCTGCAATTTCTTTATGAGAAAGCAGCAAACAATGTTAATATAGTTCGTAACAGAGACTGTATTTTCTATTTAAGGTTGATTCACTTTGGGCAATTTTTAAATGGTCTGGCCGGACCGATTGCTATGGGAGCACCCCCCGCATTGTCGGCAGAATGGTTTCCCCCTGAGCAGCGAACCACGGCAACAGCCTTAGCAACCATAGGGAACACTCTGGGGCTAGCTGTTTCATTTCTGTTAGGTATTTGTACCGTTTTAAGCATGATTTTTCATATTGTTTGGAAGTTAATAAACTTTAAGCTACATTAACCCCACTTAAATGCTTGTTGAAGTAATGGAAGTATATGATTTCACTTGTAAATAATGTACTGGTATAGGGGTACTTATTTGATAAATGTGTTATTGTTTTTGTAACCAATAAATTATGCTTGTACAAAAAGACAGTTTACACCTAGTACATGTTTCTTCTGTATTTTCCGTGTGATATGTTATTTACTTAAATATGTTATAAAACTACGACACTATTATGCTTTATTGTGTACCAAAAATTGCCAACAAAGATTATTGAAGTGCATGTATATTGGGCATTAAACTGCTACCATTTTTTTTTGCACAATTTTGGTTGCCATTTGCTGGTATGTTTACACCTATGTATTTAATAGTTCCTTTGTTTGTTTTCCATGATTTCAGGGCCATACCTGGTTCCTCTGCGAGAACTGCATCCCAACGTTACCCACACCAATGTGTCCACCATGTAAGTGTACTTCATTTTACTGAACACACAAATAACTGGCATAATGTTAAAATTCCAGTATCATTGACAATCATTGGGCATTTGTAATTCCTTCAGTCAGTTTTAGGTTAAGTACATGTTAAGTGTGAGAGTATGAAGATTTATTTATACATCAATTTATTCAGATGTTGTACCATAGATATTTGAAACTTTTGAATCAAATGTTTTTCCGGTGTTACGGGATTTGACACTTTAGGGCTATAGTGTTTTTTTTGGTAGGGATTGGCCTTTGACTTGTGAATAGTTGTAGGGATTGGCCTTTGACTTGTGAATTGTTGTAGGGATTGGCCTTTGACTTGTGAATAGTTGTAGGAAGTGGCCTTTGACTTGTGAATAGTTGTAGGGATTGGCCTTTGACTTGTGAATTGTTGTAGGGATTGGCCTTTGACTTGCGAATAGTTGTAGGAAGTGGCCTTTGACTTGTGAATTGTTGTAGGAGTTGGCCTTTGACTTGTGAATAGTTGTAGGAAGTGGCCTTTGACTTGCCAATAGTTATTGAAATGTTAGTCAGAAATATATAGTCAATTAACCATGAGAATGTTGCTGACAACTTACACTTCTATTAGGTAGGTATTGGTGTGTACTTGTATATTTTATTGTATTCAATTGAAACATATCCTTAGTGGGAGGTGTGTGTGTTTGTTTGTGATATTTGTTTTTGTTGTTTCTTGTCTGAATATGTGTCATTTGTTTGTAGTTCTTCCCAGGGTGTTTCTGACAACATCACCAAACTGACAAGTTCATTTGTGGGTAAGACACATTTAGGACATTGACTGACAAAGGCAAACTGTCTACTGATGTGATGGAATAACCTATGGTGGCTTTTATAACATCTTGCTTTAAGTCTAAAATACATGTTCTTTTTTAAATAAAATGAGGCGTATCGTGGGAAAACTGGGCTTAATGCATGTGCGTTAAGGGTCGTCTCGGATTAGCCTGTGCAGTCCGTACAGGTTAATCCGGGACGACACCTCCCGCCTACAGTGGATTTATGTTTAGAAGAGACTTCCTTTAAACAGAAAACAACATACAAGCAGAAAGTGCCATCCTGCATTAGCCTGTGCGGACTGCACAGGCTAATCCGGAACAACACTTTACGCTTATACATTAAGCTCGGTTTTCCCACGCCACGCCACAAATGTAAATATAACATTTAGAAACAACATAATTCTCTTGGAGCCCTGTTTGTGAAATTTTAATCCAGTCTCTGTATTGTGAATAAAAATGCTTCTACTATCAATGTTTACTTTCCTTTCAGATTATGACATACATGGAGAAAGGGATGATTTGATGAGATATATGTACTATTGTAAGTAAACTATAAATGAGTCAGTTTATGTTGTTCATTTTGTTAAGAAACAAAGTACTTGCCATTGATTTAAAATGTTGGAAATTGCTATCAAAATAAAAAAAAGAACACAATATTTAAATGTTTTTCTCACATTCTCCTACAGTGTCTTTTGTAAGATGTACATATGTATGCCATGTTCTTCAGCGTGTGGCTGGTCGGTGTTCTGCCTGCTGCTGTTCTTCATCTACTTCCCGTCCAAACCTCCGCTACCTCCCAGCCCCACGGCCTCCATGCAGAGGCTGCAGTTCAAAGTGGGACTCAAGAAGCTCTTGGTGTAAGTATAGTGTCTTGTAACCTCCGCTACCTCCCAGCCCCAGCTGCAGTTCAAAGTGGGACTCGAGAAACTCTTGGTGAAAGTATAGTGTCTTGTAACCTCCGCTACCTCCCAGCCCCAGCTGTAGTTCAAAGTGGGACTCGAGAAACTCTTGGTGAAAGTATAGTGTCTTGTAACCTCCGCTACCTCCCAGCCCCAGCTGCAGTTCAAAGTTTGACTCAAAAAACTCTTTGTGTGAGTACACTATAGTGCCTTGTAACCTCTGCTACCTCCCAGTCCCACAGCCTCCATGCTGCGGCTGCATTTCAGGGTGGGACTTAAGAAACTCTTGGTGTAAGTAGCATGGCTTGTTTTCAAAAAATTAACTAGCTTACCTAATATGTATTACTAAAACTTCTGTTGTTTTGAGAAAAGCAATTGTAAATCATCTTCAAAAGCCATAAGATGCTATCAGCATATGTGCAAAGATGGCTGACAGCACCTTCTGGCTTTCAAGGGACAAAATATTAATAAGGTTAACAACTTTAATATCTTAAAACTGGTATTTTTGTGTAATAACTTTCATAGACTTCATACTTGTAATCCAGGCCAGTTATTAAATAGAATCACATCTTAATTAATGCTTGGTTTAGATGGATTAAGCCAAAACATAAAATACAAAGTTGAAGACTCTTGATAGAGCCAGTACTAGACTTCAGTATCCCTAAAAGTGCCCTGGAATTAGAATACTCCTTAGTCCCCACCATTTTTTGTGTGCAAGTCAGACGCTGGATCCTTTCTCATCTGCTTACACACTTGCAGGAACCGCACGTTCTGGTTGATATGTTTCACGTACGGCATTTCCATGGGAATACTCGGCTCCTGGCAGGGGGTACTGGATGTGAACCTTAGCAGCCTTGGCGTGTCACAGGTACTGTGTGGCATGACAGATTATACATTATTCTGAATTTTCTGTTTCATTGTAAGCTGGATGAAATGTTTTATTGGTAAATTGTTGCTCACTTGATTACAATGACATATAGGCACTCTTTCTTGTGTGCTTGATTTGTCATCCATGTCCATGATCCACATCTGTGTATGCAAAATATCACCACAGTTAAAATACCCAGGGATATTTCCATTTATGCTTATCCATGTCCGTATATATCCGTGTCATTTCATAAATCTGTTGTCAAGCATTCGGTTGTTTAAAACAAAGCTCTCATCTGTCAGATAAGATTAAGTAAGAGGACCGTATTGCTAAATGAAAAAAATATATATATTAAAGCATCTCAATTTTGAATTTGAAACAGTGTGGTGAAATAGAAAATTTCTAAAAAAGATTGGGCATTGGCTCACTTGTTTAAATAAGGGTTCATCACTGGGCATGTTTATGCACAAGAATAAAATTATAATGAACGGTATGTTTGAGACTTTTAGTTAATGGTACATGTATGTTTGAGACTTTTAGTTAATGGTACATGTATGTTTTAGACGGAATATAAACCGTTGTCATGACAATGCAGTATGTTTCAAATAAGTTTTGACATCTTTGGCATCTAGTACTTCTATTTGACAATAAAGAATTATAAAAAATATTAACATATATGTTCCAGGATATATTGGAATTATTTTGTCATCTTTATACCCCCACAAATTAAGTTCAACATTGGTTACAAACCACTAAATTTTGACAGAGGGTGGCGGCGTCAACTTTTTGCTTCCGCTCTCTAACTCGAGAATGAATTGAGCTATTGTAATGAAACTTCATACATAGATACGTAATATCGAGACCTCGCTTGGGATTGCATATGAGGTCAAGGTCACCGTTACTAAAAATAGAAAACTGTTTCCGCTCAATAACTTAAGAATGCATTGAGATTTTTTTATTGAAACTTCATACATAGATACCTTATATCGAAACCTCGCTTGGGATTGCATATGAGTGGGTGGGGTCAAGGTCACGATTACTGAAAATAGAAAAACAGTTTCCACTTAATAACTTGAGAACGCATTCAGATATTTTAATGAAACTTCATACATAAATACCTTATATTGAGACCTTGCTTGGGATTGCATATGGGGTGGGTGGTGTCAGGGTCAAGATCACCATTACTAAAAAGAGAAAAACAGGTTCCGCTCAATAAATTGAGAAGGCATTTAGATATTTTAATAAAACTTAATATGTAGATACCTCATATTGAGACCTTGCTTGGGATTGCATATGGGGTGGATGGGGTCATGGTCACCATTAGTAACAAGAGGGCCATGATGGCCCAAAGCACTCACCTGAGAACTGTTACAGATGTAGACCATACTGTTGTGACAGGTTTGAAAATTAAGATATCTGAACAATACACAAAGGGGGATTGTATCAATTTGATTTAAAACATGGGTTAGTGCAATGGGTGAAGTACGAGTTGATGTGCGGTGTTTTTGCTAATGGTTCTCAAATCACTTTTCTCAATATTCTTACCTGACCCTTTTTCATTAAATAAGTGACAATTCTGGAAAATGCAGAGACAGAAGATTTTGATGTCTTTTTTGCAGTCAGTTTTGGAGAACTAGCTGCAATGCAATAATTGTGATGGCTGTGCTATAAGGTCAAGTTTTGCTTTTTATTTGATAATTTTCAGTCCAATGATGATAAATGATGCTATTGCAGGCGTTGAAGACATCAATGTTGCATGTACAAATAACTGCATGCAAGTCTTGCAACTTTTGGAAATCAAATTTTATCAATCAATTTTTATGGTCATACACAAACACTGTAAGTTTGGTCAACATTGAATACAAAATTGTGTGTGCAAGCCAATCATAGATAACTTGTAGATTTTTTTCTCCAAACACAAGAGGCAATAACTGTGGTGTTTCTGGCCCAATCATGCTTTTATTCAACTTCACCTGTAGTCTTACGTTCATAGACAAACTGTACACGATTGGTGAAGATTGGATGAAAAATGAAGTCTCTATCATGAATCATGTCCATTTTTGCATTTTTTTTTCACAAACAAAGGGCAATGACTCTGGTGTTTCTTGTCTGATCTTGCTTATATTCAACTTCACCTTTAATCTTATATTCATAGACAAACTTTGTCAGATTGGTGAAGATTGGATGAAAAATGAAGTACCTATCCTGAATAATGTCAATTTTTGCATTTTTTTTTTAACAAACAAAAGGCAATAACTCTGGTGTTTCATTTCCGATCTTGCTTATATTCGACTTCAACTGTAATCTCATGGTAATAGACAAACTGTGCAAGATTGGTGAAGATTCGATGAAAAATGAAGTCTCTATCCTGAATAATGTCCATTTTTGTATGTTTTTTTAATAAACAAAGGGCAATAACTCTGGTGTTTGAAACACGATCTGGCCCATGTTTGGCGTATGCTGAGATCTGACGCTCATGCACAAACTGTGAAAGTGTGGTTAAGATTGGATGGAAAATAAGTCTATACGTTGGAAAAGAGCATTTTTGGACTTTTTTTGCACGAAAAAGGGGCAATAACTCTGGTGTTCCTGGTCCGATTGGGCCCATTATCGAAATCGTCCAAGATTTTATGGTCATACACAAACTGTGCAATTTTGGTCAAGATTGAATTAAAAATGTAGTCTATCGCGATAACGGTCCAAATTGTTGACAGCACCTTGACGACGGATGACGGCCAGACGGACGACCCCGGAGAGGTCCCCTATACCAATAGCTCACTGAGCACTTCGTGCTCAGGTGAACTAAAAATAGATAACAAGTTTCCACTCAATACCTAGAGAACGAATTGAGATATTTTAATGAAACTTCATATGTAGATACCTTATATCAAGACCTCTCTTGTGATTGCATATGGAGTGGGTGGGGTCACCTTTACTAAAAATAAAAAACGGTTTGCACTCAATTACTTAAGAACTCATGTATGACCTTCACCTTGCTCCCAGAACTTTCTTTCATTATTGTGCTGACTTATTTCGTTAGAAAAAATTGGTTTTCGTGGAATTTCCACATTTCTTGTTAAATTATGTTTGGTACACAGGTGTAACATCATAAAAATTATACAGATCAAGTTCAACTTCAGTTACAAACTACTAAATGTTGACAGAGTTATGGCTCCTATTGAAATTAAATTTTTCCAAATATACTGTTAAACATTCACAAATTAAAGCATTCTCTCTGTGTCTATTTCTTTCAAATGGATGCCATAGGTTTGTGACAAGGCCATGTTGTGGGGGTATATCCATCACTCATGTGACAATTCTAGTTTTCTACTGTTGTACATGTATCATGGGGATTATGAGAGTACAGGCTACTCCCAATGCTCTTCAAGTGACCAATATTGTATTACTTTGAGGCATGTCGTGGGAAAACTGGGCTTAATGCATGTGCGTAGTGTTGTCCCGGATCAGCCTGTGCAGTCCGCAGACACTTTCATGGTATTTTTCTGTTTCAAGTAAGTCTTTGGATCCAGGAAGACACTTTACGCACATGCATTAAGCCCGGGTTTCCCACGACACGCCTCCTATATATTTCTATAAATTTCTGTCGTTTGGCTCGAATTCACGAGGGTTGAATTTTCGGATGGCTGAAAGTGTTTTTCACAGTCCGGATCACACATTTAATTTGGCTCTAACACGCTTCTGTCGCATCAAGTCGTTAATAGATAACATGCTATTGATTAGTGTTAAGTGTTGAGAGAACAGAATTATTGATTTCACATCTTTCACAAATTGAAATAAATAATGTTTATAAATATATAAATAAATGTTTGATGTCTGTTAATAACCATTATAGATTATCTTAATAGTCTTCGATTGAAGATTTGAAAATAAGGCAGACGAATAACATGTAAAGTGTACATACTTAATCTCCATTTTGCTTGAAGTGTTAATGGCTAGAAGTTTTCTTGTCGATGCCTGAGACTTCGAGCCATCGAGATAGTGGACTGTACTTTAATTGTTTTCAGGATATGGCTGGTTGGCTAGGTTTCTATGGTGTCATAGCAACATGTATTGCTGCTCTTGGTGTTGCCAGGTAAGCCTGGATTTATAATCAAGATATTTAAAAACAATCTTGTTTTCCACTATGTTTTTTTTTTCCATAGAGATTTATTAACTGTTACATCGTATTGTACCATAAGTCATCAATTTTCACAGATTCCCCGATTTCAAATCTCAAGAATGTCATATTATACATATAGGATCTAACACAAGTTGTCATTTCATACAATTTTTTATTAAACGAGTTCAGGAATTTTGTTAGTAAGCGAGCCTTTGGATGAGTTTATTAAAATATATTATGAAATGACAATGAATGTCATATCTTTTTTATCACATACTTATGAACATAAAAACCCCTTATAATTTTACCAAAAAATGTTCATAAATCCTAAATGTTTCCTGACGTGACGTCATTTCACGTTGACAACATCATTTCACCAAAATAACGTCCTGGGATTGGTCAGTCAAAGAATATCTAGGCAATGAAAACGCTCAAAATGTTATCTTACACGTGTGTAAGATATAGAGGATATTTGTTGATTTTGGTGTAAGATCATATTTTATTTCACGAGTGTTCATAGAAAATGATATTTTCACGAGTGTCGCAGCCACTAGTGAAATTATTTTTTTTCTATGATCACGAGTGAAATAAAATACGATCTTACATCGAAATCAACAAATTTTCTTTTTATTTTATGCTTTTGGACAATAAATAAATAAAATTGCGCGAGATTAGCATAAACGTAAAAAATTCTGACATCATAAAAATGACGTCATAAATAATTCCAAAACTGTTACTCGTTAGTATGGTGGGAATAAAGTGCCACATAATGTGAGCCATTGTGGCTAAATTATAATTTTGTTGAA
This sequence comes from Congeria kusceri, assembly GCA_027627225.1. Classification (NCBI taxonomy): domain Eukaryota; kingdom Metazoa; phylum Mollusca; class Bivalvia; order Myida; family Dreissenidae; genus Congeria; species Congeria kusceri. The sequence goes on from CM051030.1 coordinate 68,763,418, forward strand.
TTGTATTTTGTGTTTTATGTAAACACATGCATGTACAAACTGTACATGTATATAAATTTGCAAAGGGCTGTAAACCACTACTTGTAGATCGATGCTATTTATGGAAAAACAGTTGGTTTTATGTTATACTTTCAATGCAGTGAAAATATAAAATCTTATATTTTCACTGCTCCAACATTGAAAATATATAATTTTATTTCACCAATAAAATTCGATATTTCACTGAAAAACATATAATAAAAAAATATTTGTAATGGCTGTATTACACGAAAAGCATGGTATAGTATGTGATAAATGTATTTCTTTGCTAACTAAAACATGCAAGTATATACCAGTAATGATACTGCTACCAAGATTCATATCTGAGGCATATATACGTACAAATGTCATATCCATCTTCCTTACACTTGGTCTATTCCAGGGGTGCTGATGTATTTGCGAAACACATGAAGTGGTTCCTGATTGGCCTGTTCTTGTCGGGAGGGGCATGTTTCGTCGTCTTCGTTCTTGCGCTGATCTCTGTTGTTCCAGATACTGCTGGTATATCATTACACCCAGTATGAAAACCGTAACAGATATGCTGCTTTGATAATTACATTGTTAAGTGTTTCTTTGCACTTATTACAAATGGGATACTGTTAATCTTTGAGTGACTTAGATGGCCCCCTTGCCATTAAGAGATCATTTCAGGCACAACGTGGGAAAACCGGGCTTAATGCATGCGCGTAAAGTGTCATCCCGGATAAGCCTGTGCAGTCTGCACAGGCTAATCCAGGCCGGCACTTTCCGCTTCTAAACATAAATCCACTGTAGGCGGAAAGTGTCATCCTGGATTAGCCAGTGTGGACTGCACAGGGTAATCCGGGACAAATCTTTATGCACATGCATTAAGCCCAGTTTTCCCACGACATGCCTCATTGAATGCCTACTTACGGATTGTTAGACTGATCTTCCTCAAAGACACCAGAAACTTGTAAGTATCGCAATAGACATCAGGCTTTCGACACCCTCAAGCTGTAATAAATAAAAATAACATTTCATTGTACTTTTTGCTCATTTCACGTACTTCACATGGTCAGTGTTTATGAATCATAAAGTCTCAGTAATTAGTATCCCTTTAATTGCATTCAGGGCTCGTATTCACCAACCGATTCACAGACTTAAGACTTAAGAAAAAAGAATATTCTTGAAATTGTTCTGTTCTAAAAAAGGTGTTAGATTGAATTGTACTTGGTGTTCACCAATGCTAATTTTAGCTTTATTTAGAATAATTTATTAATAACATTAGCAGCATTGGTAACCGGCATATTTACAAACGGAGAAGTATTGGTATTATTTCTTGAGTCTAAGTCTATTCTTAATTCTTAAGTCTAAGAATGGATTGGTGAATACAGGCTCTGATTATTATTTAATTCCTTTCTCTCTGACAGCTGTTATATACTCGACCTACATCATTGCCAACCTGCTAATGGGGGCCACGTCTCCGCTGTTCTTTGAGATGGCGTGTGAGGTGACGTACCCTATTGCCGAGGGCATCACAAACCTCGTGCTGACACTCATAAATAACATAGCTGGATTACTGTTCCTGCTGGTCCAACTCATTCCAAATATAGGTAAAGCATTTCATATCAAGTGGGAATACCGGTACTAGTAATACTAGGTTAGTTTATAATGATTGAAACAGGGTCATGGCACCTATTCTAGCTCACTCAGTAGAGCGCTGGGCTGTCAATACGGGGATTGTAAGTTCGAGCCCCAGTTATGTGGGTATTGGTCATGAAATTATTCTACTGCCCTTCTCCCTGTGCCTCTGATTCAAGTAGGGCAGTTTTCAGTTACTGGCATAGGTATGTGCACTTAGTACTGGTAAACCGCTTAGATCGGCTAAGCTTGCCCAGGAAAAGTTTGAGTAGGTTAACTGACCGCCGTGATATGACTAAAATACTATTAAAAACAGCCAAACATACAAACAAACCTATTAGAAAAGCTGAACAAGTGTTTCATGTTTTCAATACATAATTTGATTATTTATTTGTGAAACCAATAAAGAACATCCTAAATCAATTTTACATGAGTTTATTAGGGACATTTTACTAGTGATGGGTACTCATTATTGCACAGGAATGTTCATCTTTTTTTATGGAAATGGAAAAAAAAGTAATGCTGTACTCGTACAAAAGTATTGATGGGTGCAAAATAAATTGTGAATATAAAAATGTATTCATAATTATCATAAAATTATTTTGAATATGTGTCTGGTCATTACAGGAACCATGTGGGAGAACTGGTGTCTGCTGGGCGGTATATTTGTGTGTCTGCCCATGCTGTTCCTGTACAGGGAGACCTACAACAGACTGGACATCGACATCACGGTGGAGGAGAAACCAAAGAAAGAAATAAGATCTTGAACCAGTCTGCAGACCTCAAAGGATATGATTCCATGGCCATGTTGACAGTTTTTTTTTACTTTTGAGCTACAAACAACAAACAAAACACACAAAAAGAGGAAATGAACAAAAACTAACATCATAAAATTGTTGTTAAAATAATTTATCTTCAGCAAGGATTATGCTGCTATTTGCCAATTGAGCTAGTGGCTTAAGAAAATTTGGCTACAAGTCGGGTTATGTAATGTATATAAAGTAATATATCAACAAGAGTAAGTTCTATGTTACTAAGAACAATATTTTCCAACTGAGAAAGTATTTAGAATATTAAGCAAATTAAACTTGTCTCCATGTTTTTTTTTTATTTAACGCAATTTTTTTCAGTGGCAAATTCCAGTATTTATTTAACATTATGGATGTTATTGCTACTGCTAATGGAATATAAACAAAGTGAAACTCCAGTTGCGACAGCAGGAGAGAACTCTTATTAGCAGCCCGGGGTCCTTTATTTATGGCAAGTGACCAATTGCCAAAACTCTACACAGCACATCACAAAAACACATAACAAACAGAAAACACACATGAATAAAACTGGAGTCACCGCCTTGGAACGGTCAATGCAAAGCAATGGTGGTTTAAGACGTTTACGTGAACACAAACCTTACACTTGGCCCAGAATTATTCACAAGCATTTACTGGAAAACGATGCATTTCAAACCCTTACTTGAGTACTAAGCAAAATACAGTATTTTCAGAGATTTTGTTCCACAAGCTGCTGATACATGTAAGAACATTCATGTGTGGTAATGCACACTGTGTATTTAAGCATATTACTTTTATGTCACCAATGTCGTAGTTTTTGTACCAAATGTAGTAGCTTATACATGTAAGCTATGTTTTCTAAAAAAGCTAGTGGGAATATACTACTTTTGTATATACGGCTAGTGGGAATATACTACTTTTGTATATACGGCTAGTGGGAATATACTACTTTTGTATATACGGCTAGTGGGAATATACTACTTTTGTATATACGGCTAGTGGGAATATACTACTTTTGTATATACGGCTAGTGGGAATATACTACTTTTGTATATACGGCTCTTGCAAGTAAGTGTCGCTGTCATGCACATATCTGCTTTTATGTTTCGTTTACCGGAACTATTAACAACTGCACTGTGATAACTTGGTGTTATAATTTTGTATGTTAATTTGCATAAATGTTTATATGATATATTGTTAATTGTTTTGTTGGATGAATAATCAATAAATTCTTATGTGTGGATTGGTTTTTTTTTTGGCGCAATGTACGTTACAAGGGCTAGATACTAACTGGATTAATTTTTTCGCATACATTTACTTTAGATATTGACCAAGATAGATGTTGGAACCCTTCATTTTCATGAGAAAGGTATTCAATAATAGTTTGAAAAACAATAATGATAAATATTTATTCATCGTACAAAGTTTTACCAAAGTTTCTTGTACTGATCAATTCTTTGGAGTTTCGCCAAAATCGGTTCATGGGTTATGGAGAAGAAGCGCAGGCAAGGTCTGTTATGTGAAAAACTTCAAAGGGCCATAACTCTGCCAAAAAAATCTGCTGACGACGACATGACGACGATATGCACAACTAGACTTGGTACTGATCAATCCTGTGAAGTTTTGTCAAAATCCGACCAGGGGTGACAGACGACAATACTAACCACCACGAAACAAAGTCAATTAATATGCAAAGTGTTATTGGCCGGTAGTCACAATGCTCGTAGTGAAAACAGGAAATTTTCTTAAATTTATAAAATTTCTGGAGATTTTCATAGAAAGATCTTTTAACATTAGGTTTAAAACTTCTAAAATATTACTTACACATTTTAATATTTTACCCTTTTATGAAAATAAATCATTTTTGATTTAACTTATAAAATTGGATCTGAAATGTTCACTTGTGTACAACTTTTCCTTAGGAGCTTTGCGAATTCCAGCCATGGATCTAAAAGGAACATTACATATTGCCAGACTTCCTATACAAGCAGCAAAACAGATCTGACACATTTCCCACTACTCGTATTAACGTTCATATTTACTCTCAAATAAAATGGGAAAATGAAAAAGCGATCAATGATTGGTTTTCTTTAGTCAATTTAATTGGATTCAATTCATTTCAAGCACTGATTATGCAATTTGCAAAACATACACATGTCAAATAAATCAAACAATGTACCCAATATACATGCATGTAGTGCACCTATCAACACTATTTTCCCCGGGGGGGGGGGATCTAATTCCACACCATAGAGCCAAGCATTTTTGTCTAAATCCCCTCAATGGGGGATGCTTAATTGGCGTATCAAATGGCCCGGGTGCCAATATTCCCGGGATCTAATAATTAAACAGCCTATTTCCCGGGACCCGGAATCATTTTGAGTGTCAAATTTCTGCCTGTCGGGAATTGCTTTCAGTCTAAAGTCCCGTATATGCCCGCCGCTCCCCCCTAGGGGAAAATATTGATAGGTGCATAGCTGTGTTCAACTTCACGCTCACATAACAAATTACGTAATGTAGAGCACGTTTATTTCCATACCAGTCTTGGTTATAAGTGGAGCACATGTACAGCTGTAGCATCCGAAATGTTAAATACACTCGACTCATAGTAAACGTCAATGCTTAAGCAATATAAAACAAGTTAACCTGTTAAAGTGTGTATGTATGCTCTTATAACCGGCGTAGTGGCATAAATACAAATAACTGAATCAAGTTATCATAAATAATATTTTTATTGAAAATTTAATACATGTACATGTTTACAACAAATGTTGACGTAAAACGGATACTTGGTTAGTTTTAATCACAATATGAGGCGCGTCGTGGGAAAACTAGGCTTAATGGACCATAAAACGAACATTATGAAACTAAAAGTAAACAGTCACTGAATTATTCTTTATTGGTTCAGTTCTAGTGTTTTAATAGATCTAATACAGTTCACACTGTCCGAATGGAAATGATTGATCAAAATTTTGGTAATATGTTGAGATATAAAGTCCACTGTTTGCTGCAGTAAGTGTAGATATACATTTTAATTCATGCTATTTTCTTTAAAAATATCTATTTCTAGATTGCATTTAAAAATACCATGACAGTTTCAGAAATCGTGCAGCTTTTTTGTAGATTCAATAATTATAATCGCATTGATCTAGTTCTATGTAATATTTAATACATACTTAGAAAATGAAATGTGTCTTTAATTTATGGTTTAGAACGGATTTGAACATATTTTTGACATGTCAAGTGTCAAACATTAGGCTATCGAATCGATTGTCTTTTCGCCTACTAATTTTAAATACGAAGCTGGCAAACTATAAAAGGACTCTGTGGTGTAGTGGATAGTTAGTTAGCCTTCGGATCAGTCACTCCTAGTTTAAAACCGGCTACCGACATATTCATTTTTTTTCGTATCGATATTTGACAATTAGCACATACCTACGCCCTGTTTCACTACTTGAACGTTAACTGATTGAATCGAACATATTAAGAACCATGTCATTTCAATGAAGATCTACATCCTGTTAAATAAATAATAGCATCAGTATAGCTTCTCTATTTTTATACTTGTTTTAAATAGCTCTAAAATCCTACCGGTATTAACTATAAAATATTTAATGGACATGAAAAGGGTCAGCATATTGTTCAGTTTAAAATGAAACGTAGTATTTTGTTTTGATTACCCGATAGATTGGACTATCGAAAGCCATGGTGGGCATCCTGCGTCTTTTGCCATTCACGCTGATAACTGTCCATGCATTTACACGTATATGCTCTAAAATTCATAACTCATTAAACGTGAAAGGCCTGCCCACTTCGCGTGTTGTTTAGATTTATACAATTATATTTTCATGAAATATTATTAAAGATAATAACTTGTATGTAAAAGCTATGTTATATTATTGTTATTAAATTAAGCAAATAGTTAGCAATTAAATAGCATCATTATCTGTCAGTAGGTTAATAATGACTTGACTATGAATTAATACTTTCTATTCTCTTATTCCAGGCCAAAACAAGAACCGATTCCTGTTGGGTTACTTCATGTGGCATGTGATGACTGGACATCAACAAACAGTGGAATATCTTATGCAGATACCAGGTTGGTATAACAACACAAAATACTGATATGACTGATTATTTGCACTTACAGTCCTGGGGATCGCACTGTAAAACTCATTTGTGCATAATGTTCAAAAATGATTAAAACGTTATTTGATTTAAAATAATAAAAAAAACAGCACACTATAAATGGAATTTTACGACCAGGCATTTACTATGTAACAGTAATTGTATATTAATTACACATCATTTCAGGACATGTGAAATGCCTTGTGGATGGAGGGTTTGGTAACATTAAGACTATACAGAAGGACGGATTGTGAGAGTATGGAGCAATTAGAGGCCGTCGTAGATTAGTCGTCGGCAACCAACACCACTGTTCGATACCCAGCATGGTCCTGGAAGAACTGGAAGGAGTTTCTTGTGGAGCATTTCAAGGCTCTAATTGGAATAAGGTAGCATCATGCCTATGAGTACTACGAATAATTTAACACTTTTTTACATTCATCTTTAAGTATGTATAACATTCAGTTTTGCAAATAAATGAGACCTTGTTTCATATGGCTGTTGTGGCATGAAGGAAAATGTGTTTTTGATTTCAGGAAGCATCAGTAACGGTGAGCCGGGACGCCGCTCATTTGACAGTATGCATTTTGAAAGCCCCATCATCTGGGTCAATAATACTACTCGACCGGAAATTGCAAACGCGGCCGGCTTGAGCAAAACCAGACAGGACTATCTTCATAAATCCGTCCGTCTGTACGTTCGTCCTGCATAGCAGGAATACATATGCCCAGGACCAAACGCTGAATAGGTGTAGCTGTGCCGATTGTTTTGAATACCAGCATGAATGACGTTCATCATATCAATTAAGTTTTATGGTGACATAATAAATATACCATGAGATTTTGATTGATGCATATTGCGTTATTATTTCTGTATTTCCATTGAACATTTGCTAGAACCATATTAAAAAGTGACCAAGAAGTTGTATGGTTGCTAAGCAACATTATTAAATATAAACTGAACCAAGGTAAAACTATTGTGCATCAAAATTACTTGTTTTTTCGATGACGTAAATTATAAGACATATTAACTAAGCAATGCCCAGGTTACGTTAACTTAGTTTGAATAAGATATTGTACAACTTCTTGTAATGGCAAAGCTCGAGCACCCATGCATTTCCGCAATATATAGTACATCTATGTAAACCATTAATGTACACTTGTTTATAAGCCAAACATTTCTTCATTATAAAATTATTATACAATTCTATACTTAATTTTCATATTTTTCATCACGACAATTGTTGTTATTTCATCATGCCACACGTAGACTGGTCTGCTACGCACAGGTTAATGCTCTTCTGTTGCTAGGCAACAAAACCTATTCTTTACACGTGAAGAACGGGTCTACTGGAAAACACCGATGGAAATTCTTACAGAAAGGAAACATATCTGAATGGTATGCGTTAAAAATATACAGCGCGAAATCATTTTTCAACGCATCACAACGCTCCATTTAAAAAGAAAAATATTTTCATTTATAATTAGTTGAGGTCACGGAAATGCGTATAACCTTTTCGTTTTTAGTTTGATCTGTTATATTTTTTCTATATTAATTCGAAATTCAATCTTTTATTGAAAATGTTCAACAGGCATGGTGATTAAACATTATTTGGAAAAAAAAACAAAAAACATTTTAATAGCTGTTATGCTGTCCATTTTTTACCTTCAGTAAACCGTGGCGTTCTATCGTTGCTAGGCAAAAACATAGTCTTATTTTAAGACTGCGTCATGGATTTAACTACTTTGCTAACAATTATTATGGACGAGATGATAAAATGCACATTATATTTTTTTCGTGTTATAAAACAGATTTGCACTTTAGCGCACAATTGTTTCTCAACGTGTCGCTTACGTCTTAACGTCAAATGCTAGTAACGTGACGTAACAAAAATGTGCATAACTTTGGCGTTTCTTGTCCGAATATAAATATTTTTGTATCCATCATCTTTTAATATCATGAACTTTCCAAAACAATTAAACACCAAAAACGTGAAATTTTGTCCTTAAGGCCCGTTTTCTCACGCCGCTGCTCAAATGTAATTGATATGAAAGATCGTACAGAAACACTTTAATATGCTTTTCTAAATGAGATATGTGACACTTGTTTTATGTACATGTATGATGATCAATCCATTTTCTTCTTCCTATTCATGCCATTTTGGAGATTTCTTCATCAATACAAGCATGTAATGTATTCAGTTATGAAACAATTAACAAACATTTAATTCAAAATGAATCTATCTAAAATAGTCAGTAGAAGTCTAACACAAGACAGTGAAAAAAGAACGTATGACTGGTAGAAATAGGTGTGTCACAGACATGGATGCCCCTACGACACATGTTTGGACACAGACAAAGAGCAAGTCGCCAACACTAATTTTTGCCTCTACAAATTAATTTTCATATATAATCACAAGTGAAAAAAATGACAAAGGGCCATAATTTGGCTAAAATGCATTCCTTAAATGATCACCTATACATCTGTTCTTTAGCTGTTAAAGTTTGAGTGAAATCCGACAAGCAGTTAAAGACGAGTTGAGTCCACAAAATTTCGGGAAGCATATATTCTATAGTGGAAAAAATGATAAAGGGCCATAATTATGTCAAAATTGGTTGCAGCCAAAATTCCTTCTTTACAATCATTTACATGTTAAGGTTCTTCAGCTGTGAAAGTTTGAGCAAAATCCACCAAGCAGTTAAACAGCAGTGAACAAAGGGCAGTAATTCTGCAAAAATTGGTCACAGCCAAAATTCCTTCCTTAACAGTCACCTACAGAACACGCTAAGGTTCTTCAGCTGTGATAAAGTTGAGCAAAATCTGCCGAGCAGTCAAAGAAGAGTCCACACAAGTCCTTACAAGTGCAATGCTTAAAGCCTCCCACTTTCCCTCAAATAAGCCAATAGTAAATGCAGAATTAATATTACAAATAAAAAAAAATGTGGAAAAGTACTGACAAAATAATACAAGTCATTATGTATCCTTCAACAATATCACACACTAATAAATAATAACAGAATGTCCAGCTGAGCTCACATGGCACACTAAATCTTTCAATTTGAGGCGTGTCATGGGAAAATCGGGCTGAATGCATGTGCCTAAAGTGTCGTCCCGGATCAGCCTGCGCAGTCCACACAGGCTAATCCGTAATGACACTTTCCGCCTACAGTGCATTTATGTTTAGAAGAGACTTCCTTGAAATAGAAAATACCATAAAAGCGGAGTGTTGTCGGGGTAAGTCTGTGCGGACAGCACAGGCTGATCCGGGATGTCACTTTAGGCACGTGCATTAAGCCCGGTTTTCCCACGACTCGCCTCATTATTTATTTACAAACTAAACAGATATTACATTTAAACAAAATTTTTGACATTTCAAACTAATACAAACAAGCCAACAGTCAAGATGGATCAGTTTAGTTAATGTTAAAGGTACTGATACTTGTAATTTGGACATAATTTTAATACAACTTTCAGCATTTGATGAAACTAGAATTGTCACATGAGTGATGGATATACCGCCACAATATGATCTTGTCACAAAACTATGGCATCCATTCCAAAGAAATGGACACAATGAGAATGCTTAATTTTGTGAATGTTTAACAACGTATTTGGAAAAATTTAAGTTGAATAGAAGCCATAACTCTGTCAACATTTAGTGGTTTGTAACCAAAGTCGAGCATGACCTGTGGTGTTACACCTATGTACCAACAATAATTTAAATATGTTGAGCTTTCAGGAATCATTGTACTGAAACTGTGTTTTTAGGGAATTTAAGTCAAAAAGGAGCCATAACTCTGTCAAAATTTAGTGGTTTGTAACCAAAGTAAAATTTGTCCTCTATTTTATGATGCTACACAAGTGTACCAAAAATTATTCAATATGTCAAGCCATTCTTGAGTTATCGTCCGGAAACCATGTTTTTAGGGAAATAGTCAAAAAGGGGCCATAACTCTGTCAAAATTTAGTGGTTTGTAACCAAAGTCGAACTTGACCTGTATTATATGATGCTACACAAGTGTACCAAGAATTATTTGAATATGTAAAGCCATTCTTGAGTTATTGCCGGAAAACCATGTTTTTAGGAATTTAAATCAAAAAGGGGCCATAACTCTGTCAAAATTTAGTGGCTTGTAACCAAAGTCAAACCTGACCTGTATCTTACGATGCTACACATGTGTACCAAGAATTATTTGAATATGTCCAGCAATTTTTGAGTTATTGTCCGGAAACCATGTTTTAAAGGGAATTTAAGTCGAAAAGGGGCCATAACTCTTTCAAAATTTAATGGTTTGTAACCAACGTCGAACCTGACCTGTATTCTATGATGTTACGCACGTGTACCAAAAATTATTTGAATATGTCAAGCCTTTCTTGAGTTATCCGTAAACCATGAATTTTTTTTCGCACAATTGTTTCTCAACGTGTTGCTAACGTCTTAACGTCAAATGCTAGTAACGTGAAGTAACAAAAATGTGCATAACTTTGGCGTTTCTTGTCCGAATATAAATATTTTTGTATCCATCAGCTTTTAATATCATGAACTTTCCAAAACAATTCAATACCAAAAACGTGAAATTTTGTCCTTAAGGCCCGTTTTCTCACGCCGCTGCTCAAATGTAATTGATATGAAAGATCGTACAGAAACACTTTAATTAGCTTTTCTACATGAGATATGTGACACTTGTTTTATGTACATGTATGATGATCAATCCATTTTCTTCTTCCTATTCATGCCATTTTGGAGATTTCTTCATCAATACAAGCATGTAATGTATTCAGTTATCAAACAATTAACAAACATTTAATTCAAAATGAATCTATCTAAAATAGTCAGTAAAAGTCTAACACAAGACAGTGAAAAAAGAACGTATGACTGGTAGAAATAGGTGTGTCACAGACATGGATGCCCCTACGACACATGTTTGGACACAGACAAAGAGCAAGTCGCCAACACTAATTTTTGCCTCTACAAATTTATTTTCATATATAATCACAAGTGAAAAAAATGACAAAGGGCCATAATTTGGCTAAAATGCATTCCTTAAATGATCACCTATACATCTGTTCTTTAGCTGTGAAAGTTGGAGTGAAATCCGACAAGCAGTTAAAGAGGAGTTGAGTCCACAAAATTTCGGGAAGCATATAGTCTATAGTGGAAAAAATGATAAAGGGCCATAATTCTGTCAAAATTGGTTGCAGCCAAAATTCCTTCCTTTACAATCATGTACATGTTAAGGTTCTTCAGCTGTGAAAGTTTGAGCAAAATCCACCAAGCAGTTAAAGAGCAGTCGACAAAGGGCAGTAATTCTGCAAAAATTGGTCACAGCCAAAATTCCTTCCTTAACAGTCACCTACAGAACACGCTAAGGTTCTTCAGCTGTGATCAAGTTTGAGCAAAATCTGCCGAGCAGTCAAAGAAGAGAGAAGAGTCCACAAGTCCTGACAAGTGCAATGTTTAAAGCCTCCCACTTTCCCTCAAATAAGCCAACAGTAAATGCAGAATTAATATTACAAAAAAAAAAAAAATTGTGGAAAAGTACTGACAAAATAATACAAGTCATTATGTATCCTTCAACAATATCACACACTAATAAATAATAACAGAATCACATGAGTGACGGATATACCGCCACAATATGATCTTGTCACAAAACTATGGCATCCATTCCAAAGAAAATGGACACAATGAGAATGCTTAATTTTGTGAATGTTTAACAAAATGTATTTGGAAAAATTTAAGTTGAATAGAAGCCATAACTCTGTCAACATTTAGTGGTTTGTAACCAAAGTCGAACATGACCTGTGGTGTTACACCTATATACCAACAATAATTTAAATATGTTAAGCTTTCAGGAGTTATTGTACTGAAACTGTGTTTTTAGGGAATTTAAGTCAAAAAGGAGCCATAACTCTGTCAAAATTTAGTGGTTTGTAACCAAAGTAAAATTTGTCCTCTATTTTATGATGCTACACAAGTGTACCAAAAATTATTCAATATGTCAAGCCATTCTTGAGTTATCGTCCGGAAACCATGTTTTTAGGGAAATAGTCAAAAAGGGGCCATAACTCTGTCAAAATTTAGTGGTTTGTAACCAAAGTCGAACTTGACCTGTATTATATGATGCTACACAAGTGTACCAAGAATTATTTGAATATGTAAAGCCATTCTTGAGTTATTGCCGGAAAACCATGTTTTTAGGAATTTAAATCAAAAAGGGGCCATAACTCTGTCAAAATTTAGTGGCTTGTAACCAAAGTCAAACCTGACCTGTATCTTACGATGCTACACATGTGTACCAAGAATTATTTGAATATGTCCAGCAATTTTTGAGTTATTGTCCGGAAACCATGTTTTAAAGGGAATTTAAGTCGAAAAGGGGCCATAACTCTTTCAAAATTTAATGGTTTGTAACCAACGTCGAACCTGACCTGTATTCTATGATGTTACGCACGTGTACCAAAAATTATTTGAATATGTCAAGCCTTTCTTGAGTTATCCGTAAACCATGAATTTTTTTTCGCACAATTGTTTCTCAACGTGTTGCTAACGTCTTAACGTCAAATGCTAGTAACGTGAAGTAACAAAAATGTGCATAACTTTGGCGTTTCTTGTCCGAATATAAATATTTTTGTATCCATCAGCTTTTAATATCATGAACTTTCCAAAACAATTCAATACCAAAAACGTGAAATTTTGTCCTTAAGGCCCGTTTTCTCACGCCGCTGCTCAAATGTAATTGATATGAAAGATCGTACAGAAACACTTTAATTAGCTTTTCTACATGAGATATGTGACACTTGTTTTATGTACATGTATGATGATCAATCCATTTTCTTCTTCCTATTCATGCCATTTTGGAGATTTCTTCATCAATACAAGCATGTAATGTATTCAGTTATCAAACAATTAACAAACATTTAATTCAAAATGAATCTATCTAAAATAGTCAGTAAAAGTCTAACACAAGACAGTGAAAAAAGAACGTATGACTGGTAGAAATAGGTGTGTCACAGACATGGATGCCCCTACGACACATGTTTGGACACAGACAAAGAGCAAGTCGCCAACACTAATTTTTGCCTCTACAAATTTATTTTCATATATAATCACAAGTGAAAAAAATGACAAAGGGCCATAATTTGGCTAAAATGCATTCCTTAAATGATCACCTATACATCTGTTCTTTAGCTGTGAAAGTTGGAGTGAAATCCGACAAGCAGTTAAAGAGGAGTTGAGTCCACAAAATTTCGGGAAGCATATAGTCTATAGTGGAAAAAATGATAAAGGGCCATAATTCTGTCAAAATTGGTTGCAGCCAAAATTCCTTCCTTTACAATCATGTACATGTTAAGGTTCTTCAGCTGTGAAAGTTTGAGCAAAATCCACCAAGCAGTTAAAGAGCAGTCGACAAAGGGCAGTAATTCTGCAAAAATTGGTCACAGCCAAAATTCCTTCCTTAACAGTCACCTACAGAACACGCTAAGGTTCTTCAGCTGTGATCAAGTTTGAGCAAAATCTGCCGAGCAGTCAAAGAAGAGAGAAGAGTCCACAAGTCCTGACAAGTGCAATGTTTAAAGCCTCCCACTTTCCCTCAAATAAGCCAACAGTAAATGCAGAATTAATATTACAAAAAAAAAAAAAATTGTGGAAAAGTACTGACAAAATAATACAAGTCATTATGTATCCTTCAACAATATCACACACTAATAAATAATAACAGAATCACATGAGTGACGGATATACCGCCACAATATGATCTTGTCACAAAACTATGGCATCCATTCCAAAGAAAATGGACACAATGAGAATGCTTAATTTTGTGAATGTTTAACAAAATGTATTTGGAAAAATTTAAGTTGAATAGAAGCCATAACTCTGTCAACATTTAGTGGTTTGTAACCAAAGTCGAACATGACCTGTGGTGTTACACCTATATACCAACAATAATTTAAATATGTTAAGCTTTCAGGAGTTATTGTACTGAAACTGTGTTTTTAGGGAATTTAAGTCAAAAAGGAGCCATAACTCTGTCAAAATTTAGTGGTTTGTAACCAAAGTAAAATTTGTCCTCTATTTTATGATGCTACACAAGTGTACCAAAAATTATTCAATATGTCAAGCCATTCTTGAGTTATCGTCCGGAAACCATGTTTTTAGGGAAATAGTCAAAAAGGGGCCATAACTCTGTCAAAATTTAGTGGTTTGTAACCAAAGTCGAACTTGACCTGTATTATATGATGCTACACAAGTGTACCAAGAATTATTTGAATATGTAAAGCCATTCTTGAGTTATTGCCGGAAAACCATGTTTTTAGGAATTTAAATCAAAAAGGGGCCATAACTCTGTCAAAATTTAGTGGCTTGTAACCAAAGTCAAACCTGACCTGTATCTTACGATGCTACACATGTGTACCAAGAATTATTTGAATATGTCCAGCAATTTTTGAGTTATTGTCCGGAAACCATGTTTTAAAGGGAATTTAAGTCGAAAAGGGGCCATAACTCTTTCAAAATTTAATGGTTTGTAACCAACGTCGAACCTGACCTGTATTCTATGATGTTACGCACGTGTACCAAAAATTATTTGAATATGTCAAGCCTTTCTTGAGTTATCCGTAAACCATGAATTTTTTTTCGCACAATTGTTTCTCAACGTGTTGCTAACGTCTTAACGTCAAATGCTAGTAACGTGAAGTAACAAAAATGTGCATAACTTTGGCGTTTCTTGTCCGAATATAAATATTTTTGTATCCATCAGCTTTTAATATCATGAACTTTCCAAAACAATTCAATACCAAAAACGTGAAATTTTGTCCTTAAGGCCCGTTTTCTCACGCCGCTGCTCAAATGTAATTGATATGAAAGATCGTACAGAAACACTTTAATTAGCTTTTCTACATGAGATATGTGACACTTGTTTTATGTACATGTATGATGATCAATCCATTTTCTTCTTCCTATTCATGCCATTTTGGAGATTTCTTCATCAATACAAGCATGTAATGTATTCAGTTATCAAACAATTAACAAACATTTAATTCAAAATGAATCTATCTAAAATAGTCAGTAAAAGTCTAACACAAGACAGTGAAAAAAGAACGTATGACTGGTAGAAATAGGTGTGTCACAGACATGGATGCCCCTACGACACATGTTTGGACACAGACAAAGAGCAAGTCGCCAACACTAATTTTTGCCTCTACAAATTTATTTTCATATATAATCACAAGTGAAAAAAATGACAAAGGGCCATAATTTGGCTAAAATGCATTCCTTAAATGATCACCTATACATCTGTTCTTTAGCTGTGAAAGTTGGAGTGAAATCCGACAAGCAGTTAAAGAGGAGTTGAGTCCACAAAATTTCGGGAAGCATATAGTCTATAGTGGAAAAAATGATAAAGGGCCATAATTCTGTCAAAATTGGTTGCAGCCAAAATTCCTTCCTTTACAATCATGTACATGTTAAGGTTCTTCAGCTGTGAAAGTTTGAGCAAAATCCACCAAGCAGTTAAAGAGCAGTCGACAAAGGGCAGTAATTCTGCAAAAATTGGTCACAGCCAAAATTCCTTCCTTAACAGTCACCTACAGAACACGCTAAGGTTCTTCAGCTGTGATCAAGTTTGAGCAAAATCTGCCGAGCAGTCAAAGAAGAGAGAAGAGTCCACAAGTCCTGACAAGTGCAATGTTTAAAGCCTCCCACTTTCCCTCAAATAAGCCAACAGTAAATGCAGAATTAATATTACAAAAAAAAAAAAAATTGTGGAAAAGTACTGACAAAATAATACAAGTCATTATGTATCCTTCAACAATATCACACACTAATAAATAATAACAGAATCACATGAGTGACGGATATACCGCCACAATATGATCTTGTCACAAAACTATGGCATCCATTCCAAAGAAAATGGACACAATGAGAATGCTTAATTTTGTGAATGTTTAACAAAATGTATTTGGAAAAATTTAAGTTGAATAGAAGCCATAACTCTGTCAACATTTAGTGGTTTGTAACCAAAGTCGAACATGACCTGTGGTGTTACACCTATATACCAACAATAATTTAAATATGTTAAGCTTTCAGGAGTTATTGTACTGAAACTGTGTTTTTAGGGAATTTAAGTCAAAAGGGGCCATAACTCTGTCAAAATTTAGTGGTTTGTAACCAAAGTAAAAAAATTTGTCCTGTATTTTATGATGCTACACAAGTGTACCAAAAATTATTTCAATATGTCAAGCCATTCTTGAGTTATCGTCCGGAAACCATGTTTTTAGGGAAATTAAGTCAAAAAGGGGCCATAACTCTGTCAAAATTTAGTCGTTTGTAACTAAAGTCGAACTTGACCTGTATTATATGATGCTACACAAGTGTACCAAGAATTATTTGAATATGTAAAGCCATTCTTGAGTTATCGTCTGGAAACCATATTTTTAGGGAATTTAAGTCAAAAAGGGGCCATAACTCTGTCAAAATTTAGTGGTTTGTAACCAAAGTCGAACTTGACCTGTATCTTACGATGCTACACATGTGTACCAAGAATTATTTGAATATGTCCAGCAATTTTTGAGTTATTGTCAGGAAACCATGTTTTTAAGGGAATTTAAGTCGAAAAGGGGCCATAACTCTGTCAAAATTTAATGGTTTGTAACCAACGTCGAACCTGACCTGTATTCTATGATGTTACGCATGTGTACCAAAAATTATTTGAATATGTCAAGCCTTTCTTGAGTTATCCGTAAACCATGAAAACCAACAGACCGACAAGCTCACTCCTTTATACCTCCCCATAAACTTCGTTTGTGGGGGTATAAAAACTAGTACATGTAATTTCATTTGATGTAAAACACAGTTCTTTGATTGCATATCAACACTGAATCTGGAACTATGCAGCGGGCAATAATATTAAACCCTATAAACTATAAATGGGGCTGATATTGTATACAAGGGGTCATATCCACAAAGCTGCCAAAGAAAATCTTAAGTTACATTTAAGTGAAAAATGTAAATAAAATACTTATGGTAGAAATATATTTGAAAAATGGTAAATGCGGACCAACCTGTTGATTCTTTTCCAGATTTAAACCAATTAAGTCAAAATAACTTTAAATGAACCAACAACATACTTTAGAGATTTTGCGATTTTAAAAAATTTGCGTAAATTTTCACTAAGAAGCCTATATTGATATTTCATAGAGCAAGATTGATAAAATGCATTAAATATGCAAATTCTTTAAGTTTGAAACAATCAAACAGTAGCACTTGATTACAGTATTTTGTCAGCAGTTCAGTTGGTGGCGCTATCATATTTTCTTCCTTAGACTGCTTGAACATCAACAAATGATCAGTTGCACAATGCAATAAATACAAATTAACTAGGTAAAATTATTAAACAAATTTTAAAAGGGCTGGTATTCACAAAACTCCTAAGAGAAATATTAACTTAAGTTGTACTTGAAAGAAAATTTCAGATCAAGTTTTCTATGTGAAATCCAATGATTTCTGTTTACAAGAGGGTAAAATATCAAACAAATAAGCAATGTTTACTAGTTTGTAACATTTTAAACGCCGGGGTCCACTTCTCTGATTTTGCAATGGTAAAGCAATAACCTACTTTCGGAGAGTGGGCTGAGCTTATCAGACAGTGATAGGTGATAAGAGCAGTCTGTTTGTAAACAGAGACAAGTGTTTGAACAAGAGAGCAATGAAAATATTTAAAAACTATGCAACTTTCTTCTCCTGCCATCTATCAGATGAGACCCAGGATGTAAACACTGCCGTGAGTCAGCAGCTTTCTACTGGCTGTGTAAAGTTCATTACCTTTTTGTGGGTGGGATTAGATTTTCCAGGGAAATTTGAAATTCTAGCAGACGACACAATATTTTATTTGAAAACAAGGGTAAATGGTGTTTTACAGCATTACCATTTTTAATATGCCAACAGCTTATCTGTTAATTTATTTGTGTGCCAAATTTCAAAGAAAAATAATCATTAAAACCAGAGAAAATAGAAAATGTGTTTTCATCCTTCTGCTCCTGACAGACCAGTATGTAACTGAAGTCGACATTTTCTAAACCTCTGGCCCTTTTATACTGTTACCCCGGTGTTTAATGCAAAATGACTTGTACATGAAACAGCCACAGACTAAAGGAATTTCATGAATTTAAGAACTTTACTGAAGTTTTCCCTAAGGAGCTTTGTGAATATGGGCCCAGAAAACAAAATATCCAAATGTCTGAATTTCACATTATTACCAAAACTTAATGTTGACTTTTAATATAATGCATCTTAAAATGAGGTAAAAGTTAACTTTTTTAGCCCCAAGACAATGGAAAAATTAATATATGAGCTTATTAATACAGAAAGTCCTATTTAAAGAACTTTACAAATATCTTGAAGGATTGAGTAACAAAGATTGACTAAATTCAATTTAATAGAGGATATTTGTTGGTTTCGGTAGAATATCGATTTTAATTCACGCGTGATCATAGAAATTTATATATTCACAAGAGGCACAGCCACGAGTGAAAACGTATATTTTCTATAATCATGAGTTAAATAAAAAATCAATATTCTAACGAAACCTACAAATGTTCTTTTTTATTGTATGCTTTTTACGCCATTTTGTTACATTTTATGTGCTATCGAAATGCGTTTAATTTGAACAAATTGCGGAAATTATAATGTCATGATGTCACAATTTTTAGCCCCGCATCGGTGACGGTCTGTTTCATTTTCTGTATTAAATTGGGAACCAGTGTGAAACAGTGAAAATTACAGGAGTGATAATTTTCACTGTTTCAAACAGTGAATTATCAAGTTTGTTTCACTGATATATCCCTATAAATAACTGGAAAGCATAAAATAAAATATGCAAATAGCTCCTAAAAGTAGTTCACTGTTATTGACACTGATGTCATCTGTGTCTGGAAGGCTCCTGTATTCTTGCATGCTTCTTCGGTGATAGCTGAGCTGCGGGTTGGCGCTTTGTGAAGGAATGATGGAATATTGCGTTCGTTAACGCCACACATGGGGCAAATAACTTCAACGGATAATGACTGCAAGAGAATACACGCAATATTGCATGGTTAATGAATGTACTGTATAATGTATAACCAGAGCATTAATGACTTACACTATAATTATGTGTTTAACAAAATAATGCAAATGCACACCATGCAAATTCATTGGGACCTGTCCTAGTACTTTTGCTTATTAATATAGTGAGACTGTAGCTTTTGCTACTTGTAGATCAAGAAAATTTAATCAGTTTAGATGAACACATAGACCGATGATTTTATGCTCTCAACTCCAATAAGGATTTCCAGGGAGCACAACAATTTTTGTGTGTGATCGTATCATAATATATCCTAATCAAAACTCCTAACGCATCACATATTCAAAGCTGCTTTTAATACGTAGGAAACACATGGAAAAAAACAATAGCGGTCCCCGTTCCTTTGGACATGGTGACCACTTTTGTTCTTTCCATGCATCAGAGATACATTGCGGTACTAAATGTAAGAGGGGGGACAAAACCGTTACTGACATGTGTGATTTTTTTAACCATTATTTCTCACGTAAAAGCCGCAATTTTTCCAGCCAAAATTCTTAGCATTTTTTCGGTGCGACTTATACGCGGATATAAGCAAAAACTCCTAGTTTTTCTATCATAAATATCATCTGTGGTGTTTTGGCCACCATTCTGAATAGACGCTCTATCGACGTCACTAAGACAGGTATATAAGCAAGTATTCGTACCCGATATGTTTCGCAATGTTTATATTGGGATCTTTTGAAAATATAGTATTATATAATATATATTCTTATTTTGTGTATTTTATCTTCTGCATTCTTATTTTTACGAAATATATATGCAATAGAACATAATACATAAGAAATAATGTTTGTTTGTTTGTTTGGATTGTTCGCCGTATTCAACAGTATTTCAGTCATATAACGGCGGTCAGTTGACCTACTCACACTTTTCCTGGGTAAGCTGGTTTACCAGTACTAAGTGCACATACTTATGCCATTAACTGACAACTGCCCTACTTGAATCAGAGGTAGGGGGAGAATGGTCGTAGAAATAATTTCATGACCAATCCCCACACAAGTTATGTGGCCGGACATAAGAAATAAGAACCAGGGTTCAATGAACCGTAGGTCGCGTCTTATACACGGAGGCGTCCTATACGCGAGAATTTACGGTATGTCCCTTGAGCGCATTATTGAGCCATACCTCTGTGTCCACTGTTTGGCGCAATTTTACTGTTGGAACATGTTTGCATATCACTATATCCAAGTTTTGATTACCTGTAACTGTGTGTTACTGTCTTTATGTTAAAACGAGCTTTGAATATGTGATGCGTTAGGAGTTTTGATTAGTATACTTCATAGGTTAACATAATTGATTAAGAAATACTACAATAAACATATAATTATAGCCTATAATTATAAACTTGTTGATTGTAAACTTGATACTGAGACAGTGTTTAGTACTTACTTGGGATGGAGAGTTTCAGCTTCATTGGCACTAATGATAAACACTGGAAACAGGATGGAGAACACACAGCCACTGGAAATATACCACATAAAACATTCATTAGGCAACTGAAAAAAATACAACTTTATACTGTTTTGTTCATCCTTTAGGTTCATCAGTACATAGCATATGCCATTTTTTTGTAAAAGAAAAAAAAAATACAAAAAAAAAACAGCAACACATATTAAACAGTTTGTTTTATACAGTTTCCACCTATTAATTATCTATCTCTATATTTGAAAAAAAAGTTCCCAATTTCTAATCTGAGCCGCACAACTATCAAATAACCACGGAATGCAACAAAATGTCTCAAAACATTTATTTTTGGAGAAACCATCACTCAGTCATTAAAAATGTTGTGAATGATAAAGTTTTATTATTTGCTCAGGTACGTCACTGTGTTGTTTATTTTCAAAACGCCAATTATATTTATGTTAAGCACTATCAGTGCATGATGAGCCCTGCCTACTGGATACATAGCGAATATTAAGTGAGTGTTGGATAAGATCAAGTTTATAATGCGAGGCTGAGCAACATGGCAGCGCAAGGCTTGACAAGGCACCCTGTTTCGAGCCGAGCATGATGATCTTTATCCAACACTTACATAATATTCTATTTATCCTATTTTCTGTCGTTTTTTTATAGTAAGTGCAAAAATCTGCCTAAATGGATTTTTGATAATTTGGACTTTCCATTGTTGACATCGTGGCTATTGAAAGACAGTAGATTATTTGGAAAAACCAGACTGTATCATTCCGCCAGCTCTCTGACGTGAATAGTCCATGATGTTATTGAGTTTTTATTTACCAACAACCATTAGAACAAGTGATTTATTTCTTTTAATGTTTAAACCAAGGCAACACTCTTTTTTTTTTCCAATAATGGTTGAAATAACAAAATTGTGGCACCTGAGTTACTGTCACTCGTGATCATCTTCCGAGCTATCAACAGCGATTGGATAAACATGATCTAAAAATATTGATAGTATATAGCTCAAGTTTATATGATGGGCTGTTCTTGTATAGACTTGTAGTAATAGGATACTCGGTATTTATTACAAGCCTGCCTCAAGCTACAGTTCAGATGCTAAACAGCTGTTGAAGAATTAATATAACCATTTGTATAACTGTGTATGTCATGGAAACCACAAACAAAATAACTAGAGCTATCACTACAGGTGAATAGTACCACCACATATTGCTTTAACACAGATAATGACCTTCAAGTGTACCTTTGACCTTTGAAAGACAAGCATGGGACATTTATTGGAAACATCTTCTGGACATGATAAGACAGGTAATCTTAAGTTACCGGAAAATCCTTTAAGGCATTTATGAGTATCGAAGTGGAAACAAATTATAAGTAGACATATGGAAGGACCTACCAATGGATGGACGTAAAGGTTGACAGACAGACAGACAGTCAGACATACCAACACATGTGATTCCTATTTATCCCCTAAGTTTCACAAGATAGTGTTATTTTTTTTATTTCCCTCCAAAATTTATATACATGTAAACATAGAAAATAAAGAAGCATTTAGAAACAAAGCTAAACGTGTACATAACTCATTAAAGCGACACATTTTTAGAAACAAAGTGCCCATTCAGCCGACTGACTCACCTGACCACTAGGGAGGGGGGAAGTGCTGTCAGCACCGCCATGGACAGACCATTCAGCCAACTGACTCACCTGACCACTAGGGAGGAGGGAAGTGCTGTCAGCACCGCAATGGACAGACCATTCAGCCAACTGAATCACCAGACCACTAGGGAGGAGGGAAGTGCCATCAGCACCGCAATGGACAGACCATTCAGCCAACTGACTCACCTGACCACTAGGGAGGAGGGAAGTGCTGTCAGCACCGCCATGGACAGACCATTCAGCCGACTGACTCACCTGACCACTAGGGAGGAGGGAAGTGCTGTCAGCACCGCCATGGACAGACCATTCAGCCGACTGACTCACCTGACCACTAGGGAGGAGGGAAGTGCTGTCAGCACCGCCATGGACAGACCATTCAGCCAACTGACTCACCTGACCATTAGGGAGGAGGGAAGTGCCATCAGCACCGCCATGGACAGACCATTCAGCTGACTGACTCACCTGACCACTAGGGAGGAGGGAAGTCCTGTCAGCACCGCCATGGACAGACCATTCAGCCGACTGACTCACCTGACCACCAGGGAGGAGGGAAGTGCTGTCAGCACCGCCATGGACAGACCATTCAGTCGACTGACTCACCTGACCACTAGGGAGGAGGGAAGTCCTGTCAGCACCGCCACGGACAGACCATTCAGCCGACTGACTCACCTGACCACCAGGGAGGAGGGAAGTGCTGTCAGCACCGCCATGGACAGACCATTCAGTCGACTGACTCACCTGACCACCAGGGAGGAGGGAAGTGCCATCAGCACCGCCATGGGCAGACCATTCAGCCAACTGACTCACCTGACCACTAGGGAGGAGGGAAGTGCCATCAGCACCGCCATGGACAGACCATTCAGCCGACTGACTCACCTGACCACTAGGGAGGAGGGAAGTGCCATCAGCACCGCCATGGACAGACCATTGAGCCAACTGACTCACCTAACCACTAGGGAGGAGGGAAGTGCCGTCAGCACCGCCATGGGAAGACCATTCAGCCAACTGACTCACCTGACCACTAGGGAGGAGGGAAGTGCCATCAGCACCGCCATGGACAGACCATTCAGCCGACTGACTCACCTGACCACTAGGGAGGAGGGAAGTGCCATCAGCACCGCCATGGACAGACCATTCAGCCGACTGACTCACCTGACCACTAGGGAGGAGGGAAGTGCTGTCAGCACCGCCATGGACAGGCCATTCAGCCGACTGACTCACCTGACCACTAGGGAGGAGGGAAGTGCTGTCAGCACCGCCATGGACAGACCATTCAGCCGACTGACTCACCTGACCACTAGGGAGGAGGGAAGTGCCATCAGCACCGCAATGGACAGACCATTCAGCCGACTGACTCACCTGACCACTAGGGAGGAGGGAAGTGCCATCAGCACCGCCATGGGCAGACCATTCAGCCAACTGACTCACCTGACCACTAGGGAGGAGGGAAGTGCCATCAGCACCGCCATGGACACACCATTCAGCCAACTGACTCACCTGACCACTAGGGAGGAGGGAAGTGCCATCAGCACCGCCATGGGCAGACCATTCAGCCAACTGACTCACCTGACCACTAGGGAGGAGGGAAGTGCCATCAGCACCGCCATGGACAGACCATTCAGCCGACTGACTCACCTGACCACTAGGGAGGAGGGAAGTGCCATCAGCACTGCAATGGACAGACCATTCAGCCAACTGACTCAACTGACCACTAGGGAGGAGGGAAGTGTCGTCAGCACCGCCATGGACAGACCATTCAGCCGACTGACTCACCTGACCACTAAGGAGGAGGGAAGTGCCATCAGCACAAACCATTCAGCCGACTGACTCACCTGACCACTAGGGAGGAGGGAAGTGCTGTAAGCACCGCCATGGACAGACCATTCAGCCGACTGACTCACCTGACCACTAGGGAGGAGGGAAGTGTCGTCAGCACCACCATGGACAGACCATTCAGCCGACTGACTCACCTGACCACTAGGGAGGAGGGAAGTGCCGTCAGCACTGCCATGGGCAGACCATTCAGCCGACTGACTCACCTGACCACTAGGGAGGAGGGAAGTGCCATCAGCACCGCCATGGACGGACCATTCTGCCGACTGACTCACCTAACCACTAGGGAGGAGGGAAGTGCCGTCAGCACCGCAATGGACAGACCATTGAGCGAACTGACTCACCTGACCACTAGGGAGGAGGGAAGTGCCATCAGCACCGCCATGGACAGACCCTTCAGATTACTGACTCACCTGACCACTAGGGAGGAGGGAAGTGCCGTCAGCACCGCCATGGGCAGACCGAACCCGATGTAGTAGGGCCAACCCTGCTCTATATGGTCCAGTCTTTGGTGTAACTTCCAACCTGCAGTGGAGATATACATGTGTATCAGTATTTATACTGGACATGTTCATGTATATCCCTAGAAAATTGCAAAACAACCTTTGGGAATAAATATTCAGATATATTGTCAATCTGATATTATGTGTTCAGTACAGGGTTCATACAAACTGTTGAAACCAAAATTTCATAAATTTTCCATGACTTATCCATGACATCACTCAGTTTTCCATGATACAATCCAAACATACTAAAGTAAAAATGGTACACTGATATCAACATTTTATGTGAAAAACATAAGTGGCGCGTCGTGAGAAAACCGGTCTTAATGCATGTGCGTAAAGTGTCGTCCCGGATTAGCCTGTGCAATCCGCACAGGCTAATCCGGGACGGCACTTTCCGCCTACAGTGTATTTATGTTTAGAAGAGACTTCCATGAAACAGAAAATACCACAAAAGCGGAAAGTGCCGTCCCGGATTAGCATGTGCGGACTGCACAGACTAATCCGGGACGACACTATACACACATGCATTAAGTCCGGTTTTTAGACGACGCGCCTCATAATAAGATTATTTTTCCTAGGCTGATTTGCGCTCTGTAAAATAGTTAGAATTGCTTGAAGCACTGCAATACATGTCTGTCCATCATTACGCTCTTTAGTTTGATTATATGTTTGAATATATTTCAATGGATTTGATCATTTGTAGGCTCTTGCAGAAATACTCAAGAACACTTTTCAACTTTTCATAACAGTAAGTCTAGATACAAATGTCTGATTAGGCCCATAAAGGTAGGAAAAGAACAAAGAAAATCTGCACTTTCAGGCAAACATAAAACCTGGATAACAAATGATGGTGAATGTTTACATATTTCAAAAACAACATCACTTGATATGATGGAAGATTAAGGAAGCCCACTAGCCTGCAATCAACCATGTTGATCCACTTGTACTCACCCATGTTGATCAACTTGGACATACCCATGTTGATCCACTTGTACTCACCCATGTTGATCCACTTGTACTCACCCATGTTGATCCACTTGTACTCACCAATGTTGATCCACTTGTACTCACCAATGTTGATCCACTTGTACTCACCAATATTGATCCACTCGGATATACCAATGTTGATCCACTTGCACTCACCAAAGTTGATCCACTTGTTCTCACCAATATTGATCCACTTGGACATATCCATGTTGATCCACTTGTACTCACCCATGTTGATCCACTTGTACTCACCAATGTTGATCCACTTGTACTCACCAATGTTGATCCACTTGTTCTCACCAATATTGATCCACTTGGACTCACCCATGTTGATCCACTTGTACTCACCAATGTTGATCCACGTGTACTCACCAATGTTGATCCACTTGTACTCACCAATATTGATCCACTTGGACATACCAATGTTGATCCACTTGTACTCACCAATGTTGATCCACTTGTTCTCACCAATATTGATCCACTTGGACATACCAATGTTGATCCACTTGTACAGACCAATGCTGATCCACTTGTACTCACCCATGTTGGTCCACTTGTACCCACCAATGCTGATCCACTTGTACCCACCAATGTTTATCCACTTGTACACCCATGTTGATCCACTTGTACTCACCAATGTTGATCCACTTGTTTTCACCCATGTTGATCCACTTGCACTCAAAGATGTAGAGCGAGTTCAGAAGACTCATATCATATGAGTCATATGTACTACCAATGTTGATCCACGTGTACTCACCCATGTTGATCCACTTGTACTCACCAATGTTGATCCACTTGTACTCATCCATGTTGATCCACTTGTACTCACCCATGTTGATCCACTTGTACCCACCAATGTTGATCCACTTGTACTCACCCATGTTGATCCACTTGTACTCACCAATGTTGATCCACTTGTACCCACCAATGTTGATCCACGTGTACCCACCAATGTTGATCCACTTGTACCCACCAATATTGATCCACTTGTACTCACCCATGTTGATCCACTTGTACCCACCAATGTTTATCCACTTGTACTCATCAATGTTGATCCACTTGTATCCACCCATGTTGATCCACTTGTACTCACCAATGTTGATCCACTTGTACTCACCAATGATGATCCACTTGTACTCACCAATGTTGATCCACTTGTACTCACCAATGTTGATCCACTTGTACTCACCAATGCTGATCCACTTGTACCCATCAATGTTGATCCACTTGTACTCATCCATGTTGATCCACTTGTACTCACCAATGTTGATCCACTTGTACCCACCAATGTTGATCCACTTGTACTCATCCATGTTGATCCACTTGTACCCACCAATGTTGATCAACTTGTACTCACCCATGTTGATCCACTTGTACTCACCCATGTTGATCCACTTGTACCCACCAATGTTGATCCACTTGTACTCATCCATGTTGATCCACTTGTACCCACCAATGTTGATCCACTTGTACCCACCAATGTTTATCCACTTGTACTCACCAATGTTGATCCACTTGTACCCACCAATGTTGATCAACTTGTACTCACCCATGTTGATCCACTTGTACCCACCAATGTTTATCCACTTGTACTCATCCATGTTGATCCACTTGTACTCACCCATGTTGATCCACTTGTACTCAAAGGAGTAGAGGGAGTACAGGAGACTCATATGCAGCACACTGATGAGTTGGGACACGGTGGGGAGTGGCAGGAAGCTGGCAACAGTTCCCTGCACAGACAAGAATGATAATTATTCATATCTCATTTTTTATGTCAGTGAGACGTAACATTTATAGTGCATAGTTTGTCTATTTTTCATCTACTGTACCCATCTAATGTGCGCATGTGCCATGTAAATGGTTACATTCATATATTAATGTTTAGAATTTGTCAAAGCATCCATGGACATGTATACAGCGACTGTAGGTCAATGTCGTTGACACACTCATGTACACAGATACCTAAAGACTGGTGTTGAGAAATGAGCCAGGCTATGTTTGCCGCTTTATTCTATTTTCAGTGTGCAAGATGCTTACTACAGCTACAACGATTCTTTCGAAGCGTCGGTAAATTGATTTTTAATGGCCTGATTCAATTATTGATACTAAACCAGCCAATTTCGATTTTCTTTTATACATTTATATATGATATGTCATAATCCTGTTAATTAAAATTATGGTGTTTGTGCATATTAATTATGTTTTTATTTGATCATGACATCATGGTTTCTGTTTTATTGAACTAGTTGTTAAACATTCTCACACATTTTTCTGCTGTTCTTATTTATTTTGATATATAGGGCATGTAGGTAGACATTATATTGACATATACTGCAAATCATGACTCATAAACACGCAGAAACAAGCCTGGAAAAAGGAAAAAGGAATAGAATCAAAATATTGTTGGAAAAAATTATGTTTGAATTCGAAATTGAATCGAGCCATGGATCAATCGTTGCAGCTCTAATACTAACTACACAGGTGGATGGAGATGTACCTACAGGTGGGTGGAGATGTTTCCGGGTCAACAATGGCGGACGTTTTGTTTTGTTTTTCATAGTGAATTCGTTAAAAATTATGGATTTTGGATATTTTTGAATGGTCATAAAAGTGAGTATGTGAAATTGCTATTATCTACTTTATAGGCAGTTGACAGGGAAAATTTAATAATTTAGATCATTGAGATGCTAGACTAATTTAAAAGTTTACATGGACGCAGCCATTTTGTACGGCCTGTTCGTTGAAGCTTGACCGCTCGTAAACGATTCTTATACAGTTACAAAGGTCACGTTTGAACGCTCGATCTATACTTCTCAAAAAAGAACAGTATCACGAAAGTGTCAACAATGGGCAAACCAGACAAACCAGACAAAAAACCAGACAAAAAACGCAAGAAGGAAATTAACTCGACCGGAAGTGTCAGTGAAATAGAAACTGAACCCACTGCGCCTGAATTGCCTGAAAAGCAGTGTTCAAGTGATAATGCTGCATCTACCCAAATATACAGTGGTGATGAACATGCTCGATCGAGCGAAATCGCTGACATAAAAAGACAATTGAAAGACATTAACTCAATATTGTCGAATATTGTTTCAAACGTTGATAAGTCGATGAACAAGATGAACGAGAAAGTGAAAGAGATCATCGAAAGAGACGACGAAAGGCTAAAAACAATTGTGAACGACCTCTTTGACAAACTTAAAGAGGGTTTCTTGAAGTCCTTTACGAAACAAATCGAAGTGTTAGAGTCACGAATATTTGAGAAGGAGATGGAAAATGATACATTGAAGAAGGAGGTTAAAGACCTCAAGTCGGAAGTAATTCTTCATTCGGAAGAGAATGTAAAACTGAAATCTGAAGTAGCAAAAGTCGAAAACAGTCGCAGAAGATCAGAAAATGACTCAAACCAATACAGTAGAAGCAATAACATAATTATTAGTGGTATAGAACAAGCAATCTCGGAAACAGACACCAATGAAGTCTGTTTTTGAAACAGCAGAAGAAACCACTAAGATTACCATTGCGAAGATAAACAGCATCACACATGAAAACATTAATATAGAGGACGTTGACATAGCCCACCGACTGAAAAGAGGTCCAAACGGAAAGAAAGACATCATTATACGTTTCAAATCACGTATGACTCGCAACCGAGTGCTCAGGCAAAGCAAGTTACTTCGTGCAAAAGGCATTTTTGTACGTGAAGACTTAACCCCTTTAAATCTGGAGGTGTTCATGAGCGTGAAACGTAAAATGTCGGACGAAGTTAATAGTGTCTGGTCCAGAAACGGGACTATCTCCTACAAAGACGCAAGAGATGTGGTTCATCGTGTAGAATGGGAGGACTATCAACATTGGCTTGATCTACCCTGGCCAAAAAAGTAAAGGATTGTTTTTCTTTGACTTTAGAATAGACAACTATTTTCTATGCTATACATATTTTTAGTTAGTTTTTTTCATTGTTCATGCTACTTTTTCTTTTTTTTGTACACTATACAATGTACTTTAATTGGCCTTGTTATTTAAGAACTTAGCTCGCGCTTTGTAGAATCAGTGCATGACTCGCACGAGGATTCCGTTTTTATTGAAAATAAATCGGATTATCTATTGTATCGAGCAAAATGTGACGTTGTAAATCTTGACAATGTATATAGCACACTGGTAATCTTTTTTTTGCCGAGGCTGAGCTCTATGAAATTAAACTTTTTCGACGCAAATGTTTTTCTTAGATGAGTTAGCTTTTTAACCAACGAATCTGTCAGGCATTGAGATACCGTTATACGTTCTAGAAGATACGGTATAATATATTTTATTTACCCCACACTCTACATCACTGGAAATGATTACACGTGATTGTTGTTTGATGTTAAAAAACATTGTCATATACAGTTAAAAACTTAATTCTTACTACCATTTGCTGCTGTTGTTAATGTTCTTGCACTTAAAATTGTATGTTAGTACTCTTGCGTCTTTGGAATATATCTATTACGCATGATCGAAATTACTAATGAAGGTTGCTTAAATATTCTTAACTCAGCCTACGCGCAGTGTGTTTCAGTTGCAAAAGATGATAAGTTAGTGCTGCTTCTCTACCTATGGACAAAAACAATCTGACCTTATGGTAAATAAATAGCGCCTCTCTTTAACTATCGCTAATATAGGTCATACTTTAAAAACAGGTATCAATTCTAATCTCTAATTTTCAGTATACGCCAGGAAAGAGGACCCTTTTTCTTTCGCTTTCGCCTTAAAAAGGCCTCTCCTGGTTGGAAATGTAAACGATCAACAGTGGCCTTGATGCATCTTTTTGTCTTAAAAAGATGTATGGTATGGGTTGCACTGAAACAACTAAATTAAACTTAATAACTCTTCTCGTCTTCGTAACATATACGTCGCTTTTCTTTAGTTGGTTCTGCTTTATTCCGAACAATAATGCGTAATGAAAATAAGTTCATACCCATTCAATTTATTTGGTTGTAACTTAAATCATTGTATCTGGACCGGGTTATATGGAAAAGTCTAGTTTATGTTAACTTCATGAAAATGTGTATCATCTTTTGACATTGTTTGCGATCTGGTATATGGTCGTGTCTGTGTATGGTTTTGCCTGTTGAAGTGTTTGTTTCTATTCGCATATTGTCTCTATATTAAATCACTTCTTTAATTGTACGTACGCATGTATGTATGAACTTGCAATTTCTGGTGTAGAATTATCTATTCGCTTAATTATTTTGTGTTGTCTAAATTCTAGCAAACGCAAATATAAGTTGTCATATCGGTACTTTTACAATAAACCGTATGATTTTTCATCGTTCATACATTCAAGCCATTTGAATAGTGGCCTGTTAAACATCATTAGTACTGTCTATTGTAGATTGTATTTTTTGCATATTTTATTTGCTTTGCATATTGTATGAAATAATGATAATCCCCAGCCGCTATATGTTGAATAAGGTAATGCTGTGTGATGATTTCTTTCATCCTATCTTATGCGACACCTATTAAAACGCTTTAAATAGCTTCTAAATTAAAAAAAACAAAAAAAACATCAACAATTGTTAACGTTATTGTACACTAAACATCTACTTACATTTTTCATCTTAAATAAATGTAAACTTATAATGAGTGGATAAAACTAGTATTAAAAAATACGTGATTGCATGGAAATTGCACTAGTGTATATTTCTTATTGCTGATAACTGTAAATAAAACAATCATGCTCATATCGACTGTAATTTTTAACATATTTAATTTTTAACATATTAAATTTTTGAAACAAATGATATGTACAATAACTTATGTATGTATAATATATCATTGAAACTTTTCCTGTAACAATCTGAGTTATGTATAGCGTTGCTCCTGTCAATATCTAACATTGCAAGATATCAACATATGATGAAATCCTTGTTAACTGCCTTCAAAGATGTTCACTTATTTTTTCATGTTTGTTTTTTCTCTTATTAGTTTGTATTTTTTCCGTTCTGTATTACAAGGTAATGTTATGTTGACACTATGCATACAAGTGCTACTTTTTATTATGTTCTTTAGTTTGCTTATCTATGTGTGAGCTTAAAATTTTATCAGTCAACTGCAGAGGCATTCAGGGGAAAAAGAAGCGATTACAAGTTTTTCAATATTTGAAAGAAACAAAATGTGATATTTACTGCCTTCAAGATACACATTTTATTAACGAACAAATTAAAACTATTTGCTCCGAATGGGGATCAGAGTGTTTCCTAAGTTATGGCTCTTCTAATTCGCGCGGTGTAGCAATACTCTTGTCGAAAGAACTTGAGTACAAAATACATAATGTACAATACGACCATTTTGGTAACTATATTATTTTAGATGTAAATATTGGTGAAACAAGACTTACTCTTGCCTCTTTATACGGACCGAACTCTGATAGTCCGGAATTGTTCACAAATGTTTTTGATATTATTGACACTATTGGGAATGACTCCTACTTAATTTGTGGCGACTTTAATTTGGTTCTTGACCCGAATCTGGATTATAATAACTACAAATCAATAAATAATAAAAATGCAAGAGATTGTATATTGAAAAATATTGAAGATCGTGATCATACTGATCCTTTTAGGATATTATATCCTAACTCTAAACGATATACATGGAGAAGAACCAATCCAATACAACAAGCCCGGCTTGATTTTTATCTATTATCATCATTTTTGTCACCATTTGTTCACGACAATAATATATTGCCCAGTTACCAATCTGATCATTCGATTGTAACTTTGACATTAAAATTTACTGATTTTAAACACGGAAAGGGTCTGTGGAAACATAATAACATGCTTCTAAGTGACATCAATTACATTAACACAATAAATGATACAATTACCGAAATTAAAAAACAATATATGTTACCTGTGTACAATAAAGATAATATTGATACAATACCGGACCAAGACATACAGTTTTTAATAAACGACCAACTTTTTTTAGATACAGTTTTAATGGAAATAAGAGGTAAAGCTATTTCATATAGTTCGTATAAAACAAAATCGCGTAACAAGCGCGAAAACCAATTAAAAGTTGAAATTGAACAACATGAGAAATTGTTGACCGAGAGTAACCTGCAAATTATGCTTGAATTAAAAGATGAACTTATGAAAATACAAGAAGAGAAATTAAAAGGAGCTATAATAAGATCGCGAGCCGAATGGATACAATTTGGAGAAAAACCATCAAAATTTTTTTGCAACCTCGAAAAATATAACTATACAACAAAAACGATCACAAGCCTAACAACTGATGACGGACTTGTTTTAGATAAGCAGGTTGATATCTTAAAAGAAACCGCTTTGTTTTATAAAACATTGTATCAAAACAATGATAATACCAACATTGATGATGATTTTAATAGTTTTATAGCAGATATTGACATACCTAAACTATCACATGAAGAGTCAAAACAATTAGAAGGGCCAATAACACTAAGTGAGGCCTCTTTTGTCTTAAAAAACATGGCAAACAACAAAAGCCCTGGGTCGTCAGGTTTTACTGCTGATTTTTTCAAAGTTTTTTGGCCTAAATTAGGTACTTTTGTTTGTAGAGCGTTAAATCACGCATTTAAAAGCGGCAATTTGTCTATAACCCAACGACAAGGGATAATTACTTGAATACCTAAGGGTGATAAACCCAGACAATCTTAACAAAACTGGCGTCCAATTACACTGTTAAACACTGTATATAAAATTGGTTCGGGAAGTATTGCTAATAGATTGAAACAATATATGAATAAACTTATAAACAATGATCAAACTGGTTTTATCAAAGGCAGGTTCATAGGAGAAAACACTAGGCTAATCTACGACATTTTGAAATACACTGAGGAAAATAATATTCCCGGACTTCTCCTGCTTATAGATTTTGAAAAGGCTTTTGATTCCTTGTCATGGAGGTTTGTAAACAAAACACTCTCCTTTTTTAATTTCGGTACTGACATTAAAAATTGGTTTAATGTTTTATATAAGGATGGTATATCAGCAGTAATGCAGTGTGGGTTCTTATCCGAGTTTTTTCAAATACAACGTGGTTGTCGTCAGGGTGATCCCCTCAGTTGTTATATTTTTATTTTAGTTATCGCAATTTGCTGATGATACGTCTATACTCCTGGATGGCTCTGCAGAATCCATTAATGAAACCTTAGATGAATTGTCGTATTTCACATTGTGTTCTGGCTTAAAGGTAAATTTTGACAAAACCAAAATAGTTTGGATAGGGAAGCATAAATTCAGTTCCGAAAGCATAAAAACTAGATGGAAGTTAAAATGGAACCAACATACTTTTGATATGCTTGGTTTAACATTTCACGTCGATCTTGACAAGATGATCGATCTTAATTATAAGGATAAATTGTCCAGAATTAGAACGCTGCTTAAAAATTGGTCCAGAAGGATATTAACGCCAATTGGAAGGATACAAGTAATAAAAACGATTGCTTTGCCAGTGCTTAATCATTTGTTTGTTTCACTTCCCAATCCACCACATAAAATATTGGTAGAGCTAAATGATCTTTTTTTTAACTTTGTGTGGAATGGAAGTTCAAAAATTAACAAAAATGTACTTATTAAAGAATATACTGAAGGAGGTCTTACTATGGTCGACATTTTTTCATTTATAATTGCACTGAAATGTTCTTGGATCCGAAGGATCATCACAGGAAATGGTAAATGGATGAATATTGTAAAAATGACTATAGACACCCAAAAACTTTACAACTGTGGTGTTCATTATCCTGAAAACCTTATAAATAGAACGGACAATGCTTTTTGGAAGGACACTTTAAAATTGTTTGTTGATTTCCGCAAAGCAGAATCATTAAATATAAAATACATATTACAAACCCCAATATTCTATAATTCTGATATAACAATTGGTAATAAGTGTTTTCCTCAAAACATGGTTTGAAAATGGCGTGCATTTTATTGGCGATTTGATCAAGAAATACGATAGGTTAGAATTTTATGGTTATGAAGAACTGTGTAACAGATATAATTTCTATCCAAACTACTTGCATTATATAGGTATTACTAATGTCATAACTAAATACTTGAAGAAAAATGGTTTGTTTGATGAAACATCTGCTATGAACACGATTGCAGATTTTAACTATCTTGACTTTGTTAAGCCTTTTGTTCCCCTTCAAGTGATATCCATTTTAAAATATCCAAAAGGTACTCAACCCATGTACAATATTGTTAAAACAAATGAAACTTTACCAGTCTGTATGTCAAAATGGACGAGCATTTTTGAAAATATTGAATTAAAAGACTGGAAGCATATTTTTAGAATGCCATTTTGTATAACCAAAGATTCTACTCTACAGTGGTTTCAGTATAGAATCACACACCGAATTATTGGTACCAATTATTTTTTGTATAAAATCAATTATAAATCGTCAGCTGAATGCTCTTTCTGTCATAATATGCCGGAAACAATTGAGCACATTTTTTGGGAATGTAAACATGTTAAAAAATTTATTGCTGATTTGTTTGAAGGTTTTGAGGTATTCGCTGACTTCATAAATGCGCCTTCGTTTATGTTAGGACATAAAAACTCAAGTGGTCCTCTTAATCTTACATTCCTTCTTACTAAAAGGTTTATTTATAATTGTAAAATGAATCAAACATTACCTACCATTATCGCGGCAAAATCATATTTTTCTATCCAGTATCATATTTTGAAGGAAATGAACTTCTGCAATTTAGATTCTAACTCAATAACTACAAATAAAGAATGGGACATTTTGTTAAGTCTGTTTCGGTAAAACAATGTGATTTACATAGTTTATCCATTCTGTATATTGATAAGTTCAATATGTATCATTTTGGATATTGCTATTAACGCAATTATGATTTTTTCTTATTATGTACTTGTGAGCACTTGTCTACAATGTAATATTCTATGTTATGCATGCTGAATTCTAATAAATACGCATGATGTACGGTGTGGAGGGGGATGCCCTCGACCCTCACACACCTATTGACGAGGAACATAAAACATATAGAACAGAAAAAAAAAATAAAAAAATAAAAAAAAATACACAGGTGGATGGAGATGTACCTACAGGTGGGTGGAGATGTACCTACAGGTGGGTGGGGATGTACCTACAGGTGGGTGGAGATGTACCTACAGGTGGATGGAGATGTACCTACAGGTGGGTGGATATGTAACTACAGGTGGGTGGAGATGTACCTACCTGCAGCAAGAAGAAGGTCTGTAAAAGGAGGCTGAACAACATGTCCGCAATGAACATGCTGATGTTGGGGAGCTGGGGTCTCCCTCTAGACTTCCTGTACGCACAGTCCGCTATGTCCTGGAACAGAGACCATCGGGCTGATACTTCTGCTGTTGGGCCTTTATTGCTCTTGGCAATTGATAATGATGATGATTATGATGTTGATGATAACTCATTGATAACTCAGATGGACTATAACGCTCTTGGTAATTACTATTCTATTGATATTATGGCCAGTGATTGCTTTTCCCCATTGATGTTGTTGATCATCATGATGAAAATGAACATGATGAGACATACACGAGATGAATGTTGATACCTTTGGCTTTTTCAATCATGTTTCCCGTTTGATTAATTATTAAATTAAATGTGCATGCCTGTAGTAGAGCTTTCTATCTATACATTTCTAAACAGATAAAAGTCAACTAAAAAGCAAATATATTAACAATGTACAATGACAAATATAAGGCAAATATTGGGTTTCAATGGCAAAACAAATGAAATATCAGAATTTAGACTGGAGGACATTTCTAACATTTCTAGTTAATCTCCTGGCCTAGTGTTTACAAAACAAGGTAAAAGCCTGATTTTCAGGTTCAAAATGAACTTGAACCAGATATTTCTGGATCACTAAATATCTGGATCAATTTCAATAATTGGACAAATATATATTTTACACAATAATGCACTACTGACAGCTCAGATTTTCTATCCCAGATGAATATTTTAATCAAAACTTAACAGAAATTTGTGTTATATTATCTAGAAAAAAAGGTATTTTAAAAAATAACATATTGTTGAGATTCCGCTCATTTTAGCTAGAAGATCAAGATCAGCTGAGATTGATCCTGATCCCAGAGTTAATCCTTTGTGAACATGGGCCCAGAAAATCTCCGTACGGCAAACCAGAAGCAGTTTACGATCTTGCTAAGGGCGAACAGCGGGAGGATCCAGAGGGCGCTGAACGTCCAGGTCAGCATTGGACCCATCCATGACCACACCGGCCCCGTCTCGGACCCTGAAAAGTATGCACAATAGGGTCCCTAGTACGGACTAGACAGGTAGTAATTTTGGACCTAGTTACCAATTACCTATGCGTACCAGGGTAAACAGTCATACAGTTTTAATCTGCAGAAGAAACATGATAAGCATAATCCAGAAACCAATCCAGTCCATAGTCTCTAGTATTAAGAAATGTTTTATATGTTCTGTATATTTTGTTTTATGACTGCTTTGTTCTTGCCTATAGTACATTAATTGATACAACATGCAAGCAGGCGCAACAAACCAACAACAATGGAAGATTGTTGTATACTATTTTCAAATGGAAGACATTTTTTCTGAGCCCTTTTAAATCAGCCGCAAGATCTCCAAATCAGCAACAATGCATACAGTTTTTAGCAATACAAATTAAGAACATTTTAGGAAGAAATACAACATTCACAAATGTTACCATGCCGATGATACCTGTGAGCAACGTGGTCATCCCTTTCAGCATTGGTAACAACACGTAGTTGAAAATCAGAATGCTCATCTGAAAATAAATATGAGGCGTGTTGTGGGAAACCCGGGCTTAATGCATGTGCGTAGAGTGTTGTCCCGGATTAGCCTGCGCAGTCTGCTCAGGCTAATCCAGAACGGCACTTTCCGCCTACAGCGGATTTATGTTTGGAAGAGACTTCCTTGAAACAGAAAATACCATAAAAACGGAAATGTGTCAGACTGCCCAGGCTAATCCGAGACAACACTTTACGCACATGCATTAAGCCCGGTTTTCCCACGACACGCCTCATATATTTGCAATTCAAAAGATAATTCATGCATAGCAAGTGTGCACACTCACATAAAATAGTTCACACCTGTACGTGGGCATTCACTGATACGAGGCTAGGATTGTGGTTTAGTTTATACTAAAATTATGAGCAAATATTTTAAATGTACATATGCATTGAGTGTACATTATGTAATAATTATTAATCTAAATTAATACTGACAGGAGTGTAAAGCATTTACAATGATATTAAGTATTTGTAACATTTCATTTTATGCAATAGTTACTATTTAAAAGTGTCATTGTAACATGAATTAAGAATTATATTGATAACGTGGTGCATTATATACATAATATTAACATGTTTCATTTGATCTTAAATGCACATGATGTTCATCTACTGATACGATTTGTTTCTACTTATTCACAAACTTGTGCTCTATAATATAAAAAAACTTCTCTTTCTTAATCATAGTCCAAATCTTCAAAACTGATTAATGAAAATGAATTTTACTTTATAAACTAGGATTTATTCATGAATATTTAATTTTAAGACTGAGGCTAAGTTTGAGAACTCGTGCAGGACTTAGTGACCGACAAGGCAATGCTAAGTTTGAGAACTCGTGCAGGACTTAGTGACCAACAAGGCAATGCTAAGTTTGAGAACTCGTGCAGGACTTAGTGACCAACAAGGCAATGCTAAGTTGGAGAACTCGTGCAGGACTTAGTGACCGACAAGGCAATGCTAAGTTTGAGAACTCGTGCAGGACTTAGTGACCAACGAGGCAATGCTAAGTTTGAGAACTCGTGCAGGACTTAGTGACCAACAAGGCAATAACTAGACTTACCCAGAACACTCCACCATTCCAGGCACAGCACTGAATGATTCGGTGCATCACCTTTGGTTCACTGAAGAAACAAATAACATTAGTTTAGGTTGAACCTACATATTTCAGTTTAATTATGTTGAAAGCCAGGCATATGGTAAGTTTAAGCAAAGTCTTAATTTGCTGACAATTTAAAATGACCAGACTCAACCTTGTATGAAATGACCAGACTCAACCTTGTATGAGAAACCATCTCATGACCTACATGTTTATATGTAGGACAGGTCATTTCATTATGTCCCTTGTTTTGTATACGTCCATTTACTTTTGTCTATTTACATAAAGCTAACAAAGTTGACACAAACAGTATAATGAATTAAACCACACAAATGTCAACATCAAGGAATCAGGCTGCTAAATTGTTGATTTAAAATACAAAACATAGTAACTTTGTTAACACCTTAAAACATAACTAGACTAGTTAATTTTTTTTTTAATTTTAATAGCAAGTAAATGCCGGCAAATATAGTACTACCCCTACAACTCAAAATGCTATCCAAGTGTAGAAAGACCGTAAAATTATATTCCACGCAGGGTTGGGTTTTTGCTAGAAAAAAACTTGTTTTTTCCTTGCCAGTGGCAAAAACTGGAAAAATCCAGGAAAAATTGGAAAAAACAGGCAAAAATGGAAAAAACTAAATACAGTTAAAATATCATGGGGTTTTAACTGGTTTATTTGAAGTTAAGTCATCAAAGATATGCATTTTCTGTCATCAAAAAAATGCATTTTCTGCCATCAAATATATGCATGTTTTTATGTAAATGAAAATGAAACAATAAGAGTTATATTAAAACAACTAAATTAATCTAATAACACTTTTTCACTGTCCTTTCAACTTTGCATACATACACATTTGGATCTAAGTATAATCACATTTATCAGCATTCCAGTTCCTGCAAACTTCCCAACATTTTGTAGCAAACCGTAAGTTTTTGCTGCCTTTTCAATCCTAAAGTTGTTCCTATGATTTGACTGAATATTCCTCAAGTTTGAAAATCTTGTATTGTCTTACCTGTCCATTTTAACAAAATATTTTTCCTTATTGTAGTACACTAATAATATAGTAATTTTTTTCTTTATTTATCTTGTTTGTACATGCTGAAGGACAAAATGGGCAATACAGAAAATTGATTTCACTATCCTTAAAGCCGTTCGCAACAATTTCCTTCAATTTTTTTCCAACGACAGATTTTCCTAAAACTTGGCACAAACATGCATCAATGTATCCTTAAACTAAAACAGTCTTAAAAAATAGGTGTCACTGGCCTTTTTCCCGAAATATTTAATTGTGAATACGGTACCCGTCCCAGCCTTTTTTCAGTTTGTGTTACTTAGAATGTTGAATAATATAAAGCGTTTATAGTCAAACAAAGATGAAAATTTTTAAATGCATCTTTTTTCAAATGTTTGGTTTGGTAATATACAAGTGAAGTTTAATGATAAAACGCGCTTTATCTACAGTTATCATTTAACAAATGACTTGTAATGGACACTTAACAAGGTTAATTACGCATTAAATATGCCTGTGAAAACATCAATAATTTATCAAATATACGAATATTTTTTGTTCCAAACGACAGATTTTGTTAAAAGATCCCACATACATGTGTCATTGTATACTGAAACTAAAACAGTCTTTAAAAAAAAGGGTCACCGGCCTTGTTCTA
This sequence comes from Congeria kusceri, assembly GCA_027627225.1. Lineage (NCBI taxonomy): Eukaryota > Metazoa > Mollusca > Bivalvia > Myida > Dreissenidae > Congeria > Congeria kusceri. The sequence goes on from CM051030.1 coordinate 68,804,090, forward strand.
GAAATATTAGGTTTTGAATACGGTACCTGTCGAAGCCCCTTCTTCAGTTTGGATTTTTATCCATGTTTGAAGAATAAAGGATAGTTTTTTTCTAACAAGGTTATGGTTCTTTCAAATGATATGATTTTACATGCTTTGTTTGGCAATATACATGTGTATGTTGATAATAAAAATGCTTTACCTACATTTACTGCTTAAATAATGAATTTGACTGGACAGTTAAATGTGTCAAATGGGAAGTAATAATGCTTTCTGAAACTTCATTTTTATCAAATGCATATTAATAATTTTGTTCCAAACGACAGATTTTCTTAAAATTTCGCACATACATGCATCAATGTGTACTTACACCAAAACATTAATAAAAATAATGGATCACCGAACTTGTTTGGGAAATATTGGATTTCATATAGGGTACCTGTGTAGCCTTTTTCCTGTTTTGTTGTAACATACATAAACAACGTATCAATTGAATGGAGATATTTAATGGATTAGTTCTGAACTAAATTTGTTTGGAAATACATAAGTTTTTAGTTTTTTTTGATTATTATATATGCTTTATGAACTTTTACTATTAAAATATTTATTTTGAATGGACATCAGAGATGAAATTAGTATATTGTAACAGAGATGAAATTAGTATATTGTAACCTATATACAATAAAGAAAAAATGAAAAAAAAGGAGAAATTAACCCAATTATTTTCTTTTTGTTGCGAACGTCTTTAATCATGCCACAGTACAATGTTTCTGGTGTTCTTATTGTGCTATGCTGTGTTGCTTTACTCTTGACCACAACTGGAATAGGACAAACTCATTCTGTTTCCATTTCATTGAAAAAGTCCCATACTAGATCTTTATTTCTTCATTCTCTTGAAGGCATAACTCATCTATGAACAGTCTAGTGAAATGTAATTCGGGCTAGCAAAAATTCAGAAATATATGTGGCACGTCGTGAGAAAACCGGACTTAATGCATGTGCATAAAGTGTCGTCCCGGATTAGCCTGTGCAGTCCGCACAGGCTAATCCGGGATGGCACTTTCCGCATACGGTGGATTGATGTTTAGAAGAGACTTTCTTGAAACAGAAAATACCATAAAAGCGGAAAGTGCCGTCCTTTACACACTTTACGCACATGCATTATGACCGGTTTTCTCACGACGAGCCACATATATACATGTATATACAGAAATTTCACCTGTTTACTATGATTGCATAATGATTTGGGCAAGTGGAATTAAACAATTAATGTGAAGACTGTATAAATATAAGGTTATTTTTAATGTATTTGTAGCGATAACAGAAAAGCTGAATTGATATCTTACAACAGATTTGATGTATTCAAATTACATGGAAATACGTTAAGAAAATTTAATGTGAAGCTATTCCATGACAGTCCCATAGTCACCTGCCGTTTAAGTGTCAAAAGTGTCCGAAAAAATCCACAATACACAACTACAGTCCATTGCAGTGCATGTGTCTAAAATGTGTGAACTGTTTATATTAAGAAAGGCAGCAACATGAGAAGGTATAATTTTTTTGTTTGTTAAAAATGTGTTAATTTATGGAATTACACTAACGTAGCAACCCTTCCCTACACCCTACATTGCAAACTGCCTGTCTTTCACAGTAAATATTAAATCAATGTATACATACCATAACATTTGTTTCATATAATAGTTAACTGTCTTTAAAATATAATTAGAAAATGTCTTTTTTTTAAATTTGAATAATTTTTTCAATTTTTGCCACCCAGTTTTTTTCTTGCCGTTTTTTTCCGGTATTTTCCATGTTTTTTTTCCACCCTTGGCAAAAACCTGCCAACGATTCCACGTAATGCTACTATGCACCATACTATGGTTTACTACTTGCCTCGTCTTCTTTTCCTCATGGTGCACTCGTTTTTGCTTCAACTCCCGGCGTTGTGCAAGGACCGTTTTTTGTTCAATTGGCTCAGCAACAGTAGTTTTCTCATCTTTGTCTAGGTGAAATATCTTGAATGACCCCATGATTGCATCACGAAAACCACGTGCAATCTCCCAGCAGATATTTTGAAAGTTGTCTGTCATTCCTGTGGTCTGTTTTCATACACCTCTACATTCTGCAAATAAACGATACGCCCATCAAAAAAAATACTTAGGAAATTTCACATCTGTTAAAACATGTATTGCATTCATGATATTTCCATGCAACTGAAATGAAAAAGTCGGTCATTCTAACCGTGTTGTTCAAGAGCTGGCCCAAAAGTGAGACAGTTGGAAATACCTTATATGCTGCTGTCATGGCATGAATTTGTTTCTTAATGGTGACAGATTGTGTTGCGGCCCCGTTAGCTCAGTCGCGAGAGCACTAGCCCTGCAAGCAAGGTCACGGGTTGGAGCCCGAGACAGGTTGTATTATTTTCTTGCCTTGTGACATTTTGGTGCTCAATTTGGGGAAGGTGGCGAGTCCCTTCAAGAGGGGAATTTAACAGTAAAAGGGGACTTTCAGGGAATTGTGTAAAATCATTATTATAAGTTATAGATTATTATTATATATCTACTATGCAATATAAACATTTGTAAATTGTTATGTAATACATGCATTCAATGTATCCAAACATATTTCATGAAAAAAGTTACATTGTCAACCATTGTCATCTCCCATAAAAACAAGAGCTGTCTGAGGACAGCGCGCTCGACTATTCGAAGTATTTCAGTTGGTACACATTTTGGATTGTGGAAGGGGCATAAATTTGTTAAAATACAAAACTATAAAGTGAAGCCTTGTACAGTTTATAAATTTTTGGAACAAAAACTTTAACAAAGTCTATGTAAAAAGTGGGCTTACTCTGTCAAAATACAAAACAGAGTTATGGGTAATGTTGCCTCTGATACTAGAGTTGATGACAAAGGTTAGTTCCAAGATGCAAGGGAATAACCAATGTAGTTTTGAAGTTACAAAAGTTTGAATATAAACTTTAACCAGAAAATCTATGTGAAAAAGGGGCATAACTCTGTCAAAATACAAAATAGAGTTATGGGGAATGTTCACCCTGATACTGGAGTTGATGACAAAGGTGTATTCCAAGTTTCAAGAGAACAGCTTTTGTAGTATTGAAGTTACAAAACTTTTGAAAATAAACTTTAACCAGAAAATCTAAGTGAAAAAGGGGCATAACTCTGTCAAAATACAAAACAGAGTTATGGGGAATGTTGCCCCTGACACTGGAGTTGATGACAAAGGTATATTCCAAGTTTCAAGTGAATAACTTATGTAGTTTTGAAGTTATAAGACTTTTGAATATAAACTTTAACCAGAAAATCTAAGTGAAAAAGGGGCATAACTCTGTCAAAATACAAAACAGAGTTATGGGGAATGTTGCCCCTGACACTGGAGTTGATGACAAAGGTATATTTTAAGTTTCAAGTGAATAACTTATGTAGTTTTGAAGTTACAAGACTTTTGAATAAAAACTTGAACCAAATTCAGATGCGGACGCCGATGCCCGGGGTAGTAGGAAAGCTCACCTATTCGTCGAATAGTCGAGCTTACAAGTGTCTTTCGATACCGTTTCTTGTCTTTGTTTGGGTTATTACGTCATCATAGGCTGGTGCAACCGCTATTGTTCTTTAAAAACTTATTGAGCAATCTATTTCAATCTAAATTTTAATGAAATATTTTTCATTAAAGTTCGGAAAATCGAGAGTATATCGATGGCAAAGGTTACTGGCAATGCTGTTAAACCCAAGATTGTAATATGTTTGCCCTGAAAGAAGTGATAGTTTTGCTTGTATAACATGATTTTGTGGCTTTATTTACTTAAAATGCATATACTTTCAGACAGTCAGGTTATGGAACATGCTATTATTTCTAGAGCATCTTGTGAAAAAAGGGTATCGAAGATATGTGTCAGCCCATGAGATTTTTGGCCCAAATGCGGTATATGGGGGCGAAAATGAGTTATTGGCAGTTTTGAATACATTGATATGTGTAGAAACTGGAAATGGCTTCCTTTTTTCTCAGTCATGCGTTCTGAGCAAGAACGAGCAGTTTAAGTAACACCACCATAACGATAAATGTTCACATTCAGGGCCCTCAATCAGTTTTGGGGGAAGGGGCCCACCGCCCTCTGGAGGGGGAATTTTGACTGACCGGCGAAATATAACGGAGATATGAAACTAATATAATTCAATATGCAACACATATTTTTTTGTAAAAGTAATGTGCAGTCCCGCTTTTTCAATTATTAATTAATTTAATGTATTCATTTAGAAGACCGAAAATGGAAATACGCTACAACTCCATTACATCGCGATTCACGGGGTCCATAGATCGCAATCGCGATATAACTTGTCAGGTCATTCATGTGCATATACATGTAAACACAAGCCTATTTTTGCTATCTCAAAAAGTAAATGTAATTAAATCACCTTTTCATTGTTGTTAACATCCATAATGTGTTATATTCATATGTAAAATATTCTATTTATATTTAAAAATATTATATAGTTCCTTGTAATTAATTTTAAATCAGTTATCACAACAAATATACTGAATCGAAATGCGGAACGCCTTTCCAAATTTTACTGTTCACACGTCATAAACACACATTTTATTTACAGTTAAAATACAATGCGTATTTAAACTGTAAATAAAAATTGTGCTCAAATGTACTTCATGAAAAGCCTTTGTTTGGCTAGAATAGCGCGTGAAAATTATGCTGACATGTACAACGTCCCGTCATCCGCATGGAAAGCGTGGTTGTATTGATGGCCATATACAAAATTTTTAGCGCAGAGAACTGTGACATTTTTACTTTTTTCGACATCGATGTGCAGTTAACATTTTCTCTTAAACAACAAAAAAAAATTTTGCCGTATAGATAATGTTATTGTCGTTATAGGTCAGTATTGATTTATGACATACAGGTACTGTGTACACCCTCCACGTGGACAGCGTGTAATTCAGCTGCTAATTAAAGCGACAGCTGTGAAACGATGTTGTCATGGGTGGCACGCGCGATATATGCTGATGACGTCAAACTGTTTCACTTTGATGTTGAACGGATCGGTTTATTGTTTATCGCACATAACATGTGTCAATGAAATATTAGCGATGTAGAGGTCTAGACCAAAACGGCTATACTTATGATGTGGACGATTATTGGCATCTTAACTAGGTTTTCTGTTAATTTTTTTGTATTTTTTTGGCAGACCTCCAAGGTGGAATCTTTCCATTTTTTAGGGGAAAAAAACATACTTTTCAGGTGGGAGAATGGGGCCGATATTCGGCGGCAAGAATAGTAGATTGAGGGCCCTGACATTTCACACAGATTTTAATGTTTGTAATGCTTATAATACAGAACCTAGCATGGTGAGGACAAGTAATTTATATTATATTTGACCCTTTCCCAAATAACAAACTTCGAATGTACAAATGTTTCGGACAAAAATAAAAATAATAAAGAGATGGTTGCTATGGCAACCAAACAAGCAATCATAGCAAAATTTTTAATTTTTCTACAAATAACTTAATAAATAACATGTTTCGTTGACAGTATTCAACCTTTAAACAATTATTTGAAATATCTTAATCATAATCCTGACTTTCTCATAAAAATCATGTGCCTATATTATAACGGTATCTGAAAAATAAGGGATATACTGTTTCATTAGGGGAATGGAATAATAAAGGCCTGAACACCCCTGAATTTGATGATGAATCCACATTTGAGAGTGTGTCTATCAAGGCATGAACTTGGTCATTAATGGGAGATTGTGTAGCCGCCTGGTTAGCTCAGCCAGGTGAGCACTAGCCCATTTAGTGAGAGGTTGGGTGATTTTCGGATTTGCTGCACAATTTTGTCACCCTGTAACACTGCTTTCAAATATTGCTAGTAAATATAAAATTAGAACATGGAATCAGACCTTCAGTCTGTTGCCACTGCCAAATAAAGATTCTGTAAAAAGTGTATGACCCTAAATTGATAGGCTAGCATATACAGCCAGTGCTTCTCTCTACGATGGCTTTGTTACAGTAGTGTCCGGTAATCTTGCGCATCCGGTAATCTTGTGCTTTACACAGTTAGGCATTTGCGGAAGACGATGTGTAATTTTTACTGACTTAAACAGACATTTTGCATTTTAGATTTGCCAAAACAGTTCTAAAAATGTCAATATTTTCATTTTTTATATTTAATGATGGAATTATTCTGAGTATGTGTAAGTTATAAAATTCACACTTGGGTATTAAATCCGATCTGCTGGCTAAAGCTCCTCAGTTTCTTCACTGCTCTCACGATTTAATAAAGAAATATTATATTTGATACATAATTGTATTATTTCCTGCTTAAATTTTGGTATTCATCTTTTTTTTGGTATTCATCTTTTTGAGCGCTACAACAGAGATCGTATACAGACGAGATTGAATAATTTTCCTGCCAATCTGGCTATTTTAAGTTCACGGCATGCACAAAGGCCGCATATTTTTTTAACCTCCGGAAGCCTATCAATGTCAGTGTCATGAAATAAAAATACAGAATAAATAAATAAACAAATTTTCTGGGATTGTTTTTGTCTCAAACAACTACGTTTAATTTGCTTTTTGCGTAATAGTCAAATTACATCATAATAACCATTGTCAAAGAAATATCCTTGAATGTCATTTACAATGATTAATGTAGAAAACAAATAACGAGCATTTGCACACATGTGTTTAACATTTAAATGTTACTAATACGTACATGTTAAACAGAAAATTATTTTACTTTTATAGTCAAATTTTTACTTTCGTTTACATGCACAGGGAACCAGCCGATCAGAATTAATCGGTTAACATTAGGTAAAACACGTCTTTTCAGGTATCCTTTTAACTGAAAGACTCAATACGAATAACCTTGACGTTTTATTTATAATAAACATAACATTAATTTATCCGAAAGTAGATATGAAATGTCGAAATCAATATTTTGTTGGCTGTTTTAAGGAAATATTTGTGATTAAAGGTATAGATAGAGTGCTACAATAATTTAATCTTGCAGGGTGGCGATCAGAATAAGGCTCGGAGTTAACCCTTTTATAACTATATAATTTCATCATTTGTATTATTTTAACTATACACGTAATAATTATCACATAGGCACGTAATAACTATCACGTGCGCACGTAATAACTAGCCGATGAAACGAAGCAAAATATCTGCGATTTTAAAAGAAGAAAAACGCATGGTTCATGTTTTCTCATTGGTTTGTTATTACGAGCTCACGTGATAGTTATTACGTGCGCACTTGCTAGTTATTACGTGCACACGTGATCGCTATTACGAGCGCACGTGAAAGCTTTTACGTGCGCAACTGGTAGCACTACGTGCGCAATTGGTAGCACTACGTGCGCACGTGATAACTAAAACATTTCCCAGTTCACATTTAAACTCACACTTAATTTGTTTGTAATAATTTTATGGTCGAATACACAGTCGTTAAGTTTACACCACAATCTACTTTCAACGATATTTCGCAGCCGACAAAAAAACTGTTCAGCAAATACGTCCGGTGCCTTTTCAAGTTCGAATTTAGGTTAATAATTAACGTGTTTCTCAGAATGGAAATGCCACTCGATGTAGATCTAATGCAGTGAAAAGCCGAATGACTGAGTTTTATGGCTTTAACTTAAACATTTAATATGTCTGTATTACCGAATTCCTGGCGATAAAAAAAAATCATAATAGCATCAGCATGTTTTGTGTGTGTTTTGTCTGCCTCTAAAGTGTAAAAATGTGTGATAAATTGCTTCTATACAAAACATAAGTGGTACCAAGTCTCCAAGAGTGGTATGATATTCGAAATACATATATAAGTTAATATTACTATACTAAGCCCAGTGTGGTGAAATTTTTTTAGCTTATTTAAATCCAACAATTATAAAACAATATTATTAAATTTGTGTAAATATACATAGAATGGTTTTAAAAGACGAAGTTATTCTTAATACTGTTAGTGTTGTGCCGATTAATCAACGACTAATAGGCAATGATTAATTAGTCGATTAAGATTTGGGATTCGTCGATTAATGGAAGATATATATGCATGACTTTTCTTTCTTGAAAAATTTCCAGTCTCTTTCTTTTAACTTGAACAAGTGATCCGATTCATTGATATGTTTCAGTGACCAAATAATATAATTAAATAACACGCATGTACATATAATTAAATACATTGTTCAGTAGAACACAATGTATACATTAATATATTTTAATATGCTTTGTAGAACTAATATTCGTCTCAAGTAAAGCTGTTATGTCTTATTACGAACATAGAAGTTCACGATGGTTGCACTCAATATTGTTGAAGATGGAGATACTACTTTTGTGGAAGGTTTTAACAAAGGTTATAAAATGTGAAAAATAAAAATAATTAAAAATTCGATGTGTATCATTCGGTATATGTCATACTGTCACACATAAACTGAATGATTGGTCCAGCTATGATAAAACATGAAGTCTTTCTGTTTGGAAAAAGCAATTTTTGAATTTTCCTCAAAAAAGCAAAACAAACTCTAGTGTTTCTGGCCCGATTTGGCCCATTGTGGATTCCATCCGAGAATACATGACGACGGAAAAAGCATTTCATGCTGCGGTGAGTAAAAAATAACAAAATTAATAAAAGGCTAAAAAAATATATTTATTGCTTATTTCTTCAGACCCTTAGCATTACATGTTGTTTTCTCTATGCCATATAGTTATATATATATATATACATTTTGCATTTTTGTACCCAACGCAAGATAAATATATATAGTGTTTGTGCGGTTGCTTAACGTTTCAATAATTAATGTATCTGATATGCATCTTGTCAATAGACCGGCATGTTTGTAGGATGAAGTTTACAAAACATGTTTTATGCCTATAATTGCTATATAAATCAGACACATATTTATTTACCAAACTTAATAAAACAATGTAAATCACTGAAACGTTGCGGTCTAGGGCGTATTTCCTTTACCTTCAAGAATCCTGATCAATCGATTATTTAGTCAGAACTATCTTGTTGCTGATTAATCAACTAAAATTTTGAACACTGATTAACAACACTTAATACTGTTAAATAATTACCCATTTGCAGATCAAGTTGTTGTTCTCTGCACATGTACATATATAAGTGTACATATTGTACATATTCTAAGCTATCTCGTTTTTGTCTTTTGTCTTTTTAGTACGAAATAAGTCCCTCCTCTGGGCACGTGCTTTATTAATACACATATGTGTTGGAAATTTCTTAGGATATATTTTTTTGGTTATGCGAATTAAAAATAATAAATTTGATCTATGTTTCTATCCTTAATACTATTATAAACTGTGAAAATATGTAATTATGTTTTAAGTTGTCATGTGACTATAATTATATTATTTCATTGGATCATGTTACGAAAAAATGCATATGTTTAAGTAACGGAATAAATATGTTGAATCTAATCTTGAATCTTGATATTGTAGTGGCACGAATTTGTAGAGGTACGAAGTCTCCAACATACCACCGGTTGTATTTCATTACGATACCCTTTTTATTCATTATGAACAAACTGTTTTTCTGCTAAATATTGTACTAAAAAATATCGATATGACGAACCGCAAATTCTGATACTACAGTACAATGATCGGTTTAACAGTTTATAATCAATAGACGTTCACAGGAATTGTGGGTAGTCCAGCCTCTTTTTCACGTGTACTCCCGACGGCAACATGGTAAAAAAATGAAAGCTCTTGTTTTGATACTTTTTGGTGAATACGTAATTATTAGTTTGCACTGTTTGCTGTAAGATTCGACAATATCTGATATTATCTTACAACACTGTTAATATGAAAGTCATTTTGTGAAGTATTTTCAATCGATTTATCATGTCGCATGTTTTCGCGACTTGTAATGACTGGCCGCGTGCTCGTCATTCGTAACATGCATGGAAACTGAAGCGTTTGACGATTTTTTTTTTTTATGTTTTCCACATGCCCTTTGCAACATTTATTTTGCTTATGCTTTCAAAAATATTTGGTTTTGATCTTCTGAATGATTATATTTGTATGTAAACTATTCTATCAAATGTTATGACCCTTTTTTGAGTTTGAATTGCAAATAATATCTTACCTTCATTAGCTGTCAATTCTAACAATACATAATCCTTTGGAAGACATCTTTATAAATATGTGATAAAGTTAATACTATTGATTAGTTGGAATGGGGCCTTCATTTGCGGTCATAGTAATTGGCAATTTGGCCAAGCAAGCCGAAATATTTAGATTATTACTGCGGAAGTTGATGGCAAGAAAATATAGTCCCGTCTGTTTAAAACTGAAAATATCCCACTTCAAAATTTACCACTGCAGGGCTTCAGGCCTTTTTCTGACCTTTTTGTGAATAAGTACCTTGGTTAAATTGGGAAATTTACGTTGTGAAATTGTCAAAATTGGGAAAAATTTGTATCGCTAAATCGTAAGTATAATGAAGAAATTTACAGTTTTTAATCAGTAAATAAGAATTTAACAGTATTAATAATTTTAATTTAACTCTTAATTGTGATATATACCTAAGCAAGCTATGCAACCAAGAGTTTGTAATCATATGCATGTGCCATTTTCTATAAGTATGTGTGTATTTCTAAAAAAGCATCACCAAATCTGACCAACTTCACCAAAATAAAATTGTGGGATCTACTGTCTACATGATTTATTTTTAATGATGTGTTAACAAAAATCGTGTAGTGTTTACACTGAGTAGGTCGCGAAAATATGTGATAACTTGAAATGCAATATTTACCTCCTTATATTTATATCCTTCCATTAAATGACACATCCACATGTGTAAATAACAAAATATTTGTCCATAATTCATGTTAAATTTCATCATGATAGAGGACAAAAAAATAGTTTTTCTTTTTGTTACCCATTTTATTACATAGCTATTAAGAGTGTTCTCCCATTATAACCAATGTCAACGATAAAATTAGAGGATATCCAAATGTAAAGCCAGCATGAAAAAATGGGCTGTAAAGTTTGAAAATTGTATTTTCACTTTCATTTAAAAAAACAGATTTTTTACAATTGGGAATTTTTGGGTCGGAATTGAGAAAAATTGTGCATATTTGGCATTGGGAACGGGTCCGACTATTGGACCCGTGAGAGCAGTAGAAAAAGGCCTGGGCTTGCAGGCTTGTTCTACTTTCGACCACTGCATTTGGTCCCAGATTTGTTGAAATGAGCATCCAGCATCCTGCAGATAATGTGTATTGTCATATATAAGCAGTAGTAAGATTGTTCCAGTGATTTGTCAAGTTTCCAAAATTACTGTTGTGAACTCTGTATAAGGTGGTGGTTGCCGTAAACGAGTGATTAAAATATTAGGTCAAGACACTTTTGAAAAGATACGCATGCACTAAATGGTTTATTGTCTCTGAACAGGGAGCCAAGAAGCAAGATGCTAAAGGTTCCAAAGGCAGCAAGGCCCAGCCTGGCAAGCCCAAGAAGGAAGGTGGCGGCAAGTCAAAGAAGAAGGCAAGTTACTTCCCTTAGATAGTGCCTACAAGCTTGAAAATAAAATAAAATTACTATTAGCTATTGTAAAGATTATTTATTTATTTGTAGGAATCCATGTTTGTGCCTGACAAAATTACCATGCAATTGTTAACATTTTTTTGTCCTCTATTTCAAAGCTGTGCCACTAATTCCCGTTACCCAACTGCCAACGAAAGTAGTTATGGCCTTTTCATGTCACTCGAAACAAATTTGTGTATTACAGCAGCGTCTCTTTGGAAAATACATTAAGTTACAAGTGCTATTGAACTTGAAATCTTGATTCAGACTCACAGCCAGGTTTTTTGACCTAAATCAGAATTCAACAGGCCTGTGGCTATAAGACAATTTTGCTGGTTTTTAATAAGTAGAAAATTTTTCATTTTTTGGTTTCAATTTTGTAAAGCTAACAATGTTGTAAACATCTTGTTGTAGAAGTGGTCCAAGGGCAAAGTCCGTGACAAGTTGAATAACCTCGTGCTGTATGACAAGCCAACCTACGATAAGTTGTACAAGGAAGTACCCAACTACAAGCTCATCACACCATCTGTCGTTTCTGAAAGACTGAAGGTCAGGGGCTCCCTCGCCAAGAAGGGACTGAGAGAATTGCACGCTAAAGGTAACTACTTGTTGCAGTAATTGGCAATTAACTGCTTATTGGGTAAAGTGTAGAACTGATCAAAAAAAGATGTTGAGTCTAGCAGTCATATTTTAATGAAAACAATAAAACTGCTATTTGTTGCAAAAGCTATAATATTTTAACAAAACAGTTAACATGTATTGTTAACGAATTGTTTAGTTAGATCTACATCTACTCTTGTACTTGAAATAGGTTTGTTGTTTCTCGAAATTTATTATTAATCTGAATTTCGGATGATTTGTTTCCATTATGAAGATCTGTCTGAACTGTTGCAGGTTTGATCCGCCTGGTATCCAAGCACAGTTCTCAGATGATCTACACCCGGGCAACCAAGGGTGACGATGAGTAGACGTTGACTTGTTTGTATACATATTAAATAAAAGAAAAAAAATCAGCTTGGTTTAGTTTCTTGTTGATGTGTTGCATATTCAGATTTGCGCAAACTATTTGCCCCTGTGATCAAAATTTGCAGTCTGTGCCGAGGCCATTCATGCTTGTTGCTTAGCATAATCAGTAGCCCGAAAGCTCGTATACCAGCGTAAACAGGGATTTCAATTCATGCAGAATCCTTTTTGAAGCAAGTAAATTGCAATTTATGCATTTTTTACTCGAGCAAATAGTCAGCCTTGCACCATTTTGATGCAAATTTTTTCAATTTGCCAACTTCGAAAGCACTAGAAAATGATATTATCTATCATACTTACCATTTTTTCAAGCAAATCGTTCAAGTTCTTAACATGTAATAACACACATAACCCTTTGAAAGCATTTAACAAGTATGAAGAAATAACATTCCTGTGACTTCATTATTTTGACCCCTAAAATTTTAATTTTGACCCCTCAAAATTTCAAGTCATGGGTCTTTTGACTCCTGGTTTTCAAAATCTACTGAAATCCCTGGCAAGGTAGTGCAATAAAGCACTACACACACACAAAAAAGCATCCAAGGGAGCCATAATATATTTATAAAGGAAGCAAATGATTTCTAAAGGTGGTTGTGTCCACTGAAGAGGCGACATATGAGTGTTACTTTTGGCGTCATCGATGGCGTCGCATTGAATTTGTGCAGACAATAACTTCAGTTTTTTTGCTATCATTATGAAACTTATGGGAGTGTTAGTAGGCATAACAGGAAGGCTAAGTTCGATTAAATACCCGATATTTAGCATAATTGCTCTTATCGTACTTAAATTATGCCCCTTTTTTAGCCCGCTTTTTTCGAAGAAAAGGCAAGCTAATTCTACTCGCCCCGACGGAGTCTGCGTCCGTTTTAGATAAAAGTTTTACGGTAAGCTAGTTTCTCAGGAATGGCTTGAGGGATTTCATTCAAACTTAAAACATTTATTCCCCGTATTAAAATGAACCTGAAGACCAAGTTTGGTAACTAGTTAAAAAAAATTCTAAATTAATGGGCCTTTTTACACATTTACAAAGAAAGTTCAAATTATGCCCCTGGGGTCAAAAGTGGCCACGCCCTCTGAGTCACATGGTTTATATAGACATAAATAGCAAAATGACTAACTTCTCTGTAACCGTAAGGCCCAGTGGTTTCGTATTTGGTATGTTACATTGTGTAGTCGTCCTCTACAAAGATATGTCAAATTATGCCCCTGTGGTAAAAAGTGGCCTCGCCCCGGGATCACATTATTTATATAGACTTAAATAGCCAAATGACTAAAAATCTCTGAAACTGCAAGGCCCAGAGATTTCTTATTGAGCATGAAACATTTTATAGTGGTACTGTTCAAAGAGAATTTCATTAAAATCAAATCCTAACGTTAGTATCTGAAGACATTGCATAACAGGTCATGTTCAAATGACCTTTCAAACAATAAAATATCAACCCTGCTGCGCCCAATGAAATTGCTTTTTGCACAGCAACGTTTGGCCACGGTTTTTGAAAAGTGATGCATTTCCAGCTGATCCTCTGGAATAAATAATTAACAATTAATTTTCATGTGTTTAACAATTGATATAGTGGTACCTTTAGGCCACTAAACATCCAAAGTTCACGTTTATTTCGTGCATGGTTATTGTGGTTTATATATGAAGTTGTACAACATTTTGAAGGCTACAATTTTATTTGCACCTGAAACGGTCATCTGAGCGTGACTCCTATTACGAAGTCATCAGATCCAGTCAGCGCATAATATAGTAGCGTCAGGCGGGAGATGATTTTAATGAGATTGTCTACAAAGAATGTTGAAATTATGTCCCTGGGGTAAAAAGAAGCCATGCCATAGGGTCTCATGGTTTCTATAGACTTATGGCAAGTGGACATCTATGAAACCGCAAGGCCAAAAGGTTTCATATTTGGTATGATAAATTGTATAGTGGTCGTCTACAAAGATTGTGATTGTTCACATTATGACCCTTGGGTGAAAAGTGGCCACGCCCTGGTGTCACATGGGTTATATAGACTTAAATGGGAAAATGACTTTAAAAATCTGAAACCGCAAGACCCAGAGGTTTTGTATTTGGTATAAAACATGGTATCATGGTCCTCTACAAAAAGTGTTAAAATTATGACACTGTGGTCAAAACTGACAACGCCCAAGGGCTCACATTGTTTATATAGATTTATATAGATTTAAATGACTTTAAAAATCTTCTCCTTTGAAACCGCAAGACACAGAGGTTTGATATTTGGTATGTAACTCTGGGATCAAAACTGACCAAGCCCCATGTGTCACATAGTTTATGTCACATAGACTAAAACCGCAAGGCCAAGAGGTTTCTTATTTGGCTTGTACCATGGTATAGTGGTCCTCTCCAAAGATCGTTCAAATTATGTCCCTGGGGTCAAAACTGACCACGCCCAAGGCATCACATGGTTTATAAAGACTAAAAATAGCAAAATGACTTGAAAAATCTTCGCCTCTGAAACCGCACTCAGGTGAGCGCTATAAGGCCATCTGGCCCTCATGTTTCAGTGTTCAAGTGTAAGAAAGATAAAACAAAGGTCTACACATTGTTGTATGTAATGTAGATGTTAATGATGTTAATGAGAATGTTTAACCCAAGTTTTAATGAAAAGCATTTTGTAGTTCTGAGGTTACTCGAGTTTTGAATAAAATCTAACCTAAAATTCAAAGTGAAAACATGATATAGCTCTGAGTGCTGGCGAATACTGCACGCGTTGCTGAAGATTATGATGGTGTTATATTCCAAGTTTTAAGTGAATGCCTTTGGTAGTTATTGGACTTTTTGAATTTAAACTTCCACTTGAAGTTTTAAGTTAAATAAAAATGATAGATCTTTTGTTTAATATCTACATACTTCTGTCAAAATACAAAACTCAGTTATGGGAATTGTTGCACCTGGTGCTGAAGTTGATGACAATTTTATATTCCAAGTTTTTAAGTTAATACATTAAGTAGTTTTGACTGGCATTTGTTGTTTCAAAACCAGATTATGAAAGTTATTCTACTGAATTACTGGTCTGTATAATTGTGCTTCGTGCTTCGAACCGTCGTAACTGCCAACACCTGACATTTACAACGACAAAGCTCCCTTTGCAATAATTTGACATGACTGGATTTAAAAAATGAATGCATTAACAATAATGACAAGCATTTGGTATACATTTACATTGGTATTTAGTGTCAACTAATTAAGTTAATTTTTGGGTAACGTACACTCTGTTATGAGCGTTAGAAAGAGGTTATTACATTCATGATTATTGTGATTATGACACTAATGCACTAATGAACTTCGTATGCGGAAAGCATAACAATAAAATGATGGTTGGCATTTGCATCGTTAATGTAAAACACCTTTCCAGTTTATGCCACAAACATTTAATCTTCTCCAAAGCTATTGTTAAAGCATTAATTCCATTCATCATGCAAGCTTCCCGAGCGCATCACAAGCGTCATCATGTGCCTATGTTATGTAAACTAGATTAAAGGACCTGTTCACAGATTGACAAATTGACATTTTTTTCAACTTTGTGTCACCGATTCCAAAAATAAAAAGAACAGTGTATACAAGGGAGCAAAATAACACTACGGACGTAGAAATCTACTATAAAAACCGTTTAGTTTATAAGTAATCATCAGTTGAAATAGTTAAAATTATAAAGCGTTTGTAACGCTAAACGATGGAATAATTTGGAGTGTTTCTTTGAAAACACGTGGATCACTTACATACAGTAAATAATGACGGATTGAGCATAGAATCGGAATGGCCAAGTGGTTAGGGCGATAGCCTTTTAATTCGGAGGTCCCGTATTTGAACCCCGGTGAGACAAAATTGATTTTCCTTTTCTTAAAAAAACAACATTTTTTTGTTATTATACTTGAGCTCTTTAGTTCCGATGCTTAAATCTGTCAAGTTAAGACATTTAATGACATACTTCAAAAAATGCGAAAATCTGTGAAACAAGATGTGATATCCGAGTGCACTAATTACTAAAACACTAGATTAACATGCATGTGAAAGAAATTAGTGGAAACGTCTGTTGCATGCATAAGTGGAATTGATAATAAATGTTAGGACAGACAGGTAGCACAACAGCTTATATTTCCGGGTTATGAAATTGTCAAAGATATAAACGATAGTGGAACTCCAGCTGCGTCATCAGCTGTAGAGAGCTTATCCCCGAAGATTTTATCCATTTTACTCCATGTCCATCCGTCCGTCCGGTACTTCGTTTCCGCATGAGATCGCAGGAACTAATGACTCAAATTTAATGAAACTTTATATACAACATCCGTACCAGCAGGCCATGCGCATATTGTTAGGTCGTTTCGGTCTGGTGACTTTTCAGTGAGTTATTGTCCTTTTTAGCTCACCTAAGCACAACGTGCTAATGGTGAGCTTTTATGATCGCCTTTGTTCGTCGTGCGTAAACATTTTAATTCAAAGAACATCACCTCCTAAACCGCTCGGCAGGTTTTCACTAAACGTCACAGGTATGATCCTTGGGTGACCCGCTTTAAACATTGTTCAAATCGTTCCGGGCCGCTGCATATGTAGGTCACCATAGCTAAATATAGATTAAAAAACTAAAAATCTTCTCCTTTGAAACCACAAGGCTTGGAGCTTTCATATTTGATATGTGACATCCTCTAGTGGTCTTCTACAAAGATTGTTTAAATGATGCCCATGGGGTCAAAACCGGCCTCGCCCCATGGGTCACATGGTTTATATAGACTTAAATAGCAAAATCACTTAAAAAATATAATCGGAAACCGCAAGGCCTAGAGGTTTCATATTTGGTATGTAACATTGTATAGTGATTCGCTAAAAAGATTGTTCAAATGATGCCCCTGGGATCAAAACTGGCTACACCCCGGGGCTCACATGGTTTGTAACAAAATGACTTTAAAACTATTCTCCTACGAAGCTGCAATGCCTAGAGGTTTCATATTTGGTTGGAAGGATTGAATAGAGGTCCTCTACAAATATTGTTCAAATGATGCCCCTGGGGTCAAAACTGGCTACACCCCGGGGGTCACGTGGTCTATGTAGACTTAAATAGCAAAACGACTTTAAAAATCATCTCTGAAAACGCAAGGCCCAGAGGTTTCATATTTGGTATGTAACATTGTATGATGGTCCTCTACAAAGATTGTTCAAATAATGCCCCAGGGTTCAAAACTGGCCTCATGCCGGGGATCACAATGTTTATATATAGACTTAAATAGCAAAATGAGTTTAAAAATCTCTTCTGAAACCACAAGGCCCAGAGGTTTTGTATTTGGTATGTAACATTGTATAGTGGTCCTCTACAAAGATTGTTCATATGACGCCTTTGGGGTAAAAACTGGCCACACCCTGGGAGTCACATGGTTTATATTGATTTCAATAGCAAAATGGCGTTAAAACTCTTCTCCTCTGAAACCGCAAGGCCCAGAGGTTTTGTATTAGGTATTTAACATTGTATAGCTGTCCTCTACAAAAGATTATTAAAATGATCCCCCTTTGTGTAGACTTAAATAGCAAAATGAGTTTAAAAATCTTCTCCTCGGAAACCGCAAGGCCCTGAGGTTTTGTATTTTGGTATGTAACATTGTATAGTGGTGCTCTACAAAGATTGTTCGAATGACGCCCTTGGGTTCAAAACTGGCCACACCCCGGGAGTCACATGGTTTATATTGACTTCAATAGCAAAATGACTTTAAAACTCTTCTCCTCTGAAACTGCAAGGCTCAGAGGTTTTGTATTTGGTATGTAACATTGTATAGCTGTCCTCTACAAAGATTATTCAAATGATGCCCCTGGGGGCAAAGCTGGCCACGCTCCGAGGGTCACAATATTTATATAGGCTTTAATAGCAAAATGACTTAAAAAATCTCTGACCCGCAAGGCCCAGAGGTTTCATCTTTGGTATGTAACATTGTATAGTGGTCCTCTACAAAGATTGTTCAAATGATGCCCCTGGGGTCAAATCTGGCCACGCCCCGGGGGTAACATTGTTTATATAGACTTAAATAGCAAAATGACCCTACAAAACTTCTCTTTTGAAACCGCAAGGCCCAGATGTTTGTATTTGGTATGTAACATTGTATTGTGGTCCCCTACAAAGATTGTTCAAATGATGCTCCAGGAGTCAAAACTGGCCAATACCCGGGGCTAACATGGTTTGTATAGACTTAAATAGCAAAATAACTTTAAAATCTCCCCTGGAACCGCAAGACCCAGTGTTTGATATGTAACAATGTATACTGGTCTCTTACAAATATTGTTCAAATTATGGCTCTGGGGTAAAAAATGTCCATGACCTGGGGTGTCACATGCATTAATATAAACTTTATGGCAAGTGGGCCATACAAATCTCCGTTGAAACCGTAAGGCCCATGGTTTTTATATTTTGTGTGAAACATTGTGTAGTGGTCCTCTACAAAGATTGTTCAAATGATGCCCCTGGGGTAAAAAATGGCCACGCCCTGTGGGTCACATGGTTTATATAGATTTATAGCAAAATGGCATTAAAAATCTTCTGTGAAACGGCCATGCCCAGTGGCATCATATTTGGTATTTAATATTTTATAGTTGTCCATTACAAATTTTGTTCAAGTAATGCCTCAGGGGTCAAAACTGGCATCACCCGTGGGTCACATGGTTGATATAGACTTATAATAAATAGCAAAATGAGTTTAAAAATCTTCTCTAATGAAACTGCACTGCACACAAGTTTCATATTTGGTTTGTAAAACTAATTAGTTGTCCTGTACCAGAAAGTTCAGATGATGCCCCTGGTGTCAAAACTGGCCACATCCCGGGGGTCACATGGTTTATATAGACTTAAATAGCAAATGAGTTTAACAAAATTCTCCGCTGAAACCGCAAGGCCAAGAGGTTTCATATCTGGTATGTAACATTGTATAGTAGTCCTCTACAAAGTTTGTTCAAATGATGACCCTGGGGTCAAAACTGCCCCCACCCCGGGGCTCACATGGTTTATATTGACCTTTTCGACATTTCAATATAGCGAGATCACTCTGCGTATGAGATTTAGGTAATGGGGGTTTCTACTGAGTAGGCTACGTCTGCATATTCTGATAATTGTTCTTGATTAGAGCATTTTTAGCTCACTTGAGCACAAAGTGCTCATGGTGAGCTTTTGTGATCGCCCGTTGTCCGTCGTGCGTGCGTGCGTGTGTGCGTGCGTCGTCAACTTTTCATTCAAACAACATCTCGTAAACCGCTTGGCAGATTTTCACCAAACTTCACAGGAATGATCCTTGGGTGGACCTCTTTCAATGTTGTTGAAATCTTTCCGGTCCGCTGAATATGTAGGTCACCAGACCTAAAAATAGATTTAAAAAGTGAAAACTTAAAAAATCTTCTTCTATGAAACCGCAAGTCTCAGACCTTCCATATTTGATATGTGACATCCTCTAGAGGTCCTCTACGAAGATTGTTCAAATTATGCCCCTGGAGTCAAAACAGGCCACGCCCCGGGGGTCACATGGTTTATATAGAATATATAGCAAAATGACTTTAAAAATCTTTTCCTCTGAAACCACAAGGCCCAGAGATTTCATATTTGGTATGTAACATCCTATAGTGGTCCTCTACAAAGATTGTTCAAATGATGCCCCTGGGGTCAAAACTGGCCCCGCCCCGGGGGTCTCATGGTTTATATAGAATATATAGCAAAATGACTTTAAAAATCTTCTCCTCTGAAACCGCAAGGCCCAGAGGTTTCATATTTGGTATGTAACATCCTTTAGTGGTCCTTTACAAAGTTTGTTCAAATTATGCCCCTGGAGTCGAAACGGGCCACGCCCTGGGGGTCACATGGTTTATATAGAATATATAGCAAAATTACTTTAAAACTCTTCTCCTCTGAAACCACAAGGCTCAGAGGTTTCATATTTGACATGTACCATCCTTTGTGGTCCTCTACAAAGATTGTTCAAATTATGCCCCTGGGGTTAAAACTGGCCACGCCCCGGGGGTCTCATGGTTTTTATAGAATATATGGCAAATTGACTTTTTAAATCTTCTCTGAAATCGCATGGCCCAGAGGTATGATATTTGGTATGTAACATCCTTTAGTGGTCCTGAACAAAGTTTGTTCAAATTATGCCCCTGGGGTCAAAACGGGCTACATCCCGGGGGTCACATGGTTTATATAGAATATATAGCAAAATGACTTTTAAAATCTCCTCCTCTGAAACCACAAGGCCCAGAGGTTTCATATTTGGTATGTAACATCCTATAGTAGTCCTCTACAAAGATTGTTCAAATTATGCCCCTGGGGTCAAAACTGGCCACGCCCAGGGGGTCACATGGTTTATATAAACTTATATAGCAAAATGTCTTAAAATCTTCTTCTTTGAAACCGCAAGGCCCAGAGGTTTCGTATTTGGTATTTAACATCCTAAAGTGGTACTCTACACAGATTGTTCAAATTATGCCCCATGGGTGAAAACAGACCACACCCGATTGGTCACATGGTTAATATACACTTAAATAGCAAAATGACTTTAACATTCTTCTCGTCTGAAACCGCAAGGCCTAGAGGTTTCATATTTGGTATGTAACATTGTATAGTGGTCCTTTACAAAGAATGTTCAAATTATGCCCCTGGGGTCAAAACTGGCCACGCCCCTGGGGTTACATGGTTTATATAGACTTAAATAGCAAAATGAGTTTAAAAATCTTCTCCTCTGAAACGGCAAGGCCCACAGCTTTCCTATATTTGTTATGTAACATTGCATAGTGGTCCTCTCCAAAGATTGTTCAAATTTTGCCCATGGGGTCAAATCTGGCCACCCCCGAGGGGTCACATCGTTTATATAGACTTAAATAGCAAAATGACTGAAAAAATCTTTACCTGAAACCGCAAGGCCCATAGGTTTGTTCAAGGTTGTTCAACTTATGCCCCTGGGATAAAAATAAGCCACGCCTCTGGGATGCAAATTCCAATTGGGTTACAAGGTCTCAGATGAGCGTCTTAGGGCCCTCAGGGCCTTCTTGTTTGCTCATTTAACGATATGACTGGAAAAGAAAGCTGTTACTTGTTGTGGAGAAATATATGTAAGTAGGCTTTTATACATATTTCTGCTTTATATGCACTTTGTTGTGTTTTAAACAGGTTAAAATTTAACTTTCTAAAAGTGGGTGGGGTATGGCAATTAATCATTTAATGATCGAAAAACTAAGCCATGAAGGCAACAGATATTATTTTGGCATTGGATTTAATACCTTTCTTTCAAATAAGTTATGAATTAAGAAAGATAACGCCAGTATCTTTATTTTTATGCACGTTATGTTTATCCACAACAGTCAATGTGTCATCAGTGTTTGTCAATAGCAAACGATATTTAGAAGTTTTAATGTATATAAAATATAAAGAATTGCATAGAGTAACCAGTTCAGTATGTTTATACATAATGTTATTGTGTTTATATTACAGAATATTTTTGCAATAATAATAGTAATACTACTACTAATAATAATACTTTGACTGAACTTCATTTGTTTCACGTAACTATCACAAACCGAATCTGGAATGTCTCATCCTGATTTTCCAGGGGATTATTCACCTGATTGTAGTATTCCTTCTTGAATTAGCATATGACGCACAACACCACTAATGCAATTACATTTATAAAAAAATATAGAAATATTATGTAATGTGGGTTTAAGTTAAGTAATTTTATTAATTGTTCAGATTTAAGTGAATATATTAAAAATAATAATGTTTATGAATTGTTGTTATCATAACTGATGGTTGTTGATGGATTGTCATAAGTATTTAGTAATCACACATTTGTGCACATACAAAGTTCTAAGTCGAAACATCCTCGGGCAAAACATCCATTCGTGCGAAACATTCCGGAACCCGCAGACAGTGGAAAAGTGACCCATTGGTGACCTGAATGATTTTCTTTGTCGATTCAGTCTGCCGGGCTATGACCCTTGACCGCTTTGTGATTTTGTGTTAAACCACTGCTGGAAGTAGCTATATATACTCTATAGAAAATTGTTGATTGTGACATTGGAACCAGCATTAACTGTGACTGTCCAAGCTCCTGTTCAAAATGGGTACACTGGAAATGTCTGGGGTATCAGCCCAACTCAATAGCTGTTGATGAACCTGCTTGGTTTTTTACTGAACTGTACTTAAACTTGTGAAAAAGTAACTAAGTACTGGTTCTACACAGAAATATACTAATTAAAAGATTTCCATGCTTTGAGCATTTCTAATGTATTTTTTGCGATACTTGTTTCAGTATAAATGAATACTTAATGTAATTTTGTTTATTTATGTGCTGTGGATGTGATTTTGAAGTGCTTCATATTTATAGCTTATGATTAAAAGAAAATATCCCGTTGACATGGACTTCTTTCTTGTTGTGTTTGTTGATTAAGTGAAGACAATTAAGCTGCATATATTCCTTATAATGGTACTAGTAGGACACAGGTCTATTATGTGGAACTGCAGGACTCATCATGTATATACTGCAGACAAATCTACTACAATTACAGACTTTACGGCGGTCAGTTAACCTACTCACTTTTCCTGGGCAAGCTTAGCCGATCTAACCGGTTGACCAGTACCAAATGTACATACTTTAATGAAAGTAAAATTACTGCCCTTCTTGAAGCAGAGGTAGGGAGAGAATGGCCGTATAAATTATTTTATGACCAATCCCACACAAGATATGTGGCCGGGCTCGAACTCGCAAACACCCGGATTGACAATCCAGCTCTTTACCAAATGAGCTAGCTGGGCCCGGTTTGTATTCAGGTTTGTAGTCGGGTTGCAATTGTCAAAAGAAAAAAATTCATACAAAAATAATATTTACATTAAATGAAAGTATCTGTGAAAACCCCCACTCACCAAATCAAATAAAACTAATTTTCTGGGTCCATGAAAATGTACTCAATGTTGGGCTATTTTTTTTTACCCATTTAGTTCAAAGTAAATGTGTAAAAAATGACCTGTTAAATGTTTTTAAAAATAGGTTGGTGGAGTTTTTCAAAGTAGCAAGTCAAAAGAGTTTGTATGGTTTACTTCTAAATGTAGGTTTGGTGTGGTGTTTCTTGTTCATTGTTGCCTATTTTGACACGCGACTCGTTTGATCATTAATACTGTTATCCAGAAAGGTCTAAATTCTGTGTGTGAACATAAAAATCGTAAATTATCATATTAAGCAAAACGTCTTCATATAACGTTAATTAATTGTTTGTTTTGAGTTTTAATAGCAGTTTATGAGAAACTGCATCAGCAGCTGATCAATGTTTACTTTAGAGCGAGAACAGGACCCCCCCTGACCTCAACATCTCGCGTTATCTCGCCAGTCTCGTTACGCGTGATTAGACAATGTCGAAATCGTTAATACGCGTAATAGCGCGATGCTTTTAATTTTTTTCTCTTCTGAAACCATAAGGCCCAGAGGTTCCATATTTGGTTTGAAACATTGTTAAGTGGTCCTCTACACATATTGTTCAAATGATGCCCCTGGGGTCAAAACTGGCTACACCCGGGGAGGGGTCACATGGGTTATATAGACTTAAATAGCAAAATGAGTTTTAAAATCTTCTCCTCTGAAACCGCAAGGCCCAGAGGTTTTGTATTTGGTATGTAACATTGTAAAGTGGTCCTCTACAAAGATTGTTCTAATGATGCCCCTGGGGTCAAAACTGGTCACACACCCCCGGGAGTCACATGGTTTATACTGACTTCAATGGCAAAATGACTTTAAAAATCTTCTCCTCTCAAACTGCAAGGCCCAGAGGTTTTGTATTTACTATTTAACATTGAATGGTGGTCCTTTACAAAGATTGTTTAAATGATGCCCATGGGGTCAAAGCTGGCCATGCCCCGAGGGTCACAATGTTTTCATAGACTTGACTAGCAAAATGACTTTAAAAATCTCTGAAACCGCAAGGCCCAGAGGTTTCATATTTGGTACGTAACATTGTATAGTGGTCCTCTATAAAGATTGTTCAAATGATGCCCCTGGGGTCAAATCTGGCCACGCCCCGGGGGTCACATTGTTTATAAATAGCAAAATGACCCTAACAAACTTATCCTCTGAAACCGCAAGGCCCAGAGGTTTCATATTTGGTATGTAACATTGTATACCGGGTAGTGGTCGACTACACAGATTGTTAAAATGATACCTCTGGAGTCAAAACTGGCCACTCCACGGGGTTCACATGGTTTGTATAGATTTAAATAGCAAAATCACTTTAAAATCTCCCCTGAAACCGCAAGACCCAGTGTTTGATATGTAACAATGTGTAGTGGTCCTCTACAAAGATTGTTCAAATTATGCCGCTGGGGTAAAAAGTTGCCATAACCTGGGGCGTCACATGAATTAATATAAACTTATATGGCAAGTGGGCCATTCAAATCTTCTCCGTTGAAACCGTAAGGCCCATGGTTTTTATATTTTGCGTGAAACTTTGTGTAGTGGTCCTCAACAAAGATTGTTCAAATGATGCCTCTGGGGTAAAAAATGGCCATGTCACATGGTTTATATAGATTTAAATAGAAATATGACTTCAAAAATCTTCTTCTCTGAAACCGCAATGCCGCTTGGTTTCATATTTGGTAATTAAGATTGTATAGTTTTTCACTACAAATACTGTTCAAATTAGGTCCCTGGGTAGAAAGTGGCCAGGCCCTGTGGGTCACATGGTTTATATAGACTTTACAAATCTTCTCCTTAAACTGCAAGGCCCAGATTTTTTTTACTCAGGTAAGTGGTTAAGTGCAATTTGGCCCTCTTGTTATAAGCCATTATGATGCCTTAAAGTCAGGTGAACGACATAGGGCCATCGTGGACCTCTTGTATTATAAATGTACATTTAAATAGGATATTGTGGGTTTTAGGCGAGATCTCAGGAACTAATAACTCGAATTCAATGAAACTTTATATGTATGATATCCCTATCAAGAGGACATGCGCATATTGTCTAGCCGTTCCCTTTGATATATTTTTTATATATCTTTTTTGCTTGTCCGAACTATAACTTGGCCGTAAGAGGAATACTTTTAGTGACAGAAGTTTCAGTACTGTTGGACCTAAGCGTTGCAATGAACTGCTTTGAACTTTGCCTTTGACAAAGTGTGTCAGTGAACACGTTAAAGAAACATTTGAAAACTCATTTCTTTAGAGATTTCTTTAAATTGTTTTGAAAAATGTAGCCACGTAACAGCAGTAACTTAAAACAAATCCCTTTTCTGTAGATTTGATGTATGTTCGATGTTTTTTTGTGTGAATATTTATTTTTTAAATATCGCTTCTATATCTTTCTGTTAATAATATATATGTCATATTTTGATGAGGTTTCTTGCTATGCTGACTGAATACTGTATTTGATGATTGTTGCAGTATTCATGTTTAACATGTAAATGTTGTTTTATTGTTATTACATTATTTATTATTGTACAACACCATTGAATATATATTTTATATGTAGAGATAGGCGTTTAAGCTCATAATCAAGTTTCAAGTGATGGATGAAGGGACTTTAAAATTACTTGGCATACATGTTTGCCGCAATGAGATTGTGTTTAGCTTTTATGAATCAGGTCCATAGGTCAAAGGTCAAGGTCACACGTAAAGGTCAAAAATCAAAACTGGCACTTTGCTTGTCCGTGCTTTTTCTTGGCATGGATTTTAAAACTACTTGGCACAAATGTTAGCCTCAATGAGAGCGTGAAGCGCTCACAAACCCGGTCCGTAGGACAAAGGTTAAGATCACGCTTAGAGTTCAAAGGTTTAAATTGCTTGTCCAGACTATAATATGGCCATGTATTAAGAGATTATCAAATAACTTGGCACAAATATTTGCCTTTTTGATCAGTCATGTATCGCGCATGAACCATGACTGTAGGTCAAAGGTCAAGGTAATACTTAATGGTCAAAGGTCGAAATAGGTTTTTGCTTGTCCGAACTTGATTAAAACCTGGCCATGGATGGATGGAATTTAAGATTTCTTTGCACACTATGTCGTGTGTATGAATCAGGTCCATATGTTAAATTTCAAAGCCGAAATAAGAGGTCAAAGCGGCATTGGGAAATATCCTTTGGTTTTACCGATATTCCTTTTTGTTTACTTTGTTGTACACAAATACGGTATCAGCAATCATCGATTGACAGTTTTCATAACTTTAAAAGATTTCTAATTGATACTACCAGTAATCACAGGCGTGGTTGATTTGTAAGAATAAAGGTAATAAGTTATTCTTGGGCAAACATGTTAGAACGTGACAAAAGGCAAATCTAGTCATTGAATGAGTTAGTTAATCATCAAAGTATAAACATGTGCATTCATTGAGGTATTGCTTTTATATGTTGTATTTCAACAAACATTGTGCAAATACTTGCTGCTCTTCCTAGAAATCTTGACTGATCTTTACATGTAAATTTGTAATTCTTTCAACAGCATGTAATAGCACCACTTACCTAAATGTAGTTGAATATCATGTAATAGCACCACTTATCTCAATGTAGTTGAATACTTTTAAGCATTTTGATTTTTTAAGCGATCTTGAAAGACAGATGCATACGTGCAACAATATTCCATACCAGCAAAAACATTTTTTTTGCTTTTCGCGAATTTGACTATACTTCATTACAGCGATTTTTGTTTAATTTCACTGTACGCCGTCTACATAATATTTGTACGCCTTTTACATAATATTTGTGACATTTGTAAAATTAATTTGGTTTCTGCAATATCTCCCCTAGCGGTCTACTAATAAGTGCCAACTCATGCTAAAACGCAGAGATACGTTAAATTCCCTTTCTGTATCAACGTTTATCAACCGTATAAAACCCTTGATACGAAGAAACAAGTTATAATATACTCTGCCCTTTGCTTTGTCTCGATGCTTTTCATTTTGAGTTTTTATGTGTTGGCGTGGTAGGTAATACGATTAAAACAAGGTTTTACACGGTCAATACAATTCGAGTCGATTTGTCACCAAAAGAATCAAAATGCAGGAAAATGAAAATGCAAAGATAAAATGACTGTTGTTACAAATTGTGTTAGTTTTACTGCCTTCAGTTATAAGATACGTGGCAAACGACCAACAATTTCCACTTAGAATTTACCGAAAGAATCCAACGTATATGCACTGTCAGGTTTCTGGTTTCCATGCAAATACTATATATTTGATTTACACTATTGGGCTAACGATATCCGAAACAATCTTTCTGGATGATGAAAACTATTTCCAAGTGTATGAATTTCGAAAATGACAAAGACTATAGCGCCATGAAGTACGAAGAGATGATTGCTTTTGGAAGCAGACATATGGGTTGTATTCATTAAGTGGTAGGTATTAAGTAGGATTGTAATAATGCACACGGCTCGAATACTTAAAATGCCTGTATATACGTATATACGTTTTTTTTTTAAATTACAACATTGTCCTTTAAAGTCACATTACAATAACGAAATGAAAATGCATACTAATCAAAAATAGTTAGTATACATAACTGTGCATACACGATCAAATAATATCTCTTATAAATTGCTTTATATACAAAATATAAATGCGTATTAAAAACTCAACCATACTTTAAAACGTTTGTTCACACGTCGCATATGTGTTAATTTGAAATTGTGTTCACTATATTAAAGTTATATATTTGTATACATTTGACTGACATTCTCAATTTTTAAGCTTTATTTGTTTACTATTTATATCACTGTGTTTTGTAATAGTAATTTGACATTAAAAGGTAATAACTCTTTAGCGTGTACATCACTTTATTGCTAAACCTTCAGGAAATGTGATTCATATCGATATTGGTCATCGTAAACTTTTAAAGAACAACAACAATACAAACATGAAAATACAACAACAAACATTAACAACAAAACATGTTGTAAATCCCAATTTGATATATCTTGTTCTAGGTGCTATCATTGTTATGCTTTTGAATTGGTAAGCACTATATTTCAAGATGTTCATCACGTCACACGGCGATATCAATAATACAATCAGGAATCAGGCAAACGGTTTATAATATGAGTATGAACACCACGAATGCAATTGGTAAGCACACTAGTCAAAGAGGTTCATCACGTCACATGGCGATGTCAATGATACAACAGGAATCAGGCAAACGGTTTATAATGTGAGTCTGAACACCACGGATGCAATTGGTAAGCACAATAGTCAAAGAGGTTCATCACGTCACACGGCGATGTCATTGATATAATCAGAAATCAGGCACACGGTTTATAATATGAGTCTGAACACCACGGATGCAATTGGTAAGCATAATAGTCGAAGAGGGGTTTATCACGCCACACGGCGATGTCAATGATACAATCAACAATCAGGCAAACGGTTTATAATATGAGTCTGAACACAACGGATGTCAATGATACAATCAGCAATCAGGCAAACGGTTTATAACATGAGTCTGAACACCACGGATGCGATTATGAGAACACTCTTACACTATAATCGACGTCAACATCGAGATTATATGATACAACAGCGAGAATTAATGGACACTAATGCCTTTTAAAAATCCGGTTAAAATAGAAAATAAACCTTTTGAAATGCATTCATATACGATTAACGTTCATATGTCCCGTTTTAAAATGAATGAGAAAACAGACATGGTCTCTTGCTTTCATTCATCTTAACCTTTGCCTATATCGTACCAATTGGTAGATGGTAGATGTACTTTATCTGATTAAATCCTATTGTTTGGGGCGGGACTGGTGTTAAACGACATAAAGAAACATCAATCGTTAGTTTGTGAGATATTAATAAGCAATTATAAATCGATATTGATTTCAAAGTGTTGCAATTATAATTTAAGTTATATTTTAAACTCAAAAGATATTCAATAATGGGGCCAACATAAAATATATTTATAACGCACTTTACACGAAATAAAATGATAAACGACCGCAAAGCTTCTACTGCTCTTACATATGAACAGTGTCTCCAACCTATATACAAATATTTAAAAAAAAAAGACTATCAAGGCACATCATTGGTCTTAGTCTGTATTGTCAGCATCATTACATGATGAACGATAATATGCCAACATGTATTGCTGGTAATTCAAGTACAGAAGACGTATTTAGATGCGAACTCATTTTAAAAGCTTTCATTAGTCCTAAAGACCTGATTCACCTCGATTTGTACTCAAGATTCATCCAATACTTTAAACTGTTTATTGACATGACATGCAAATGGTCGTTCATTCAGGAATTATGTTAACTGAAAGCATTTCTGCTCATAAAACACAATTTCTATCTAAAATATAGTGCCTAATGTATTTTTATGATTTATAATCGCCATTTACTTCGTGTGTTTATTGTTGTGGTTGTGCGTGTTGTACCAAGGATGATAATGGCATTGAAAAATATTATACAAGACGCTCTAATGATCTTATTGGGCACATATAACCTTATATGGCACTATTTGTCATGATTAACGGGCAGCATGCATGACTCGGAAACGAATAAAATTGACATACAACATAATGATATAAAAATATATACAATAATGCACTAATTGTCAAGAATTAAAAAAAAAGATTACATTTTATTTTATAAGAAAAACAAGTTGAAAAGGAACATTTTTTATTTTTGAAAATGAAACACTATCTTTTATTTCCGTTTAAAGCATGTGTATTTGTCTGAATGCCGTTTTCATTGCGTGCATGCTTTCCAAATAAATTTACATGGAAAGGTTTAGTTTGTAATAAATAAAAAGCCTTGTTAAACTATTTTTACCTTTCTGTTTAAAGTGTCATTTAATAAAGCATGATTTGCTTTAGAGTTGCGTAAAGCCATAAACAAACTGCGATCGATCTATATAGTATATTTCTAATAGATTCCGGATCATAAAACCATTCATTGCAACTATTTATTAAATGCTTACGCTGTATACAGCTTATGTGTGAGCTGAATACGTCGTTTGACAAGGGATACAGCTTACGTAAGCTGTCGACGTTTGGATACATACATATACTTTTAAAATAGGTCTTTTGTCTTAACGTATATAGCTCACATAGTGGTTGACCAGTATAAGACACAATTAGTGATTAGTAGTAACAACAGTAGCATCAGCAGCAACAGTAGCAGTAGTAGCAGCATCAGTAGTAGTAGTAGTAGCAGCAGCAGTAGTAGTGTAGTAGTAGTAGTAGTTGTAGTAGTAGTAGTAGTTGTAGTAGTAGTAGTAGTAGTAGTAGTAGTAGTAGTAGTAGTAGTAGTAGTAGTAGTAGTAGTAATAGTAGTAGTAGTAGTAGTAGTAGTAGTAGTAGTTATAGTAGTAGTAGTAGTAGTAGTAGTAGTAGTAGTAGTAGTAGTAGTAGTAGTAGTAGTTATAGTAGTAGTAGTAGTAGTAGTAGTAGTAGTAGTAGTAGTAGTAGTAGTAGTAGTAGTAGTAGTAGTAGTAGTAGTAGTTATAGTAGTAGTAGTAGTAGACAAATGTTTATTTAATAAAGGTAGCTCATTTAAAACATCATGCTACATATACAAACACATAAAAACTTATCATGTAGTTAAAACAGAAATCATTACAACATCTAGCAGAAAAAGCAACATTAGTAGCAGCAGCAGCGGTATCCTCCAGATGGATGGGCGGACAGACAGACAAACAGACAGACAGACAGGCAGGCAGGCAGGCAGGCAGGCAGGCAGGCAGGCAGGCAGGCAGGCAGGCAGGCAGGCAGGCAGGCAGGCAGGCAGGCAGGCAGGCAGGCAGGCAGGCAGGCAGGCAGGCAGGCAGGCAGACAGACAGACAGACAGACAGACAGACAGACAGACAGACAGAC
The DNA here is from genome assembly GCA_027627225.1 of Congeria kusceri. Classification (NCBI taxonomy): domain Eukaryota; kingdom Metazoa; phylum Mollusca; class Bivalvia; order Myida; family Dreissenidae; genus Congeria; species Congeria kusceri. The sequence goes on from CM051030.1 coordinate 68,835,503, forward strand.
AGACAGACAGACAGACAGACAGACAGACAGACTGTCAGACAGACACTAAAACAGACACTAACGCAGACTGACGGACAGACAAACACTAAAACACTAAGACAGACTGACGGATAGTCAGACACGAAGACACTAAAACAAAAAGACACTAAGACAAACAGATAGACCACTATTACTACTACAGCACCAATACCACCAACAGTACCAACAGTAACAGAACAACTACAACCATCAGTACCACTGATAGCAATTACAACAACAACATGCATTCGCAACACTGTGTTGATGACGATGCTAATGCTGCTGCAGTTGCTGACGGCGACGACAATAATGATAATGATGATGATCATCATAATCTTTCAGACAGGAGCTATATACGGTGATACGCAGCATCTTGACGAATACAACTTACGGTGAGCAGTATTCTGTTTCAGCTGTATGCGGTTTTAAAGTCAGCGTATACAGCTCATGCGTAAGCTGTATACGATGTAGGCTGTATACGGTCTAACATGACATAGTTCTCATATCTGTTGCTTTCGACCAAAACATTTTTTGTTTATTTGAACCATTTCTGAATAATGATTATACAGACTTTATTAATGTATTGCATTTCAGATTTAGTTATTGCCATTAAAGTAATTTCCTGGACGCCATTTGATGTATGCTTTTTCTTGATTAAAAACTGATACAACTGATTAATCCTGTCCTGCCACACCTAGATCTAGTGTCTCTCTGCAACGTATCGATGTCATGTTCAATGAATTCTATTCTAGCCGATAAAATAAATAAATCACCTTTGGTTCTCAGGAATTTAATCTACTCATTCAATATTTAAAATTACAATGCACTAATTGACTAGGGTTAGTTTGCTCATAGGTCCGGGTTATCCTTTCTGCTGTAACATTATGCAATACGCTACTGGAAAGAGCAAATGTTTAAGAGATTAAACAGAAGTTATATTAAATTAAGAACCAAAGTTGCCTTGAGTAACTGCATATGCATACAACAACTAAACATTGCAGTATTCAAAGAACTTCGAACAACTGAACATATGCAGTGTTTAAGACATGCCAAATGTTTGAAGCAACATTTGAAAATATGTCGACAACCTATATTCGAAAGAACCAAGGAAATGAAACTCATATAGTACAATTTAAGAATCCTAACGCATGCTTTAGGTTTTACATCCATCATTGAAATCAAACATATTTTCATTATATTGAATATGTTAAGGATTTGTTGCTCTCGTCTTTTATGTGATGGCGTGCAATGTAACCATGTAGCTTACATATAGAATACTAGGTTAGTGTTGAATACAGATAAGTTTATTTTTCGAGGCTTAGAAAACCTAAACCACGAGCCTTGGCAAGCCGAGCAAATAAACATACCTGGTATTCTATTTATCCCATCTTTTTCTGTCTTTATTTATTAAAAAACCCCATACAAAATCGCTAAATAAGACGAAAGACATCTAATGACCTCATGAAGGTTATTATGTACTTGTAATTATGTTAACCCATTTTAGTCTCCTGATCAGCATTTTTTCTTACCAACAAGGGCTTTTAAACATGAATTATTAAGTTGGCGATTCCGTGTTTTTAATACATTTCTACAGTTGATAACACGATATTCATATACTATCGATAATCCCCAACTACTGAATATTAAAAGAAAATGTACTTAGTCGTTGTGTATAAATTGTCATAAAGTGTTACCTAAAGACACGTTTCTTACTTAAAGTAATGTACAGGATATTATTTAACACCACGTATATTACTTAAAACAATCATACAACCATTTCAAGCCAATGTCATTAATACCATTTGAATAACAATGAATGCACTAAAAACTTACACAATAAATAATTAACATTTAAAATTGAGGTACTTTCAGTTATTATTTTATTGCAATTGCTCTCATATCCCGCCATTATCAAATGTACAAATTGAGTAACAAACGCATGCATCTAATACTAATAAAATAACAATCACTTTTGAAATTCAGGGGTCTATTAGTCTATTAGCTTATTATTGCAGATTTGTTTTCGTAAGGTTCATATTTTAAGATAAATTACAAATAAACTCGTACAATTGTAATTGTACGTTTCATGTTAACGTCGGTGTGCTTTACGTGTTCAGAGGACTTAAATGTACTGTGCTCAGTAGAAAATAAGCCAATGTCTTTAAACAGTCAGGCTAGTTTGTTTCGCAATAAGCGTTTTGTTTTGTACTGTTGTTGGTGACTCATTAAATCATATGTTGTAGTTAACACATTAGTCTTCGTCATTCTTCATCATCCTCGTGCTTTTCTTCATCATCCTCGTGCTTTTCTTCATCATCCTCGTACTTTTCTTCATCATCCTCGTGCTTTTCTGATTATCTGTTCGAATTATGTTATGGACAACTCAAAAGATGACTATATCCTTCAAATTAAATGAGTGAGTTGGCCAATGACTGTTTTAAAGTAGCAAACTGGTTGATTTTCTTTTCAAAGGCGCAAATGACAGTTCCGGCAAATCTCGAAAACATTGCAAATACAAGGAAGTAAAAACTTCATTGACACTTTCATATATCCAGAATAAAGAGTTCGTTTACTACGATATAAACTTGACGTACCAACAGAGGAGAAATTCTTATTAACATCCTATGGTCCTTTATTTTAGGCAAGTTACCAATTGCCTTTACAGCACAGAACGATACGCATTGCCCGACTTGGATCATCAGGTAATGTTGTTTGGTATGTATGTGGTAATGTCTTTGGATATGAAATGTCACTCAAATAAGATATTCATACGTATATCATCTCCATAGCTGTAAATGATAATACTTTGTACTCTGAAAGGCCTGGAATAAAAAAATCAGTAGAAATCAATGAAAGAGTATTATGTTAGCGTCTACATAATTAAATCATATGCCATTTCTGGTGAATAACAATACGGCTTATGATTAGTTATCTGAAATTATTTATATATAAAAAGAGGAACTATATTAGTATATGATAAATATTTTTAAATGCATCCTTTATCAAAATATACATCTATCACGACCACTAGTCTCTGTTTAATTTGTTTTGATGTTAAAAATAAACAAAAGGAGACATTCACATTTGACATTTTATATCACTCACTTTAGTCGAATCTCAGCGCTATTGCTAATAAATGTTATGTCGTTCGGAATTGGGAAATCGTTCCGTAGTCCTATAAAGACATTTAATCGGTTATTCAATTTAACATGCTGGGCTCATTTGTAGAAGCATACGGAGCCAGAAATGTTGCAATATTGTTTAATCTTCTTCTGGTATCGTTATTGCCTGTCAATTCTCATTAAATAATTGTCTTCCAGTCGGTTGCACGAATTGTAACTAATCTGAAGGATGTATATTGGTTTGTTCAAACGACAATCAAAGCTAACTATCCCCTCTGATACAATTCTTGACCGCAGTAATTACTAATTTCTACAAAATGTGGGAGACTATCAATGATGGTGACTGGCGTTAAGTTATGTCGATAATAAATGTTGTTGAGTCCTGTATGGTCCAGACAATATTATGTGCTTGCAATGTTTAACCGATCACCATTCGTTGCATATCGTTGTATAAATTATTAACATAAATACAGAAAACATATATCAAACAACACAGTTAAATGCATACATGTGTATTATTTTAGCTGCACTTATTTATATGTGTATATGTGCGGTGGTATAATGATGCACACGATCAAACGAACAAACTCACTATTTTTCAGGGCATCGATTTAAGCATATTACAAGCATTTCAAATTCCGTTGAGTAGCACACATTTTTATCTTATGAGTCAGAGCCGTCTGCTGTGTGCATATAATATAACGTATCAAGCAATCATTTTGGTTCATTGTGTATCGATTCATTCGACGGTGAGTTTGACATTCTACTCAGTATTTTTATTTTAATATAAACAAAGCGAAACTCCAGTTGCGACAGCAGGAGAGAACTCTTATTAGCAGCCCGAGGTCGTTTATTTATGGCAAGTGACCAAATGCCAAAAAACTACAGAGCACATAACTGGGGTCACCGCCTTGGAACGGTCAAGGAAAAGCATTGTTTTTTTTTATAAATAGTAAGCCTTAAATTAGGCTTGGCATTTATGAATAAATTTTCCAAGCATCTTTTACATGTACTGAATATCACAGTTACTTGTATACTCACAAATAGGTTGACAATGGTAACCATAAAATGTGTAAACAGATTGACATGACAAGTTCATGTATAGTGTCTGCAAACGACAATACATGATAACATGATTGCTAAGTTGAATATAATCACAAACTCACGTTATATCATGTCAGTTTCACGATACACAGTTACACTGATATCAACTCTAAAGCCATTACGCGGCTTCCGACATGTTCGACAAACTACGTGAACATATCTCTAAACATGCAATATTGACGTCAAAGTCCCTCCCTTTAACTATGAATGAATTTTTTGTGAAATGTTTTGTAATAAAAGCTTGGATTAATCATATCTCAACACTGCCATTTTGATATAAAATCGGTGCGGTGTCTTTTTCTTTATTTTGGTCAAATACGGAAGCAATTTTTCCAATTGATACGAGATACGAGTATTTACCTGTACATTGTTTACATGATATAAATCCGACCGATTGTTTTAGAATATCATGCATATATCATTGTTGAACTAGCTTTGAGATAAATTATATACAATCTTATCCAAAGATTAGTTTTTTCAGACATTGTATATATCGTGATATTGCATAAATACTGGTAATAGGTAATTACTGATTATGTACTCTAGCAATGTCTCAACTTTCTGCACGACCTTATGTGTACAAAACCGCCTTTGAGAGTGTTCAACTTTGGAAATGACCTAAATTGTGACTGTCAATCATGGTAAGCCGATAAACGTACGGCATATGCTCACAGAGCGAAACAAATTCGGCAATAAGCGAAGCAATAATATTATTATGGACTACAAAATGCAATTAACGGTGTCGCTTTATACTGCCAGAAATGCCAGTAAAGAATCTAGAAAGATTACATTAATGTTATGTTTATGACATTTAGTATAATTCATGTATTAAACTACATTTGGGTATTTTTTTTGAAAATCACTTTCAATATCTATATGCTCGTTGATCTGAATTTCCGTATCGTCATCGATTTATTTTTGTAGGAAACAATCCAATTTTCACTACATTCATGTCGGTTAATATAAACATCGTGTTTTCAACTCTAGAAAGTTATTTTAAACACCAATTCTAGGAACTGGCTTCTTCATTCATGGTTAATAACCTTGTTGGTCATGAAAACGCTGACACGGATCAGTAGTTCTACTACTACTCAGTGCACCATTTCAAACCAGTATAGTATACAAGGACTTGATTTATGTCACGTATAGTTACAAACGTATCATGTTCACATAAAAAAAAATACCCTAATAAACTAACATATTCTTGGAAACATTATGCGCCACTGACACAAATATCGACTGTTTACATCAGTAATCGTGGAGTGAAAGTTTATATAACTTTAAAAGGTTCATAATTGATACAACTTCTAATCGTAGGTGTATTTGTTCTCTAAGAATAAAGGTAATTTCGTATTCTTGGAAAATGAGAACATATGCAACTTCCTATTTATCACAGAAGCAAGTTTAGGCGTGGAATGAGTTAGATTACCATGAACGTATAAGCATGTGCATGCATTGAAGTATAAAGATATTCGTCGTTGCTTTTAAATTGTATTTAAACAAGCAGTTGCTTTTCAAAAATTGATTTTTTCATCTTAGTTGGTATTTCTCTCAACAGGACATGCGTTTTATGGCATAACTTATCTCAATGTAGATGAATATATTCAATTTGCAAGACGCTTAATTATTTTAAGCGATCAAGACAAAATGTATACTTGCAAAACGATACGATGCCAGCTTACCATTGGTTTCGTGAATTTGACTGAACTTAGAATTTGTTTTGGTGAATGCCAGAGTACTCTAACTGCATGATATGTATGATCTGTTCTGTAAAATGCAGTTGGCTTCAGCAGTATTTCCACGAGTGCTTCTCATAAGTAACTACTCAAGCTCAACTGCAGATGCATATTTCCGGTCTCAATATTTATCAACCGTAGAAAACCCTTTATACAAAAGAACAAGTAATGCCATCCGCCGCCCTTTGAAGATTTTCCTCAATGCTCGTAATTTTGAGTTTTTGCTGTTACATGTTGTGGTGTGTTAGGTAGTCAGTTTTAACCCGATCGTTTGAGTACCTCTTTTACGGTATAAACACGACATGTGTGTATAACCACAAAAGTTCAAATACAGACAAATACGAAATGTTACGTTAAAAAGTTTCTTGTTACAACGTTGACGTGTAGATTTATGGACCTTAATAATCGGTTACGTGCCATACGATAAACGTTTTCGGCTAAGAATTAACCGACCGGATCCAATTAACGTCTAGTATATGCACAGGCAGGTTCCTGGTTTTTATGTAAATAATATCTTTGATTTACACTCTGGGGTCAACAATATCCGAAACAAACAAAAACAAAAATCCAATTGTTTGACTTTCAAACATGACAAAGACTATAGCGCTATATATAAAAGTGAGAAGAGATATGTGTTTTAATGTAGAATAGGAGTTGTATTCATTAAATTTGTAGGTATGATGTAGGATTGTATTAATGTACACGGCCTGAGTACCTAACATGCCTAAATATTTATACTTACTTACCTATTATACTTAAATTATTTAATTTAAATCATAGTCCTAGTGATATTAAAATTACCAAATGAATATGTAATACTAATCAAACATAGTTAGTATATATCACTGTGTATATAAAGTCAAAATAATATCTCTTAAAACTTGCAATTATATATTTTTTTACTGTTTTATATGTGTTTTGTAATGTTATTATGATATGGAACGGATATGTATCTTTAGCGTTAGTTGCTAAAATTCAGGAATGTGATACATATAGATATTGACCATCGTAATCGTTTACACCATAACATAATAAAAAACACAAAAACAAACACGAAAACATTTAATAAATGCGATATATTTTTGACTTTCTGATTGGTAAAGACTTTAGTCACAGATACGCGGAATGATGCTGATCACGTGATATGACGACCTCAATGATAGCATCAGCAATTTGGTAAACGGTTTATAATACGATTCTGAACTATACCGATGCCATTACTAAAACATTCTAACAATATATCGACGTCAGACTCGGTATTCTATTCGTCAGCAGAGAGAATATCAGCATTTATGGACATCATTGTGTTTTAAAAATTCCGGTTACAATATAAGAATGTGCCTTTCGAAATGCATTCATATAAGATTAACGTTCATTTGTCCCGCCTTAAAATGAAAGAGGAAACATACATGGTCCATTGCTTTCATGCATCTTACATTTTGCTTACATAAAAAGGTACAACTTGGCAGATACAACGGTGAAAGTACGAACACATTTTCTGATTAAATCTCATTGTTTGGGGTTTTTCAACAACCATCTTAATCTGGGCCGGAATTATGCGTTATATTAATTAGCAATCACTATTGATTTTTTCCCACCGTTTAAGTTATAATTAAATGCAATCAATAAAAAAATCCAATGAACTCAAAAGTTATGCAAAATGAAACAAAATAAAAACTTTAAGCGATTGCTAAACTTCTACTACCCTTTTTACAAACATTATCTACAAACTATATAAATATTGAAAAATATGATAATGGCAAATCATTCTCTGTAATGTCAACATCGTTATATATAATGAACGACCAAACATGTATTACTATTACCGGTAATTCCAGTATAGAAGGCGTATTTAAATGCAAACTGACTTTAAAAGCTTTCATTAGTCCTAAAGACTGAAACACCTCGAGTAGTATTCAAGATACAATCAAAACTTTTACTTTAACTACGTCTGACATAAAAACGATCGTTCATTCCGTATGTAAGTCAAAGCAAAACATTTCTGCCCATTAAACACAATTTCTCTTTATACCCATGTGCTTAATGTATTTTTATGATTTGGAATTTCTTGTTTATTGTTGCGGTTGTGCGTGTAGTACCAATGATGATAATGTCATTGAAAAATTTACCACACTGCTCTTCGATATCGAGGCTAGAAATGCTTACGATCATATTGGGCCCATAACGCTGTACCTTTTTTTTTTTTTTCTTGATTAACACTCAGTTTGTATGACTCTGAAACGAATAAAAATAACATACAACCTGACGGTAATTGTACAATGAAATACAAATCGAAACAATGACATACTTCGGGAGCAAATTTTACTTTAAATATATACACTAAATTTATTCTTGTAAAAGCCGAGAATATTTCATATAGATTTATACAGACAGTCTTGTAATAGCAGAATTTATATATTTTTAGTAAAATACTGTCTTTTGTTGGCATTAAAAAATAATTGTTTTGGTTTGCCTGAATACTGCTTTCGCAGCGTTTATGATTTTCAAATAGCATGGAGACGATTAGTTGATTCAATCGCCTTGACAAGTGTTAGTTACAAAGCACTTTTTTTCTTTAGAAGTACCATACCCCAGATCTATTGAACTTCGTGTAATTCTCGTGTAGGCATTTGCTTTGGGATAAAACCATGATTTGTGTCCATCTGCAGTTGTTTTGAATACTTTCTGGATAATGGTTATGCTATAAAAATGCACTGCATTTCACAATTTAGTTATTACTTTAAAGTACTATTGAAGATGACATGTTGATAAATGATTTTTTTCTTCATTTATTGTGACTTGAAATTTGGTACAACTTGTTAATCCTGTTCTGACACACCTACACATCCGTCCCAAGTCCTAATGGCACTTTAAAAAGATAAATGTCAACAAAAAGGGCATCAAAAGGGTGTTGTTGTTTTTTTATCGGAAATTAAGATCTTAAAACTAGCATATAATAACCTTTTAAATTAGGTGTGTATAATGAGAACACAGCTTTTGCATTCTGAGATAAATATCAATTAATAATATGGGTCGTGTTTGTTTGGCCTTTTACATGTTTACATGTAAAGGGCCAAACGTCAGAATTGTGAGTGTGCTATTACCGCATTAGTACTTATGTGTCTTTTCTGTACTTATGGAGCTTTTTGCTGTTTAGAGATTCAAGTCATTGTTATGTGTCTATCTTGGTAAATTTTCGACATTTGCAGAGGAATTGTTTGGGCTCTTTTTGGCTAGAAATTTGTTCGTAACTGCCTCCCCTCACGATATAAGTGATTTTGACATGTTCTGTATTAAGTAGAAATCGTTTCTTTGTAATGCTTAGTTAGTATTTCGCAAAATTAAGTGTTAAACCAATCCTCGCTGTTTTGTTCTTAAAAACTACGGAAGAGCATTTCCGCCACACCTGTAAATGTTAAAATGTACAGTGACTTTCTTTTTCAAGGTGTTTTATTAGTGTTATGACTCTACCATGATGTTTAAAATGTGCCTGTCGTAATGTTTAAATCATCTTTTAGTCATACCAAGTTTCTGAATGCCTCTTTTGTTTCTTTGTAGCTTGTTACCTTCCTGTTGTGATGTGGAAATACACAACCAAATCGACTTGAGTGTTTTGTCTACTTCGTGACTGGGTTCGCTAGACTGCATTGCCTCAGTACAGTAAAAAGATCGAGGCAAGCAACAAAGACTTTACACCGCCATGTCGCAGCCCCCTGCAGAGGAACCTCCACAGGCACCGCTCCCTTACAAGGAAACTAGGCGTATTCGGACCCTTATGGAAAAGGGCAAGGAGTTGTTTGCAGCAACCTGCAAACAGTATCTCTCAAGTATTGACAATGCATGGAAAGACTTAGAACACATTCTTGGCTCAGCTGGTGACTATTCTAATGAACTCAGGAACCTTAACACTCTAGAACGGAAACTTACACACTGTCTAGACATCTATCTCGAGTGTTGTGACGTGTATGAAAAGATGCTCATAGGTACCTCATCTACAGAAAGTAAAGATGAACTTAAGCGTCATATGGATGACCGACTGAACAGAAAATCTATAATTCGCAAGGTGCTAGACCAGATAAAAGTACTAAAACAAGAGGCCCTTGACAAGATAACAGTAGGCTCCAACGCATCTAAATATAGTAGCAGAACCAGTGAAAACAGTTCATTTGCGCAAAGGAAAAGAGCGAAAGCGAACGCTCAAAAAGTTAAAGTTCAATTCGCCAGAAAGAAGCGAACGTAATGAAACAGAAAGCAGAGCTTGAGGCAAATGTTAAAAGCTAAAGAGAACCTCGCAGCCGCCGAAGCTGAGGCTAAAGCTCTAGAAGAGACATTACCTGTAGATTACGAACCGATCATTCCCAATAGAGAAGAACAGGGTGTACATGATCGTGTTAATGGATACGTGAATGAACAATATCTGCATGTGATGAGAGACAGTCACACTGACTATGCACATGGGAACTGTGACAATACAACCGCTACATCTCTAGCGCAGTTTCTCTTAAGAACAGATCTTACACTATCGCGATTAACGAACTTCAATGGCACACCAGAGCATTTTACAGCGTGGAAACCAAGTTTCAAAAGTGTTGCTTATGAACTCAAACTCAATAACTTGGAGCATATGGACATGCTGATAAAGTATCTGGGTCCAATATCATCGCGCTACGCCATGTCAATTAAGTCATCAAATGTCTACAACCCTGAAATGGGAGTCAGAAAGATATGGGAACGCCTGGAGGACAGGTATAGGCAACCTGAGATGGTTGATAATGCACTAAAACAACGTCTGGAACGCTTTCCGAAATTGACTGCGAAAGATCATTGTAAGTTGTTTGAGTTGGTCGATCTTCTGTCAGAGATTGAGTCGCTTAAGGGAACTGCGAAGTACGTCACACTTCTGTCCTATTTTGATACGTCAGCAGGGGTTATACATATCGTGCGGAAACTGCCTGGGTCACTGCAAGGAAAGTGGACAACACGCGCATCGAAGTATAAACAAGAGAAGAATGTTGCGTTCCGTCCCTTTCCTGTCTTCGTCAAGTTTCTCGATGAAATTAGTAAAATGTTGAATGATCCAGGACTTGTCTATGAGGAGCAATCGGCTAAGAAATCTTCTTACCCGGTCATCTATCCAGTGAAAGTGTCTGTAATAAAAAGTGATGTGTTTAATCAAGAAGCAAAGTGTGATCCCGAAAAGAAATGTCCTTTTCATAACTCACCTAAACATCCATTGAGAAAGTGTAAGGCCTTCGAGTCGTCGTCCTTCGAAGCGAGACGGAATCTCCTGAAAGACAATAAGATCTGTTTTAAGTGCTGTAAGAGCTTCGCTCACATCGCACGTCTTTGCAAAGAGCTCATCGAGTGTATGTACTGTGGAAGCGACAAGCATGCGTCGCCTATGCATGTCGACGAGAATGACAAATATGTGTCTTCGCATGGCGGGAGCTCGACAAAACAGATGGAGTGTCTACTAAGTGTACGCAACTATGTGGAGAACGGTTTACAGGACGATCGTTTTCAAAGACCTTACTGGTTAAAGTTTTCCCAGAAAACCATCCTGAACAAGCCGTCAAAGTGTTTTAAACGATCGACGATCAGAGTAATCGAACATTAGTGCAAAAATGACTTGCTAGATTATTTCGGTGAGCATAGTGAACTTATTCCTTGCACACTAACGTCGTGTTCCGGGAGCGTACGTACGTCTGACAGGCGTGCTCGGGGCTACGTTGTTCAATCACTTGATAACATGACTATGATGCTACCACCCCTGATAGAATGTGATAAGATGCCGAACGATAGGTCAGACATCGCTACACCTGACGTGGCTATTGTGGGCGAGATTTGCATGGGAAAGGTGCACAAGCCTACCGTACTGAACGTGAAAAAGACGCATGTGCTGAAGGATGTTTGACCCTTGTAGGAGCGCGGTCATGGTCGATGACATTTTTAAAAATAGTAAACATGACAAGTTAGGGACCTCGGTTGAAGACAGGGAGTTTTTTGAAAGTCATGGACAAAGAGTTTGAGAAGGGTGCAAACGGACATTGGGTGGCACCATTGCCGTTTAAAGAACCACGACTGATGTTGCCTAACAACCGCGATATGGCTTTGAAACGGGCTCAGTTACTTCATCGGTCTCTTCAGACAGATCACACGAAGAAGGAACATCTGGTCACGTTTATGGGCAAGATCCTGAACAACAGCGTTGCTGAAGTAGCACTATCTCGTACAAAAACTACAGAATGCTGGTACTTGCCGCTCTCCGGGGTTTATCACCCGAGAAAGCCAGGACATATTCGCGGAGTGTTTGATTTATCGGCGGCATACAGGAGTCTGTCTCTTAACGATGTGCTGATGTCGGGACCAGTCTTAGTGAACAGTCTGCTGGGTATACTCATGCGGTTTCGAAAAAACGCATACGCTATATCTGCCGATATTGAACAGATGTTCTATCAGTTTCACGTGAAGCCAGAGCATAGAGATTACCTAAGGTTCTTCTGGTACGAGCACAATGACCCTAAACGTCCTCTCATTGAGTACCGCATGTGCGTACACGTCTTCGGGAACAAGCCGTCGCCAGCTGTCGCGACTGATGGGCTTGGGAAGACTGTAGAAAAGTGCGAACAGTCCGATGTTAAGCGTTTCTTGTGCGACAATTTCTACGTGGACGACGGACTAACGTCCCTTCCCACTGCGACGCAAGCCATTGATCTCTTACGCAGAACACCGCAGATCTTACAAGAAGAGGAAAAACTTCACCTCCACAAAGTGGCTTCTAACAGTACAGAGGTCATGGAAGCTTTCAAACCAGAAGATCTTGGGCAGGAATTAAAGTCACTAGTTCTTGAGACCGATAAACTACCGGTTACCAGAAGTTTAGGACTCGGTTTGAACCTGAATATGGACTCTTTTGTGTTTGAAGTTCCTGATTTAGACAAGCCATTCATACGCCGAGGGTTGTTGTCTACTGTCAACAGTATCTACGATCCCATTGGGTTCTTGGGTCCATTTACCATCATGGGAAAGATACTCCTTCGTGAGTCTACATTCAATGTGACTGACTGGGATCACCATTGTCACCAGATCACAAAGAAGCTTGGCAACGTTGGGGACAATCTCTCAGATCGATTCGAGACCTTGAAATCCCGCGGATGTATATGAATGCATCGCTAGACCACACAGAAGACATAGAGGTTTTACATCTTCAGTGACGCATCTGAAAAGGCAATCGCCGCGGTGTCTTACCTGTGTGCCAAAACAGAAGAAGGCCATTCACGCTTCGCCTTTGTACTTGGTAAAGCCAAGCTCGCGCCTATCTCAGGTCACAGTATTCCTCGACTAGAACTATTTGGTGCTGTCCTCGCAATCGAGTTGTTGGAATCGATAGCGGAACACATGAACATTTCGTCCACGCGTGTAAAGTTTTACACAGACAGTAAGGTTGCATTAGGACACATATGCAACGATACCCGACGTTTCTACACGTACGTTGCAAATCGAGTGGAACGGATTCGCACTTTTACTACTCCAGCTCAGTGGAACTACGTGCCTACTCATCTCAATCCCGCTGGTAGTGCTACCCGCTACGCACTGACAGATATTGACCAAGATTAGATGTCTGGTTATATGCTTCACCGGAAGTAGAAGAAATGTGCCAGCGCGAAAATGACACAGAGACTTACTCGCTTATGAACCCTGACTTAGACATGGAGGTGAGATACGAGGTGAACGTTAAGACCACAAACGTCTCAGTATTTGATACCAGTCGTTATGAAAGGTTCTCGAGTTGGTCTAGGCTAGTGACGGCTATCTCGTTTCTGACATACATTGCAAGGAGTTATAAGAAGAAAAACCTCTTGATACGGCTGGCACTACTGTGACTTTTACAAGACCATTGACAGCTACCATGAGTGCGAGACTACCCTTTTGAAGCAAGTGCAGCGCGAGAGCTTCCAGAGGGAAATCAAGTGCCTTGAGCGGCAAGCGCCATTGCCAAATGACAGCGCGATACTTGCCTTTTTCCCATTCCTTGACAACTGCGGACTACTGAGAGTAGGGGGTCGGCTCAACAAGACCAGTGAAATGCTGAGCGTTTCCGAGACCAATCCTATCATAGTACCTAAGGGACACATTGCGACGTTGCTGATTTGTTACATGCATGAGAACGTTAAGCATCAAGGCAGATTGATAATTGAAGGAGCTCTGCGATCCAATGAGTGTTGGTTCATAGGGGCTAAACGAGCAGTGTCTTCAGTGATTCACAATTGCGTTAAGTGCAATAGACTTAGAGGTCCCATGCTACAGCAGCAGATGGCCGATCTTAGTCTGATCTACCACTTGATAGACTTACACCAGGTCCACCCTTTTCAGCAGTTGGAGTGGACACCATCGGGCCTTGGGAGATACTTACAGGGAAGACGCGTGGTGGTGCTGCCAATAGTAAAAGATGGGCGATCCTATTCACATGTCTTGCATCGCGGGCTGTGCAAATTGAGGGCGTCGACCAGCTTAGTAGCTCAGGGTTTATTAACGCTCTTCGTTGGTTTGTCTCCATCCGTGGACCCGTCAAGGTGTACCGTTCCGACCGGGGTACGAACTTCGTTGGCGCAACTGACGACCTGCAGATAGACGCGATCAATGTCGAGGACTCTTCAGTGAAGAAATACCTGTATGACAGTGGGTCTACTTGGCTCTTCAATGCCCCGCACTCTTCACACATGGGGGGGAGTGTGGGAGCGTATGATAGGGATCACGAGACGTATCCTGGACTCCATGCTTATGGAAGAGATGAAGGGCCTTACCCATGATGTCTTGACTACGTTTATGGCCGAAGCTTGAGCGATTATCATCTCCAGACCTATCACTGCCATGTCCACTGATTCGGATGATCCCGTTGTTCTCACTCCGGCTATGCTGTTGACCATGAAGCGAGACCACGAGACAGTGCACTTTGATAGCTTGAAGGACATGTATAGAGCATCGTGGAAACATGTCCAGGGCCTATCGGATATCTTTTGGTAGCGTTGGCGTGAGAGTCACCTGCAGAACCTTCAGACCCGTCTTAAGTGGCACGAGCAGCATCCCGACTTGAAAGAAGGTGACGTGGTCCTCCTAAGGAATGTGCAGTCGCCGAGGAACCTTTGGCCTACAGCATTGGTTGACAGTGCCATCAAGAATGAAGACGGACTTGACCGCAAGGTCGTAGTTCGTGTTTGTATTGACGATAAGACTGTGAAATACACTCGCCCTGTGTGCGAGTTGATTTTGCTTGTGGATTAAGTATTGACACTAAACCTGTAGAGACACTTGACAATCCATTTAAGACATTCTTAGACTTGCATGATTTCGGATAACCTTTTTTAAAGCATTTAAACTAAGAAACTTTAAGAAATAATGTAACCGTTTAGCTTTGATAACATTCTCATGCTGTGCTTTACTGTCACTATATTGATACTAGTTAATGTTGTGTAACAAGTATATTTGTAACAATGCTGTATACACACCAGGTTTAGATACTATTTGTTACGTTTGAGATTAATTGCAATCTTTTAAGTTTGAATGTAATAGTGATGTTAAAAACATCAGACGGGGAGTGTGCTGCTTCCGCATTAGTACTTTTGTGTCTTTTCTGTACTTATGGAGCTTTTTGCTGTTTAGTGATTCAAGTCATTATTATTTGTCTTCCTTGGTAAATTTTCGACATTTCAGAGGAATCGTTTGGATTCTTTTTGGCTAGAAATTCGTTCATAACTGCCTCCCCCCACGATGAAAGTGATTTTGACATGTTCCTTATTAAGTAGAAATCGTTTCTGTGTAATGCTTTTTGCTGTTTAGAGATTCAAGTCATTGTTATGTGTCTCCCTTGGTAAATTTTCGACATTTGCAGAGGAATTGTTTGGGCTCTTTTTGGCCAGAAATTTGTTCGTAACTGCCTCCCCTCACGATATAAGTGATTTTGACATGTTCTGTATTAAGCAGAATTCGTTTCTTTGTAATGCTTAGTTAGTATTTCGCAAAATTAAGTGTTAAACCAATCCTCGCTGTTTTATTCTTAAAAACTACGGAAGAGCATTTCCGCCACACCTGTAAATGTTAAAATGTACAGTGAGGTTTTCAAGGTGTTTTATTAGTGTTATGACTCTACCATGATGTTTAATATATGCCTGTTGTAATGTTTAAATAATCTTTTAGTCATACCAATTTTCTGAATGCCTCTTTTGATTCTTTGTAGCTTTTTACCCTCCTGTTATTATGTGGAAATACACAACCAAATCGACTTGAGTGTTTTGTTTACTTCGTGACTGGGTTCGCTGGACTGCATTGCGGCAGTACTACAGTGATTATTTTTGTATAACCACAGTTTACACATATTTCCTTACAGAGCAGAATTGGCAAAAGCGCTGTCTACTGTTATTTCTTCGTATGGTTCCTATGTCCTGAGTTCGATAACCGCTTGGGGTTTATATTTTGTCAAACATTTTTGATGATTTATTTTATGTACATATCTTAGGAAAGCCCATTTCTATAATCTAATATCAATTATATTGGAATAGGAAACCAATGTTTTCGTTGACATAGTCCCTTTAAAGTAATTCTATTCTTGCTGATGAAATCAATCAATCACCTATGGATTGCATGACTTTAATCTACTTATCTAATATGAAACTACAATGTACTTATCGACTAGGGGTAGTTTGCAGATAGTTACCGGATAACCCTTCTTCTGTAACTATAATCAAGACGGTATTGCGAAAAGATAAACGGAGATATTAAAAAGAACCAAAGCTGAAGTGTTATAACAGTATATACAGATAACAAATAAACATCGAAGAATTGAAAACAATTCGATTAATTGAACACGTGTAGTGTTTAAGACTTTTCAAATGTTCAGTGAAAATATTTGAAAAAAGTGATCATCCTGTATTTTAAAGAACCAACTAAGTTTATATCCAATATTTACATTAAACATAATTTCATTGTACTAGATATGTAAAAATGTGATATCGTCGATATTTGCATGATGGTATGCACTCTGACCATGTAGTGTAGATATTTAATTGACAACGGTAAATTTACACCGCCGTTTACTGGCAGAATATACGTGTTTTGTTTACATAAATATTACATGTAATAAATCATGAATAATTGAGCATCTAGTTAACAGAATCCGTGGTTCTAATAAATATCTGCAATTGATAAAACAATGTATATATTTTCGGCCACACATTGACTCACATTTGATTGTTTCAAACCAAACAAATCATGATAACAAACATAAATGTGAGTATAATTAACACACCATGAAAACTGTAAATGATGGTTTGAATTTCCTATTAGATACATAAGTAAACGAAATGCGTTTCCTAAATACATTTGCTTTGATATCTTAGCGTAGAACTTCGGCTCTGCCACTGAGAATTCAAACTGGAAGATATGCTGGTCAGAATATCCCAAGAAACGAACGCTATTGTCTTTGTTGCAATGAATTAGATGTGGGAGATGAGTTTAACTTTATCTGTAAATGTTCTTCATACTCTGTTCTTAGGCGAAATTATTTAAAGCAATGCTATTACAATAGACCTTCTGTTTACAAATTCCACCAATTGTTAAATACAACTAATAGATGCGAACTAATTAAGTTAGCAAAATTTGTAAAAGAAGCAATAAGTAATAATTGTCTTAATGCTGTTACATGACTATAAGTAGTTATCCTCCATAGAAATTACGAATGTTGATTTTACTTATTTATATTAAGCTTTTACCAAAAAATATATAGGTACATGACTGTTAATTTGATTGTTTTTGTTATTATTGTATTCATTATAATGTGACCAAATGTATGTATGTAAATTTTTTTAGTGTTTAGACGATGTACACTGTACAAGTCTTAATACATATTTGTCTTGTCTTGTCTTGTCTTGATATCTTCATTGCATGTCAATAATCGTTTATTGTATTCATGAGCCATTTGGCAAATTATAACTGTCATGTGTTCAAATGACGTTTTTTTTACGAAAGCAATTAAATTAATCAATATCATGATAAGAAATGGG
The DNA here is from genome assembly GCA_027627225.1 of Congeria kusceri. Lineage (NCBI taxonomy): Eukaryota > Metazoa > Mollusca > Bivalvia > Myida > Dreissenidae > Congeria > Congeria kusceri. The sequence continues at coordinate 68,853,539 of CM051030.1, forward strand.
CCGTTAATTTTCACATTCCATTCCAACGTCTGCAGTCTGTTAACCCAGACACAAAAAAGAACAAAATGTGTGCGTGATATTCACAAATATCTAACAATAAGAGATTGAAGATATTAAATAAACTGAGACAGCGTTTGTTTACTTTGTGCACCTACATTTGCGTGATTATTTATGTCGATTAATCAGCAAGGTCTTAAATAAAGACAGGAAATGAGTTTAAAAAATACGTTGTAATTTTGCATTCAGTGTCATGATGTTTCACCAACAGTTATGGTACTTAGCTTTAATTAGGTGTAGGATATGGTTTTTTAACATCATGTATAAACATGTATATTGTTTAACAGCAACAATACAACAAGCTATTTTCAGGTATGACATTTGTATAAAAATCGCATGCATAAAACAACTAACGAAATAAGTAATTCACTTTGAAATTTAGCAATGAGGTATTTTATGTCCATACATTTTTTGCAAATGTTTTCGTATTTTCATATTTTAACATAGATTGCAAACAAACACATAAAATTGTAAGCTAGTATAATGTTTCAGGGCGAGTGCTTAATGTTAATGTCGGTGTGCTTGATGACTAGGATGTACTGTGATCTGAGTAGATATTAGCCAATGTCTTGTTATTACGTAATAAGCGGTTCTTTCTACTGATAGTACTACAGAGAGTTTTAATATTTTCATATTTTTTAACGACATTGCCGCCTTGAGGCCCTATTTGATGATATAGTAACTTTAATTTAATAAGACGCGTGAAAACGAGTCATTATTTCACATACATATAAGTACATATATTGTCCTCATTTTTTCGAGTATGTTTGGTAGCCGAGACTTGGATCCTCACGTAATGTTGTTTTGTCTACTTGGCGTTCGTGAATTCTATTTGTAAAACAACCCTGCCCATAGTGAAAGTAAGACGTCACTCAAATCAGACATTCATACGTTTCACCTCCGTGGCTGTAAATTATAGTACATACCTTGTACTGTGAAATCCTTGCAATCAAACTTCACGCGGTGAAAAGGATATAACATTTCGTGTTCATATTACTAATATTGCATGCCTTTAAACCGGTTTAAGCCCCCAATGCTTTGCATTGTCCTTTCCAAGGCGGTGACCCCAGTTTTAATCATTTTTATGTTTTGTGTTGTGCTGTATGTATTTTCCTGTATTGTACAGGCAATTGGTCACTTGCCTAAAATAAAGGACTAACGGATGGTAAGCAGTGTTTCTCTCCTGATGATGTCTCTGGAGTTTAATTATTCCTATATTTGAAGTAATACAATTACGGTTTATAAACATGCAATACACGAAAATTATTCAGCAAGTAAAATAGAGAAAAAAATAATAAAACCATGAGCTCAATTTTGCTTTCAAAATTGTAATGATGGATAAAAAAAAATACCCGTATTACAAACAAAACATAACTCATAATTATTATATATTAATTATTATTTAAACTAAGTGCTATATATGTTGTCATCATAAAAAAATATCACATTAGCTAGGCCAAATCGTCTACTAAACATACTTAAACATTAATTTAAATTATAGATACCCTAAGTAAAAAAACAGACATTTTCCCAACCACTAATTCACACATTTAATAGGAAACGCTATATCTGAAAGATGAACAGTCTAACCTCCCAATTACATGAAACTATGGAAATAAATCGACTGATCACTGAGAATTCCATTAAATTATACCATTTTGCTGTGCAAAACTGCATCACGTATGACTATGTGTGTTATTTTGATAGATGCTTTTTAAAAGGCTAAAAATACATGTACCTATTGCACCAGTATGCGAGACGGTTACTCGTCGTTTGACTTTTTTATGTACCTTTCTATCTTATTTTAGACGAATCTCAGCGCTAGTTCCAATAAACACCACGCCATTGATAATTGGGAAATATTTCCTTAGTCCTATCAAAATATTTAATCGGTTCTTCATTTCGACACGTTGGGCTCATTTGTGGAATAAAAAGAATCCAGAAATGTTGCAATATTGTTTAATCTTTTTCTGGTATCGTTATTGCCTGTCAGTTATCATTAGATAATTGTCTTTTAGTCGGTCTCACCAATTGTAACTAATCTCTAGGATGTATATTGGTTTGTTCAAGCGACAATCATAGCTATCGACCCCCTGATATAATTCTTATGAACAGAAATTAGTAATTTGAACAAAATAATGTAGAAATCTGTAAGGGAAGGTGAATCTATAAAGGTACGAAATGTGGAGAAAAATGTAAGTGTTTCCTGTACATGTAAGTGCCAGATGATCGGAAGAATATAAGTGTTATACACAATGAGGACCTTATTTGCCTGCATTATTTGAACTGATTACCATTCACTACGTATCATTGTACTGTACTAAATTAGCGACACCAACTAATATGAAACAACACAATTAAATGCATGTATATTATTTTATCAACACTTGGTTTCGATGTCTTGTCATTATATTTCGAATAAATTATCGCCCATATCTATTATGCAAATCTTTCATTCGGCAGTGGGTTTCTGAGCCTCCGCAGTTTTGTGATTAAAAGCCTTATGAAGCGAAGCATTCAGTGAACAATGTTCCATGCATCTTTTACAGATACCGAATATCACAGTTATACTCACAAATATGTTGACAATAGTGACAATAAAATATGTAAATAAATTTGAAATAACAAGTTCATGTATAGTATCTGCGAACGACTATGCATGATTTCATGATTGCTAAGTTGAATATAATAACAAACTCACGTTACATCGTGTCAGTTTCAAGTTACACAGTTACACTGATATCAACTCTAAAGCCATTACGCGGCTTCCGATATTTTCGACAAACTACGTGAACATATCTCTAAACATGCAATAATTACGTCAAAGTCCCTCCTTTAACTATGAATGAATCTTTTGTGAAATGTTTGTTGGTAATGAAAGCCTGGATTAATCATATGTCAACACTGCTTTATTGATATGATATCGGTGCGGGGTCTTTGCCGACAAAAACGGAAGCAATTTTCCAAATTGATATTTACCTGAAAATTGTTTACACGATATAAATCGGATCGATACTTTAGAATATAATACATCTATCAATGTTGAATCAGCTTTGAGATAAGTTATATACAATCTTATTCAAAGATTACTTATATAAGACATTGTATATATTGTAATATTGCACAAATAGTAGGTAATTTATTAAGTACCCTAGCAATGCCTTAACTTTCAGCACGATCATATGTGTACAAAATCGCCTTTGAGAGTGTTCGACTTTGGAAATGACTAAAATGGTGACTGCCAATCATGGTGAGCCAATAAGCGTACGGCGTATGATCACAGAGCGAAACAAATTCGTCAATAAACGAAGCTATATTATAATGGACTGAAATATCCAATTAACACTGTCGTTTTATTTGGCCAGAAATGCCAGTAAAGAGTCAAGAAAAATTACATGAATGTTATGTTTATGCAATTTATTATTAATTATGTATTAAACCACATATGGGCATTTTTTTCAAATTACTTTCAATGTCTCATTGTTCATTAATCTGAATTTCCGTATCGTCATCGATTAATTTTTATAGGAAACAATCCAATTTCAATACATGCGTGTCAGTTAATATGAACGTCGTATTATCAACTCTAGAAAGTTATTTTAAACACGGAATCTAGGAACTGGCTTTTTCATTCATGGTTAATAACCCTGTTGGTCATGAAAACGCCGACACGGCCAATCAACGTGCGGTGACTAGAATAAAGGAGTGTTCACTGTCTATTATCTTCAGGATTTGACACGAATACGGAACAAATAAAATAGCTTGTATATGTTTCCTAATGGCCCTCCATATAACTATAGAGTAAGCTTATATAGAAGATCGCATTGAAGTCTCAAAGATAAGACAATACATACATATTGAATTAATATAAGGATCAGTAGATCTACTACTCAGTGCACCATTTCAAACCAGAATAGTATAATAGGAATTGATTCATATCACGTACAGTTACAAAAGTATCATGTTCATATTAAAAAATACCATAAAACCCCATCATATTCGTGGAAAAATTAGGCGACAATTTGCCACCGAAACATTTATAGATTGTTTACATCAGTCATCCTGATGTCAAAGTTTGTATTACTTAAAAGGGTTTGAAATTGATACTACCTCTAATAGTAGGTAATTGATACTACCTCTAATAGTAGGTGTGTTTGTTCTCTAAGAATAAAGGCAATTTCTTATTCTTGGAAAATAAGAACATACGCAACTTCCTATTCACCACCGAAGAAGTATAGTCGTGGAATGAGTTTGATTACCATGAACGTATAAGCATGTGCATGCATTGAAGTATAACTATATTTGTAGTTGCTTTTAATTTGTATTTAAATAAGCAGTTGCTGCTCAAAAATGTATTTTTGTTATCTTAGTTGGTAATTGTATCAATAGGACATGCGTTTTATGGCATAACTTATCTCAATGTAGATGAATATATTCAATTTGCAAGACGCTTAATTATTTTAAGCGATAAAAACAACATGTATACTTGCAAAACGATAGGACGCCAGCTTACCATTGGTTTCGTGAATTTGACTGAAGTTAAAATATGTTTTGCTAAAAGCCACAGTACTCTAACTGCATGATATTTATGATCTGCTCTGTAACATTCAGTTAGTTTAAACCTATTTATTTTAGCTCGATTGCATCGAAAGCCTAAGGCTTATTTAGACGCTCTCGAGTCCGTTTTCTGGGTAACACCAGTACTTGGTGTCTTTGGGGGTGATCTTGAGAACGCTCCCAGAGTGGGGATCGAACCCGGGACCTCCGGATCGCTAGGCGGACACCATATCCACTACGCCACCGCGACAGTTAGCTTCAGCAGTATTTCCATGAGCGCTCCTCATAAAGATCTACTCTAACTCAACTGCAGATGTAAATTTCCAGTCTCAATATTTATCAACCGTAGAAAACCCTTGATACAAATGAACCAGTAAGATTTTCCTCAATGCTTGTCATTTAGAGTGTTTGTTGTTACATGTTGTGGTGTGCTAGGTAGTCTGTTTCAACCTGATCGTTAGTGTACCCCTTTTACTGTATAAACACGACAGGTGTGTATAACCACAAAAGTTAAAATACAGAAAAATACGAAATGTTACGTTTAAAAGTTTCTTGTTACAACGTTGACGTAAAGCTTTATTGCCTTCAAAAATCGGTTACATGCAATAGGTTTGTGAAGTTGGCTGTTAGATGTTAGATATTCACCAGCTGTTCAAACTAGAATGCATAGCTATGCATCAGGTGTTCGTCAGATGTTCAAAGGCAAAATAATAGCTATACACGAGGTGTTCGCTAAGTATTCAAATCAGAATATATAGCTATGCACCAGGTGTTCGTCAGATGTTCAAAGGCCAAAGTATAGCTATGCACCAGGTGTCCGTCAGATGTTCAAAGGCAAAAGTATAGATATATACCAGGTGTTCACTAGGTATTCAAATTAGAATGTATAGCTGTGCACCAGGTGTTCGCCAGATGTTCAAAGGCAAATGTATAGATATACACCAGGTGTTTACTAGGTATTCTTATCAGAATGTCTAGCTATGCACCAGGTGTTCGTCAGATGTTCAAAGGCAAATGAATAGCTATGCATCAGGTGTTCGTCAGATGTTTAAAGGAAAAACGTATAGCTATACACCAGGTGTTGACTAGGTATTCTTATCAGAATGTATAGCTATGCACCAGGTGTTCGTCAGATGTTCAAAGGCAAAAGCATAGCTATGCACCAGGTGTTCGTCAGATGTTCAAAGGCAGACGTATAGCTATGCATCATGTGTTCGTCAGTTGTTCAAAGGCAAAGGTATAGCTATGCATCAGGTGTTCGTCAGATGTTCAAAGGCAAATGCATAGCTATACACCAGGTGTTTACTAGGCATTCTTATCAGAATGTCTAGCTATGCACCAGGTGTTCGTCAGATGTTCAAAGGCAAAAGTATAGCTATGCACCAGGTGTTCGTCAGATGTTCAAACGCAAAAGAATAGCTATGCATCAGGTGTTCGTCGGATGTTCAAAGACAAATGTATAGCTATATACCAGGTGTTTACTAGGTATTCTTATCAGAATGTATAGCTATGCACCAAGTGATCGTCAGATGTTCAAAGGCAAAAGTATAGGTATGCACCAGGTGTTCGTCAGATGTTCAAAGGCAGAAGTATAGCCATATGCCAGGTGCTCACTAGGTATTCAATTTAGAATGTATAGCTGTGCACCAGGTGTTAGCCAGATGTTCAAAGGCAAATGTATAGCTATACACCAGGTGTTTACTAGGTATTCACATCAGAATGTATAGCTATGCACCAGGTGTTCGTCAGATGTTCAAAGGCAAAAGTCTAGCTATGAATCAGGTGTTTGTCAGATGTTCAAAGGCACAAGTATAGCTATGCATCAGATGTTCGTCAGATGTTCAAAGGCAAAAGAATAGCTATACACCAGTTGTTCACTAGGTATTGAAATCAGAATGTATAGCTGTGCACTAGGTGTTCGTCAAATGGTCAAAGGCAAAAGCATACCTATACACCAGGTGTTTACTAGGTATTCTTATCAGAATGTATAGCTATGCACCAGGTGTTCGTCAGATGTTCAAAGGCAAAAGTATAGCTATGCACCAGGTGTTAGCCAGATGTTCAAAGGCAAATGTATAGCTATACACCAGGTGTTTACTAGGTATTCTTATCAGAATGTATAGCTATGCACCAGGTGTTCGTCAGATGTTCAAAGGGAAATGAATAGCTATGCATCAGGTGTTCGTCAGATGTTCAAAGGCAAATGTATAGCTAAACACCAGGTGTTTACTAGGTATTCTTATCAGAATGTTTATCTATGCACCAGGTGTTCGTCAGATGTTCAAAGGCAAAAGTATAGCTATGAATCAGGCGTTCGTCAGATATTCACAGGCACAAGTATAGCTATGCAGCAGGTGTTCGTCAGATGTTCAAAGGCAGAAGAATACATATACACCAGGTGTTCACTAGGTATTCAAATCAGAATGTATAGCTATGCACCAGGTGTTCGTCAGATGTTCAAAGGCAAAAGTTGAGCTATGAATCAGGTGTTTGTTAGATGTTCAAAGGCACAAGTATAGCTATGCACCAGATGTGCGGCAGATGTTAAAAATAGCATGTAAAGATATGCATTAAGTTTACGCTATAGATTCAAATGCGAAGGACAGCTGTGCACAAGGTGTTCGACAGATGTTTAAATTCAAAATTAAGCTCCATACCAGGTGTTCGTCAGACGTTTCAAGCAGAATGCATACCTATGCACCGCTGACCAGGTGTCCACTAGATGTTCAAAACCAGAATGTATGGCTATTTACCAGGTGTTCGCTAGATTATCAAAGGCAGAAATAGGGCTATTTGCCAGGTGTTCGCTAGATGTTCAAAGGCAGAAGTGTAACTTTTCAACAGGTGTTCGCTAGATGTTCAAAGGCAGAGGTATAGCTATTCACCTGGTGTTCGCTAGATGTTCAAACGAGAATGTATAGCCATGCACCAGGTGTTCGCCAGATGTTAAAATGCAAAAGTATAGCTACACACCAGGTGTTCGCCAGATGTTAAAATCCAAAAGTATAGCTACACACCAGGTGTTCGCCAGATGTTCAAAGCAAAATGCATAGCTATGCATCAGGTGTTCGTCACAATTTCAAAGGATAATTCTAGCTATGCACGAGGTGTTTGTCCGATCTTCACTTCAAGATAACTACCCACCAAGTATCCTCAAAATCTTTTAAACCATAATGTATAGCTACTCACCAGGTGTTAGCTAGATGTTTTATTAGGAAAAGATAGGTATGCGTTACTTTTTCGACAGTTGTTAATATGTGAAAGTACAGCTGCACACCAGATGTTCGCTAGATGTTCAAACTTAGAAACGGTCATGAATAATTTAACGAGATTGCTTCTTAACCTGTGTTATAAAACCACCGGCTGGACTCAGGCCAGCGTGCATCAGCGGGAATAAAAGACCCTGTTCAGTATTTCTTTAGTGTGTTTGTAAAATGCGAACGCACAGCTATGCACTAGGTGTTCGTCAGATGTTAAAATGCAGAAGTATAGTGTACTCTAGGTGTTAACTAGACTTTCAAAACAGAATGAATAGCTATGCACTAGGTGTTCGTCAGATCATATGCTTAAATGCAGAAATATAGCTAGACTTTCAAACAGAATGAATAGCACTAGGTGCTCGTCAGGTGTTCAAAACATAATGTGTAGCTATCCATCAGTTTTTTTGCCTGATCTTCACTTCATAATAAAAACAGCTATACCCCAGGTATTAGCCAAATGTTCTAAACCGTAATGTGTAGCTTCGCACCATGTGTTCGCTAGATGTTCATATCAGTAATGGGCATCTACATATTCTATATTATGAAATCACCAACGGGGATCAGGCTTGTGTGAACCAGTGGGAATACAAAAACTGAGTATTTCTTTTGTTTAGATGTAAAATTCGAAAAAAACAGCTATATATGCACTAGTTGTTTGTCAGATGTTAAGATGCAATACATTATGCGTTCACAGGAAGTTCAAAACAGAATATAATATTGTAATATGTGCAATATATATAAATACAGTATATAATAATAATATGAATCATTATATATTATAAAATTAAATATATATTATATAAAATAATGTATACTTAATACTCGTATATTTGTTAAGTCGGTTCTATTAATGAAACATAATAATTTAAAAATAATAAAATATATAATATAATATTATACCTGTGTATAATATTTAGTATTATTATTTAAATTTTACATATAAATAATAATAAATTGTTTTCCTTTCTTGATTACATAAGTAAACTATATTTACATATATGGAATATTATAAAGTAATAATATACAGCAAACATTAGAAATTATATAAATAAAAGACAAAACAAAACAAACAATGAAATACAATATTTTTATTTTAAACAAAATGCAATAAATACACGACCACAATACAAAGAATGTTAAATACGTATAGTTATGTTGATATATACCATTTGCCGCGTGCTGGAATTGAACCACAATCGTCGCCGTAGCCTGAGCCTGACTATTTCCTAAAATTTAGTGACCCTTAGTTTTAGGAAATAGTGCAGATTTAAAATAATATAGCTACGGTCAGAGAAAATTGCGGCAACGAGTCAGTCATTCGAGATCACGAACTATCTTTAAGATGGCACACGCCTTGCGTATTCTGAAAGGGATTGATTAATTACAGATCTACTGACAGTCAAGTTTATAAAATATAATCTTCTTCATATTTAAATCACTCTCCAACATTCGTTATTTATATGTAGGCCTATGCAGCCAAAATATTCACCTCAGTGTCCCGAAATTCAGTGTGCAGAGTGTTGTTTCCTGTCAAACACCAGCAAATGCCAAAATACACGTAATAGACAGCTTCTGCTCATCGAATATCACAATCATTAGGTACCATGTACGTGATCTTTTGTGTAAATTAGTTTACCCGTTAAACAGGTGATATCCATGTGCAATGATTGGATAACAATGCAGACTAATTTACATATGATAAACATTTTAATTCGTCTTCTATAAAAATAGATAGGACTGAATTCGTGTTTTCTTTTCCAAAAGAGACATTACATATTTCTTTTCATGATATAAAATGAAATCGTGATATTTCACTCTATCTAGCTTTAGGTTATTTATCGATCACATTTTTAAGCTGTGAGCATAATTTTTCCTTATAGAAATCATAGGCCCCTCTGTTGAAAATACGGTGCCTTATCAACTTTATCTCATTTTAATGAGCGTTCCTTTTTAGCACGACTATTCGAAGAATAGGTGAGCTTCCTACTACCACCGGCGTCGGCGTTCGCATGTGAATTTGGTTAAAGATTTTATGAATTGTAACTTTAAAACTACACGAGAATCTTCAATTGAAACTTCGAATATATCTTTGTCATCAACTCCAGTGTCAGGGGCAGTATTTTGACAGAGTTATGCCACTTTTTCTCATATATTTTTGGTTAAAGTTTATATTCAACAGTTTTGTAACTTCAGAACTACATAAGGTATTTACTTGAAAATTTGAAAATACCTTTGTTATCAACTCCAGTATCAGGGACAAATTCCCTATAACTCTGATTTGTATTTTGACAGAGTTATGCCCTTTTTCACATAGATTTTCTGGTTAAAGTTTATATTCAAATGTATAATACCTGCAAAACTGTATAAGTTATTCACGTTAAACTTGAAGTATACCTGTGTCATCAACTCCAGTGTCAGGGGCAACACAGAGGGCATAGCTATACATTCTGATAAGAATACAGGGTAAACACCTGATGTATAGCTATACATTTGCCTTTGAACATCTGACGAACACCTGATACATAGCTATACATTCTGAAGTCAATACCTAGTAAACACCTGGTGCATACCTATACTTATGCCTTTGAACATCTGACGAACACCTGGTACACAGCTATACATTCTGATTTGAATACCAAGTGAACACATGGCGTATAGCTATTCTTCTGCCTTTGAACATCTGACGAACACCTGGTGCAAAGCTATACTTGTGCCTCTGAACATCTGACGAACACCTGATTCATAGCTATACTTTTGCCTTGAACATCTGACGAACACCTGGTGCATAGCTAAACATTCTGATAAGAATACCGAGTAAACACCTGGTGTATAGCAATTCATTGGCCTTTGAACATCTGACGAACACCTGATGCATAGCTATTCACTTGCCTTTGAACATCTGACGAACACCTGGTGCATAGCTATAATTTTGCCTTTGAACATCTGACGAACACCTGGTGCATAGCTATACTTTTGCCTTTGAACATCTGACGAACACCTGGTGCATAGCTAGACATTCTGATAAGAATACCTAGTAAAAACCTGGTGTATAGCTATACATTTGCCTTTGAACATCTGGCGAACACCTGGTGCACAGCTATACATTGTGAGTTGAATACCTAGTGAACACCTGGTATATAGATATACTTCTGCCTTTGAACATATGACGAACATCTGGTGCATAGCTATACTTGTGTTGTTGAACATCTGACAAACACCTGATGCATAGCTATACTTTTGTCTTTGAACAACTGACGAACACCTGATGCATAGCTATACGTCTGGTTCGAACATCTGAGGAACACCTGGTGCATAGCTATACATTCTGATAAGAATACCTAGTAAACACCTGGTATATAGCTATACATTTTGCCTTTGAACATCTAACCAACACCTGAATCATAGCTATTCATTTGCCTTTGAACATCTGACGAACACCTTGTGCATAGCTATACTTTTGCATTTGAACATCTGACGAATACCTGGTGCATAGCTATACATTCTGATAAGAATACCAAGAAAATACCTGGTGTATAGCAATACGTTTTGCCTTTGATCATCTGACGAACACCTGGTGCAAAGCTATTCATTTGCATTTGAACATCTGACGAACACCTGGTGCATAGCTATACTTTTGCCTTTAAACATCTGACGAACACCTGGTGCATAGCTAGACATTCTGATAAGAATACATAGTAAAAACCTGGGGTATAGCTATACATTTGCATTTGAACATCTGGCTAACACCTGGTGCACAGCTATATTCTGATTTGAATACCCAGTGAACACCTGTTATATATAGCTATACTTTACACTATGAACATCTGACGAACACCTGGTGCATACCTATACTTCTGCCTTTGAACATCTGACGAACACCTGGTGTATAGCTAGACATTCTGATAAGAATACCTAGTAAACACCTGGTGTAGCTATACATTTGCATTTGAACATCTGGCTAACACCTGGTGCACAGCTATACATTCTGATTTGAATACCTAGTGAACACCTGGTATATACTACACTTCTGCTTTTGAACATATGACGAACACCTGGTGCATAGCTATACTTGTGCATTTGAACATCTGACAAACACCTGATGCATAGCTATACTTTTGTCTTCGAACAACATACGAACACCTGATGCATAGCTATACGTCTGCCTTTGAACATCTGACGAACACCTGGTGCATAGCTATACTTTTCCCTTGGAACATCTGACGAACACCTGGTGCATAGCTATACATTCTGATAAGAATACATAGTAAACACCTGTAAATAGCTATACATTTTGCCGTTGAACATCTGACAAACACCTGATGCATAGCTATACTTTTGCCTTTGAACAACTGACGAGCAACTGATGCATAGCTACACGTCTGCCTTTGAACATCTGACGAACACCTGGTGCATAGCTATACATTCTGGTAAGAATACCTAGTAAACACCTGGTGTAAAGCTATACATTTTGCCTTTGAACATCTGACGAACACCTGCTGCATAGCTATTCATTTGCCTTTGAACATCTGATGAACACCTGGTGCATAGCTATACATTCTGATGTGAATACCTATTAAAAACCTGGTGTATATCTATGCATTTGTCTTTGAACATCTGGCGAACACCTGATGCACAGCTATGCATTCTGATGTGAATATCTAGTGAACACCTGGTATATAGCTATACTTCTGCCTTTGAAAATCTTACGAACACCTGGTGCATAGCTATACTTTCGCCTTTGAACATCTGACGAACAACTGGTACATATCTAGACATTCTAATAAGAAAACCTAGTAAACACATGGTGTATAGCTATTCATTTGCCTTTGAACATCTGACGAACACCGGGTGCATAGGTATACATTCTGATGTGAATACCTTGTAAAAACTTGGTGTATATCTATACTTTTGCATTTGAACATCTGGCGGACACCTGGTGCACAGCTATACATTTTGATTTGAATACCGAGTGAACAAATGGTATATAGCCATACTTCTGCCTTTGAACATCTGACGAACACCTGGTGCATAGCTATACTTTTGACTTTGAACGTCTGACGAACATCTGGTGCATAGCTAGACATTCTGATAAGAATACCTAGTAATCACCTGGTGTATAGCTATACATTTGCATTTGAACTTCTGGCGAACACAGAAATACATTCTGATTTGAATACTTAGTAAACACCTGGTATATACCTATACCTTTGCCTTTGAATATCTGACGAACACCTGATGCATACCTATACCTTTGCCTTTGAACAACTGACAAACACCTGCTGCATAGCTATACGTCTGCCTTTGAACATCTGACGAACACCTGGTGTATAGCTATACTTTTGCCTTTGATCATCTGACGAAAACCTAGTGCATAGCTATACATTCGGATAAGAATACATAGTAAACACCTGGTGTATAGCTATACATTTTGCCTCAGAAAATCTGACGAACACCTGATGGATAGCTATTCATTTGGCTTTCATCATATGACGAACACCACGTGCATAGCAATACATTCAGATGTGAATACCCAGTAAACACCTGGTGTATATGTATACATTTGCCTTTCTATATCGGGCGAACACCTGGTGCACAGCTATAGATTCTGATTAGAATAAATAGTGAACACCTGGTATATAGCTATACTTCTGCCTTTCAACATCTGACGAACACATTTTGCGTAGCTATACTGTTGCCCTTCAACATCTGATGGACACCTGGTGCATAGCTATACATTCTGATGCGAATACCAAGTAAACACCTGGTGTATTTCAATACATTTGCATTTGAACATCTGGAGCACTGATATACAGTCTGATATGAATACCGAGTGAACAGCTGGTATATAGCTATACTTCTGACTTTGAACATCTGACGAACACCTGATTCATTGTTATACTTTTGCCTTTGAACATCTGACGAACACCTGGTGCATAGCTACACATTCTGATAAGAATACCTAGTAAACACCTGGTGTATAGCTATTATTTTGCCATTGAACATCCGGATAACACCTGGTGCACAGCTATACATTCTGATTTGAACACCTAGTGATCACCTGGTATACAACTATTCTTCTGCCTTTCAACATATGACCAACATAAGGTGCATAGCTCTACTTGTGCGTAGGAACATCTGACAAACACCTGATGCATAGCTATAATTTTGTCTTTGACCAACTGACGAGCACCTGCTGCATAGCTACACGTCTGCATTTGAATATCTGACGAACCCCTGGTGCATAGCTATACATTCTGGAAAGAATACCTAGAAAACACCTGTTATAAAGCGATATATTTTGCCTTTGAACATCTGACGAATACCTGATGAATAGCTATTCATTTGCCTTTGAACATCTGACGAGCACCTGGTGCATGGCTATACATTCGGATGTGAATACCTAGTAAACACCTGGTTTATTGCTATACACTTGTCTTTGAACATCTGACGAACACCGCGTGCATAGCTATACCTTAGCCTTTGAACAACTGTCGAATACCCGATGCATAGCTATACTTTGGCCTTTGAACATCTGACGAACACCTGATGCATAGCTATACTTTTATCTTTGAACAACTTACGAACACCTGAGGCATAGATATACTTTTGCCTTTGAACATCTGACGAACACCTGATGCATAGCTATTCATTTGCCTTTGAACATCTGACGAACACCTGGTGAATAGCTATACTCTTGCATTTGAACATCTGACGAACACCTGGTGCATAGCTAGACATTCTTATAGGAATACCTTGTAAAAACCAGGTGAATAGTTATTAATTTGCCTGTGAATATCTGACGAACACTTGGTGCACAGCTATCATTTGCTTTTGAACATCTGACGAACACCTGGTGCATTGCTATACTTTTGCCTTTGAACATCTGACGAACACCTGGTGCATAGCTAGACATTCTGATAAGAATACCTAGTAAAAACCTGGTGTATAGCTATACATTTTCCTTTGAACATCTGGCGAACATCTGGTGCACAGCTATATATTCTAATTTGGATACCCAGTGAACACCTGTTATATAGCTATACTTTACACTTTGAACATCTGACGAACACCTGGTGCATAGCTATTCTTTTGCCTTTAAACATCTGACGAACACCTGGTGCATAGCTAGACATTCTAATAAGATTACTTAGTAAACACCTGGTGTATAGCTATACATTTGCCTTTGAACATCTGGCGAAAAACCTGGTGCATAGCTAAACTTTTGCCTTTGAACATCTGACGAACACCAGGTGCATAACTAGACATTCTGATAAGAATACCTAGTAAACACCTGGTTAATAGCTATACATTTGCCTTTGAACATCTCGCTAACACCTGGTGCACAGCTATACATTCTGATTTGAATACCTAGTGAACACCTGGTATATCGCTATACTTCTGCCTTTGAACATATGACGAACACCTGGTGCATAGTTATACTTTGCTTTTGAACATCTGACGAACACCTCGTGCATAGGTAGACATTCTGGTAAAAATACCTAGTAAACACCTGGTGAATAGCTATAATTTTGCCTTCGAACATCTGGCTAACAACTGGTGCACAGCTATATATTCTGATTTGAACACCTAGTGATCACCTGGTATATAGCTATTCTTATGCCTTTGAACACATGACCAACATCTGGTGCATAGCTCTACTTATGCGATTGAACATCTGACAAACACCTGATGCATAGATATAATTTTGCCTTTGAACAACTGACGAGCACCTGATGCATAGCTATACGTCTGCCTTTGAACATCTGACGGAGACCTGGTGCATAGCTATGCATTCTGGTAAGAATACCTAGTAAACACCTGGTGTAAAGCTTTACATTTTGCCTTTGAACATCTGACGAACACCTCGTGCATAGCTATTCATTTGCCTTTGAGCATCTGACGAACATCTGATGCCTAGCTATACATTTACATTTGAACAACTGACGAACACCTGATGCATTGCTATACTTTTGCCATTGAACATCTGACGAACACCTGGTGCATAGCTATACATGTTGATGTAAATACCTAGTAAACACCTGGTGTATATCTATACAATTTGCCTTTGAACATCTGGCGAACACCTGGTTCACAGCTATACATTCTGATTTGAATACCTAGTGACCACCTGGTATATAGCTATACTCCTGCCTTTGAACATCGGACGAACACCTGGTGCGTAGCTATGCTTTTTTCCTTTGAACATCTGACGCACACCTGGTGCATCGATATAAATTCTGATGAGAAAACCTAGTAACCACCTGGTGAATACCTATGCATTTGCCTTTGAACATCTGGCGAACACCGGGTGCACAGCTATACATTCTGATTTGAATACCTAGTGAACACCTGGTATATAGCTATACGTCTGGCTTTGAACATCTGACGAACACCTGGTGCATATCTATACTTTTGCCTTTGAACATCTGACGAACACCTGGGGCATAGCTAGACAATCTGATAAGAATACCTAGTAAACTTCTGGTGTATAGCTATAAATTTGCCTTTGAACATCTCGCAATCACCTGGTGCACAGCTATACATTCTGATTTGAATACCTAGTTTAAACCTGGTATATAGCTATACTTCTGCCTTTGAACATATGACGAACATCTGGTGCATAGCTATACATGTGCCTTTGAGCATCTGACAAACACCTGATGCATAGCTATGCTTTTGCCTTTGAACAACTGACGAACACCTGATGCATAGCTCTAAGTCTGCCTTTGAACATCTGACGAACACCTGGTGCATAGCTATACATTCTGGTAAGAATACTTAGTAAATACCTGGTGTATAGCTATACATTTTGCCTTTGAACATCTGACGAAGACCTGCTGCATAGCTATTCATTTGCCTTTGAACATATGACGAACACCTGGTGTATAGCTATACATTCTGATGTGAATACCTAGTACAAACCTGGGGTATAGCTATACATTTTCCTTTGAACACCTGACGAACACCTGATGCATAGCTATACTTTTGCCTTTGAACAACTGAAGAACACCTGTTGCATAGCTATAAGTCTGCCTTAAACATCTCACGAACACCTGGTGCATAGCTATACTTTTGCATTTGAACATCTGACGAACACCTGGTGCTTAGCTATACATTCTGGTTAGAATACCTAATAAACACCTGGTGTATAGCTATAAATTTTGCCTTTGAACATCTGACGAACACCTGCTCATAGCTATTCATTTGCCTTTGAACATCTGACGAACACCTAGTGCATATCCATACATAATGATGTGAATACCTAGTAAACTCCTGGTGTATATACATACAATTGCCTTTGAACATCTGGCGAACACCTGGTGCACAGCTATACATTCTGATTTGAATACCTAGTGAACACCTGGCATATAGCTATACTTATGCCTTTGAACATCTGACGAACACCTTGTGCACAGCTATAATTTTGCCTTTGAACAACTGACGAACACCAGGTGCATAGCTAGACATTCTGAAAAGAATACCGAGTAAACAGCTTGTGTATAGCTATACATTTGCATTTGAACATCTGGCGAAAACCTGGTGCACAGCAATACATTCAAATTTGAAAACCTGGTGAACTCCTGGTATATAGCTATACTTTTACCTTTTATCATCTGACGAACACCTGGTGCATAGCTATACTTTTGCATTGGAACATCTGACGAACACCTGGTGCTTAGCTAGACATTCTGATAAGTATACGTAGTAAACACCTGGTTTATAGCGATACATTTTCCATTGAACATCTGAGGAACACCTGGTGCATAGCTATTCTTTTGCCTTTGAACATCTGACGAACACCTTTTTCATAGCTAGACATTCTAATAAGAATACTTAGTAAACACCTGGTGTATAGCTATACATTTGCCTTTGAACATCTGGCGAAAAACATGGTGCATAGCTATACTTTTGCCTTTGAACATCTGACGAACACCAGGTGCATAACTAGACATTCTGATAAGAATACCTAGTAAACACCTGGTGTATAGCTATACATTTGCCTTTGAACATCTCGCTAACACCTGATGCACAGCTATACATTCTGATTTGAATACCTAGTAAACACCTGGTATATAGCTATACTTCTGCCTTTGAACATATGACGAACATCCGGTGCATAGCAATACTTGTGCCTTTGAAAATCTGACAAACACCTGATGCATAGCTATACTTTTGCCTTTGAACAACTGACGAACACCTGATGCATAGCTATACGTCTGCCTTTGAACATCTGACAAACACCTGGTGCATAGCTATACATTCTGATAAGTATACTTAGTAAACACCTCATGTGTAGCTATACATTTTACCTTTGAACATCTGACGAACACCTGATGCATAGCTATTCGTTTGCCTTTGAACATCTGACGAACACCGATGCATAGCTACACATTCCGATGTGATTATCTAGTAAACACCAGGTGTATGTCTATTCATTTACCTTTGAACATCTCGCGAACACCTCGTGCACAGATATTCATTCTGATTTGAATATCTAGTGAACACCTGGTATATTGCTATACTTCGGCGTTTGAATATCTGACGAACACCTGGTGCATAGCTACACTTTTGCCTTTGAACATCATACGATATATTCTGATTTTAATTCATAGTGAACACGTGGTGCATAGCTAGACGTTTTGGTAAGAATACCTAGTAAACACCTGGTGTATAGCTATACATTTGCCTTTGAAAATCTGACGAACACCTGATGCATATCTATACTTTTGACTTGGAACAACTGACGAACACATTTTGCATAATTATACTTTTGCCTTTGAACATCTGACGAACACCTGGTGCATAGCTATACATTCTGATAAGAATACCTAGTAAACACCTGGTGTATAGCTATACAATTTGCCTTTGAACATCTGACGAACACCTGATGCATAGCTATTCATTTGCCTTTGAACTTCTGACGAACACCTGGTGCACAACTATACATTCTGATGTGAATACCTAGTAAACACCTGGTTTATAATTATACATTTGCCTCTTAACATCTGACGAACACCTGGTGCATAGCTATACCTTAGCCTTTGAACAATTGTCGAATACCCGATGCATGGCTATACGTTTGCCTTTGAACATCTGACGAACACCTGATGCATTGCTATACTTTTCCTTTGAACAACTGACGAACACCTGATACATAGCTATACTTTTGACTTTGAACATCTGACGGACACCTGATGCATAGCTATTCATTTGCCGTTGAACATATCACGCACACCTGGTGCATAGCTATACATTCTGATGTGGTACCTAGTACACACCTGGTGTATAGCTATGCATTTGCCTTTGAACATCTGACGAACACCTGATGCATAGCTATACTTTTGCCTTTGAACAACTGACGAATACCTGTTGCATAGCTATACTTTTGCATTTGAACATCTGACGAACTCCTGGTGCTTAGCAATACATTCTGATAAGAATAGCTAATAAACACATAGTGTATAGCTATAAATTTTGCCTTTGAACATCTGACGAACACCTGATGCATAGCTATTCATTTGCCTTTGAACATCTGACGAACACCTAGTGCATATCTATACATAATGATGTGAATACCTAGTAAACACCTGGTGTATAGACATACATTTGCCTTGGAACATCTGGCGAACACCTGGTGCACAGCTATACGTTGTGATTTGAATACCTAGTGAACACCTGGCATATAGCTATACTTATGCCTTTGAACATCTGACGAACACCTTGTGCATAGCTACAATTTTGCCTTTGAACAACTGACGAACACCTGGTGCATAGCTAGACATTCTGAAAAGAATACCTAGTAAACAGCTTGTGTATAGCTATACATTTGCATTTGAACATCTGCGAAAACCTGGTGCACAGCAATACATTCAAATTTGAAAACCTGGTGAACTCCTGGTATATAGCTATACTTTTACCTTTTATCATCTCACGAACACCTGGTGCATTGCTATACTTTTGCATTTGAACATCTGACGAACACCTGGTGCATAGCTAGACATTCTGATAAGAATACCTAGTAAACACCTGGTTTATAGCTGTACATTTGCCTTTGAACATCTGACGAACACCTGGTGCATAGCTATTCTTTTGCCTTTGAACATCTGACGAAAACCTGGTGCATAGCTAGATATTCTAATGAGAATACTTAGTAAAAACCTGGTGTATAGCTATTCACTTGCCTTTGAACATCTGGCGAAAAGCTGGTGCATAGCTATACTTTTGCCTTTGAACATCTGACGATACTTTCTGATTTTAATTCCTAGTGAACACCTGGTGCATAGCTAGACGTTTTGGTAAGAATACCTAGTAAACACCTGGTGTATAACTATACATTTGCCTTTGAAAATCTGACGAACGCCTGATGCATAGATATACATTTGACTTTGAACAACTGACGCACACATTTTGCATAATTATACGTCTGCCTTTGAACATCTCACGAACACCTGGTGCATAGCTATACTTTTGCCTTTCAACATCTGACTAACAACTGGTGCATAGCTATACATTCTGATAAGAATACCTAGTAAACACCTGGTGTATAGCTATACAATTTGCCTGTGAACATCTGACGAAAACCTGATGCATAGCTATTCATTTGCCTTTGAACTTCTGACGAACACCTGGTGCATAACTATACATTCTGATGTGAATACCTAGTAAACACCTGGTTTATAGCTATACATTTGCCTTTGAACATCTGACGAACACCTGGTGCATAGATATACCTTAGCATTTGAACAATTGTCGAATACCCGATCCATGGCTATACGTTTGCCTTTGAACATCTGACGAACACCTGATGCATTGCTATACTTTTTTCCTTTGAACAACTGACGAACACCTGATGCATCGCTATACTTTTGCCTTTGAACATCTGACGGACACCTGATGCATAGCTATTCATTTGCCTTTGAACATATCACGAACACCTGATGCATAGCTATACATTCTGATGTAAATACGTAGTAAACACCTGGCATATATCTATACATTTTATTTTGAAAATCTGGGGAACACCTGGTGCACAGCTATACATTCTGATCTGAATACCTAGTGAACACCTGGTATATAGCTATACTTCTGCCTTTGAACATCTGACGAACACCTGGTGCATAGCAATACTTTTACCTTCGAACCTCTGACGAACACCTGGTGCTTTGCTAGACATTCTGATAAGAATACCTAGTAAACACCTGGTGTATAGCTATACATTTGCCTTGAACATCTGGCTAACACCTGGTGCACAGCTATACATTCTTATCTGAATACCCAGTGAACACCTGGTATATAGTTGTACTTCTTCCTTTGAACATATGACGAACATCTGGGCCCGTATGCACCAACCAATTCTTAGACTTAAGAATAAAGAATAGACTTAGACTTAGAAAACTTCCTTATGTGCTATGCAAATATGCCGGGATCCAATGCTGTTTATGCCATTAACAAATATACCTAAATATAGAATGTTAAAATTAGAGATAGCGAATACCAGGTAAGATTAAAATTAACGGTCTCTTTAGAACATAGCAGTGTTAAGAATATTCTTTATTCTTAAGTTTTAAGTCTAAGAATTGGTTGGTGAATACGGGCCCTGGTGCATAGCGATACTTGTGCCTTTGAACATTTGACAAACACCTGATGCATGCTATTCTTATGCCTTTGAACAATTGACGAACACCTGATGCATAGCTATACGTCTGCCTTTGAACATCTGACGAAAACCTGCTGCATAGCTAGACATACTGATAAGAATACCTACTAAACACCTGGTGTATAGCTATACATTTTCCTTTGAACATCTGACGAACACCTGGTGCATAGCTATACCTTTGCCTTTGAACAACTGACGAACACCCGATGCATAGCTATACCTCTGCCTCTGAACCTCTGACGAACACCTGATGCATGACTATACGTTTGGCTTTGAACAACTGACGAACACCTGATGCATAGCTATTCATTTGCCTTTGAACATATGACGAACTCCTGGTGCATAGCTATACATTCTGATGTGAATACCTAGTAAACACCTGCTGTATATCCATACATTTACCTTTGAACATCTGGCGAACATCTGGTGCACAGCTATACATTCTGATTTGAATACCTAGTGAACACCTGATATATAGCTATACTTCTGCCTTTGAACATCTAACGAACACCTGGTGCGTAGCTATACTTTTGACTTTGAACAACTGATCAACACCTGAAGCATAGATATACATTCTTATGTGAATACCCAGTAAACATCTGGTGTATATCTATACATTTGCCTTTGAACATCTGGCGAACACCGGGTGCACAGCTATACATTCTGATTTTAATTCCTAGTGAACACCTGATATATAGCTATACTTCTGCCTTTGAACATCTAACGAACACCTGGTGCATAGCTATACTTTTGCCTTTGAACATCTGACGAACACCTGGTGCATAGCTAGACATTCTGATAACAATACCTAGTAAACACCTGATGTATTGCTATACATTTGCCTTTTAACATCTGGTTAACACCTTGTGCACAGATATAAATTCTGATTTGAATACCTAGTGAACACCTGGTATATAGCTATACTTCTGCCTTTGAACGTGTGACGAACATCTGGTGCACAGCTATACTTGTGTCTTTGAACATCTGACAAACACCTGATGCATTGCTCTACTATTGCCTTTGGACAATTTACGAACACCTGATGCATACCTATACGCCTGCCTTTGAACATCTGACGAACACCTGGTGCATAGCTATACATTCTGATAAGAATGCCTAGTAAACACCTGGTGTAGCTATAAATTTTGCCTTTGAACATCTGACAAACACCTGATGCATGGCTATTCATTTGCCTTTGTACATCTGACGAACACCTGGTGCATAGCTGTACATTGATGATGTGAATACCTTGTAAACACCTGGTGTATATCTACACATTTGCCTTTGAACATCTGGCGAACACCTGGTGCACAGCTATTCATTCTGATTTGAATACCTAGTGAACACCTGGTATATAGCTATACTTCTGCCTTTGAACATCTGACGAACATCTGGTGCACAGCTATACTTGTGTCTTTGAACATCTGACAAACACCTGATGCATTGCTCTACTATTGCCTTTGGACAATTTACGAACACCTGATGCATACCTATACGCCTGCCTTTGAACATCTGACGAACACCTGGTGCATAGCTATACATTCTGATAAGAATGCCTAGCAAACACCTGGTGTAGCTATAAATTTTGCCTTTGAACATCTGACAAACACCTGATGCATGGCTATTCATTTGCCTTTGTACATCTGACGAACACCTGGTGCATAGCTGTACATTGATGATGTGAATACCTTGTAAACACCTGGTGTATATCTACACATTTGCCTTTGAACATCTGGCGAACACCTGGTGCACAGCTATTCATTCTGATTTGAATACCTAGTGAACACCTGGTATATTGCTATACTTCTGCCTTTGAACATCTGACGAACACCTGGTACATAGCTATACCTTTACCTTTGAACATCTGACGAACACCTGGTGCATAGTTATACTTTTGCCTTTGAACAACTGACGAACACCTGGTTCATGGCTAGACACTTTGATAAGAATACCTAGTAAACACCTGGTGTATAGCTATACATTTGCCTTTGAACATCTGACGAACACCTGATGCATAGCTATACGTCTGCCTTTAAACATCTCACGAACACCTGGTGCATAGCTATACTTTTGCCTTTGAACATCTGACGAACACCTAGTGCATAGCTATACATTCTGATAAGAATACGTAGTAAACACCTGGTGTATAGCTATGCATTTGGCTTTGAACATCTGACGAACACCTGGTGCATAGCTATACCTTTGCCTTTGAACAACTGACGAACCCCTGATGCAAAGCTATACGTCTGCCTTTAAACATCTCACGAACACCTGGTGCATAGCTCTACTTTTGCCTTTGAACATCTGACGAACACGTGATGCATAGCTATTCATTTGCCTTTGAACATCTGACGAACACCCTGTGCATATCTTTACATTCTGATGTGAATACCTAGTAAACACCTGGTGTATATCTATTCATTTGCCTTTGAACATCTGGCAAACACCTGTTGCACAGCTATACATTCTGATTTGAATGCCTAGTGAACACCTGGTATATAGCTATACTTCTGCCTTTGAACATCTGACGAACACCTGGTGCATACCTATACATTTGCCTTTGAACAACTGACGAACACCTGATGCATAGCTATACTTTTGCCTTTGAACATCTGACGAACACCTGGTGCTAGCTATACTTTTGCCTTTGAACATCTGACGAACACCTGGTGCATAGCTATTCATTCTAGTTTCAACAGCTGGTGAATATCTAACATCTAACAGCCAACTTCACAGACCTACGTGCCATACGACAAACGTTTTCGGCTAAGAATTTAACGACTGGACCCAACGTAGTCGTAAATGCACAGGCAGGTTCCTGGTTTTCATGTAAATAATGTCTTTGATTTACACTGCGGGTTCAACAATATCCGAAACATACAAAACGAAATTGCAATTGTTTGACTTTCAAACATGACAAAGACTAGATAAATAAGTGCGAAGACATATATGTGCCTAAATTTATATACTTACTTTACCTATTATACTTATATTATTTAATTTAAATCATTGTCCTAGTTATATTAAAATTACCAAATGAATATGCAATATTGATCAAATATAGTTAGTATACGTCACTGTGTATATAAAGTCAAAATAATATCTCTATAACTTGCAATTATATATTTGTTTACTGTTCTATATGTGTTTTGTACTGTTATTACGAAATTGAACGGTACTGCATCTTTAGCGTGTACATCACATGACGGCTCAAATTCAGGAATGTGATTTATATAGATATTGATCATCGTCAACGTTTACACCATAACGACATTCTTATCATTATTTTTTTGTGATTCGCGGCAGGCACAATTTTTGTGCAAACTATTTAAAAAGCAAACATAGTTATATGCATACAAGTCAATCTAAAACGTCTAAAAGTAGTCGATGAACAGCATAAGTTCGATTCAATGTTTTTTAATTCTTTTCATCACAAGCGCTATACTCGGTAAATACCGATTTAATTTAAAATTAGTAAAAAAGTTCAATAAGTAAAATACATTCAAAACTCTCTTGAGAAGTACAATGCTTCTCCACAGTTCTTATGCATACTTGAAAAAAAGCAATCGTCAATCGAGTGGTTACGATATCTCCGCTATATGTACTGAGTCAATTCACTGTTGTTAAACTTACGCGATATGATGTAACACGTACGCGGTTAACCAGTAAACATCACAAACAGATGCGCTATTATACCTAGACATAATATGAATTCACTTGCAGATGTGCACTAACTGGAATATTATTATTGTTTATTAGATTTTAAGTTGGATCTATTTCTTGTCATCTACTCATAGAAAGTAGCAGGAAGCCTCACTGTTCAGCGAGCGAAGCGCAGTAATTTATCGATTTACTGACTCGTAGCCTGCAGAGTAAAGAAGTGGTTCCCTCAAGACCGAATTTCTGAAAACAACTACTAAATCCTGTGCCACAATTTAAAAACACGAATAAGCAAACAGTAAAACATTTCATAAATGTGATATATTTTTCGATTTTCTGATTAATGTCAGCATTGATGGACATAATTGTATTTAAACAATCCGGTTTAAATATAAGACTGTGCCTTTCAAAATGCATTCATATAAGATTAACGCTCATTTGTCCCGCCTTAAATGAAAGAGAAAACATACATGGTCCATTGCTTTCATGCATCTTACATTTTGCCTACATAAAAAGGTAAAACTTGGCAGATACAGCGGAAAGTACGAACACATTTTCTGATTAAATCTCATTGTTTGGGGTTTCCAACAACCAGCCTAATCTCGGCCAGAATTATGCTGATGATGATGGCAAATCATTGGACTTTGCCTGTATTGTCAGCATCGTTATATAATAAACGACCATAGTTAAACATGTATTACTATAACGGGAAATCCCAGTATAGAAGACGTATTTAAATGCAAACTGATTTTAAAAGCTTTTATTAGTTTTAAAGACCTGAAACACCACGAGTAGTATTCAAGATACATCCAAAACTTTTACTTTATCTACGTCTGACATGAATATGATCGTTCATTCCGTATGTAAGTCAAAGCAAAACATTTCTGCCCATTAAACACAATTTCTGTCTAGACCCATGTGCTTAATGTCTTTTTATGATTTGGAATGTTTCTTTTATTTCGTGTTTATTGTTGAGGTTGTGCGTGTAGTACCAATGATGATAATTGCATTGAAAAATACCATACTGCTCTTCGATATCGAGGCTAGAAATTATAATGATAATATTGGGCCCATAAAGCCGAATCTTCATCTATTTTTCTTTTGATTGACAGTCAGTATGTATGTCTATGAAACGAATTAAAAATAACATACAACCTGTCGGTAATGGTACAATAAAATATACATCGAAAGAATGACATACTTCGAGAGCAAATTGTACTTTGGACTATGTCAACAAAAAGGGCTTCAAAAGGGTATTTTTTAAATCTGAAATTAAGATCTTAAAACTAGCATATAATAACCGTTTAAATTAGGTGTGTATAATGAGAAAACAGCTTTTGCATTCTGAGATAAATATGAATTTATAATATGGGTTGTGTTTGTTTGGCCTATTTCATGTTTACATTTTTACGTCAGAATTGTGAGTACCGGTATTTTTGCATAACCACAGTTTACACATATTTTTGTACAGAGCAGAACTGGATAAAGCGTCGTCTACTATTATTCCTTCGTATGGCTCATATGTCGTGAGTTCGATAACCGCTTGGGGTTTATTTTTTTGTCAAGCATTTTTGCAGATTTTTTAGCAAATATCCCCATATGTATTATATTATTTATTCTTTATTTTATGACAATGTCTTAGCATAGCCCATTTCAATCATCTAATATCATTTATAGTGGAATAGGAAACCAATGTTTTCGTTGACATAGTCATTTTCATTATATTCTTGCTGATCAAATAAATCTATCACCTATGGATTGCATGACTTTACTCTACTTAAATAATATATGAAATTACAATGTACTTATTGACTAGGGGTAGTTTGCAGATAGTTACCGGATAACCCTTCTTCTGTAACTATAATCAAGACGGTACCGCGGAAAGATTAAGGGAGATATAAGGAGAACCAATGCTGGTATTATAACAGTATATACAAAAAAAACACAAATATATATTGGAGAATTCAAAACAATTCGATTAATTGAACACGTGTAGTGTTTAAGAATTGTCAAACGTTCAGTGAAAATATTTGAACCAATTAAGTTTATATCCAATATTTACATTAAACATAGTTTCATTGTACTGGGTATGTAAAAATGTGATATCGTCGATGTTTGCGTGATGGTATGCACTCGAACCGTGTAGCGTAGATATTTAATTGACAAAGGTAATTTTACACAGCCGTTTACTGGCAGAATATACGCGTTTTGTTTACACAAATAGTAATTAATCATGAATAATTGAGCATCCAGTTCACAGAATCCGTGTTTCTAAAAATAATATCTACGATTGATAACACCATGTTTGTATTATCGACCATGCATGTACTGACATTTGTTTTGTTCCAAAGCAAACAAATCATGATAACAAACAGAAATGTGAATATAATGAACACACAGTGAAAACTGTATGCTGGTTTTTAATGTCCTATTAGATAAATTAGTAAACGAAATGCGTTTCCTAAATACATTTTCTTTGATATCTTCATTGCATGTCAATTATCGTTAAATGTATACATGAGCTCTTTGGCAAATTGTAAGTGTCATGTGTACAATAACGTATTTTACGAAATCAATTAAATTAATCAATATCATGATACGCAATGGGCCGTTAATTTTCACATTCCATTCCAACGTCTGCAGTCGGTTAAACCAAACACATAAAAGAACAAACATGTGTGCGTGATATTCACAAATATAAGAGATTGAAGACATTAAATAAACTGAGACAGCGTTTGTTGCATTTTTGCACATACATTTGCGTGATTATTTATTTAGATTAATCAGCAATGTCTTAAATAAAGACAAGTAATGAGTTTAAAAAATACTTTGTCGTGATGCATTCAGCGTCAAGATGTTTCACCAACAGTTATGGTACTTAGCTTTAATTAGGTGTAGGATATGGCTTTTGAACATCATGTATATACATGTATATTTTTTGTTTAACAGCAACACTACAACAAGCTATTTTCAGGTATGCCATTTTTATATCTAGCGCATGCATAAAACAACTAACGAAATAAATAATTCAGTTTGAAATTTAGCAATGACGTATTTTATGTGGATTATTTTATTGCAATTGTTTTCTTATTTTCATATTTCAACATAGCTTGCAAACAAACACATAAAATTGTAAGCTAGTATAATGTTTCAGGGCGAGTGCTAAATGTTAATGTCGGTGTGCTTGATGACTAGGATGTACTGTGTGATCTGTGTAGATATTAGCCAATGTCTTGTTATTACGTAATAAGCAGTTCTTTCTACTGATAGTACTACTGCTAGTTTTAATATTTTCAGATTTTTGAACGTAATTGCCGCCTTGAGGCCCTATTTGTTGATATAGTACCTTAATTGTAATTAGACGCACGGAAACGAGTAATTATTTAACATACATGTTAGTACATATGAGGCGCGTCGTGGGAAAACCGGTCTTAATGCATGTGCGTAAAGTGTCGTCCCGGATTAGCCTGTGCAGTCCGCCTACAGTGGATTTATGTTTAGAAGAGACTTCCTTGAAACAGAAAATGCCATAAAAGCGGAAAGTGCCGTCCTGGATTAGCCTGTGCGGACTGCACAGGCTAATCCAGGACGACACTTTACGCACATGCATTAAGACCGGGTTTTCCACAACGCGCCTCATATTGTCCTCATTTTTTCGAGTATGTTTGGTAGCCGAGACTTGGATCCTCGCGTAATGTTGTTTAGTCTATTTGGCGTCTATTTGGCGTTCGTGTATTCCATTTGTAAAACAGCCCTGCCCATAGTGAAAGTCAGACGTCACTCAAATCAGACATTCATACGTTTCACCTCCATGACTGTAAATTATAGTACAAACCTTGTACTGTGAAATCAAACTTCACGCGGTGACAAGGATATAACATTTCGTGTTCATATTACTAATATTGCATGCCTTTAAACCGGTTTAAGCCCCCAATGCTTTGCATTGACCGTTCGAAGGCGGTGATCCCAGTTTTAATCATTTTTTATCTTTTGTGTTGTGTTGTATGTATTGCCCTGTATTGTATAGGCAATTGGTCACTTGCTTCAAGTAAAGGACTAACGGATGGTAAGCAGTGTATCTCTCCTGATGACAGTTGCGTAGCTACCTTTAGGCACTATAATAGGCACGTGTCTATACATTTTTTCCAGAGATGAAAAATTTTAATACGCCAAAAAATGCAATACAAACAAGAGGGGGGGGGGGGATGGGAGTGAGGGGATCATTCTTGGCTGTGTTGATACTTCATTGTTTAACGAGTCGATTACGTCAATATGAAATAAATTTCATGAAACACACGCTTATTTTACAATTAGTATGTAGAATCGGGGTTTAGCTGAAGTTAGTTGTTTGTAGCCACATACGAGTATAAACACTCCTGGCCCAAATTATCGCTTACAGCGTCATTTTGTAGATTCCGCCTATTGTGCCTATACATTTATTTAACCCAAGCTACGCCCCTGGATGATGTCTCTGGAGTTTCATTATTCCTATATTTTCTGAAGGAATACAATTACGGTTTATATACATGTAATGTACGAAAATTATTCAGCAAGTAAAATAGAGGAAAAAAAAATAAAACCATGAGCTGAAATTTGCTTTCAAAATTGTAACGATGAAGAACAAACAATACCCGAATTACAAACAAAATATAACTCATAATTGTATATATTAGTTAATATTTAAGCTAAGTGATATATAGTTTGTCAAAATAAATAAATATCACATTGGCTTGGCCAGATCGTCTACAAAATATATTCAGCCATTAATTTAAATTATTGATAGCCTATGTAAAAATATAAATTTTCCAACCACTAATTCACACATTTAATAGGAAACGTTCAGTTCAGTTCAGAGTATATTGGCTAATCGGCACATTTGCCTTTGGCCATTTACAATACTTTAAATTAAAATATGGCCCAGACACACATAACATAAATACAATTTTGCAATCGCATACAACAAATGTACAAAGTAATAATTGTAATTTGGCGTATTTAAATAAGTACTATATATGTATATAGTGTGAAGAAGCAGCTTAACATGCAATTTATTTTTACTTTAGTTTGCTTCATTGCTTGTGGGCTTAAGACACGTTTTATAGATAAAATTGTGCAAACGTACTCATTGAACTATATGTTAGTGATACATGAAAAGGATACAAAGTAGAAAATTGTTATTAATATATATGTTTAACATAAGATATGGAATATATTTATATACTTCCACAGTAATCACTTCATGCATGTGTAAACACATTATATCATATCTTTTATATCTGACTTATCACATTTTCATTATTAGACTATGGTTTTAATTTAATTACATTATATCTGAAGATGAACAGTCTTACTTCCCAATTACATACAACTATGGAAATAAATCTACTGATCAGTGAAAATTTCAAGAAATTATACCATTTTGATGTGCAAAACTGCATTATGTATGGCTATGCGCGTTATTTTGATTGATGCTTTTTAAATGGATTAGATTTAATGTACCTATTGCACCAGTATGCGAGACATTGACACGTCGGGTAACTTTTTGACTGTCTTATTTTAGACGAATCTCAGCGCTAGTTCATATAAACACCACACCATTCATTATTGGGAAATCGTTCCTTCGCCCTATAAAAAATATTTAATCGGTTCTTCATTTCGACACGCTGGGCTCATTTAAGGAAGAAATCGAAGCCAGAAATGTTGCAATAAATTGTTTAATCTTTTTCTGTTATCGTTATTGCCTGTCAATTATCATTAGATAATTGTCTTTTAGTCGGTCTCACCAATTGTAACTAATCTCTAGGATGTATATTGGTTTGTTCGAACGACAATCAAAGCTAACTACCTCCCCTGGTATAATTCTTGTGAACAGAAATTAGTAATTTGAACAAAATAATGTAGAAATCTGTAAGGGAAGGTGAATCTATAAAGGTACGAAATGTGGAGAAAAATGTAAGTGTTTCCTGTACATGTAAGTGCCAGATGATCGGAAGAATATAAGTGTTATACACAATGAGGACCTTATTTGCCTGCACTATTTGAACTGATTACCATTCACTACGTATCATTGTACTGTACTAAATTAGCGACACCAACCAATATGAAACAACACATTTAAATGCATGTATATTATTTTATCAACACTTGGTTTCGATGTCTTGTCATTATATTTCGAATAAATTATCGCCCATATCTATTATGCAAGTCTTTCATTCGGCAGTGGGTTTCGCAGCCTCCGCAGTTTTGTGATTAAAAGCCTTATGAAGCGAAGCATTCAGTGAACAATGTTCCATGCATCTTTTACAGATACCGAATATCACAGTTATACTCACAAATATATTGACAATAGTGACAATAAAATATGTAAATAAATTTGAAATAACAAGTTCATGTATAGTATCTGCGAACGACTATGCATGATTTCATGATTGCTAAGTTGAATATAATAACAAACTCACGTTACATCGTGTCAGTTTCAAGTTACACAGTTACACTGATATCAACTCTAAAGCCATTACGCGGCTTCCGACATTTTCGACAAACTACGTGAACATATCTCTAAACATGCAATAATTACGTCAAAGTCCCTCCTTTAACTATGAATGAATCTTTTGTGAAATGTTTGTTGGTAATGAAAGCCTGGATTAATCATATGTCAACACTGCTTTATTGATATGATATCGGTGCGGGGTCTTTGCCGACAAAAACGGAAGCAATTTTCCAAATTGATATTTACCTGAAAATTGTTTACACGATATAAATCGGACCGATATTTTAGAATATAATACATCTATAAATGTTGAATCAGCTTTGAGATAAATTATATACAATCTTATTCAAAGATTACTTATAAGAGACATTGTATATATTGTAATATTGCACAAATAGTAGGTAATTTATTAAGTACCCTAGCAATGCCTTAACTTTCAGCACGATCTTATGTGTACAAAACCGCCTTTGAGAGTGTTCGACTTTGGAAATGACTAAAATGGTGACTGCCAATCATGGTGAGCCGATAAACGTACGGCGTATGCTCACAGAGCGAAACAAATTCGTCAATAAACGAAGCTATATTATAATGGACTGAAATATCCAATTAACCCTGTCGTTTTATTTGGCCAGAAATGCCAGTAACGAGTCAAGAAAAATTACATGAATGTTATGTTTATGCCATTTATTATTAATTATGTATTAAACCGCATATGGGCATTTTTTTCAAATTACTTTCAATGTCTCATTGTTCATTAATCTGAATTTCCGTATCGTCATCGATTAATTTTTATAGGAAACAATCCAATTTCAATACATGCGTGTCGGTTAATATGAACATCGTATTATCAACTCTAGAAAGTTATTTTAAACACGGAATCTAGGAACTGGCTTTTTCATTCATGGTCATGAAAACGCCGACACGGCCAATCAACGTGCGTGACTAGAATAAAGGAGTGTTCACTGTTTATTATGTTCAGGATTTGACACGAATACGGAACAAATAAAATAGCTTGTATATGTTTCCTAATGGCCCTCCATATAACTATAGAGTAAGCTTATATAGAAGATCGCAATGAAGTCTCAAAGATAAGAAAATACATACATATTGAATTAATACAAGGATCAGTAGATCTACTACTCAGTGCACCATTTCAAACCAGTATAGTATAAAAGGAATTGATTCATATCACGTACAGTTACAAAAGTATCATGTTCATATTAAAAAATACCATAAAACCCCGTCATATTCGTGGAAAATTTAGGCGACAATTTGCCACTGACACATTTATAGATTGTTTACATCAGTCATCCTGATGTCAAAGTTTGTATTACTTAAAAGGGTTTGAAATTGATACTACCTCTAATAGTAGGTAATTGATACTACCTCTAATAGTAGGTGTGTTTGTTCTCTAAGAATAAAGGCAATTTTTTATTCTTGGAAAATAAGAACATACGCAACTTCCTATTCACCACCGAAGCAATTATAGTCGTGGAATGAGTTAGATTACCATGAAGTATAACTATATTTGTAGTTGCTTTTAATTTGTATTTAAATAAGCAGTTGCTGCTCAAAAATGTATTTTTGTTATCTTAGTTGGTAATTGTATCAACAGGACATGCGTTTTATGGCATAACTTATCTCAATGTAGATGAATATATTCAATTTGCAAGACGCTTAATTATTTTAAGCGATAAAAACAACATGTATACTTGCAAAACGATAGGATACCAGCTTACCATTGGTTTCGTGAATTTGACTGAAGTTAAAATATGTTTTGCTAAAAGCCACAGTACTCTAACTGCATGATATTTATGATCTGCTCTGTAACATTCAGTTAGTTTAAACCTATTTATTTTAGCTCGATTGCATCAAAAGCCTAAGGCTTATTTCGACACTCTCGAGTCCGTTTTCTGGGTAACACCAGTACTTGGTGTCTTTGGGGGTGATCTTGAGAACGCTCCCAGAGTGGGGATCGAACCCGGGACCTCCCGATCGCTAGGCGGACACCATATCCACTACGCCACCGCGACAGTTAGCTTCAGCAGTATTACCATGAGCGCTCCTCATAGAGATCTACTCTAACTCAACTGCAGATGTAAATTTCCTGTCTCAATATTTATCAACCGTAGAAAACCCTTGATACAAATGAACAAGTAAGATTTTCCTCAATGCTTGTCATTTAGAATGTTTGTTGTTACATGTTGTGGTGTGCTAGGTAGTCTGTTTCAACCTGATCGTTAGTGTACCCCTTTTACTGTATAAACACGACAGGTGTGTATAACCACAAAAGTTAAAATACAGAAAAATACGAAATGTTACGTTTAAAAGTTTCTTGTTACAACGTTGACGTAAAGCTTTATTGCCTTCAAAAATCGGTTACGTGCAATAGGTTTGTGAAGTTGGCTGTTAGATGTTAGATATTCACCAGCTGTTCAAACTAGAATGCATAGCTATGCATCAGGTGTTCGTCAGATGTTAAAAGGCAAAATAATAGCTATACACCAGGTGTTCGCTAAGTATTCAAATCAGAATGTATAGCTATGCACCAGGTGTTCGTCAGATGTTCAAAGGCCAAAGTATAGCTATGCACCAGGTGCTCGTCTGATGTTCAAAGGCAAAAGTATAGCTAGTGAACACTTGGTATATAGCTATACTTCTGCTTTTGAACATCTCACGAACACCTGGTGCATAGCTAGACATTTTGATAAGAATACCTAGTAAACACCTGGTGTATAGCTATACATTTGCCTTTGAACATCTGACGAACACCTGATGCATAGCCATACTTTTACCGTTGAACAACTGACGAACACCTGATGCATAGCTATACGTGTTTATTGTTGAGGTTGTGCGTGTAGTGCCAATGATGATAATTGCATTGAAAAATACCATACTGCTGTTCGATATCGAGGCTAGAAATTATAATGATCATATTGGACCCATAAAGCCGAACCTTTATCTCTTTTTCTTTTGATTGACAGTCAGTATGTATGTCTATGAAACGAATTAAAAATAACATACAACCTGTCGGTAATGGTACAATAAAATATACATCGAAAGAATGACATACTTCGAGAGCAAATTGTACTTTGGACTATGTCAACAAAAAGGGCTTCAAAGGGTATTTTTAAATCTGAAATTAAGATCTTAAAACTAGCTTATAATAACCGTTTAAATTAGATGTGTATAATGAGAAAACAGCTTTTGCATTCTGAGATAAATATCAATTTGTAATATGGGTTATGTTTGTTTGGCCTATTTCATGTTTACATGTTTACGTCAGAATTGTGAGTACCGGTATTTTTGTATAACCACAGTTTACACATATTTTTGTACAGAGCAGAATTGGATAAAGCGTCGTCTACTATTATTCCTTCGTATGGCTCATATGTCGTGAGTTCGATAACCGCTTGGGGTTTATTTTTTTGTCAAGCATTTTTGCAGATTTTTTAGCAAATATCCCCATATGTATTATATTATTTATTCTTTATTTTATGACAATGTCTTAGCATAGCCCATTTCTATCATCTAATATCATTTATAGTGGAATAGGAAACCAATGTTTTCGTTGACATAGTCATTTTTATTATATTCTTGCTGATCAAATAAATCTATCACCTATGGATTGCATGACTTTACTCTACTTAAATAATATATGAAATTACAATGTACTTATTGACTAGGGGTAGTTTGCAGATAGTTACCGGATAACCCTTCTTCTGTAACTATAATCAAGACGGTACCGCGGAAAGATTAAGGGAGATATAAGGCGAACCAAAGCTGGTGTTATAACAGTATATACAAAAAAAACCCACAAATATACATTGGAGAATTCAAAACAATTCGATTAATTGAACACGTGTAGTGTTTAAGAATTGTCAAATGTTCAGTGAAAATATTTGAACCAACTAAGTTTATATCCAATATTTACATTAAACATAGTTTCATTGTACTGGGTATGTAAAAATGTGACATCGTCGATGTTTGCGTGATGGTATGCACTCGAACCATGTAGCGGCGATATTTAATTGACAACGGTAATTTTACACAGCCGTTTACTGGCAGAATATACGCGTTTTGTTTACACAAATAGTAATGAATCACGAATAATTGAGCATCCAGTTCACAGAATCCGTGTTTCTAAAAAAATTTATCTACGATTGATAACACCATGTTTGTATTATCGACCATGCATGTACTGACATTTGTTTTGTCCCAAACCAAACAAATCATGATAACAAACAGACATGTGAGTATAATGAACACATAGTGAAAACTGTATGCAGGTTTTTAATGTCCTATGAGATAAATTAGTAAACAAAATGCGTTTCCTAAATACATTTTCTTTGATATCTTCATTGCATGTCAATTATCGTTAAATGTATACATGAGCTCTTTGGCAAATTATAAGTGTCATGTGTTCAATAACGTATTTTACGAAATCAATTAAATTAATCAATATCATGATACGCAATGGGCCGTTAATTTTCACATTCCATTCCAACGTCTGCAGTCGGTTAAACCAAACACAAAAAAGAACAAACATGTGTGCGTGATATTCACAAATATAAGAGATTGAAGACATTAAGTAAACTGAGACAGCGTTTGTTGCATTTTTGCACATACATTTGCGTGTTTATTTATTTAGATTAATCAGCAATGTCTTAAATAAAGACAAGTAATGAGTTTAAAAAATACTTTGTCGTGATGCATTCAGCGTCAAGATGTTTCACCAACAGTTATGGTACTTAGCTTTAATTAGGTGTAGGATATGGCTTTTGAACATCATGTATATACATGTATATTTTTTGTTTAACAGCAACACTACAACAAGCTATTTTCAGGTATGCCATTTTTATATCTAGCGCATGCATAAAACAACTAACGAAATAAATAATTCAGTTTGAAATTTAGCAATGACGTATTTTATGTGGATTATTTTATTGCAATTGTTTTCTTATTTTCATATTTCAACATAGCTTGAAAAAAAACACATAAAATTGTAAGCTAGTATAATGTTTCAGGGCGAGTGCTAAATGTTAATGTCGGTGTGCTTGATGACTAGGATGTACTGTGATCTGAGTAGATATTAGCCAATGTCTTGTTATTACGTAATAAGCAGTTCTTTCTACTGATAGTACTACTGCTAGTTTTAATATTTTCAGATTTTTGAACGTAATTGCCGCCTTGAGGCCCTATTTGTTGATATAGTACCTTAATTGTAATTAGACGCTTGGAAACGAGTAATTATTTAACATACATGTTGGTACATATGAGGCGCGTCGTGGGAAAACCGGTCTTAATGCATGTGCGTAAAGTGTCGTCCCGGATTAGCCTGTGCAGTCCGCCTATAGTGGATTTATGTTTAGAAGAGACTTCCTTGAAACAGAAAATGCCATAAAAGCGGAAAGTGCCGTCCTGGATTAGCCTGTGCGGACTGCACAGGCTAATCCAGGACGACACTTTACGCACATGAATTAAGACCGGTTTTCCCACAACGCGCCTCATATTGTCCTCATTTTTCGAGTATATTTGGTAGCCGAGACTTGGATCCTCGCGTAATGTTGTTTAGTCTATTTGGCGTTCGTGTATTCCATTTGTAAAACAACCCTGCCCATAGTGAAAGTAAGACGTCACTCAAATCAGACATTCATACGTTTCACCTCCATGACTGTAAATTATAGTACAAACCTTGTACTGTGAAATCAAACTTCACGCGGTGACAAGGATATAACATTTCGTGTTCATATTACTAATATTGCATGCCTTTAAACCGGTTTAAGCCCCCAATGCTTTGCATTGACCGTTCGAAGGCGGTGATCCCAGTTTTAGTCATTTTTTTATCTTTTGTGTTGTGTTGTATGTATTGCCCTGTATTATATAGGCAATTGATCACTTGCTTCAAATAAAGGACTAACGGATGGTAAGCAGTGTCTCTCTCCTGATGACAGTTGCGTAGCTACCTTTAGGCACTATAATAGGCACGTGTCTATACATTTTTTCCAGAGAAGAAAATTTTTAATACGCCAAAAAATGCAATACAAACAAGAAGGGGGATGGGAGTGAGGGGATCGTTCTTGGCTGTGTTAATACTTCATTGTTTAACGAGTCGATTACGTCAATATGAAATAAATTTCATGAAACACACGCTTATTTTACAATTAGTATGTAGAATCGGGGTTTAGCTGAAGTTAGTTGTTTGTAGCCACATACGAGTATAAACACTCCTGGCCCAAATTATCGCTTACAGCGTCATTTTGTAGATTCCGCCTATTGTGCCTATACATTTATTTAACCCAAGCTACGCCCCTGGATGATGTCTCTGGAGTTTCATTATTCCTATATTTTCTGAAGGAATACAATTACGGTTTATAGACATGTAATGTACGAAAATTATTCAGCAAGTAAAATAGAGAAAAAAAAATAAAACCATGAGCTGAATTTTGCTTTCAAAATTGTAACGATGAAGAACAAACAATACCCGAATTACAAACAAAATATAACTCATAATTGTATATATTAGTTAATATTTAAGCTAAGTGATATATAGTTTGTCAAAATAAATAAATATCAGATCGTCTACAAAATATATTCAGCCATTAATTTAAATTATTGATAGCCTATGTAAAAATATAAATTTTCCAACCACTAATTCACACATTTAATATGAAACGTTCAGTTCAGTTCAGAGTATATTGGCTAATCGGCACATTTGCCTTTGGCCATTTACAATACTTTAAATTAAAATATGGCCCAGACACACATAACATAAATACAATTTTGCAATCGCATACAACAAATGTACAAAGTAATAATTGTAATTTGGCGTATTTAAATAAGTACTATATATGTATATAGTGTGAAGAAGCAGCTTAACATGCAATTTATTTTTACTTTAGTTTGCTTCATTGCTTGTGGGCTTAAGACACGTTTTATAGATAAAATTGTGCAAACGTACTCATTGAACTATATGTTAGTGATACATGAAAAGGATACAAAGTAGAAAATTGTTATTAATATATATTTTTAACATAAGATATGGAATATATTTATATACTTCCACAGTAATCACTTCATGCATGTGTAAACACATTATATCATATCTTTTATATCTGACTTATCACATTTTCATTATTAGACTATGATTTTCATTTAATTACATTATATCTGAAGATGAACAGTCTTACCTCCCAATTACATACAACTATGGAAATAAATCTACTGATCAGTGAAAATTTCAATAAATTATACCATTTTGATGTGCAAAACTGCATTATGTATGGCTATGCGCGTTATTTTGATTGATGCTTTTTAAATGGCTTAGATTTAATGTACCTATTGCACCAGTATGCGAGACATTGACACGTCGGGTAACTTTTTGACTGTCTTATTTTAGACGAATCTCAGCGCTAGTTCATATAAACACCACACCATTCATTATTGGGAAATCGTTCCTTCGTCCTATAAAAAATATTTAATCGGTTCTTCATTTTGACACGCTGGGCTCATTTAAGGAAGAAATCGAAGCCAGAAATGTTGCAATAAATTGTTTAATCTTTTTCTGTTATCGTTATTGCCTGTCAATTATCATTAGATAATTGTCTTTTAGTCGGTCTCACCAATTGTAACTAATCTCTAGGATGTATATTGGTTTGTTCGAGCGACAATCAAAGCTAACTACCTCCTGATATAATTCTTCTCCGCAGAAATTAGTAATTTGAACAAAATAATGTGGGAATCTATAAAGAATGGTGAGTAATGGCACGAAATGTGGAGAACAATTGTAAGTGATTCCTGTACATGTATGTGCCAGATGATCAGACGAACATAAGCGTTATACACATTCAAGACCTTATTTGCTGATCACCGTTCACTGAGTATCGATGTCCTGCCATTATATTTCGATTAAATTATCGCCCATCTCTACTATGCAAATCCTTCATTCGACAGTGAGTTTGACATTCTACGCATTTTTATTATTATAAGCCTTATTAAGCTAAGCATTCATCGGTCAATGTTACATGCATATTTTGCAGGTACCGAATATCACATTTATACTCATAAATAGGTTGACAATGGTAACAATAAAATGTGTAAATAGATTTCACATGACACGTTCATATATAGTATCTGCGACTGCTACACACGATTTCATGAGTTCTAAGTTGAATATAATCACAAACTTATGGCATATCGTGTCGGTTTCACGTAACACAGTTACACTGATACCAACTCTAAAGTCATTACGCGGCTTCCGTCATTTTCAACAAACTACGTGAACTTATCTTTAAACATGCAATACTTACGTCAAAGTTCCTCTTTCTGAATCATTTGTAAACAGTTTTTTTGTAATTAAAGCTTGAATTTATCGGTGCGGTGTCTCTGCCATTATTTTCGTCAAAGAAGGAAGCATATTATTGTAGAATCAGCTTTGAGATAAAATATTCATGTACAGTCTTGTTCAAAGTTTACGTTTTTGTGATACTGCAAAAATATTAGTTAACGACTTGTACTCTAACAATGTCACAACCTTCAGCACGACGTAATGTGTACACCACCGCTCTTAAGAATGTTCAACTTTGGATATGTCTAAAATGGGGACTGATAAACATCTAAAGCCAATAAATTGACGGCTTGTGATTGCACAGCGAAACAAATTCGGCAATAAGCGATGCAATAACATTATAGTGGACTGAAAATCCAATTTAAGTTGTCGCTTTTAAGTGCCAAAATGCCTGTAAAGAATCAATAACGATTATTTCAATTTTGTATTTTATGCCATTTATGTATTTGTGTTTTTTTTATCCACGGCATCGTTATCCAACATGGCGCAGGAATGTTTATTACTTACACCGATTACTACGCATTATAGAGAAAATAGTACGACATAAAACAGAAAACATCGTGTTGAAAATCCCTTCAAAATAATTCAAATATAAAGAATACTCAATAGCATAAATAAAATGAAAAAACGCTCTTGAAAATATTAATTGTCTCCCTTTCCGGTGATGATATAACG
This sequence comes from Congeria kusceri, assembly GCA_027627225.1. Taxonomy (NCBI): domain Eukaryota; kingdom Metazoa; phylum Mollusca; class Bivalvia; order Myida; family Dreissenidae; genus Congeria; species Congeria kusceri. The sequence goes on from CM051030.1 coordinate 68,894,242, forward strand.
CGTTATCGCACCGAAAACAAACACACATCCTCAATATATCTACCTCTGTTTAAATAAATACACTCGCCTACGTTTAACATCGTGTTGAATAAAATATGGCCTTTTGCGATGACTTGTTTGATAGTTACAGTTAAAACTTTTTAAAATTAGCAAAAATATAATTAAATAATGCTTTATGTATAGACCCATTGCATTTTAAATATTTGAAAAAATCGTAACACAAATTACGTATATCATAATACGAATATGAATGCGTTACAATTTGTTTAAATAATAACATGATCAAAATTGCTGATATATTACTGATATGTCGTGATGTCAAAAGGGCGTAGTTATCTTTCCCATTCATTGCATCTGGTCGTGGAAGACATTTGCTTCACGATGATTGGCAGTTAGTTTCCCGGCTAATGACGATTCAACGCTCCTGGAAACAATAAAGACTCTACCTACTGTGTCTACTGTTATTTGCCAGAGTGATGCGGTGCATCATTTATAAGTCGAATTTTAGAACGGACAAAAATACAGACCAAACGAAAGACAGAATAACCATTCATGTAGTGTTTCGTCTTAAAAACATATATTTGCAAATATAATATCAATGTGTATTTAAAAAAAAAAGAAAGAAAAAAAAGAAAGCATTTAAAATCATGTATGACATAAAAAAGAGCAGAAATAATTAAAAATAATTAATGACATTTTAAACTAGTTTGTTAATTAATACATGTATAACACTCTATTTCAATACAGGTATACGTATTCAATGTGCGATACAAACAATGTGCGTTATAAACAAAAAAGAACAGAAATAATTTAAAATCATTTATGACAGTTTAAAATAGTAAGTTAATTAATATATACGGAATATTACGCTAGCCAGTTGTTCCAAGAGTATGTATTAGTCGAGTGGCTTGTGTGATGACGTATCACACGAGAGGCGGAGCCTCGAGTGTGATACGAAATCACGCAAGCCACAAGACTAATACATACTCTTGGAACAATTGACTAGCGTAATATTCCTTTTATTATATACCACGATAAACTTCAAATGTGCATTTACCTTATTGTATTTGTTTAAAAACTACAATGATGACTAATCATTGTAGGTATAAATTACATTTGTTTACATAACTCTATGATGACGTCATTAAAAAAGTAGTCCGGCTAGTATGGTAATACGGGATCGGAAAAATAGCGAGTAGAATAATACGGGATTTTGTTTCAGACGACATGTATTTCACCGATTGATACAGCATGTATTTTGTTAAGATTTTAAACAGGTATATAATAAACATGTATACCACTCTAGTTCAATACAGGTATACGTATTCACTGTGCGTTACAATGTGCGTACAAAACAAAAAAGAGCAGAAATAATTAAAAATAATTAATGACATTTTAAACTAGTTTGTTAATTAATACATGTATAACACTCTATTTCAATACAGGTATACGTATTCAATGTACTACTGACGAGTGAACGTTTCAGCCCAGTAATGAAACTGATTGACGAAATCTCCCTTGAAAAATGCGCTTTTACGTTTCCAACCTTTCGTTAATTATTTCTTTTAACTTAATAATTTGATTCTTTGATCACATCACACGTGTGTCGAAAGCAGTTTTCCCTCGTGGTTGGTCCTGTTCAGAAGTTTCTTCTACTAAATGAACATGGATCGCGTAGATAAAATATCGTTAGTGGTACTAAATCTATTTTCAAACGTTTAATTATTATTCCCCATAGTTTTCATTGCAGTAGAACAACCATTTACGAGGTTTGTTTTCAGTATTAAACTACATATAAAATGTTTTAACAAGTACTTCGAATGTTTCATTACTCTTTAATCTGATTTTCCGCATCATCAGCGATTTATTTTGGTTGGAAAATAAGTCCAATTTCAATATATGCCTGTCTGATAATATGAACATCGTGTTATCAACTCTGGAAAACTGTTATAAACACGGTTTCTGTGAAAAAGTTGCTTAATAATTCATGGTTAATATACTTGTTTGTCAAGAAAAAGAGAAAAAGATACGGCCCGTACAAGGCGGTGTATAATTACAATACCCTAATAAACATTGACAATGTCGTTGTTTATTTAATACATATATCTAAGCTACCTGGTATGAGTGCACACAATCACACAAACGACGACAACAACAATGTTTACATCCCCAGTTAAATTAAACTATATTTCATTTTAATGTTTGATGTAAATTAAAAAGCTGTCTTAGCGTTACGTCTTTTCTTTGTTTCTTACCATTTTCAATTACAAGCTATATACTTATTTTTAGGAGTTTTCACTGAACATTAGAAAAGTGGTAAACAATGTGTTCAATTGTCGTAAACACATTGTTAAAGTCGTAAACACTTTATGTGTTCAATTGTCGTAAACACATTGTTAACGTCGTAAACACTTAATGTGTTCAATTGTCGTAAACACATTGTTAAAGTCGTAAACACTTAATGTGTTCAATTGTCGTAAACACATTGTTAAAGTCGTAAACACTTTATGTGTTCAATTGTCGTAAACACATTGTTAACGTCGTAAACACTTAATGTGTTCAATTGTCGTAAACACATTGTTAAAGTCGTAAACACTTAATGTGTTCAATTGTCGTAAACACATTGTTAAAGTCGTAAACACTTTATGTGTTCAATTGTCGTAAACACATTGTTAACGTCGTAAACACTTAATGTGTTCAATTGTCGTAAACACATTGTTAAAGTCGTAAACACTTAATGTGTTCAATTGTCGTAAACACATTGTTAAAGTCGTAAATACTTTATGTGTTCAATTGTCGTAAACACATTGTTAACGTCGTAAACACTTAATGTGTTCAATTGTCGTAAACACATTGTTAAAGTCGTAAACACTTAATGTGTTCAATTGTCGTAAACACATTGTTAAAGTCGTAAACAATTAATGTGTTCAATTGATCGAATTGCTTTGCATTCTACAATGAATAGTTGTCTCAATATGCAACTATTCGATACAGCTTTGGTTCTATTTCAATATACCTGAAGTTTAATCTTCTTACATTTGCTTCCCTCAGAAGCGTCTTGCTTCTAGTTGAAAAGTAAAGGATGCCACGCAACGACAGTGTATATGTAAACTAACCGTAGTCAAGTAGTACATGTACATTGTAATTTCACATATTAAATTAGTAGATGAAATTCCTGAGTACCTTAGGTAATTGAATAATTTTCATCCGCTAAAATAGAATTCTTATGCTAAAAACGACTTCATACACGAGAACAACATGCATTTCAACAGATCTGGTATATTTTACGAACTTAATAAATAGCTGCAATGAAGCGTTTTATGATCCGACATAGTTCAGCAATATGTTAACAAATTCCGTCTGTTTTAAGCTTTACGCAACTCCAAAGCAAAATAATTCTTTACAAATGTTTAAAATACTGTTTGTTCCCGAAAGACATCATGTCATTAAATGTATACCTAACTGTACTAATTTGTAGGGATGCAATGGGTACCCGAAAATGCCCACATTCTCGGTTCCGTTCGAATTAACTCGAGTTAATTCGAATCGGGTCGGGTATAAATATAATTGTTATATAAATATATTTTATTTTATTAAATACCTAACTATAAATAGTAACACATTTACGTAAACTTGAAACAGATACGGTTTCCAAAGTGCCGGGCATACACACGTGGTGTGCACAATCTGGATTTTTCTACTTCCGGTGTGCCGAAATAGGGGTATTTCGGCATACGATCGATTTAAAGTGGCGTTGTTAACGGCACGTTGAGTGAGAAACTGATACTCATAAATTTGTTGATTCCATTAAAAATGAAAATGCCAAAAGATAAACGAAATCTAACTAAACATATATTGATTGTGTATTTATTCGTTTCCGAGTCATGCATTCTGACCGTAAATCAAGATACAAATAGTAAAATATAGTGTACCCAATAAGAGCATTAGATTTTCTAGCATCAATATCGGCGAGCGGTGGGGTAGTTTGCAATGCCATTATCATCATTGGTACAACAAGCAACAACCACAACAATAAACACGAAGTAAATGGCGATTCCAACTAATAAAAATACATTATACACAATATGTTAGATAGAAACTGTGTTTTATGAGCAGAAATGTTTTGCGTTAACTTAATTACTGAATGGACGACCATTTTCATGTCATGTAAAGAAGCAGTTAAGTTAAAAGTACCGGATGTATCTTGAACACTAATCGACTAATTGGACTAATGCGTGTTTGTTTTTTTTAAAGAGTGTGTATTTAAATACGTGTTCTATACAGGAAATACCGATACTATTCATACATGTTAGCAAAGAGTCGTTTATCATATAATGATGCTGACAATACAAGCCAAATGATTTGCAATTATCTTTTTTAAAATATTTATTTACGTTAGAGACAGTGTTTACAAAGAAGAGCAGTACTAGTAGAACCTTTCGGTCCATGATAGTTTTTGTTAGTGTTCTCCATAGTGCCACAGAAAGTTATTGTTCGGTTGCTCCTGATATATCTTTTGATTAAAAAAAAAGAATTTTCGATCTAATGCTATGTAATTGTAGTAAGATTGATATTTGATATGATAAATACCTCTTGGCATTCATTATTCCTATATTTTAAGGTGAGTTTATCCTAAATGTTCTGTAACCACTGCTAAACTTTCAACTATTATCAATTTATCATAATTGTCTTATAATAGTGTATAATGTTATATATAGAATATAATATGTATGTATTTCTCCAATATTGTGTGTGACATTTTGTACTGTGTTGTGAAGGCAACTGTTCACTGGTCTTAAATAAATGATTTTATTTTTGTAAGCTTTGCATATATCATTTTTAATACATTTTATGTAATGGCCATGCTATTTTTGTTTACCAAAATATCAAACACCCATAGCTGGAATGTGTTGCAACAACAGAGTGTTAAATAATTTAAATGTGTGTGTCTAAATATAAATATTAAATACATATATAAATGCATAAATAAAGATATTTATGCGATTATATACTTTTTAACTCTACATCTCAAAATGACATTCAATGATGTGACTGAAATCTTATCGAACTTATTCAAAAAATTTCATAATTCATCATTTTCATTTTGCTGGACATATAAAAGCTAATTTTATTTGAATGCATACTTTAAACATGATTTTTAAAATACAATAATGTGCTTCAATGCCACTTTCTCTTTGCAAATAGAGTTTGTGCAATTAAATACACATATGACAAAACCATTCACACATATACAATGTAGCAATAACAATAGATTATAAATTGTGCAATACGCTACATGAGTAAAAAGAGACAAATAATCATTGGCAATTTATTTCACTCAATAATGTAACCAAGAAGCATCATTTTAAGAGATTGGGAACGATTTCACAAAGGTCTTTATCACACTCGAAAGTTCCATTCACCTTCGCCTTAAGTCGTGATACAGAAAACAACGTAAAAATTTAAATTCTGCTTCAAAAGCATTATACTTTCGTTGTTTGCATTTATAAATATACTTTGTTATGAACAATGTCAATATATGTTTCACAGATCCACTGAAAGCAAGATCGAGATTTCCTAAAGTTGATCAGTTTGTGAAAATATAAATATAAACAAAGTGAAACTCCAGCTGCAGCAGCAGGGGAGAACTCTTAACAGCAGCACAAGGTCCGTCATTTACTACAAGAAACCAATTAACACAACAACCGCTTTGGAACGGTTAATGCAAGCATTGGGGGGTTTAAACCGGTTTACAGGCGTCCGAACCTTATACTTGACACACATATTAACTCATAACTTTCATTTACTTAATTCTATTTTATTTGTTTCTGAGGTATTCAGCGACTAAAATTTTCATATATTTCAGCCTCTGCTTGGAATTCACACCTTGTCACTTACAATCAACTTGTTTTTGGGTCCGAATTTTATTACTGTTTTATTCAGATATATATATATGTAGTCAGTTATATACAGTTATATATTTTAATATCTTACATATAATATAGGTACATGTGTATATACAGCTTAATTTCCCCATATATTTGCTGTGATTATGCCAGAGCATAGTTTGTCAGTTTCATTTGGTATGGTTTAGTTTTTTGCCTAGTCAGTATTGACAGTATATCTTTCGATTTAATGCCTGTAAGCTTGAGTGTGGAGTCTTAAGCCACTACTTCTGTATCAGTCTAACATATAGTATTTCTTGCTAATGCTCGTACTTCTACGCACTGTGCATTTGTATCCCTTTACACAGGTAATGTTGCAATGCTTTCGTTGCATAACCACATCTCTTCATCAAACAGCATTTCGTTTTTGCCTTGTAGCACATGCAAAACATGTTTGTTCTTATCTTTATAACTTCATTTCAATTGTGGGGGTATTGCTTTTTAATGTTTTTGTTTGTTATCCCTCTACATTTTTGTGCTTAGTCGTACATGCGGGTTGCTATGTACACCAGCCAAAATGATCTTTGTCAGTATTTAGATTTTCATTTTAATATCACTTACATACGTCTTCATGGGCCGCGGTCGGTTCCCTTTGTGGCGGTTTTTGTCCGCCCATTATGTCATTTTGTGTTTTCTTTGTATATTACAGATTGTTATGTATATACAATGTTTTGTTTATATGGCTCCTTAGACTTCCCTGGGACAATATATAAATAATATTTTATGAACACATAAACTTTTGTATGTCATTGTTCACGTAAATTGTTTAGTGCTCGTTAACCTTAGCTCAGTAGTCAATACCCTATCGTATACAAGTGTTTTATCACGCGATATTAGTCAGCCAATCAGGATACGTAGAACTCATTGTTTACATTATAGTTGGTGCAGGCGGATGCCTCACCATTTTGCAATTTTAAAAACCACCACCACCAACACCTCCACCTCTTCATTTTCATTCATCGTTCTTTTATGCCACGGCGGATATACGCGAATTAATTTATGCTGTTTTTGAATACTTGATATTTCATGATATAATATATTTTACATATGCGGCGCTTTTGTCCGCCCATTTTGTCATTTTAGGTAATTTATTGCCTAACGTATGTTTTCATTGCTTATTACAAATTGTTATGCATATACGGTGTATTGGCGGTTTTGGTCCGCCCTTAATGTCATTTATCGAAAAACTGTCATTGTTTATTACAAATTGTTAGATATATATACAATGTGGCGGTTTTTGTTCGCCCATTATGTCATTTATGGAAAAACTTGTGTTTTCATTGTATATTACAAATTGTTATGTATATACAATGTATTGGTTATTTTATGGCATTTTACATAAATGCCCTTTTTCGATCCTAACCCACGTGTTGTTTTTCCTTCAATGCCATACAAGCTCGACCGCTCCTTAACTTCCCGGGAAAATACATAAAACCAATTATTTTCACTTACCAGTGATCCCAGTGAATGTGAATACGTCACTTTATGTAAAGACTCATTAGGATTTGTCATTTTACACGAATCCAATCGCTTAAATAAATTTGTTGTTTGAAGAGATTATTGGATCTTGTGCGCCTAGGCCATTAGATTTCCCAGCTCTAATCTATCAAAGAGTGATACCGCATTCAGATGTTCCGCAAACTCTTGATGCTCCACGCTCTAGCGATGTTATTTGTTCCTTGCAATTAATCTGAGGAATATTTCATATGAATGAACCATTATGACAAACGTACGACCCTTTTGCGCATCTATATTTTGATTACTTGCACCTAGATTAAATACAATTATTTAATGATGATATTTGTGTATGATATATGTGAAAAATGCATGTGTTCAGCCGACAGCATTTACCTAAAATAAAATATGAAGGAAACAAATTTAGCAACAAATAGACAGACAATTAAAAACTGCAAACAACCGATGTTTGGAATGATGCGTACAGCCACAAACAAACATATAAGACATTAGTCTGACCCAGTACCGTAAAATTAATTTGAAAAATAAGTAAGAAGACTAGCGTTAATAAAGGCATTGAATCGTAGAGTTTCTTCATTAGAAGTCAATCAAAAGTTCATTTTTCAAAATATTATCTCGTCCTATAGTAAATCTAAAGGAAGCAGAAACACTGGCCATCTTAAAGTACAATATGCACGCAGTAAGGGTAACATTTATGTTTTAAGACGTTGAAATTATGCTCATGGATTTGTTGGTTGATTTAACCGTCGGTTTAAGCATCCTTTATTGTACGAAATATAATAATGTTATGCATCTTGATGCAATGGGCAGACACTTATTAAATCTTCATCTCTTCAAATTATCAGTAAAAATAAAGATTTAATAAAATAAAGACTTAAACAAACTATTAATTGATATTATTATTATAAACAGAAAAATGAACTACTATGAAATAATATCTGTACAAATTAAAAGCAAATGCTTTGTGCTTAAGGTATTCAAAACCTCTTACAGAGCCCACTATAAGAAGCTGGAACTGCAACATTCTAAGAACAGAATTCTGTTCATGTTCGAGTATTGTGTTCGCTGATTGGATTTCCTTAGCATGAACGTACTGACAATACAAATAGGATACTACGAGTTTATGGAGGCCCCTTGCTGCATGACTACACATATAAAGGCAATGCCTTTAACACAGTACACATACAATAAATATGGTAAAAATCGTCTTTTGCTTTGTTTCGTTTGTTAAAGTGGTCTTTATAATCAGTGCTTATTGTGTACATGCGTATTTATTGTTATTAATACTGGTTATGATAAATAAATTCAAAATATTTTACAACACTTACCTGATCTATAATACAGCACTTAGATACTCAGTCATCTGGCAAGACAGCTCATACGCCTGAGTTTTGAAACTCATAGCATAATCTAATACTTTTTTCATTGACCCTATACCAACCTTTTCAGAAAATTTCATGTATATAAGCAATCGCAATGCGTAATGTTGCTAACCGGAGACATAAAACCCTAGAGAGCTATTTTTGGTGGTTAAACCGGGCTATTTTTGTCGAAGTAGATTGAATAAGTAAACGCCCTATGAAGTTTAGTCTTAGTGAATATGTATAAAAATATAGTTACTTTGTTGCTGAAAGAAAATCAACAAAATATTTCTTAAAATGCCGTTACAGGTAGGTCATGTATATGCAATTACTTCAAAATCTAATTTTGTGACTCACATTGTTATGGTATTATTGTATAAGGTCTGCAAAATAAGTGAACATGGAAATATTTTTAGGACGAAAAAGAAATGTAGAAATCGTCTTTAACATCGTTTTCTTTTAGCAGCAGATGTTGTGTATATGTTAATCTATTGGTCAGCTCGATTTTCATAATGAGTTATTTTATTCTAGCTGTTTGAAACTTATAAATCACATTTTGTCCTCATGAGTTTAATCTGCTAACCTCATATAATCTACTGCCGGATATTAACAAGTTTATGCGGTCAACGCTTTATTAGGTCACTGTTTGGGTTAGTAGCAGGGTAAATGAAATTAAATTGCACTTATTAACTTGGGCTAGTTAGTTGGCATGTATTTCCAGATATCCTTTTTCTGCAACAATAAGCAAGGCACTATTGACGCCAACACATGTTTGAGAGATTAATCTAATAATAAAGTAGACAAAGAAGCTGAACCAAAGCCGTTGTGAATGACCAAATACACAAATAACAACAGTTTATAGAAATATTCAAAGCAACACTATAGATTTACCACATGTAGAGATGAATATGATCGGTGAATACCTTTGAAATTCACGGCATATTTTGCAATGAAAAAAATAAAGTACACACTTATGAATTCTTAGTCATGCTTGAGGTTTTATTGAACTATTCTTTTATTTGATTGGGGATGTATACTACTTTCTTGATGCTGTCCTTTGTGTGCAATCTAAAACTGTAGAAACACTACATTCCCAGTAATACTACTTCTTATGTCCGTCACTACATTGTTAGGCCTCGTGTCTGCTTTTGGTTGGAGTTTTAAAATGCCATAATAAATTATTGTACTTGTTGCATCAGTATGCGATCAGACACACGTCAAATGACATTTATATCCAAATTCATTTAGTCGAATCTTATCGCTTGTTCCAATAATTCGAAAACCATTCGTAATTGCGAAATTGTTCCTAAGTCTTATAAAAACATTAATCGCATGTTCATTTTGAAATGTTGGACTCATTTGTAGAAACAAACGGAGTCAGAGACGTTGCAATAGTGTTTAATCCTCTCCTGGTATCGTTATTGCCTGTCAGTTATCATTAAATTCTTGTCTTTAAGTCTGTCTCACAAATTGTAACTAATCTGAAGGATGTATATTGGTTTGTTCGAAAGTCAATCAAAACTAAGTACCCCATGGTATATTTCGTCTCTGCCGAAAATAGTAATTTCTACAAAATAGTGTGAGAAACTATAAAGGATGGTGAAAAACGGTAAGTAAGGAAGAGAACAAATGTTCGGGATTCCTGTAAGGGCAAGACGATCAGAAGAACAGTGTTATAAATATACAGAATATATATTATTCGCTTTCAATATTTCATTATAATTAGATTATTTTGATCAAATTGGTTATTTTACTAGGTATGTGCACAATGTAACGTAAGTTGGTAAAATGTAATTTTGATTTGAACTTGTGTAAGATAAAACAAATTTAGAACACAGCCATAAATATATGGGACCCGGTGTGTTTGGTACATTTGCATGATACGTGGATGTGTAAACGTGTATTGTATAGGCAATTGATGACTTGCCTGAAATAAAGGACCAGCAGACGGTAATAAGGGTTTCATTATTCCTGTATTTGATAAAAGTTTAAACTTGAATTGAGCCTTACTGTAAACTTTATGACTAAGAAAATATTATGTTACCGATCACTCTTCTCTGCTTATCATTGTACTTAATGGTCGAAAGGATCAAATAACAACGTAAAGACGCCATGATTATAAAATGGTTAATATATGCAAACGAAATAAAAACAAGAGCATATCAATATTTGGAGGAGAAATGTTTTGTGTTTTTTTTTAAACGAGTTATTAGCGTTTTGTTCCTTGTAAAAATCTGATTTCATATTGCACTTTTACAGGAATATGAAACCCGAGTTACATCATAAGTAGCGAAGACACCCCGTGAAACACTGACCAATTACCTAAACAACGCGCCGTACAGCAGAAAATTGAAACAAACATAAAGCATGATTGAGACTTGAAAATGTCAATGCAACGCATTGTGCTTTTAAATTGGTTTAAAGGTGCGCAATTGACAAAATTTATTTCAAACTTAATTAAATAAGGCAAAGGTTACGATATTATCAAAGCTATTCCGATTAGAGTTGCGTGAAACATTCAAAGTAATTACTCAAATTCCCACATGTAGTTTATTACTGAAAATAAACCTCGTAAATAGATGTCCGACTACAATGAAACTATGAGAAATAATGATATTAAGTGTGAAAATAGATTTGATATTCCCTATAATATTGTATCTTCGTAGTGCATGTTCATTTGGTGGAAGTAACATCTGAATAGGACCAACCACGAGGGAAAACTGCTTTAGACACACGTATGCTTTGATCGAAGAATCAAATTATTGATAGAAAAGAAATAATTAACGAAAGCTTGGAATCGTAAAAGCGCATTTTTCATGAGTAAGGGAGATTTCGCCGATCTCTTTCATTACTAGGATTAAACATTCAAATGTTAGCAGCGCATTAAGGTAGTGCAACTTTAATGGACAATATTTCAAACATAATTTTGAATTTTATATCCACTTTCTGTACTTAATCACCGATCTAAATATAATTACACATTTTGAGGGTGGCTTTCAATGCAAATGTCAACCTTTTTTGGATTGGTTCATTAAAATTCATTTACCCCTATGAATGAGAAAAAATTTATGATGTATAGCATAAAAAGTCCATTTTCAGTCCGTAATAGGGGTGGGTCAATAAGCAAAAAGCCATCGGTTATCGTAAAAACAAATAAATATATAATAATAAACAACAATTATTTAGTGAAGTAAACATTTTTTTTAATGGATTTCCCACACCCTGCGATGTTTTCAGCCCTGGAACAATACATCCAGGCATCAACAATAAGGTGTCTTATATTATTAACTTCTTTTCCATTCATTTTCATGTCAACTATGTATATGTATATGGTAATTTAGGATGTTACCAACTGGCACAGTCAGAGAAACATATGTGCTGGTGCTAAGCACCAGGCTTGATATCTAGGGAAGCATTCCGAGTGATTTGTGGCAATTCTCTTCCAACCACTGCAAAAAGAATTGTATAACAAATTGATTAATTAAATATATTCCATTACATATTTAACAATATACATACAAAACTTCCCAATATGTGTGCAACCCAACTTTGTTATCCATATTTTAAGTGTTTGGTAAAGTAACTGTCAAAACTGGTTAATTATTGAATTAATCAATGTTATTATACTAATCAAATCGAAACAGGTACACAGATTCATAAGCAAAATGGCACACATACGAAGTATTAAGACACATTTACTAATAGCAAAATAGACACAACTTTTAGTTGGCCTCAAAACTAAGGAATTTACAGATTATACGTTCATGACTTGTATGTTCATTAACTTACATGTATAGAAATATGGCCAAACAAAATTATATACTGCAACTAATAATTATATATTAATATTGGGATAATGTACCTATTTGAGGTCGTTAACGTCCGCAGAGGCCCGAAAAAATGGGTTAAAGCCCGAGGGCTTAGTACAAGGGTTTTAACACATTTTAAGGGCCTCTGCAGACGTTAACAACCGAAAAAATGTTTATTGTCGCTATTATAGCATCAAAACATACATTTATAGCAACAAAACCGAAACAAATAGGTAATTTAATAAAAAAAATCGATTTTTTAGAGTATAGAGTAACCCAAAATCGCGTACCTGTTTATACTTTTAAATATGTTAATATTAGGGCCGCGTTCAGCCGAGTTGTAATCGCACTAGTTAGTCGCCATTTTGTTTCAGTTTTTTCTCGATTTGAATTTCGAAGTTAGATTTCACATGGATTTCAGCGTGCATCACATATATAGTAAAAAGTGTTATATCATAATATCGTAACACTGTTATTATGCCTGGAAGAGTTAATGATGGACAATAGTAACAAGGACGCCCGGTGTCAAGCATAAGCAAAACACTAAGCCGGTCACTATTTGCGTGTGACTTTACTGAATAATACACCTTTTTTACGATAACCGACCGCTTTTTGCTCGTTAACACACCCTATAACGGACTGAAAACGGACTTTTCATGCTATAATTATACATTTAAGCAATACTGTATCGTTGTTCACGCATTGAAATGAATAGCATCACAGTATGTTCTAGTAAATTATTATGTTCTGATTCTATAAAGCAACGTATTCAGAAATTTCAAAATAAAATTCCAATTCTTTCAATCTGGTCTTACTTACAAGTGTAACATCTCCTTATCAGTATTCAAGCTCTATGGAAAATAATTTTAGAAACAGTATGTATTGTTGTAATGTTTTCGAAGCGTTTAATCGTCATAAGCTAACTAAGAGGTAACTAACTGTCATTCGCCGTGAAACAAACATGAAACCTAATATTTCCAACTACCAGACGCATAAAATAGGAAGGTTTAATACGCCAATTTGACATTACTGTATATCATCCATGCCGGCGCTGTTATAAATGAGATTTATGACGCATTGATCGTATTTTTACGTAATCTATGTAACGATATTATTAACTGTGGACACATTAATATATTTGAAGCTTTATCTAACATGTGATCTATAATGCTATGACTACAGCTATTAAACATATTATAACAAGTTGTCAATGTTCAAACCCGTGTGCATTTATTTGAAAAGAAGTAATTTTATCATCTTATAAATATTAGTCGTAGTATTTGCACCTGCAAACGTAATCACTATTATTTGTAAATATTCAAATATAATATATAGCAAAATATAGGAAAAAAACGTTCCGTTTGGATAACAATTTCATAAGCATGCCATCCAAACTATAGATTGCACTTTCTGGTTTATCTTATGATACATTTCTTCAACGTGGATTATCATAAAACACAACTACATAAATAAGGTTCGTAAGCATGACACTGTACTTTTGACTTTTTGGTTAATCGACTTGCACATTACTTCAACACGAAATATCACGAAATACACAAAATAATCAATAAATGACATCATTTTTGTTGAGTCTTGACTGGCATGTTCGTAATATAAAGCGACAACGCCAATGGGATTTGTAGTCCATTATAATGTCATTGCTTTGCGTTTGCTTATTGGCGGATTTGTTTCGCTCTGTGAGCGTAAGCCGTATGTTTATTAGCTTTCCTTGATTGTCAGCTTCCATTTTAGTTATAACATATCCAAAGCTGAAAAAGTGGTTACGCACAAATAACGTCTAGCTAGAATTTGGTTTATTGCTAGAGAACATAATATGGTATTGTCTCAATTTTTTCCAATATATCAATACATGTACATGGAATGTCTGAACATGTAATGTTAGAATAGGACTGGTTACAGTTTTCGCCCTCTTAAATCTGATTCCGACTATGATTGATGCATATACTGATATGTCGGTGGGATTTGTAGAACTGTATCAATACTCAATTCTGTATTATTTTAGAATATTTCACATTGTTCACGATTATAGAAACAAAGACGTCATTAAGATATTATTACTCGTAGCTTTTATTACAAAAACACTTTACAAATGATTCATTCTTTGTTATAAAGTAGTAATATCAGCAGTAAGTATAGCATGTGTAGAGATCGGTTCAGGTAGTTTGTCAAAAATATCGGAAGCCGCTTAATGGCTTTAGAGTAGGTCGGAATGTAACTGTGTAACATGAAACTCGAGCGAAATGACATATATATATCAAATTCAAAAATAATGAAATCATTAAAGCCATTCACAGATACTATATTTGGAATTTGTCTTGTCTGACTTTGTACTGTTTATTAGCACATTCATTCGTTCCAGAAAGAAAAGAATTACTAATAATTAATGAACGTGTTGTATGTGGAACGTATTTTTATGTTTAATTAAACGTTGTCTGATATACTTATAAAACAGGGCCAATTTCTAATATTAGACAATTAATTTATATTGTAATGCTAGTATCGCATTTGGCAAGGTACTTCATATAACAAACACAAATACATGCAAAGCAAACGCAATGCAATGCAAGGCACTTCATACAACAAACACTAATACATCCAAAGCAAACGCAATGGAATTCAAGGTACTTCATACAACAAACACAAATACATCCAAAGCAAACGCAATGCAATGCAAGGTACTTCATACAACAAACACATATACGTCCAAAGCAAACACAATGCAATCCAAGGTACTTCATACAACAAACACTAATACATCCAAAGCAAACGCAATGCAATTAAAGGTACTTCATACAACAAACACTAATAGATAAAAAGCAAACGCAATGCAATGCAAGGTACTTCATACAATAAACACAAATACATCCAAAGCAAAGCAATGCAATGCAAGGTACTTCATACAACAAACACAAATACATCCAAAGCAAACGCAATGCAATGCAAGGTACTTCATAAAACAAACACTAATACGTCCAAACGCAATGCAATGCAAGGTACTTCATACAACAAACACAAACACATCCAACGCAAACGCAATGCAATGCAAGGTACTTCATACAACAAACACAAATACATCCAAAAAGCAAACGCAATGCAATTCAATATACTTTATACAACAAACACAAAGATATCCAAAACAAACGCAATGCAACGCAAGGTACTTCATACAACAAACACAAATACATCCAAAGCAAACGCAATGCAATTCAAGGTACTTCATACACCAAACACAAATACATCCAAAGCAAACGCAATGCAATCCAAGGTACTTCATACAACAAACACAAATACATCCAAAGCAAACGCAATGCAATTCAAGGTACTTCATACAACAAACACAAATACATCCAAAGCAAACGCAATGCAATGAAAGGTACTTCATACAACAAACACAAATACATCCAAAGCAAACCCAATGCAATTCAAGGTACATCATGCAACAAACACTAATACGTCCAAAGCAAACGCAATGCAATTTAAGGCACTTCATACAACAAACACTAATACATCAAAAGCAAACGTATTGCAATGCAAGGTACATCATACAACAAACACAAATACATCCAAAGCAAACGCAACGCAATGCAATATACTTCATGCAACAAACACTAATAAATCCAAAGCAAACGCAATGCAATGCAAGGTACTTCATACAACAATCACTAATACGTCCAAAGCAAACGTAATGCAATGCAAGGTACGTCATACAACAAACACAAATACATCCAAAACAAACGCAATGCAATGCAACGTACATCATACAACAAACACAAATACATCCAAAACAAATGCAATTCAATGCAAGGTACTTTTGCAACAAACACTAATACATATATGCCAAACACAATGCAATGCAGTTGTGCAATAAAGTAAGTAATCCATCTCCATATAATTTTCACCGCATCTTCACAGTTTTTCAATTTTAACTGAGAAATGCGCGTCAGTAAATCTCCAATCTCTTATTGATGCACGAGAGGAATGGATGGAAATATATATTATGTAAAAGTAAAATACTAACGAAGTGTATGTAGTGTTCTTTATAAGTAGAAAAAAAAAGAAATACGTTTGCGATAGTATCGAATAATAAACTTACCGAAATACTGTATTCATGCAATTTATTCCTGTTTTTGTTATCTTACATAAAACAGAACATGATTTTCATGGGGCATTAACGCATGCCATCGGGAAAGAAGGCTATATGTGCCTATTAGGGAAGTGAAATGTGTGGAAAAAGTGATTGAAAGATATCCCGTCATAGGGAGACCTGAATTCACCAGACGTATGTTTGCAGAATCAGATCATGATTTCAAAGGGAATAAATAATGAACGTTTTGAATGTATAACATTTGTTCATGTTTATTTAAATGATGTCCCTAAGAACGATATGTGGCCAATTTCTAGACTTAACCGTTTGCAAAATGATTGATACTTTTAATATCACGTTTTTCAAAGTAGTTCGTTTTGACGCGGCATTCATAAATCAATCATTACAACAATTGCAATACAAGTCAGTCGTTCAAAAAAGTAAGTATTCAATTTTCTTTTCATCGCGTCCTTCTAACCACAGCATTTCCAGTATAATTGTGAAATGTGTGTCGTCTCTACTGTCTCGTCGCACGAGCACATGACAATTTAGAGCGACATATATACTGAGAAGGAGCAAACATGCCGATACTTACCTAGTATACCAAAGTCACTAACCTGAAGTATAAGATTGGTGTTCCATAATTTGTATAGTAACATAAACTAGAACGTGATTTAATATTCGTATTATCAATACCTGCTCTGAAAACATCATTAAACGTTGTTTTCTTTTACTATGCAAACTATAAATGAAGAGTCGAATAATTACTTTGCATTAACTTTTATGGGTAGGTTAAAATTATGCAAATGAACAATTCAACTTGAAACAAACGAAAAAAAAGCTGACAATGTTCATTCTTTTTCTGTATGTGTTTCTGTGATTAATCATATATATTGACAATAATAAGTGAAATGATACAGATATGGCCTCAATATACGCATATTTTCGTAATTGTATTGTCAGTATCAATGTCCAGGAAATCCATTCAGCGTACACAATAAAAGAACATAGATATAATTTAGTACTGAGATAATTTCATGTTCATCTTCTGCACAGGAACACTGTCAGAGGTAGTTAATAGTTAATACAGTTTAAATAATGCATTCTTTTCTGACATAACATTACATCTCTATGGTCCTAAAAATAATAATACCAAGTTCTGCATTTGAAGGGATTAAAAAATATTTGCAGATGTTAATGGTGTTAAAGGTGCACTGTGTTCACTGCGCATAATTTTCGACCTTAGAAATGTATAGAACTGTTGCCATTAATGCGTGAACAAATGGTAGTGACCTACTTTAAGATGTTCAGTGTTACTTCTCATCAACGGTTTCTGAAGGACGAGCTAATATATTCCAAATTAATAAAGGAAAGCACCAAATAAATTTGATTTACCGTCCACTGTAGCAAATTTTATTTATAAGAACATTTAGGTCAATAGCATATATGGACAATTACGATGTTACAGTACATAACCATAATAAAACTTGAACGGAAAATACAATGTATCGTTATGACAACAAATTCAATATTTGTCCACAATTTAATTTCAAACCTAATTGTGTAAAGCTTTTCCAAACTCATTCAGTTTATTAATTCCGGTTTAGAAATCGCTCAAGCATCATTGCTGCAGTGTTTGTTTAGTTTGAAAGAATTTAATTGGTACGTTGATTAGGTTGTACCCACTAAACGCATAAAAAAAAAACTCCACTGAGAAACTTATCTTAACATTTATAAATGATATGTACATCCTTAAGGTGTTTTCGATAAATTCATTTAAGTTTTATATCGACTATGCACATGCTATTCATGGGGACCGTACGTTCGCATCAAAATAACCAGAATAATTTTACTGTATCTGTATATTTGTTTAAAGTGGGGCAATATGGTGTACGACAATGTTTTGCATGCAAATCATTCCATTATTTTTTTCAGTGCCGTCGATATGTTTCATTTTCAACCAGCCGGGAGATTATCAATTCAATTCAATTCAATTGGTGTATTTGCTAAATGGCCACCGGCCCTTGCATATACATACATGTACACATGCATATACACATTTAAATATACATATTATTATAGACAACTATAATGGACTATTGGTAGAGCAACACATACTTGTAATGTAAAACGTGGTATCAATATACTTTGCACGAAGATCTTCATTAAAAGGACATATAAGAAAAAATGATATTCATTTTCAATAAATGATTTACAATGGTCTTTAACTCCGGTCTAAGTTTAAATATCTCCATTGAGTTGATGCGATGTTGTTCTGAAACAGACATATGTGTGTCTAAATTTACGAATTAAAAGTACGTTAAGATATTTTTCTCATTCCAAATCTACTTTAACCCCGTATATGTTACTAACTTAAGAGTATCATTTTTTTTGCAAGATTGAGACCACGTCTGTATAAATATATCCTTTAATCTTTGAAAAAATGAAACCAAAACAAGTTAACATGACCGTGTAGTGCTCTATACATGAAATTGATTTGAGTAAATAACCAACACGTGAAATAAAATCTTCAATCAGCAAATATATATATACAAGTTATGAAACTTGAGCTGCAGCAGCAGGAAAAAACCTCGGTGCTTTATTTCAGGCAAGAGTCTATTAAACACAGTACACTACAAAATACACAAAATTTGGGAGGATCAATGCAATTCATGGGGATTCAAACCGGTTAAATTTTTAATACTGTAATACCCATAGGTTTGACAAGACAAACATAACGGCTCCAGTATGGTGAGATTAGATTATTGTTATGGTAACATGTTTGTACTTATATCTGTCTTGTTAGATATGTTAAAATAAAAATTATGTATAACGTATATTAACTATTTAATATAAGAAACGACAACAGTCGAAACAAACAACAACAACAACAGTTATTCATGGGTCCAGTAATAAGTTTTATTTGTATGCACTTTTATATTACGAATTTCAAAATAAATACGAATTTATTTAGCAACAAATAAAAGCATAAACACAGACGGCTAGCTGTTTGTAAAATACTGATGTGTTTACAGACACAATTGAATTCAGATCTGTCCAAATCAAACCAGTTGTGTTACGTTGTGAAATCATGCATACACTGGCGACTGCAAATCACCAAGACATATTTATCTTTGATATATCATATATTTATCTTATAGAGTCTTACGGCTCAATACACTTGTTGACGCTAGTCTTTTATCTTCTTTTAAAAACTTTGTTTAGGGCCAGACTAATGAGTTATAACTTGAAATAAGTATACACTTCAGAATCTTAAATCTTAGGTTGTATAACCATACTTGAAAGTGAATGAACTAAATTAAATCTCAACATTTATCTACGATATATGTATTTAATTAACAACGGTCTAGTCAAGGGCTATTAGGAAGTTCTAATTGTATACCGCGATTTACCAGCTAAATCAGCGTTATCATGACCAACAGAGTTATTAACAATGAATTATTAAGCAATAAGTTCACAGAGCCTCTGTTTCTAATAAATTTCTGCAGAAGATAACACGATGTTTATATTGTCCGGCACGCATGTTCTGACGTTTGATTTGTTCCAACAAAATTAATTGCTTAACGGAAATTGTTGTGAGTTTCATTAACACAACCTAACAACTGTGCAGGCTGGTTTACAATCTATGAATCTCCATTTCACTATTAGAGTGACATTACTATTGATGACCATAACTCATAATTTAGGGCTTTGCGCCTGGTTTAAGTTGATGTAATAAATGTAATAATAAATGTACCTATTGCACCACTATGTGAGACAGTCACAAGTCAAATCTCAGAGCTAGTTCCAATAAATGCTATGCCATTCGTAATTAGGATAGCGTTCCTTAGTCCTATCAAAACATTTAATCAATTCTTCATTTTGACATGCTGGGTTCGTTAGTTGACGCAAACTGAGCCAGAAATGTGGCACTATGGTTTAATCTTCTTCTGGTATCGTTATTGCCTGTCAATTATCATTAGTCCATTGTCTTTCAGTCGGTCTCACCAATTGAAACTAATCTGTATGTATATTGGTTTGTTCAAACGACGATCAAAGCTTACTACCCCTAGTGCAATTCCTCCAAGCAGAAATGATTAGTTTTAACAAAATAGTAATCTATAAATGCTGGCGAGAGTGGTAATTTGAACTGAACTCTACTGTAAACGTTTTGTGAAAGAAAGTTTATAGACTTTTTAAAATACACATTTATAACACTATGGGTCTAGTGTGTTTGTTGCTTATTACACTGCACTGCTTATCATTGTTCAGAATGGTCGACACACGGACAGCTATCTGTACAATAATAACAAAACCAAACAAAAAATTTAGGGAATGTGTTAATTAAATTATCGCGCATGGTTTAGAAGCACATTGGCGCTCTGGTATAACGATTCACTTGACCTGACACAAAGCACCATTTTCAAAGCACTATATTGCAGCAATTTAAAACAAGTCACATTAAATACAGAAATACTCATTTTCATCGTTCAATAAAAGTGTTTTTTTTATATCTAACATAGCACTACAAAGAATTATGTTGGCGATTTGTTTAAAATGTCTCTTAGGATCATTATTATTTACGAGCATCCAATCGTCCTCAAACATAGTGTAATTACCACACGTTTCTATCCCACTTCGCAAATTCTTTATTCGACTGTGATTTACGAGCATCCAATCGTCCTCAAACATAGTGTAATTACCACACGTTTCTATCCCACTGCACAAATTCTTTATTCGACTGTGATTTACGAGCATCCAATCGTCCTCAAACATAGTGTAATTACCACACGTTTCTATCCCACTTCGCAAATTCTTTATTCGACTGTGATTTACGAGCATCCAATCGTCCTCAAACATAGTGTAATTACCACACGTTTCTATCCCACTGCACAAATTCTTTATTCGACTGTGATTTACGAGCATCCAATCGTCCTCAAACATAGTGTAATTACCACACGTTTCTATCCCACTGCGCAAATTCTTTATTCGACTGTGATTTACGAGCATCCAATCGTCCTCAAATATAGTGTAATTACCACACGTTTCTATCCCACTGCGCAAATGCTTTATTCGACTGTGATTTTGGCAGTGTACGCCATTGTTTTGTTATTAAGCAATATTATTTCGTCTGAAGCTAGGCATAAAGTATACGCATCTAAAATGTTACAATACTTTACCAATATTGATTACGTTAATATTTATCTTTCAAAAACTCCAAACGTCAATCCAAACATCTTCAATCATTGTATTCGAAACCTCATGCACTCATTTAGTTTTGGTATGGAATCCCATTGCATGGTACTTACATTGTGGACTCGAATAAAACTATGTCATACAATTTTCATCGAGAAAGTAATCATTTGTGGTGTTTGCTGTTTAATACATTTTATAAAATCAGTGTTATTTATTCATGTAAAAAATATATTTCAGTTCATTGTAATCATTATACCGATAGTGTCATCATTTAGAAAGATATATAACTCAGATATTCATTTGTTTCCGACGATAAGTAATTTTATCAAAATAACGCTTTTTTAACACCAGGTAATATTTTATACATACATATTATTTTTGTATTTGTTTTGTTAATATTTAATCAATTATTTTTGCCAAAAAGATAAAAACACATTAATTTACTCGACTTATAAATTATTATGGAACATAGGCAGTATAGAAGCTCGTATCTTTAAGGTTTTTAATAAAACAAACATCATTTTAGGTTGTTTCTTGCCTGTGAAATGCACAGTTACTGGTACTTCCAGAAAGGGACACATATATTTACAAGTTTAGTTAAATACGTAATGCGAAGTATAGCTATTTTTTTCACTGATTAATTGAAATATTATTTCTTTCATTGACACGGAATGCGTATGTCTGTTAATTGTACTGGTTTTACTCTCGCAAGAACGAGCGTCTTCATCTGCCGTGAAGAACGTGACTTTGTAATCTTAAAAAAACATATAGGCATTTAAACCGGTTTGAATCCCCAATGGTTTGCATTGACCGATCCTATGCAGGGACTTGTTTTTTTTAATTTGATTGTTTTATCTGTTTCGTGATATTTTGTATTCTATACGGGGTTTTATAGGCAATGGCCACTTGCTGAAAAGTAAGGACCTTCGTTTATTAATAAGAGTTTCTCTATATACTGCTGATGCACAAGCTGTTTTATTCATCTTATATATTATATTGAAGGAGGCATTTTAGCTAAATTGCTTCCAAACTAAATTAAATAAGGCAAAGGTTGACAGGCTCTGCGATGGTATCATAGCGATTCCGATTAAAGACTGATACAATTTTCAAAGTAATTAAACACATTCCCATATGTAGTTAAAATACGTAAAACACATCTCGTAAATAGTTGTCTATTGCAATGGAAACTATGAGAAATACTGAGATAAGAGTGAACATAGATTTAATATTAGTGACGAGATTGTATCCGTAGTGCATGTTCATTTGGCGGAAGAAACGTCTGAATAGAAGGAATCTCGAGGGAAAACTGCTTTTAACATACACACATGGTTAGATCAAAGAAACACATTATTTATTGAAAACAAATAATAAACGAAAGCTAAGAACAGTATAAGCGCATTTTTCACGCGTAAGGGAGATTTCGTCAATCAGTTTCATTACTGGGCGGTGGATAAAACGTTAAATTGTTAGCAGCGCATTAAATACGTATATTCAGTTAGCGTATTATTTTAAGTAACAAGCATTTTTAATGTCATTTTCGCAATTTTCACGATACTAAATTGTATGTTTGTTTTTAAAATACACATGAACATTTATATTATATTTGCAAATGTATGTTATTTAGACAATGTACTACACGAACGTCATGTCTGTGTTTCTGTTTGTATTTATCCTACCACTGAATGATTTTATAGAAGGAAACTCTACCTGTCAGATAAACTTTTGCTTTATCCGACAGGCAAGGTTTATCTGACACCCTCATGTATATACTTTTGACGGACTACTTTTTCCAGGAATGTGAGTGACGTCATAAACAAGTAATTTTAAAGGTTACGAAATGGGGCGATATTTAACAGTTCATCTATTGGTGGAAATAAGACACTAAACATTCAATAATTACATTTTATTATATACCTTACAATAAATACTACATTACAATAAATTAAATAGTAACAAATGTGTAGAGGAAAAAGAATCACTAACAGTTAGCTATCGACACAATACAGGTAGTTTCGGTTTAAAATAACTCGACGAAATCAAATGTTTTACGTCATTCAGTTGAGTTTTAAGTTTACACAGTGTTGGAATTTAAAAAGAGCAATTAGATTACAATCTTTAGTGTTTCTGTGTTTTTTGGATGGATATGATAATAAGATTTATATCAAAAAGTGTATCCATGGAATATATGGCTCGAATGGAACCGGTGAGATTAATTCCATTTCAATTTTCTATAAGTCGAGTGTATTCCGAGCTGGATAGTTGTCGGTGGAGAACAGAGTTGCCATCATAAGGTGTTAGATCTGGTAATTTGGATGCGGTCTTCGATTAGTTTACTTTTGAAAGGAAATTTACATAAAGGGTTATTTCTTTGATGAATAAACCGTTTCTTTGTTGGTTGATCAAAGAAAGTCTATCTACAAAGAATTACCCGCTTACACCAACTGTTTTAAAAGGAATAGAAGGATTATGTTTGCGCCTTTATCGATCATGCCATGTGCGGATTAACAACTCACTATGGTTAGCTAGAACCTCTGTAAAACTGGATTACACGACGTGTTTATCAATGAAAAAATCGGGTGAGTAGGGTGTATTTCATTTTAAATTTTATGCTGTGTCATTCTGGAATAATTGAGTCACACGAGTTGTGTGTATTTTTTGAAAGATAATAGAAATGGTATATAATAAACATCTCGACGAAGATAAATCCTGCATATACACTTTTGGAAAGTTAAAATTGCCAGCCATTTTGGTCTTTTGTTGTTGAACAGTTTGGTCGAAACACGGACTTGCATTTGAATAAAACCTTCTTTTATCTACTGTAGTGTGTAGCATTTGGCATGGTGAACATATTTGAAACGAAGCATATGGCGATATTTTATCTTGTTACACTGCGTTTTGCATTGAATTGTTTCGGACTATTTCGAGTGGCGGAAACATCATGAATATATTCCATATTACTACGCAAGGTTAGATTCAGTAAATTTAATGCGTTTTTGAATATTGTTTCAAATAATTAAACGTTAATAGTGTGTTTGTTAAACATAAAATAAATAAATAAAAATATGGTAGGATAAATAGAATATTAGGTTAGTGTCTTTGTGTACTTGAATTTATCCGACTCGTCTCCGAAAGGCTTACACGGCTCGGCAAGCCTCGCCGTGTAAACCTTTCTTTAACTCGTCGGATAAATTCAAGTACACAAAGACACTAACCTAATATTCTCTATATATTTCCTTTCAATTGATAATTGGTGCTCAGTGGCACTCTGGCAAATAATTTTAGAAACAGTAGGTATTGTCTCCATTGTTTCCAGGACAGTTTAATCGTCATTAGATGGGTAACTACAAGCGTGTGCCAATCTTCGTGGAGCCAATTGATATTATGGTATATTATCAATGTTGTTTTTATTATAAATGAGATTTGTTACGCATTCATAGTTCGTAATAATTATCGTATATCGTATTTTCGTTGCTAAATTGTGCAAAACGTTTAAAAGTTATTTATTTAAGACTAAATCTTTCTTCTACAACTTGACCGCCCAATATTTCCCTATCTGATTGACAAATATCGTTTGTCAACTGTGTATTCGTCCATATGTATTCCTCGCACAGGATCTTTGAATATGACTTGATACCTTTTACGTCCTCTCAAACCTGATTGCAGCCAAAATATAATTGCGCATACTTATGTGTCGGTCGGTCCTGTCTTACTGTAATCGATGTTCGTGACCAGATTATTTTGGAAAATTACTTGATTGTTTAATGATAAAGACAAAGATTCAGCATGGATTTTATAACAATGTTACAGTGTTGAGACATGATTAATCCTAGCATTTATTACCAAATCTTTACAAAATGATTCATTCATTGGTATAAAAAGGTACTATGACGTCATTATTGCATGTGTAGAGATCGGTTCACGTGGTTTGTCGAAAGTGTCGGAAGCCGCGTAATGGCTTTAGAGTTAGTAGCAATGTAATTGTGTAACGTGAAACTGGAACGATATGACGTGTGTTACATTTACCTAAGAAATCATGAAATCATTGAAGTCATTCAGATATACCACTGATAAACATGTATTGTCGATTTATGTACAGATTTAAGTATATAAATCTTGTAGAGTATGTGCAAGACAAGAGCCAAAACATATAGAATTATTTTGTTTTAAACATAACTCCAACTGAGATATAATCTTAAATGCCATTTTAAAATGCACCTAAGTTCAATATGTAAAATATTACATAATAATTATGTTAAAATACTACATTAAGTGTTGGATCGGAAAACATATTTAATGGCTTAATACATATGGGTCAAACATTATCAATCATTGCTTGTCACCAGATAAGTGACGTATTACATTGTTTTACTTGCAGAATGAGATCATGGCTACATACACAATACGTACAGAACGCACTTTTCATGTCTTTTTTACATGCACTGTCTCAAAGAACGATCAAAATGGTCAATGTCTAGAGTGAGAAAAGTGATTGACAGCAATCACTAATTAATACGTAAAATACGAACGTAATACAAAATACAAGACAGTCAAGAAACAAAGTAGGTCATCCATCATATATTTCCTCGCGTCATTCAAACCTCACCTTTATAATTTAAAATGATAATTGTGTGTGGATCAGCACTATCTCTAAGCATGCACGCGTGAAATTAGAGATAGGTACATTACTGTTAAGGACAAAAATACTTAGGGTATAACGTTATTTTCCTGAAATAAAGGATCGAAGTTCGTTATTCGTATAGTAACAATATGAATTAATATTTGTCATTTAGCATCCTTGAAACGGTCTCATTACAATAACAATTCTCATTATAGATAAGAATATCATTGCTAAATATATTTTAACATATAATTATCGGCTACAAGCTAAGGCAAGTGCAGTGGGTGGAAGAAAAGTCTGAAAGTTATTCCGTCGCAGGGCAGACCTGGATTCATCACATAATCACACGTATGGTTACAGGGTCAGATAAGAACTACGAATAGAATAATTAATGAGCCTTTTGAATACTTTTAACTTTAACGTTGTGCTGATTGATAAACGAATGATACAAAAGGGCAATATTGGTCAGTTGTCATAAGAATCGATGGTTTATACTCTCAAAGTGTGACTTTTCAGTCTAATTATTTGATGTTTTGAATGTATTCACCATAGACAATGTTGGTATCAATAAATAGTTGATGACTGCTACGTTAAACAACCAAAAGAAAGCTGAAATATTTATTCTCCCACGCATTTATGTCTTCGTTAAATCAAAGGTATTGACCACAATAAGTGTAATCATGCAGTATGCGGCGTCCATAAACTTGTATTGTCGTATTTGTATTGTCAGTACATTCATACCTAGGAAATCAGAAGTTAGGAGCAATTACTTCAACTAATAATTTATACGGATCTAATTTACATTACAATGCATCTATATGGTCGTTCCAATAATAAAAATATTAGTTATTAAATTTACGTTACTGAAAATTCAATGGAAAAATATTAATAGGGGTGCAAAAACCGAAAGTGTAGTCATTTTCACAAAGACTAAATACATTCGCAGATTTAACTGACAGCTTTCAACCTGAATATATAACTGTTTCGTTTACTGCGTGCATAGATGGCACCAAATAAATTGCATTTACCATCCAATGTAGCAAATTTACATCTAAGAACATCTGAGTCAATTGCATACATTGACAATACTTGACAATTACGATGATACAATCCAAAACCGTAGTAAACCTTGTACGTGAAAGGGTAATGTATCGTGTACAATGCAATTCAAACTTAACTGAATAAAGGTTTGCACAACAAAATTATTTTTGACCACAAGTCAATTTCAAACTTAATTGTGTCAACGTTTGTCATACTTATTTAGCTTTTCAAATGTGGTTTAGGTCATGCTATGTAATTACTTAAAATTTCTATTAAATTATTTATTTGTTTAAAAAGTCATATTGCGCATTAATTTACTTATTCGCACTCAAGACACATTTTCAAAAATTCATCTTTGGGTACCTAAAACGTCTTAACATATGCTATTACATAATAATGAATGTTTACACTAGATATGTTTAACGTTATTCTTGTCAAGCGGTATAATCGACTACATAAATGTTATTTGTGGGATAATAGATTCGTATCATTAAAACACTCACGATTGTAATGTATTTATCCCTGCAACAATTGCGCAATGAATATGTACTAAAATTAGCTGGGAAAGCATATGGCACGTAAAATCAATTCCTTTATTGTTCGCACTCACCCAGTTGTAGCTATGATTACAGGGTAATTAACAATAACAATAACAAAATAAAAACAACAAAAATATGCTATATTGCAATATTCGTATATGTTCGTTACGATATAAGTATGCATTGAGCTTCAACAATACTATATAACTATTGTATTTTATTCCGTACGTCGGTTGTCAGCAAGTGTGCATACATGTAGTCCACTTTGCATGTGTTAAATCACTTCGTCTTGTTACACGGCAGTTGATGTCAATGTATATCCTTATCATATTATTTTTCGCATTTACAGAAATCATTAAAAAAAACGTTGTAATATTCGCACTTTGTGTATTCGAACTATAACTGCTAAAGTGGGTCCCACATGTGCCATAATGGTTCATTCATATAAAATATTCCGCAGATTAATGGCCAGGAACAAATAACAACTCTTAATGCTATATCTCACTTTGATAGATTACAGCTGGGAAATTAAAATAACGTAGGTGTACAAAAAACAATAACCTTTCCTTTTATTTAAGCGATTGGATTCATGTTAGATGACAAATCCTAACGTGTCCTTACATAAAGTGACGTATTTATTGGGATTACTGGTACGGGAAACGATTATGAGACGCTTGATTGTTTCGGACATTTGTGTCAGTCGCCATTCAAGACGTTTGTCCGT
This sequence comes from Congeria kusceri, assembly GCA_027627225.1. Classification (NCBI taxonomy): domain Eukaryota; kingdom Metazoa; phylum Mollusca; class Bivalvia; order Myida; family Dreissenidae; genus Congeria; species Congeria kusceri. The sequence continues at coordinate 68,923,056 of CM051030.1, forward strand.
ACCAGAACGCACTGTGTTATGTGCTAAATATAGCTATTCCAGTCTAATAAATTTTCGAACAATTATTTCCACATAAATACTCGCAGGCAAAGTTGGAATGAATAAAAACTAGCATAACAGACAACAAAATGTACCATTCTATCGTCTAAGATGATCATATGGTAGCGCATTTTAGACCGAGTCATGTTAAATTGGTGAAAATATAAATGCTTAAATTTGTAATATTGCTGACTGATTTCATGCTATTAAGTATGGAATCAGTTCTTATATCCAGCATAATACGTTATTATTACACTTTAACCGTTTAAACATTTAGTAGTAATAAACATTTGTTTGCATTAATTTGACAATGGAGCATTAGAGGAATGCCTTGTCTTAAAACGAAAATGTATTACCACGTCTTTGATACCTTTAGACTGGGTTTTAATTGTTAAACAGTACTTTCAATTTATAGAAAAGGTATAATTTATTTTTAGATTATCATTCAATTAACTCAAATTTTCATCATCCTAAGCAAAGTACGTCAAAATTAAGGCATATAACTTCAATCAGTTCATTATATATGTCCATTTGTAATTAGTTTATATTAATGGTGTAAGGTACCATATATGTTCCAAACTTCAGTGTTCCATGAATAATGTTAAAAAGGAATTAAACATTTTTATGCAAATGGAAATGGATGAAATATCAAAATCAACAAGTGTATCATCGGTGAAATAGCTTATGAATAATTTCATAGGCTAGGAAGTGCCAGAAGTTTTTCGAAACTTTAAGCCGGGTAAAGATTAATGAGAATACCTGTGTTTTTAACACCAGTCTATATCTTAATTTATTAATCAACTTTACAATATTACACACAATATCAGTAAAAATGCACGTCTTATATCAGTTAGCATGAGTAAATAAAACGATCAATTGTTCCTGTATCAATTCAACTGTTCCTGTATGGAATCAAAGCAATTTGATTGGCTAAAACCAGTGCCTGTATGAGATTTAGCGCTTTTGATTGGTCAGTTGAACTGTTCCTATATGACATTGGAAATATGAAAGTGTTTAGAAACAAAATGACGCCATCTTGAAATAATTACAACAACCAAACAATATCGGATTTGTAAAGTTTTCAGTGTTATGTTTTTCAAATAATTGAAGTTTATATTATTATACTTCATAATAAAGAGGGTAGGAATTTTAGTCAAAAATGTTATGTTGATTAATAAAATACATATTAAATTAAGTTATTTAATACAGGCACTGTCATTTTTCCTCGGTCAGTTGTATTGGCATTCGCCCTATTCACTTATTTAATAACATTATAATAATATTTTAGGTGCGGGGCATTTGTATAGATGTAACGACATAAAGCTAGACATAACTTATCAAGTAATTAGATCAAGACACGAAGTGTGCTACTAATGACAATTTAGTTCAATATGAAGAGCCCATATATGCATTTTATTATATACCTATTTATATCCTCCAATCAGTTGTCGTCATTTGTGCCACGTGACCGTACAATATTTCACCGTGTTGGAGGCGCGCGCGTGCAATATATTACGTACTGGACGGTCCGATAATAAACATACGATAATCACAGTGTATATGGTCACCGTATACTGATGTAATACAACTATGTTACTTTTATAATGAATGGATGGGCACCGCATACTTATGGACAAAAAAAAAACATAGTGCAGTGCAAGAAAATGTAAATTTCTCCGGGTTTTCATCATTATATGATAATAATCTTAGTTTTACGGAACACAGTGGATATCGCTACTAAATATTCTTACAACATATTTTCCTGATATTCGTCCCTTGTCATAGACGAACTGAAAAGTGTCCATGTCTTTTATTCATGAAGTGAATTTTTAGATATTTATTCACATTTCTCTTCCATTTTGTCTATAATCCGTGTGATAGAAGCTCATTTAAGTTTCTGTGATCTTATCACTGTGTTTTTGGTGAAAACAATACGTTTGCAACTATAAACTTTATACTGAAACTTAAGGTTTAGATGCGAATTATGCATACAATTTAATACAGGTACTTGTTTTTGACAGATCTTCACCATGCTAGCACTATTTTACTTAAATTGAACATTCATATGTGGCTTAAATCATACTTTCCATGCAACTTATGGTTTTATCATAGAGTATATGGATTGTTAAATAATTGAATTTAAATACACACATATCTTGCCTGTTTAATGACTTTTTCCACGAAGGATATTGTGCATTCCAATTTTATTTCAACAGTATGCGGTGACCATATGCACCGTGATAATGTCCGAGTATTCGGAATGAGAACAAATATGTAACTGTTAGTTTTACCACAATGTTGACAATAATTTTAAATCCTTTTCTTATATCTAGTTCCCCGAAGCTGTATTTATTCTTGTCAAGCGTGCTAACCAGAAACGCGATTTGTTTTCGAAATCGTCATGTGTGGTGAACGTATGCGTTGTGAAAACTAAAATTGGTCTCCAAACCTGTTTCCGATTATGAATATATCATATTCCAAAATAATTGTATAATTCAACGAAACATGTCGTATTTAAAACAGTTTGTAACGTTATCTGTACATAAAGCCTGAAAGTTGCAACATGGCACACAACAATCATGAAGTCCAGTGAAAACTGTTTTCCGTCGCCACTATCCTGTTTACAAATTACATTGTTATTTATATCCATAAACACTTTCCATAAACTGTGTAATATTCCATTCGACAACTTAGATTTACATCAGTGTGTAATACTGATTTAAACTTATCCGCTGCAGAAAATCTCTATTGATCACGCCACCTTTTTAACATGACATAAATATAGAATCTACACACTCATGTTTACAATTAAGTACAAGGACAATGCCGTTTTCTGCGAATTATTGTAAAGTACGGAAGGCTGTATTAGCAGTTAAATTTAAATAGTTAGACGTTAAGGGGTGTGACAAGTATTAACGTATGTTTGCAAATTATATATCACGTCGAGTTTCGTCTATACATGTATTAATATTTTGAGTGCGCGCACAGTTCCCCGGACTTTGTGGATTAATGTATATATTATGTATATTATGCAAATAATATAAATAGGTATATAATAAAAAAATTATTTAACAGCGTTCTGTACAATACGGTGATATATTTGAACTCGTACGCAGCTGACATGAACACATTGGACTCGCCTATCGACTTGTCCAATATGGTATGTCAGCTGTGTACTCGTCCAAATATATCACCGTCTTGTACAGAACGCTGTTAAAGAACCTAATAGTATTGAACGCTTATTGAAACAGCGGACCAAAAAGCTACATTGTTATGTTTTATGTTTTGATGTTCCTGATTTCAATGCTTTTTGTCATTCTCATACGAATAGTTAGAAATATATTGATATCAAATATCGTATACACACATTCAAAGATATAAATGTTAGATCTAAAACTGTTTAAAACTGTTTAACCTCGACTTTATGTAATCTAGTGCAGTGTGTTGAAGAAACGTCTGAAATATAACCAGCCACAGGGAAGACCTGGATAAACCACCTGTATACTTGCAAGATCAGACCATAATTAAAAATGGAGTAGTTTATCAATGAGTTGAATGCACTATATACTATGTTCATGTTTATTTCTGCGGAACATATTTAATGTTTAACGTTTTCTCAAAGACTGATAACACTTTAAAATTTATAGTCTGCTACAATTGATTGACATATTTATTATCACATTCATACAACAAACTCTAATACATCTAAAGCAAACGCAAAACAGTGTAGTCGGCGGGCAATACAGTAAGTTATTCAATATGTTTTTTTTATTATCGCATTTTCATACCCAGGCGTTTCAATTTTAACCAGGGAATGTGTCAGTCATTCCGCTTTGTCTCAACGACCAAACAATTAGGAGCGGAAATGCGTATTCTTTTAAAGAATAATACTTACTTAGTGTATTAGGTTACTTTCCTAGTAGAGTTTATTTTTTTGTATGGAACGTGATTTTCGTATAAGCATTAATTGCTCTATTTTGGTTAAGTCATTACACAATTGTATTAATACGATGACAATTAAAGTTGCTGATAAGAGTCAGGGCTAAAACTATTTGAAAACAGTTCGTTCTCGGCTGCATGTAATCATTACACGAATGCTTTGTTTGGAAGAAACGAAGGATATCCCGTCAAAGGGACACCTGGATTCTCCACACTTATGCTTGCAGAATCGGATTATGACTACAAAAAGAATAATAAAATGAACGCTCTCAATGAGGTATTTTATTTTTATTTCACCACTTAAACATTGTGTTTAGTGATTGTAACGAACAATACGATTGGTCAAGCTGGGTCAGTTGTAACGGCTGAAAGTAATACATTGTGAAATCTCGAGCTCAGAAGTTTATCGATTACTTCAAACAAATATTTTGGAAACATATTTACTAGGTTTTTTTTGCCGACTTTGTTTTGTCTGTTTTGTTGTTTAATATCATTTTTACGGGAAAATTTATGAACGAATTTTCATGAAATGTTTTAAGAAGCTTGAACATACGCCACTGAACTTATGATGCGATTTTGGTATTGTCTGGACCTTTCAAAGGTTGATTTATAATTGGGAGATAAGGAAAATGTCCATATTATATAAATAACACGTGGCTGAGAGGGTGATATGAAACATTATTTAACTCTCATGTTGCCACTCTGTGTATTTTGTCTATAGACCAAAAGTAATATCACAGGGTAATACTTTTTTTAATATTACCCTCGCGAGGAGCTAAAAATAGAACAGCAATTTTTTTTCAAAACAAAATTGAACGACTATGCAAATTTTACCTCAAAAGTGCTGACGTCGATCCGCGGCATTTTACAATTAATGTCCATCTACAAGCATTTGCATCCTCGGTTGATATAACATTTCTCGGAATGATTTTATATACATAACACATATAATATCACCCTCTCAGCCATGTGTTATTTATTTTTTATTACCCATCACGTGACCACTCTGTGTATTTTGTCCATAGACCAAACGTTATATCCCAGGGTATGGAAGGCCGATGCTAATTGCTAAATGACAATTGCCAATTGCTAATTGACAATTGCTAAATAACAATTGCTTATTGCTAATTGACAATTGCGATTTGCTAATTGCCACAAGTCAATTGATTATTGCGCAATGCTGAATGTTTACTGTCAAATATGTACTAACTAAATGCTATCTTAAGTAACATACAGTCCTCGTATAACGTGTATAATCACAACACAAGTAGCCTCGTTTCCTGTATATTCGGCCACTTAAGAGCTAAACTGCTTTTATACTCTAAATGAACACAGTTTCAACACCGGTGAGACTTTTCCCTATAACTTTAAGGTATCTCCTACTAAATAAAGGCCAGATAATGTAAAGATCAAACATACTGACCAATTCTAGGAAGGTACCCTAGCAACCATGAATTCGTCAGATGTTTCCTATCATTTGGTTCAGTCTTCATTTTGATAAGAAAACGCTAAAATTTTGATACAATTTTGATACAATTCATTATAAGCATTCTTTATTAGACTAACACACTATGAATGTTTACAACATTCTTGGCTTATGCACAAAGTGAGTAGCAATGTTTGGGAATTTCTTTTAAAAATCTTAATTTTCTCAGACAACATCTAAAATTCGCAATTTTTTAAGCCAAAACTATATTTATGTGATAGTCTCAATACAGATAACTAACACAAGTTTTATAAGAAATAATAGTTAATTTCCATCTGGGGGTAGCCGAAACTATAGGAATGGCTGAATCTATAGGAAAGAAGGATATACTGACTGATTTATTCGCTGTACGATCAACAGGCATTAAGGCAACTATATTAGACTATGTATGTTCACCTAGTTTATGATATTTTTATATCATATATCTTTTTATTAATTATTAAAGACAGATAACTGGAATAAACACTTTGTCACAAAATAGAATCTAATGTTATAAAATTTGTAACACATTAATATTGTTACAAGCACTCACGCACTGGTATAACATGATTTCTTTTAATTATTGACTTACAATTGGCTTATTAAAATTGTATGTTGTTATTGTTTTTCAGTGAGCAAACCATTAAAGATCAAACAGCGATTTCAATAAACTGACGATTGGTCTTGAACGCTGTTCACGCACTGTACAGTTCTGTTTTTAATGCATGGAAGTGACAGATGTGTTATATAAATTACAAGGACCTTGTACTTCCTCTATTAATTTTCAAAGGTGATGTTGTAATTAAATTGTAAATAATATAATTATAATATTTATTATGTGAATGCTTAATTTTTATAGATTGTATTTGATGTTATATCTCCATGTAAAAAATGTTTATCTGCCTAACACTATAATAATGATCTACATGTATATAGGAATAAATACAGACATATATGTGCACAGGGTATTCCCAGTTTTACTGTCTGTCTTCAATGGAAATTTTAATTGCTAAGTAGGATTACCTTTCTTTGCGGAGGATTTGAAAAATTTGAAAAATTTATATGAACATCGCTATTTGGTTTAGTATTATTGTTAGTACATGTAGAATGTCGTGAACTTATAAACATTTTTCTCATCATTATATATATAGTATTTGTCCTCTTATAATCACCACATATGAATGCTTGTATTTCACTTTGGGAGTATGTTAAATGAATTAATGTAAGATAAAAATAGAATTGTAGCACATATTTGTTCAATAAAAATGAATTAAAACTGCGTAAATTGTTGTTAATTTTCAGGCACATTCACCAAAGCTAATGTGAAGGTCTGCATACGGTTATTTGAAATATTGATGAATACAATATTGACCATCACTCTGTGGGTAATTATTATTGTATTTATACAAGTAGAATGTCATGAGTTTTTAAATAATTTTCTCATCATATGTCATGCTATCTTATAAACATGTGAATGTTTGGATCCCATTCAGGGAATATATTACATGCATTAACCATTTATGTTTTATAAATAATACACAAGTACTATTTAAAAATAGTTTCATTCGATAAAAAGTTCCACACATGACAACAAATATTTTCACATACATTGTAATTATACACAGGTTCATTGTATTTTACACCAAGTTTTTTTAAAATCCAAATACAAATACTTATGATGTCAACATTTATTCTATGTTGATTTTGAAGAGCATTTTATTTTAATTATAATACTGAATAATGCATATTAAGCTGACTTTCTTGTTTAAAAATGGTTTCCGCTTCCGGTTAAGATGGCTGTACGTTTTTTCTCTCCATAGTAAAAATAAATAAAATTAATACAAACGGATAAATTCACATCAGTGTTGTGCTAGATATATCTTTTAAACAAGTGAGTACAATCACAACTAGACCAGGAATTAAGTGCATAAATCAGTGGTACAAGCAAATATTTATTTTCTTTGTGTGTGAAGTTTGGCGCTCAGTCGTGGGAGTTGCAAAATAACCTCGAAAAATCGTGGAAAATGGTGGATCATAGTGCATATCGTGAAAAGGTAGCTGACAATCGGATTATCACCGTGAACTGAATGATCGTACCACATTTATCGGGTGACCGCATCACGACATAAATATATACATAGACCCATGACAAAAAAGGGACAGTCCAAACAAGGGCAGGGGCAGTCAAAATAAGAACACAACAAAAGCAGAAAGAAACGCACAAAACAAGAGGCATCGCCAAACTTTGTCAGCGACCAACCTGAAAAGTGGTAGATTATGGCAGAGAGCCCACCGATACAAGCTGACATGCAGGCAAGTACTTTATCAGCATCTGCATACGCTGCCCCACCTGCTACCCCGTCATACAGCGGTCAATACTACCCACCCCACCTACAGTTTATGACCCCACTTCCGCAAACTATTCCTTTTAGCAACTCAAACCAACACCCGACAGGGAATCAGTGTTTTGTACCATCATCACCGACGACACCACCACCGTGGGCAACAGAAATCATGCAAGACATTAAAAGAATCAAGTTATCAGTGTCAAAATTAGATAAACTCGAAAAATTTGTCGACTGAATAAATGCGCGAGTAGAAAAACTCGAAAACGACTCCAAAACGAGAGACACGCGAATCAACGATGTCGAAAACGCCGCACAATTCGCCAGCAACGAAATAGAAGAATCTAAACAAAAGATAAAGGAAACAAATTCGAACTTAACATGGATTACCAATCAGTGCTCAGACATGAAAGCAGCCTTATCAGATATGCAAAACAAAGCAAGAGAATAAGAAGCAAAAACAGACGATCTTGAGAGCAGAAGCATGCGCGAAAACTTGATATTTTACGGCATAGGTGAAACTCAGCAGGAACATTGTGAACAGATCCTAAAACAAACAATTTCAGAACACCTCCAAATACCGGACGATATAGTGCTTGACCGTGTACACAAGTTAGGAAAACCCAAACAGGGCAAACCAAGACCCATCGTAGCCAAGTTCCACTACTATACACAACGCGAACAAGTAAGAACTACGGCGACAACGAAACGCAACGTCCTAAAGACCGCAGGCCTCGGTATCGACATCCAGCAAACCAAGGCCGTCCTTAACAAACGACGTCAAATGAGCGACGTATTCAACCGAGAAAAATCAGCCGGAAAACAAGTCAAATGGGCCGGTTCCAGGCTCATGGTGCGCAACAACAGCAGCGACCAATTCCGAGAAGTAACCTACTAGGAAAAGAAGGAGGAACTAAGAACTCTCGCTTGGCATGTGAACGGACTAGTAAGAAAAATTAATGATGAAGACTTTATAAACTTGATAAAAGAATATGATTTAATATTACTTCAGAAACATGGACACATTCAAAACAAAGTACTAATGTAGAAATAAAAGAATACATCGCTTTCCATCTTTTTGGCAATAAGAGTCACCGAACGAGAAAAGGCCGATTTAGTGGTGGCCTTAGCGTTTATTTTCATGAGAAATTTAAAGATAAAATATCGATTGTTGAACAAAATGAAAATGGTATACTTTGGATAAAAATAAAAAATGAAATATTATCACTTAATCAAGATGTATTAATTTGTCTATGCTACATTCCACCAGCTAGCTCTAAAGTCTTAATAGGCAAAGATTTTGAATTTTTTGTAGAAATTGAAAAAGGAATAGAAAAATTTGTCAGATATAATAAACTATGATATATATCTCAATGCGACGGGAGACCACGCGCAAGATAACGAAACTATTGACAATAGAAGATCACGTCATAACCCTGATCACGTGACAGATAACTACGGGCATAAATTAATCTCATTATGTAAATCAACAGACCATATTATAGCGAACGGGCGATTTAAAAACGATAAAATCGGTCAATATACCTTTTTATCACCGCGAGGTCTCAGCGTCACAGATTATTTGCTTGTAAATATAAACCATGCATATGTTATACATGATTTCAGTATACTTAATTGGAATAACTGTTCAGATCATGCCGCACTATGTTTTTCTTTTGAATTAAATAATCAATCACTAATTAATAAACATAACAATACCGAAAATCATCCAGAAACCAAATTGATTTTTAATCAAGAAATACTGCACGTATTTCGTGAATCGTTAAATAACAACCTACATCAGCTACGTGATTTTAATAACAGTAATACGACCGATCAGGTAAATCTGCTCACGAGCTTCATACATGAGCAAGCAGCACGAGTTTTCAGTAAAACGTTCTCACGTAGCCATTCACACAACACAAATCCACAAGCAAATCCGCAGTGGTTTAACAATGTATGTTATGAAGCAAAAAAAGAGTTTAAAAATGCACGAAATACCTTTAACCGAAATAAATCAAACGAAAACAGAATATTTGTTTCTCAACGAATAACTATGTATGATAAAATAAGAAAATCCGCAAAACGAAATATAAAATAAACCAAGGTATTAAACTTGAAAATATTGCAAAATCGCAACCCAGAACATTCTGGAAATCAGTTAAAAGAAGCTACACAAATACAAAGAAACAAAGTAATAATTTACAAATAAATGACTTATTTGAACATTTTAATACTCTCCTAGGGGAAACACAAACTACTACTGCAGGCACAAATGAAGAAAATACTGAAAACACTTCAATACACGATCAAAATTTAGACAATGAAATAACGATAAATGAAATACAAAAGGCGGTTTTTAAACAACAGAATAATAAAGCTTGCGGCCCAGATGAAATATCAGCAGAATTTATTAAGAGTGCATTTGATATTATATCCCCTTACCTGCACACACTATATAACAACCTATTTAACAACGCCGTATACCCTGAATGCTGGGCCTGGGTTACATTATACCTATATTTAAAGGGGGTGATCATAACTTAGCAAAAAATTACAGAGGCATAACACTCAACAATATATTAGCTAAAATTTAATCACAGATTCTTTTCAACCGTCTTACAATACGGACAGAAAAAAAAGAAACAATAATAAAAAAATCAGTTTGGTTATCAAAAAGGTAAAAGCACTACTGACTGCATTTTCTTACTGCAAGCTATAATATCCAAGATAATCCACAACGGACAGAAACTATACAGCGCATTTATAGATTATGAAAAATGTCATGATAAAATTAATCTTCCATTCTTATGGCAAAAATTTATCTCACAAAATATAAGCACCGAAATGGTAATTGCTATTAAAGCCATGTACTCCACTGACAAATCTGTTGTAAAAAAAACAATAACGAAGTATCGGATATCATATACTCATACCAAGGAGTAAAACAAGGCAACTGTGGATCATCTCTATTGTTTATGGTGTTCGTAAACGATATTTCAAATAATATAAACTCGAATATTAATGATGTATTTTCAATCAATGAAATAAAATTATTTCTGATACTGTACGCGGATGATCAGGTTTTATTCGCAACATACACACCGCATTACAGTCCATGTTAAAAGATGTTGAAGTATACTGCAATACATGGAAATTAAAGATAAACACATCAAAAAAAAAAAATAATGATATTTGAAAAAAGCCCTAGACATACAAATATTGATGTTTTCCTACACAACGAAAAACTTGAGGTAGTCACATCCTTTAAATATTTAGGTGTTTACTTTTTCAAAAACGGTAACTAACTTAATGGGCGTGTACGGTGAACTTGGCAGAATACCACTTTATGAACACTGAAAAATTATTATGTTTTGATATTGGATAAAAAATTTAAAACTAAACGAGAACAGTATAATTAAAAAAGTATATATTATGCTAAAGAGAGACGCGGATAACGGAATAAGAACTAATAAGTAACTAATTATTTATACTATAGTTGCTGGTTTCCTTACAGACAATACGGATACATAAGTTATATAGTAAAACGAAATGTTTGTATACACTTGTAATTTATGTTTATGTCCAGTACATTATTTCAATATCCACTGTAGTTTAACATTACATGTATATGCATTGTAACACGCACGCATATTATTGTACTAATTGTAAATAGTTGTACATTCCCTTTTTGTTTAAGCATGTATGTATTTGTATACAGATATATTGTATATATATTGAGAGATTAACGTTTAAAATTCATAATATCAATACATTCTTTCAATTTTTAATGTTATATGGTACTTTGACTTGCTGTATAAGTGTATTCTATAAATTATTTAGAATTACGACTCTCAAATATCATTTACTAGAAAATAAAGCAATACGCGTAAATAGTTAATATCCCTATTTTTTGTACATAAAATGTCTGTACTTCATACTTTGTTTGCCGATGAAAGCGCTTTACATTCGATATATTGTGTAAAAAAAAAAAATTTTGTACATGCCATATTGTTAAGTTATAACGTTATCAACATTCTTAATAGTTGAGAAACATCACAATTATTAATATTAATTACATACGCATTTATTTAAGTGTTATTGCTTCTATTCAATCAGGGCATATCACCATAGTAATAGAGACACTTAAAATGAAAACACTAACATTTCACAGTATTTATAGACATTCGCACGATTAATATATTACTTTCTCCTTAATTCGCTATCAATTATAGCAATCTTAACCAGCGGTATATAACCTTTGTATATTCATTATTGTAGGCTAGAAGCTTTTTTGTAAGCTTTATTGCTGAAATAAATGTTGTTGTTGTTGTTTAAAAATGAAGTGGTTGATCAATATCAGTTGTTCTAACTTACGTATATAAGTGTTAAGACACGTGATAATTTTCAATTAGTATGTAAATAAATGTTCATAATCTTAATATTGTTACTATTTGCAAGATTGAAAGTCAATTGTTTGAGTCTTGTTGGCTGGCACTTTCTCGAAAAAAAACAACATTTATAGCCTGTTCTGAAATTCTTTTATGACAAGCAAACTAAATGCGTTGATCACAAATTAACAAATGTGGTCATGTAAAGAATATTCTTTACTTCTGTTACATTCATATGTCTGATATGCCCATATACTGCGTAAAAGTATGTAACTATATGTTACAAACATTTGAATATATTTGGTATTGAGTTAAAGAACCAAACGTGCACATCGTGTATATCATTATGAACTAACAAGATTTCGCAGATTAGCATATAGACAATATAATACCTCTGTGTACACAAACTACTCATACCAGAGGATTTTTTTTCCATTGAAAAATAAAAATATACACAAAGTAAACTTCAGTTGGATTCCTCAACTTTCAGTCAAATAAGTTTTCTGTTAGAATATCCGTCTTAAAAATCACGTATACAGATATTCCATCGGTATGCTACATGTCTTCGCCATTCATAAATGTATGCCGGTGTGCTTGTGCCATTTAACTCTGTTGCATGCTTTACATCTATCTATTTTCTTTCATGGAGCCCTTGCATGATCAGTGAAGCCACCCAATTCCAGCTCAGTTTACCTACAAATAAAGCGTTGATATTTACTGCATATTAATACATGCATCAACAGAAATTGCTAATGTTTACCATAAAGGCATTGTAAAATAATCCGAGACATAAATGACCAACACAACACAATTCTCTCACGTGTAATGGGTCGTATACTAATTATTGTAAATAAATTAATGGACATGCTTCAAATACAAATCATTACGATGATACTGACATGTAAGACACACATAATCTTTTGCAACAAACAACTACATGACGAATGAAGTCGACAAATGAAAACGCAATGAATACGATGTTCGAAGACTGAATTCCAACTGATAAAAAATAATTGACTCACCACATTCAGCGCTAGTTTAACGTGTGTTAACTATAAAAATATTTTTAAGCTTTAAATTCAATTAAATTCATATATGCATATGTCTAGAGTACAGAAACAATATACGAATGATGCTGGTTCTGTTATTTTATTATCATTTAGCAATTGGCAAACAGCATTTCGCAAATAGCAATTCGCAAATAGCATCTGGCAATTAGCAAAAAACAGAACTTCTGTTGTTTATTTGGCAACTATTAGTTATCATTTAGCAATTGTGATTTGGCAAAGAGCAAATTGGCATTTGGCAAATAGAAAATCGCATTCAGCAAATATCAATTGGCAATTAGCAAAAAGCATGGCACACCGGCCTGCCATACCCAGGGTAATATTTTTATATCACCCTCGCGCGGAGCTAAAAATACAACAGCGATTTTTTTTCAAAACAAAACAAATTTGAACGACTATGCAAAACAAAACACAATGGAACGACTATGTAAATTTTGTTTACAGATTTATTATGCCACACATTTATGCGTTATGTGATCTGAATATCCATTAAACACTTTCCATCAACTGAATATTATTCCTTTTTGAATCACACGATAACGTTCGTCCGTTTTTTGCCATTATAAAACCGACTAACGCGCTATAGAAGCTTCAATTCGATCACGCCATCTTTAAAATTGACAGGTCTAAATATAGCTGTACACACTCAATGGTCATGCCGGTAAAAGGTTAGGTCAGGTAGCGAAGAATTTGAAAGTACGGAAGGTTGATTCTACCATTTTTAACTACATAACTATTGTATTGTGATATTGTATTTGTCAAGCCTCGGCTTACGTAGCATTTATTACTGGAGTCTACATTAAAGAAATGGTGAAAAAAAATCACGAAGCTTATCATGTCAAGGTGTTTTTACGGATTGTTCGGTGTTATAAAATAAATAACACATGGCTGAGAGGGTGATATAAATAATATCAAGCATCTTCAAATGATAAGCTTCGTGATTATTTTCGCAATTATTTTTATGTAGACTCTAGTTATACCGGTATATGCTACGTAAGCCGAGGCTTGACATTACCATTTCACGATACAATAGTTACAGTATATAGTAAAAAAAAATGAAGATTCAGCCTTCCGTACATTCCAATGCTTCGCAGACATGACCTTAACCTTTAACCGGCATGAGATTGAGTGTGTACAGCTATATTTAGAAGTGTCAATTTTAAAGATGGCGTGATCGAAATGAAGTTTCTACAGCGCATTAGTTTAAATTGGTTTTAAACAAGGCGAAATACGGGCGAACGTTATCCACTGTCTGGGATCTCGGTAACACGAGAAATGGACACGGGACGATCTTCGGTCACGGTTGCCGCACGATTTCAGTAACAGTTACGGGACGAAAGCAATGTCACATTGATGAACGAGTGATGCAAAACGGTTTCAAAATGTAATAATCTGTTTATTATGTTCAATGGTTAAGCATATTGTGCATTTAACGGGTGGGACTATGTACTGAAATATTATTGTACATTAAATATGAAGAATATTATATATATATATGTATTAAATGACAACATGATACTCCAAATAATGGATGCGTAGATTTGATGTAAATAATAACGAAACCATGTGTTCAAAAATCTACAAACGTTATTAAAGTCTTATACAGATGTAAAGTTACACATTTTGAGCTCATTTGTGATTTTCTTACTTGGTTTAGATAACTATTATAGCTTATTAAAAAATCACAATGTCACGGTCTCGAAACGAAACTGTCACGGCTATAATGACGATCTAATATTGAATGCAACGGACACGTGACGGCTGTTTTTTTTATTTTGCTCTCTGAAGGTGGAGCATTTAGTCGCCGCTTTGTCCGTCCGTCCGAATTATTTTTCCACGGCCCGAGGGTAATACTAAACCGTAACTGGCTAGGGTGCGTCTTCACAGACGCTATCCAATACATAAGAAAAATATATCACACCAAAAATAAAAGCCAAAATAGTTCATCATCATATATAAAATAAATCATTCGCGCTAATAGGGTCGTTCACGGGACAAACCCTTTCCAATTTTAGCTTCTGGTAAAGGGATGTAATTCAGTATGTTCTCTAAATGTCCCATCATCATCACCATCATCATCATCATCATCCTATCTATCCAAATCATAATCCCAATACAGCTAAAAATACTTACACAACAACGACCCCAACCCCAACGCTTACCATACCCTAACCCTTACCCTAACCCTAAGGGCAACTAACACATATGTAAATCAATCAACAATCATCTAAATCATAGAATATAAACAATGGGTTAAAAAGTCGATAATCAATCAAGCGCGACAACAAAAAAGTAACGTTAAAAGGCGTGAACATTACAAGTTAATGCTATGACAATAATTGGAAGACAAGGTCCAGTTACGGGTAATACTAAACCGTAACTGGCTAGGGTCCGTCTCCACAGAAGCTATCCTATACATAACAAAAGAATACCACACAAAAATTAAAAGCAAAAATGGTTCATCAGCAATATCATCATATATAAAATAAATCATGCGCGCTAATAGGGTCGTTCACGGGACAAGCCCGTTCCATGTTTAGCTTCGCGGTGAATGGATATGTTCTCGGGATGTCCCCACCCACCATCCCCTCATCCACCACCAACATCATCATCATCATCAGCATATTATATCCAAATCCTAATCCTAAAACAGCTACAAATACGGTACTCACACAATACCACCACGACCCTAACTCTAACCCTACCCTAACCCTAACCCTACCCTAACCCTAACCCTTACCTTAAACTTAAGGGCACCTAACACATACATAAATCCCTCAACAATTATCTCAATGATAGAAGGTTAAAAATGGGTCAAATAAAATCGATAGTGTATCGTGTGATTCAAAAAGGAATAACATGCAGTTGATGGAAAGTGTTTAATGGATATTCAGATCACATAACGCATAAATGTGTGTCATAATCTGTAAACAAAATGTGCAGTGACGAAACAAACCAGTTTTCAATGGACTGATATTATCACATAGGATAGCTATGTATCGTGGTTAAACACTGAATTAAAGAAACCATGCATCGGTGATGTCTAAAATTATTTTGGACGCCAATATTGATACTCTGATACAGGTTTGGAGACAAAATACAAATGTAAAGACAAGTCATGGCGATTTCAAAAACATCGTGTTTCTGGTTAGCACGGTTCATATGACAAATAAAAAAATGAAATAGAAAAAGGTTAAGCTTTGTGGATTCATACAAAAAGGAATTGCAAATGCGTGTAGCTAGATATAAATTAAGAGCCGTGGATCAACGTCAGTACTTTTGAGGTAAAAGTTGCATAAGCGTTTAATTTTGTTATGGTTTGAAAAGAAAATACTGTTCTATTTTAAGCTCCGCGCGAGGGTGATATGCAAACATATTACCCTGTGATAATACTCATGGTCTATGGACAAAATACACAAAATGGTCACGTTAGGTGTAATAATATTTTTTATTAACCTCTCAGCCATGTTTTTTTTATTTGTATAATATCAACCCGATAAATGTTATATCAACCGAGGCGGCAGCCGATGTTGACCTGACTTTTCAAGGGTTGATATTTTTATGTTATCCTCTCAGCCATGTATTATTTATTCTATTATAACGAACAAACTGTATTGTTGAACAGTGGGATACAGTAAAGTTAACGCGTGCATTCTAGTGACTTCATTTTGTTTATTTCTGTGACGTCATTTAATGTGTTTTGTGATTCGTATGAAAATTACAGTTTCAGCTATAGGGCCTACTGCACAAGTTTAACATTAATAAATTCCATTCTGAACAGAGGATATTTGTTTAATGCAGTGTAAGATCGTATTTATTTCATGAATGGTCATAGAAACAATATTTTCACGATTGGCGCAGCCACGAGTGAAAATATCTAGTTTCTATGACCATGAATGAAATAAAATACGATCTTACACTGTATTAAACACATTTTCTTTTTATTTGATGCTTTTAAACGATAAAATTTCGACAAATGGCTTTTTGTTTAAAACAAACACTGACAGTTTTGGACTTGTGTTGCGTGTTACTCAAAACGTAGTATTGCTAGATAGATGAAACTTTATAAACATATTTATCAGCATGTGAACTTGTGCACCTGGGTATTTTGGTGCAATTTACTAGCTGATGTCGAAAAAAACTGCACCAAAATACCGAAGGGCACAAGTTCACATGCTGATTAATATGTTTGTAAAGTTTCATCACTCTAGCAGCAATACATTTTTAGCTACGCGCGAAACAAGTCCAAAAATGTCATTTTTGCTATAAAAGAAAATGGCAATATCACCGCTCTTGTCAGAAAAAACTGCACCAAAATACCCAGGTGCACAAGCCTCGATGCCGATGAATATGCTTATAAAGTTTCATTACTCTAGCAGTTATACTTTTCAAGTTATGCGTGACATTCAAATCCAATCAGACGGACGGAGGGACGGACAGACGGACGGACATGGGCAATCCTGTATGCCCCCCTCTTAAATGGGGGCATAAAAATGCGCGAGATGTGCTGAAGCGTCACAAGTTTTGTATATTATGACGTCATAAATATGATTAAAAAAATTGTCGATCACTGTGGTGGTGGGAAAATAGCCCTACGTCGTACTCGCTTAATTATATTTGTATACAAATTCATTATTGGTTTTCTGTTGTTTAAAAATGCCGATGTTTACACTGACGATTAGGGTATTCACATACTTTCAAAAAATAAGCATAAAACAAAGTAAAAGTAGTTCTATATAACCTAGAGTGAAATGATTAAACATTATAAAATCACACGACCTAGAGTGAAATGATTGGGTTATCATTCACTGGTATTCTCCACTCATTTACCGCATAGCATGAAAATAAAATATATCACCCTGTGACATTGCTTTTGGTCTATGGACAAAATACATAAAGCGGTCACGTGAGGTTTACTAATAGTTTTTATTATACCTCACCCTTTTCTCTTTCTTCTTTGTTCTTGTAAAAACGGCACAGTCAATAATTGGAAATATCACATAGCAGTGTCAGCTGCTATGACGTCGTGGCGGTAGACAATCGCTTTGGTATAACGTCACGCGGTATATATTTTTTTCGGTATAATACAATAATTATTGCATTCTTTGAGTGCGATAGTGCATTTTGTCAACCCTCGAAAAATAATGTTGCCCGCGGCTTCGCCTTGGGCCACATTATTCCCTCGGGTTGACAAAATGCACTATCGCCCTCAAAGAATGCAATATTTATACAATATAACTCATTAGTTAACACAACAAAGTGTTACTTTCCAGTCGTCAAATGTTTAAATGTTTTCATTTTATAGTAACACATCTTTGTGTAAGTTGCAACAATACACTTTAATAGTTATTGAAACATTTAAGATACTGAAAATTAAAAAGATTAACATTGCTTGTTTTTATTTTTTGCAGATGTATAAATAAGTTGTACATGAAATATTACAGTACACTGTAAAGCATTTCTAACCTGACACTTACATAAATCGTCATAAAATGGTCATTTTTCGGAGAAATTTGATCAAATTTAGAAATTTTTTAATTTACTGACATTTATATTTGTGTGTAAAATTTTATTTTATTAATTGCACATTTTGAAAGTTACCATGATAACACAATAACCCTAAAAATAAAAGTCGCAAAATACTGAAATGATTAACTTGACGTTCTAAGGCACGATATCCAAGTCCGTTTTCATCATATCGCACGAGGAAAGGTAGCTGAGTGTAAACTATTGATTTGATGTTTTAATGTTGTATTTCTCGTGCAACCATTCAATGAAAAACATAATTTTGAGCATCTGTGGGACGAACTAAACAGGCATATTAGAAAGCGATATGTGGCCATTCGAAATCTGGTGCAATAGGAACTGGCTCTAATTGAGAAATTTCGGAATATTCTTCAATCTTTCATAAGTAACTATGTTATTTTGCATGAGAGAGAGTTGCCTGCATGTTTAAGAGCCATGGGAGGCCACACGATGTATTAATGATTATTTTTTTAACGCAAAGTTGTACATAATGATAATTTAAAATTGTTAAGAGTTTTCAACACAAACACAGTATTTTGCGAATTTTATTTTTATGGTTATTGTTATATTGTGTTGACTAATATTAAATTTTTTAAGGATTGCAATGTAATTGTACAAGTAAATGTTTATGTCATTGATTTAATCGCTGTCAAAATTTAATAAAATTTGTCAGACAAATAGCCATTTTATTAAGATTTATGTACGTGTCGGCTTAGAAGTGCTGTTCAGTGTTTATCGATTTGCGGTTACAAAAACCAATAAAAAGCTATGCATATTCTAAAATTGACATGAATTTAATGGAATTCCTTTTGGTCAACAGCGAATAAATACATTTCACAGAAACAGACAAATTCAATGCTGTTTTTAAAATACTGATGCTTTTACGTACTGTGATAAAATCAAATCAGCTGTACTTAGCTGCTAAAACATGAAAACACTGATGACTGCAAATCCCAAAAATGCAGTTTATGAGCAATAGTGTCTTTGATTTATCACTTATCTTTCCGCCCAGTGCATTTGTTAACGCCAGTCTTTTATCTTCTTTTACAAAATCTGTTAAGTGTAAGACGAATATGTTATATGCGTGTCTTTAGCTTTACGCCTCATTCCGTACGTCGGTTTGTCAGCAATTGTACATTGTACATTGTCAACGTTGCATGTGTCAAACACTTCGTCCTGTATCAGGGCAGTTGATAGTAAATGTATTTCGTTTATATTTTTTCTCATATATGGAAATGATTAGCAAAAAAAAAAAATAACTGTATTTAATCACACTTTGTGTATTCCAAATATAATTGCGAAAATGGGCCCCAAGTGTTGCAAAATAAATATTCCCAGATCAATTGCAAGGAACAAAAAACAACTGGACAGTGTGGAACATCGAGTTTGCAACAAAGCTTTAAGCGATATCACACTTCGATAGATTAGAGCCGGGAAATTAATTGGCGTAGGCGCACAAGATCAAATAACTTTTCCGAAAAACACATGAATTTAAGCGATAGGATTGATGTTATATGACAAATCCTAATGAGTCCTCACATAAAGTGACGTACTCATTGGGGTTACTGTATTTGAGAAATACGAGAAGCCTGATCGTTACAAAAATTCTCTGTCAGTCGTCATTTGACGTTTTCCTTACCAGAACGCTCTGTGTTATGTGTTAAAGGTAGTTAATAACCCAATCTAAACATGCTAACAATAATATTTATTTCTACATAAATACTCACAGACAAATTTTGAATAAAAACAATAACTCACAAAACCGACTCCAAAATGTATCGTTCTATCGTCTTAGATGATCATATGGTAGCGCATTTTAGAACGATTCCTGTTATCTTGGTGGAATAATATCGAGGGTTGAAAAACAAAAAAGGTATACCAACTGTTCTCTTTTTCAATGGCAGTTGGTACCTTCTTGTGTTGAACCCTCGATATATGATTAATTTGGTAATATGCTGTATATATGCTGACGGACTCCATGCTATTAAGTATGGAATCAGTTCGTATATTCAACACATTACATCGTTATAACGCTTTAACAGTTAAAAGGCATATTGGCATGCACAATTCCTTTGGCTTTATGCATAAATATGACACGCTAGAGGCCTAATATCAAAACATTGACAAACATAAAGTTGAATCCAATACAGGTCAATACACCAATTGAATGCAATCAGACAACTGAGTTTAAGTTAATTGACCTTATACTATTTAACAGTTAGCATGCTTCGTTGTGTAGTACTATTTTCAGACTGTTTTGTTTCAATAACACGGGATATATAATATTAGAAAAGATTCTCTTTCGTAACTCTGATGCTGACCTTACCAAATATGATGCAGACCAGTTTTAAAAAGTTAATAACCTCAACCTATTCCATGTAATTTCTGATATGTTTCAACATTTAAAAACTGTTTAAACAACACACCTAAATATGGTTAAATTGTATATACTTTGCAATTGGTTTGGCTTGGTTTCTAATTAGATTTTATTTGAAAACAAATTTTAAATATTTGATGAAAGTACAACACTATTTTGGGAACTAAAAGTAATTATAAATTCTATATAATTTTCTTAATGAAACACTTATTATCATGCTTAAAGTTTTTATGATAATCCCATGTATAGCATTACACTTTTCACAAATGGAAAGCAGCAATTTATGGTCATTACTTGTCAAGCAGATCAAGCACAAATTGCACGTAGATCTGTAAGAAAAATTGCTTCAACATAAACACTTAAATGAAATAGCCACATCAACACCAACAGAGTTAACTTTTTAACAATATAAAATATATAATGTTAGTATGAGGCCAGAAAAGACCAGTGTCATTATTGAAACGAAACATTAGCACACAATGTCTGGCTTAAATGGAACTACGTTTCTTTTTATTGTGTTTCATTTGAAAATATGTGAATGAACACCGGTTTTACATGAAGTTATAACAACAAACATTTAGTTGTTATAAAAACATACTCGGACAAAAATATTAAAGGCGTTTTTTTATTTAAACAATATGTCTCATTGAAACAATGCATTTTTATATTCAGTGACGCATTTCACATGCAAAGCACAGTCTTACCTGTCTTACGAGACCACTTGTGGTGATTCTTAAAAGTGGTCTCTTAACCTAGGAGGTCACTCAATGTAGTGTGACTTGCAAAAGCAGCTGGTCGTTGGTTGCACATTTATGTATGTGATGTACCTTAGTAATCATGCTATATCATAAACTCATATACATTTTGTATGTTCATAAAGAATAAAGGAAGAATAAATGAATTTTGAAAATATTTGTTTTATTGACTTCTTAATTTAATTTATTTTTCATTACAGTGTACATGTCTTATTTTACACAAGTGCATCAAATAACATAATTGCATGTATTCATCTTCATGTACATTTACGTTATAGATTTTTATACATGTGTATACAGCATGTTAGTTTAAACTTTATTTCAAGCTATTTAAACATTCATGTAGACATGTAAACATGTGAACATTATACAAAAACATATACAAAATAAGTGTGCTAGGATTGGAAAACAAGGTTGATTGGACACTTATATTAATTAGTCTCCGTTTGGATGGAGTTACGATTGTTAATTTAAGTATAGTGGTCAGAAATTGATCGGTAAATGTCAGAAGTTTTAGTGGTTGTATACATGCAGAGGTATCAACAAATAAAAACCGAAAATGTAACAGATAACTCGTATATTTTGGTTTGTTGCTGGGTTTGGAAAAATGGAGTGTCAGTCTTAAAAATTGACTGGACACAATTGGCGTCATGTTCGTAGTACACTTTTTGTCGTCAAGGTCCGGGGAGCCGATCTACACATATGTTGCAAAACGTTTTGTTGCTATGACGTATCGTTGGACATCGAGAATCCAGGATTCGTTTTCTGGAAGGGAAAGTCGATCGAAACCATTAAGGAGATTTGATGTAGTTAGAGGGCATGGGATATAGCAAAACAGGATGAACGAAGGTCTGTGTAATTTGGACATCGTAAGAGAAAGTGTTCCACTGTTTCTGTGGATCCGCACGTGCACAACGGAGAGTTAACGAGTGACCTTCTGTGAAGGTCATGATTCAATCCGCTGCAGCCAAGAATTTGTTCTGTCCGTGAGCCACAGTTGAACAAAGGTGAAGATTTATTTTTAGTTTTGTTTAGGGCTGATTTAAATGATTGTACATTGGGTGCATTTTGTATTGTTGTGGGTAGTTGCTTCCAGTCACGTATTGTGTTAGGTAAGAAAGATGAACTACATGTTAGTTTATTTTATCTGGCGTGTCGAATATGCCGTAACGTGTATCTGCCAGCTTGAGTTCGGTTTGTATTAGGAATGAGATCAGACATGTAAGATGGGGTAAGCCCGTGGGTCATCTTATAACATAGAACGAGACGGTGTTGTTGCCTTATTTCCGAAAGTGTTTCCCATTTCAGGTCATTTAGTAACTTTTGGATGTTGCAATATTTCGTTGCTCCTGTACATATTCGGGCAGCTTCAATTTGAACAGATTCGACTTCGTTCTTTAGATATTCACTACAATTGTCCCAGACAACGTCAGAATACTCAAGTATAGGACGGATGAAAGAAATGTACATTTTTATCGAGAGAAGTACGATTAAGAAGAAATTTGAGTGACCTCAGAATACTGATTAGTCGCCAAGCTTTCTTCAAGATGAGTGAAATATGGGTGTTCCACTTTAAGTAAGATGAAAAGGTGAGACCGAGGTGCTTGTGAGTGTCAACTTCTTCAATGTTGACGGAGTTCATAGATAAAGGGGGATGTTTTGGTGCATTCTTCTTCCTGCTAAATAACATTCTTCTGTTTTCGAAGGATTAATGGAAACAAGCCAGGTCTGAGACCATGAATGTATAGTTGCAAGGTCGTTATTCAATATAGTTGATGCAGTAATAGCATCTTCTACGATAATATAAAGACTGGTGTCATCGGCAAAGAGTCGGATGTTCGAATTGACAGCAGAAACGATATCGTTGATATCGGTAAGAAAGAATAAAGGACCTAAGATGAAACCTTGTGAAACGCCAGCGTTGATATGAATCCAAGAAGAAGAGGAATTTGCATACACAACGCGTTGTTTACGTTTTGACAGGTAAGACGAAATCCAAGAGAGAAGAGAGTCGCAGATTCCAAAAGACGAAAGTTTTGTAATAAGCCCACGATGCCAGACTCTGTCAAAAGCCTTAGAAATATCACAGAAAACAGCTCGCACTTCCTTGCCCTCGTCCAGAGCTTGACAGATGTTGTTGTAGAGACAAGTAAGTTGATTAACAGTTGAGTCATCATTGATGAAGCCAGATTGGAGGGGAGTAAGAAGTTTACTGCTGATAAGGTAGTTGTATATATGTTTATGAATGCAGCGTTCCATGAGCTTACCAAGGCAGCTAAGAAGTGAAATAGGACCATAATTTGATGGCTTCGAAGGATCTGATTTATTGTAGATAGGTGTGACATTGGCAAGTTTCAATGAATCAGGAAAGTACGAATTGGACCAGAGCTTGTTGAAAAATATCGAAAGAGGTGTAGAGAGTTCGTGCGTGCCTTCTTTAAATATGCTTGGGCTAACCATGTCGGGACCACATGCTTTACTAGGGTCAACAAGAGAAAGGGCGTCTTTTACGTCTTGCGATTGATTGAGATACTTGTTAATGAAGATTCTGTCAGGCGATTAGTTGGTGGAGGAGGATGATCACGATCGTCGACAGTAGACTGAAAACAGAAGTACTGGTTAAAAAGATTTGCTTTGTCATCGTCAGTGGATGCCTCATGAGTGTTTTCGTATAAGGTCGGAATTGTTTGTTACTTGTTTTTTATTTGTTAATTGTTTGGCTGTGTTAAACCATACTTTTGGTGATGTGTAAGATGTGTTTATTTTCTCAATTAATTTATTCTTATAATTATGTTTAGCCTGTCGTATGTGTTTAGTGACAAAGTTGCGTGTTTGCTTAAAAGTGCCCCATGCCTCAGGCGTATTTGACTGTTTAGCTGTTTTATGTAGTTTTTGTCTTTTTTTAATAAGTGATCTAATTGTATTATTCATCCATGTGATGTCGTTAGGTCTTACTGCAATGGTCTTGTTAGGAATGTATTCTGATGCTGCGGATAAGATTGTGTCTGTTATTGTCTGAGTAACTACGTCCAGGTCGTCGTTGTAAAGAATACTGTCCCAGTCCGTCGTCCGTAGTTGGATTCTGTAGTCATCAAAGTTTGTATGAAGTAACTTTGTGTTTGTGTAAGTGGAGGACTGCTACTACTGGACAATGGAGCGGGTCAAGTTTGGAATGAAAGGGTCTGCAACAAAGCTAGAGAGTATGTGATTTTTTTTTTTTTACAAAGATTAAGTCGATTAGTGAGTTAGAGTGTTCTGTGAAATGAGTGGGTGAAGATATCAGTTGTTCTGCATTATACAATGTCAAAAGATTAATAATTTTGTTTGTGGTTAGGTTTAGGACGTTCTTATTAAATTCTCCGGTAATGATGACGTTATCAAATGGTAGGCGAAAGGATTGATCAATACTCTGTTCTAATAGATTCCAGTTGTCGTTGTTTGCATCAGGAGGACGATAAAACCCACAAAGCAAGATATTGCTCTTGCCTGTGGTTGTCTCAATCCATAAAGATTCTAGACCATTGATGGCGAGATCCGATCGAATATCGTCCTCAGAGACAGATGAGTAAAGCCAAGGTTCTGTGAAAACTAGTACGTCGTAAGGTTGAGCTTCAACTTCTATGATGTCAAGCTTGGATCGAAGACTCTGAACGTTTAGGTGCATGATGCTAAGTCCATTGCTTAAAATCTGGCTGTAATCTGAAAGAGAAGAACTGTGTGATGAGTCAGGACCAGGAGTCGGGTGTACATTTCCCGAGTGAAGAAGGTATAAGGAACATAGATACAGCAGAATTGGTTTCTTGAATGATAAGAACTGGTTAACGAAAAATAGCAGCAAAAGAATAAAAGTCTGGAGGATAGTGGACGGCACTTTCTATAGGAGTTGAACATCACAGATTCAAGGAGGATGAAGTCTCGTGCAGTTCGACAGAAGCCATGCCGCCTTTAGAGATGCAGACAACGTGATTAGACCAGCTACCAAGCTCGCGAACAGTGACCGTGTACCATGAAAATGACAACCAATACTAAACATAATAATAATAAGAAATATGTTAATGACTAAGGTCATAAATACTGTTCAAAATCGATAATCGGGCAGTGCAAAATAATTACACGATGACGGGAAACAGAACAGTTTTAACAAAGCATGATAGTGCAAGTATACTTAATCTTGGTGGTTCATAATGGGCATGTGCCTTGTGGTTGGTTAGTGTTCGCTTTGTAACCGTAGCATAATTAGAAATCTCATTGACCAAAATTTCAGTACAATATATAATGTGTCAGTAAATATTTCGAGAAGGAAAATAATAGGTCGGTTGCAAGTCGTGAGTCGCGACAACCTTGTTTTCAGCATGTGAATAAGCACAAATTCATTGATTATTAGATGCTATTATCATCAATAAAACAACTACGGCTCAAACTTTGCAATTGAATTGTAAATGCTTTTATCCGTAAGTAGAGCAACCGATAAAATGCACTTAATACAAATACAACGTCTGTTAGACCATGAGAGGTATAATACGTTAGTTTAGTTACAGTTTATGAATATTTCATTAACAATTTGGAAGAGTTCTTATATTGAGCTTAAATTGGATAAAAGTAATAGTTCACATATGCATATAGTTCTCTCTATTTAAGACAGTATTTCAAAGAGAAAGTGATACATGCAATTTTGATATCAAGTGATAGCAAGGCTATGATTCAGTGACATCAAGCGCTTGCTTCGCTACCAGTGCAATACGTAATGGATATCTTCTATGTACATAATAAACAAATTTATGATTACAACACACCTTTACAGATAACGTAATCAAGTTTCGGAGGAAAATGACAATAAAGAATTTCGACGAACAAATATATAGGTAGATTGCAAGACATGAGCCGCGACAGCCTTGTTTTTGGCATATTAAAGTCACGCGTTCATTTAAAAAAAAAAATCAACTTGTCAAAGGCACATCATACACGTTATTGTCAGTTAAATAATATGGTAGAGTAAAGCGTATAAACCTCGGGAATTAGCCGATGCATTAACACACCGTAGTACGTACACAGTATTTGCATTACAAATTATGTACAAATAATAAATCGTCAAACCGTGACGTTGTATAGCTCGTTTTAATTATAGTAAGCGTTTGAAAAGTGTATAGATTTCTATTGTATCGATCTGTTTTGAGGTCATGATAATTCGTATACAATGTAGACAAATGTAAGTCCGTGAGAGTCAGAACTCAGCTCGCGATGTTATCCTGTGGACCTCCAATGATGTGTTCTTGATAAATATGGCCCCATCAAATGACCACGAACTGTCAACCCGTTTCTCCTTGGCAAGTTTTCGAGCATGGTAGAGCAGCTCGCTGCGTTGTTTTGTAAGTTCCTTATTTACAAATACGTTGTTGTAACCGCTCTGCTTGAGCTTCGTTCGGAGGGCAAATAGTTTTTGGCGCGCACAAAACGATGCAAATTTCACGATGATGTCGCGAGGCCTGGTGGTGCTGCCAGAAGATGCCGACATAGCTTGCTTGGTTTAGGGGTTGCCAAGCCTATGGGATCGGTCGATCTTGTCGATGTTTAGGTTGGCGCCAACTGCTTTTGCAATGTTAACAACGAGTGAATCGGTCGACTCTTCCGGGGATTCTTTTAGACCTGATAGGTGCAGACAATTACGCCTGGAATATTGTTCATGTCTGTCATTTTGATTCTCAAGATCGAGAACCTTATTTTCAAGGTGGAAGACTTTCGATTCCAGGGCGGTATTTGTTGATTTCAGCTTTACGTTGTCAGTTTCGAGAGCGGTTATCTTTTGTTGCAGTCCATCGAAAACCCCTGCTACGATATTGCCCACGAGGGCGGTCATCTGATCTTCAAGTGAGGACTTTATTAGCACACTAAGTTGCTGCAATTGTTCATTGCTGAACGTAATTGTGGTGTATTGTTGGTCCGTTTCAATAATACTACTTTCGCTACCGTTTGAGAGCAGACGAAATTTCTTGTTATCCTCTTCATCTAATGGCGAGGAAGCCTCGCGTTTCTTGTCAGATGTGAGGCGAGTTGGTGTAGACTCCATTTTCGGTACAAGCGACGCTATTTCTGTCGTACAGTATAGTCGAAATTTCGAGCCCACTTATTCGCCCGTATTTAAATCACCTGAGTGTTTATAGGTATGCTCACGCAAGCGTGACACAGGTAATTAACAGCGAGTTTCAAATTTCAGCCATCGAATAATTCAATAAATATCCACCTTTCGAATGGTTTTCAATCAAAGTCCAACTGCGATGTCTAGCACTGCAAACCGATGCATTTTTCTTAGAATTTCCGTGCCATTAAGTTACGTGAACACAATTTTTTATTTGCCCGACTAAAAAATCTAACTCGCCATTTTCTGACCGGAAGTATGTTTTCATACATATATTTTAAAATAATATAATATGATGTTTATACATATTTACACACACACAAGCATACACACACTTATATTCATTTACTAACAGGGTCTCAATGTTTGTCTGCTTCACTTTCTCTCCATTTATTGCAATCTACTCTAACTCATCACCATGATGTCAATTAATGATTGTAGAAGCTTATCACTTTTCCACCGCACATTGTTTCATTTTTCTGTTCATGTCGCAGTTCTCGCTTATGGTGAGTGATGGTTCTGGTTTCTACGTCTTCAGCGTTCTTCTGTTGGGTTGGATTCATCGTTGGATTGACATCCACTTGCTGCGTCGTCAAAGTACATGTAATATAACAGGATCAAATTAAAATGCATTTCTACAATAAATATAACTTACACACTTTCGTTTTCTTTTTCAGTAAACCAACTAAACTTAACATATCGGTTTGGTTTTAAAATTATTACATTCTTACATATAAAATTATAGTCTTGAAAATGCGGACAGAGAAAATTAACATAAATTGACTTTTACACATTAAATCAAGTTATAATTACTTTTGCACATAGCCGGTCAGATCGTTTTCATGAACAACTAATCGTACATTCAAAGTGTGACATTTTGCAACTAGTCGTACACTCGAGTCACGTTGGGTGGTTGGACACAATGTTTGATTTCTCCGCGCATGACCGATTCTCTTTAATTAAATTAATACTGCTCGACTTGTAAGTGATGTATTTATCAGTTTTTACACAAAAATACACAGACAACCATCATCACAATAGTAGCGTTATGGATAGATTATAAACAACTTCTACAATTTCTTTCAGTATTGGATATTCTAGTGACGTTCTATAATCGATGACTGATTAGTTTTAAATGCATTGACACATTTTTTTCAGTTTCATGGCTTGATAGAAACTTTAGAAATATCCGAACTAAAAAGCAGGAAGAATCGAGTATTTTACTGATTCAATAGTTTTACGGGCGCCTGAACCTCACACTTGACCCGGATTATTGATACAACGTTTAAGTGTAAATAAAGATTAACCTCATAGCTTAGCAATTCAAATTTAAGAGAAATAAACGAGAAGAGTTCAATTTTATTACCATTTAATTACTCGGTGGTTAAATGTAAACCACAATAGAAGAATTGTAACTTTCTGAGGCCCGATGAAATGAAAAAAACAAACAAATATCGACAACATCTCTTCTAGTTAAACAGAATTAAAGGCATAAAGTTCAATTTTCAGATCATCGTCATACAATAATGCATTGTTTGGTGTAACATATATCGCAGTAATCGTCTTAACTGCACAAATTAAATAACGTGACCAAAGAACTCAAATACCTTTTCAAGAAAAAGCACACACAAAAAAGAAATAAAAAAGAAGAATTTCAAAGCATTGGGGGTTGAAACCGGTTTAAAGGCATGCCGAACCTCACACTTAGCCCAGAATTAATCACAAAACACGCACTTGTAAATAAACTTTAACTTCATAGCATTGCAATTCAAATTAAATAGTAATAAGCATATTCAATTTTCGGTTTGTAACTGATTTTTAAGCTGCAAACTTAATATAGTCTGATGCGTATGCGCCATGACATTATCCATTGAACGCTAAAGTGTAAAATCTGTATGGCACCTTTTACCCTACAGCTTCGAAATAAATTAATTCAAAATGAAAATCAATAAATGCACAGCAGTAGATCGACTCGCACTTTATTGTACTCATGGCTGGCATACAGATTGTTTTCGACGAATTGATTTGCATGAACGATCATTATTTGGGTTAATTGAATGTTATTTTGAACAAAATCATATATTTTCTTGAAAATAATTATGTGAAAATCAGATTCCGAGTCTGAATTTTTTTTACATAGATTTTCGATTAAAGCAAATTCATTCTACAGCTTCATTACAAGTAAATGCAAAACAACTACAACACATGTTTATAGAAATTGTGAAAATATTGATATTGAAATGCGAATTAAACATTCATGACATCGAATGACATCGTAAACATTTTGCGTACTTATTCCATTTAGCAATCTTTTAATGCGACCAAAATAAAACAAGAGTTAATGTCAGTCCGTGAAATTTAAGTGGCATACGGATTGTACGAGCCAACATGACAAATTGTCATAAAGTTTCAAATGTATTCTGCTTCCGCATTAGAACGGGCTGGAATATAGAATGACTCCGCATGCAGTCAATTTACTTGAAATGTGTAAGGGTTTATGTTATAAATCAACATTATTATTCCAGTTCTTCTTCTATGTTTTACTATGTGTAAAATGACTTAAGTCTAGGTCACACATAGGTCGCCGACCGATTACCGACCACCGACACAAAAATTTGCGGCGACCAACGACAACTTCTGGCGACCAAATTCCAGAAAAAAGCAATAGAATCTTAGTCGGAGACTGGTCGGCGATTGATCAAAGACTGGTCAGCGACCGGTCGTGCGAAAAGTCGGCGATCGTCTTCCGCCCATCAGCAACCATCAAAAACTGGCTGGCGACTAGTTGGCGACTGGTTGGCGACTAGTTGGCGATTGGTTGGCGATTTGTTGACGACTATTTGGTGATTGGATGGCGACTGGTTGACGATGCTCGGTGGGCGGAATTAGTATTATTGGATATTTAAATCAGTTCTATGATTTTTCTCATTGTTCAAAAAACGTTTGCCTATATATATGACATTGGGATATATTTTAATCTATGTCTTTTGAAAATTTAAGAAACTGAATTTATTCGTGTTGGTTTGTTGATAATTTAATTCAAATATAATTTTTATATTATTATTTTCCACTAGGTAAACTTTCAAGTACACTTTCCATATCCGGCAATATCCTCTTGTCCCTGCCCTTCTCCTTATGTGAAAAGACATGCTAACACTTTTAAATTATTACTTATTACGTTTCTTGTCACGTTTGAAAGAATGATTGTACAATTGTGCGTTCATTTTAAAATTTCTTTTGGAGACGAAGGTAACACGGCGATCGGTCGTAAGATGGTCTTACTAATTTCAATATATACAACACATGTATTTCAGTCAATCTGTACTGTCTTCAAGAAAACAAGAAGCTATAACAGGTAATTGATGTTACTCCGATAAACCAGTTAAGCTATTATGTTTAGTAGCATGGTGTTATCATATAAATTATTAACTTATCTTGGCCATGACGCTTGGATAATGGAAACAACATCAAGATGGTCTGCGACTAATCGCCGACCAGTCGGCAATCAGTCGGCGATAAATCGCTGACCAGTCGGCTATCAAAAATGTGTCTGCGACAAGTGACACTTGGTCATGATTCTAGGTTCCCATTGCCGATCATATCAACTCGATGTACCCCGATCACCTAAATTCCCCGACTTTTATGTCGATCAAAAGCTAAATAAAGCGTGACCAAGACTTCCTCTCGACCGCTACTCGATAGTACGCGACCAAAACACGATTTCTACACGATATAACCAGACTCAATACGACTTCATCCCTACATTTAGTCCGACCTCTTCCCGACTATGTCGACTCTTACACGATTTATACACGATTTCTACACGATAAGTTCGACTAACACCAAGTAAACTAGATGTCTACTCGATCTGTTTCCGATGATACCGACGTAATTTACCTGATCGTACTGGGGGTCGTAAAAGATGCACGTTGTAGGTAATTCTGTATAAAAACGCCGAAGAATTTAAAGCAGCCTTCATTATTTCGGAGAAAACACTAATGCATCATTCTTTATATTATGGAAGTAGAGCAGTTGAACTTGTGTGCCAAATGGTTATAGCTTAAGCGCAGCATTGTAATATGTGAGATGAAGCTTGAGGAAGATAAGGTGGATGGGCCTACAAAAAACAACAAAAAACGTCGTAGACAAAAACGGCGCAGGGAAATCTGGGTGAGGCAATGGCTGGCACGGCGCCCTCTGTATGGCCAGTACGAACAGCTCCTGAATGAATTGAACAGGGAGGACCCTAATGGATATAAAAACTTTCTAAGAGTTGATGCAGAATTGTTTGGGGAGCTTCTTGACCGAATAACACCCCATATTAAGAAGCAAGACACAAACTTTAGGTAACTACAATCAAAGTGCGATAAACATCATGTGCGTACATGTATTTGTTAGCTTTTAAGGCTATTTGCTGTTTATTACAGAAAAGTTCTGGATCCTGAATTGAAGTTGGCTGTCACTCTTCGTCATCTTGCAACTGGTGCGTCCTACACATAGTTAATGTACTCTATTCGAATCGGTAAGAATACGATATGCAAGTTCGTTCCAGACGTTTCAGAGGCAATAATACAGGAATACTCTGAAGAGGTTCTTCCAGCAGCCGTCACTCCTGAGCAGTGTCAGCACATTGCCGATGACTTCCAAGCCAAGTGGAACTTCCCACATACATGTGGGGCCATTGACGGCAAGCATGTGAGAATAAAGAATCCCAAGGACTCAGGTTCACTGTTCTACAATTACAATGGGTTCTTCTCTATTTTACTGTTAGCAGTCGTCGACGCAAACTATAAGTTCATTTGGATAAGTGTTGGCGCGAATGGAAGTGCGTCTGATGTTCAAGTATTCAACAACACTTGAACTCAAACTCATGCTCGAAGAAGACATCATCGGTCTGCCAGACCCCGACAAACTGGCTAGTGATGACCAGAATACGCCATATTTCTTCATTGGAGACGATGCGTTTCCACTAAAAATCTGGATGATGAAGCCGTATTAAAGGCGACATCTGCAGTTGACGAACGCATATTCAACTATCGGTAAGCAATTTGAAAAAAAAAAATGAAACTATCACATTGAAGATGTAATTAATTTGTAAAAGAAATGGCCTAACTATAGACAATGTTAACCATTCATCAAAACTAAAAAAGGGGTTAGATTGATTGACAGTATTTTACATTAACATGTGTAAAAAACGTAAGATGTTTTACTTAATTCATGTGTGTTTTGCCGTTGTTGCACGTGCATGTTGTTTATCATACGACTGTCCCGTGCGAGACGAGTGGTGGAAAATGCCTTTGGAATTCTCGCACTGCGGTTCCAATGCTTGCTTGGCTGCTTGAACCAAACTCGAAAGATAGTCGACTCGATCATCCTGGCATGTGTTACCCTACACAACCTTCCTAGGATCCGATATCCTGCTATTGCACGCCAGACCGTCGACCATGAGGATGAGGACAGTCAGCTTCAACCGGGTGAATGGCGACAGGTTAGGCAGCTGACGGATGGCCAGCACGTCCATGGTAACAATATGATGACTAACGCTGGGGTTCGTCAGAGGAACTACTTCAAGCACTATCTCAACTCCCCAGCTGGCTCAGTAGACTAGCAAGAGAATATGATTTAACATACAAGCGAAGACTGAATATCTTGGGCTTAATTACTTGACATATAAACTGCATCTAGAAGTGCTTGTTGATGTCGTAAAAAAAACTGAATGTAAAACGTGGTTGCAGTAGTAGTTAATTTAATTGTTGATTATTGTTTTAAGTATTGTATCTCAATCTAAGTGTATTTTTTGAAATATAGATTTTAGTTTCTTTTTTTTCTTTCAATTATTGTGAAAATGTTTCTCAATAAACCTTGTATATCAGTATTGTGCAAATAAATAATTTTGTAGTTCCCAGTTTGTTGTTGTAGGCTAACTAATTCGTCTCCGTAACATATTTGGGATGCAATTACTTGTGCAACTTTTTGTTAAATGATTACTAAACAAAACTTCGTTTGGATCACGAACACTTGTAATCTACATTCATGGACACTGTTAAAGCTGATCTTCAAATTAAATTGTCTTTGATCAAATTAAAAACAAACACAAATAAACAACAACAACGACATTTTAGAATCAAAACCAATGTTTAAAACAAATAAAGAAACTAACAATTCCGATGTATCATGAAACGCAATTACATAAAACAAATCAATTAAAGTTTAATCGACCGTGAGCACTACCTATGCTACATACCGTTGCGAAACAGATGTTGTGAGACTGATCAACTATAATTGTTATACAAAACCTGTTACTGAATACAACAATGTAACCATCCCAAAATGTAAATTTGTCTGAATAATATTTTGCAGTATGATTTATTATTGATATAATATGACACTTTCTTACTTTTGAAACAAAACACAGATAAAATAAAACACACATAAAATGAAACACAACGTTATCATGTTGTACACAAAACTTAACTTAAACAACGAAGGACTACCATGTTGCATGTTGCGATATTCATGTTTGAATGTTTCTTTGTCATAAGAATAGAAACAACTTAAAGAGCAAAACGATGCAAATTTAATGCCAAATGAAAACTATTAAAGTGCAAAGTTCACAATCTAAAGTAAGATTTGCTTGACCATGCAATAAGGCACTACCGAGTGCATGTAACTGTCACATGTAATTAACATGTAATTAATCGACTGTTATGTCATCTTCCTCTTGGGACGTCTCCGAGAGCATATCAAGGCTGTCATAGTCTTGGTTGAGCCCGAAGTTAATGATAGGACTTGAGACCATATCCATTGCTCGGCAGATAATCGATGCTGTAGTGGCTGGGGGTATTTTTGCAGTGGTGGAACTGGGACCTGGCAGGAAAGGAGGCTGCACATTTAGAGGTTGCAGGTGACTATATGCCTTGAGCGACGGTGTGAGATGGGCTGGAGGTGCTGCTGCGGCTATATGCTTTGCTAGCTGATAATCAGTTTGGAATTGCTGCTGTTGCCTCTGGTACTGTTGCAGCTGTTCAACAGAAGCAAATGTGGCCGATGGGGTAGTCCTTCTATTGGTAGGAAGGGATGGCATCGCAAACATTGTCGATCCTGCTTTACGGGAAGCCGCCCGGCTTTTCCCCTCTTGGCTCTCCTCAACAAGGTCAAGTGCCAACCTTGTTGCACGTGAAACGAATGTATTTTTCCGTTTCTCATCCATCTGGCGCATAAGACAAACCTCGCTGGTCAATGAGGAGAGTATACGTGCAGCGTTAGGCCAACTTCCAGACGCTGTTGAATCGGACTGTGGCGGTAAGTCTGAGACGGAATCATCATTATCTGTCTCTTCGAAGGTGTGCTCCTTCCTCTTTTCAGCGAACTGAATAATACATTTTTTAAATTAAAATATTGAATTTAATTGGTTTGATAAGTGTATAACTTAATGTGTCAGTCTTTAATAAATATTATTCTTTTCAATGCTTAAATGTTACGCAGGGAACTCTAGACGTTATGAAGATTATTACGAATTAGAATAAATTTTAAATTTTCTTACCATCGATCCCCTCTGAGTTCGCAGCTGCACGAGATAATGGCGTATGAAGTCAAAGCGATCTAGAAGCCACTGTTGCCTCGCGGTACGGTCTGTGGTGCCAGACCCAGACTTGACTTTGACTAGTTTTGAGTACTGGGTCCTCATGTTAGGGTACCACACGCTTGAAAGATCTCCAGGGTTGAGACCTAACTCTGCCTCCTTCTCCGTCCAGGTTCTGCTCTTCTTCTCCTTGAATTTAAATTCTGCTGAAGACTGATTACACAGGAACGTGTTGTCCTTCAGCCAAGCAACCAAATCGTCCTCCTCATCCTGGGAAAGCGTTATACGTAAGGTTTTTCGGAGCTTCATTTCGGTCTGTAAATAAAACACAAACGCATTTGATACGAAAATAAAACAGTGCAACAGCTACATGCTAGGTTCACAAATAGCATTCTGACTTATACCACAATCCAATCGACCATCATTTGGATGAACAGTCCGCGTTTTGACGGCCTTGTATGAAATTGTTTATTAAAGCAAGATCAATAAGAATAGAACGTATGCGACGTTCAAATGCGTTCAACTTAAGACATATTTATTGCAATAGAATATAAAAAATAATGGGGGTAGAACAAACGTTATAATAATATAAGATACAGTTTATTCAACTTGAGCAT
Organism: Congeria kusceri; assembly: GCA_027627225.1. Taxonomy (NCBI): domain Eukaryota; kingdom Metazoa; phylum Mollusca; class Bivalvia; order Myida; family Dreissenidae; genus Congeria; species Congeria kusceri. The sequence continues at coordinate 68,959,292 of CM051030.1, forward strand.
GTGCGGCTTGTCGTTGTCAACAAATAAATTCAAACAAATTTATAATGCCTGGAAAAATTAGTTATATATATTATCTATTTTTAAATTGTTTGTCGATTTTTGCTTAAAATGTATGCCACATAAGGGTCCTGTTGGGAAAATTTCACGCGCACAGCGGATTAACTGGGTCAAATATAGTACATTGTTACAACAAATATTTCAACTCTGGCTGCTACATACACAAATATATTCAAGAAGACAAAATCATATATGTTCAACGTTTACAACAGTAGACATGTACTAATTTGATATGGTAAGAAATATATAATACCTTTTTCTCCGGGGTACATTCAGGGGTACATTGCGGCTCCTGCTCCTGACTTCTTGTATGTTTGCAGGAGGGTCCACGTCAGTTGACTGTTTTATTTCATCTGGTTTCTTCTGTGTTGGCACTAAACAAGCTAACGCGGGTTCAACATCAGCAGAACGACATGTCTTTTTGCCTTTTCGTGGCATAATTTGATGATGTTTATCGTGTAAGTGCTAATTAGAAAATTTAATGAAAGCGCGCGATATTTGTGACGTCGAAATCATGAAATCGTTATAGGTCGAGAAAAGGTCGAGAAGCGATCGAGAGGCGATCGGTTGTGGTCGGATATCGGTCGAATAGATCTGGACAGCAGATCGAACATTGATCGGGTTGATCGAAAATAAGTCGACATGATCGGCATAACTTATGATTCCCGACCAAGCTAGATTTCTACACGATCTTTACTCGACCGACACTCGATCTATTTCCGATCGTTTCTCGAGCGTCAAGATTCTCGATCTTTACTAGAATATTTTGGACGGTTTAAAATTATCGGGTAGGCACACCGACCAATGGCGATCTTATTAGATCTAGGTAGAGCTCCCATGTGGACCGAACAAGATCAGACCCCGATGCCCTGATCTGGGTACATCGAGTTGATCTGATCGGCAGTGGGAACCTAGCATGCGACTAGTCGGCGATCGTCGCAGACCAGAATGCGATTGATCGCCGACTAAATAAAAACGAACGAAAACCTTATCACGACCTGTTTGGTCGGCAAACGGTCTTTGATGCAACATCGAAGACCATCTGCGACTAAATTGGGTCTGAAGACCAGTCGGCGACCTACGACAACCAGCCGCCGACCTCCAACAACCTGTTGAAGACCTTTTCAAGACCGTCAACAACCACTGGTCGGGAGTTGGTCTTTAGTTGGTCGCTGGCTATGTGTGACCAGGGTTTGAGGTACACTACGTACCCAGACGAATGATTAGATATGCGAACAGTTTGTCATAATAACACGATTTACGAGGATTCCAGTAGACATCCACACATAATAAACCCCATGCGCAAATGTTTACTTTGAATAATGACACTAGGCTCTTGGCCTCAAACTAACACAATATATTTTATTCAGTTAAAAAGTAAACACAGCTTCCGTTTATGCGTCTATTTAACGGCTGTTAGACCGTTTGATATAAAGCAATCATTTTAATTAGACCGTCAAATATAAGCTCATTTCAACTAAAATCGTTAAAAGTTCTCATAATTCATTTGGGAGTTGATTTTCAAAAACATGTCGACATGCATTATACATTTGACCAAATGCAAAACAGACACGCCAGGAGCCCTAATCACATTGACACAAATGCAATTTAAGTAAACGAACACACTTTAAAATAAGTGCGAACGGTACTTGAGTTAAAAAAGAGAATAATAGTCATAGACAGCTGATTACTTATGGAACTAAGAAGTAAATGATTAAGGAAATGTGAACTACTTATGATTGCAAAATATGTGAATCTGGCAAGCGTCCGAAGCACTGTGGGATTTTCAGGCGACATGGTACGAACATAGGTCAAATGATGACTGACACAGAATTATCGAAGCAATAAAGCTTTTGTATTTTTCAAATTATTTGCCCTAACTGTAATCCCAATGAATAAGTAACTTTATGCAAGGACTCGTTTGGATTTGTCATTTTACATGAATTCAATCGCTTGAATAAATTTGTTTTTCGGAATCGTTATTGGATCTTGTGCGCCTAGGCCATTTAATTTCCCAGCTCTAATCTATCGAAGTGTGGTATTGCATTAAGATGTGATGCAAAATCTCGATTCTTCTCACTGTATCGTTCTTATTTATCCCTTGCAATTAACGGGTGGGATATCTAAAATGAGTGAACCATTTGTGCGAAGCTTGGGACCCATTGTGTTCGGTATTACACTTCGAATACATGCAGTTCACATGTAAGTAAAATAAAATATGAAAGAAAGGCAAAAGGCATTTAGCGTCCACTGTAGTTATACAATACTACAAGTTTAAATACATACAATTTATGCAGCTTGCCAATTTACAATTGCTAACAACCGACATGCTGAATGAGGCGTAAAGCCACAGACACGCATATAACAAATTAGTCTGACCCTAAACAGAATATGTAGAATATGATAACAAAGACTAGCGTTAACATATGCATTGTGTCGTAAGAGTCCATAAGACAAATGATGTAGCAAACACAATATTTCTTTTAAACAGTGAAGTTTGGTGATTTGCAGGTATCAGTGTATGCATTTTCACACAACGTAAAGCAACTGCTTTGACTTGACATGATCTGATTTTAATTGTGTCCGTAAACACATTACATAAAACTGTCAGTTTATAGTTTCAAGCGGTCTGTGTCTGTAAAATGGATGTATTCTCTGTTGACCAAAAGGAAGTCTTTTATATTCATGTTAATTTTAGAGCACACATAACTTTCAAATATTTTTGGTAATTGCAAAACGATCTTCTTTAATATTTTGTGAACAACTTATTTATGCATCTGCAAAAATATACAATGTACAAAAATCAAATTCATATAAATAATTTGAAATTTCAGTACCTTTAAATGATTAAACTAGTTATAAATTGAATCGTTGTAACGACCACAAATATGTTGTACTATAAATTAAAAATAACTAAACATTAGACGACTGAAATGTCACACTTTGTCCAACACTTTCTATCTAAAAAACACTCTGAGAGGCAGTTCATTGCCCCCATATATTGTGCTAAATAATGAGTTATATAACATAATATGGCAATTTGCCTTATCTTATTATAAAGCGACCTTTATAAATCCTGGATCCAGACAACACCAAAATCTAAAATCACGCAGCCTTCACAGATGGCAGCCCAACGTATACAACGACCATGGGACACTCTTCATCCCAATAACACTAAAACTCCGCCGTCGACCAATACGCACAGGACCCCAGATGTCAACGGCCATTCTCGCTAGGCCAGTGGGGGGGGGGGGGTTAAAATCACTATCCGACCTGGAAGAAAAGAACAATATATAAACAATATAAAATTAGGAACATTAAATGTCAGTGGACGTAAGAAAAGACTAAATTACCCGGAATTTATTGAACTCGTCAACAATTATGACATATTTTGTTTCTCAGAAACTCCCACTGATACCCATGATATTATCGAAATAAACAACTATGAATGTTTAGCTAAACACAGAGAACAAGACTATAAGCGTAAATCTGGTGGCATTGGAATATTTGTTAAAGATAAACTGACTTCTTCTGTTAACATCTTACAATCAAAATCTGAATATGTATTATGGATCTCCATTTGTAAAAATATCACAAAACTCGATGACAATATTATAATAGGAGCTGTCTATGTTCCACCTGAAAACTCAAGATTCTTCAATGAGGATGAATTTATGGCCTTTGAAAATGAAATCTCCCACAAATGCAATGAACATAAATATGTATTACTCGCAGGTGATTTTAATAGCAGAGTTGGAAGCATGAAAGACTATATAATTTCAGATCCCCATTTAAGGGAATTTTTCAATATTGATGATGATCTACAGAGCCAACTTAACAAATACAAGATGCTTGAACAATTATCTATTCCACTAACTCGTACTTCTAAGGACCATCGAACTAACACACATTTCGACTTATTGACCTATGCAAAAACAATAACATTTTTATTCTCAACGGAAGACTTTCCTCAGAGAAGGCACCCGACATGTTAACCTTTAGGAATAAATCAACCATTGACTATCTTATTGCCTCATCTGACAGCTTTCACTTCCTTTCTGATTTCCATATCATTGAAACAGACTCACCCTTTTCAGATGGACACAATGCCCTCGCCTGGTCTATAAATATCCCACACAGAGAATGCCCCAATGTTAACACCAAAAACCCAACAAACATGAATAAGAAACCAAAATGGAAACCTGAATTGTCTAATCAATTTATCAATAATATTAACCGTAACAAAATAGACCAAATACTAACACAAATGAACACATACCCTCAGTCACAGCAAACAGTAGAACACATCACTTATGAACTTCAATCAGTCTTCCATCAAGCCTACACCAGCACATACCCTGAAACTAATAAAAAATTTCATAACATAGGTCATGAAAATAATAAATCTTGGTTTGGCCCTCAATGCTCTAAAGCACGCAAAAATTATCACACTGCCAAAGATGATCACACAAAACACAAAACTGCAGATAACAAACTAAGAATGATAAATGCCAGTAAACATCATAAACGCACAATGAACTACCATATTGATGCAAGCAAACAAAACATGTCTAATAAACTACGTTCCATGACTGATAAAAACCCTAAACAGTACTGGTCCTTTTTAAATAAACTGAAACCTAAATCTAAAGTTAACAACACACCAACATTAAAACAATTCTATGATCACTTCAAAGAAATTAACACCATCACTGACAATCGTTTCAATGACACAAATTTCCAATTTCCAGACGACACAAGTTACAGACTAAACATCACAGTCACTAAAGAATAAATATAAAAAAGTATCCAGAAGCTCAAAAACTCAAAAACACCAAGCCCATTTGAAAACATCTTAAACGAATATATCAAGTCTACTAAACATCTCCTTATACCAGTTTACTGTAAATTATTTAATTGTGTCCTGGAAACTGGATTTATTCCACAAACCTGGCTGAATGGAATCATTATACCCATATTTAAAAAGAAAGGTAACCCAAAAGACCCAAACAACTACAGACCAATTACTATTCTTAGCTGTTTAGGTAAACTCTTCACATCGTTACTTAATGACAGATTAACCAACTTCCTAAATGAAATAATAGTTTAGACGAAAATCAAGCTGGCTTCAGGAAAGGCTATTCATGCTCCGACTATATCTTTACGTTACACTCACTAATCGAAATACTGAAAAAAAGAAAACAAAAACTAGTCTGCGCCTTCATAGATTTTTCTCAAGCATTTGACAAAGTCTGGCGAATCGGTCTATGGCACAAACTTCTCAAACATGACATAAATGGAAAATTTTTGCAATTAATTCAAAATATGTATAATAATATTAAATCTAGTGTCTCTGCTAATGGTTATTTATCAGAGTCCTTCATTTCATAAATTGGTGTTAGACAAGGCGAAAATTTATCGCCGTTGCTTTTTTCTCTTTTCTTAAATGACCTTCAAACACATATGCACCTCAATGGCTCGATTGGCATAGAATTAAGAAATCTCCTGGATCTGTCTCTTTGGCTTAAACTACTTGTCCTACTCTATGCCGATGACACGGTGATTTTGTCAGACTCCAAATCAGATCTTCAAAATAGTTTATACATCTTTCAAAATTACTGCGATAATTGGCATCTAAAAATAAATTTAAACAAAACAAAAATTGTAATAGTTGGTGCAAGACAACTACAGAATTTTTATTTTAAACTTGGTAACAATCCTTTAGAAATTACTGACCGCTATCACTACCTAGGCATAACCTTATCTAACAATGGTTCTTTCCTTAATGCAAGAAAACATTTAGCTGAGCAAGCAACAAAAGCAATGCATCTCCTATATATGCGGGCCAACAACGCAGACCTGCCAATTGATCTTACTATGAAACTATTTGATCATACTGTCTTACCAATTTTAACCTATGGCTCTGAAATTTTCGGCTTTGAAAACATTGACATCTTGGAAAAAGTTCATAACAACTTCCTCAGAAAACTTACTAATGCTCGGAAATCAACTTCAATGGCTTTTTTATATGGTGAACTTGGCAGATACCCTATAGCAATTAGCATCAAATGTCGATTGATCTCTTTCTGAAACAGACTCTTAATAGGCAATGATCAGAAACTTTCTCTCCAAATCTATAAATACATGATGAACTTGCCAAACTGAAATTTTAAATGGGCCAACAAAATTAACGAAATTCTCACTTCAGTAAACCTAAGTCATTTATGTGACAACCAATTCCTGACAACCCAAAATAATATCCACCGCTTAGTCAATCCAATATATTAACCCAATTTAAAACCCAGTGGCACACTCAACTACAACAAACACATAAAGGACAAATATACACAAGCTTCAAACAAGCACCATCCTTTGAAGACTACCTCATTAAACTTACAAAAACTGAATATACATACCTCTTTAAATTCAGAACTGCTAATCACTGGTTTCCAGTTGAAACCGGTCGATACGACGGAACCCCATTTGATGAAAGAACATGTAGACTTTGTAACGCTGGTCAAGTTGGCTCTGAACATCACTATCTACTTAACTGTGATTTCTTTAAATCTGAAAGAGAACAATTCCTAGGGCATGATCTTCATGACGCTACTCCTAACACAATCTTATCATCTGATTCCCTACAACAATTAAAAAATACAAGCAAATTTATTCGCTTCATATTTAGCAAGTTTAAGCGGTAGTTATTTTCCTGCAAAACTACTTGAATTAACCAATGCCACCAGCTACAAATGTGTTCTTGAAACAATTAATAATGTTCTATTGATGTACTGAAATATTTACTGGTTATACTAATTTAAGTGACTTTAGTCACTATTTGCATCTGTGTATCCAATAATTCCAAACATTTGACTCGTCACAAATGTATTTCTTTTACTGGCTATATACTAATCGCATTCTATACCATAATTTCAATATGAATTATGCATATATCAACCGAGCAATGTAAATTATTGTTGCTTTGTACGTTTGGTACTATTAAGTGTCAATATAATCATAAGATTTGTATTTTGCAGTTTGTTTGTTGTTGTTGTTGTTTTTTTACTGTCACAACAAATCTTGTGTTTATTGCAATACTTGTCAGCGCCTAGATATTTGTAATTAATAATAGGAAATTATTTATAAAAAAAAAAAAATAATAATAATAATAAAATTTTTTGAAGCAAATGTTTATATTTTCAGGTCATAGATATAATAATTATACTTACTCCTTAATTAAATTTGATATATGTATATATCAACTGTGCAATAGGAATAATTGTTGACAAAATTTATCTAAATTTACTTAGCATACAAATCATAGTTTTTATTTGCCTCATTGACCTAAAACTAACGGTATTATCAAATGTCACGCTGCTATACAAAGCTGATTAATGATTAAGAGTAATTACCTCACATAATAGGTCCACCATCTTGCCTTTGTTGTCAACATGTTGCCCTCGTGTGCTGGTGCACTCAAGCGTAAACTACGATTAAAATAACTCTCATTGTTTGAAACCGCTACGAAGATAGCTCCAATGTATTAAGGCTAATGCACACTGTCTCTTCCCCTTGATTTAAGTAAAAAGAACTAATTAATTTTTTTGAAGCAAATGTAAAACTTGTAATACACGTTTTTTTTTTTTTTTTTTTTTTTTGTGTTTCATTTCCAATCTATAACGCCGCGCGCTAAAGGAAAGAAAGCACCGCACAACTAAGGTCACAAACCACTAAAAAAGTATTCTGACAGTGCTGGCTAAAAATTGCTCATATCGAATTGTATTATTATTTGTTCTTTATAGCTATGATAATGACGTTGATTACGATGATGATTATGATTACGATGATGATTATGATTATGATTACGATGATGATTATGATTATGATTATGATTATGATTATGATTATGACTATGACTATGACTATGACTATGACTATGACTATGATGATGATGATGATTATTATTATTATTATTATTATTATTATTATCCTTGTATATATCCTATCATTGGAAGTACCCCCCGTATATCGTGTATTATATTCTGTCGAACGATAAAATTATCGGAAGCTAATAATTTACTAAATATTTTGCTTTGTTATATTGCCCTTATTGTATATGCTGTATACTTGGGTCAAATAAATTTCGTGTTCTGTTAAAAAATTATAATTTCATTTGCCTATTAAACAGCTTCTCAAAATTTTCATGAACATTTGTTTATAACATTTCGCGTTAAATTACTATTTAACAACCAAGCAGACAGACAAACGAACGCGTTAAGTTACTATCTAACAACTAAGCAAACAAACAAACGAACGCGTTAAGTTACTATCTAACAACCAAGCAGACAAACAAACGAACGCGTTAAGTTACTATCTAACAACAAGGAGACAAACAAACGAACGCGTTAAGTTACTATCTAACAACTAAGCAAACAAACAAACAATCGAACGCGTTAAGTTACTATCTAACAACCAAGCAGACAAACAAACGAACGCGTTAAGTTACTATCTAACAACCAAGCAGACAAACGTACGAACGCGTTAAGTTACTATCTAACAACTAAGCAAACAAACAAACGAACGCGTTAAGTTACTATCTAACAACCAAGCAAACAAACACACGAACGCTTTAAGTATGGGAATAAAACTGTTTCTGAACGGATTTAGAGCTAATGGTTATATCTTTATATGTGTATACACGAGGTTACTATCAATATATTTCTAACTAAGCGAATGACAAATATCATTGAAATCAGAAACATCAAAGCATAAAAAATAACAAAGCAAACACTACAATATCGAATAAATAAGCGTTCATTTCGACTTCAGATAACATCGGCTCCCAGTTAGGTGGTACTTTTTAATGTGACTTTAAAATAAGCGTTCATTACAATACATAGATGGGCTCTTAATACTGAAATAAACTGTCATTTGTAGCAGAGTCCTTGACATGATTTAATTACTTGGTGAGTTATGTATAATATTATGTCGCTATATCTATACAAATGCCCCGCACCTAAAATATTGAAGCAATGCTTCTGATATCGACTTATGTAAAAACACACGTTTTCTCATTAATCTTTAACCCAGCTTTAGGTTTCGAACAACTTCTGGCACTTTCTAGCGGATGTAAAAGGATACAGTGTTGTTTTTTTCACCATTTTCCATTCATGTGTATTTGCATAAAACTGTTTAGTTCATTTTTTATATTATTCAGTTCACACTGAAGTTTGGAATCTTACACCATTACAATAAACTAAATGGAAATCTATAATTGTATAGCTCGCTCGTGATTGTGCTGATTGTATATAGCCTTACTTTTGACGAACTTTGCGAAGGAAGATATCTTTCTGAATTAATTGAATGATATTCTAAAAATAACGTATACATTTTTTTGAAAATAATAAAATGAAACTGATTTATTTGATTAAACGCCTAGTTTTATGTGTGCATATTCAATTCAGGTGAAAATAAATATAGGGATAATGAAACTCCAGAGACATCATCACGAGAGAAACTCTTATTACCATCCGCTGGTCCTTTATTTAAGGCAAGTGACCAATTGCCTATACAATACAAGAAAATACATACAACACAACACAAAACATAAAAATGATTAAAATTGGGGTCAAAATTGATAATGACATTAATCATATTTGAGCATAACTGTGAAATCCTCCTTAATAAAACACTAAACTCTACAGTAACTATTAATAATTAAAATATATAAGTAAAAACATGTTTATGAATAAAAAATTGGATTAAAAACAGATATATATTGGCATTTCTTAAAAGTTCAAGGGGCACAACCATCAATTCAAAATAGTGCATTAAGGTCTTTTAAATAAAATGTCTCCATGCTTCTTTTGAAAGTATCCAAGGTCGCTGACTGTCGGATTGATAATGGAATAGTGTTCCAAACACTTGGACCCACAGTCCGAAAACCCCGGTCACCAAATGTTCGCCGTTTATTGAAAGGGACTGAATAGCTCATCACAGAATCCGTCTCTGGATTTGGAGTGATAAGAGGTCTGTCAGATAGGCCGCTGCATTTCCACTGGAACAATTGTACATGAAGGTCATCAGTTTTCACAGGTAACCAATGAAGATCGAATAAGGCTTGTCTAGAACTGTCATACTTATTTCGATTTAAAAGTAGTTTTGCGGACATATTTTGAATTCTCATCGTTTTTTTAGATCCCACAGAGTGATACCAATGTGTGGAACAATTAAAGCCCAGTCGAAAAGCATCAAAAACATTGTAATAGAATTTCGTTTTAATACAAGGCATTTCTCTAATGCGCCATTAAGAAAATATTGCCACACATATGTTTATTAAAATCGTGACGAAAATATTGATTTCCGTTTATACAATTATACGTTCATGCTGTTGTGCATCTTCATTCCATGTAGAAATGCATACGCCAAGTAACTATAAAAGGTTTATGTTAGCAAGTGTTATAATATTACTAACACGAGCCAACAGAATAAATTGTTATGAAGCTTTTTCGACATTTAAATGGCTCTCATATGCGCAACATGGCTCCATGCGCAATTTCATTTCCAATGTGTAGAGGGTATAAATCAACTATTATGTTTGTTCTTTGTGTAAGTTTTTCAAGACGTAGTAAATTGACTTGGGTACATTATTTTTATCGACGAATGATTAGTTATGAGATATTAACTCTGAGGTAGATATACGCCAGTCAACAATATACGAACAAAGTGTCCCCCAATGCTTTGCATTGACCGTTCCAAGGCAGTGACCCCAGTTTTAATCATGTTTATGTTGTGTGTTGTGTTGTATGTAATGTCCTGTATTGTATAGGCAATTGGTCACTTGCCTTAAATAAAGGACCAACGGAGGGTAATAAGGGTTTCTCTCCAGGTGATGTCTCTGGAGTTTCATTATTCCTCTTTGTCTTCATTTCACACGACCCAGAGTTATCATCCATATTTTCCACTCGCTCACCGAAAAGCCTGAAATAAATAATGAACATTTAATTGTTGTCTTTGCTGTAAGATCTCCATGTTGATTGTCATGGAAAGCTTAGTTGCTCTGGGACTGAATAAGTAGATCTGCAATTTTATATGAGCGCGAATGAACTTTAATACTAGTTTAACTTGAGATTTAAACATTCTTAGGGACGTAAACACATTCGAACGCACGGACAAACACGCGCGATTCATATAAAGCAAAATAAATGTATAATAAATATCGATATGTCACCATGAATTGACACTGTCTAATGAAATTATTATTTATTACGCATAAATAATACATGCACATATAAACTAAGTAATATTTACGTACAATTATATAATAATTATCCAGGAAGATCGAACATTTCTTAAATTTGTGTCGATCACTAATTGCAAATAGGCGTACCGAATTTTATTTCAATCGCACAACTAATGATTGCGTACAGTCGCAACTAGGGCTAATTTCTCTTTTTTGCTTCATGTTTTCTTTCTTGTATATATGTTACAATATACTAATTTCAATCAATAAATGTATATCTGTGTAAGTCTTTAAGTTCCAGTCAATGGTCAATGTATATGTAGTGCGTCATTAATCACAATATTATGGAAGCGTCCATGGTGCCAGGTGTAAAAAAATAAAATAAACAAATACTAAATATATGAAAACTTTTCTCGTAATTACGACTTTGTATATCGTAATTACGACTTTGTATATCGTAATTACGACTTTTTATCTCGTAATTACGACTTTTTATCTCGTAATTACGACTTAGTATATCGTAATTACGCCTTAGTATCTTAGTAGGAGGAGGAGGAGAAGAAGAAGAAGAAAAACTACTATTGCTGCTAATTTTTAAGCCATTCACTGCGAGTAAGGAAAGATCTAGGATCAGAAAAGGTACAGGGTGCTGCTCAAAAGGGGCCGGGGGGGGGGGGGGGGGGGGGAAAGCCTAACCAGTTCTTTGAAAATTTCTAGTAAATCCAGGTATTTTATCAGTTTAATGCTTCTACATGTAATTAAGGTTTATTAGGCATTGACTCTGAAGTTGTCATTGAATACTGGCAAAAATATATTTCTCAAGATATTCAACTGTTGACCTGCCCAGAGGGGCAGCAGGGAGGAACCAAAAAGGAGCAGGGTGCTGCACCCTGCTATTTAGGTCTGGAACATTCTCTACTGCAAGACATCCTAGAATTTCAGAATAATTTAAGCCCAATTCGAACAACGATCGAATTTGAAGGTCCATATCAATTCTTCTGACGAAAGTAAGGTCACGATACTATTTCAATCTATGAAATACTGCTTCTATCACATTTGGCTTTTATACAGTTTTATCTCGTAATTACGAGATAAAAAGTCGTAATTACGTGATAATAACTCGTAATTACGAGATAAAAAGTCGTAATTACGAGATAAAAAAAGTCGTAATTACGCCATAAAAAGTCGTAATTACGACTTTGTGTAATTACGACTTACTAAGTCGTAATTACGATATACTAAGTCGTAATTACGAGATACTAAGTCGTAATTACGAGATAAGTTTGTTAATATTGATTAATTTTTATTAATTTTTATTTTAACACTTGGCACCAGGACGCTTCCATACAATATCCTTTCATATATTGTCAAAACATCCGAAACCAATTTAAAATCTACAGATATTTTCAACCCATCTTTGAAAAGTTACACTTTGAAGACGTAGCGTGAATGATAAAACGATGCACCAGCTAACATATTCAGAGTCCACTATTTCACAAACAAGCACTATGGCCAATACTTTTTACGACGGTTTTAGATTTGGTGTACATTGACACATATCTAAGCCAGGTTGAAAAAAATCTGAGATTTGGAGCTTATTATATTCATATATTTGGTCCTATGTGTAGTTTGATGTTTCAACAGGTATATTCGGTACATTCACGTATTTTAGCATCTCTACAGTCCATTTAAATAAATTGCTTTAATGGTAAAAGTTCATAGAGCTTATATAATAATCAAAAACACACTTCTAAACAAATCAGTTCAGAAGAGGTCCATTAAATATCTCCATTCTATTTTGGTAATTAATACGTTGTTTACATAAACGATGTTAAAACAAAAAAGACTCTACAGGTACCCTATTTAAGTGTAATATTTCCCAAACAAGTTCGGTGACCCATTCTTTTTATTTATACTTTGGTGTAAGTATGCATTGATGCATGTATGTGCGAAATTTTAAGAAAATTTGTTGTTTGTAACAAAATATATAGAATCATTTGATAAAATATGACGTTTCAGAAAGCATTATTAGTACCCATTTGACCTACTTGAATGTCCAGTCAAATTCATTGTTTGACAGTAAATGTAGGCAGTGTGTTTTTTATTATTAAAATACACGTGTATATTGCCAAACAAAATATGTGAAAACATATCAGTTTAAAGAACCATAACCTCGTTTGAAAAAAAGACTTCCTATATACTTAAAACATTGATAAAACTCCAAACTGAAAAAGGGACTTCGACAGGTACCGTATTCAACACCCAATATTTCCGTAACAAGGCCGGTGACCCATTTTAAGACGGTTTTAGTTTGAGTATACAATGACGCATGTATATGGGATTTTTTAACAAAATCTGTCGTTTTGAACAAAAGATATTCGTATATTTGATTGTTTATTGGTGTTTTCACAGGCATATTAAATGCATAATTAACCTCCTTAAGCGTACATTAAAAGTCATTCTTTTAAATGGTAACTGTAGATAAATGTAGAATATTATGCTAGTATGATGTTCTGAGAACTTGTATCAGCAGAGTTGATTGTGTACAGTCGTATCGCACGAGAGGCGCAGCCTCGAGTGCGATGCTACTTGACACAACCAGCGAGACTGATACAAGTTCACAGAATACCATACTAGGTAATATTCCATTTATTATATACCTTTTTCAGCATAATTTTCTTTAAAATGCCAAAACGAATTAGGCCTAGAAACTATTTTATTCACGTAGACAATTTTTATCTCGGAAATGTGTTGTGTAATGATGACGTCATTATGCCACTTAACGACTATGTCAAAACATTAGCTTCGAGTGGCCATGTGATGCTGTGTTCATTGGATATTATTGAGTCATTTTAAATTGCATTGGATAATAAATACACAATAAATCGCAATCACTGTTTGTTATTCTCTTTTGCCTTTTATTTAATCGAGGGTGAGTGTGAATAATAATGGTTGATCGTGGTCAAACAGCAGTAAACTTTTGTGGTTTGTTTATTTCTGGATATGTTCAGTAATGTTGAAATTTACCTAAGAAAACTGTATCGATGCCTTTGCGAAGAAACGTTAACCGGAGGTGAGTTTAGTAATTGATTTGATTTATGTTCTATTTACTGGATAAAGGTATATGTCAAACTAGAAATCTATATCTAACAATATTGAAGTTGTATATATGCATTCTGATAATTGCCGGATACGACCGAGTGTTTGTGTTAACACGGGCTACTAGTATGATACAGAAACAGAAAACGCTAGTAGCGAATACGGTTTCCTGTATTTGATTGTTGAATACAGTATATATTAATGACAGAAAAACGATAGGTATACAATAAAGCGCGTTTATCGTTAAACTGCTCTTGTATATTGCCAAACGAAACATTTAAAAATGATGCATTTAAAAATCTCCATCCTTGTTTGAATATGAATGCTTTATACAATTCCACATTGCTAGTCACAAAACTGAAAAAAGGGCTTCGACTGTTACCGTATTCAAAACCAAATATTTCCGCAATATTTCCGGAAAAATGCCTATTTTTAAGACTGTTTTAGTTTTAGGATACATTGACGCATGTTTTTGCAAATGTTTAAGATCTGTCTTTGGAAAGAAATTGTTGCGAATGTCTTTAAACTTGCGATGTTTTTTATGTTTATTCAAACGTTTTCTCGAAGACTGATTACCCTTGTAAATGTTTAGTATTTGACGATTCATTGATATTTTAATATCACATTCGAAAATGTAGTTCAAACAACAAATATTTAAACCCAAGACAAGGCAGTCGTGCAATTAAGTAAGTCATTCAACATGTTTTGTATCGCATTTTTAGCTCCAAGTGCTCACGGTGAGCTTTTGTGATCGCCCGTTGTCCGTCGCTCGTCCGTGCGTGCGTGCATGCGTGCGTCCGTCGTCAACTTTTCATTGAAACAACATCAGCTCCTAATCCACTTGACAGATTTTCTCCAAACTTCACAGGAATGATCTTTGGGTTACCCTCTTTCAAATTTGTTCAAATTGTTACGGTCCGCTGCATATGTAGGTCACCAGAGCTAAAAATTGATTTAAAACGTGTAAAATTTAACAATCTTCTTCTCTGAAACCTCAGGGCCAAGAGATTTCATATTTGGTATGGAACATCCAATAGTTGTCTTCTACAAAGATTGTTCGAATTATGCCCCTGGGGTCAAAACTGGCTACGCCCCGGTGATCACATGGTTTATATAGAATATATAGCAAAATGACTTTAAAAATCTTCTCCTCTGAAACCGCAAGGCCCATAGGTTTTTTATTTGGTATGTATCATTATATAATGGTCCTCTACAAAGATTGTTCTTATTATGCCCCTTAGGTCAAAACTAGCCACACCCCAGGGGTCACATGGTTTATATAAACTTAAAAGCAAAATGTCTTTAAAAAGGTGTCGTTTTGGTATGTTACACCCTGTAGTGGTCTTCTACAAAGATTGATCAAATTATGCCCCATGGGTCAAAACTGACCACACTCCAGGGGTCACGGGTTTTTTATAGGCTTAAATAGCAAAATGACTTAAAAATACTTCACCTCTGACACCGCAAGGCCTAGAGGTTTCATATTTGGTATTATTATCGTATAGTGGTCATCTACAAATATTGTTCAAATTATGCCCCTGGGGTCAAAACTGGCCACGCCCCGGGGGTTACATGGTTTATATAGACTTATATAGCAAAATGACTATAAAAATCGTCTCCTCTGAAACGGCAAGGTCCACAGCTTTCCTATATTGCATAGTGGTCCTCTCCAAAGATTGTTCAAATTATGCCCCTGGGGTCAAATCTGGCCACACCCCGAGTGGTCACATGGTTTATATATACTTAAAATAGCAAAGTACTTTTAAAATCTTTGCCTTTTGCCTAAAACCACAAAGCCCAGAGGTTTGTTCAACATTATTCAAATTATGCCCCTGGGATAAAAATAAGCCACGCCTCGGGGATGCAAATTTCAATTGGGTTACAAGGTCTCGGGTGAGCGTCCTAGGGCCTATAGGGCCCCCTTCTTTAACTTCAGCGTTTTCATTTTAGCCGGGAAATGTGTGTCAGACACTGCGCTTTGTCTCTTAACATGCTGCAGAGAAATTGGAGCAAAAATGCATATTTTGTAAAATCAAAAATACCTACTTAGTGTAATAGGTTACTTGCCTGAAATAATGGATTAGATCTTTCTTGTATGAAATTTAAATTAGAACGTGATATTCGTATAGTAATTTATTGCTCTACTCTGGTTAAGTCATTAAACCGTAGTATTATGGTGACAATTGTGATTACTGATAAGAATCAGGCTAAGCTGTTCATTGTCGGCTATATATAATCATTACACAAAACAACAGATATCCAGTCACAGGGGAGACCTGGATTCATCCCACGTATGCTTGCAGAATCAAATCAAGGTTGCAAAGAGAATAATTAATGAACGCTCTGAATGTCGTACATTGTTTTCATTTTATTTAAATATAAACAAAGCGAAACTCCAGCTGCGACAGCAGGAGAGAACTCGTATTATTTATTTCTAAACATTGTGTTTAGTGATGGTAACAAATGGTCAAGTTTGGTCAGTTGTAAAGACTCGAAGTCATAAATTTTTATACCGCGAGCTCAGTAGTTTAACAATAACTTCAAACGAACATTTTGGTAACATATTTACCTCCACCAAGGAAGCCATGTTTGCCGACGTTCGATTGTTTGTCTGTTTCGTTGTTCGATAGTAACTTTACGCAAAATATTATGAACGAATTTTCATGAAAAAAAAGCTTGAAAATAAGCCAATGAACTTATGATTAGATTTTGGTGCTGTCTGGATTTTTAAAGGTTGCTTTTTAATTGGGAGCTTAGGCAAACTGCCATATTATTTTATATAACTTATTAGTTAGCACAACATATGGGGGCAACTAACTTCCCCTTTGAGTATTTTCTAGTTGCAAATAAGTGATGTACAACATGTGACTTTTCAGTCGTCTTATTTTTAAGTATTTTCAATTTATAGTAAAACATCTTTGTGGGCGTTACAACAATACAATTTAATAGTTGTTTTATCATTTAAAGATACTGAAAATTCAAAGTATTAATATGAAATTGTTTATGTAGATGCATTAATAAGTTATAAATGAATTATTACAGAATATAGTTTTACTATTAAAAAATATGTGAACGTTAGGCATGTTCTAAACGGGACATTTTTTCAAAATGATGTTCCTTCCGGTCAACAGCGAATAAATCCATTTCACATACACAGACCGCTTAAAGTTGTTTGTGAAATTCTAATGGTTATACGTACTGTGTTTACAGACACAATTAAAATCAGATCTTGTCATATCAAAGCAGTGTTGTTTAGTTGTGAGATCATGCATACACTAACTGATGACTGCACATCACCAAAATACACTGTTTAGAAAAATATTGTCTTTAATGTGCAATTTGTCGTATGGACTCCTACGGCTCAATGCATTTGTTAACGCTAGTCTTTTTATCATCTTTTATACAAATTCTGTTTATGGTAAGACTAATGTGTTATATGCGTGTCTGTGGCTTGACGCCTCATTCCATAAGTCGATTGTCAGCAATTGTACATTGTCAACTTTGCATGTGTGTTTGCAGGTGTCTCAGCATTTGATAGTTAATGAATTTCTGTCATATTCTATTTTTGTCATATACACAAATCATTCAAATCAATTACGATTAATCACAATGAATGATTGTGAAATATAGCTGCGAAAATGGGTATTGCAAAATGGTTCACTCATATTTAATTTTCCTGCCATTAATTGCAATGAACAAACTACATCGTTAAAGCTTAGAGTATCGAGATTTTGCAACATATCTTAATGCGATATCACACTTCGATTGATTAAAGCTGGGAAATCATAAGGCGTAGGCGCACAGGATCCAATAACGATTCCGAAAAATAGCGATTGTATTCATATTAGATGACAAATCCTCGTAATCCCTTACATAAAGTGAAGTTTTGATTGGGATTACTGTTAGGGAAAATACAGAAGTTGTATTGTTTCCGCAGTTCTGTGTCATTAGTTCTGTAACATATGTCCACATCAGGACGCCCTTATTCGTGTTTTATAGAGTTTAACCATTCTAAAATAACTGTTATAATAACATCTATTCACATGTGTAATTGCATTATGTAACATCTGGCTAAATATAAGCGATGTTCATATTTGCATAAATGGAAATACTTTAGGAAATTTCATCATTCTTTACAAATGAAAATTATTGATAACAACCAACATGATTACATGAGCAAGATTAAGATTATCACCACAAAGATAAGAAATTAAAACTTCAATCAGAAAATTGCACATATTTATTGAATTTCCATATCTGAATACTGTTCCATAATTCGCACTGGCTTATTAAGTTTCTTCTTAGTTCCATTATCAAATCTGCTGTCTTTGATTATTATTCTCTTTGTAACTGATGAATAGTTTGCACTGATCTTCATGTGTACTTGTTCATGTGTACTTGTTTACTTAAATTGTATTTATGTCAATGCGAATAGGGGCTCCTGGCATGTTATATGTATCATTCTTGTTGACATGTTTTAAAGCGTCATAAAAACGCAAAAAGGAAAGAGTTGACTGAAGAATTGAAGAATTGAAAAGGAATGAACTTTCAAATACATAATCCTGAGATTCCAAATACATAATCCTGAGATTCCAAATACATTACAAATACACAATCCTAAGAATATTAGATCGTGGCGCATTTAAGGGACGATACGAGTTAACAAGGTTGAACAAAATGTGCAATGTAGTGCAACATGCTGATTCCATTTCGCTTGACAAACTTTCAAACTTTCAGACACAAATTAAACCTACTCGTACATTATCACAAACTCAAACAAATGCGAACTGTATTTCTCGTAGATCTATGTGAAACATAATTGCTTTGTATCAAACAGTCTAACAGCTGATAACCAGTCGCATGAACGCAAAGTGAGATTACTTTTTGACTGAATAAAATATATTGTTTTATTTTAAGGCCAAAAAGCATAGTGTCATTATTCAAAGTAAACATTAGCGAACGGTGTTTATTATTGGTTGATGTCTAATAGAATCATTGTAAATCGTGTTATTATGACAAACTGTTCACATATTGTCAACTGGCGTACAAGGCTCTGCAGATTTAAAACCTCATATCTAATCATTAGTCTGGGAAAGTAGTGTACGCTAGTTATTTTACACATAGAAAAACATAGAAGAAGAACTAGAATAATTACTGATGTTAATTTACTCCATAAGCCACTAAATATTGCAAGTCAATTGCTTGCATGCGGAGTCATTGCTGTCTTTCAGAGCCTTGTTATTGCGGAAGCAATATATTATTTCAAACATTTGAAACTGTGTCATGTCGGCTGGTACAATCTTTATGCCACTTTGTAATAAATGTCACGGAATGATATTAACTATTGTTTTATTTTTGTTACACTTAAAGATGTTTAAATGGAATAATTACGCACAATGTCTTCGATTTCATGAATAAATAAGTCACATTTCAATATCAATATTTTCGTCACGATTTCTATGAACATTTGTTTTGCATTTACTTTTAATGAAGGCGTGGAGGAATGAAATTTCTAAAAGCGATAAACTATGACACTGTATTGAGAATCTAGAGTCTAGGATTCTAATTGTCACACTGTTTTTTTCAAGAAAATGTATTACTTTTTTTAGAATATCATTTAATTAATTCAACAACAACAACAACATTTATTTCAGCAATACAGCTTACAAAAAAGCTTCTAGCCTGCAATAATGAATATATAAATGTCAAATACCGCTGGTTAAGATTGCTGTAATTGTTAGCGAATTCAAACTATGTCAATCATTTACATTCAAATCAGAGTATGGAAAAAGAACTGTTTTTCTTGTTTTTCAAGACAAGTGTGGAATTCTATTCCTATTTAGTACAACAAATGTGAATACTTTGAAATATAGATATAAGAAATACCTTTATGA
This sequence comes from Congeria kusceri, assembly GCA_027627225.1. NCBI lineage: Eukaryota > Metazoa > Mollusca > Bivalvia > Myida > Dreissenidae > Congeria > Congeria kusceri. The sequence continues at coordinate 68,979,581 of CM051030.1, forward strand.
TCGTCAGTAAAACTTTACGTATGATTCTGATTATTGACATAATCTATTGTGATGTTTGTAATGTGTCTGTGTGATTTCTATTTATTTATTTATTTATTTTTCTTCATTTATTTATAAATAATTTTGATTTATTATTATTATTATTATTATCATCATTAATATTATTATTATTAAAATGTAATCGTTCATGCAAACCAATTCGTCAAAAGCAATGTATATGCCTGCCATGAGTACAATCAAGTGCGAGTCGATCTACTGTTGTACATGTATTGATATTCATTTTTAATTAATTTATTTCGATGCTGTAGGGTAAAAGGTGCCATACAGAGTTCACACTTCAGCGTTTAATGAATAATGTCAAAGCGTATATTACACCCGCAGCTTCAAAATCAGTTACAAAGCGAAAACTGAATATGCATCTATAAAATCATTTGTTTATATCTCAAAAAGATGCATGCTACTTTGGATTCCTCTTGCATCCATTTGGAAAGCGACCTATTCACCGACTGCCAAACTGACGATGTCTAAAAACATTTCCACAGATTCCAGAAATACAAATAATATGATCTATAAGTAACGTAATAACATACCTGACAGAGAAATATATTGAAAATAACGTCTCATTAATGAGTTAAAGAAATTATAAAGCGTAATAAACTTTATTTGGTCGTACGTTCCAGTCTTTCTTTGTTATTTGTTCCTTTTTATGAAATATTTGACACGTTTACTGACCTTTCTCAATACGTTTGAATAACTAACAAACTTACTACTAATTCAGTAAAATGCCTTTCCATCTTTATCGAATAGAAAACTTATCACTGAGAATATCTAATTACTAGTTTAAGATATGCCAGAATTTGTTCAAAATCACCCATAATGTTTCGTTTTAGTTTTATGAGTACTTCTACAGTATCAACCAAAAGACGTCATCGCCTAATTTTCTAGATAATTTCTGTTGTGGGGCATTTTTATATATGTAACGACATGATGCTATACGTAACTCACCGTGTAATTAAATTATATGACAAAGTTTGCTACAAAATGAAGATTTATATCAATAGGAAGAGCCCATATTTGTTTCATAATGAACGCTCATTAAAACAGCGGGCCCAAAAGTCACATTAAAGCAGTACCAGAGAACTGGGAGCCGATGTGATCTGGTATCGAAATGAACGCTATGAAATCACAGTCACCGGCGGATTGTTCCGTAAAGCGCTTTGAGACGGCGAGACATCAAGATCTATAAAACCTGGGCCTCGTTCAGAACCAGTCTAAGAGCTGTTGGTGCCGCGGTTTTCAAGACAGGAACGTACAAATATTTATTAAGGTTAGTTGATAATTTGTATTGTAGTTGATGTTACTTTTTGTGTTTTACATATATTGGAAGTGTATTGAAAATATATAAAACAAATTATAAAGCAAATTATTAACACAATATTAGAAAATGACATATATCTAGTATATTAATGTCGTCACCGTTATCTTTTTGCTTTTTTTTATATAGACATGCTATAAAAAAAATTTAAATAGTGATTTTATTGAATTGCAAAATAGTTATATGAAATCATAGACAATTTTATCACGGTTGACAGAGACAACCTTGACTACTGAAAACTATGGAATAATAGCTAGCGTTACTTTAATTATGCCCTAAAGCGTCGAATGTGAAATCATTTCCTGACATTTTTTGTTTTAATATGTTAGCTATATATGTCGTTCTGTTGAACTGCTGTATGAAGTATTCATATTAATAAATAGTTTTAATATTTTATACTAATAAACAATTTTTTTTACACGTAACATCCATTTAAATTCATTTCATTTATACTGAATATTTGGAAAATCACAATCGCCTTTTGAATAGTTCGGCAAAAGTATTTGTCGGACATTTTTATAAAAAAGAAACATTCCATAAAATCACGCATTTATTAGCGCAAGTATTTCAATATTTCAGAAACAACAAAAATTATCGACAACTTAACATAGATAAGTGTTCATATGTTGGGGGTTTTTGATCATAAAGATATGCATTCAAATTGCGTCTGTAGTTGCAGCTATATTGTGTTACGGAGTATAGAGCATGTCGACTTTATAATTATGCGCCATTAAAAAAGATAAGTAAACCACAAAGTGAGAAAATCGCTTTGGTATATCGCGATATTGTGAAGGTAAATGATACAATGCTTGTATCAACATTTAAAGTGACTATGTCAACGAAGAATTGGTTTCCTATTGCACTATAAATTATATTATATTATAGAAATGCGCTATACTATGTGCATTAAATAAGTAATAAAAATATTATACATAATGAGATATTTGATAAAAACTTATTCGGAAGAGTATAAAACAACAAGCGGGTATAGAACTCGCGACTTAGGAGCCATGTGAAGAAATGACAGTTGACAGCGGGTTAACCAACTGCGCTAATCAGCTTTGTACGGATACGTGTGTAAACCTCGGTTATACGCGATACTCATAGTTCTTACGTCAAAATGTAAACATGGAAAGGTCCCAACAAGCACAACCTATATTATAAACTGATTTTTATCCTAGAATGTGTCCACTCTTTTCCCATTATTATATACTCTTGTTTAACCGGTATTATATGCAATTATTAATACCTTAATTTCAGATTTTTTAAAGAAATTGCCGCCTTGAGGCCCTTTTCGATAACATAGTCCCTTTAAAGGCGTTTTATTTCTCTTACTACATGAAAAAAAAGAACTGATTGCCACGAATATGTGAATAATCGAGAGTGATAAAATATCAAACGTCTTTAGGAACGCAAAAGGATTTAATAACGGAATTCTTTGTTTTCATTGTTTAATGTATTTTTAAGAGACTTGTTCACAGATTTTTCGTATTTTTGAAAAATATCGTCAATTGTCTTAAAGGCAAAAACAACAGCATCTGGAAAAATATAAAACAAATAATATATAAAGAAATATAGGTAAATTAAAAATGTTGCCTTCGCCGGGACTTGAACCCGGGACCTTTGCGATCAAAAATATTACGCGCTAACCACTCGGTCATTCGAACTTACGTACGTTTTCTTACATGTATTTTAACGCTATTTAACTAATTCACGTGTTTTCCAAATATCGGTGAAAAGAGTTACAAACACTTTATAATATTATTTCTTTAAATTGATGATTGTCCGTAAACAAAACTATATTTCCAATATATTTATTAGTCATGAGTGTGTTTCGCTTGTTTGTATAAAATGTATAATTTCTTTTTTGGAATCTATGACAAACGTTTTAAAAAATTGTCAATTTGCCAATGTGTGAACAGGTGCCTTTAATAAATGAGTGCTTAACGTTTATTGACGTATTAACCTTATTGTTAATAACTTCTGTAGTTTCAGATTTTTTTTAGACTGAGATGACCGATTTTGTAAGCCGATCGCCACAACTTGTAAAATATTATTGTTTATTAAATGTTTCGATTAATAAGGCCAAATGCCAATAAAGATGGTGAAATCATATTTTTAGTTTAAAAAAGGGTACTTTTTAATTTTTTACTTGCCCAAAATAGTAACTACAAAAGAAAAGTGTTTGCAGTTGTTTATGTTGGCTTGTTTTTGCTATAATAAATAACAATTCAGCTAATCTTTGCTAAATGACAGACCGTGAACAAACTACTTAAATTTATAAATCATATGATAATAAACAATTAATTAACTCCATATCAAATTCACAAAATATATATTAATTTTGGACGCAACAGTATAAATTAAGTTGCAAACAAGATCTACTAACAGCATTCAAACTATGCTGGCCGGATTTGAATCTGCCATACATCACATGGTGAGTTTCTCGAATCGTCACTAGTATTTAACACTAACTGTCAATGCAATATACAAAATGTTTAGATGTATTTAGAACTAGCAATATATATCAAACAGTTGTAATTATAGTTTACTCTGAATATACATTTGTATCTGCAAATCGTACGTTTGTATATAACATGCATTTATTTACTCGCATTAACCGCTCAATACGTACCAACAATTGACATTCATGTCTGTAAGTACATGTAGCACATTTGCCATGGTAATAACGTGTACAAGCATTTGAATGCGAGATGTACGGTTTTTCTATATATGGAATCGTTCAGTTAAAGCACGCCCGCTTTGTAACTCATTAGCCATATACACTGTGGTGTAGTATTTGCAATAATTTTTCTATATGTACACATAACACTGCATCACTAAATAAACTAGTGAATATATACGGAATATTACGTTAGTCAATTGTTCCATGAGTATGTATTAGTCGAGTGGCTTGCGTGATGACGTAGCACACGAGAGGCGGAGCCTCGAGTGTGATACGAAATAGCGCAAGCCACGAGACTAAAACATACTCATGGAACAATTGACTAGCGTAATATTCCTTTTATTATATACCACGATAAACTTCAAATGTGCGTTTACCTTATTTTATTTGTTTAAAAACTACAATATTGACTAATCATTGTCTGCAAAGATTAAATTTGTTTACATAACTCTATGATGACGTTATTAAAAAGTAGTCTGGCTAGTATGGTAATACGGGATCGGAAAAATAGCGAGTAGCATAATACGGAATTTTTTTCTGTCCACATGTATTTCACCGATTGATAAAGCATGTATTTTGTAAAGATTTTAAACAGGTATATAATAAAACTGGGTACTATATATTATCTAACGTTTCAATACAATTTATGATTGCTTGTCAATTGAGAATGTAAATTTGATAATAACAAGTTGTTACAAAGAAAATGTTGGCCATAAGCTTAGACAGATGGATGGACGGACAGAATGACGGACAGAGGGATAGAAGGACAAATCTATATCAATAACGTGTGAGTATATGTTTCGTGAATGTGTATGGGAAATTTCTTCTCGAGTTGCAGACGGTACATTTAACATAATATTAAATAACTAACATTGAACACTATATTATATTATACTATTATATACTTGATAACCTGCAAAAAAAGTACAATTAGAGTGATGCAATAGCCTGGCGTTACTTTAATTATTTCTTACTGCGTCAAATACGTAATCATTTCCTTAAATTTTTTTGTTGTAATATATTAGCAATATATGACGTACTTACGAAATGCATATGTTGGACAAATGTTATAGTAGTGAAACGCGTGTTTCAAAACCAACGAACAGAACTTAAGTTTGAGTCTAAATCAACTCTGTCTAGTTTCACTCGCCTTATAATTTCATCCATTTTGGCGACATTATTCATAAATGTGGCATTATTTCCAATGCATGCTTGTAACACGAGTTTTATGTCGCGTTTCTATAAACAATAATTGTTTCGTTTTGCAATAAAAGCAAATAAAAAGATATTTGTTAAATTGCCAAACTGTGAATAGATTATTTTATAATTGACGCTTCTTTATTTAGATTTAATATATTCGGTGACTTATAGGCCCACAGGGCCGGATGCTAGCATATACCCTATGTTTTTGTCATAAAATGTATATAACACTTTGTCAAATGCATATGTCGCGCTAATAAATACTTGCTTGCTTGCTTGATTGCTTGCTTGCTTACTTGCTTACTTGCTTACTTACTTACTTACTTACTTACTTATTCAAATTAATCTGCAATATAATCCAATCTGGGATAATCTGGGATATGACATGTTTAGAGCGTTAAACTATTTCATACAAATAAAAATAGGAATTTTTTTTCGATATTCCAAAAATCACGTGGATGAAAGGAAAGTGATGCTTTAACAATAAATGGGGAGGAGTTTAAACTATTCGTGACAAAACCCGGATACGCCTATAGAAAAACTATTTGATGATGATGAATGTGAGTAAAAACTACGTTTCTTAATACATATTATTCATTTTATCCAGCGTAGTTAAATTATCGAAACAATACATATGTACACTTTACCAAAATATTAAAAAGTATGTCTTACAAGATATTTCATAAAAGATCATGACTAAGGTACATATATGACGCTATTTGAAGTGTTTTGTTTTTTCATTTTATTAATTTGTTGTTGTTGTTTTTTTCTGAACTCAAATCGTACTTTTGTGGTTCCCTTCAAAATTTAGGCTCAAAATAATGTCATAGTTATCATCCTGTTTCATTTGTAATTATATGATTTGAACAAAAAAAACGTTCTATATAACATATTAATATCAATGTTAACTGAAACACAATCATTTGTCAATTCAATGCCCATGGGCATACGGCCTAATGTTTGATACATTAAATGCGTTTTATCACAAACAATTTCGTGTCAGTAAGGTGTTTATTCTGTCAGATTGTAACACAGATGAACGAAATGAATATTTTTAAGCATCCCTGAAAAGCTTTTAAACATTAACCATCAATCAAAAAGCGTGCATTTTAAATGTATAAGTCTTACATTTTGAAACGCACTGTATTTCATAAAAAAAGGCAGGATTTTTTGGAAAGGATTGACTGGGAGAGGAAATAACTATTCCGGTGTCAAACATTATGCATAAAATATACAAATCCCATTTCCGTTGACGTGTTAAATAATATCATACTCATTCATTGCTGGCGCGATATTCTAACACTACTGACGCACCCTGGGAGTATTCATTATTGCTGACACTATTCCTTTTGTCTTGAAGAGATTTTACTTTATTGACACTTGTACAGGATATTTAATTTTACACCACTGAACGAGAACATCAGGTTTGGCAATATTTTATTCCAAGACACTGCCTTATTCTGGAAGTATTTGCTAGGAAAGCAATGATATTGACAATGTACTACAAACGTCTTGTAAATTGATTTATTTGTCGACATACAACATCGAGATTTGATTTGTATAATGTAGTATTGTTTCGGTCCCATTCCCAACCAGGCTGTTTAGGAGTATTGTACAAAGTATTAGTGCAACAAAAGTTATATCAATATGTAGCATAAGTTTTTCAACGCAATAACTGGCAAAGTATTTTATAAGTGTTCCAATGTCACAAATTTTTGATGGAAAAGAAAAGTAATACATTATCATTGTAACACTTACTACAAATGTGATTTAATTAACTGTATATATGTGATATTCTAACTTTATTTGTATAACATTTAGTTTGAAACACATTTAATCATGCATGTTAATCTACTTGACCTATCGACTTGTATATAATTCATTTCTGTTTGTGAAGCAAACATTTATGTTATATACGGAACATACTTGTCTGTTTCTAAAAAATGGGGAAATAATATACAATGCTAAATATGTATTTGTACATACGAAGTAACATAGTTTCGCGCGAATCCATTGGCATAGCATTCATGGTTTAGTGTAAAGGTTATATCAGAGAATGATAATCAGAACAGAACAGAACAGAATTTTATTACACATAAACTTTACAGTTTCTAGTGTTTAATAATAATACATTATACATTATAGTAAGTGATCATTACTTTTAATATTTCTAGAACAGGATGAACTTGACAAGATAAAAATGAAACTTGCATTTTCACACATAAGAATAGTACATCTAGTTAAAATGGAACTGTTTTCGTATGTCCATTGAAGTAACAACAATTATATAACAATAACAACATGAAAATCATATTAATTTAGCAGTAGTGGTATAGAATATGTTTAAAGATGTACATCAATATGCACATATATACAAACATCTATTATTAATTGTTCATCAGAGTATTTTTTTTTTGGCGAATACTTAATGCCTCTGATATGTACTTGCTTAACCTAAACATTTCACTTTATTCTGTGTATTTAGCAATTGCGTGAGTTTAAACATACTAGGCCTGATTCTGTAATAATTTTTTATATATTTTTCTCTTATTTGAACGAATGTAGTACATTTCAACTAGAAGTAGAATTCATCTTCCACTTCATTATTTTGACATAATTGACAAAGCCGCATATTTCTATCTACCTGATCGTATCTACCAGTTGTATTATCAGATTATGTGCACACAGACGTAATTTTGTAATCGCTGTCCTCAAATTTCTTGATACGATTGTTTCTAAATATGATTCGAATGAAAATGTTGTTTTTATTGCTTTATAAGCAATCAAAACTCTATTGTCAGTTACGTCACGTTGCCACTCTTGTAAGTATTCATCAATAACTCGTTGCTTAAACAAAGACAAAACATTACTTTCATTGATTTGTGAGTTATTAGCCCAAACATAATTAAATCCATATCTAGAAAGTAGGTTCATAACCTTTCCAAACCAATTTATATTGTTATCAATTAAATCAGTCAGGCTATCTTCCATGATTTATCGCAGTATTATATTGTCACTTTTAATAAGTTTAAACCAATATTTGATAATGCGTACATATATGCTAACATATAACGGGGATCTACCAAGTTCGCCGTATACGGCAACATTTGAAGTTGATTTTCTGACACCAAGAATAGCCTTGCAGAATTTTAGGTGTAATTGTTCTAACTCGCTATACTTAGAGAAACCCCATATTTCGCATGAGTATGTAATAATTGGCGAAACAAAAGAATCGAATAACTGCAAAGCTAACTTTGATTTACAATCATATGTTTTCAAATTTGATAGCAATGTGTTTACTGCCTTTAAACCTTTACCACGTAAAGTATTAGTATTAAGAATAAAATTTCCAGTATAATTTAGTGTTACGCCTAGGTAGATAAAATCGTTAACCATGTCTAGGTATTCATTTCCATACATCCACTTCTCATTACGTTTTGTGCCTCCTTGTTTACGGAAAACAACAATTTTAGTTTTTGCTATACTGACTTGTAAGCCCCATGTACTACAATAGTCATATAGACAATTTTGAGACATTTGTAAATCTTCAGGCGTTTCACCAATTACAACCATGTCATCTGCAAAAAGCAATAAAATCAAACATAGATCTTGTAGATTAATTCCAGCACTATGTCTATTTTGCAGAAACATTTCTAAATCATCTACGAAAAGTGAAAATAGTATCGGTTACATTATCTCCCCCTGTCTTAAACCTACTGTTATATTAAAGTAATCTGAATTGGTATTACAATGCTTTACACATGATTTGACAGATTGATACATGCTGCGTATAATACGTCACATTTTATCATCCAAATTGGACTTGTATAACTTCAACCATAGTGCGTTTAAATATATAGAATCGAAGCAACGTTTCATATCAATAAAACAGCAATACAAACGTTTATTCATATTTACATATTTTTTAATAACTGAATGAAGGATAAAAGCTGCATCTATAGTTGATCTGCCTTTTCTAAAACCAAACTGAGCGTCAGAAATAACATCATTACTTTCGCACCATATTGATATTCTTTGGTTTAGTACACATGTAAATAACTTTGCAAAATTGCTGAACAATGTGATACCTCTATAATTACTAACGTCTGATTTGTCACCCTTCTTATGTAAGGGGATTATAATTCATTTGGTCCAACATACAGGGATATTCCCAGTGTTAAAGATTATATTGAAAATCGTTGTGATATACCCAGCCAAAATATCACAAGCTTCTATAAAGTATTCATTTAACAATTTATCTTCTCCTGGCGATTTACATGTAGCTATAACTTCATTACATGTTATTTTGTTATCTAGATCCCCTAATACATTGGTGAAATTATCAAATTCGTGATTCAAATCAAAATCTCCTGCATCAGCATTTGTTGTATAATTAATATCAGAAAACATTTGCTCAAAATATGTTAGATGTGTTATCAATGTTGTTTTCTTTTAATGTTTCAATATTAGTGTTCAATTATATTACACACACACACACACACACACGCACGCACGCACACGCAAACACGCACGCACGCACACACACACACGCACGCACGCACTTTCACACACACACATTTCAGTTCCATAAATGTAAAGGCGTCATCAAGTGATGGAATCAGCAGCAAGAAAAGACAGTTTGTGCCACGTGTTAGTGTACCACACTTATTTTTTCCACAATGACAGTGACATTGTGCATGCGACGTAAAATCTTTTGTTAAGTTAGTTCTTTGTAAGATTAGTTATCTGTGCTTCCGAATAAGTGTAGTCATACAATTCACCAAGAAATGTAGTCCATTGATCGGGAGATTGCATCGATTTTCTTGACAGGTGTAACTACAATAAAACACCATCCAATAGGTGCACTGTTGCAAAACAAATGAAAGATTAAATGTTCTCTACAAGCGGTACAGTTGCTGTGAAGTAAATTAAGACGAATGTGGCTACCTATTAATACGCGCGGTCAGCAATAATTGGATATGTGAAAGATATGTATATTAATTCTCGAGCGATCAGACTAGAACATCCTCAATAAGTCGTTCGGGACACAAGTTCCACACGCTCGATATTGTAAGTCTTATTACAAAATATAGGAATAATGAAACTCCAGATACATCATCAGGAGAGAAACCCTTATTACCATCCGTTGGTCCTTTATTTGAGGCAAGTGACCAATTGCCTATACAATACAGGACATTACATACAACACAACACACAACATAAAAATGATTAAAACTTGTAAAGGTCAATGCAAAGCATTGGGGGTTTAAGCCAGTTTAAAGGCATACCAAACCTCACACTTAGCTCAGAATTAATCACTTAAAAGGGAAAATACACAATGGAGAACATAGAAATCACACAACATACATTAAATACACCAAAAAATGATCAAAGCTGGGGTCACCGCCTTGGAACGGTCAATGCGAGAACACATTGGGGGCTTGAACCGGTTTAAAGGCATGCCGAACCTCACACTTAGCCCGGAATTAATCACAAAACACGCACTTGTAAATAAACTTTAACATCATAGCATTGCAATTCAAATTAAATAGTATTAAAAGCCACGAACCGTGCATATCCATTAATGTCGACGATTAAATGTCGTCATAATTCATTCGGATTTATAGTTTACTCCATTTTTTTCAGTTAGTCCTTGTTTCAATAATTGTTTAATTATATACGTATACTTAAAATAGAAAACCCCACTGAGGGCCCTATGGCATTATAGTGACCAGCCAGACAACCGAAGTGGGGTTTCCTATTTCTTATATTATACCGAACAGTTTCACCCTATGTATAATCCTGTGTACAATCAACCATTTAACAGTACACAAGCTGAAAATAATGGTTGAACTCTCAAAGTAAGTAGTTATCCAGAACATCTAAATACTTTGAAACAATAGTTTTTAAGAAATAGCGATAGCCAAATCATGACAAATAAAACATGTCTGCATTATGTAGCGCATTAAAACAACACCTTTTATTCTTTAATGTATACTTACGTTTATATGAAACGTTGACGTTTTGTTTAAATGCTTTTAGTTTGCTAGTTTGCGATTGATAACATTGTATTTTCAATGTTTTATCAATAAAGATTACGTTACATTGATTCTTTGATGTTTATCAATGAAGGTGACGTCATTCGTGAATGTGTAACCTGGGCGCAGTTGCTCAAAACTTTAACGTCAAATTAAGCAAACAGCCGTTAATTTTTGTATAGGTTGATTTATGTAAATTTAGTGTTAAAATTTTTAATTTGTGTTTATTTTAAACAAATTCGTATTCTCAATGATTTTCAAATGTTTGATAAGAAAGTTGCTTGTAAAATTTATTGTATTTGCATCTTAAGTTAACAGGCGGTTAGCGTAATTGGCCGTTAAAGTTTTAAGCCACTGGGCCCAGAGCAGTCCACATGCTGAAAAAAAGTGACTGGTCCACATACTCTTGAGTGTCTCTATCGCATTTTACAGACCTTAAACGGTCATATAGATGAAAAAGGACATATTTATGTCAGGCACAATTAATAATAGTATATATAATTGTATAAGAAAAAAATATAACTTAACAGAAGTTACTCTAAAGTAGTTTGTTAATAAATAATATCTCGGCATATGATAACCGACAACAGATTGTTTGTTTAATGTCTTGTTCGTGTTGCATTTGAGATCAACCTATTTCCTTACTCATTTCGCGATAGAATGCGAATGCAAAACAGTAGAACTAATCTTTCACAAAGACATTTGAATATAACACCCAATTATTCCGCTAGAAAGACGCGAATAACACTACATATATATTTTTCATAAATATATGTTTGACGTGAATCCTATGCGTTTCAATTTAGGAAACTGTTTTGTTTCTTTATATCAATAAATGTCTTGAAAATGCCAGTATCTGGCATTTTCAAGACATTTATTAAAATTACGTTAATTAAGTAAACAAATAAGTGTTATGCCATAACTGAATCAGAGATTCTTTATAAATTAATTGAAGTGTTATTTCTTTGGTTACTACATTAAATTGTATTTTAATATATAGACAATGTGATATAATTTATTTCTATTTTGTGCAATGGTTCTTTTGCCAAAGCAAAAACAAAGTCTGTAGAGATTAAAATGGATTCAATGTCTTTAACTCAACACATAATTATGAAGTGCTGTATTATTCAGCGATTATTGCTCATGTCAGCATTGTATTATCGTTTCATTTAAATGTATCAGTCTAGGGAAATGAATAGCTTACAGAGTGTTACATATGTAACAGATGACTGACAACTCCCCTGGTGTTGGCACTAGGAGTGTGTTCATGTTAAATTCAATTTCCACATAAACCAATATTATTATTTAGAAAGCTTCGGTTTATGCAAATGAACACAAACACATCGCGAAGTATTTGCAAAAGAAAAAAAAACTACATTTACTACCTTTTCTACGACACAATTTGCAATTTAAAAAAACATATACGATGAGGACACGAATGAAAACGCAAATTTCTATATATTTCTACCTGAAATTAGGCAGATCTCAGAAGAGCGAACAATGGTAGTCTTGTATACGGAATTTGAGTGTCAGAGAACATGTCTTGTAATTTGAGCTGTTTTCGCAAGCCGGTCGTTATTTATGTTCTTCAAAAAGAATATCATCATGCTATTTATTTTGTTGAAAATAAATAAAGACCACCGATTGGAAACAGCAAGTTATTATTTCAATTCATCGATGCTGCTTTTGGATGTCAATTGTATTAACAGCTTAGGGTGTATTGAGTTCTTCATAACGAAACATTTTTGTGTTACGGGTTATACACAACAACATCAATCACAGGCGGATTTCAAAATTAAAGAACGAAGCTGAATAGACTTGGCTGCGATTTTCTTTAATTGGAAACAGTATCTTCGCAAATGAGCAATGTATATTGTTGCGTATAAATAACTCTGAAAAATAACAATGAATTGGATATAGCGGCGGTTTATATATATAACTAGGAATGGGACGTTATTAAAATGCCTTTTGAATGACCCTCCGTCGTTCACAATTAACAAAAAGTATGTCATTTTCTTGTTATTTGAAATTTATGTTGGCGAAGATCACATCAATAATACAATCTTCTTGAAAATTATGCCTCGACGAGAGCATTGCGTGCTGTTAATGTTATTTATTTAAATGAGTTAAGGCAATAATGATTAAAATCTTCGACATTGAATGAAATTATGGCATAAATATTGCAAAGCGCAAAGCCGATGTTTCAGGTAAATGTATAAACGTATGTGAAATATATTTTCTTTATTATACTTTTATCCGTTGCTGCTGGGTTTTTATACAAATAATACAAGTGCAGAAGTGCAGAACAAAATGTCAGTTATCGCAGCTCATTTGGCAACAAACATGTTAGGCTTGAATTGGCAAAGACTCAAAATATAACCTTAGCAAAAGTTTCCAGTTACTTTTTTGATTTAGTATAAATAAGATTAATATATATATCATCATCTTCTTTTTCTTCATCTTCGACTTCATCATCATCATCATCATCATCATCATCATAATGACCATGACGTTCTTTCCGTCAATAATTCCATTCCCGAACTTCCTTACCATTTTGTTTTGCATTCATATTTATTGGTGTGTCCTTATTTTCCGTGTATTATTTAATTACTATAACCTGTTATTATTGCCTTGATTCACACTAGAGAGCTGTAGGACCGGAAATATAAATAACTCTTCACTGACAGATACAACAACTTGCAATAATATCCACTGTCACCTTGTGAATTAAATCATGCCTTTGACAACTTAATGTAGTCTTGAGTGCGAAATTGGTGGCTGTTTGCGTTTCCGTCACTTCGTGGGCAGTGTTGGTACATCCATTGATATAAAACATAAAGACATCGGTGAATATGATGCATACTCTGTAACATGCATGTAAAACTGATACTGAAGAAGAAAACTGCTTCAATTATTGCATGACAAATGCCAACCATTTAAAAAATAACTTTAACTGCGTAAGACAAATGCGATTCAAGAAACTTACTGCCCATAAATAATTGCAAAACAGCATACGCCGTACAATGCAGACATTATTCTGTGAAAGACAAAGTGATTTAACCTGGCATCAGTGCCCTAGAGTGATCATTATTTTTAAAATTATGGAGAAAAAAAGTCAGCAAAAAAATATGCATCGTTAAAAAGCAGCACAATATACATTGCAATGTATGAATATATAAGCTTCTCTCAAACTTTTGGTAGATTACTAATGGTCGTCCATTGCTTTGCCTAGTGCACCACCACAAGTAACACAGCTTATCATTTGACAACCAAGTGCAACATTTGTTAAGGCATCATATGTTACAACGGCGTTATTTGTAACAACCGGCATTATTTGTCCTGACCCCAACCCTTACCCTAACCCTCTTATCCTAACACTCTGACCTTCTAACCCTAACCCTTAACCCAAACCCTGCAAATATTGTAACATATAATGCCGATTTCAACATATAATGCCGGTTGTAGTATATTATGCCGTTGTAACGTATAATGCTTAACAAACGTTAACACTACTCGCTAAATATTTGAATATGACTGACATTAGTAGAAACGTGTAAACAATATCTAAAATACCTAGAAGTGAAAAACAAAATCGCACACTAGAACAATAAACAGTTTTACAGTATTAATACATTGTACTGATATTATCCGATATTGTGTTTAATGCTTGTTTGCTCAGCTGAATAAAGTACCCAATATATAAATTTATTTAAGTGTATTTAATATACAGATGTAATTTATGTTTTTCAGCATGACAACGGACTACGCAGTATACGTTCTATCCATCCTCACATGTATTGCTCTAAAGGTTTCCTGCACCGGCTCCCAACCGACAAAACTAGGTCAGTGGTTTATCGTACTTGTAGATCATGTAAGTGTCTTATGTACTAGTATTATAAAAAGAAAACAGGTATATTGCGTATTACAGTTATTATCCGAATGCAATTGAAACGTCCGTTTAAACAGTTGAGTAAGCGCATTTTGATTAATCAAGTCAACGTGTAATTGGCATATACATGTTTTACCCAAGAAGCATTTGCAATTTTCTCATAGAAGTTTAACTCTGTGGTTTTCATAATAATCCAAATAAAGATTAAACTTTTGAATATCACTATCACACAAAAATTTGAAAGCATACATGGAGCTTTCGTCCGTGTACTTCGTCAGCAGAATGGCTTTATGCTGAGGACCGCTAACATTGCTAATTGGCGTGAGCGATGTTAACGAACGGTCCCAGATGTGCGAGAGCTGGAAACGGCCACCGTCCCTGTTGAGTGCGGGTGTCAATGCGCGGATGTAGATAGCATCCTTGACCAGCTCTCGCACATCTGAGACCGTTCTTTAACATCGCTCACGCCAATTAGCAATGTTAGCGGTCCGCTGCAGTAGACCATTCTGCTGACGAAGTCCGTAGTACACGACGAAAGCTGCAGGTATGCTTTCAATGATGTGTTTGTGACAGTCAACAGTTTAATAGTTATTTTGATTAACATTTGAAATGCTAAATAGATTACCATAATTATAAGTTGGTAATAACCATTCTACGGTTGTGTTTTGAATTTCAGATTATTTAGAATCTGCACCAGATCTCAATGACAGACTAGACAAAATAAGATCGCTATACGCATTCATAAACGAGGCCGATGAAACACCCGAAAAACGAAGGTCATTGCTCAGATTTGGCAAAAGGGGATCGATATTCCGGTTTGGCAAGCGAGGAAGTATTCTTCGGTTCGGCAAAAGGAGCGAGTATGAGCCATACACGTCAGACGAGTATTACCCTTACTACCCATCGTCAAGCTTCAACGGTCCAAGGGAATTTGAGGACTTTGGGATGCCAGAGAAGAGGAGTACTTTATTTAGGTTCGGTAAGAAGTCGAGCGGCGCCGAGATGAAAGACTTCACACGAGACAAGGACAAGAAACCGCACACCCCCTGGCGATTTGGTCGTGAAGAGGAGGATGAAATCTCTTTGGAGAAGTTAGATTAATGTAGTTAACAATTTATCAAATGCATCGTTCTTGATGCCGCATAGCTACACAACAGAAAGACCTCTTATTTCATTCAAACATTATTTATATTATTGGTGATGTTTCCAAAATTATTTCCGAAAATGTGACGAATACAAATGTATCAAATCAGCAATAAAAGCATAATTTCGTGGTTTTTGTGTTGCTTTTTTCTGTTTATAAAAAAAAAACAACACACAAATACAGGATTTAAAGTGGGCGAAACAATCAGTACCTACCGACTTACACATGAACGAACTAAATATTTTGCAAAACGATGACAGTTAAATTGCGCCATGTAGCGTCTAGCAGAGATTCTAGAGGTGCGCTTACCATCTGTGCAACATACCATGTTATGAAAGCTGGCAAACTTATAATTTATCATTCTTCGCTGAGACAAGACAGAATGTCAAATTTTGGACAATACATTATTACAAAAAATGTAAATTCTGCTTTACAGTTCACGAAGTTACCAATTAAAGCCTAATAATATTACTTCATGTGTACTTTTGTAAATTTGCTCCATATTTCGTAATTGCTTAATGAAAAGCAATCTGACAGTTTACATAAACACTAAACTGCATACATGCAATGAAGTACTGAATATTAATGCAACAACTAATGAAACATCCATTTTCGTAGTTAAAAAGAAGTAATAATAACTAAATCAACAAACGGAATCAAGACTAAGAATCAACGAATGCTCTTTCTTTTTTTTTTGTCACAACGACTTAGAAAAAGGGCAGATTGGCATATGACAACTTCAATAAAATTGCAAAAGAATCATATAATATAGTTAGCTTTAATTTTAACTGTAATTCATGCAACGCGCGAGTGAATGTTTCTGCCATGTCTACCATCACTATGGGAAATTACGTAATTTTCCCTTCGATAATTATGTTACACAGAAAATTGGAAATACTTGTAGTTAAACTCGTTGAGATATACGATATCATATGATGCAGTAGTGTTCACACAGAGTTGAGCATAGCCTAAGACCAAAGTTACTGCCAGTCGGCCAATCACAGACAAGAATGGCAGCGTTTAACATATAACATCGACAACCATATATATTTGTTTACGACGTCGATGGTTTACAAGGATAATAGTAACGGAATAAAGTCGATGGTTAAACTAGAGCTGTGAGCAACTCTGTGTTTATGGTAAAGTATCAATGTGCGAAGACTTTGACTCCGAATGTTATATGCTACATACTAGTATCCGCGAATGAAAAGCGGCATGTAAAGCGCAATTACAACAACTATCGAACTTCTCGATCACAATAAGACGTGCCACATATCAAAACACAACCACGCGATTCTCCGCTGTGAAATTTAGATATGCATATGCTCAGGTATTACGCCACTTTAGAGGAGAGCGGCGAAAACGAAAGCCGACTTTTGTGCGTTTTCAGCAATAAATATTTGCTTTTGAAATTATACCGGATGTCTCTGTTTACGAAATATTCAGGATTAATCAGGCAACGTTCGTTGATTTTGATAAGATTTAACAGTGGTGTTTGAATAACAAATTGCAATTGCGTTCCTATGGGGACAATACTATTGCATGGTTTGTCAATATTCGCTGTCACTATACATTGCAAACAACATTGCGTGCGTCGGAATTGAATAGTTTGTATTCAGTAAGTTGTGCATGTGTCTGAAACCAAATAAAATGTAAAACGGAGCATTTTATCAAATACACTTATTGCTTTCTTTTACTTTTTCATATGACGTATTATAAAAAGTATGGTTTATTGACGTGTATTCGATGTCTCGTTGTGTAGTCAGTTTAAATACGTAGGCAAAATCTTGAAGTTGAAATAATGTTTAAAATATGTAGTGATTAATAAAAAATACTATAGTGTATGTACGTGATATCTTTTTATTAATAAAAAAAAACTGTATTATTACATGTTAGTATGAACGAATATCAAAATTATATTATATGATACAAAAATACGATTATTCATACGTAATGTTATAAGCATTTAAAGACGTTCGCAACAAAAAGAAAATATTTGTGTTAATTTCTCCTTTTGCTTCATTTTTTCTTTATTGTATATAGGTTACAATATACTAATTTTATCTCGAATGTCCATTCAAAATAAATCTTTTAATAGTAAAAGTTCATAAAGCATATATAATAATCAAAAACACACTATGCAATGTATTTCAAAACAAATTTAGTTCAGAAATGATCCATTAAATATCTTCATTCTATTGATACGTTGTTTACGTATGTTAAAACGAAACAGGAAAAAGGCTACACAGGTACCCTATATGAAATCCAATATTTCCCAAACAAGTTCGGTGAGCCATTCTTATTATTAATGTTTTAGTGTAAGTATACATTGGTACATGTCTGTGCGAAATTTTCAGAAAATCTGTCGTTTGAAACAAAATTTGCATTTGATAAAAATGCAGTTTCTGAAAGCATTATTAGTTCCCATTTGACACACTTAAATGTCCAGTTAATTCATTATTTAAGCAGTAAATGTAGGTAAAACGTTTTTATTATCAACATACACATGTATATTGCCAAAAAAAAGCTTGTACAAACAAATCAGTTGAAAGAACCATAACCTTGTTAGAAAAATAACTATCCTATATACTTACAACATTGATAAAAATCCAAACTGGAAAAGGGGCTTCGACAGGTACCGTATTCGAAACCCAATATTTCCGGAACAAGGCCGGTGACCCCTATTTTTTAAGACTGTTTTAGTTTCAGTATACAATTACGTATGTATGTGGGATATTTTAACAAAATCTGTCGTTTGGCACAAAATATATTCGTATATTTGATAAATTATCGACGTTTTCAAAGGCAAATTTAATGCAAAATTCACCTCGTTAAGTGTCCATTACAAGTCATTTGTTAAATGATAACTGTAGATAAAGCGCGTTTTATCATTACACTGCACTTTTATATTACCAAGCGAAACATTTTTAAATAAAGATGTATATTTAAAAATCTCCATCTTTGTTTGAATATAAACGCTTTATATTATTCAACATTCTAAGTAACACAAAATGAAAAAAGGCTACGACAGGTACCGCATTCAAAATTCAATATTTCCGGAAAAAGGCCGGTGACCCCTATTTTTTAAGACTGTTTTAGTTTTCGGATACATTGATACATGTTTGTGCCACGTTTTAAGAAAATCTGTCGTTGCAAAAAAATTGAAGGAAATTGTTGCGAACGTCTTTAAAGGCCACCAGCCCAATATACATGCAGTGTAATTCTGAGAAAGTAGTACATTGATAATATACATACAAAATACAACACGAACACATTATGCAGTGCAGTACTGAGTTTAAACACACCATATGTTGTTTTAAAATGTACATTCATTGTAATAAAGACTTAAAATAATTATTAACAGTTACGCAATAACTCATGTTAGTGCAAATGTCTTGGCTCAAGTATAAGTACACATTATTTTTATTATTTTTATTATTTTTATTAATGTTCTGACGTAATAAAGTGATCTCTTACTCTCACTGGGTAAGACGTGACACCGGATATTGGCCCATTATCGAGCCAAAATAGCTACATGTCAAAGAAAACAGCTCCAACAACGGTAAGTGAAACGCCGATTTCAAGTTTTCGGTTTATAATTGTATACATGTATGTGCTGACCTAGACTGCCAACTAATTTGCAAAGACCCTCATATACTTACTTTGACCCATATAATAAGTAAATAATCAGTAACTAAACGTAAAATGCTCGCTGAAAAAAATGAAGCTCCTCGATTGTTTCTTTCAATTATTCGGGATTTTATACCTGTTTCGAAACAATGTGAATTGAGCGATTGGTAAAGAATACTATAAAGAACATTTCCTTCAATTTTCAACTACTTTTGTTGCTTATTAGGTACGGTCTAAGTCTTAAAAAATGCCAACTCGTGTACGGAGTATTGCATGCTCGTGTACGGAGTATTGCATTTTATCAATATTTAGTGTACTGGGTATTGCGCGAAGAAACATCACTTTTTTTTTAGGAATTCTAGCAAACAGACCTAACTTTCATTAAATACAATATTAACAAGAGATGTTTGTAAAATATGAATGCCCCCTACTTGCAGCCAAGTCGTTAATATGTGCACCTGTTAAGGGATTTTTTAAATCTTGTATGTGCATATTAACACATGGGGAGGAAATTAAAGTTGATGCTTTAGAAAGTAAATATAAAGCTGAAAGAAAGATCGAGTATAATTATGGATTTATATTTACAGTCTATTATATAAGGATACCTGTTTTCTGTTTGATTTAAACATCAGATAGGCCAACACATCTCTACATATCCTGCGGAAACAAATTGGTATACGGCGAAAACAGTTTTCATGTTACAAGCCCCTGTGACCTTGACCTTTGACCTGTTGACCTCAAAATTGATAGGCGTCTTCCCTTCCTCCCGAGTAACCAGCATACCAACTTGGATGATCGTAGGTCAAAGCATATTCTACATATCGTGCGAAAACTAAATGGTCTACAGAGGAAACAGTTTTCATGTTACAAGCCTCTGTCACCTTGACCTTTGACCTGTTGACCTCAAAATTGATAGGCGTCTTCATTTTCTCCCAAGTAACTAGTATACCAACTTAAATGATCGTAGGTCAAAGCGTTCTCTAGATATCGTGCGGAAACGAATTTCATGTTACAAGGCCCTGTGACCTTGACCCTTTACCTGTTGACCTCAAAATCAATAGGCGTCTTCCTTTCCTCCCAAGTAACCAGCATACCAACTTAAATGATCGAAGGTCAAATTGTTCTCTAGATATCGTGCGGAAACCTAGATCGGTACATACAATACACTATACAATAGTAATAGTACAGTCGATGTGTTCATACCGTGCATTTGAAATACAATGTGTACTTTTTTTTCTGATAAACCAGGATGTATGCCTGCTTCTACCTTTCTTAGACAAATTTTTACTAAGATTTCATAAATGTTCTAAGATTTATTCATTACGTTCTGAAAATGCGAGATATTCTTTTTTTTCTTTTATAATTGTAAACAAATCTGAGCAAAAATCTCATCTGTATTCAGAGATTTACTAAGAGTTTTCTTAACTAACTTAAGCCAATATGATTATTTTCTTAGATTTTATCTTAGATAGTTTCACAATGTATTCTTAGAGAACACTTGTCTAAGAATATAAAATACTTGTTCAAGAAAAAGGGTGATTTGTCATAAAATAACTAAAAAAATATTACACAAACATTGCATATTATAATTATATGCATATTTAACTTTTTAAAAATATTTCAATAAAAAAATACTGGCACATATTAACATATTGACCAAGAGTAGTTTTAACTCTAT
Organism: Congeria kusceri; assembly: GCA_027627225.1. NCBI lineage: Eukaryota > Metazoa > Mollusca > Bivalvia > Myida > Dreissenidae > Congeria > Congeria kusceri. The sequence continues at coordinate 69,001,221 of CM051030.1, forward strand.
ATTACATTTTGTATTTTAGTTTATAAAAATACAACTAGTAGGCGACTATAGTATACTTGAGATACTTTAGTATATACTAGATATTTAATACTCGTTATATTTTTATTTTATACAAAATTGTACGTGTATTCAATTAAAATATAAGTGTTTGAAACGGTAGAATTTTGTCCTTTATAATTATATTACTTGTGCATTTAAACAAGAGAAAGTGAAAGTAGAAAGCAGTTTGAAGAAAATATATATTTTCCAGTATGTATTTGTTTCTAAATCTAAAACACCTATCTCTTTCCTTTTACCATCAATTGTCTGAAATTCATAAAAAATACTGTAATTTTCGCTTATTGGTAGTATAAAGTAGTAACAATTTTAAAACCTAATATGGTCACGTGATATTTGTTCAGGCGGTGATGTGTGCCCTTAAGGGGAAAGATCACTGTTAGGAGTTTGACTGATTACAGTCTCGGCGCGTCGGCGTATCGCGTCGGCGCGTCGGCGACCTCAGAAATGAAAGGGCGCCGAAGCGCCGAGACGATACGCCGAAGCGCCGACACAATGCGCCAAAGCGCCGATACGATGCGCCGAAGCGCCGACACGATACGCCGAAGCGACGACACGATACGCCGAAGTGCCTACACGATACGCCGAAGCGATATAAACGTCGTCTCGTCGTATCTTCGCCAAATTTTATAGCCACATATGAAAAAACCACACGAGATTGCTTCGGCGTATCGTGTCGGCGCATCCACGCATCGTCTCGGCGCTTCGGCGTATCGTGTCGGCGCTTCGGCGTATCGTCTCGGCGCGTCGGCGCCCTTTCATAAGCACAGGTCGAAGTCGCGAAACTAAGATGGCGGTAACAGGACACCGTACTTCGGCGCATCGTGTCGGCGCTTCGGTGTATCGTGTCGGCGTTTAGGGTATCGTGTCGGCGCTTCGGCGTATCGTCTCGGCGCGTCGGCGTATCGTCTCGGCGCGTCGGCGTATCGTCTCGGCGCGTCGGCGCCCTATTATTTCTGAGGTCGAAATCGCGCCAAGACGATACGCCGACGCGCCGACACGATGCGCCGAAGCGCGGATACGATACGCAAAAGCGCCGACACGATACGCCGAAGCGCCGACAAGCTACGCCGAAGCGATATAAACGTCTCAATCTCGAGTGGTTTTTTCATATGTGGCTATAAAATTGGGCGAAGATACGACGAGACGACGTTTATATCGATTCGGCGCATCGTGTCGGCGCGCTGTGGCGTATCGTGTCGGCGCGTCGGCGTATCGTCTTTGCGCGTCGGCGCCCTATTATTTCTGAGGTCGAAATCGCGCCGAAACGATACTCCGACGCGCCGAGACGAAACGCCACAGCGCCGACACGATGCACCGAAGCGCCGACACGAAACGCCGAAGCACCGACACAATACGCCGAAGTGATATAAACGTCGCAATCTCCTGTGGTTTTTTCATATGTGGCTATAAAATTATGCAGTACCGTTTGAGTCAAAAATAAATGTAAACACAACAGCTATAAATTACTGTGGCACAGAGGTGACATGCACTACTTTTTTTCTCGTTTCCACGAGATATTAACTCGAGGGAACGAGATACTAACTCATGAGAACGAAATAACTATGTCGAGGGAACGACTTACTATTTCGTGGGAACGAGAAACTAACTCGAGCGAACGACTTAATACCATCTGACAACACGATCGTTTTTGTCGGCCATGGTTATTATAAAAACATATATACGGAAACATTTGATTGGTTCTCTAACTCATGGGAACGAAATACTAACTTGTGGAAACGATAAACTAACTCGTTTTCTGGACTAAGTAACTCGTTCCTTCGACTTAGTATCTCGTTCCCTCGACATAGTATCTCGTTCTCGCGAGTTAGTATCTCGTTCCCACGAGTTTGTATCTCGTTCCCACGAGGACGTATCTCGTTCCCACGAGTTAGCATCTCGTCGGAACGAAATAATAAAAAAAGAGTAGTGCAGGTCACCTCTGTGCAACCGTAATAAGTAAATGGACCTACAGGTACAAAATTATACCTACAGGCATAATTTTGTACCTACGGGTATACATTTATAAATTGTACATGTAGGTATATTTTCTGACCCAAACCAAAATTAAGCAGACAGTCTTTTTGCAAGCATTGTTTTTATTTTAAATGTAAAATACTTCAATGTTAATATTAAATACGTATATCAATAAGTAAATTAAACAAGTAAACGCCGAAGCGCCGACACGATACGCCAAAGCGGCGACACGATGCGCCGAAGCGATATAAACGGCGTATCTTCGTATCTTCGCCCAATTTTATAACAAAAGAAACAATATTTTAAGAAACAATATTTCTTTCTTACAATGTGGAGTTCAATACAAACACAAGTGAAACCATGCATACTAAAAACATACGCGCCAATTAACACCAATAACCCAATTATAGTAATACAAATAAAAAAATAAAATAATAATAGTTATAATAATGTTGATAATAACGATGATGATGATGATTGTGATGATGATGATGATGATGATGATGATAATGGTGATGATTATGATGGTGATGTCGATGGTGATGATGATAATACATAATGCCGAAGAGGTCCACCATTTCAGAAGACTATAACTTTTGATTTGTCTAAATTTATCTTCATATGAGCCTTATCACAGAAGGTATCGATGGTATTTGTATTCGTATTATATGATCCGAAAAAAAGCTCGAAGTGGACGATATTTTGGGAATAATTTCGACAAATTCCGAAAATATTCGTGATCTATACTCTTGATTCGTTAGATCAAGTTATGCAAATCCGGGTCTCCGGCAATATTTGGGTCTCTAGGCGCTTGATGACGAAAACGCCAAGCGAACGACATTTTGTTTAATTTGCATCTTTTTACAAACGTCAGCTTCATTGTTAAATCATTGTAAAACGACACTTGTTTATATACATTGATGTGCACCTGTGTACCGGTAATTCCAAGTGTCGTCAGTATCAGTAAGTTTAATTGCAACAAGAATAATCCATACAAATTTTAATAACCCGTTGTATGTCATATTCCAATTTCAATACATGGTTCTACAAAGAGTCGAGTGAAGATACCACTAACATCTTATATGTGTGGAAACCGGGATTGTAGCATTTAACGATATTAAGAACTATTTTAAACTCTTAATTACTACACTGTTTCTTTATGATAAGTAAGCATCATTCCATATTTCTTTCAATGCAGCAGTTGTGACCTTTCGTTTTATCAATCGGCATACATGACAAGAAACATTGTTGATATGTGAATTATGTTATGCAAACCAGGGTGAAGGTTTGCACGCATTTGTATGCACTGTCAAACATTTCATTGAAATAATTATGTTTTACATGCGTCATCATAACCCGTCGTTATTATTATTGTGGTGTGTATCGTAATGAAAGGATTGTCTAGTTACATAGTAACATAGTAACAATGTATTTTTCAATAATCATTCTAAGAAGGGTCCAACATATTTATTCAGAAACTGAGAAAAACTTAAGCATTGAAAATAATGATTTCAGTATTGTAATTTCAGTTTGCGTCATAGGATAGTGATGGTAACGATATCGTTATAATAGCACATTAACTATCACACTGAGTGAATTTATTTTGCCATATTTATCCACATCATTAATGTAATGTTAGTAGCAGCAAATTGCGATGTGTTATCTCTGTGCACTGGATATGGAAAACAAATCGATTGTTACAAAAAAAAACACCATTGTGTACGTCATAAAATAACGAAATAACCAGCCGGATGTTATGATTCACGCATATACACAGATGATTTATTGATTTAACGCTGCCACAATCTATAATCAAAACAAAAAAGAGAAATTTAATAGTCTTAATTATAATCATGTTAAAAAGAAAGAACTTGTTCCATTATTCAGATTCCTATTTCATGAAACAGGCTATATCTGATTTACATGCCCAAATGGTAAAAAGAGATGCAGACATTCAGTATTTCTTAGTAGTTGTTGATGCATATGATAATTAGCTTTCATTACAATGCTAGAATAAAATGTATAACTTCACACTTGTGTTGTTACTAATTCATTTGACTATGTACATATTGTATACATGAAACATACATATGTCTCAAAGTATTATCCCCTAGTACACGATATTATATTTTTGTATGCCCCCACCATCTATGATATGGGGCATATAGTGTTTACCCTGTCCGTTGGTACATACGTATGTTTGTATGTACCTGTCATTGAAGGATTTTCAAATAACTTGGCAGAAATGTTAAGCATAACGAGACGGTGTGTCGCGCGCAAGAACCAGGGCTCCAAGTTCAAGGTCAAGGTCACACTTAAAAGTCAAAGGTCAAATATAATACTTACGGCAACAGACCCTGTCCGGAGCATAATTTTGTCCAGCATGGAAGGAATTTCAAATAACTTGGCAGAAATGTTGAGCATAATCGCGCGCAAGAACCATGTCCCTAGGTCCAAGGTCAAGGTCACACTTAAAAGTCAAAGGTCACATAAGAATTTAAGCCATACACCCTGTCTGGAGCATAATTTTGTCCAGCAGGGAATGATTTTCAAATAAGTTGGCAGAGGTGATAATCATTATGAGGGGGTGTGTCGCGTGCCAGAACCAGGTGCCTTGGTCCAAGGTCAATGTCACACTTAAAGGTCAAAGTCAAGTATATGTATAAATGTTCAGATTCATGTCCAGACAATAACTTTGTCTAGCATTGAAGGATTTTCTATAACTTGGCAGAAGTGATAACCATTATAAGACGGCGTGTCACTCGCAAGAACCAAGTCCAAGGTCAAGGTCACACTTAAAGGTCAAAGATCAAATATAAGAATTACTACCATGGACTCTGTCCAGAGCATAATTTTGTCCGGCATGGAAGAATTTTCATATTACTTGACAGAAGTGATAAGCATTATGAGACGGCATGTGGCGTGCAACAACCAGGTCCTTTGGACCAAGGTCAATGTTACACTTAAAGGGCAAAGGTCAAATATGGGAGTTTAAGCCATTGACTTTGACTGAAGTATAATTTTATCCGGCATGGAAGAATTTTCAAATAACTTGGCAGAAGTAATAAGAATTATAAGACGGCATGTAACGAGCAAGAATCAGGTCTGTAGCTGAAGGTTAAGGTCACTAATCAAGGTCAAAGGTCAAATAATTGTCCAGAGCATATTATTGTATTGCATTCGTGGATTTCTGATAAATTGGCAGTCATGATCACCATCACCCGATGGTGTGTTGCATGTAAACACCTAACTTGTGAAGTTAGTGAACTACTTCTCTTTATTGATGACTGTGCAAAGCACAATTCAAAAATGATAAAAGGCATTTTGTTGACTCTTCAAAGAAAGATTGAAGATAGCAAGTGTAAGTGAAGCATACAAAAACCATAAGTCATAATTGCCCAAATATTTTAATAACTACACTTTATTGATTTTTTTGTCTGTACTAAAACTATTGATTGGAAATTTGTTATACCTCAAATTACTTCACAGAATAAGAGAATGGATTAGCAGAAAGTACAATATAAAAAGGACAATTCTACTATAGCAAAATAATTTGTGTACATAAAGACAAAGCGGCGTCATGTAGAATAAGCTGCATAGGTAGGGGGCATCCGTGTCTGTGGACACATTTCTACTTTAATTATAAGGTTGTGTATCCGTAGAGAAAGCAAAATAATTAAAAGTATTTGTGCGCGTTTTTATTTCCAGAAATAATAGATTCTAAATCCTATGTTGCGTTGCGTAGGATCGTAAGGATATATATATATATAATAAATAGAATAAATCATGGCTGTGGTTTTCCGGTGGGTACAATTATGCTGACCCAATAGCATTCCCTAGATCTAATCAATATAATTGAAATTTTAATATGATCCGCATATCAAAATATTAGTTCTACTGATATAATTAAATTTACTTTAGAATGCTTGTATTTGTGACATTTTTTCTTTACCATTGAACCATCATGAGTTTAGTACCTTACATACAAAAATCAGGTAATAAAACAGTTATCACATGGGTGTTTGGGAAACAGTTAAACTGTTGGCCCTCGGTGTCGGGGTGACAGTTTGAGCTATCTCAACAGTTTAAACAGTCACCCACCACATTGGGCCAACAGTTTTGATTGTTCCCCAAACACCCATATGATAACTGTATACTGAGATACAGAACCGTGCCAGATAAAATAGGTGTTATTGAGCATTTCTACTCACAGCAAATCATAATATATAACACACAGATTAAAAGAATATTAAGATACATTCGGGTTAGCTCGTACGAGCATAATTAAGAATTACCCGGTATATCTATATGTATTTATTTGTAATACAAGAGCATACATAAAATATAATGCCATGTGTACGTATATATGTATATCGGAGTAAACAATGCAAAGAACATACATGAAAGTGGAACTACATGTATATGCATATAGTGGCAACAACCAAAAGATCATACTTAAAAGTAGAACTACATGTACAAGTATAGATAGAGAGATAAGCAACAATACAAATCACAAACTTACAAGCATAACTACATGTCTATATATAGAGGCAGCAATAGAAAAACAAGCATACATTGTGAACATCAATCTAGGCACAAACATCGTTATTTGAGCGCAATTTCCGTTAAAAACTGAAGCGCGTCGTGGGAAAATCGGTCTTAATGCATGTGAGGACTGCACATGCCAATCCAGGACGGCACTTTGCGCTTTTATGGTATTTTCTGTTTCAAGGAAGACTCTTCTAAACATAAATCCACTGTAGGCGCAAAACCCAAAAAACGGAATAATAAAAAGTTTCTTGGTGGTAGAGATTTTATTCGTCGTTTTTCGTAAGTTTTACACCTTTTACTTGCAATCATTCCACCTAATATGTTCTTATGAAGTTTTGCAGCTGCACTGTTCTGCCGCCTGGAATTAATGTGAAAAAGGCCATGTTTATCATTAATCCAATAAAGCATCAATATGAGGGGATAGTTTCTACATTAATGACTCGAAGTATCAATTTCATCAAAGGTTTGATAAACACATCACTATCTGATTCAACTCATAAAAAAATCTTGCAAAATAGGTGTAGAATATGTTTCTTATTGTCTTATTACAAAGACCATTAAGTATAAATAACTGTTTGTTTGCAGATTTAATAATAATTGTTAAAGGAAAAGAAATTATTCAAATATAATTTGAAACAATCCCAGTGTCTTGAAATGTGGTCGATGAACTTTTTGGACGTACAACGTGCAGTACAGCGTGACAAACAGCCGAATTTACGTTCATTACACCATGCATATGGATTTGAAATATACGTGATGTTGTATCTGCAATCTCATATTACGACATATATAAAATATGTTCAATTTCCCTCTGCGATCCGAAATTAAAATATGCATTCGAATCCATCAAGCACAAAACTGCAAAGACCTACAAGGAACAAGAAAGTTATGGTATTAAATTACATTTGTAAAAGCAAATGTCGACATTAGTTTAAATCATGATATAAATTCATAATACATTACAAAGCGAACATTTGATAACCAAATTCGTATAAACACAGATCATATTACGAAATCATCGTTATTCTGATAAAATCGCTTTTGTTACGTTTATTATGTCACATCATCGTCAAAGACTTGCAACAATTTACAATATCGTTTGTGACATCCTAATGATATCTATTTGATATAACTTCAGCGATCAACAACAAACTGAAATGACGGCTGCCTCTGATGCGCAATGTTTCACCATTTTATGTGTTTACTGTTTAGAATAAGAGGTGCAATATCACGGTTAGGAAACTCCCGGCCTACTCAGTTTGAGGTTAAAATGGTAATTTCCAAGGTTGTCCGGTGGATAAACACCCGAAATGGTATGCATTACATTCAAATTTATGTTGCGGCTTTACAGAATTTGTATTTCACCATGCATATTTGGAAATTGGGGAATACCGGGAAAGGAATTTTTTCCAGGAAATCCTCTAACAATAACATGGGGGCGGGGGCTTGAAATATAAGTTGCTACGGTGAAAATGTTTTATTTTATTACTTGTCTTAGTTTTCATGGATTATGTGAAGTGAAATCCAACAAACAATTCGAGACCCGTTCCTCACTTTACGTAAATATATTACTCGTCATATGATAAATAATGCAAATATGTTATTACACGCTTTTGTTAACTTGTTACTCGAATGGTACACTCGGTACAAAAAGTAAATAGTTTTGTTTTACTGCATTACCTGTCCCTCCAATTTTTATCGTGCATACCCCAAGACAGAGCGGAGTGATACACATTAATCCCTTCACATTCACGACCTTGGGGATATAAAACTAGCATTATGATGGATGACTTGTCTTGGATTGTTTTGCTTTGAATGTTCTCCTGTTTGTGTTATATATATTCCACGCTAGTACTACCTTCTGAACGTATTAGTTATTAAAAATATCAATCATTTTTCATTCTCTTTACTTCAATTCCACGATTGGCGAAGCACACATAGAATAGTCGATTCCCAAAAGAAGATAATGACGCACACGTGATACAGAAGACTAATCACTGCATTGGCAAGTTCAACAAATATCCAACAAAACTATTAAACAGTGAGGTATGGTAAACGATTTTCATATTTTCAAACACAATGTTTTAAAACATTAAGGAAACGAGTTGTTTGCTAGCTAAACTTTTGGATCAAAACTGCATACTTAATAATAATTTCCAAGTGGTTCTTGTCCTTTAAAACTTTGAGACACATCTGTATCCTTCATGATGGCAGAAGGGTATGAAACGAAATATGTAAATACCCATACACGGTGGTTTTATACCGCGTTATGTGTAAAGCTTTAGTAATCGGTTTTTTCGCGCATTTTCTGCAGATAAGTGTCGATTTCGACAAAAAATCATGTCACAACGTGAAGGTAATAATGGGAGATACGTTTTTTCCGTCATTACAATGTGTATAACAATGTTTATGATTCACACGACATTGCATCATAAGCAAAGGTGAAGCAATCTATGGAACAACAAAAAACCAAAAAAATCATTTTCTGTTGACATCCATTATGTAACAAACAATAAGGAACCTGCGGGATGTCTAAATTCACCGAAAATGTTACATGCCCTAAACATGAAAACATTGAAACGTGCATTGTTATAAATCTGCCAAAAAAAAATTGTAGTTATGCACGCTGTTTTGATAATATTATTGGTTTACTATTCAAACCCATCTCTTTAATAGTGGCATTACTCTGAGATTTAGAGCATTTTAACCATATATAAACACGCTTATTTAAATCTGCAAAACAAATATTTTAGGTATGCACGGTATTGTAATAATACGTGTGTTTACAGTGCAAAACCATCCTTTAAATAGTGGCATTAATCTGAGATTTAGAGCATGAAAACATGTAATGTAAAATCACGATTATGTAAATGCATACTCATTTTGACTAACCGCAGTTTCAGAAACATTTATCAAAACGCGCTATTAGGTTTTCTGATGTGTACTCGTATTAATCTAACATATTAATATAACGAAGAAAACATTCGCCGGCGTTATTATATTCCATTATGGCAATTGCTGACCAAATTGCTTGATAACATTCGCAAAAATATTAATAAAATAATTTATTGATTTTATAATAAAAGTTCGCCTAAGTTAATAAATTAGAGCCAGCTTTAAATGGCAACAAGTTATGTGTCATACTATCTTTATACATACAATCAGCTAAACAAACACATATCACCTATAAAATGAAGGGTTATTGAAGAAATTTACAAATATAAATCTCATAAAAGATAAAATTGCATTCCTAAATTCGAATTTATTGAAATCAAATAAAAGATTGCAACACGATCCTAATCTAAAATGTGAATACCAGTCATATACTTCTCGTTGTCGTTTTTACTGGCAAAATAATCTGTAGTTAAGATTAATTTACATAAACTGTCATGCTTGACCTTCATTGGTCTTCTGCATCATTCTAACAGTTAGCAAGACAACAAAAATCAATTGTTGTTATATCTGAGAAAATGCCATACGGATTCATGTTCTTGTCATGAAAAGCTTGTAAGATATATTCGCCGAACTAGATGAGCAAAAAATAACTTTTCATGGGATTAAATGTGGTCAACGAACAATGATGCAAAAGCTCGGTCAATTAGACCCTAAAGCACCATGTCAAACGCAAAATACCAACGCTTTACTTATACACAGAGTACTCGGTGATCCAAACATACACTTAATTTTTGAATAACCTATGCATCGTCTTCAACGATGATATTTCTGATGTTGGCTAGCGTAAATGTCAAATGCACTTAAAGAGTCTTAGTAACTAGAAATGTGTACAGTAATAAAATCAAGTGGAGCCCATGAAACAGTGGGAAATTCGGTCCTTACTTTACGCTCATAATATACTGCTTGAAATATTGTCAATAGTGCAAAATCTGATAAAAAGTTTTGTTTATATAAAAATGGTTTATTGTTTTTATCATATTGGCACTCTGGCTATATTATGTAAGCCATTACTTCTTTTACAGTTAAACTGTCCCTTCACTGTTTTCGCGTGTATGCCAAGGAGAGAGTGTGAAGTGATAACGAATTTCTCACTTTCAATTAACAATAAGGTTGGAAAATAGACGATGAAAATATGATGGCTAACTAAAGTTATTGCAAGACTACCTTTTATTTTATGCTTTCCAGTGATTTATAGAGAAATATAAGTGAAATAAAATTAGTAATTCATTGTTTGATATAGTGAAAACTATCACTCCGGTAATTTTCACTGTTTCTCACTGGTTCCCGATTAAATACAGTAAATGAAACGGACCGTCAACGATGCCGGGCTTCCCGCGATTTTTTTTTCAAATTTAACGCATTAAGATAAAATGTGCAAAACGGCGTAAAAAGCATTTAAAAAAGACAATTAATATGTAGGTTTCGGAAAAATATTGATTTTTGATTCACTCGTGATCATGGAAAATATATTTTTTCACTCGTGGCTGCGACACTCGTGAAAATAAAAATTTCTATGATCAATCGTGAATTGAAATCGATTTCCTACCGTAACCCACAGATATCCTTTATGTATTGTGATGCCTAAAATTACTTTTTATGCGTCTGTAAAAAGTACATGTACCTTGAAGAACTTATTATTAAGAATATCAATCATTTGTTGCATTTCTTGACTTCTAACAAATCGATTCGAATTCTGGTTTTCTTTAAATGAGTTAATAACGCAGATAATATGCAGAAGACAAATCTGTGCTTTCCAGTGCAATGCATGATTAATGGCTTTGGTGTCGTACGATGGCAAAATCAAATGTCAAATTGAAATATAAAGCACAAAACAAAAAATAAATAGTTTATACTAATTTCAAATTAAAACGTATTTATGAAACAATACGTCAATTTCAATTTATTTTTAATAAAAGAAATCTCTATCCAGTAAAGAAACCTTTATTTATTTGTTTAAAGCTTGTGAACAAATAGCGTGAGTAGATTAAATAACATATTAATTAACAGATAATAAGTAGTTTGTAATGTATTGTATGGCCAGAAAATATCTTCATTCAGCGATTTTTTGAATAAACACCTTATACTGAAATATAGTAAGCTCTTACCAACCGGGGCTATATTCCAGAAACATCTTAAGTTTATCTTAAAATATTTTCTCTTAAGTTACAATTTTTGTAAGGTAATATTTTTTAAACTAGATCTACATTAATGAATCCAATTTCAGTTGTAAGTAAATAGTAGTTAATAAATTGATAATAAGTGAACATTTGGCAGAATTTCATGCATACATGGAATAAAAAGCTTTATTTAAAAAATGACGATTTTAAGGCTTAGTATAAGATTTCACTTAAGAATACGACCCCTGATTTATTGACCTTTTAACGTATTCAGTGTCCCATGAAAAACGAGCACATGGCGAGGCATCAATGAAACGCATTGCCATTTGCTTTATTGTATGCTGATACGTGACTGTTTTTACAAACATATCATGCCACAACGAGGAAATATAAATTGTAGGAGGATTTTTTTATACACATTATAAGATGTATAGTGGTTTTACATCACGCGCAACGCGGAACCTATCCATAGAACACGAACTACAGTCATTTCGAACTATTATTATACGACGATGCCAGAATCTTCGTAACAAACGAAATCATAATACGTTCATATTGTAGTAACACCAACTATGTTAAAAAAGAAATGATTGGCTTTTACAAATAAATTATTTGAAAACGTTGCACACCCCGAACAGAAATACATTGAGACGTGCCATTTTATAGGTTTGCAAAACACATATTTCAGATATGCCCGCAGCTGTAATATGAATCGATTGGCATTCAGCTACATCACTGGAGCCTCAGCTTTCAAGGGACTATGTCAACGAAAAATTAGCTTCCTATTGCACTATACATTATATTATGTGACAGATATGTTCTTTACTAAGATATGTGCATTAAATAAATAAAAATAATATAATACATTAAGATATTAGATAAAAACAAATTAGCAAAAAGCCTGAAAAAATATAACCCCAAACGGGTATCGAACTTTCGACTTTACAGCCATACGAAGAATTGACAGTTGACAGCACCTTAACCAACTGCGCTGTCATTATTGGTAAGGAGTCGTCTGTAAACTATGGTCATACAAAATGCTCACAATTCTGACGTCAAAATGTAAACAGGAAAAGGGCCAAACAAACACAGCCTATATTATAAATTGTTTTTTTTATCTCAGAATGCGTACAGTCTTTTCTCAATATATATAAACTGTTTAAACTTATATAACATGCCAGTATTGATATCTAAATTTCAGACTTTTAAAGAAATAGCCCCCTTGCACTTTTCGATGACATAGTCCCTTTAAACTGTGATTTAAAGTTATAGTATTAACCATCAATAATCACGATTATTTAAGTACACGCGCATTTAACCTTGCAACAGTTTAGACAATATTTCGCAACAAGGGTCATAGTGTTTCTTTTTGTTGGCAGGAGGATTCTAATCTTTTTGAACATGTATATTAGTATATTATGTTTTATTCATTTTAATATAAACACATAAAACAAAGCTATGTAATCTGGCTTTTTACACACAACATAACGGCTTCTCCCTGAATTGAACTATATAATGCTACGTCTTTAAATCTTTTCATAAAAGGACGAGATGTAGTTGATACTTGTTTTTGTTTCATTTCATCGTGCCTCAGAAAGTTGCAATTCTGAATTGCGATGCTATGAGGTTAATTTTTATTTACACTTGTTTTACAAATGTTTGGTGAATAATTCAGGGCCAAGTGTTAAAAGGCGGTGACACCAGTTTTATTCATATGTGTTTTGTGTTTGTTATGTCTTTGTGATGTGCTGTGTTGTTTTTTGGCAACTGGTCACTTGCCATAAATAAAGGACCTCGGACTGCTAATAAGAGTTCTCCACTGCTGTCGCAGCTGGAGTTTTACTTTGTTTATAATTGTATCACATATTCTAAAACGTTAATGACAAGAAGAAACCATTTATCGACGTTAATACACTCTGTATGACAACAAATTCCTGACATTTGCCAAAAATCAATTCATTTCAAACACAGTTCTTCCATTTTATAAATGGAAGCTTTCCAAAGATAACCCTGGATACATCTTCATGTCGCAACCATGCATTTGTTATGATATCAATATAATAAATGCATTTAACTTATGCCCCACGTTTTCTTTTCATTTATCTGTTTTTAGCAAATCACTGATTATGTTTGGATTGAATGTTCAATGGGACAAGTTTATTTGTTCAATAAATGGCACCTTAAGTGCATATAATTTCATCAGTGGTTGTATTGCACACAGTGGTCTACAGTTGTCACTGCTTGTTCAGTAGACACAGACGTGCGGGTGCAATATTTAAACATAATATTCTTAACAATAAACATCAGCCAACCGATTTCGGGTTTATTATGAATAATTTATCAATGAAAGTGGTATTAGTTGTCTGTGTTTCTTAACACTTTCGCAAATGTTCCCAAGTTGCAAATGAGTATGTGAAATTGAATTGTTGTTATAATGTCCTGATAAAGTACAGTCGGTTGTTTTCGAATGCCATGGCACAGTACTGGCAGATAGTCAGAGTCTTATATAACAATATCTACACATTAGTGTCAAAGACTGGTTTTGTGTACTGATGTCATTACATGTACTGTCCCTCACGTGTGAAATAAATCATGCTTTGTATATGTAATTTAATTATTAAATATATATATTCCCAAACGTGGGTTAGTTGACATTAAGTGGGCATCCAACAGGGATGAAAAATTTTACAATTGTATACATCAAATGTAAAACAAACAATAATAACAATAAATATCTTGATAAAAAAAGATATTCGGCGTCTGTGGTAATTTTGCAAATAATGAATGTAAATTAAACTTCTAGCATAAATATTCAAAACAATGTAACTAAGACTAGATCCGAATGGCATACAAATACTAAATAAAACTAGTAGTTTGCACCTCCTAACGTACCATTATATATAATGTATTATTCAATGATTATATACCTTACTTAATATATGTGTGTTTTTTAAACATCAACACTTTATATATGCTCTTCGGTTAATTAAGCATTATGTTATAAAACAATATTCAGCAACACAGAACATAATGCTTAAACGGTAATCTTTACAACAAGCCGGAACGTACATGGCAAGAAACTTTATTAACTAGAACATTTCTGTTCGAAGTATGCGCGCGCCTAAATATATTAAAATATTGATGGTTAGATAAATCTCATTGAGGTGTAAATAATACATGCATGTCAACAATGATATTTTTTTAAGTATCTCGCCTTTTCAACAGTACTGCACTGTGTCAGTTTGACCCTACACTAACCTGCAAGCGATTTCGCCCTCAATATAGACTATCCCTCTGGTGGGAAATTGTCTTAGATACAATTGATATTTATAGAATCGCTGTGTCTATTGTGTACGAATATAAAAGAACACACGCACATGTAAAAAGTGTGTTCATTTACACCGTTGCAAAACATCAAATGTATCGCGTTTTAACATGTCAATTGTCATGTCAAATCATTTTGTGCGCAATATTATTGCCTTATTGAATTTGCCACAAGTATTCCGAGCTTGTTACGAATTCGTCTGCTATATTGTTGAGATGTTGCACACACTAGTTTAGTGGGAATTTATCGTAAATTAGCCGATGTAATGTTAGGATTTATTCATTCGGGACTACTGGCGGGAAATGTTCACAACATTTTATTGGATAGTCAGGAAGGTCAAAAGTGGGTTAACCAGCTACGCCGAAAAAAGCACCTACATAAATGCTGGACTACATACTACAAGTATATGCATATAGCGCAAACATTGCTAATAGCATACATAACAGAATACCTACGTGTATTCATATATTTATATATTATGCAAAAATGCAAAGAGCATCGAAATGTAGTACTGCATGTATATGTATAAAGAGACACCAAAGCAGAGAACATGCATACATACATTGTGAATGTAGGCACACAGTTTGTGTCTTGAAGCAAATTTGTTATAAAACATTACATGCATATCAGACTTTTGAATAGCCAGTGAGCGAAATTTGCTTTTGAAATTATAACATTAATCTGATCACGAAATATTTTCCAAATCCATGAAAAGGCTGATTATGTAAAGGGATGAAATTTAACGTGTTTGGTTTGAGTAACAAATTGCATATGCGTTTCTATGAGAGACGTGCAATTATTAACAAGCTTAGACGCGTTCATTTCAGAACAACATCACATTGGCCCTGTAGTAATAATTCTTTCGGACACAGACGCTGCTATTACGTATGCTTAATTTAACAACGAAAAGCATTTAAATACAATAAAATAATATGTTCTCAAACCTTCATAAATATTTACGACATGTACGATATTTAAATAAATCCACTTCAAAATTACATAGGCAAACAATATAAATGTTGAAGCTGCGTCTCCTGGAAGGCTACAACCTCTAGTTCTGTGCCTATGACATAATTATTGTTGAAAAAATGTTTATCCTATAGAAAGTCAATACCATATTAATTATTCAAATTTGCAAAAGGGAACAACAGCAATAACAACAGAACAATACACACGGTAGTTGCTTGATGGCAGATATTTTATTCGACGTTTCTCGTAAGTTTTACATCGCTTACATGCAATTGTTCCAATTATTATATTCTTATTTAATATTTTTGCAGCTGCCCTTTTCGCCTCGTATTAAAGCCATGTTTGTCATCAAAGCACTGAAGTATCAACTGGAGGGAAAAACTACTGCAATTATGCATTGAAGTATCAATTTCATTAATTTAATTTTGATGAGTATATGCGCTAGTTAATTCTAAACATTTGATTTATCGCATTAGCTCAACACTTTTTAAACAGGAGTGGAATATGTTTCTTGTCGTCTTATTACACATACCATTAAGTATAAATAAATGATGCGTGTCGGGGGAAAACCGGGTTTATGCATGTGCGTAAAGTGTCGTCCCGGATCAGCAACAGGCTGATTCGGGACAACACAATACGCACATGAATAAAAAAAAAAACCGGTTTTCCCACGACACTCCTAAAATGTATTGTGTTGCTGTTAATAGATCAAATAAACATTACACAAAAGAAAACAATCTTGTTTGTCATCCTATTTTATATCGGAAATATTTTTTTCCAGTGTCTTGAACTGTGGTCAATGACTTTTTTTGCATTCATCCTTAAATATAGCATGGCAAACAACACATTTTTCGTTCATTAAACCAAACATATTGAATTGAAAACTATGCACGCTGTTTTGATAATATTATATCAATATCAGTTCCCGAAGGAAATTCAGGATAGGCGTCGAAAACTCATCCCGTTTATGAACAAGTGTCGCAGTGAAGGCAAACATGTAAACTGAACTATGACAAGCTCTATGTTGACAATAGAGTGTATACTGCCGACAACGTCCCAGATGTGGAGCGATCTACCGACAGGCCGGCTACGACGGCTACGGCGACGCTCTCCTAGGAAACACAGCGGAAACAGCTACATATCTTGGAGTGGAATGTGCAGGGCTTGCTTAATAAACTAACGGACTCTGAATTCCTTAATCTTATATCTGGCTTTGACATTTTAATATTTTGTGAAACATGGAGTAATAACAGGTCAAACCTTAAAATTAATAATTTTGATAATTTCCATTGCCCGAGACCTAAAACAAATAAAAAATTTAAACGCTACAGTGGTGGAATTATTGTTTACTACAAACGTTTTCTCAAAAATCATATAAGTATTGTAGATATTAACCCCAATGGATTATTATGGTTTAAGTTACATCATTCGTTTATAGGAACAGAACGGGATATATTCTTTTGTTGTAGCTATATCCCACCAGAAGACTCCACTGTTTATACAAGTGTCTCCTCACCTTTATTTAACTGTGATTTTTTTGAACAAATCAATTCTGATATCAGAAAGTACTGTACTGTCGGCGATATTGTCTTAGTAGGGGATTTAAATAGTAGGGTTGGCCTTAAATCAGATGTAATTGAAGATAGTAATTTAGGTCGATATATTGATCTCCCTGAGTTTGATGCATCTTTCGAATTACCAGCTCGTGCCAGCTGCGATAACATTGTTAACGGTTTTGGTAATAAGTTACTACAGTGTTGCAAAGAGAATTCAATATGTATTGTTAATGGTAGACTAGATAATGGGAATTACACGTATCATAATCCTACTGGCAATGGCTCACGTGTCGTTGATTATGTAATTACAAATGCAAGAATATTTAACAAAATCAGCTCATTTGTCGTTCACGACTTAACTGAATTTTCTGATCACTGTCCCATTGAATTTGAACTGAATTTAGATGTCCGTACTTCTGATATAACCGATAATAAATATATTGAAAAGATCATATGGGGTCCTCATAATCCGGATTCGTTTTCCGATATTTTAGAAAATAACAGATGTGTATTTGATTGCATTCAAAACAACTTACTTTCAGGTCAAATTGATATTAATGCTTGTATTGAATCATTGTCGAAGTTGGTCTTTGATATATCATTTTCAATACATGGCAAAGTGTTAAAAAGTACTAAACAAGCTAAAACTAAAAAATCTCCATGGTTTAACGAGACATGTAAATCATACAAAAATTCCTTTTTGCATGCGAAACGAACTTATAAACACTATCCTCAGGAAAATAATAGAATTTATTTCTTACAGCAAAGAAGTGAATATGCTAAACAAAAACGTTATGCTAAATATAATTATAACAATAAAGAAAAACATAAATTATCTAATTTGTGTCAACAAAACTCAAATAATTTCTGGAAACACATTAGAAAATTTACTAACAAAACTAATGAGATTTCATCGGATGTGTCTTTACAAGACTTCGTGAACCATTTTAAAAATATTTCTAATTCGATTGAAATTTCGGGTTTCAATACTGAAAATGTTAATGAGTTTGATGTAAATATCGATGAATTGGATATGGATTTTACGGTCGATGAAGTGGAAATAACAATACTATCTCTCAAGAAAAATAAAAGTGGCGATCTTGATGGAAATGTTTGTGACTTTATTATAGATGCAAAACATTTTATTGCACCTTATCTTGTGGTTATATTTAACTATATTTTTACTAATGGTAGCTATCCTGACGCATGGGTCAAGGGTGTTATTGTCCCTATTCACAAAAAGGGCGATACTAAAAATCCTTCGAATTATCGGGGTATAACTTTAATAAATATTTCAGCTAAATTGTTTTCTCTATTGATTAGAAACCGAATTAATAAATGGTGTGAAAATAACAAAAAATTTAATGACTCACAATTTGGCTTCAGGGACAATCATAGTACAACGGACTGCATTTTCATCTTACATTTAATTATCCAGAAAGTTTTAGCATCTAATAACAAATTGTTCTGTGCTTTTATAGATTATGAAAAGGCCTTCGATACTGTAAATCACGATATACTATGGATAAAACTGGTAAAATCAGGCCTGAGCTGTAAGATTATAAACATTATCAAATCAATCTATTCAAGTATAAAAGCATGTGTCCGATCTAGCTCGGACATGAGCTTTTCGGAATTTTTCGACATATCAATTGGCCTAAAACAAGGTGAGCCACTCTCACCCCTTTTATTTATACTTTTTATTAATGATATCACTGATTATATTGATATTGTAAATCTATCGGACAAAGATATTGAACAGTTGTCATTGTATCTTCTGCTATTTGCTGACGACATCGCACTGTTTACCACTAATCCGAAAAGTCTTCAAGCACAACTTAATAGTATATCGCAATACTCTACATCTTGTGGTTTAAAAATTAATGTTAACAAAACTAAAGTCTGTATTTTTGAAAAGCGTAAGAGTCGCCATAATTATCAGTGGATTATAAGTGAACAAATC
Source organism: Congeria kusceri (assembly GCA_027627225.1). Lineage (NCBI taxonomy): Eukaryota > Metazoa > Mollusca > Bivalvia > Myida > Dreissenidae > Congeria > Congeria kusceri. The sequence continues at coordinate 69,020,691 of CM051030.1, forward strand.
ATCGAAATTGTTGACAGTTTTTGCTACTTGGGTGTAAAATTATATTATACAGGTAACATGCGATATGCCGTCAAAGTTCTCTCTGATCAGGCCCTGAAAGGATACCATAGTCTTCTTTGTTTATTTAATAATGTTAAAATGGATGTTAAGACTAAATTATATCTATTTGATTGTATGATTTTACCTATTCTACTGTACGGTTCAGAAATATGGGGAATATATAACTTTAAAGAAATTGATACCTTACATTTAAAATTTTTGAAATTAATTCTTGGTGTAAAACAATCAACATCAAATATGGTTGTATTAGGTGAAACTGTCAGATATCCGTTATCAGTTTTGTGTAAAGAAAGAGCTCTTAAATTTTATGTAAAATTAATGAATAATAAAGACTCTATTATGTATAGAGTGCTTGTAAATCAACGGAATCTAAATGCCTTTTGCTGGTTTAAAGCATGCAAATCCTACTTTGAAAGTCTGGGAAATGGTGATCTATTTGAAAATCCTAATGTCAACATTAATTCTGCTACAGTGAAACAACGGATCCGTGACCAGTTCCAACAAACATGGTTCGAATCCATATCAAATATGCCTAAATTATTTTACTACTGTAAATTTAAAAGTAATTTGGAATATGAAGACTATTTAGATTATGTATCACATGAAAAATCAAGAATATCCCTTACAAGACTACGTCTGAGCTCACATAATTTAGAAATTGAAACTGGCAGATATACTAATGTAGATCGAAGTAATAGAGTGTGTAGATTATGTTCATCAAACACTGTTGAAACTGAATACCATTTCTTGTTATGTTGTACTGCTTTTACTGACATTAGGAAAAAATATCTAGTACATACTTCCTGGCCGTCTATAAATATGTTTATTAATTTCATGTCATCGAAGTCTAAACGAAAAATCAGACACATTGCTAAATATTGTCATAATGCTATGATTTTACGTGATACATTGCTTGCAGTGTGAAACTCTGAATATATATATTTGATGTATATATTATAAAAAAGTCATGAGATATGTATGTATATGATTGTGTATATATATGATTGTTGTCTGTATGTCTTGGCCATAATCTTATAAATAATTGTAAATGGCCCAAGGCAATGCTTTTGCCGTTTTAGCCAATAAACGAAACGAAACGATAATATTATTGGTTTACTATTCAAACCCATCTCTTTAATAGTGGCATTACTCTGAGATTTAGAGCATTTTAACCATATATAAACACGATTATTTAAATCTGCAAAACAAATATTTTAGGTATGCACGGTATTGTAATAATACGTGTGTTTACAGTGCAAAACCATCCTTTAAATAGTGGCATTAATCTGAGATTTAGAGCATGAAAACATGTAATGTAAAATCACGATTATGTAAATGCATACTCATTTTGACTAACCGCAGTTTCAGAAACATTAATCAAAACGCGCTATTAGGTTTTCTGATGTGTACTCGTATTAATCTAACATATTAATATAACGAAGAAAACATTCGCCGGCGTTATTATATTCCATTATGGCAATTGCTGACCAAATTGCTTGATAACATTCGCAAAAATATTAATAAAATAATTTATTGATTTTATAATAAAAGTTCGCCTAAGTTAATAAACTAGAGCCAGCTTTAAATGGCAACAAGTTATGTGTCATACTATCTTTATACATACAATCAGCTATACAAACATATATCACCTATAAAATGAAGGGTTATTGAAGAAATTTACAAATATAAATCTCATAAGAGATAAAATTGCATTCCAAAATTCGAATTTATTGAAATCAAATAAAAGATTACAACACGGGCCTAATCTAAAATGTAAATACCAGTCATATACTTCTCGTTGTCGTTTTTACTGGCCAAATAATCTGCAGTTAAGATTAATTTACATAAACTGTCATGCTTGACCTTCATTGGTCTTCTGCATCATTCTAACAGCTAGCAAGACAAAAAAAATCAATTGTTGTTATATCTGAGAAAATGCCATACGGATTCATGTTCTTGTCATGAAAAGCTTTTAAGATATATTCGCCGAACTAGATGAGTAAAAAATAAGTTTTCATGGGATTAAATGTGGTCAACGAACAATGATGCAAAAGCTCGGTCAATTAGACCCTAAAGCATCATGTCAAACGCATAATACCAACGCTTTACTTATACACAGAGTACTCCAAACATACACTTAATTTTTGAATAACCTATGCATCGTCTTCAACGATGATATTTCTGATGTTGGCTAGCGTAAATGTCAAATGCACTTAAAGAGTCTTAGTAACTAGAAATGTGTACAGTAATAAAATCAAGTGGAGCCCATGAAACAGTGGGAAATTCGGTCCTTACTTTACGCTCATAATATACTGCTTGAAATATTGTCAATAGTGCAAAATCTGATAAAAAGTTTTGTTTATATAAAAATGGTTTATTGTTTTTATCATATTGGCACTCTGGCTATATTATGTAAGCCATTACTTCTTTTACAGTTAAACTGTCCCTTCACTGTTTTCGCGTGTATGCCAAGGAGAGAGTGTGGAGTGATAACGAATTTCTCACTTTCAATTAACAATAAGGTTGGAACATAGACGATGAAAATATGATGGCTAACTAACGTTATTGCAAGACTACCTTCTATTTTATGCCTTCCAGTGATTTATAGAGAAATATAAGTGAAATAAAATTAGTAATTCACTGTTTGAAATAGTGAAAACGATCACTCCGGTAATTTTCACTGTTTCTCACTGGTTCCCGATTAAATACAGTAAATGAAACGGACCGTCAACGATGCCGGGCTTCCCGCGATTTTTTTGTCAAATTTAACGCATTAAGATAAGATGTAGCAAAACGGCGTAAAAAGCATTAAAATAAGAAAATTAATATGTAGGTTTCGGTAAAATATTGATTTTTGATTCACTCCTGATTATGGAAAAATATATTTTTTCACTCGTGGCTGCGACACTCGTGAAAATAAAAATTTCTATGATCAATCGTGAATTGAAATCGATTTCCTACCGTAACCCACAGATATCCTTTATGTATTTGTGATGCCTAAAATTACTTTTTATGCGTCTGTACAAAGTACATGTACCTTGAAGAACTTATTATTAAGAATATCAATCATTTGTTGCATTTCTTGACTTCTAACAAATCGATTCGAATTCTGGTTTTCTTGTAATGAGTTAATAACGTAGATAATATGCAGAAGACAAATCTCTGCTTTCCAGTGCAATGCATGATTAATGGCTTTGGTGTCGTACGATGGCAAAATCAAATGTCAAATTGAAATATAAAGCACAAAACAAAAAATAGATAGTTTATACTAATTTCAAATTAAAACGTATTTATGAAACAATACGTCAATTTTAATTTATTTTGAATAAAAGAAATCTCTATCCAGTAAAGAAACCTTTACTTATTTGTTTAAAGCTTGTGAACAAATAGCGTGAGAAGATTAAATAACGTATTAATTAACAGATAATAAGTAGTTTGTAATGTATTGTATGGCCAGAAAATATCTTCATTCAGCGATTTTTTTTAATAAACACCTTATACTGAAATATAGCAAGCTCTTACCAACCGGGGCTATATTCCAGAAACATCTTAAGTTTATCTTAAAATAGTTTCACTTAAGTTACAATTTTTGTAAGGTAATATTTTTTAAACTAGATCTACATTAATGAATCCAATTACAGTTGTAAGTAAATAGTAGTTAATAAATTGATAATAAGTGAACATTTGGCAGAATTTCATGCATACATGGAATAAAAAGCTTTATTAAACAAATGACGATTTTAAGGCTAAGGATAAGATTTCACTTAAGAATACGACCCCTGATTTATTGACCTTTTAACATATTCAGAGTCCCATGTAAATCGAGCACATGGCGAGGCATCAATGAAACGCATAGACATTTGCTTTATTGTATGCTGATACGTGACTGTTGTTACAAACATATCATGCCACAACGAGGAAATATAAATTGTAGGGGGATTTTTTCATACACATTATAAGATGTATAGTGGTTTTGCATCACGCGCAACGCGGAACCTATCCATAGAACACGACCTACAGTCATTTCGAACTATTATTATACGACGATGCCAGAATCTTCGTAACAAACGAAGTCATAATACATTCTTATTGGAGTAACATCAACTGTGTTAAAAAAGAAATGATTGGCTGTTGCAAATAAATTATCTGAAAACGTTGCACACCCCAAACAGAAATACATTGCGACGTCCCATTTTATAGGTTTGCAAAACACATATTTCAGATATGCCCGCAGCTGTAATATGAATCGTTTCACATTCAGCTACATCACTGGAGCCTCAGCTTTCAAGGGACTATGTCAACGAAACATTAGCTTCCTATTGCACTATACATTATATTATGTGACAGATATGTTCTTTACTAAGATATGTGCATTAAATAAATAAAAATAATATAATACATTAAGATATTTGATAAAAATAAATTAGCAAAAAGCCTGAAAAAATATAACCCCAAACGGGTACCGAACTTTCGACTTTAGAGCCATACGAAGAATTGACAGTAGACAGCACTTTAACCAACTGCGCTGTCATTATTGGTGAGGAATCGTTTGTATGGTCATACAAAATGCTCACAATTCTGACGTCAAAATGTAAACAGGAAAAGGGCCAAACAAACACAGCCTATATTATAAATTGTTTTTTTTTTATCTCAGAATGCGTACACTCTTTTCTCATTATATATAAACTGTTTAAACTTATATAACATGCCAGTATTAATATGTAAATTTCAGACTTTTAAAGAAATTGCCCCCTTGAGGCAATTTCGATGACATAGTCCCTTTAAACTGTGATTTAAAGCTATAGTATTAACCATCAATAATCACGATTATTTAAGTACACGCGCATTTAACCTTGCAACAGTTTAGACAATATTTCGCAACAAGGGTCATAGTGTTTCTTTTTGTTGGCAGGAGGATTCTTTTTTTTTTTAACATGTATATTAGTATATTATGTTTTATTCATTTTAATATAAACACATAAAACAAAGCTATGTAATCTGGCTTTTTACACACAACATAACGGCTTCTCCCTGAATTGAACTATATAATGCTACGTCTTTAAATGTTTTCATAAAAGGACGAGATGTAGTTGATACTTGTTTTTGTTTCATTTCATCGTGCCTCAGAAAGTTGCAATTCTGAATTGCGATGCTATGAGGTTAATTTTTATTTACACTTGTTTTACAAATGTTGGGTAAATAATTCTGGTCTAAGTGTTAAAAGGCGGTGACACCAGTTTTATTCATATGTGTTTTGTGTTTGTTATGTCTTTGTGATGTGCTGTGTTGTTTTTTGGCAACTGGTCACTTGCCATAAATAAAGGACCTCGGACTGCTAATAAGAGTTCTCCACTGCTGTCGCATCTGGAGTTTTACTTTGTTTATAATTGTATCACATTTTCTAAAACGTTAATGACAAGAAGAAACCATTTATCGACGTTAATACACTCTGTATGACAACAAATTCCTGACATTTGCCAAAAATCAATTCTTTTCAAACACAGTTCTTCCATTTTATAAATGGAAGCTTTCCAAAGATAACCCTGGATACATCTTCGTGTCGCAACCATGCATTTGTTATGATATCAATATAATAAATGCATTTAACTTATGCCCCACGTTTTCTTTTCATTTATCTGTTTTTAGCAAATCACTGATTATATAATTAAATGTTTGGATTGAATGTTCAATGGGACAAGTTTATTTGTTCAATAAATGGTACCTTAAGTGCATAAAATTTCATCAGTGGTTGTATTGCACACAGTGGTCTACAGTTGTCACTGCTTGTTCAGTAGACACAGACGTGCGGGTGCAATATTTAAACATAATATTCTTAACAATAAACATCAGTCAACCGATTTCGGTTTTATTATGAATAATTTATCAATGAAAGTGGTATTAGTTGTCTGTGTTTCTTAACACTTTCGCAAATGTTCCCAAGTTGCAAATGAGTATGTGCAATTGAATTGTTGTTATAATGTCCTGATGAAGTACAGTCGTTGTTTTCGAATGCCATGGCACAGTACTGGCAGATAGTCAGAGTCTTATATAACAATATCTACAAATTAGTGTCAAAAACTGGTTTTGTGTACTGATGTCATTACATGTACTGTCCCTCACGTGTGAAATAAATCATGCTTTGTATATGTAATTTAATTATTAAATATATATATTCCCTAACGTGGGTAAGTTGACATTAAGTGGGCATCCAACAGGGATGACAAATATTACAATTGTTTACATCAAATGTAAAACAAACAATAATAACAACAAATATCTTTAAAAAAAATATATTCGGCGTCTGTGGTAATTTTTGCAAATAATGAATGTAAATTAAACTTCTAGCATAAATATTCAAAACAATGTAACTAAGACTAGATCCGAATGGCATACAATACTCAAATACTAAATAAAACTAGTAGTTTGCACCTCCTAACGTACCATTATATATAATGTATTATTAAATTATTATATACCTTACTTAATATATGTGTGTGTTTTTTAAACATCAACACTTTATATATGCTCTTCGGTTAATTAAGGATTATGTTATAAAACAATATTCAGCAACACAGAACATGATGCTTAAACGGTAATATATACAACAAGCCGCAACGTACACGGCAAGAAACTTTATTATCTAGAACATTTCTGTTCGAAGTATGCGCGCGCCTAAATATATTAAAATATTGATGGCTAGATAAATCTCATTGAGGTGTAAATAATACATGCATGTCAACAATGATATTTTTTTAAGTATCTCGCCTTTTCAACAGTACTGCACTGTGTCAGTTTGACCCTACACTAACCTGCAAGCGATTTCGCCCTCAATATAGACTATCCCTCTGGTGGGAAATTGTCTTAGATACAATTGATATTTATAGAATCGCTGTGTCTATTGTGTACGAATATAAAAGAACACACGCACATGTAAAAAGTGTGTTCATTTACACCGTTGCAAAACATCAAATGTATCGCTTTTTAACATGTCAATTGTCATGTCAAATCATTTTGTGCGCAATATTATTCCCTTATTGAATTTGCCATAAGCATTCCGTGCTTTTTACGAATTTGTCTACTATATTGTTGAGATGTTGCACACACTCATTTATGACTAGTGTAGTGGGAATTTATCGTAAATTAGCCGATGTAATGTTAGGATTTATTCATTCGGGACTACTGGCGGGAAATGTTCACAACATTTTATTGGATAGTCAGGAAGGTCAAAAGTGGGTTAACCAGCTACGCCGATAAAAGCACCTACAGAAATGCTGGACTACATAATACAAGTATTTGCATATAGCGCAAACATTGCTAATAGCATACATAACAGAATACCTACGTGTATTCATATATTTATATATTAGGCAAAAATGCAGAGCATCGAAATGTAGTACTGCATGTATATGTATAAAGAGACACCAAAGCAGAGAACATGCATACATACATCGTGAATGTAGGCACACAGTTTGTGTCTTGAAGCAAATTTGTTATAAAACAATACATGCATATCAGACTATTGAATAGCCAGTGAGCGAACTTTGCTTTTGAAATTATAACATTAATCTGATCACGAAATATTTTCCAAATCCATGAGAAGGCTGATTATGTAAAGGGATGAAAGTTAACGTGTTTGGTTTGAGTAACAAATTGCATATGCGTTTCTATGAGAGACGTGCAACTATTAACAAGCTTAGACGCGTTCATTTCAGAACAACATCACATTGGCCCTGTAGTAATCATTCTTTCGGACACAGACGCTGCTATTACGTATGGTTAATTTAACAACGAAAAGCATTTAAATACAATAAAATAATATGTTCTCAAACCTTCATAAATATTTACGACATGTACGATATTTAAATAAATCCACTTCAAAATGCATAGGCAAACAATATAAATGTTGAAGCTGCGTCTCCTGGAAGGCTACAACCTCTAGTTCTGTGCCTATGAAATAATTATTGTTGAAAAATGTTTATCCTATAGAAAGTCAATACCATATTCATTATTCAAATTTGCAAAAGGGAACAACAGCAATAACAACAGAACAATACACACGGTAGTTGCTTGATGGCAGATATTTTATTCGACGTTTCTCGTAAGTTTTACATCGCTTACATGCAATTGTTCCAATTATTATATTCATATTTAATTTTGCAGCTGCCCTTTTCGCCTCGTATTAAAGCCATGTTTGTCATCAAAGCACTGAAGTATCAATTGGAGGGAAAAACTACTGCAATTATGCATTGAAGTATCAATTTCATTAATTTAATTTTGATGAGTATATGCGCTAGTTAATTCTAAACATTTGATTTATCGCATTAGCTCAACACTTTTTAAACAGGAGTGGAATATGTTTCTTGTCGTCTTATTACACATACCATTAAGTATAAATAAATGATGCGTGTCGGGGGAAAACCGGGTTTATGCATGTGCGTAAAGTGTCGTCCCGGATCAGCAACAGGCTGATTCGGGACAACACAATACGCACATGAATAAAAAAAACCGGTTTTCCCACGACACTCCTAAAATGTATTGTGTTGCTGTTAATAGATCAAATAAACATTACACAAAAGAAAACAATCTTGTTTGTCATCCTATTTTATATCGGAAATATTTTTTTCCAGTGTCTTGAACTGTGGTCAATGACTTTTTTTTGCATTCATCCTTAAATATAGCATGGCAAACAACACATTTTTCGTTCATTAAACCAAACATATTGAATTGAAAACTATGCACGCTGTTTTGATAATATTATATCAATATCAGTTCCCGAAGGAAATTCAGGATAGGCGTCGAAAACTCATCCCGTTTATGAACAAGTGTCGCAGTGAAGGCAAAAATGTAAACTGAACTATGACAAGCTCTATGTTGACAATAGAGTGTATACTGCCGACAACGTCCCAGATGTGGAGCGATCTACCGACAGGCCGGCTACGACGGCTACGGCGACGCTCTCCTAGGAAACACAGCGGAAACAGCTACATATCTTGGAGTGGAATGTGCAGGGCTTGCTTAATAAACTAACGGACTCTGAATTCCTTAATCTTATATCTGGCTTTGACATTTTAATATTTTGTGAAACATGGAGTAATAACAGGTCAAACCTTAAAATTAATAATTTTGATAATTTCCATTGCCCGAGACCTAAAACAAATAAAAAAGCTAAACGCTACAGTGGTGGAATTATTGTTTACTACAAACGTTTTCTCAAAAATCATATAAGTATTGTAGATATTAACCCCAATGGATTATTATGGTTTAAGTTACATCATTCGTTTATAGGAACAGAACGGGATATATTCTTTTGTTGTAGCTATATCCCACCAGAAGACTCCAATGTTTATACAAGTGTCTCCTCACCTTTATTTAACTGTGATTTTTTTGAACAAATCAATTCTGATATCAGAAAGTACTGTACTGTCGGCGATATTGTCTTAGTAGGGGATTTAAATAGTAGGGTTGGCCTTAAATCAGATGTAATTGAAGATAGTAATTAGGTCGATATATTGATCTCCCTGAGTTTGATGCATCTTTCGAATTACCAGCTCGTGCCAGCTGCGATAACATTGTTAACGGTTTTGGTAATAAGTTACTACAGTGTTGCAAAGAGAATTCAATATGTATTGTTAATGGTAGACTAGATAATGGGAATTACACGTATCATAATCCTACTGGCAATGGCTCAAGTGTCGTTGATTATGTAATTACAAATGCAAGAATATTTAACAAAATCAGCTTATTTGTCGTTCACGACTTAACTGAATTTTCTGATCACTGTCCCATTGAATTTGAACTGAATTTAGATGTCCGTACTTCTGATATAACCGATAATAAATATATTGAAAAGATCATATGGGGTCCTCATAATGCGGATTCGTTTTCCGATATTTTAGAAAATAACAGATGTGTATTTGATTGCATTCAAAACAACTTACTTTCAGGTCAAATTGATATTAATGCTTGTATTGAATCATTGTCGAAGTTGGTCTTTGATATATCATTTTCAATACATGGCAAAGTGTTAAAAAGTACTAAACAAGCTAAAACTAAAAAATCTCCATGGTTTAACGAGACATGTAAATCATACAAAAATTCCTTTTTGCATGCGAAACGAACTTATAAACACAATCCTCAGGAAAATAATAGAATTTATTTCTTACAGCAAAGAAGTGAATATGCTAAACAAAAACGTTATGCTAAATATAATTATAACAATAAAGAAAAACATAAATTATCTAATTTGTGTCAACAAAACTCAAATAATTTCTGGAAACACATTAGAAAATTTACTAACAAAACTAATGAGATTTCATTGGATGTGTCTTTACAAGACTTCGTGAACCATTTTAAAAATATTTCTAATTCGATTGAAATTTCGGGTTTCAATACTGAAAATGTTAATGAGTTTGATGTAAATATCGATGAATTGGATATGGATTTTACGGTCGATGAAGTGGAAATAACAATACTATCTCTCAAGAAAAATAAAAGTGGCGATCTTGATGGAAATGTTTGTGACTTTATTATAGATGCAAAACATTTTATTGCACCTTATGGTTATATTTAACTATATTTTTACTAATGGTAGCTATCCTGACGCATGGGCCAAGGGTGTTATTGTCCGTATTCACAAAAAGGGCGATACTAAAAATCCTTCGAATTATCGGGGTATAACTTTAATAAATATTTCAGCTAAATTGTTTTCTCTATTGATTAGAAACCGAATTAATAAATGGTGTGAAAATAACAAAAAATTTAATGACTCACAATTTGGCTTCAGGGACAATCATAGTACAACGGACTGCATTTCATTTTCATCTTACATTTAATTATCCAGAAAGGTTTAGCATCTAATAACAAATTGTTCTGTGCTTTTATAGATTATGAAAAGGCCTTCGATACTGTAAATCACGATATACTATGGATAAAACTGGTAAAATCAGGCCTGAGCTGTAAGATTATAAACATTATCAAATCAATATATTCAAGCATAAAAGCATGTGTCCGATCTAGCTCGGACATGAGCTTTTCGGAATTTTTCGACATATCAATTGGCCTAAAACAAGGTGAGCCACTCTCACCCCTTTTATTTATACTTTTTATTAATGATATCACTGATTATATTGATATTGTAAATCTATCGGACAAAGATATTGAACAGTTGTCATTGTATCTTCTGCTATTTGCTGACGACATCGCACTGTTTACCACTAATCCGAAAAGTCTTCAAGCACAACTTAATAGTATATCGCAATACTCTACATCTTGTGGTTTAAAAATTAATGTTAACAAAACTAAAGTCTGTATTTTTGAAAAGCGTAAGAGTCGCCATAATTATCAGTGGATTATAAGTGAACAAATCATCGAAATTGTTGACGGTTTTTGCTACTTGGGTGTAAAATTATATTATACAGGTAACATGCGATATGCCGTCAAAGTTCTCTCTGATCAGGCCCTGAAAGGATACCATAGTCTTCTTTGTTTATTTAATAATGTTAAAATGGATGTTAAGACTAAATTATATCTATTTGATTGTATGATTTTACCTATTCTACTGCACGGTTCAAAAATATGGGGAATATATAACTTTAAAGAAATTGATACCTTACATTTTAAATTTTTGAAATTAATTCTTGGTGTAAAACAATCAACATCAAATATGGCTGTATTAGGTGAAACTGGCAGATATCCGTTATCAGTGTTGTGTAAAGAAAGAGCTCTTAAATTTTATGTAAAATTAATGAATAATAAAGACTCTATTATGTATAGAGTGCTTGTAAATCAACGGAATCTAAATGCCTTTTGCTGGTTTAAAGCATGCAAATCCTACTTTGAAAGTCTGGGAAATGGTGATCTATTTGAAAATCCTAATGTCAACATTAATTCTGCTACCGTGAAACAACGGATCCGTGACCAGTTCCAACAAACATGGTTCGAATCCATATCAAATATGCCTAAATTATTTTACTACTGTAAATTTAAAAGTAATTTGGAATATGAAGACTATTTAGATTATGTATCACATGAAAAATCAAGAATATCCTTTACAAGACTACGTCTGAGCTCACATAATTTAGAAATTGAAACTGGCAGATATACTAATGTAGATCGAAGTAATAGAGTGTGTAGATTATGTTCATCAAACACTGTTGAAACTGAATACCATTTCTTGTTATGTTGTACTGCTTTTACTGACATTAGGAAAAAATATCTAGTACATACTTCCTGGCCGTCTATAAATATGTTTATTAATTTCATGTCATCGAAGTCTAAACGAAAAATCAGACACATTGCTAAATATTGTCATAATGCTATGATTTTACGTGATACATTGCTTGCTGTGTGAAACTCTGAATATATATATTTGATGTATATATTATAAAAAAAGTCATGAGATATGTATGTATATGATTGTGTATATATATGATTGTTGTCTGTATGTCTTGGCCATAATCTTATAAATAATTGTAAATGGCCCAAGGCAATGCTTTTGCCGTTTTTGCCAATAAACGAAACGAAACGATAATATTATTGGTTTACTATTCAAACCCATCTCTTTAATAGTGGCATTACTCTGAGATTTAGAGCATTTTAACCATATATAAACACGATTATTTAAATCTGCAAAACAAATATTTTAGGTATGCACGGTATTGTAATAATACGTGTGTTTACAGTGCAAAACCATCCTTTAAATAGTGGCATTAATCTGAGATTTAGAGCATGAAAACATGTAATGTAAATTCACGATTATGTAAATGCATACTCATTTTGACTAACCGCAGTTTCAGAAACATTTATCAAAACGCGCTATTAGGTTTTCTGATGTGTACTCGTATTAATCTAACATATTAATATAACGAAGAAAACATTCGCCGGCGTTATTATATTCCATTATGGCAATTGCTGACCAAATTGCTTGATAACATTCGCAAAAATATTAATAAAATAATTTATTGATTTTATAATAAAAGTTCGCCTAAGTTAATAAACTAGAGCCAGCTTTAAATGGCAACAAGTTATGTGTCATACTATCTTTATACATACAATCAGCTATACAAACATATATCACCTATAAAATGAAGGGTTATTGAAGAAATTTACAAATATAAATCTCATAAGAGATAAAATTGCATTCCAAAATTCGAATTTATTGAAATCAAATAAAAGATTACAACACGGGCCTAATCTAAAATGTGAATACCAGTCATATACTTCTCGTTGTCGTTTTTACTGGCCAAATAATCTGCAGTTAAGATTAATTTACATAAACTGTCATGCTTGACCTTCATGGGTCTTCTGCATTATTCTAACAGCTAGCAAGACAAAAAAAATCAATTGTTGTTATATCTGAGAAAATGCCATACGGATTCATGTTCTTATCATGAAAAGCTTTTAAGATATATTCGCCGAACTAGATGAGTAGAAAATAAATTTTCATGGGATTAAATGTGGTCAACGAACAATGATGCAAAAGCTCGGTCAATTAGACCCTAAAGCACCATGTCAAACGCAAAATACCAACGCTTTACTTATACACAGAGTACTCGGTGATCCAAACATACACTTAATTTTTGAATAACCTATGCATCGTCTTCAACGATGATATTTCTGATGTTGGCTAGCGTAAATGTCAAATGCACTTAAAGAGTCTTAGTAACTAGAAATGTGTACAGTAATAAAATCAAGTGGAGCCCATGAAACAGTGGGAAATTCGGTCCTTACTTTACGCTCATAATATATTACTTGTAATATTGTCAATAGTGCAAAATCTGATAAAAAGTTTTGTTTATATAAAAATGGTTTATTGTTTTTATCATATTGGCACTCTGGCTATATTATGTAAGCCATTACTTCTTTTACAGTTAAACTGTCCCTTCACTGTTTTCGCGTGTATGCCAAGGAGAGAGTGTGGAGTGATAACGAATTTCTCACTTTCAATTAACAATAAGGTTGGAACATAGGCGATGAAAATATGATGGCTGACTAACGTTATTGCAAGACTACCTTCTAGTTTATGCCTTCCAGTGATTTATAGAGAAATATAAGTGAAATAAAATTAGTCATTCACTGTTTGAAATAGTGAAAACTATCACTCCGGTAATTTTCACTGTTTCTCACTGGTTCCCGATTAAATACAGTAAATGAAACGGACCGTCAACGATGCCGGGCTTCCCGCGATTTTTTTGTCAAATTTAACGCATTAAGATAAAATGTGGCAAAAACGGCGTAAAAAGCATTAAAAAAAGAAAATTAATATGTTGGTTTCGGTAAAATATTGATTTTGGATTCACTCGTGATCATGGAAAATATATTTTTTCACTCGTGGCTGCGACACTCGTGAAAATAAAAATTTCTATGATCAATCGTGAATTGAAATCGATTTCCTACCGTAACCCACAGATATCCTTTATGTATTTGTGATGCCTAAAATTACTTTTTATGCGTCTGTACAAAGTACATGTACCTTGAAGAACTTATTATTAAGAATATCAATCATTTGTTGCATTTCTTGACTTCTAACAAATCGATTCGAATTCTGGTTTTCTCGTAATGAGTTAATAACGTAGATAATATGCAGAAGACAAATCTCTGCTTTCCAGTGCAATGCATGATTAATGGCTTTGGTGTCGTACGATGGCAAAATCAACTGTCAAATTGAAATATAAAGCACAAAACAAAAAATAGATAGTTTATACTAATTTCAAATTAAAACGTATTTATTAAACAATACGTCAATTTTAATTTATTTTGAATAAAAGAAATCTCTATCCAGTAAAGAAACCTTTACTTATTTGTTTAAAGCTTGTGAACAAATAGCGTGAGTAGATTAAATAACGTATTAATTAACAGATAATAAGTAGTTTGTAATGTATTGTATGGCCAGAAAATATCTTCATTCAGCGATTTTTTTAATAAACACCTTATACTGAAATATAGCAAGCTCTTACCAACCGGGGCTATATTCCAGAAACATCTTAAGTTTATCTTAAAATAGTTTCACTTAAGTTACAATTTTTGTAAGGTAATATTTTTTAAACTAGATCTACATTAATGAATCCTATTACAGTTGAAAGTAAATAGTAGTTAATAAATTGATAATAAGTGAACATTTGGCAGAATTTCATGCATACATGGAATAAACAGCTTTATTAAACAAATGACGATTTTAAGGCTAAGCATAAGATTTCACTTAAGAATACGACCCCTGATTTATTGACCTTTTAACATATTCAGAGTCCCATGTAAATCGAGCACATGGCGAGGCATCAATGAAACGCATAGCCATTTGCTTTACTGTATGCTGATACGTGACTGTTGTTACAAACATATCATGCCACAACGAGGAAATATAAATTGTAGGGGGATTTTTTCATACACATTATAAGATGTATAGTGGTTTTGCATCGCGCGCAACGCGGAACCTATCCATAGAACACGACCTACAGTCATTTCGAACTATTATTATACGACGATGCCAGAATCTTCGTAACAAACGAAATCATAATACATTCTTATTGGAGTAACATCAACTGTGTTAAAAAAGAAATGATTGGCTGTTACAAATAAATTATCTGAAAACGTTGCACACCCCAAACAGAAATATATTGCGACGTCCCATTTTATAGGTTTGCAAAACACATATTTCAGATATGCCCGCAGCTGTAATATGAATCGTTTCACATTCAGCTACATCACTGGAGCCTCAGCTTTCAAGGGACTATGTCAACGAAACATTAGCTTCCTATTGCACTATACATTATATTATGTGACAGATATGTTCTTTACTAAGATATGTGCATTAAATAAATAAAAATAATATAATACATTAAGATATTTGATAAAAATAAATTAGCAAAAAGCCTGAAAAAATATAACCCCAAACGGGTACCGAACTTTCGACTTTAGAGCCATACGAAGAATTGACAGTAGACAGCACTTTAACCAACTGCGCTGTCATTATTGGTGAGGAGTCGTTTGTATGGTCATACAAAATGCTCACAATTCTGACGTCAAAATGTAAACAGGAAAAGGGCCAAACAAACACAGCCTATATTATAAATTGTTTTTTTTTTATCTCAGAATGCGTACACTCTTTTCTCATTATATATAAACTGTTTAAACTTATATAACATGCCAGTATTAATATGTAAATTTCAGACTTTTAAAGAAATTGCCCCCTTGAGGCAATTTCGATGACATAGTCCCTTTAAACTGTGATTTAAAGTTATAGTATTAACCATCAATAATCACGATTATTTAAGTACACGCGCATTTAACCTTGCAACAGTTTAGACAATATTTCGCAACAAGGGTCATAGTGTTTCTTTTTGTTGGCAGGAGGATTCTAATCTTTTTGAACATGTATAAAATAGTATATTATGTTTTATTCATTTTAATATAAACACATAAAACAAAGCTATGTAATCTGGCTTTTTACACACAACATAACGGCTTCTCCCTGAATTGAACTATATAATGCTACGTCTTTAAATCTTTTCATAAAAGGACGAGATGTAGTTGATACTTGTTTTTTGTTTCATTTCATCGTGCCTCAGAAAGTTGCAATTCTGAATTGCGATGCTATGAGGTTAATTTTTATTTACACTTGTTTTACATATGTTGGGTAAATAATTCTGGTCTAAGTGTTAAAAGGCGGTGACACCAGTTTTATTCATATGTGTTTTGTGTTTGTTATGTCTTTGTGATGTGCTGTGTTGTTTTTTGGCAACTGGTCACTTGCCATAAATAAAGGACCTCGGACTGCTAATAAGAGTTCTCCACTGCTGTCGCATCTGGAGTTTTACTTTGTTTATAATTGTATCACATTTTCTAAAACGTTAATGACAAGAAGAAACCATTTATCGACGTTAATACACTCTGTATGACAACAAATTCCTGACATTTGCCAAAAATCAATTCTTTTCAAACACAGTTCTTCCATTTTATAAATGGAAGCTTTCCAAAGATAACCCTGGATACATCTTCATGTCGCAACCATGCATTTGTTATGATATCAATAATAATAAATGCATTTAACTTATGCCCCACGTTTTCTTTTCATTTATCTGTTTTTAGCAAATCACTGATTATATAATTAAATGTTTGGATTAAATGTTCAATGGGACAAGTTTATTTGTTCAATAAATGGTACCTTAAGTGCATAAAATTTCATCAGTGGTTGTATTGCACACAGTGGTCTACAGTTGTCACTGCTTGTTCAGTAGACACAGACGTGCGGGTGCAATATTTAAACATAATATTCTTAACAATAAACATCAGTCAACCGATTTCGGTTTTATTATGAATAATTTATCAATGAAAGTGGTATTAGTTGTCTGTGTTTCTTAACACTTTCGCAAATGTTCCCAAGTTGCAAATGAGTATGTGCAATTGAATTGTTGTTATAATGTCCTGATGAAGTACAGTCGTTGTTTTCGAATGCCATGGCACAGTACTGGCAGATAGTCAGAGTCTTATATAACAATATCTACAAATTAGTGTCAAAAACTGGTTTTGTGTACTGATGTCATTACATGTACTGTCTCTCACGTGTGAAATAAATCATGCTTTGTATATGTAATTTAATTATTAAATATATATATTCCCTAACGTGGGTAAGTTGACATTAAGTGGGCATCCAACAGGGATGAAAAATATTACAATTGTTTACATCAAATGTAAAACAAACAATAATAACAACAAATATCTTTAAAAAAAATATATTCGGCGTCTGTGGTAATTTTGCAAATAATGAATGTAAATTAAACTTCTAGCATAAATATTCAAAACAATGTATCTAAGACTAGATCCGAATGGCATACAATACTCAAATACTAAATAAAACTAGTAGTTTGCACCTCCTAACGTACCATTATATATAATGTATTATTAAATTATTATATACCTTACTTAATATATGTGTGTGTTTTTTAAACATCAACACTTTATATATGCTCTTCGGTTAATTAAGGATTATGTTATAAAACAATATTCAGCAACACAGAACATGATGCTTAAACGGTAATATATACAACAAGCCGCAACGTACACGGCAAGAAACTTTATTAACTAGAACATTTCTGTTCGAAGTATGCGCGCGCCTAAATATATTAAAATATTGATGGCTAGATAAATCTCATTGAGGTGTAAATAAAATACATGCATGTCAACAATGATATTTTTTTAAGTATCTCGCCTTTTCAACAGTACTGCACTGTGTCAGTTTGACCCTACACTGACCTGCAAGCGATTTCGCCCTCAATATAGACTATCCCTCTGGTGGGAAATTGTCTTAGATACAATTGATATTTATAGAATCGCTGTGTCTATTGTGTACGAATATAAAAGAACACACGCACGTGTAAAAAGTGTGTTCATTTACACCGTTGCAAAACATCAAATGTATCGCTTTTTAACATGTCAATTGTCATGTCAAATCATTTTGTGCGCAATATTATTCCCTTATTGAATTTGCCATTAGCATTCCGAGCTTGTTACGAATTCGTCTGCTATATTGTTGAGATGTTGCACACACTCATTTATGACTAGTGTAGTGGGAATTTATCGTAAATTAGCCGATGTAATGTTAGGATTTATTCATTCGGGACTACTGGCGGGAAATGTTCACAACATTTTATTGGATAGTCAGGAAGGTCAAAAGTTGGGTTACCCAGCTACGCCGATAAAAGCACCTACAGAAATGCTGGACTACATACTACAAGTATATGCATATAGCGCAAACATTGCTAATAGCATACATAACAGAATACCTACGTGTATTCATATATTTATATATTAGGCAAAAATGCAGAGCATCGAAATGTAGTACTGCATGTATATGTATAAAGAGACACCAAAGCAGAGAACATGCATACATACATCGTGAATGTAGGCACACAGTTTGTGTCTTGAAGCAAATTTGTTATAAAACAATACATGCATATCAGACTATTGAATAGCCAGTGAGCGAACTTTGCTTTTGAAATTATAACATTAATCTGATAACGAAATATTTTCCAAATCCATGAGAAGGCTGATTATGTAAAGGGATGAAATTTAACGTGTTTAGTTTGAGTAACAAATTGCATATGCGTTTCTATGAGAGACGTGCAACTATTAACAAGCTTAGACGCGTTCATTTCAGAACAACATCACATTGGCCCTGTAGTAATCATTCTTTCGGACACAGACGCTGCTATTACGTATGGTTAATTTAACAACGAAAAGCATTTAAATACAATAAAATAATATGTTCTCAAACCTTCATAAATATTTACGACATGTACGATATTTAAATAAATCCACTTCAAAATTGCATAGGCAAACAATATAAATGTTGAAGCTGCGTCTCCTGGAAGGCTACAACCTCTAGTTCTGTGCCTATGAAATAATTATTGTTGAAAAAATGTTTATCCTATAGAAAGTCAATACCATATTAATTATTCATATTCGCAAAAGGGAACAACAGCAATAACAACAGAACAATACACACGGTAGTTGCTTGATGGCAGATATTTTATTCGACGTTTCTCGTAAGTTTTACATCGCTTACATGCAATTGTTCCAATTATTATATTCTTATTTAATTTTGCAGCTGCCCTTTTCGCCTCGTATTAAAGCCATGTTTGTCATCAAAGCACTGAAGTATCAACTGGAGGGAAAAACTACTGCAATTATGCATTGAAGTATCAATTTCATTAATTTAATTTTGATGAGTATATGCGCTAGTTAATTCTAAACATTTGATTTATCGCATTAGCTCAACACTTTTTAAACAGGAGTGGAATATGTTTCTTGTCGTCTTATTACACATACCATTAAGTATAAATAAATGATGCGTGTCGGGGGAAAACCGGGTTTATGCATGTGCGTAAAGTGTCGTCCCGGATCAGCAACAGGCTGATTCGGGACAACACAATACGCACATGAATAAAAAAAACCGGTTTTCCCACGACACTCCTAAAATGTATTTTGTTGCTTTTAATAGATCAAATAAACATTACACAAAAGAAAACAATCGGAAATATTTTTTTCCAGTGTCTTGAACTGTGGTCAATGACTTTTTTTTGCATTCATCCTTAAATATAGCATGGCAAACAACACATTTTTCGTTCATTAAACCAAACATATTGAATTGAAAAATACGTGATGTTATGTATGAATCTCGAATGAAAAACAACACTTAAAATATGCATGTGTGATCTAAAACAATATATATATCACGTAATATATATATATATAATGTTAAGTGAATCCGGATTAAGAATTCTATATAAAACAAAACTGAAAACACGTCGCATGGGTTTAAAAAATTGCATTTATTTGAAATATGCCTACCGATTTTGCCAAGCTCACATATATCACACATAAATAATAACGTCAAAATTGTCAAAGTAACGACGTCAATTAACAACGTCATTTCTGTTATGACGTCAAATGTCACAAATATTATAATATATATTTTATGAAGAAGTCAAACTTCAAACATAGCTTATTTATTTAATCACAACGTTTCGGCTGAAAAGCCTTCTTCAGGTAACATGTTATGACAAAGACGTTATAATGACGTCATGACGTCATAATACATGAAACATAATTTGGCGTACTTATTACAATATATAGGGTTCACAAAAGATACACCATACATGTAAAATGCAAAATAGAGCAACGTGTTAATAAATACAAGTATGAACTATATATATGTCATATGTACACCTGAGACAATACAACTATTAGTAAAGTAATTTTGTGTTCATACCATTAGGCATGATGGTACTAAGTTTATACATCCACTCAGTTTCTTTTAAAAGCCGTTGCCAATTGTTATTAACTTTATCAATCGGCATAAATAAAAAGTCATCAATAGAGTGGCCATTAGAATTGAAATGTCCCGATACAGAAGTAACTGTGTCTGGATAATGCTTAATCAAACTTATGGCTATTCATTCTACTACATTTTTGATGAGTTTGTCCAACATACTGTGATTTACAGTTTTTACATGTTATAAGGTAAATGATATCTGTAGATGAACACGATAAATTGATATAACAACAGTGGGAACATCGGAGTCTACAACATTTTGAAACTTGACAATTGGTACCAGCAGAATATAACAAATATTATAAGAAATTCTACCACGGCACTCGGCTAGTGGTCCTTAGATAAAGAACGAAAATAACTGTGGGTTATTCTGCAACAAATTATGGGCGGAGCATAATGTTTTGAAAATAGTTCCGGAAATTCAAAGAAATTGTTCCGTAAAATGCACGTGCTTAAACGCGCGATAGTAAATTGTGACAAACTAATCATTTCTTCATTATGTAGCGCAATAAAACCACACCTGTACTACATATGTTATACTTAAGTTCACAAAAACGTTTACGTTTAGTTAATATGCTTGTAATTTGCGCTTTTTAGCAACATATTTTCACTGCATTATATCGATAAGTATGACGTCATTCGCTCAATGTTTATCAATAAAGATGACGTCATTTTGAATTGTTATGATTTATTGACGTCACTGAAACGCACGTGTGAGTGCACCACTCTGGGTACACAGGCGATTCGAAAAATAAATCGCCTCTGGTACATCATGCGATAGTTTGGACTACTTTCAATCACATGATCATCAAAACTGGCTGTGCCCATAAGCTACAGTATTGAAATTCCGATAAACAAATGCACACGAAAATGTTGAAAATTATTGGGAATTATTATAAATAAAGTGGTCGGAGTTAATAATTACCCAAATAACAGTACGGTAAATAATACGAGATGCCATTCAGCTAAGAAATAATGATATATTCAGCTCAATTTGAAGCCAACTGGAGTTTGGAAATATGCTGAGTTGTCTTCAGCATCATTTCTGTGGAACACTGAAACATAAGTACTAGTGTTTGAAAGTTATGGTGCTTTTGACATAATTCACTCAACACCTTGATCGTAATGTAACTTGTCCACAGGTAAAGATGTTTTAAGTTTATGCAGAATGTGTAACTGTTATTTTGCTTTCTTTTTCTTAATAAATGTAGTATAAACTACCAAATTTTGCTTTTGTCAAATATACTGATTGATGAATCTGTAATATTAAAGTTGTATCCATACTTATTTATCAACTGTTCTGCACATTTGAAATGTAAAATAAACCTGCCATTTCCGCATGAAATTGTGTGTTGAAAATTAGCTCATATACTGGTATAATATGACTTAAATTTTTTGATTTGCTTAATGATATTACCAACATGCACCGGATAATATTAATCAAATGTATTATAAGAAAGCCACTCACTTTGATACTATTATGGACACCCAGTCTTGGATAGGGATTTCAATTGATGCCAAATCCTGCTTTTTGATGCAAGCAAATTGCAATTTTCTCATTTCTGACTCAAGCAAATAATGTGCCCTGCATCATTTTGATCCACTTGTTTTCAATAAGCCAACTTCAAAAGCACTAAAAAATAATATTTTTATAACACTCATATTTTGTTTTAATTGAAAAAAAAAATCACAAAACAACTTCGGAACACAAGAAAATACTGAAAAATATCTACCATAAGATCAATAAAATCATTTATCCCCACTGACCATGTATTCAACTGACAGTAATTATGTCAATTCAGTTTGGGAATTAATTTCAACAGCGTACCACAAAATAAAATGATCACAGTACTTCAATTTGTTTATAAGCATTGCACATATAAATGCATACAAAAATATAGTTAAATAAACCAGATGAGTACAGATTGTTATATTTCATATTTTGTGTAAATGTCACTTTCATGTTTGATTTCAGGACAAAATTGATATTAAATGGTTATAATTTGTTAAAAACAGAACTTTACAACAAATAAAGTGATTTACTTTATCACCATTAAATTCATTACACTATATAGATGCATACTATTTCCTTCAAAGTTCATCATTGCAGATACATCACTAAATACAGTATAATTGGTAATCTTGTTAATAAAAGCATATTTCATGTGTTTCTTCTGGCTAGATATAACTGAGTACTATCATAGAAAATGTCCTGTCTGGGATGTTTACTTGCTTGTAGAAATAACGCTATGTTACTGATTTCATTAATTCCAAAATGTATCTGCTGGATGTGTCCATACATTTCAAAATTGTCATATTGTCACAGTTTAGGCACATAAAAATATCTTTATATTTCTTTCATATCACTTCTCAAGTTTGTAAGTGATTATGTGTTTTGAAAATATTCTAATTTACCTCTAACGCATTTGTTATAATGACGGTTACATTAACATTATATTAATATATAAAAATAAATATTTTCAATATTATTATATACATTTTATATGGGAAATATATCAAAGCATTATTCAAAGCTATATAAATGTATAACCAGTTATAAAATATATGTGCTTCAAATACATTAAGGTATTGCAAGTTCAGGACACAGAAGCTGAAAACAGCTTAAAATTGTCACAGTACATGATGGTAAATTCTACCTGTGTTCCTTTCATTTCAATTAACAAATTGTCATAGTATCATAGTCATATTTACATAAAACTGGCAGTCTTTCATTATATCCTTGGATAATATTTGGTTTGTCTGCCAGATTATTTACGCTCTAGTCGAGTTTCTAATTGAGCTCATTGAGCTCTTGTAGGGATACCAGTCACAGCCAGGTTCTTGTAGGGATACCAGTCACAGCCAGGTTCTTGTAGGGATACCAGTCACAGCCAGGTTCTTGTAGGGATACCAGTCACAGCCAGGTTCTTGTAGGGATACCAGTCACAGCCAGGTTCTTGTAGGGATACCAGTCACAGCCAGGTTCTTGTAGGGATACCAGTCACAGCCAGGTTTGATATTCTTCGGGAGATGACCATATTAATCACAGACTTGCAAAATTTAGTTCACCTGTAAAAAAAAGAGACATGTGACTAAATTTGAAGGAACATTTGGAAATTAAGCATTCGATGTAAAGGTAAACATAAACAAAACGTAAAAGACTATTTAGGCTTAAATTAGTTGTACTAGTTAACAAGAATTATGCCAACTATTCATAGCTTAAGTAATATTATTAATGCTGCAAAAACACTATAATCAGAATAACTTATGGTAAATTACTAATAAGAAACCATGGACATTAGATAAAAGTTAATGAATAAAATGAAACAAATGATATAATAATAATAAGAAGAAGAAGAAATGAAGAAGAAGAATAACAGAAATACTATTGAATTGCATATATATAATTATTATATACAAATGAACGAACTGGATATACTGAAGAAAGTCATAATACTTTATGATAATAACATTAACAACATAAAATTTATTTTAAAAATACATTAAATTACAAAAAAATAATAGATCTATTATTAAAACATGTAATTTTACCTGACAAATAAGGCCTTTTTCAAAGCCAGTAGTAAAACGCAATGGCAGCGGGTATTGTGTAGACATTTTCATTATCTGTATTTGATTCTTCCTCAAAACCTTGTTTTTATCAGTGTAATGAACCCTAACAACTGTTTCACTATTAAGTTTCGATACCGGATTATTATTTCTTGAACTTATATTTGCATAGTTAGCCTTTTGGATAATAGGTCAAGATGCCTGTAAAATATACATCTACCTTTCCTCATTTATCATCGTTTCGACATAAAATGTTGTGCTATTTCAAAGCGCGTCGTGTAGAGCCCTATAACACAGGCGGATCACCGTTGGGTGTATCAGGCCAAGATGGCTCCATGATAGACACGAGATCTATCTTACGGAGCATTCGAGATAGTCGATGTATCACGATTGGTGAGTGCACTTCTCAGAAAATGGGCGGAGTATAGATAAATATACTTCTCATTCATAACTTTAAAAAATACGAATTTTATATTAGATCGTGTTAGAATCGAAATAATTAACGGGTAACAGTTGGTTATTGCGGTAATAACCAACGGTTTGTCGTTCCGATGCTTGTTATCAAACCACTCGGGCTACCGCCCTCGTGGTTTAATTCCTACGCATCGGAACTCCAAACCGTTGGTTATTACCGCAATAACCAACAGTTACCCGTCAATTATGTCTTAATTTAACAACGGCTTAAATAAATCAATGAACTGTTGTTCTTTAGATAACCTAGCTGAAACAGCGTCCGAATATAGCTTATAAAAAGGAAATATTTAAAATTTTGGTTCTAATTTTGAACATTCATCAACACGTTTGCTTAAAGGCATTTGTCTTGTTGAGGGGTCCAGCATTTGTTGTTCATGTATAGTACGCCGATTACGTAATTTATCACCTGTCTGTCAAATGTTATATTTTTTACAACCACTACACACTAAAACATAAATAACATTTTTACATCACATGAAATGTCTGTTTTTATTTTAAATATTTTGCCATTAAAGTAAAAAGTATTTCCTTCTATAATGTAACTACACAGGCAGCATCTCGGATCATTACGCTTTGTAACAGTATGCTCTTTTGTAGTAAAAGTGGATTTGGTAAGTAATTGTTTTAAATTTGGCGGTTGTCGTTTACTCTTTATTATTTTTGTATTTTGTATATTATTATTCATTATAATATTATTCATACCTGGATCAGTTTTTAAAATTTCAATGTTATTTTTTAGTATGCCAAATACTTCTTTATTTTGAGGATTGTGAGTAAAAATGAATGGAATGATATTATTATTTTCCTTAGGTTTCTCTGTCAGTAACTTATCACGTGGAACAGAAAGAGCTTTTTGGATACCTAGCATTACGACAGCTTTCGGGTATTGTCTTAGTAAAAGTGATATTTGAAGATATTTGAAAACAAAACTGAAAACACGTCGCATGGGTTAACAAATTTGCATTTATTTGAAATATGCCGACCGGTTTGCCAAGCTCATCAGGGCATATCACACATAAATAATAACGTCAAAATTGTCAAAGAAACGACGTCAATTAACAACGTCATTTCTATTATGACGTCAAATGTCACACATATTATAAAATAAAATAAAATTTTTAAAATAAAATATATATATTACACATATTATAAGAAATTTAACAACGGCTTAAATGAATACAAGATACAAGAAACATTTTTTAACGTCGGCTTGTATGTAATAGTAAAACATTAGCTATAAAGCTATTTCCCGACACAACCATAACAGTAACAATTATTAATTAATAACAAAATAACATAAAAAACATAGGCACTATAGCAACATTGACAGACAGTATATATTAAATTTATACAGTTGTTTATGGTACTGATATAACAAATAATAAATAATTAAATTCAGTCGCAATACAAAATCGCAAAAAGATGATCGAGTGTCGTATATATATAATAGCACTGAGCCACAAAAATGCATTTCATACAAATTCATGAAACAAAAAATAAGAGTTCAGTGGGAAAAAAAATGTAGGTACAAGATTTCATGTATATAAAAAAAAAATGTTAAAAACTCTAATTCATAAAAACAATCAGAAAAATTGTCCCAATGCTGTATATATTTATCGAAATGCAATATCTGTAAGAATAATTACGTACACATTATACATTTACACTTTGGGCGCTCCAGGTCCGGACCAACCTCACAAACTCCTTATAGTTCTTAACTTACCTAAATTCGTTTGGTAAGTTGTTCCAGACCAGCGCAAACTCAAAGCGAAATGACCTTTTGCCATACAGTATTGCTTTAACATTGGGATTTCAATTTGATTAGTATATCTAAATGAATAATGCGTATTTTTTACATTAACAAGGTCATGTAGATATGGAGGTGTTAATTTGTAAAGACATTTAAAAGTTTCAATTGCCATTGTCCTAAGTCGATTTATGTGTAATGCTGGCATGTTTACTTTGTTTAAAAGATGCATATAACTTGAGTTGAAATCATTAAAAATTATTTTAAGTATTCTGGGTTGTATTTATTTCCATTTTTTTCTGTATTTGTTGTACTACAGAAATGCCAAACAAGAGGACAATAGTTGAAATTTTATTTGATGAATGATTTGTATATTAGAAATTTACATTCTGTGTTAAGGTATTTACTTAACCTTAACAATACATTTATTTGGCTGGCTGCTTTTTTACAAATGTTTGTTATTTGCTTATTAAAATTCAACTGAAAGTCTATGTCTATACCTAAGAGTTTAACAGAATCTTCACAGATGATATGTTCATTTTTAACTGTGAAATAGTTTAATATATTATTAGTTTTTTACCAATAGATATAGCTTGAAATTCACTTGGATTTGATTGCATTTGATTATCAGTAAACCAGTTAATTAATATTTCACTATCTTTTTCTAAAGCTAATTTTAAAGTTGTTATATCTTTGTTATGGAATTATAGGGTATTGTCATCAGCATAATTGTATAGTGTGGATTTGTCAATGAAATAAAATATGTCATTAATAAATATATTTAAGATCATTGGTCCTAAATTTGAACCTTGGGGGTAAACCTTTAGTAGTCTCCATCCATGTACTGTTGATTTGTCCTATTTTCACCCTTTGTTTTCTATTTGATAAATAATTTGAAACAAGGGTAGATGCATTTTCAGACAGCCCATATGCACCCATCTTGAGTTCAGTAAGATTATGTGGAAGACAATCAAATGCCTTAGTCCATTAATATGGCAGCCACATGCTCACCTTTGTCAATTGCTTTTTTTCCAGTCCTCAAGCATTCGCAATAGGGTTGTCTGACATCTATATTTAGGTCTAAAGGCTCCGAGATAATTATCAAAAACTGAGTTAAAATAGCTTAAAAGTTGATCATTCAAAATATTTTCAAATATTTTAGATGTAGCTGACAATATACTCACTGGTCTATAATTTTGTTTTACAAAAGGATCATAAATGAATTGTTGTTCTTTAGTTAACCTAGCTGAAACAGCGTCCGAATATAGCTTATAAAAAGGAAATATTTAAAATTTTGGTTCTAATTTTGAACATTCATCAATATGTTTGCTTTGTCAAGATGGATAAGCAAGTATCTAAATGAGTTTAAAGCATGTTATAAATTTACAATAAATTACTAAGCGAACATTTGCAAACCAAATCCGTTGAAGCATTGATTACATTACAAAAATCATCGTAATACTGACAAAACGGTATTCGTGTCTTAATCGTGCCACATTTTCACCAAAGACTAGAAACACTCATTTGACATATTCTAATGTTGAAGTATATTTTATATTGACAACAACAATCTTATATAGAAAGCAGTAAAGTGTGTAAATCTAAAGTTTTTCTTATTTTTATGATTAAAGCGATACAGTGAAAAAATATTTGAATGTCACCGTAGAAAATATTGATATTAAAAATACTTAGTTGGTAAGTTTACGTTAATTGTCTTAAAGTACCTTTGTTTGACACTTGAGGCAAATTTTCTAACTATGATTTTCAAACGATATTACGTATACTTTTATGTTCTAGTCTAAAATCCTTGTATATAAGTGCGGGCTTGCGCATACGGGAACTTCTCGAATCCATGACGGTATACAAGTATGATAACTCGGAAACCGGCGCGTCAATGCAGGACCACGTGTTTAATCCAGGTATGACCTCCGGATGTTCAACGCTTCGGATGCGAAATTTATCGCAATATCTCGTGCGTTTACTGTTGCAATATCATGTATGTCATTTTCACAGGTTCAAATGTGGTCAACCAACAATGCTGCACTTGCTCGGTGAATTAGACAAGATTGAAGCGTCATGTCAAATGCAAAATACCAATGCATTACTTATACACCGAGTACTCGCTTATCTGTACGAGTACATATCAAATGGTGAAAAAACAAATACAAAACTGTATTATTAAAATATTGTCTGAGAATGCCAGGATAATTATCATTTTAACCATGTAATTAACTATAAAAAATAATGAAACTAAAATGCTACACTAAGAAATATTTTTACCTCAATTATAATATGAAATGTATTTTGCTTGTGTCTTAAAATTGGCCCTTGACTTTGCTTAACGTGCTTGGAGCTTGTACAGAGCACCAGGCAACAAACTGGTCATTCATAAAACAGTACATATGTATACTGATTTGAAATATACATGTCTGTTTAATTCAATGGTCATTCAAAGATGGTGATAAAATCTCCTCATATAAGGAGAACTATCAATGATACTGTTACTTTTCATGTTTGATCTAAAACAATATACATTCTTCTCAAACTGAAACTTAAGGTCGCGGTGGCGTTGTGGATATGGTGTCCGCATAGCGATCGGGATGTCCTGGGTTCAATCCCCACTCTGGGAGCGTTCCCAAGATATCAGCCAAAGATACCAAGTACTGGTTCTACCCAGGAAACGGACTCGAGAGTGCCTGAATGAGCCTTCGGCTTTCGATGAAATCAAACTAAAATAAATAGGTTTAAACTAAACTAAACTGAAATTACAGATGTCTGAAACTATTAATGTAATAATGATTTACAAAAAATCACCATCATTCTGCCACAATCGCTGTTCATGCGTTTATCGTTTTGTCTTCGTCAAACAATAATCTGCTTGACATCTTAAAATATTGATGCATGTTATATATATATATATATATATATATATATATATATATATATATATATATATATATATATATATATATATATATATATATATATAATATTAATGTATTATATATATTGAGTAAAGATGACAGTTAGGTGGTTACGACTCCAGTTGCCCATCAAATGTTTGGTTCGGATTAAGGGGACAACGAATTTCTTTTTAAGCAATATGCTTGAGTTACCAGTAGGAGAACGGAAAATATATATTGTACATTAAAAACGTAATACTATTTCTATAAAACGTCACATTATTTTGTTTAAACGTAATGTCATTTCGTTAATAAGAAATCTATATTTCGTAAATAAGTAATAGTACTGTTCGTTATTACGAATTGTATTTTGTCAGAGATCTATTAACAAACATTTTTATTGATAGATCTTTGATTTTGTTAAAACTCAAAAAGCGTATAAGAGCTCATTTCGTAAAAAAAAGTAATATTATTTAGTTATAACGAAATAATATTACGTTTAAACGAACTATTATTACGTGTATACGCAATACTTAGTAACATTTCGTAATTGCTATATTAAATATTATCGCGTTTTACGAAGTACATTTCTTTATTACGAAATTAAAAAAACAAACGTGTCCTGTCACTTTAGGGCCACCCAAGAAAAAGCTCTTTTATATAATGCTGTTTTATTTTGTCATGATATTGTTACATATGAGGCACGTCGTGGGAAAACCGATCTTAATGCATCTTAAGATCTTAATGCATGCGCGTAAAGTGTCGTCCCGGATTAGCCTGTGCAGTCCGCACAGGCTAATCCAGGACGGCACTTTCCGCCTACAGTGGATTTATGTTTAGAAGAGACTTTCTTGAAACAGAAAATACCATAAAAGCGGAAAGTGTCGTCCCGGATCAGCCTGTGCGGGCTGCACAGGCTGATCCGGGACGACACTTTACGCACATGCATTAAGTCCGGTTTTCCCACGACGCGCCTCATATGTACATTGGGCTCATTAGGTAAGTCTTTGTCTTTTACAGAGTACATGCCCATTCAAATTTTCTCGTATGTGCTAAGAGGAAGAAAATATCTTTGTTCAGCGAACTTTATAATAAATACAACATATTACAATCTTCCACGTCATTACCAACTGATCATTGACCTGTTTACATATTCAGAGACCCATTTAAGTCGAGCACATGGCGAAGCAGTCATGAAACGCATAGTTTTCTACATTTTAGGCGGATAAGGACGCTTGCAACAAACATAAAATGCCACAATGTTAAGTATAACATGTGGGAGGATTTTTCATAGACATTATTACCGGTATTATATTTCACAGGACAATGAATAATGCGCAAAATGGAACCTATCCCTAAGAAAAGGAAAGTTCTACAGTCATTACAGGATATTAATATACGACAATGCCAGAATCATCGTTACAAACAAAAGCATAAAACGTTAATATTTTACTGCCATTGACTGTGTTAAAAGGCAAAAAGGAAATTGTGGATCGTCTTTAAATTCATTCTCTAAAAGCGTTACACACACCCAAACAGGAAAACATTGACACATGCATCGTTATAAATCTGCAATGTGTTAGACATGCACGCAGTTGTAATATCATGTGTTTTCAATTCTAGTAGATCCACTGAATAGTGGCACCACACTGATCTAAACTGCCATTTAAGCATAAATACTAACGATTATTTAAATACGCAATGCTCGAAGCAGCTTTACCAACATGTCGCAGCGTGTTGTTGGAAGATGTTTATTTAAGAAATAATTGACAGGTAAGCGTTTATTGCAGTAATAACCAACGGTTTGGAGTTCCGATGCGTAGAAATTAAACCACGAGGGCGATAGCCTATATCCGCCTATAGTGGATTTATGTTTAGAAGAGACTCCTTTGAAACAGCAAATACCATACAAGCGGAAAGTGTCGTCCCGGTTCAGCCCGTGTGGACTGCACAGGCTGATCCGAGCGAAAGTGTACAAGCACAGGCTGATCCGGGACCACACTTTACGCACTTGCATTAGACCCGGTTTTCCAACGACACGCCTTAAATACGCTTCACCTAAAATTCACTTATTACCTCCACCAAGGTTACCGTCTGTTTGTCTTCTTGATAGCAACATGAAGCAAGTTATTTAAGGCATGAAAATTAATGGGCCAACGAATGAATGATTTGATTTTGGTGGTGATCCGGAATCTTTAAACGGGGCGTATACACGGCTAATACGGTTTGTTTTCAAAAATGAAATTATATTTTATGAAGTATTTTTGTAAATGAATGCTTAACACATGGGTCTCGTTTTTATAAACAAACAATACAATATTGTTTTAATAATTATAAAAAGTTGTCACCGTGACAATTTCGCGCGCGTGGGAAAATTAGTTCTAGTAGTAAAATCGGTATGAATGAAATGTACATGAAGTACCGCTATGCGCACTATTGATAACTGGACGTTAAGCAGAGTTTTCGTTAGAGTGCGCGATTTTGTAGGCTTGAGTTCGGATTCTGCTGGAACCGTGTACCAAAAAACAATTTTTTTCCATTGTACATAAATTTTTCTTAATAATTCCATCAATATATAATTGCTACTAGAAAAATATATTCGGGAAAAATGGGAATATGCATAGATTTAATACCTGTCTTTATTTACAAGAAATACTGTTCATATGCCCTTTTAAATGAGTCTTCATTATAAGAGATAGAGCAAGAGTGGTAACCTACTGGAAAATACCATTGTTATGATATGTACGGTTACATTGTACATGTCGTGGCGACAAGTGCTTTAGAAACATTACTTTGTAAGACCATACACGTGTACAACAAGCTCTAAAAAGTTTTGTTTATTTCACAATAGTAGTTTATGTTCATTTGTATGCAAAAGTCAAAATGCTATAGAATACCTATATAATGTACCTCACAGATAAGAACAGACATTACTATAGGTGACTCCAGAAGTCCAATTCATCTTGCTACATGCACATGTAAAGCAGTGAAAAACTGAGATGTTGGCCCGTGTGACTGGACACACTTGGCAAATATATACACCACAGATTTCTATGGTTACTTTTCATTAATAACGTTTCCATCTTCGCACTTCCTAATAAACATATTGCTCGTATACATTATACCTGTAGATTTGCTTGAATATTTACAACTATTATCAACGAACATAAAAGGCAAGATGTAGATTAAGCATTCTTTTGTTAAGATTTTATTATTTTGAACTATAATAAACAAGGCTTTGATAGTATTGCAAGCAATACAGGAGTCCCCTACCGGTGAAAACCCCTACTAATTAAACATTGCGCAATACCGTCAAATCGCCCTTTATCTGTAGATGTACAAAGTTTCATATTCAAATCCCATTTGTCACTGCAGTATTAAGTTGTTGTTTTTTCTATTTTAGTAACATTGACCAGACATTCGAGTTACTTTTTGAGTTATTGCAGTACTAAACTGACAGAGGGCAATCATATAGTCCATTCTGTGTACCAAGTTTCATGATCATATGTTATGTTCTTTTCGAATTATTACTGTAGAAAGTTCATTTCTATTTTAAGTAACAGTCATGTGACCTTTGAACTCTGGTGAAAAATAAAGGGTCGTGTACATTCCTCACCTTGCTCTTTCTATGTATATAAAGTTTCATCAAAGTATCTTCAGTACATTTTGAGTTATCGCAGGTTCCCGGTTTTGGGGACAGGACAGACAGACAGAGTGAGACCGACGGACGAACAGACAGACGGAGGGCAAACCCATAGTCCAATCTGTGTACCAAGTTTCATGAAGTTTCATGATCATATCTTATGCACTTTTCAAAATATTACAGTATTAAGTTTATTTCAATTTTTAGTAACAGTCACATGACCTTTGACCTCTGGTGAAAAATAAAAGGTCTTGCATAATTCTCACATTGCTGTTGCTATGTATGCAAAGTTTCATCAAAGTGTCTTCAGTAACTTTCCGAGTTATCACAGGATCCAGGTTTTGGGGACGGACGGACAGACAGACATACGGACGAACAGACAAAACGACACAAAGACAGATGGCAAACCTATAGTTCAATCTCTGTACCAAGTTTCATGGTCATATCTTATGTCCATTTCGAATTATTACAGTATTTAGTTATTTCTATTTCTTATGAACAGTCACGGGACCTTTGACCTCTGGTGAAAAAAAAAGGTCGTGCATAATCCTCACATTGCCACATTGCCGTTTAAATGTATACCCAGTTTCATCGAAATAAGTTCAGTACTTTTTGAGTTATTGCAGGAACCAGGTTTTGGGGACGGACAGACGGACGGACAAACATACGGACGAACATATAGAGAGAAACACAGACGGATACTTATAGTTCAATCTTTGTACCAAGTTTCATGGTCATATCTTATGTACTTTTCGAATTATAACAATATTGAGTTTATTTCTATTTTTAGTAGCAGTCACGTGACCTTTGACCTCTGGTAAAAAATAAAAGGTCGTGCCTAATACTCACATTGCCGTTTATATGTATACCAAGTTTCATCAAAGTATCTTCAGTACTTTTTGAGTTATCGCAGGAACAATATTTTGCGGACAGACGGACTGACGTTATTTCTATTTTTAGTAACAGTCACGTGACCTTTGACCTCTGGTAAAAAATAAAAGGTCACGCCTAATACTCACATTGCCGTTTATATGTATACCAAGTTTCATCAAAGTATCTTCAGTACTTTTCGAGTTATCGCAGGAACAATATTTTGCAGACGGACGGACTGTTGGACGGACGGAGGGCAAACCTATAGTCCCCTCCCGTGAAACACCGGTAGGGGACTAATACTAATAAAGGCATAGCTATAGCTTTTTTTATATTATTTCAATATTTACAACTAAAATTAACCCAAATAAAAATTAATCTATATGCAGAAGTAGCCTTCTTTTGTTTTGTTTCCTTATTTAAACTATAATAAAATCTTTGCTTTTCTTTAATTATTTACAATTATAATCAATCAATATACGGATGTGGCCTTCTTTTCTTTTTATTTTCTTTTTTTTTTAGAACTATAATAAACTACATTCTTTTGATTTATTATTTACAAATCAAATCAATCACGATGTAGCAGCAGCCTTTTTTTCTTTTGTTGCTTTCACTTCCTTTGTTTCCTTATCTTTCTTGCTCAGTGTATCAGGCAGCATATCTTCGAATGACTTCACTTCCCCGTCGTCAAGTCTCTTGGTATTGTGGGAGGTGGATACGTCGGAAACCCACTTGGGTGTTATCTTATCATGCACTCTCCAGCGACCGTACGAGTCTGCAATGTTTTTTTCAAATACAATGTACTCTAAAACGTTTACTGGGTAGTGTTCACTGCCGAACATGATTCTTCCAAACTGGTCATATACAGCTAGAGTCTGAAAATACATCAAACAATATTATATTAACATATTATCTCGTATATTAAGTTGTTGTTTTTGATAAATAATTATGATGTACAGTCTATTAATATGATTTATTTCTCTATGTTAGTAGTGCTACTTTCATTTGTGGAATCTGTGACACAACAATTTCGAAAAGTACAATTTACCAATCTGTCAGAGTCTTTTAATTTAAATAAATCATTCAAATAACTATTCAGACCAACTTGAATCAAATATTACCAACCTACCTACTTGATTACACAAGTTTGAATCTATTACATTGCATTTTTTACAATAAAAATAAGAAAACACCTAAAATTCTATTTTTACTTACAATGAAGGACATGACTTACATTTGCCAGGTGCATTTCAATAAATAGGCACCCTAAAGATTAAAGCACTTCACAAATACACTACAAATTTATAAACCAATGGCTCAGTGCAAAACAATCTGACTCATTATGGATTCCATAAGAGGCGTGTCCTGGGAAACCCAGACTTAATACATGTGCGTAAAGTGTCGTCCCGGATTAGCCTGAGCAGTCTGCCTACAGTGGATTTATGTTTATAAGAGACTTCCTTGAAACAGAAAATACCATAAATACGGAAAATGTCGTCCTGGATCAGCCTGTGCAGACTGCATAGGCTGATCCGGGACGACACTTTACGCACGTGCATTAAGCCCAGTTTTCCATGACACGCCTCAATTATATTTTAGCACAGTTCTGTGTTGAACCATCGATATGTCTGACCTGTTTCGTGTGCATGCGAACTGTGACCTGAGCAAAGAAGTTTCCTTTAACGAACCCCTCGCGGCACTTCACGTTGACCACCTTGGGGGCCTCGACGGCCTCGTGATACCGCCACTTCATCGTCACCATGGCCATCTTGTTGGTCATTTTCTGAAGTGGCAAATAGCAAATGAAAATGAAAAGAGCACGTGTACTATGTTGTGAAGTAATAATATCGCAAATGAAACAGTTAACTACGTTCTGAAGTAACACTATAGCAAACAAAATACTGAACTATTTTCAACCTCTGTTTGAAGAATTTTTAAATACAGCATAAAAATATTTTATATTGAGTAGTGCATTCAGGGTTCATAAGATATTCTCTAACAATGTTCAAGCACTTTTAAGGCAATTTTCAAGGAAACAATATCCAAATTCTTCTTAAGTTTGCAGTATCTACATGTTCTAAAGGTTTGACTGCTTACACTTAAACTGTTTTAATTGCCTCTTTGTTTCCTGAAGACTTATTTTAATTCATTACTCATTACAAGATAGTAATATAGAACAACTCAGTATTTGAATTGTATAAATTAACGTTTTACATACCATGTTTTAGATTGGAAATTGTGTAAGGAATTGCTGTTGTTTGTTTTTCTTGTGTCTCCTAGCTCAACAATACAATAATCCCCATTTATGATTTACCATAATTTACAATTTGTGTTTCGTTAATCATTTATGCATAGAACTAGGCTCTTGGCTTTTCTTTGCCAATTCTCCTATACGTGCGAGAGACAACAATATCACATATTTGAAATCGCTTGTGCAGAAGTAACACAATCGTTTTTGAAAGACCATTTTAATCTTATACTTAGTGAAACCGAGTCTTTGCCATTACGGCTTGCAAACAAATACAATGTAACAACATTATTTCGGTGTCACAAAAGTGTCATTTTTTCAAATCATTAAAAAAAAAATATTTGTAAGCACTTTTGAAGCCAAGTTACCAGTAGGCATTTCAAGCATTTTTATAGTGTCTGGATGTAAATAAGCATTTATAATAATTTAAATTTCTCCGTCCCCTACAAGCACTTTTCAAGGAACAGTTTGAAATTCAAGCACTTTTAAGGATGTGCATGAGCTCTGCCTTCTATTCACGCTCAACTTTCACTGCTGACTATGAGATAAATGTTATCACAAACAGGTATTGTCACAGAATGTGATGTATGCCCCCGAAGCATATGCTTGTCAGAGGAAGGCAACACAATGTCAGTTACATGTTGGCAAAAATGATGCTTCCTACAAAAAGAGTCATGGTCCTTGTACTCTGCACTTTCTCTCAATATCCTCTATCAATACATGTCGTTTTATTTTAAATCTCTTCAAACCTAATGGAGTTATGCACTGCACAATAAAATTAACTGAAGGGCAATAACTCCATAAATATTGAAGACAGAGTTATGGTCCTTGTACTCTGCTCTTCCTCTCAATGTCGTGTATCAATATTATGTGGTGTTATTTTAAATTATTTCAATACTAAGGTAGTAATTATCTGCACACAAAAAACAAAGGACAATAACTCGGTAGATATTAAAAAATGACTTTAATTCAGGTGTGGTCCTTGTACTCTACACTTCCTCTCAATGTCCTCTATCAATATGTGCTTTTATTTAAAATCCCTTCAATAATGGAGTTATGCATTGCACAAAAAAAAAAAGGACAATAACTCTATAGTCGAAGCTTTATTTGAATCTCTGCATTACTTATGGAGTTATGTTCGCACAAGGAAATTAAACAAAGGGCAATAATTCTGTAAATATTGAGAAATAGTTATGGGTCATGTAGTCTGCATTTCCTCTCATTGCCCACTACCATTCTATGAAGTTTCATTTGAAACCCTTCAATACTAATGGAAGTATGGCTCCGCACAAGAAAATTTATGCTTCCCACAAGAAAATAAAACAAAGGCCAATAACTCCGTAAATATTTAAGAAAGAGTTGTGGTCCTTGTGCTCTGCACTTCCTCTAATTGTCCGCTATCATTGTATGAAGTTTCATTTGAATCTCTGCACAAAAAAATAAAACAAAGAGCAATAACTCTTTAAATATTGAAGAAAGAGTTGAGGTCCTTGTGCTGTGCACTTCCTCTCATTGTCCTCCATCATTATATGAAGTTTCATTTGAATCCCTTCAAGGCTAATGGAGTTATGCTCCACACAAGAAAATTAAACAAAGGGCAATAAGTCCGTAAATATTGAAGAAAGAGTTATAGTCTTTGTGCTCTGCACTTTCTCTTATTGTCCTCTATTATTAAATGAAGTTTCATTTGTTGAATCTCTTCAATACTAACAGAGTCATGCTTTGAACAAGAAAATTAAACAAAGGGTAATAACTAAGTAGATATTAAAGAAATAGTTATGGTCCTTGTGCTCTGAACTTTCTCTCATTGTCCTCTATCATTATATGAAGTTTCATCATAATCCCTTCAATAGTTTATGTTCCGCACAAGAAAATTAATGCTTCACATAAGGAAATGAAACAAAGGGAAATCACTCTGTAAATATTGACAAATGAGTTGAGGTCGTTGTGCTCTGCACTTCCTCTCATTGTCCTCTATCATTATATGAAGTTTCATTTGAATCCTTTCAATACTAATAGAGTTATGCTCCGCACAAGAAAATTAAACAAAGGGCAATAACTCTGTTAATGTTGAAGAAGGAGTTGTGGTCCTTGTACTCTGCACTTCCTGTCATTGTCCTCTATCATTATATAAAGTTTCATTTGAATCCCTTCAATACTAATGGAGTTATGCTCTGCCCAAGAATATTAATGCTTTACATAAGGAAATAAAACAAAGGGCAATAACTCCGTTAATATTGAAGAAAGAGTTACGGTCCTTGTGCTCTGCACTTTCTCTTATTGTCCTCTATCATTATATGAAGTTTTATTAGAATCCATTAAATACTAGTGGAGTTAACTTCCGCACAAGAAAATTAATGCTTCACATAATGCACAAGAAAATTAATGCTTCACATAAGGAAATAAAACAAAGGGCAATAATTCCATAAATATTCAAGGAAGAGTTGTGGTCCTTGTGCTCTGTACTTCCTCTCATTGTCCTCTATCATTATATGAAGTTTCATATAAATCCCTTCAATACTAGTAGAGTTATGCTACGCACAAGAAAATTAAAAAAATGGCAATTACTCTGTAAATGTTGCAGAAACAGTTATGTTCCTTGTACTCTGCACTTCCTCTCATTGTCCTCTATTATTATGTAAAGTTTCATTTGAATCCCTTCAATACTAATGGAGTTATGCTCCACACAAGAAGCGTGACAGACGGTTGGACTGACCGACGGACGATGCGATTACTATATGCCTCCAAAGTTCCCTTCGGGGGCATAAAAACAAATGGTCTGGAAAAAATTTATGTCTGTAAGAATGAAGATAGCTGTTAACTAGGACCAATGCACTCTCTGAAATTGTTGATTAACAAGAACCAATGCACTCTTGAAGCAAGTGTGGTTGCCCCTGTTGGGTATAGAAAGACTTGAATGATTAACATGAGTAAACTAATTCAAACATTCAGATCTAATCCTTTAGAAATACCTCAAATTTACTCAAATAGGATTCAAATGCATTAACCTTGTAGAAAGTCTCAAGATTTCGTTCAAGGATGCAATCTGCTGAAAGAGGGCTGAATGATTTTGTACTAAAATAATAAGGTTAAACCATCCATTTATATCCATTTATTTTTACGATGTCAGTATATTTTAAAAGTAATATTATAATAAATGTTGAGAACATTTAAAACTAAAATAATACTTTGCTGCCTACAGCATCTAGACAAGTCAGATCGTTCGTGGAGGATGCGCAGTACTAATTTTCTAATTCAAAAACGAATATAGCCTTTGCTGTATGATGAACAGGTCTGTATCGACATAAAATATTTGACAAATAGTTTTTGTCGATGTTGACCATTTTATGGTATATACATCTTTTTTTTTCAGTGGGTAACATAAGAGACCAGAAATAAACCTATAACAATCGTACAGTCCCTCTTTAACATGCCAAATAGCATAGGATGCCCGAATACTAACCTCCGCACAATGTGCTGTCACTAGTTCATAGAATCTGTTCAGCTTCTGTTTGTACCTGGGAGGAAATACATATGAGGGGCGTCGTGAGAAGACCGG
Organism: Congeria kusceri; assembly: GCA_027627225.1. Taxonomy (NCBI): domain Eukaryota; kingdom Metazoa; phylum Mollusca; class Bivalvia; order Myida; family Dreissenidae; genus Congeria; species Congeria kusceri. Next base: position 69,060,592 of record CM051030.1, read on the forward strand.
TCTTAATGCATGTGCGTAAAGTGTTGTACCGGATTAGCCTGTGCAGTCCGCACAGGCTAATCCAGGACGGCACTTTATGTTTAGAAGATACTTTCTTGAAACAGAAAATACCATAAAAGCGGAAAGTGCCGTAGCGGACTAGCCTGTACGGACTGCACAGGCTAATCCGGGACAACACGGTTTTCCCAAGACGTGCCTCACATAAAGATGTTATACAATTAATATAATAAATATACATACATCACCACCGATTATCCCCAGCTGCCATTCAATGGATTATCAATACTTGGTAATCACTAATCTAGTTTCACAATAAAGCATGCCACATGGTAATGGTAGGAACCAAGTATGTGATGCATTAGAAAATAAATGGAAACTTATCCTCCATAACAACACGTACATGTAGGGTGTGGTTTACAAGAATGACAAGGAACAAAAAGAAACGGTCTTTTGTAATTAATTCAGTAAATTTTTACATGGAAATCATGTGTATTGTTTTTTTTTCTTAATTAATTTTTATATTGTGCATTAAACTTGGGATAAGAAATGCAGTACACTATTGTAAATATAAATGAAAAACATACTCAACACATGTGTAAATAAGCAAAGTTTTACATCATGATTTCATAAATGACAAACATCATGACGTTAACTTTAAAACATTAAAAAATTCACTGTAGCATTTACAGCAGATTGTGATCCATGGCCCTGAGCAATCATGCTTGCATGAAGGTTTAATTTGAAGATTAATTAAAATCCGTGCCAAAGAGATCTAGAAAAATTCAGATGCTTCAAGCGCTATAATCTCATCAGATAATGAGCATTTTTCAGCAAATATGCATATGCCCTTTTTGATTTCGGTGACAATTTGTGATTAAACTATCTTGATCAGTTGGAAAAAAGGAGGGATTTATGCGTCCCTGTGTGAATTGCTACCATAAATGAGACACTGTCAATATTTTCAAACAATCTTACCATGAACCTGCTCCATTTTATTGTAGTAAGACAGCTTTAAGTTTTAGTCACAGAAATATTCTTAAACTCGTTTGAAACCAAAACTAGCCACACTCCAATGGCAAAATTTTCTTCCATAAAAGGTGGTCATTTTAACACAAGCTAGCTACGATGCCTTTTACAACTACTACTGGTTATAAAAATATAACCACAATTGAGGCATGTCATGGAAAAAATGGCCTTGAAGTGCGTAAAGTGTCGTTCCGGATCAGCCTGTGCAAACCGCACAGGTTATTCCGCAACATCGCTTTCGTCTTGGAATTATTCAGAGCTCCAGATAACTTTCTAGGGCAAATCTTATTTTACAACCCAATTTAAAACTGAATTCTTAAAAATGATTTATCAATTCATTGTTTACAAATATGCATATGACACATCAATACGTAAAGTTCTTATCGGACACTTAACCATCATGTTCATTGCCATGACATGTGAAGATTTCATACTGGTTTTTCAGTGCGCAGATAACAATATTTGCACTGATGCAGGTATAGTTAATAAGTAACTAAATAAACGCTCGATTGTGACTTACCACTTAAGCCCACCATTGAGTACTCTTTGCTCAGGTAATCTAAAATGGTTCGACATAATTCCTCATCATCTGCAGTGACCACAATATTGGTATTATTATTGTTATCTAAGACTTCCAAGCATTTCAAACTGTGCTTATGTTTTGCTGTTAAAAAGAGAATCTTTGTTTGAACTGTTTTGCTGACACAGATCCACGATGCTTTATGACAGCTTTTGATTCTTCAGATCCTCCATGTTGGGTAGAACTCTGTTTTGATTACTTATTTCTTATGGTTCTGATGAAAAAAAAACACAGCTTAGTTTTCTGGACACCACCTGGCTATTTTAAGCCTACCACGCTTCGATGAACCGGTGTTCTCCACCAATTTGAAATTCGTTTACCAATTGAACAGAAGAACGGTCCACGTCAATTTGGCTCAGGACAAGATGGTCAGACGGTCATGGCCGAAGTACAATTTATCAACTTATACAACTTTCATTTTGTCATTTTATTAAACTATCTTTCTCATTTTATGATACGTGAATTAAATGTACTACTACGATAATAACACGCATTTCCTTAAACAGACAGCGAACATGCAACAAGTAATTAATAGCCATCTAGACTATCACCTGTTTTGAATTAGGGCTCTCATTCCAAATAGAAAACGCTGAAGTGACATCATGAATCACAGTGAATTTTGCTGTATGTTGTATTGAGCGCCTAGACTATTCAGTACTCGTGAGTTCACGACACTCCCGAAACTGGTTGTTTACTTACATGTTACGTGTATTTTCAAATTTCGAATTCTTATTTTCATTTTTTCAAAGAGTAACTATACGCAGAGATTTTAAATTTAAATAGCGTTTTTTAATTTAAATGCATATTTACGCACATTATCTGGAGCTCTGGATTTATGTTTAGAAGAGACTTCCTTGAAACAGAAAATACCATAAAAGCAGAAAGTGCCGTCCCTGATCAGCCTGTGCAAACTGCACTTAATTATAACAAGAGCACCGCCGACGGGTGCTGGAAGCTCAACTTTCTCGTATTAATAGTAATCTGGGCTTTTGTTTATAGAATACCGGTAGGTTCATCACTGTCATGAAGTATGTTGAATTTCAAGTCAATACCTCTTACAGATATTGAGAAATATGACCTAATGCAAAAATTCTATGTTGAAAAAGGGCAATAACTCCACCAAAATCACTGATATAGTTACCTCATCTTGTCTACAGTCTGGTTTCATAACTGTGATCAAGTATTTTGAGTTTCAAGTCAATACCTATTATGGATATTGTGAAATTTGACCTAAAGCACAAATTCTAAGATGAAAAAAGGGCAATAACTGAAGAAAAGTCCTAATCAAGTTATATCCTAGTGTCTACAGAATAAGTTCATCACTGTCATCAAGTAATTTGAGTTTCAAGTCAATCACTCATAAAGGTATTGAGAAATCTGACCTAAAAGGACATTTGTAAGTTGAAAAAAGGGTAATAACTCCAACAAATTCATTTAAAGAGTTACCTCCTCTTGTCTGCAGAATGGTGTCAGCATTATAAACAAGTACCTTAATGTCTTTGATAGTTATTGAAACATTTCATATTTATTAAAAATGGTCAAAATATGCTACGTTGTAAGTCCAAACAAGGGCAGATAGCTCTAAAAATACAAATCACATGGGTATCTGCCTTGTTGTATCGTTGTCCCCTTTTGGAAGTGAACAAGTATTAAAAGTTTCAAATAGATACCTTTGACAGTTTTTGAGAAATGGACTCAGACAAAAAAAACAAAAAAACATAACCAAACAAGAGGGCCAAATGGCCCGGAGTCGCTAACCTGAGTTTCATTAGTCGAACAATTTTCCATGTGTTAGATTTTCATATGGATATGGATATACTGATACGGACTGATGGAAATGCGCCTTAATCATCATGGTTTGACAACAGACATTCAAAATGTTGAAGTACATTATTGAAATAGAAGCTTTTTCTTCAATTTGACCTAGTGACCTAGTTTTTGACCCCACATGACCCAGATTCAAAGTCGACCGAGATACCATTAAGACAAATGTTCTGACCAAGTTTCATGAAGATTGGGCAAAAAATGTGACTTCTAGAGTGATAACAAGCATTTTCTTTAATTTGACCTCATGACCTACTTTTTGACCCCACATGACCCAGATTCTAACTCGGCCGAGATATCATTGAGACAAATGTTCTGACCAAGTTTCATTAAGATTGGGCAAAGAAATGTGACTTTGAGAGTGTTAACAAGCTTTTTCTTCAATTTGACCTAGTAACCTAGTTTTTGATCCCCCATGACCCAGATTCCAACTTGGCCGAGATATAATTGGGACAAATGTTCTGACCAAGTTTCACAAAGATTGGGCAAAAAATGTGACTTCTAGAGTGTTAACAAGCTTTTTCTTCAATTTGATCGTGTGACCTAGCTTTTCACCCCACATGACCAAGATTCGAACTCAGCTGAGATATCATTAACACAAATGTTCTAACCAAGTTTCATTGAGATTGGGCCAAAAAATGTGACTTCTAGAGTGTTAACAAACTTTTTTTTCTTCAATTTGACCTAGTGACCTAGTTTTCCAACCCACATGACCCAGATTCGAACTCAGCCGAGACATCATTAAGACAAAAGTTCTAACCAAGTTTCATTGAGATTGGGCAAAAAAATGTGACTTCTAGAGTGTTAACAAGCTTTTTCTTCAATTTGACCTAGTGACTTAGTTTTCCAGCCCACATGACCCAGATTCGAACATGGCCAAGATATCATTGGGGCAAATGTTCTGACCAAGTTTCATGAAAATTGGGCAAAAAATGTGACTTCTAGAGTGTTCACAAGCTTTTCCTATAGCCATATAACGAAAACTGACCCCCCCGGCGGCCATGTTTTTCAACAGACCGGAACCATTTTCGAACCCCGCCAAGATATCATAAGACCAAATGTTCTGAGAAAATTTCATGTGGATTAGACAACAAATGTGACTTCTTGAGTGTTCACAAAAGGATTAGGCAACAAATTTGACTTCTAGATTGTGTACACAAGCTTTTTCTATAGCCATATAAGGAAAACTACCCCGCCCTCTGGCAGCCACGTTTTTTAATGGAGCGGAACCATTTTCGAACTTGACCGAGATATCATGAGAACAAAGGTTCTGAGCAAGTTTTATGTTGATTGGGCAAAATTGTTACTTCTAGAGTGTTCACAAGCTTTTTCTATAGCCATATAAGGGAAACTGCGCCGCCCCCTGACGGCCATGTTTTTCAACGGATCGGAACCATTGTCGAACTCAGCCAAATGTTCTGAGCAAGTTTCATGCTGATTGGGCAAAAAATGTGACTTCTAGAGTGTTCACAAGCTTTTTCTTCAATTTGACCTAGTGACCTAGTTTTTGACCCCACATAACCCAGTTTCGAACTCGGCCGAGATATCATTGACAAATGTTCTGACCAAGTTCATGAAGATGGGCCAATAAATGTGGCCTCTTGAGTGTTCACAAGGTAAATGTTGACGATGGACGATGCACGACGGACAAAAGGCGATCACAAAAGCTCACCATGAGCACGTTGTGCTCAGGTGAGCTAAAAACGTAACCAAAAAACTTAACTAACGCAGACAACAGGGTGACGACAATAGCTCGACTTTTTTTCTTTGAAAAGTCGAGCTAAAAAGGATTAAAACAGGGATCAGCGTGTTTGGGAGAATATATATATATGTATATATTTATATATATATATATATACATATATACATATATATATATAACATAGCCACAATTTCAAAGTGTTTATGTCAGCTCTCTTTGACAGTGAAGTAATTGTTGTTTGTATTGATAAAAGTCAACAAAAAAATGAATGAACTGTTAGACAGGGCACAGGTAATACTCGTATCTATTTAAAAGTCAATAACAATCTCTCATACAAATGAAACTGTCAATGCAACATCTAAGATTCCTACCCTCAATGAACAACTACACTCTGACAACTCACGTTGGCAGAAGATTGTGTGCCTCAATGTAGATTTCCACGAGCTCTGATGCTATCGTCTTCACTGCAAAGTTCTCCTCATATTTCTTGATGGTTCTGACGTCCTGCCACCAGGTCTGCCCACGTCGTTTCACTTCCTCCAATCTTGCGTAAGCTCCCTGTCAAACACAGATTTACAATCTCGAGTAACACCCCTGTCAACAAAGATTTACAATCTCGAGTAAGCTCCCTGTCAACACAGATTTACAATCTCAAGCAAGCTCCCTGTCAATCACAGATTTTTACGATCTTGAGTAAGCCCCCTATTAACATAGACTTACAATCTTGAGTAAGCTCCCTGTCAAACACAGATTTACAATCTGGAGTAAGCTCCCTGTCAAACACAGATTTACAATCTCGAGTAAGCTCCCTGTCAAACACAGATTTACAATCTTGAGTAAGCCCCCTGTCAAACACAGATTTACAATCTTGAGTAAGCCCCCTGCCATCACAGATTTACAATCTTGAGGAAGCTCCATGTCAAACACAGATTTACATTCTGGAGTGTAAGCTCCCTGTCAAACACAGATTTACAATATGGAGTAAGCTCCCTGTTAACATAGATTTACAATCTTGAGTAAGCTCCCTGTCAAACACAGATTTACAATATGGAGTAAGCTCCCTGTTGACATACATTTACAATCTGGCGTAAGCTCCTTGTCATCACAGATTTACAATCTGGAGTAAGCTCCCTGTCAAACACCGATTTACAATCTGGAGTAAGCTCCCTGTTAACATAGATTTACAATCTGGAGTAAGCTCCCTGTCATCACAGATTTACAATCTTCAGTAAGCTCCCTGTCATCACAGATTTACAATCTTCAGTAAGCTCCCTGTCATCACAGATTTACAATCTTCAGTAAGCTCCCTGTCAAACACAGATTTACAATCTTGAGTAAGCTCCCTGTCATCATAGATTTACAATTTGGAGTAAGCTTCCTGTCAAACATAGATTTACAATTTGGAGTAAGCTTCCTGTCAAACATAGATTTACAATCTGGAGTAAGCTCTCTGTCAAACATAGATTTACAATTTGGAGTAAGCTTCCTGTCAAACACAGATTTACAATCTTGAGAAAGCTCCCTGTCAAACACAGATTTACAATCTTGAGTAAGCCCCCTGTTAACATAGATTTACAATCTCGAGTAAGCTCCCTGTCAAACACAGATTTACAATCTTGAGTAAGCTCCCTGTCATCATAGATTTACAATCTGGAGTAAGCTCTCTGTCAAACATAGATTTACAATTTGGAGTAAGCTCCCTGTCAAACACAGATTTACAATCTTGAGGAAGCTCCCTGTCAAACACAGATTTACAATCTTGAGTAAGCCCCCTGTTAACATAGATTTACAATCTCGAGTAAGCTCCCTGTCAAACACAGATTTACAATCTTGAGTAAGCTCCCTGTTAACATAGATTTACAATCTCGAGTAAGCTCCCTGTCAAACACAGATTTACAACCTTAAGTAAGCCCCCTGTTAACATAGATTTACAATCTTGAGTAAGCCCCCTGTTAACATAGATTTACAATCTGGAGTAAGCTCCCTGTCAAACACAGATTTACAACCTTAAGTAAGCCCCCTGTTAACACAGATTTACAATCTTGAGTAAGCCCCCTGTTAACATAGATTTACAATCTCGAGTAAGCTCCCTGTCAAACACAGATTTACAACCTTAAGTAAGCCCCCTGTTAACATAGATTTACAATCTTGAGGAAGCTCCCTGTCAAACACAGATTTACAATCTTGAGTAAGCTCCCCGTCAAACACAAATTTACAATCTGGACTAAGCCCGCTATTAACATAGATTTACAATCTCGAGTAAGCTCCCTGTCAAACGCAGATTTACAATCCCACAGATGTCAAGTCAGAAGGAAATTCGTGGAAGAATTTCATACATGGAGGGAGAGTATGCATTAGGGTGATGTATAAGGGACACTTATACAACCTTGCTATATGAGCTAGCTTTTATAGCGACGCGGTAGAGCGTTTGCCTAGGAACCGGGAGGTCCCGGGTTCGATTCCCATTGTGGCTTGGGATTTTTTCAGCTGGGTTACACACAGATTTTACAATCTTGAGTAACCTCCATGTCAAACACAGATTTAATATCTTGATTAAGCTCCCTGTCAAAAACAGATTTACAACCTTAAGTAAGCCCCCTGTTAACATAGATTTACAATCTTGAGTAAGCTCCCTGTCAAACACAGATTTACAATCTGGAGTAATCCCCCTGTTAACATAGATTTACAATTTGGAGTAAGCCCCCTGCCAAACACAGATTTACAATCTTGAGTAAGCCCCCTGTCAAACATAGATTTACAATCTTGAGTAAGCTCCCTGTCAAACACAGATTTACAATCTGGAGTAATCCCCCTGTTAACATAGATTTACAATTTGGAGTAAGCCCCCTGCCAAACACAGATTTACAATCTCCAGTAAGCTTCCTGTTAACACAGATTCACAATCTCAAGTAAGCTATCTGTTAACACAGAGTTACACAGAGAAAGACCTTGACCAACAGAAGAACAAGGTACTGCTCAAATAGTGCAGGTGCAAAAGAAAACATGACCAAACATTTTCTAAAACTTTAGTAAATCCAGGGTTAATATGATTTTAATGCTTCTTATAAAGTTGCTTTTATACATGGTCTCTGCATTTGTCATTGAATACAGGTATTTGCAAAAATATATGAGGCGTGTCGTGGGGAAAACCGGGCTTAATGCACGTGCTGTCCGCACAGGCTAATCCAGGACGGCACTTGCCGGCTGCAGTGGATTTATGTTTAGAAGACACTTCCTTCAAACAGAAAATACCATATAAGTGGAAGTGTCGTCCAGGATCAGCCTGTGCAGTTCGCACAGCCTGCGAGGCAATCATCCGGAACGAGACTTTACGCACTTGCATTAAGCCCATTTTCCCATGACACGCCTCATATAAAATTCAGCGTTCCTCTGTTGATCAGCCCAGAGGGGGGGGCAGTGAAGATCCAAAAAGGAGCAGGGTGATGCCCCCTGATATTTTGCTTTCAATCTTTCTTGGAACTTACAGCTCGTGAGAGAATGGACTCCTTGCCGTCACCTTCAGGTGGCACATATCTGTCAAACACAGACTCTGAAAGTGAAAAATGTAACAATTTAATGATAACTTAAATATGTTTAATTTTTTTAAAGAAAACACAGACACACTAGCTTATGATCTTTTGTTGTCTGGTATAAAAGGTATAAAAGATACACTATTTTCATGTTCATATTTGGTCTCATAACGGTCAACAGGAAAAGGAACGGGTGAAAAAAGTGTTTTTGTTTGTTTGGATTTTACGCGTTTTAAACAGTATTTCAGTCATATCATGGCGGTCTGTTAACCTACCCACACTTTTCCTGAGCAAGCTTCGCCGATCTAAGTGGTTTACCAGTACTAAGTGCACAAACTAATGCCAGTAACTGACAACTGCCCTACTTGAATCAGAGGTAGGGGGAGAATGGCCGCAGAAATTATTTCATGACCAATCCCCACACAAGTTATGTGGCCGGGCAGGGGAGTGAACTCACGACAGTCCAGCACTCTACCAACTGAGCTAGCTGGACCCGTCTAAGTATGATTTTAGCCAGAAATACCAAAGGAACAAAATTTGCAAAGTTTCATCAAAGTTGGCACAGTTACTGTGGTTTTAGAGAAGATTTTATCAAATGATATTATCTTTTTTCAGCTCTGGCAGCTATGTTGTTCAACAGACCAAAACCATTTGAGCAACTCTGGTAGAGAACCATTAAAGGAACATTTGTGTTTGACAAAATCAAGCAAACTGGTTCAGTAGGAAATGTTTCTATATTTCTATTTTAAGATGTAGTGACCATCTTGAGCAGTGGAATCAAACAAATGGAATAAAACTATTTGTGTACGGACAAGCAAAGAACCATTCTGTGAAGTTTCATTAAAAGTTGGCACAGTTTGCTGAGGAGATGTCATTTAAAGAAAGTGTTAACACACTCACACACGAGGGAAGAATCACCATGGCATAAGGTCGCTGGCATAAGCCAGTGGAGTAAGACCATATGATTGCCAACAAGCCTTACTAGATTCCTGGATGGAGATGTTGTCATTTCTGGCCATGCTCATCTGCGGTCGATATATGTTGTAGAGTTTCTGGTACTCTCTCTCTACTCTAGCCTTCTCCTCAGGATCTTTCATAATCTGACATTGAGAAACTGAAACTTGTAATGAAACAGCAATGGATAAACCATAACGACCTCACCTCAATATTTAAAAGGGCCTCAAATGGGTAATTTCTTATTAAAAAATCTGAAATTAAGATATTTATAATGACATATAATAACAGTTAAAATAAGGTATATATTTTAATAATGGGAAAAAAGTTTTGGCATTCTGAGATAAAAATCAATTTATAATTGTCGTTTTTGTTTGTCCCTTTTTATGTTTACATTTTGACGTCAGAATTGTGAGTTGTGTATTGTGTATAGTTTACAGTGTATTTATTGAAGTTGGAGGAGTGAAAACTGTGAATATAATAGTTATACTTTAAAATACACATAATTTGATTACAACATGAGCGTGATCGGCAGACCTAGGACCGATTGACTTTCCAGAAAAATAAGATACCTGGTTTACACACATGACCTTACAAAGCAGAAAAGCACAGTTGGTTAAAGCGCTGTCGTCTACTGTCATTTCTTTGTATGGCTCCTGAGTCATGAGTTCAACACCTGCTTGGGGTTTTATTTTCACAAACATTTTTACTGATTTGTTTTATCAAATATCTCATTATGTATTCTATTATATATTCTTTATTTAATGCACATGTCTTAGTATAGCGCATTTCTATCATCTAAAATCATTTAAAGTGCAATATGAAACCTATTTTTCAGTGGCATAGTCCCTTTAATTGACCTGTAGATACTTGTCAATCAAGGATTGAGTTGACCAATTATGGGTTTATATTTCCGTGGTAAAGAATAGCATGTGGTTGCATAATCCAATTGATTTACTTCAAATCCTTGAGCAAACAAACTTGCACAAAAAGAAAGGCAGAGCGATCTGTGTTCATCTACTGGTTAATACCGGTAGTACCTTGATAACTGTAACCCATGAGGACCAGGGGTCATATTCCAGAAACTTCTTAAGTGAAATCTTATCCTTAGCCTAAAAATCGTCATTTTTCTTAAGCATTTTTTTCAATGTATACAAACAATTTCGCTTAATGTTCACTAATTATAAACTAATTATTAACTACTACTTACTAAACTGTAATTGATTCATTAATTTATATGTAGTTTAAAAAATACAACCTTACAAAAATTGGAACTTAAGTGAAAATAGTTTAAGATAAAGTTAAGATGTTTCTGAAATATGACCCCAGGCCCAACGACTATGAACATTCTAAAGCTCAATCTTAGTCTTAGTTTTAAAAATAAAACCAGTGGAAATCAAGGCTCAAATGTTACAAGCATTCTCATTGGTCAATGTAGGGAAAGATCAAAGCTCAAATGTTACAAGCATTTTCATTGGTCAATGTAGGGAAAGATCAAAGCTCAAATGTTACAAGCATTCTCATTGGTCAATGTAGGGAAAGATCAAAGCTCAAATGTTACAAGCATTATCATTGGTCAATGTAGGAAAAGATCAAAGCTCAAATGTTACAAGCATTTCATTGGTTGATGTAGGGAAAGATCCAGAGCAAAATAGCAGGGCGCTGCAGCCTGCCCCGTTTTCGTTCCTCCCTGCTGCCCCTCTGGGCTGTTCAACACAGAAATGTTGAAAATCTATTGAAATTCAATATATTTTTGCAAATTTTCAATAATAAATGAATAGAACATGTTTAAAAGCCTTAAATATAAGCATTATATTCATCAAATCCCATTATTAACTAATTTTTAAGAAAATGTCAAAGTACTGAGATGTCTCACCACTGATACTTTTTTGCAGCACCCTGTACCTTTTCTGATCCTCGATCCTTCCCTAGTAAATGTTTTGTGTGACTTGAGATTAAGTTTTGAGATCTAGAATTTTCGTACTCTTCTGGCCTGTTTGTAAACTGAAATGACGCTGACTACTGTTTTAACTTATTTTATTTGAACTTATTTTAACATGAAAATGTTTATCTGGTTTATTTATTCTTTAGCATGGACATTTTAGAGAATACCATGTATAGTTTGTATACCAAACATAAAATTGGGCTTGCCCATACAGTCTTCTATGGTCCGGCTTTAAAACTTTAACCCTAAACAACTGTCAACTACACAAATGGTATTGTTTTTCAACTGCTTTATCACTGACATTAAGAGTGTTCAATTTTTCATTGACAATAAGCTAATATAAAAATTGTGGAATCAATGTATTAAAAGGAAAAAACACAACAGACCACATAAATATTGTAAAATACAGGTATGGACATTCATATCATGATATAGTTTCACAGGATCGTGTACTGTAATATAACGGTACAGCAGAACCCCCACCCCCTTCAAATGAGATATGGAAATCCACCCAATATAAGGTAAGTGCTATCACTATAATGTGTCTACTGGGTATGCTCCCAAATGCTCTTTTGTCAAAAACAAAAACAGAATGATATGGATTGCTTTCCCTGGTGGAGATGTTCATAGTGAATAAGTATTCTATGTTTCAATTAAACACCTAGTATTCAATATATTGGACTTTGTGAACATCTTTCACCAAAATTTCTAAGTTAAAAAAGGGGCATAAATCTGTCTAAAAACAAAACAGAGTTATGGTGGCTGCTTTCCCTGGTGGAGATGTTGAAAGTAAAGAAGTGTTTTAAGTTTCAAGTAAATAACTATGATAGTATTCAAGATATTGGACTCTATAATAAACTTTAACCTTGGCCAGGCGGACTAAGTTATAGATGGACGGACAGACGGTTCGATTTTAATATGCCCGTTTTCGGGGGAATAACAAGAGCTGTCGGAGGACAACGGGCTCAACTTTTCTTGTGCTCATCAGAGTTACTGGCTTTTAAAAAAAAAAAAAACAGTATGGATAGTAGGGGCCAATTAAACATAATTAATTTCATTCTCGAGTTACTGAGTGGAAAGCATTTTCTTATTTTCAAACAGTGACCGTGACCCCATCCACCCCATATGCAATCTCATGCGATGTCTAGCTTTACGGTATCTATAAATTAACTTATTATGATTTCATTATTGTTAATATTTCAATCTGTTCTTGAGTAATTGAGCAGAAACAGTTTTCTCTATTTTATAGTAACATTCACCTTGACCTTGACCACACTCACCCAACCCTAAGTAAAGTATTACTGTAGGCTATCTATGTATGAAGATTCATTCTCAAGTTAGAGCGTGGAAATCAAAAGTTGACGCCGCCACCCCACACATGGGAATGTAAAATTTCTGAGTAGGAAAATGCACATAATTTTGACAAATGTAAAACCAGAGTTATAAAATTTACCTATGAGTTCATTGTAATATAGGGAATAAGTGTTTTACGTTTGAATGAAATCCCTCAAGCCAATCCTGAGTAACTAGCTTACAGAAAAACTTTAACTTATCCAAATAGCTTATGTATATAATTTCGAAGTGTAAAAAGGCCCATAATTTTGACAAATTTCCAACTAGAGTTATCAAAATTGTCCTATGGATTCATTTTAATATGGGGAATAAATGTTTCAAGTTTGAATAAAATTCCTTAAGCCATTCTTGAAATCCCACAAGCCATTCCTGAGAAACTAGTTTAACAAAAAACTTAAACCAATCCAAATAGCTTATATATAAAAATATTAAGTGTAAAAAGGCCCAGAATTTTGACAAATTTCAAACTAGAATTACCAATCTTGGTCTATAGGTTCATTTTAATATGGGGAATAAATGTTTCAAGTTTGAATAAAATTCCTTAAGCCATTCTTGAGGAACTAGCTTAACAAAAAACTTAAACCTATCCAAATAGCATATATGTAAAATCTTCAAGTGTAAAAAGGCCCATAATTTTGACAAATTACAAGCTCGAGTTAACAACCTTAGCCAATAGGTTTATTTTATTATGAGGAATAAATTTTTTAAGTTTGAATGAAATCACTCAAGCCATTCCTGAAAAACTAGCTTACAGTAAAACTTTAATCTAGACCGGACCCCAACGACTTTTCTATGAAAAGTCGAGCTAAAATGGATGGTTGTTGATAAGTTACCTATACAGTGTTGTTTGATTTTTGCAGTATGAGAGATAAACATGTGATTATACATTGTAGAGGAAACCTTGAGTTGACTCTACTCTAGGGTTAACATCTTTCCAAGGCCCCCTAACTCTTTACCAATATCTGTGTTTTCCAAGTACCAGTAAGTGATACGCGACTTGGGAGATATCATTCAACAGTTCCGGCCAATCTTAATGGCTTAGAAGTGGTAACACAATGTCATAATATAATAATTATACAAGAATAACACTCAATTTTAAAATTCAGTAAATCCGAACTAGTTTATGGTTTAAATTTTAAATGATCAGGCTTTACTCTAACAACATAAACTGTACCTTTATCATCTTCTCTCGGCGCCTGCTCTTGAATTTCGGGTCCCAGTGCTTGTTTGTTTTGAACACCACAGGAACATGATTGTATGCAGGACAGCTGGGCAGGTTGGTTAACAGAGAGGACACCTTCATAAGGATATAACATGAATAAGATGTAAACAAAACATACCAATATATCAGGGGTGGCAAAATCTGATCTTGCCTTATTTGTCCATTTTTCGTCAGATGATGTTTTTTAATACCACTTGTTCGTTCAGTAATAATATTGTAAAAAACGTAATAAATTCTGGCACAATTTCACTTGTCCATTAATGCTGTGGGACAAGCAAAGCAATATAAACAATAGATTTTGTCAACCCTGTACAAACCAAATAATGAAACAGTCAACAAATGCTATGACAAATTTAAAGCCCCATTCTCACAGTCCTGGTGTTCGTCCCGGTGAAGGAAAGCCGGTACACCGGGATAGACCTGGACCTTTTTCCTAAAAAAACATGAATTGCATTCTCACATTGTCGACGGTGCCCCGGTGTGTCACCAGTCAGTTTGATCCCCGAGTAGCTAGGTTTATCCCAGGTTTATCACAACCTAAATACGGTGCAGGACAGCAGTTTCCCGATTAATCCTGGTGTGTGTACCCAGGTAGACACCGGTGGTGACCCGATGACCGCCCCATCATACCACAGTTGGGCGCCTGTGACACACCGGTACCACGCCGCATCCACATCACCACCGGAACGCTACGATTTACCATGGTAGAGGGAGGGTGGTGACCCAGTCTTTCCCCGGAATGACACCGCGTTGACCCAAAAATACAAGGATTGTGCCGGTAATTGATATCTTTCTGGGTTACTGCCGGTTGTATTTAACATTTAAAAACATTTGGGGTTGTTAACCGGATCACCAAGGTTCATCCCAGATCATCCCACATGTTCACGGTGACACCAGGGTTTCCCCCACATCGCTTACCGAGACTTACAGTGAGAATGGGGCTTACTGCAGAAGTCTAGAAAAAATAAATGTAAACATACCCTTACAGTTTTGACAAGGCCAAAATAAGACTAGTATAAGACTGCTTGGTATTTGCATCGATTGTATTGTGTGCTTTACGTGAATAATAAGGACAAAACAGCAGCAGGGTCAGAAAAACAACTGATAAACAAAATATAAACATATCCAAAACATTTTTTTTTAATAGAACATGTACTTATGCATTTATGTATGGCCCTTAGGCTTAGATTAAAGAAGTGTGTTAGCTAAAACAGATCATTTAATTGAAACATCGAGGTATGTCGTCACATTGATTCACAGCAGTCAGAAAATGAACACAAAAAAACTGTTTTGAAGAAGGCTTATGAGACGCAACTTATGATAAACCAGTTATTTTTTAGGCCAATCTGGACTTAAAATTGGGTTCCATTCCCAAGCTGTTTGAGTTTACCCCCGCCCCCCCCCCCCGCAAAAAAAAAGTATATGCTTGTACACTGGGAGATAAAAGTGTTATGACATAAATCTTTGTAAAATCATTATTTTCTGGTATTTCTAAACTTTCATTATTTCCTTTACAACATCGCTTTTGCCCTTCCAATGGACCCTGCTACTATAATGTAAGTGGGTCTGGCCAGGGAGAAACTGTGACATGCTGATACTTTGCATCAAGTTTTCATGTAATGAAATCTGGCAAAAGATAAACAGTCAGTTTTGAAACTGTGCCTTCAAAAATGTTGATTTGAACATTGTTAACCACAGATAAAGTGAGCTTTGATGCTAATTAAATTGAACTATCAACACAATTTTACTGACAATGTGTTAAGCCATTCAGAAAGCTAGAACTTAATTAAACATGATAAAATAGTTTACTTACAATGTTTTATGTCAACCTTAACAAGTGTTTGTCCATAAACAAGGTTGAACCTATATTCATAATATTTCTCACTAAACAGTAATTCTGATTCATGTTGAACAGTGCAAGGCTGCAAACCCATGATGTAGCATCATCCGAATAAATTTTTCCAAATTCTAGTGCCGTTAAGCATTACATGAAATCTAGGAATCTAAGTTTCGTACTTACATTAAATTGCAATTAAGTACGGAAAACATATAAAGATACCCATGACACAACAAACGAAAAAGAAGGTTGTGTATTCAGTTCTTACATTAAATGCATTGCTGTTCTTGGCGAGCAACCTTCTCATGGAGGCCGCCATATTTGTTTTGACCTCACGATTCAAGGTTAAAAACCACCATAATATAGCCTAACATAAATTGTTAGCGCTGGGCGAAAATACAGCTACTTTTAATAAAGACAGTATTTGCCTGCAGCGAATTTAGTCCTATATAAAGAGTAAAACTAATTCGTCGCACGTCTTGTTAATAAGACTTCAGTGCATATAGCCCAAACAAAGTAACAATTGTTCGGCAGTTTCCTAGCGGCGTGTAAGAAATTTGTATAATCTTGTAGTAACGACTTAATTAAGTGTAACTACGACTTATCTATCTCCTTAGAACGAGTAATTATGGCGTAAATAAGACTTTTAAACATCACAATATTGGAAATGTGTCTTTATTTCGACCTGACTGAATAGTGTCTGGACATCTTGGGTCCCAAACACAAGACATTTCGGACCCCATAATATGATAGGAGATATGATGATAAATATGTTGATATGAATGTACTGTAAAATGTGGTTTAGTTGAAACAGGTTATTGTGAGTATAATACTCAAAAAATCTTCTAATGTAGAACTCTGTTTAAAGTGCATATTGCATTAGGTCTAATTATTTTGTCCTTTGGTGTTTTTTTAGTGGCAATGCAATAAAATACATAATACATTGTATATATGTCTAATTATTTTCTGGTTGATTATTATATTTTACTAATATAGAATATAAAACACAACTTGTATTATTTTATGGTCCGAAATGTATTGGGTCCGAGATTTCTCGGGTCCTGGAAGTCTAATGAAAATGGGGTGTCCAAAGTATCTGGGGTCCGAGATGCCCCTGGACCGACTGAATCACTTCTTAATTATTACGACTTAGTTCTTTAGTATATCGACATTAAATACTACGTAACTATATCTCGAAATTACGACTTAGTTACACGCAATTGCGAGATTATAAACCAATTAATCACATGGCACTAGGAAGTTACAGAAACAATCAATGTGACTAAATGTGCATGATCTATCTACCAATCAGTAGCGTATTCTAGGAACCTGGATATAATTTAAATCAGATTGCATGGCTTTTAATTTAAGTTGGAACGGCGGATCCGTGGTCTAGTGATAACGCACTGGCTTCACAACTTAAGGGTCGCAGGTTCGGGCCCCCGCTACACCTTAACCTACTAACTCGTCTTTTGCGTGAGACGTTTAACTGAGATGCAATGTACTAGGTGCTTCACACCGAGCACTAAAGGACCCAGGGTCGCCTCGTGTACGGGGCGTCTCCTGTATCTTGCACTATCCCCCGTAACGCAACTAACAAGTATTCTGGGGGCAATGACCATATGGGAGAGAATTCCGGTGCACTCCATAATAATTCACTATACACACGTTTAAGTTGGCGGCGGTATTCTGCTGTAGTAGTATCACTTCCCGTTTAAGAAACTACAACGGATCGAGAAACTCCTGGGGGCAATGGCTATATGGTAGAGAATCCCCGGTGCATTCGGTAAAAATTCACTACACACCAGTTTAAGTTGGCGGTATTCTGCTGTAGTAATATCACTTCCCGTTAAAAAAAACTATATCGGATCGAGAAACTTAAGCACCCGCTGTACTGCAGGCTAGGCGACAGAAAATTAGCATTTTTTTCTGATGAAGTGGATACTTCCTCGAAATTAATCCAACTTTAAAGTCCGTGATTCAAATTGATGGCAAAAAATGTTTCTATGAATTATTTGGATGCTCTGCGTTAGTTCTAAAACGAATAGTTGAATTCGTAAACGACATTTCCAAGTGAGCAGTTTCAAACATATGACATGTTATGCATAAGTCATGCACATATCAATATTTTCCCCGGCGGGGTCGGACAGCGGCGGGCATATACGGGACTTTAAACTGAAAGCGATTCCCGAATGATTCCGGGTCCCGGGGTAATATACTTTGGTCGGATTTTAGATCCCGGTATTACAGGCCTACGGGCCATTTGATGGACATTTACCATCTCCCACTGAGGGGATTTAGACAAATATGCTTGAGGGTGGGGAATCAGACCCCAACGAATAAAAATTGTCAAATTCCCCTGAGTCAGCCCGCCGCTCTGGGGTGAAATATTAATAAATGCATTACCTCCCAGGATTAAAGAACATGTATTTCGGTTTACTTCAGAAAACTGAAAGCAAATACAAAATTTCGACAATTTTTTTTGGGTGGGGGGGGGGGGGGGAAACACCAGAGCACTGGGGCTCAAAAGTGCAAATTCCATGGGATTTCTCACTATTTAGCTTAAAATTGAGTTTAATAAAATTTTAAGTGGCACACACACACACACACACACACACACACACAGACAAACACGCAACACTTCCTTTAAGTAATTAAGATGACATTTCCGGAAATTTCAATGGTTTTGCTAGTCGCAGTTCGCTAGTTCTATTTTAATATTTACCTAAAATATTGTTGCTTCTGGAGATATAGATACTGAATAAAGATGAACTATACACTTTTTATTTGGTTGCTCTGTTTTGGAATAATATTTGGTCATTTAAATGACAAGAAAACATTAGATGTTGTTGAAAACAAAATTAATGAAATGAAAAGAGAACAAAAGAAACAGAAGGGAGAAGAAACTGTCATCAAGAAAAATGCCGAAAAAATTCTTCAAACAAAATCGTCCGAGGACGATGAAAATAATCAGCTGATAACGCAACTTGAAAAGATGAATGAAACAACAAATGCGATCGTGACCGCAATAAAACAACGAAAAGGTCAGAGCGGGCCTATACGAGATTCCGCCGTGAATGCAGTTCGTGGAATGGAGAAAAGGGTGCAAAAGACTGGCGCATTCATCGACGGCCTGAAGAACCGCGCAAACGTGCAACTGGAAAAGGTCGCAGAGAACATTGAGCGAGTCAACAGAACCGCATTCATCAAGGCCAATGCAAACGGGGCGGTGCTTTATGGGGGCGTTGGTTCGAAGTGTACCGACTCCAGTGGGGAGTGCATCACCCCAAACAGCGAGTGCAGGGTCGGGAAATGCCAGTGCAATATCGGCCTAAGTTACAATCTGGGAGTACAGAGCTGCGTCGCTAGCTGTGCGGAGTACGGCAGCACCTATCAGTCTGTCCCTCAGCGGATCATTCGCGGCTATAATAACCACGTTCTGAACGGCACCACGCTGGCTCTATGCGCAGAAACGTGTGCGCACGAGACGTCATTCGTCTGCCGCTCGTTCGACTGGTTCCCACATTTTCGCACGTGCTACCTGTCCGCGCACGTGAAGACGGACGTTGCGGCGGGTGCGTGGGAGTACAACTCCGCAGGGTACCATTTCCAAAGAGACTGCTTGGTGTAGCGAGGACTTCACTGAAAAAATTTGTAACTGTGTCAACAATAACAGTGCCACGGTGTTAACAATAACTGTACATGTAACAGCTTTTAAAGCTATTTCAAGAGCAGAATCATTGGTTAGAATTTCACATGTATGTGAATTTGCAATGTCGAACCTACTGCACATACATTTTTTAAGATTGTCGATACAAACATCGCACGTCATTTTCGACAGCTAAGGACAGCAAGTCTGCATTTATTATGTTCGATTGAATTTGGAAGAAAATCATACCCTCAAATACTGGATACACCGGAAATCCATGGCGCCACAAGACAGAATGTTCAGTCAGTCAATGATATAACTCAAATGTTGTAGTCCATTGTTATATTATCTCACCATAGTATGTCAAACATTTTGGTGTTGAGACTATGTACAATGCACACCTGTTACGGTAATAAATATTTGTCTCGTCTTTATTTTAGTTTTCTCAAGTTACTTTAATACCAGGCCTTTCAGCATGGTTCGACCAAAAAGTAGGAAAACAGAGTATATTCCGTCAAAAACTAGGAAAACAGAGTATATTCCGTCGAAAAGTAGGAAAACAGTTAGAGTATATTTCGTCGAAAAGTAGGAAAACAGAGTATATTCCGTCAAAAAGTAGGAAAACAGTTCGAGTACATTCCGTCGAAAAGTAGGAAAATGATGTTATAAAAAGTAGGACAAATCACGTTAATAAAACTAATAAAAGTGCATGCTTCGAGTTCAATACAAACGATTTTGAAGAACAATCATCATAGTTACTTTTATGTGGTGTAGTCACATATCCATCTACAGTGAAGTTTTTGCTAAAAAACTTACGAGGTAAGCATTTTCCTGAAAATCTCTGTGAACAAATACACCGACAGTGAACGCTGGAAGGCCTGTGCAACAAACAACACCGTTCGAGTTAACTACGCTTCCCCTGTCACGGCCACGATGCCCCATCGTTAGTAGGCATCACCAATCGTTGCAAATAGTACTTAAAGCTCCTTCCAAGCATTATCACAAGCTTTTCACGTTGTGAAAACGTTGTTGAACCCGTGGAAACTAAATAATCATTCATTCAGTTGAATTGAATATACTTGACATTTTGTGGAAATATCCATACATCTATGATGCACTCTAAAGCCACAGTCACACCAACGTCCCCGACTGTGGCGCATAACATGACCCTGGGCTGGATCCGGGGTCTGATCCGTGTTGGGTCCTTGGATAACGGTATTGGGTCCTTTAGGGTCTGGCGTGGTCCTGCTTGGTCCGGGCACTGTCCCGGAAGTTTTAGACTTGCTTAAAACTACCGGGGTGCTCCGGGAAGGTCGCTCAAACAGTGTTGGTCCGTGTCGAGGCCGTGCTTGTCAGGAGAAAACTACCGGGGTGCTCCGGGAAGGTCGCTCAAACAGTGTTGGTCCGTGTAGAGGCCGTGCTTGTCAGGAGAAAACTACCGGGGTGCTCCGGGAAGGTCGCTCAAACAGTGTTGGTCCGTGTCGAGGCCGTGCTTGTCAGGAGAAAACTACCGGGGTGCTCCGGGAAGGTCGCTCAAACAGTTGGTCCGTGTAGAGGCCCTGCTTGTCAGGAGAAAACTACCGGGGTGCTCCGGGAAGGTCGCTCAAACAGTGTTGGTCCGTGTCGAGGCCGTGCTCGTCAGGAGAAAACTACCGGGGTGCTCCGGGAAGGTCGCTCAAACAGTGTTGGTCCGTGTAGAGGCCGTGCTTGTCAGGAGAAAACCGGCACGTTATGTCCAACCAGTTGTGTGTCACAGGGTGAGAAAATTGTGCGGCTAGTCCGGGACTCGAACCCGGGACCCCTCGAGTGCTCTCCCGACTGAGCTAACCGGGCCGCCACACAACCTCTCCCCTTTAAGTTACCAAGTTCATGCCGTGACATACACCCTCGCTCAAATATGAATTCGTCCTCGAATTCAGGGATTCATGGTGTTATATAATTACCATGGGCCCTCGGAGAGTTAACCGGGAAACGTCACGGCCCCACGTTGGGCGCCAAATGTCACAGGGTGAGAAAATTGTGCAGCTAGTCCGGGACTCGAACCCGGGACCCCTCGCTATCCGTGTCACGGCATGAACTTGGTCACTTAAAGGGGAGAGGTTGTGTGGCGGCCCGCTTAGCTCAGTCGGGAGAGCACTCGCCCTGATAGCGAGGGGTCCCGGGTTCGAGTCCCGGACTGGCCGCACAATTTTCTCACCCTGTGACATTTGGCGCCCAACGTGGGACCGTGACGTTACCCGGGTTAACTCTCCGAGGGCCCGTGGTAATTATATATGTCACGGCATGAACTTGGTCACTTAAAGGGGAGAAGTTGTGTGGCGGCCCGGTTAGCTCAGTCGGGAGAGCACTCGCCCTGATAGCGAGGGGTCCCGGGTTCGAGTCCCGGACTGGCTGCACAATTTTCTCACCCTGTGACATGTGGATCCAGGATCAACCCGGACACAAGACGATGTCATTGCGGACCTTCAAGGCCACAGCACATTGATGTCGGAGGTACGGTTTGATCGCTGATGTTCACTGGTAATCCTGGATGATCCGGCGTTGGTGTAACTGTTGCTCAAGTTACATGTCTACACGAGTAATATGAAAGAGGATGGTACATTTTTCATGTGTTCATGACATTAATACAACCAATTCACCTGTCAATTTTGCTCTGCGAATCAACACATATGCATCACACATATGTGTATGTAGTGAAGATAAGCACTGTGCAGTCTAATAAGTTTATTTTTATAAGCTATCACAGTTTTATACAATTGACGGAATAAATTTGGTTTACAAAATGTCCCCCAGTTATATGAAACGATTATTATACACACAAATTAACAGTTTTGTCCTGATGAACCTTATAAAAATAAATGAAGCGTGTCATGAGAAAACCGGGCTGAATGCATGCGAGTAAAGTTTCGTCCCGGATTAGCCTGTGCAGTCCGCACAGGCTAATCAGGAACGACACTTTCCACCTACAGTGGATTTATGTTTAGAAGAGACTTCCTTGAAACAGAAAATTCCATAAAAGCGGACTGCACAGGCTGATCCAGGACGACACTTTACGCACGTGCATTAAGCCCGGTTTTCACATGACACGCTTCGTTATTAAATTGTATAGTCTTATAAATCACACACAAAAAACACATGTTAAGTATTTTTTAAAACTAATTTCAATACATACAACCCATGCATTTAAGTCAATCTGTATTCTCTGTCTAACAACCGAATTCATTACAAAACTGTCTACAAGAAAACAAGAAGCTATAACAGGTAACTGAAGTTACCCCGATAAACAATTTAAGCTATTAAGTTTAGTAGCATGGTGTTATCATATAAATTATTAACTTATCTTGGCCATGACGCTTGGATAATGGAAACAATATCAACATTCAGTCTTCAAAATAACCAACTTGCCCGAAGCTCGGAATAAGTAAAAATCTATTCTGGCAAGTGAAAATTTTGACCTTTCTGCCCGAAAGGGGCAAGGATGAAAAAATTATGGAAATGAGAGATTTATTTACCAATAATACAACAATGTTAAGTTTTTTCACAAAATATATTATAGTCACCCGATTTTCTTACCATACGATCGACTACATGAACAACATCACTATCATTTAAAAGGTTTTATTTCCTAATTTCGGACAAGTTCAGGTGTATTCGGGCAAGATGAAATTGTATGGCTTATGAAGGAACGGGCAAGCCCTCCAAACAATTATTGTGAAGACTAACATTGATTCATTGCATCTCATTGTAGACTCAGAAAAGCAGAAAACGAGAGATATACAGTGAACTTAAATTATATGAGGCATGTCGTGGGAAAAGCGGGCTTAATGCATGTGCGTAAAGTGTCATCCCGGATTAGCCTGTGCAGTCCGCACAGGCTAATCCGGGACGGCAGTTTCCGCCTACAGTGGATTAATGTTTAGAAGAGACTTCCTTGAAACAGAAAATGCCATAAAAGCGGAAAGTGCTGTCCCGGATTAGCCTGTGCGGACTGCACAGGCTAATCCGGGACGACACTTTACGCACATGCATTAAGTCCGGTTTTCTCACGACACGCCTCATATAAAGTTTCTGGTATAACAAACAGCACTCTATCCGACATAATTGAAATAACCTTGCATAAACAAAATAAATTCTTCAACATTGCATCAAATACTAGCCAATTTATATAATAAATACAAAATAGCACTAAACACAACACAATGCAATATCATTGAGAATACATTTATTGGCAATGCCCAAACCTCAACAAATATAGAATGTTCTTTGCCAGCCTTCAAAATTATAGCTTTTTAATAGGCAGGGCCTTCAAAACGTGAAAGATACAATGAGACAATACAGATTTGTTAGTCAGGCAATACTATGACACCTGTTAGGCAGTGCTGGGGTGGGTTTTCAGAAGCAATTTAGGTAGGAAACTACACAACCCCTCAAAACGTTAAACAGAACTCATCATTTACACATTTACAAACTGGGATCGTATTCCAGACACATCTAAAGTGAACTGCATCCTTAGTTTTAAAATCCTTATTTGTCTTAGCATCTTATTTCTTATATAATTGTTCACTAATTATAAACTTATTCTTAACTTAACTTATACTTTTCAACTTCTTTTTACCCACTGTAACTGTAATCTGATTCAATAATTTATGTGTAGTTTTAAAGAATTTTACTTCGTGGAATTCGGAACTTGCGTGAAAATACTTCAAGATAAACTTCTGATGTTTCTGGATTATGGCCCCACAGCCAGCAAATTAAGCAATATTTTTATATGAAGCATATCGTGGGAAAATGGGACTTACTGCACATGCGTAAAGTGTCGTCTTGGATCAGCCTGTGCAGTCTGCACTTTCCACCTTTTTGGTATTTTCTTTTTCAAGGAAGTCTCTTCTAAACAAAAATCCAATGTAGGTGGAAAGTGCCACTTTACGCATGTGCATTAAGCCCAGTTTTCCCATGACACGCCTCATATAAAGTTTGGCAAATGAAGGGAGGTAATTAGCTGACGCCGATGAATCACACCATTTGTTATGTTGCAGCACACAGTCCATGTTGGAGTCGACATTCTGTTGAGGTGGGGACACTTCTATGGGAGGCTGACCGTGTGTGGCTTCCGACTACATCTCAATCTGGGGGTTCAACCTCAGAATCCATTCAACTGTCTCTTGCAGCAGGACCATGCTGTAGTGGCTGTAATCCCAAAAAAACAACATGCATTTAACTAAATGGACAATGTATATTTGTAAACAAGAGCTGTTTGTAAAACAGTTATGCTCCCTCTAGATTAAAAGCAATCTTTAAAATATCAAGAGTTTGGTGATGATTCGGATGAGAACTGTTGGGACATTGGGAGCGGAAACTGCTAAACAGGCCAATTTTAGATAAATCAAGGGCCATCACTCTGCAGTTTCTGGGGTGTTTTGGTTGATTATTGAACTTGGCAAAGATATTACAACCTCAAACATTTTCATCAAGTTTGGTGAACATTAGATGAAAACTGTTGGACTTGGAACTCTGGAAACCGCTAAAACGGCCAATTTTAGATAATTTAAGGGCCGAAACTCCACAATTCCTGAGGCGATTTGGCTGATTATTAAACTTGGCCAAGATAATATACACGCAAACATTCTCAGCAAGTTTGGTGAAGATCAAATGAAAACTGTTGGATTTAGAGAGCAGAAACGGCTAACAAGGCTAATTTTAGATAATTCAAGCGCCATAACTCCACAATTCCTGGTACGATTTAGCTGATTATCGAACTTGGCCGAGAAATTATGCTGATATACATTTTCTTGAAGTTTGCTTAAGATACGATGAAAACTATTGGACTTGGGCGGAAACGAAAGTGGTCAACTGACCGACAGACAGACCTACATTAGCAAAGCCAATATACCCACCATCTTCAATGGCGGGCATAATGACTCACAGAATAATGCTCAATGATATGGTAGATCCAACAATGTCACATCAACTGAGGCAATAGCATTACAAGAATACAAAACATTATTTGACTACTTAACAAATTATTAGAAAGAGGCTATTATACAGAAAACAAGATTCTGTGTTTGATAAACACACATGCCCCCGGTTGGTGCTGGATAGCCCATTTCTTAGTCCAAATTAGGTCAAGGTCAAAGTGATGTTGGGTGATATGAGTGGATTGGGGATAGTCATAAGCAACAACTGTGTATGTATCCAAGTGTTGTAGCAAGCGGTGTTGGTGCTAGACGAAACGGTAAAATCTAGTTAACCTAGAAACAGCCTATTTGAATTCTAAGAGCAAATTAGGTCAAGGTCAAAGTGAGGTTGGGTGATATGGGTGGATAGAGAATGGTCATAAGCAACAACTGTGTAAGTATTAGTGTTGTAGTAAGTGGTGTTGGTGCTCGAGGAAATGGTAAAATCTACTTAACCTTGTCACGGAAGGACGGACAGGACAATCAGTATAATGCCTCCTGCATCAAGATGCCGGGGCATAAACATATTTCAAAATAATTGGTATGTTTGCAATTTCAAAAAACCAAACCCGATAAACGAACATCACTGAATATCTGTATGATACCACGATACATGTATTCAGAAGGGTATAAATGGTAATCATGTTTCTGCATCACCAAAGATACCATGTTCCCAACAAAATGTGTTTACCTTGCAATCCCCTGAAAGGTCCTCAGCTGTTTGCCCATATCTTCAATGGTGGCCGTTGTCTTGTACTCCCCTGCACATGTACAGTAGGTCCGCATGTTTGAGTCCTTAATCTGCAAGTAATCAGAAGTCACTTTAAAATTGTTACTTTAGCTTGCTCTTCTATAGAGAAATAGAATGTTCCCATAAATTCTTTAAAGTTTTGAGGAAGCTGGATTGTCTGTGAATGTACTTTTGTACCAGGCCCCGAACAGCAATATGTGCAATATTACTTTGCAATCCAAATCTAAAACTTGGACCACATTTTAAGCTGACCATCTTTAACTTTAAATTTGTATGACACCATCAACACAAAACTAACTGGATGATACTGCCTAGTTCTAATGTCGTGAAGCGAAACTACAAGAAATCAAGGCATTCGAGCATTCCTAGCCCCCCAACCCCTCCTACCTGATGACACTTGACAAAATCGAGGTCCTGAAGCCCCCAACCCCTCCTACCTGATGACACTTGACACAATCGAGGTTGAAGCCCCCAATCCCTCCTACCTGATGACATTTGACACACTCAAGGTCCTGAAACCCCCAATCCCTCCTACCTGATGACACTTGACACACTCGAGGTCCTGGAGCACGTACGCCATGGACTTTCTCTGGACAGCCTCGATCAAGGACTGCTCAATCTCCTCTAGGTCATAGTCCGCCTTGCACTGAATGCACGACCACCGAGCTCTGGGACAGGGACATTCAATAAAAGTATAAAGACTAAATCACAGACACAAATTGTAACCAATTTGATACACTGTATAATCAGAAATGCACAGTTCTTTAGACTAAAGTGATCTTTTTCAGTTTTGGAAATAAGACTGGGACACCATCAAACAAGAAGTTACCAAGTTGTAAGATCATGCAAATTGGTTTAAAATTGAAGAGGCGAGTTTTAGTTATTACTCATATAATTATACCAGTATCAGAAGTATCTATGAATTACGGTCAATATGTTCGGCGCATAAAACCATTTGTGGTCTGTCTTCCACTCACCCCGGCCCAGACTGACTGAGGTACGGGTCTCTACACAGGTCCAGGTCCCGGATGTGGTTACAGGACTTGCATATCACCTCCGGGAGGACGTATGACAGACACGGGTCCTTGAAGATGGCATCCGGGGAAAACTCTCCAACTCCGATCAGCTTCAGCAGGTCTCTCTGCATCTTTGTTACCTGGATGTTGATGGTGTTGTCCAGGGACAAGACCTGTTAAGAGGCAAGGGCATGGTTTTTCAATAAGGGCTGTTCCAGGAAAAAAGATGATGGGGGTGGGGTGGGGGAACGCCAGTAAAAAAAATGGGGTACTACCAACACAACTTTTTTTTATCCCCTGGATCACCGCCCACCCACTATATTTAATACATCGGCGTTCCACCCCCTCATCACCATTTTTTCCTGGAAGAGCCCTAACAGTGGTGGAGATTAGCACAAGCCGTAAGCCATGTACTGGTAAATTTTGAACCGGGCTTGCTCAGAATCTCTGTTTTGTATAGACGGGCATGTAACATTGCCTTGCTTTCAAGTAATAATATAAGAACCTGGCTTTGCCTGGCAAAACTTCTCATTTTGATGACTGCATAAATATGCAGAATTTGAATGACTACTGTTGAGGCAAAATACCTTTAAAGCCAAGAGTATGTGTTTTTTTCACTAATATGAAATATTATAATGAATATCGGTACATAATGCTATCTACATAGTGTCCAGGTATTATACCTTTAAAGCCAAGAGTATGTGTTTTTTTCACTAATATGAATATTACAATGAATATTGGTACATAATGCTATCTACATAGTGTCCAGGCATTATACCTTTAAAGCCAAGAGTATGTGTTTTTTTCACTAATATGAAATATTATAATGAATATCGGTACATAATGCTATCTACATAGTGTCCAGGTATTATACCTTTAAAGCCAAGAGTATGTGTTTTTTTCACTAATATGAATATTACAATGAATATTGGTACATAATGCTATCTACATAGTGTCCAGGCATTATACCTTTAAAGCCAAGAGTATGTGTTTTTTTCACTAATATGAATATTACAATGAATATTGGTACATAACGCTATCTACATAGTGTCCAGGCATTATACCTTTAAAGCCAAGAGTATGTGTTTTTTTCACTAATATGAAATATTATAATGAATATCGGTACATAATGCTATCTACATAGTGTCCAGGCATTATACCTTTAAAGCCAAGAGTATGTGTTTTTTTCACTAATATGAATATTGGTACATAATGCTATCTACATAGTGTCCAGGCATTATACCTTTAAAGCCAAGAGTATGTGTTTTTTTCACTAATATGAAATATTATAATGAATATCGGTACATAATGCTATCTACATAGTGTCCAGGCATTATACCTTTAAAGCCAAGAGTATGTGCTTTTTTCACTAATATGAAATATTATAATGAATATCGGTACATAATGCTATCTACATAGTGTCCAGGCATTATACCTTTAAAGCCAAGAGTATGTGTTTTTTTCACTAATATGAATATTACAATGAATATTGGTACATAATGCTATCTACATAGTGTCCAGGCATTATACCTTTAAAGCCAAGAGTATGTGTTTTTTTCACTAATATGAAATATTATAATGAATATCGGTACATAATGCTATCTACATAGTGTCCAGGTATTATACCTTTAAAGCCAAGAGTATGTGTTTTTTTCACTAATATGAAATATTATAATGAATATTGGTACATAATGCTATCTACATAGTGTCCAGGTATTATACCTTTAAAGCCAAGAGTATGTGCTTTTTTCACTAATATGAAATATTATAATGAATATCGGTACATAATGCTATCTACATAGTGTCCAGGCATTATACCTTTAAAGCCAAGAGTATGTGCTTTCTTCACTAATATGAAATATTATAATGAATATCGGTACATAATGCTATCTACATAGTGTCCGGGCATTATACCTTTAAAGCCAAGAGTATGTGCTTTCTTCACTAATATGAAATATTATAATGAATATTGGTACATGCTATCTACATAGTGTCCAGGCATTATACCTTTAAAGCCAAGAGTATGTGCTTTCTTCACTAATATGAAATATTATAATGAATATCGGTACATAATGCTATCTACATAGTGTCCGGGCATTATACCTTTAAAGCCAAGAGTATGTGCTTTCTTCACTAATATGAAATATTATAATGAATATCGGTACATAATGCTATCTACATAGTGTCCAGGCATTATACCTTTAAAGCCAAGAGTATGTGCTTTCTTCACTAATATGAAATATTATAATGAATATCGGTACATAATGCTATTTACATAGTGTCCAGGCATTATACCTTTAAAGCCAAGAGTATGTGCTTTCTTCACTAATATGAAATATTATAATGAATATCGGTACATAATGCTATTTACATAGTGTCCAGGCATTATACCTTTAAAGCCAAGAGTATGTGTTTTTTTCACTAATATGAAATATTATAATGAATATCAGTACATAATGCTATTTACATAGTGTCCGGGCATTATACCTTTAAAGCCAAGAAGTGTTATTTTTTTATGAAATACTATAATAAACAGTATCATACATATTACAACTAGAATTTAGTCACATGGGTGACAGCGGGCCCCGATTAATAGCATGTTTGAAGGTAGGGGTCAGTCAGTTTTTAAAGTAATGATAGGAAATGAAAATATATGTACTTTTTAATAAAAAATTCTATCCCTGTTCAACTACACATTACCCTCTACAATGAATACAAGTTTCAAGAAAATCTGTTGGATTCTCTTGCAATCAAAAGGAATTTTCCCTATACATTACATACAGGAAAATAATCAAAGGGCTATAACTTGCAAACGGGGGAGAAAAATTTAAATCCCCATTTATATTCACAACTACACGTCTGATCTGGCCCATATTCGACTTCAAATAAGACCTTATGGCTATACACAAACAGTGCAAGTCTCTATACTCCACGTTGTTGATTTTTTTTTGGCATTTTTTCACCAAAAGGGGCAATAACTCTCGCGTTTGTACCCCAATCTAGGGCATTTTTGGAATTTTTGGAAATCTTATGCTCGCACACAAACTTTGCAAGTTAGGTCAAAATAAGATGTACATTTTACAGTTTTTCTCATAAAAAAGAGCAGTAACTCTAGTGTTCCTAGACCGGGCCCGTATTCACCAACCGATTTTTAGACTTAAGACTTAAGAATAAATAATAATCTTGAAACTATTACGCTCTTAAAAGGCTGTTAGTATGAATTGTACTTAGTATTTACCAATGCTAGTTTAAGCATTCTTTATTTAGAATGATTTATTAATGGCATAAGCAGCATTGGAACCCAGCATATTCGCAAACACACAAGTATTATTTCTTAAGTCTAAGTCAGTTCTATTTGTTGACGCAGACAGTGAGTCCCTCTATACCAATTGCTTCGTGCTCAGGTGAGCTAAAATGTGGATGGACAGACTGACGAACAGGGTGATTACTATAGGGCATCTGCAAAAAAACTTGCGGGGCCCTAATTAGTAATAAAAGGTATCTATGTATGAAGTTGATTACAATAGCTCAATTCGTTCTCGAGTAATTGAGCGGACACCGTTTTTCTATTTTTTGTGACCCAATCCACCCCCTACGTAATCCCAAGCCAGGTCTGGATATAAGGTATCTATGGATGAAGTTTCATTAAAATATTTCATTTCGTTCTCAAGTTAGAGAGCTGAAACCAAAAGTTGACTCCGTCTGAAAATGAAAAATTAATAAAGGGCAATAACTCCAGAATTATGAAGTGCAGAGTAATGGCTCGTGTGCACTGCACTTCTCCTCAATGCGATCTATCCACCTATGAAGTTTCGAGTTAATACCTCTTATAGTCTAAGAGTTATGCTCTAGGCAAAAACAAAGTATGAAAAATTAACAAAGGGCAATAACTCCAGAACCATGAAGTGCAGAGTAATGGTTCTTGTGCACTGCACTTCTCCTTAATGAGATCTACATGTATCCACCCATGAAGTTTCAAATTAATAGCTGAAACTGTTTTGAAGTTATGACAGAAAAACATGAAAAATGTGGATGGACAGACAGACAGGGTGATTACTATACGGCACCTGCTAAAAATTGTGGGGCCCTAATTTAACTGCAGCTAAGGAGAAATACCTTGAAAGCCAAGATGATGTTTTGTTGCTGATATGCAATGCTATAATAAATACATATTTCACACCACCAGTTCATTAACAACAAAATGGTTCATTAAACATAAATAATGCATAACTAATCTCCCCTCCCCTGCACCAATCATTTACTACAACTGCCCTATATAACTACAAGTGTTATATTAATCGCTCAAAAGCCGGGCCGGCTAGCTCAGTTGGTAGAGCGCTGGACTACAAATTCGAGGATTGCGGGTTAAATTCCCAGCCCCGCCACATAACTTGTGTGGGGATTGGTCATGAAATTATTTATACGGCCATTCTTCCCCTACCTCTGATTCAAGTATGGCAGTTGTCAGTTACTGGCATAGGTATGTGCACTTAGTACTGGTAAACCAGCTTACCCAGGAAAAGTGTGAGTAGGTTAACTGACCGCCGTTATATGACTGAAATAATGTTGAATACTGCGAAAAATACAAACAAACATTGATCACTCAAAGTACACATGTTAAAGTTTTAGTAGCCATTTAAAAGATTCTTAGGAAAATATAAACAAACTAAGTGCGCTAACCTTGCAAATGGACTTGACAAACTCCAGTGCAGGATTATGCAGTGGGAGATGGGACCCTGGGGGTCGTGGAAACTCCTCAGCGACGTCGGACTGACCGCGGTTACCACTCAACTTCTTGTGAATCTTCTGTGTCAGCCTGAAATACAGACAGGATGAAGAAGATTAAAGTGTATGGAATTTTTATATAAGATTTCCTACATGGAATTAAGAATTTAAAATTTCTTGTTTATAATAACATACATTTAATAAGACGAAACATTTTCAAACATTACATAGACTTCAAAATAAGCTT
The DNA here is from genome assembly GCA_027627225.1 of Congeria kusceri. NCBI lineage: Eukaryota > Metazoa > Mollusca > Bivalvia > Myida > Dreissenidae > Congeria > Congeria kusceri. Next base: position 69,092,907 of record CM051030.1, read on the forward strand.
AAGACTCAAATGTTGCTTACGCCAATTTTTAAACAAGCAAGGCTGACACCCAACAAATACATGCTCAAATAACATTTGCAATCGTGATACGTCTAATTCCATGCAGACTATGTAACACCAATGTTTGTAACCTTTATACCACAAATTCAAAACATACCAGGTGAAATAAATTATAATAATGCAGTTGTTTAGTTAAACATGATGCATTATTAATACAGCTACGTGATTCCATTAAATGGCACTTTGTGTTTTAAAACATATGTGTATTAAAATATTGTCAGAAATCCAATTTTGTTGTCAAACAAGCCTGCCTGCATGACATGTTTTGCATTGTCTAATACTCACGCAAACATCTGTTGCACCAACTCTCCCTGGATCAGGTTCTGAGCAAAGCTAACAGCCGAGGGTGTTGTGGTCGTGTCGGGAATGGGCTGTGACTGACTGCCATGGCGACGGCGGACCGGGGTGCTTCCGGGGGTCAGCCGCTGTTGCTCCTCCTGGAGGTTATTGTACACCGAGAGAATGTAGCCCGCAACGATCATCTGTAATTGAGGGTACACATTGGTTGGGGGGTTTCTGGAATTGAGGGTACACATTGGTTGGGGGGTTTCTGGAATTGAGGGTACACATTGGTTGGGGGGGTTTTAATCATCGAACAAATATTGGAGCATGGAATGCTAGAAACAAAAGAAGTAGGACACAAATAATGGGATGAATAAATCACTTGATAATATACATTTAATTTGGAATTTTATAAGTACTTTCCAAACATTGAAAACCATTACCGGCAGTTACAGTAATTTGGACTCTGGATGTAACTTTTTATTACAATTTTGAAAACTTCTTGTAAAACTAAGCATAACAATAAAACCTCAGAATTATTCACCGATTGACGTGATTTGATTTACAAGGGATAAGCGATTTAGAAAAGTAACAAATTCATTGCTAAACAAGAAATGTATTTTTAAAACAGCTGTGGTATGTGAACATTGTTTGAGATCACAGTGAATAGGCATGGCTAGAAATCCAACATGGATTCATCAACTGACCTTTCATTGGCATTCACTCCTGAAAACAGATGTTCAAACCATGCCACTAATTTTTTCACTGCATTTAGAATGGGTCCAGAACCCATCAAGCTGGGAATTTCAAGTAGCTGAATCTTGCTAAGTAGTAAATATTTAAGGAAGTAATTTAATTAACGAGTTACTTAAACTATTGTTATATTGGTTGAATGTGGTATTTTTATGGTGTTTATTGATAACCAAACACGATTTACAACGTAAATTCACATTTCCAATGTATTCAAATTTGGGAATAGTTTCATTCCAGTTTGGAAAAAGACACAGTGTTTGATAAACACATATGCCCCCTGGTTGGTGCTGGACAGCTCATTTGAATTATTATCCAAATTTTATTAGGTCAAGGTCAAGGTCAAAGTGAGGTTGGGTGATATAGATGAATAAGGAATGCTCGTAAGAATCAACTGTGTAAGTACCCAAGTATTGTAGCAAGCGGTGTTGATGCTACACAAAGATGCCAGGGCATAAAAATAATCAATATTTGCATTGGGAATGCATCCTTTTACTGGACCATGTTAAATAAGAAAACAAAATCACTGCACACTCACACTGAAGTTAGTCTGACATGCCCCGGCGGTGGGCAGGAACTGCATGATGTTCCAGTTCATCTCTATCTCCGGCTCGCCATCGGAGTCGGACCGATTGAGCTCCTCATCCTGCACGTCTTGTTCATCCTCGTCACTGTCTGCGTTCTTGTCTTCTATCATCTCTGGGGCTACCTTCTCTACCTCTGCCTCCGATGGCAGCTTGCCTTTGATGCCTCCATAGTTTGCCTGCAAGTAGATAGATACATGTTTATATGAGGCGTGTTGTGGGAAAACCTGGCTTAATGCATGTGCGTATCAGGCTAATACAGGACGACACTTTCCGCTTTTATGGTATTTTCTGATTCAAGAAAGTCTGTTCTAAACATAAATCCACTAATTCGGAAAGTGCCGTCCTGGATTAGCCTGTGCGGACTGAACAGGCTAATCCTCTAAAACACTTTACGCACATGCATTAAGCCCGGTTTTCCCACGACATGCCTCATATAAGCTTTGAATGTTGAACTGCTTTGCTCATTCTAAGCTGTCAGTTAAAAAGCTCAGTTTCAGTCGGCAGCTCAACTTTTATACCTCCATAATTGGCCTGCAATTAGATGTATATACAGGTAGACACACTGTAATGGTATTGTATTTCTTTACTCATATTTGAAATTACTAGGTGATGCTAAGGTATGGATGGATGGTTGCTTTGAGTAGGTACATGTATCAATGCTTTTGCAGGTTTCCATTTCCCCCAAAAAGGATATTTTCATGTTTCACTGATTTTGTATTAAAATTGTGCATTTTGTTCAAAACTTTAATAGCAATGTCATGTGAATTTTTAATAACTACTTAATAACCAGCAATGTAGTAAACTGTAAATCTCCACAATTTTTCAGCTACACAACTCAAAAGCTTTTTTTATTCATTCATAGAAAATATTAACTGTGAAAACGGCATGTAGGTATAAAAACATCACAAACCGACAAACAACAACACTATGTTAAACACAAACACGTCTCAACAAACATAACAAGAGCTGTTTGTAAAACAGTTTTGCCCCCTTTAGGTGAAATGCAGTCTTTAACATATTAAGTTTGGTGAGGATTGGATGAAAATTGTTGGACATATGGAGTGTATATTGCCAATTTTATATCAATCAAGGACCACAACTCTGTACTTCCTGGGGCGATTTGGCTGATTATCGAACTTGGCCTAGAGATTATGGCCAAAAACATTTTCCTTAAGTTTGGTGAAGATTGGATGAAAACTGTTGAACTTAAAGAGAGTGTAAACGTCTAAAAATGCCAAATTAAAATTATTGAAGGGTCATAACTCAACAATTCCTGGGACAATTTGGCTGATTATCAAATTTGGCCGAGATATTATGGCCACAGACATTTTCATGAAGTTTGGTGAGGATCAGATGAAAACTGCTGGACTTGAGAGAGCAGAAAACTGGTCTACCGACCGGCGGATGGACAGACCGACCGACATAAGCAAACCAATATATCCCGCCATCTTCGATGGGAGGGGAATAAATATGTAGCTCAAAGTGCTCCTCACCGGGTCAAGCCACATGAGGTACTCCCAGCACTGCTCGTACGACATCTCTATCAGATGGAACAGCTCCTTGGTCTTGATGCTGTTCGTGATGTACTCCACGTACGCCAGCGCGTCCATCAGCCGCCGCTTCTTGGTGCACAGGACCACCCGGTTGAAGTTCGCGTACACGATGTTGGATCCCAATCTTTTGAACTCTCCCATTAGCTGTGTTAGGAAAGGGATATTTGGTCTATTAATATTATTTTCTACACTGTAGCGACCAGGGATGTGATTTTAGAAACACTTCAGGGGCGAAAAAATATCATACCCCCTAATAAATTTACCAAAACTCTCCAAATTTAAATAGATGCAGAAAAGTTAAGAACTGTTTGTTAAGCAATTTTGGCATTGAAAATGAGTAAATCAAATGAACAGAGGAAGAAAAACACCCCTGAGCCACTTAATATTTACCTTCTAATGAATATGTCAATTAAAATTACCATTTTAAACATCCATGAATATGTCAACTAAAATTACCATTTTAAACATCCATGAAGTTAACTATTGATATTGTCTGATAGCATAAATATGGTTTTGTAATTATCCCAGTTTTTTTAAATATAACCACTGTGAAATATAAGGACAGTTATTAAATAAACATTGTTTTGGTCACAGTCACTTCCCTTCAACATTATAAACATCATTAATTAGCTGAACTGAATGCACTTGCCGGACTAATTAGTATTTTCAAACTTGTGTTCCCAAATGTTTGTTCAGTCGTCCCGGGCTTTGATAATGTGATTTAGCCTGAGACCTTATTAATAATGTGATTTAGCCTGAGACCTTATTGATAATGTGATTTAGCCTGAGACCTTATTTGATCATGTGATTTACCCTGAGACCTTATTGATAATGTGATTTAGCCTGAGATCTTATCGATAATGTGATTTAGCCCGAGACCTTATTGATAATGTGATTTACACTGAGACCTTATTGATAATGTGATTTAGCCTGAGATCTTATTGATGTGATTTAGCCTGAGACCTTATTGATAATGTGATTTACCCTGATCCTTATTGATAATGTGATTTAGCCCGAGACCTTATTTGATAATGTGATTTAGCCTGATATCTTATTGATGTGATTTAGCCTGAGACCTTATTTGATAATGTGATTTAGCCTGAGATCTTATTGATGTGATTTAGCCTGAGACCTTATTTGATAATGTGATTTACCCTGATCCTTATTGATAATGTGATTTAGCCCGAGACCTTATTGATAATGTGATTTAGCATGAGATCTTATTGATAATGTGATTTAGCCCGAGACCTTATTTGAAAATGTGATTTACACTGAGACCGAGACCTTATTTGATAAAGTGATTTACCCTGAGATCTTATTCACCAACCAGTTCTTAGACTTAAGAATAAAGAATAGACTTAGACTCAAAACAAGATTCAGTGTTTTATAAACACACATGCCCCCGGTTGGTGCTGGGTAGCCCATTTCTTGGTCCAAATTAGGTCAAGGTGAGGTTGGGTGATATGGGTGGATTGGGAACGGTCATAATTAAAAACTGTGTAAGTATCCAAGTGTTGTAGCAAGCGGTGTTGGTGCTAGACGAAATGGTAAAATCTAGTTAACCAAGAAACAGCCCATTTGAATTATTCTAATTGCAAATTAGGTCAAGGTCAAGGTGAGGTTGGGTGATATGGATGGATTTGGAACGGTCATAAGTAACAACTGTGTAAATATCTAAGTGTTGTAATAAGTGGTGTTGGTGCTAGAGGAAACGGTAAAATCTAGTTAACCAAGAAATGGCACTTTTGAATTATTATAAGTCCAAATTAGGTCAAGGTCAAAGTGAGGTTGGGTGATATGGGTAAATAGGGAATGGTCATAAGCAACAACTGTGTAAGTATCAAAGTGTTGTAGTAAGCGGTGTTGGTGCTAGACGAAATGGTAAAATCTACTTAACCTTGTCACGGACGGACAGGACGATCACAATATTCCTCCCGCATCAAGATACCGGGGGCATAAAAAATACTTGCATGTTCACAATTATGCTGGTACCAGTGTGACTACTTTATTAACAAATTGTTGTAAATAACGAATGCTATAATAAGCACTAGTAAAAACCAAGTTAGACGAAATTAATGGCCTTTTTAGAACAGAACAGTTTTAACAATATTCTTTATTCTTAAGTCTTAAGTCTAAGAATAGATTGGTGAATACGGCCCCTAGAGACTGTCAACTAGTATGTGTCCCATCATGATCACTAAGGCCAAAAAAAAATTGTGTTTCAGGCAACGATTTCAAAAGAGTAAAAAAATTGTGTGTTTCAGGCAATGATTTCAAGAGTAAAAACCTTGCGTGTTTCAGGCAACGATTTCAAAAGAGTAAAAAAATTGTGTGTTTCAGACAACGATTTCAAAAGAGTAAAAAAATTGTGTGTTTCAGGCAACGATTTCAAAAGAGTAAAAATTGTGTGTTTCAGGCAACGATTTCAAAGAGTAAAAAAATTGTGTGTTTCAGGCAACGATTTCAAACGAGTAAAAAAATAGTGTTTCCAAAAAGAGTAAAAAAATTGTGTGTTTCAGGCAACGATTTCAAAGAGTAAAAAAATTGTGTGTTTCAGGCAACGATTTCAAGAGTAAAAAAATTGTGTGTTTCAGGTAACGATTTCAAAGAGTAAAAAAATTGTGTTTCAAAAGAGTAAAAAAAATTGTGTATTTCAGGCAACGATTTCAAAAGAGTTAGGTAGGGAGAGGATGGAGATCTTTCTTAAACTTGTTTTTTCAAGACACATTTCTGTAAAAAACATGGAAAATTGTATAAAATCTGGGGAATACAGATTTTACGGCAAACAATTGTTGCTAAAACTTTAGGGCTGGGAGGTTTTTGCTAGGTAGGGTCGGGTTGTTTTTTGGCCAAAGAATACTACAATTATCATCGAGTAAACACCGACTCCCCACCTGCATGAAGACCTTCTTCATCATATTGTGGAGCGTTCTTCTCAAAGCTGGATCATACAGCAGAGCTGTCGGACTCCGTAACCATCTACGAAAGAATAGAACATTTGCACATATACCGGTAGTTACCAGTTGCAACCATTGGAAATATAAAGGGAACGAGGATTATGCTTTATTCGTATATGTATGATCCACTGTCATATTTTCAATTGCAACAGCTTGTATTTTTTAAAAACCAAATTGGAACACTGTCGACTTAAAACAGGGTTTATTCCCATAAACTGAAACCATTTTCTTCAACCAAATAATCAAATTTGTAGCCACTGGATCATTCTGTGAATGGAGACCTGTTCCGGCACAATGAATAATTCCAGCGTTGCACAATGAATAATTCCAGCATTGAGCGTGAAACTTTTGCATCTGATATAGAAATTGTAAGTTTATTTTGTTTGTTTGGATTTTTCGCTGTTTTTAACAGTATTTCAGTTATATCACGGCTGTCAGTTAACCTACTCACACTTTTCCTGGGCAAGCGTTGTCGATCTAAGCGGTTTACCAGTACTTAGTGCACATACCTATGCCAGTAACTGACAACTGCCCTACTTGAATCAGAGGTAGGGGGAGAACGGCCGTAGAAATAATTTCATGACCAATCCCCACACACGTTATGTGGCTGGGCTGGGACTCGAACTCATGATCCCTGGATTGACAGTCCAGCGCTCTACCAACTGAGCTAGCCAGGCCATAAATTTTAAGCAGAATCAACAGTTTTGTGCGCAACCTTCGAAATAAGAAATCGTGTTATCATAGACCTAAAATATCAAACATTTGAACTGCAAAACAGTTAAACACTCTTATATCTTCTGTACCTGTAGAAATGGATGATCTGGTTATCAGCGAACACGTTGGAGTGGACCGTCACATCTCGCACCCAGCTTTGAACCATGCTCTTCAAAATCCTGGAATACACAACTGGATCAATTAGTTTTCTCAGTAACTTATCCATCTACTCTCACAGAGAACTTACTGCTTTCACCAAATGGAAGAATTTCTACAAAACTGAACTACAGACTTCCAACTAAAAACTGTATTATTTCAAGCATGCAGGGTCCCCAACCAAATCTCAACAGCAAAAAATAATTTTCAGATGGCTTCTATACAATGATTTGAAAACTTGCCATCTGCCATATTAATGTTTGCCAAATTGCAAATTCAATATGGCTCACACATTGGAACCACCCTACATTTTTTTATGTAAGCAAGTATTATGACCTGCAGCTAAACATTATAGGAAACCGTGCAATGGGTTATCTTGTTCTACCCACCTGAAAGCTGCTGAGCACAGAGCAGTCTCGTCATAGCTGGTAACCATAGTAGCAGCTCCCTGACCTTGAACCATCTCCTCCAGAGACGTCTGCGGCATCATGTCGAAGCTGACAGCACTGGCCCCTTCTTGTTCATTCACATGGGAGGACTGGAAATATGCATGCAGCCAAAATATATATGAGGCGTGTTGTGGGAAAACCGGGCTTAATGCACGGGCATAAAGTATTATCCCAGATCTGATCAAAGAGGACACTTTCCGCTTTTAGGGTATTTTCTGTTTCAAGGACGTCTCTTCTAAACATAAATCCACTGTAGGCGGAAAGTACTCTCCTGGATTAGAATGTGCTGACTGTACAGGCTAATCTGGGACGACACTACACACAGTTATCCCATGACACATATTTATTATTTAAATTGTTTACGCATAGTTTGTTACAAATATAATGTATACGCATGCAAAAGTAATAATCCAATCAGCTATATTATTTTTCATTTAAGCTTTCCAAGTTTCATATACATGTACCTTTAACTATTTCTCTTCATCATAAAGGACAAATAGTATGGAGCTTAATATGTGGCGCGTCCTGAGAAAACCGGTCTTAATGCATGTGCGTAAAGTGTCGTCCCGGATTAGCCTGTGCAGTCCGCACAGGCTAATCCATGACGGCACTTTCTGCTTTTATAGTATTTTCAGATTCAATGAAGTCTCTTCTAAACATAAATCCTCTGTCGGCGGAAAGTGCCGTCCTGGATTAGCATATGCTGACTGCACAGGCTAATCCGGGACGACACTTTACGCACATGCATTAAGACCGGTTTTCCCACGAAGCCCCTAATATATACATGTATACAACTCGAAACAGGCACACAAGCAAAATGCTTAAAAGAGTCCTTGGAAGAAACTTTACATTGAAACCTTTGTCTTTATATGAGGCGTGTCGTGGGAAAACCGGTCTTAATGCTTGTGCGTAAAGTGTCGTCCCGGATTAGCCTGTGCAGTCCGCACAGGCTAATCCAGGACGGCACTTTCCGCTTTTATGGTATATTCAGTTTCAGGGGCATATCTTCTAAACATAAATCCACAGTAGGCGGAAACAGTGAAAATTACCAGTTCGATAACGGAACTACTTTTTCACCGGGAAATCGAAAAAATACCACATTTTAAAGCATAAAATATCGAGTTTTGATTCACTCGTGATCATAGAAAATATGCATTTTCACTCACTCATGGCTGCACCACTCGTGAAAGTATAAATTTCTATAATCACTAGTGAATTAAAATCAACATTCTACCGAAACCAACAAATATCATCTATACAATACTCGTAATAATACTAATGACATTACATCATTACTAGGTCTATAAATTGTTCCTACCTCAATAATTGTATCCACAGCCATGCTAGCGATATCCAACTCAACACAGACAGTTGAGTAGGCCCCAGAATTGTTGATCTCAGTTGTCAGGTTTTCTACCTCAATTCCAATTCGGTTGTCGTCTGCTTCCTTCCCCCCAAGATCCGGGCGCTCCGTCGGCGAACACCACAGCACATGGTTGTGGCGATTCAGGTGACGTGCAAAGAAAATATCACAGCCGGACATGGTGATATCCTTTGGCATGTTGCCAACTGGAATATGCAGATACCTGCATTGCTCCATCATAGCCTGGGGAAAAGTGTGAAAGTTTAACATATGAGGGGCGTCATGGGAAAACCGGTCTTAGTGCATGTGCATAAAGTGTCGTCCCGGATTAGCCTGTGCAGTCCGCACAGGCTAATCCAGGACGGCACTTTCCGCCGACAGAGGATTTATGTTTAGCAGAGACTTCCTTGAAACAGAAAATCCCATAAAAGCGGAAAGTGCCGTCCTGGATTAGCCTGTGCGGACTGCACAGGCTAATCCAGGACGACACTTTACACACATGCACTAAGACCGGTTTTCTCACGACGCGCCACATATATTTCACTACAAGAAATAAAACAATACACTTCTGCCGCACGACTAGTGAATGCTTTCTCTCGTTGCCTATCTATCGACTTTATGGTCGGGCTAAACTAGAATGCAGGGTGGAGGTCAATGAATTATGTAATTTGTTACAATGCCTTGGAAGTTTGTGGCAAAATCATTATTTGCAGGGTTGTCATTATCAAATGAAACAAGCGATTTTCATCTAAATGTAAGTGATTTGGCCAGTGACCTAAGGTAATATTAACTATCGCAATTTTTAAGTCCCTGAAAAAAAAAAAGACCGATTTTCTCACGATTTTTAAATATGAATTTGATCGGCAATTGGTTAATAATAAGAACCCTGTATTTGAAAACCTGCAAATTCATGCAAGGTTGGCAAGTCATGGAGTGGACACATACTAGTAACAGAAAATATGCATGCATTTAATCATATCTGGGTCTTAAAAGAGTCCCAAACAGTTTCAAGAAGTAACGGGACACCTACGTGGAGAATGATGTCTACATTCATGTAGTGCTGCAGCATCCGGCGGCACCCCACCCTCTGCCAATCCAGTACACTGTACAGGCTCTCACTGGAAACATCACAGAATGCAATGTAGACCTTTAAGAAGGGCCGTCAGTTTTTGTAGATATATAAAGATTCGGGTCTCTTTGAAATAAAGGTTACCCACAAACAAAAGAAACGTTTCATATGTAACATAAAAAACTACATCAACAAAAACTGTGTTATTTTTCGAAAAATGCAAATGAAAAGACGCTGTATATATGTATATAATGATAGCAAAGTCTTATTTTAGTTTTGAATTAATTTGCATCTCTGAAAGTCAGTTATTTTCAACATTTATCATATTATTTTAAAAATATAATGACATCATAAGAAACAAGAGCTGTCGGAAAACAGTGCACTCGACTTTCCTTGTGCTTGTCAGAGTTTTCTGGCAGTTTTTCTACAACACACTGTTTGTATAGTAGGTGCCAATTAGACAAAATTAATTTCGTTCTCGAGTTACTGAGTGGGGAGCATTTTTCTAATTTTCAAAACAGTGACCTTGACCCCACCAACCCCATATGCAGTCTCATTATACAGTATCTATAAATTGAATTTCATTTCAATTTGTTCTCGAGTTTTAAAGCAGAAACTGTTTTTTCTATTTTTAGTAACCGTGACCTTGACCCTGACCCCACCCAACCCACCACACAAGCAATCCCAAGTAAAATGTTGCTTTAAGGTATGTCTGTATGAAGACTGATTCACAAGTTAGGGAGTGGAAATCAAAAATTAAAGCAGCCATCTCAACCACTTAACATTTCTGTTAAAAGGCCAATAATTTTGAAAATTTTCAAACTAGAGTTATAAAAATTAGCCTATGACTTCATTTTAATATAGAGAATAAGTGTTTTAAGTTTGAATGAAATCCCTCAAGCCATTCCTCAGAAACCAGCTTACTGGACAAGAGCTGTCCGAGGACAGCGCGCTCGACTTTTCTTGTGCTTGTCAAGAGTTTCTGGCATTTTTTCTCAAACAAACTGCATAGTAGGGGCCAATTAAACAAAATTAATTTCTTTCTCGAGTTACTGAGTGGAAGCATTTTTCTAATTTCAAAACAGCGACCGTGACCTTGACCCAACCAGCCCCATATGCAATCTCATGTAATGCCTCGTTATACAGTATCTATAAATTGAATGTTATTAAAATATTCCAATTTGTTCTCGAGTTAAACAGATTTTTTTTTTCTATTTTTATTAACAGTTACCTTGACCTTGACCTGACCCAACCCACCACAAATGCAATCCTGCTGGTTTAGGGTATTTATGTATGAGACTGATTCTCAAGTTAGAGAGTAACAAGCGATGTTTGTAAAACATGTATGCCCTCCGACTTGCAGCCAAGTTGTAAATATGTGCAATTGTTACGAAATTTTTTTAAATATGCAATCCCAAGCGAGGTCTCAATATATGGTGTCTATCTATGAAGTTTCATTAAAATATCTCGATGCGTTCTCAAGTTATTGAGCGGAAACCGTTTTTCTATTGTTAGCAATGGTGACCTTGACCCCACCCACCCCATATGCAATCCTAAGCGAGGTCTCGGTATAAGGAATCTATGAAGTTTCATTAAAATATCTCAATGCTTGTCAAGTTATTGAGCGAAAAGCGTCGTTCTATTTTTAGTAACAGTGACCTTGACCTTGACCCCACCCACAACATCCGCAATCCCAAGAGAGGTCTTAATATAAGATATCTATGTATGAAGTTTCATTAAAATATCTTGATGCGTTATCATCTTATTAAGCAGAAACATTTTTTATTTTTAGAAACTGTCACCTTGACCTTGACCACACCCATCCCATATGCAATCTCAAGCGAGGCTTCAATATAAGGTATATATGCATGAAGTTTCATTAAAATATCTCGATGCATTCTCAAGTTATTGAGCAGAAACCGTATTTCTATTTTTAGTTATGGTGACCTTGATCTTGACCCCACCCACCCCATATGCAATCCCAAGCGAGGTCTCAATAAATGTTATCTACGAATGAAGTTTCATTTAAATATCTTTATGGATTCAAAAGTTATTGAGCGGAAACCGTTTTTCTATTTTTAATAACGGTGAACTTGAAACCACCCACCCCATATGCAATCCCAAGCGAGGTCTCGATATAAGGTATATATATATGAAGTTTCTCTAAAATATCACAATGCGTTCTCAATTTATTGAGCGGAAACCGTTTTTTTCTATTTTTAGTAACGGTGAACTTGACCTTGACCCCACCCATCCTATATGCAATCCCAAGCGAGGTCTCAATATAAGGTATCTATGTATGAAGTTTCATTAAAATATCTCGATGCGTTCTCAAGTTATTGAGCGGAGACCATTTTTCTATTTTTAGCAACGGTGACCTTGACCTTTGACCTGTTGACCTCAAAATGTATAGGCGTCTTCCTTTCCTCCCAAGTAACCAGTATACCAACTTTCATGATGGTAGGTCAAAGCGTTCTCTAGACATCGTGCGGAAACGAAATGATCTACGGACAGACCGACCATCCGACAAAGCGAGATACCCCCAATTCTTCGAAGGGGGGCATAAAAATCAAAAGTTCACGCTATGGGTTCATTTTAATATAGGGAATAAATATTTTAAGTTTAAATGAAATCCCTCAAGCCATTTTTGAGAAACAAGCTTACAGAGAAATTTAACCTAACTCGGACACCGATGCCAACGCTGGGGTGAGTAGAATAGCTTGCCTTTTCTTCCAAAAGTTGAGCTAAAAATTGATGGTTTTACGCTATAATTTTCATATAAAATCGTACAGTCCCTCGTTCAACTATCGGACTTCTTAGCGATTTTACAATCAAATGTTTAAAATAGACAAGTATGGTTATCTTTAAAACATTGTTTGAACTCAACTAACATATTTGTATACATGAAATCTATGTTAAATGTTTACACTTTTAAAAAATTTTAATTTTTTTTTAATGGCCTCACTGCCTGATATGACTTTCTCAATTAACTGTGCAGGCAAAGGCACTTATTTCTAAGTAATCTACCTGTCTGCTATGTGTATTGGTACCAGTGGGAAATCCCCCAGGCCAGGCATGTCGGCTATAAGGTGCTGGAAATCTGAAATCAAGATGAAATGAGGCATGTTGTGGGAAAACAGGGCTTAATGCATGTGCATAAAGTGTCTTCCCAGATTAGCCTGTGCAGTCCACACAGGCTAATCTAGGACACTTTCTACTTTCATGGTCTTTTTTGTTTGAAGGAAGTCTCTTCTAAACATAAATCTATTGTAGGCGAAAAGTGCCGTCTTGGATTAGACTGTGCGGACTGCACTGGCTAATCCAGGACGACACTTTACGCACATGCAGTAAGCCCGATTTTCCCATGACACGCCTCAAATCAGCACATTATTACATGATCAGTACACATTAATTTATAAGCAAATAAACAAAATAACTGATTTAACAGCCACCTCTCCAGTTTCAATAACAGGATTTTATATAAATGCAGATTTTATGTAACAACACAATTCTCAAAACAAAATGGCTTTGGCGATAAAATTAGTGTTTATTCATTCAGGAAAATACTTTACCCAAACAAATAAAATCTGATTGCAGACCAAATAAAATCGTTCAAGGTCAAGGCCCATATTGACCAGTTCTGTCTTGATGTCAGAATAAAGAATATTCTTGAAACTGTTCTGTCTTGATGTCAGAATAAAGAGAATATTCTTGAAACTGTTCTGTCTTGATGTCAGAATAAAGAGAATATTCTTGAAACTGTTCTGTCTTGATGTCAGAATAAAGAATATTCTTGAAACTGTTCTGTCTTGATGTCAGAATAAAGAGAATATTCTTGAAACTGTACTGTCTTGATGTCAGAATAAAGAATATTCTTGAAACTATTCTGTTTTACAAACACTGTTGAATTGAATTTTTCTTGGTATTCACCAACTCTGATTACATCATTCTTTATTTAGAACAATTTGTTAATGACATACTAAGAGACATTGGTGTCTAGCATACATGTGATTACAGAAGCCTTTTTTTTTTTCATGAGTTTAACTCTGTTCTTTATTCTTAAGTCTAAGAATGGATTGGTGCACACTCACCAAGTGGTGACTGGACAGCAATGTAGGTGGGCCCTCGCTTCTCGTCCTTGTACGCGGACAACATCCTCTGTATGTTGCGGATCACGTGGTTGATGTCCTTCTCCAGCGTGTATTCCAGCTTGTGACCTGCCTCTGGCAACATGGCCTCGCCCGCTCCCTTGGTTACCCTGACATGTACAACCAAGTTTAAGAGTATACATTTTGTGAAATAAGTTTAGATATGTTTATAGTTCATATATATGTTGCAACAGCTACCAATATGTTGGCATTTAATTACCAGAAGTCAAAATAGCCAGAGGCTACTTACATTTCCAATTGGAAAAATTTGTGAAAATATTTGAAAATAAAACACATTTCACAATTTCTGAGAGAAATATTTCAAATTAACAGATAATTCAGTGATTTGTGTCCTTATATAGCTAAGTCCAATAAAAGGACTCATTCCCAATACCACTACAAAAACATTTAAGGCAGAGTTTATTTTAAGCTACACCAATGTACGTAATGTATGCCTGTGCAAGATGCCCAAATTCGAAGTATATTTGAACAGTTATTTCAATGATGGAACAGGTTCTTATTCAGTTTCTTGAATAGATACTTGTTACTTAATAAAAACAAATGTTTTTTTATGGGCACACACCAATACAACGGCATTCTTTTACTGACTAGGCATATTGGGAATATTACATGACTGTGGTGTTCCCATGGGTTGTATTTCTTCAGTTTATTGTGTTAACGTTGTATTCAAGTAGCCCGCAGAATGAAATACTGAAAATCGATCTGGCCAGTTGTATTTTATACCAAAAATAAGGAAATATTGGCAACACAATTGCAGCTACAAAATAAAGTCCATCAGTGAGCCTACTTGAGATTCCTCTCTGCATTGAACATGGCGTTCAGGTTCGGCATCTGGTCACTGCGTACTGTATCCACAACAAAAACTGTACCCTTCTTGGTCATGGGAAAGAACAGCCCAAACAGCATCTTACTGCCACTGTAACCACGGCAACAGGGAAAGATTTCATATTAATTTCACAGTGGTTTTTTTCACCTTTGGGGGAAAGGTGGCGGGGCCCTTCAGACGGGGAATTTTACGGCAAAAGGGGAATTGTTTTTGTAGAAAAGCATTATAACATTTTTATATTCTACTTTGTTATAAAACATTAATCAGTTGTTTTACTACAATGATAACTCAGATTATGCACAAACTTGGTTTGATAAAGAAAAATTGGGATTGTTTACAAAAATTCCTCTATCTTAGTCAATTTTTGTCACACTTAAGTCAATTTTTTTTCTAAATAAAGCTTACATTCTGATGGGAATTTTAAGGTAAATATAGGGGACAAATATATACTTTTTAAGCAGGGGAATGGAGCCGAATTTCGGCCACAAAGTGGTCCTAAAAAAAACACTGTTTCATATCAAATTAACTTGTTGGAGATTAAGATTAGTTTAACCAAATGCTTTGATATTAATACAGATGACTCCCGATGGCTTGAAGTCCTAGGGACTGGTTTGGGAACTTCGAGCCAAGAAGAGTTTGATATTGCGTAAATAAACAGGGAGTAATTGAACTGCCTTATTTGCAAATGTCCAAATAAAGAGTATTCAGATAGTCTCAACCCTGTAAATAGACATATTTTAATTAACAAACACCATTTAATTAACAACAATTATTTATATATTTTATTAATATTATTTATTTTACATTTGTGAAAACTGTGAAATCAATTATTGCGTCCTCTCAACACTTGACACAAATCAAGCTCATCTAATTGAATAACGACTCGAAGTGACTGAAGCATGTTTGGTCCAAACAAACGAATGTGTAAAAAATGTAACTAGGACCATGACTAACACTTCAAGCCATCGGAAAATTTGACTGTCGTGAACTCGAACCAAATGACAGAAATTAATATAAATATATAGCACTAAAATATTAGTCCCTCAAAGAAAATTCTAACCAACGAGAAATTCGTGACAAGCGAGTTTCAGGCATAAAGTCAACTGCAATGACTTTTCAGCACATTAATTTGGGTTTACATGACAAGAACCATTTATTAACAACAACTACAAATGTAACTTATTTAATTACAAATGTGTCCCCATTGTGACTGGGAGGTCGGGTGTTCGATCCCTACTCGGACAGCATTTGAATTCGGCCCCATTCCCCTGCTTAAAAAGTATATATTTTCCCCCTATATTTACCTTAAAATTCCCCTCATAATGTAAGCTTTATTTTGATGAAAACAATCAGACAAAAATTGACTAAGATACAGGAATTTTCGTAAACAATCCCAGCTATTTTTTTTATCAAACCAAGTTTGTGAGTTATCATTTGTGGCAATATAATTATTAATGTTTTATAACAAAGTTGACTATAAAAATGTTATAATGCTTTTCTACAAAAACAATTTCCCTTTGGCCGTAAAATTCCCCGTCTGAAGGGCCCCGACACCTTTCCCCAAAAGGTGAAAAAAAACTCTGGAATTATTTTTTTAATAAGACACCCAAGTATTGTTTACACACAGGAAATGGACTAAAAAGTGTCTCAATAAGTCTCCGATTTTTGACACAATCATGCTTAAATAAATAGGTTTCAACTAACGATGAATGTTTGTTGACTACAAATTTTTTTCGTTACCTAAAAACTTTTTTGGATGCCTTGAGACTTGACTGTATTCATTAAGGAATAGCGTACACAACATAGTTACAACTCTGCAGATGGTCACGAGGTACATACCAGACATGGTGATACAGGTACAGGTGTTTGATGGCTCCCGGCTCCAGGTACGAAAACTGGGCCAGGGTACGGAACTCCAGGTTCTCCAAGTCAAATGTGTCTGTCTCCTGAAATCACCCATTTGTTTTCCCTTATTGATAGGTTGTGTTGCAATTTAGTTTAAATACAAACATGTATAGCAAAAAAGAAATTAATACCAGTCAACAATCACTGTTCAGTGTAATTAACCGTGTGCATTAAAGCACTATTAAAATTGTGAACCCAGTCTGTACCTATAAATAGAAATGTTGATTTCTAAATTTTTAGCTAACATCTACTATATTTTTGTGTGTGCATTTACATATCAGGTCTATACATGATTGCTTGCAATTGGGCATTGATGTTTGAAAGGGAACACTGCATTGTCCAAGCTTAATATTGGGCATTGATGTTTGAAAAAGAACACTGCATTGTCCAAGCTTGCAACTGGGCATTGATGTTTGAAAGGGAACACTGCATTGGCCAAGCTTGCAATTGGGCATTGATGTTTGAAAGGGAACACTGCATTGGCCAAGCTTGCAATTGGGCATTGATGTTTGAAAGAGAACACTGCATTGTCCAAGCTTGCAATTGGGCATTGATGTTTGAAAGGGAACACTGCATTGGCCAAGCTTGCAATTGGGCATTGATGTTTGAAAGGGAACACTGCATTGTCCAAGCTTGCAATTGGGCATTGATGTTTGAAAGGGAACACTGCATTGTCCAAGCTTCAACACAAAGTGGGCAAGAACGATAATGATGATGAAATTTGAACCAATGTTTTTAAGCTCCTGAATATCATTATTAAATATACTTCTTGAATCTTTGAAGTTTAATCTTGCTGAATTTATTTTTTATGCTATAGTTATCATGTCTTGGAGACTTTAAATTACAAAGTTGTGTCTTATAAGTACCTGAAAATCATCTATTAGCATACTGTTAGGAAGTTTTATGTAGGCGAATGAAGATTTTTAAAACAGTTATCGTTTATATGTTGAAGATTTCAAATTTCAAATCCTTAAAGTGATCAAGTAAACCTTCAGATTCAATATTCATTTAAAATCAAAATATTTACATAATAAAGAACATTAGCTATGAGTAGCTATAAAGAACATTAGCTATGAGTAGCTATAAAGAACATTAGCTATGAGTAGCTATAAAGAACATTAGCTATGAGTAGCTATAAAGAACATTAGCTATGAGTAGCTATAAAGAACATTAGCTATGAGTAGCTATAAAGAACATTAGCTATGAGTAGCTATAAAGAACATTAGCTATGAGTAGCTATAAAGAACATTAGCTATGAGTAGCTATAAAGCTACAATTTTTTTTGGAGATTAATTACTAGAGTTTACCTTAGCTGTTAGGATTTTGAAAGTTCTACAAAACCTACTCTGCCAGCCATCTGCTTGGAGAAGTCGCGGTTCACCATGGTTACGCAGCCAAGCTTCACCAGGGCTCGAAATAGCAGTGGGACTTGGGTCTCATACACGCCTTCAATGTCTGGCGACGACAGATCGGCGCTGATCTCGTTGATGTGTTCCTCGTAGATGTCTTCTGGTACCGAGTACTCGTATAGGTTCATCACCGGGTGCGACCTCGGTAACGTCTTGATCACTTTCTTCCACACTGTAGAGCAGTCGAACAAGATAATTACTCTTTAAGAACTTGATTTGTAGTTTGTGTGTGTGTGTTTTTCATTGAGTCTTATTTAAATAAGTTTAAGACTAAATAAAAAAATTTAGTTACATAGTTTTGTTTGTTTGTTATTTTTTTTAAATAGGTTTAAGTTTAAAGAAGTTGTTGATTGTTGTTTTTTAAATAGGTCTAAAGTTTTTTCAAGTATTTTATTTGAAAAGTGGGATTTTTCAGTTTCAAGTTTTAAACATGCACTTATAAATGTGTGAAAAAAAAGGCCAAGCAATTGCAGTAAAACACCGTCCAGAAAACAAAATTACATTTCCTTATTCACTTGACAAGTAGACAAAAATAACCTAAAATATTATTAAAATACATGAATGTGTTCATAATGTAGCAACCCTAAAGGCATAGACACTAAAATATACAAGAAAAACAAAAACTTTCCTACTTTGTCCTTCCCCAGCTTTGGGCGTTTTCTGGTTCACGTAGAAGATCCGCGGCACTTTCAGTTTCATGGCATGAAGGTCATTTCCAATCAGGGCCCATAACTTGAACTGACCAGGATGACCGGTCTCAATCAACTGAAATAAATAACAAAGTTGTCAAACGGTATAAAGTAATTCCACATTTGAAGTCGGATATATTACGATATTGTGTTTAAAGTTCATTAATTGTATGGCAATTAAGTTGACTTCACAGAATCGTGAACCGCAAGCAACTGTTGGATTAACACCAACTATGTTCCATTTAACAAATTCTGGTTCAGGTTTTTACAAAATCTACCACTAATAATGAAACATTTCAGGGTGTTGCTATTCATGCACACTATTAATTTAGCTGACATTCATTTTCAAAGTCGCAAAAGTAATGTTCACCTGCACAATCTGCCAGGGCATGTCCATGATACTTCGAGCGGTACGTCTAAGGAAGCCTCCTATACCACGACTGGTGGTTGTTAGTGGAACGTGACCTGGGCCCGTGTCAAAGTCGACGCGTCTCCGCTTACGACGGTCCCTCCCCTCTTTCAGCTGCAGCTGCCATTTGCGCTTGTGGTAGGCCAGCCATTCTAACTGCTCGAGCTGCAGACAGTCAATGATTACAAAGTATTGTTTAACCTCAAGAACAAAATAACAGAGATTCAAATAAACTAGGCGATATTTTGTTAGAACAATAGTTTCATTACATTACAAGAGGTCAAAAATGACCCTGGGTCGCTAACCTGAGTTTAATGAATCACTTTGTGTTATAAAAATTAAATTGCGTGTTATAAGATGTTTGAAGTAAAGTTGACAACAGTTGTCAACAATGGACCACTGACAGCGATGTTTTTAGCAAATCAAAATTATTTGAAGGAATTTGGTAGATGGTCAATTTCTGTGAACACATTTAGAAATCAAGAAAGTGGTTTCAGACAAGAAGCCAAATATGGAAAACTGCCTCGCCGCCTGGCAGCCATGCTTTTTAAGAAATTAAAATAATTTGAAGAAAATTGGTAGTCACCCAAGGAACACTTCTGTGAAATTACTGTGAATTTTAATTAAGAGGGCCACGATGGCCCTAGGTCGCTCACCTGAGTTTAAGGCATCATAATGGCTTAAAACAAGAGGGCCAAATGGCACTAAACTACTTACCTGAGTATAAAGATCTGGGTCCTGCAGTTTCAGGAGATTTTTATAGTCGATATAAAACATGTGACCTACTGGGAGTGGACACTCCAGGGGCATCATTTGAACAATCTTTGTAGAGGACTACTATACAATATCACATACCAAATATAAAACTGCTGGGCATCACTGTTTCATAGGAGAAGATTTTAAAACTCATTGTGCTATACAAGTCTATAAAAAAATTGACCCCCGGGGCGTGGCCAATTTTAACACCAGGGGCATCATTTGAACAATCTATGTAGAGGACCAGTATGCAATGTTACATGCCAAATATGAAACCTCTGGGCCTTGTGGTTTCAGAGATTTTAAAAGTCATTTTGCTATATAAGTCTATATAAACAATGTGACCCCCGGGGCATGGCCAGTTCTGATCCAGAGGGGATCATTTAAACAATCTTTGCAGAGGACCACTAGAGGATGCCACATACTAAATATGAAACTATTGGCCTTGCAGTTTCAGACGAGAAGATTTTTGAAGTAATTTTGCTATCTATGTCTATATAAACAATGTGACCCCCGGGGCGTGGCTAGCTTTGACCCCAGGGACATCATTTGAACAATCTTTGTAGAGGACCCCTATACAATGTTACCAACCAAATACCAAACCCCTGGGCCTTGTGGTTTCAGAGAAGAAGATTTTCAAAGTCATTGAGCTATTTAAGTCTATACAAACCATGTGACCCCGGGGACGTGGCCAGTTTTGACCCCAGGGGCATCATTTGAACAATCTTTGTAGAGGACCACTATGCAATGTTACATACCAAATATGAAACATCTGGGCCTTTTCAGAGAAGATTTTTTAAGTCATTTTGCTATTTAAGTCTGTACAATGTGACCCCCCGGGGCGTAGCCAGTTTTGTCCCCCAGGGGCATCATTTGAACAATCTTTGTAGAGGACCACTAGAGGATGCCACATACCAAATATGAAACCACTGGGCCATGCGGTTTCAGAGAAGATTTTTGAAGTAATTTTGCTATTTAAAAATATATAAACAATGCGACCCCCAGGGCATGGCCAGTTTTGACCCCAGGGGCATCATTTAAAACATTCTTTGTAGAGGACCCATATACAATGTTACCAACCAAATACCAAACCTCTGGGCCTTGCGGTTTCAGAGAAAAAGATTTTCAAAGTCATTTAGCTATTTAAGTCTATAGAAACCATTTGACCCCCGGGGCGTGTCCAGTTTTGACCCCAGGGGCATCATTTGAACAATCTTTGTAGAGGACCATTATGCAATGTTACAAACCAAATATGAAACCTCTGGGCGCTGCGGTTTCAGAGAAGATTTTTAAAGTCATTTTGCTATACAAGTCTATATAAACCATGTGACCCCGGGGCGTGGCCAGTTTTGACCCCAGGGGCTTCATTTGAACAATCTTTGTAGAGGACCATTAGAAGATGCCACATACCAAATATGACAGCTCTCAGCCATGCAGTTTCAGAGAAGATTTTTCACTTTTAAAATCTATTTTTAGCTCTGGTGACCTTCATATGCAGCGGACCGAAACGATTTGAACATTTTTGAAAGAGGGCCAACCAAGGATCATTCCTGTGAAGTTTGGTGAAAATCTGCCCAGCGGTTTAGGAGGAGATGTTGTTTGAATGAAAATGTAGACGCAAGACGGACGACGCACGACGGACAAAAGGTGATCACAAAAGCTCACCATGAGCACGTTGTGCTCAGGTGAGCTAAAAAAGTTTTCAATAAAGCCATAAAAAGGGAAAACTGCCCCTCCCCTGGCAGCAATGTTTTATAACAAATCAAAATAGTTTAAAGAACCCAAGGAAAATTTCTGTGTAATTATTTTGAAATCCAGCAAGTGGTTTCGGACAGGAAGATTAAAAAAAAAGTTTTCAATATAGCCATATAAAGAAAACTGCCCGCCCCCTGGCGGCCATGTTTTATAACAAATCAAAATAATTTGACAAAATTTTGTCAAGTAACATTTCTGTGGAATTATTTTTAAATCCAGCAGGTGGTTTCGGCCAGGAAGATTTTTAAAGTTTTCAATATAGCCATACAAGGAAAACTGCCCAGCCCCATGGCAGCCATGTTTTAAAAATAAATTAATTTTTTTTTTGGGGGGGGGGGATTTTTCGCCGTATTCAACAGTATTTCAGTCATATAACGGCGGTCAGTTAACCTACTCAAATTTTCCTGGGTAAGCTGGTTTACCAGTACTAAGAGCACATACTTATGCCTGTAACTGACCTACTTGAATCTGAGGTAGGGGGAGAATGGCCGTGGAAATAATTTCATGACCAATCCTCACACAAGTTACGTGGCCGAGCTGGGAATCGAACCCGCGATCCTCGGATTTGTAGTCCAGCGCTCTACCAACTGAGCTAGCCGGCCCGGCTTATAAATAATCAAAATAACTTAAAGAAATTTGGTAGAGGGTCGCCCAAGGTACATTTCTGTGAAATTAATTTGAAATCCTGCCAGTGGTTTCCGACAAGGTTTTAAAAGTTTTTGAGGTTTTTTTTCAGCTTTTGGTTGCCATGGCAACCAGTTATCCAGATTTCC
The DNA here is from genome assembly GCA_027627225.1 of Congeria kusceri. Lineage (NCBI taxonomy): Eukaryota > Metazoa > Mollusca > Bivalvia > Myida > Dreissenidae > Congeria > Congeria kusceri. The sequence goes on from CM051030.1 coordinate 69,115,538, forward strand.
AATGAATTGAAGGAATTTGTTAAAGGAACATCCCAGGAACATTCCTGCAAAGTTTGGTTAAAATCCGCCAAGCGGTTGCAGAGAAGAAATTGTTTAAGTAAATTGTTGACAACGACGGCGGACGGTGACTGACCAGAATACATGTAGCTCACGCTTGAGCACTACGTGCTTTATGTCTAACAGAAATACTTCGTACAAGTTAAATGTACAAAAACATTGGCTGAGAAAGTACGATTGTCTGGAAGCACTTTAACCAATCGCAGGTGGTGGAAACTATCAAACCCAGGCAATAGGGTGATTCTACACTAGTGGTGAAAATAGGGGTGTGCCCAAATTCTATCATTTGTTACTGTTTTTTGTAAATGAAAATCAAATTTACTTTTAATCAGCGGTTTGCAGATAGTTCAGAGAGATATAAAAACATAATATATTGTTACATTTGATTTAAATGTTGTTTCTTTTTTTAAGTTTTGCTCCACAATTTTCGGAATTTTACGACCGGAAAATGGGACATGACAATGGTGTGCATACTTGTCGTCCTCTGTGGAAGACAGTATCTGTACTTTGTTCAAACTTGAACTAGATATCTTTTAATAAGAGGTGATAGAAGAAGGGCAAACTAAAAAAATGTGACCAAATCAAAGAAAAATTTGATTAAAAGTTAATTGAAAATATCCGTAACTCTTGTTACCATGGTGTCCTGTTAATGGTCCAAATTGTAGGCAGTTTATTGTAGCTCTTTAAAATAATTTTATGTTTTTTTTTCTCGTTTTTTCCATTATTTGCGGTGTTCTTATATTGATTTGACATGTTTGGATTAAATCAAGATGACAGTGTTGCCTTTATTGAGATTTTAAAAAAAGAAGTAAATTCGTGTCCTATTTGTAACGATCGTTCGGATGGTTGTAAAAATACTAGACCGAATTGGTAAAGGTTTTATACCGTACCGTGAAAAAACGCATGTGCACATTAATCGATGATGATTTAAACCAGTTCAGTGACGTCATTCAATATGGCTGAAAATAACATGGAACCTGTCGGGTCCAAAAAAGAAACGAGCGTTACAGGTAACGATCGAACAAATTTAAACTGGTAATGCATGCATTTAATGTGGAAATGAATGTCTTCTTCTGTACTATAATGCGATTAACGATCTCTGCTTAGTTTTTAATATATGGACTGCACTTTAGTCACACAATCTTTCGACATCCGGACATGTTTGTATTCAATTGGATACGAACTCAGAGCACACTCGTTACTGTTAGACACCAAATTCTGTCGTCCATTAAAATTAGTAACAGTCGTGCGTGGTAAACGCTAGATAATTGGTATAGCAAGCAGCAAATATCAGCAGTATTCATGTTACAAACAAATGGAATATTTTACAAAACATTTTTGGAAAATTTAAAGAGTTAAGTACAGTGAGAATATAGAAAATGTTGTTTTTAAGAACTCTTGTTACATTTGGACACCACATATCTGTAACTCATGTTACAGTGGATTCCATAAGTCTACAAAATGTAACGAGCGTTACACATCTTTAGCAAAGGAATAGTTTCTGGTTTGCACAATTATGGATTTTATGCCATGTGTTGAAATATTGTGTGAAAAGTTGTGCTCTGAAAAAAATTACACGCACAAAGAAGGGAACAGACAATTCTCGCACAAGTTCTGAGGAAACTACCGACTCACCTAGTGAGATGAATGCTCAGTGTGGGGATTCAGAGCTTGTGATCGACTTTGATGATGTTGATGACGACTACAACAAAAGTTCGGTGAACGATAGCCTGATCGATGACTTTGTACTCTCCTTGTTAGAGTAAGTAAAAAAGGAAATTTGTTTGTTTCCGTGTAAGATATCCATGTATTTAATTTTGACATCTCGTGAACACCAAAGGTAATTACACTTGTGGCTTCGCCACTTAAAATAGTCATATAGTCCCTAGTCTATTTATAATCTTGGCATTCAGCATATCATCCTGTTGCTAATTGCTTTTTACTTGTCAATTTCAGCTTCGCTGATGATCCCATATTACCTGCCCTACCACAGACGCATATCCCAGAAGACAAATTAACAGACAAGCCAGCAGAACCTAGGTAACTATGAACTTCCACTAATTCTGTTCAGTCAAATATTCCCTAGTCTATTTTATAATTTTGGCATTCAGCAGATACTCCTGTTGGTATGAAATATGACTAAAATTGTTTTTTATTTGTCAATTTCAGTTTGGTTGATTTCATACATTTATTTGATAGATAATTACTGTTATTTGAAACAAATCCCAAGTGCATGCAAACATATTTTTCTTATGGTATGTTTTCAGGGTTGACAGCGATACCAGTCCCTCTGTTTCCCCCAGTACAGAGAGCGAGAAGACCGAGGTAGCTGTTACAGACTTGACAGGACAAGCTTTGGTCTGCACAGTTCTTTCCTTGCCTGTATCATCAGAACCACAGTAAGTTTAAAAATGTCTAAACTGCATTTGATTTCACACATTTGATTGATCTATAATTACTGTTATTTGAAACCAATCCCAACAAGTGCATGCAAACATATTGTTCTCATGGTATGTTTTCAGGGTTGACAGCCATACCAGTACCGTTGATCCACATGATACAGACGAGGATGAGAAGGTGGAAGTAGCCAACCTTAATTATTCAGCCACTGTGTCTGTTGCAGACAGCACCCAATCCACATCCTTGAAACCACAGTAAGTGCTAGTGTGGTTACCTTCCGGTTTAATCTATTGTGTGTACATTGCAAAATTTTGCAGGATCTACAGTAACCATATTTTTTTCATCTGTCAAAATGCTTGGCCATAAAAATCATGTTTTCGTTTTACATATATATATACTGACCGCCGTAATTAATACGACTGAAATATTGTTGAAGGCGACGTAAAACCCGTGCCAGTGCGAAACACTTTACCTTTCTAAATATAAAGTTAGACTAAAATGACAACACATGACATAATTCAGTATCTATAGTAAACAGTTAACTTAAAAATATTCTTAGGTATCAGTCTGGAGACTTTGTAACAGTCAGTCATGGGTCTTCGTTATTGCCAGCAGTTGCAAGCATTGTTGGAGTGTTCTTGTTGAATTTAAAACTGTATGTTGTTGTTTGATATCAAACATTTTAGTTTAAACTTACAGACGTTACAGATTTTGTATAATATTTAAAAATGAGGCGAATGGTCTTGCATAGCAGTATGTATCATACACCATTCTTTAAAATTGTTAAAAATAGCCATTCCATGTGTATGTTGTTCTTTTATAATCAGAATAGCACTCTTTTTTTTCAAACTTTTCTGATGGTGATAAATGGCAGAGCTAGAGTGTAAAAATACAGACAAATAATTTCAAATGAAATGTGCAAAAACTGACTTCCTTAGGGGGTTGACCTTAATGATAATCTAGTATATTATCATTTTGTAGTTATACATACCAAAATAAGCAGTACAAGTGATCAAATCCACATAAAATTGGACACCATGTAACAAGCGTTACATTTTAGACAGGGGTATATATAATGGCATGAAAAAAAAAATTTGGGCCAAAAGTTATCTCTTGGACACATGTTTGTGAAAGAGTGATTATTTTACTAGCAGAAAAAAGTAAGAAACAGCATGATTGTCATTGTTTGGAATTTAACATCAATGTCCCACTTTTGTGACCACTAGTGTGGAATCACCCAATAGCCTTCCTTGTCATACCAGTGTTTTTTTGTCACCTTTGGGGGAAAGGTGGCAGGGCCCTTCAGATGGGGAAGTTTACGGCAAAAGGGGAATTAAAAAAAAAAAAGCAATATCAAATGTTTATATTCTACTTTGTTATAAAACTTTAATCAATTGATTTGCTACAAATGATAACTTAGATTATGCACTAACTAGTTTTGATGAAAATCAGCTGGGATTGTTTACGAAAATTCCAATCTTAGTCAATATTTGTCCGATTTTGATAAAAAAAAATTCAAAATAAAGCTTACATTCTGAGGGGAATTTTAAGGTAAATATTGGGGAAAAATATATACCTTTTAAGCAGGGGAATGGGGCCAAATTTCGGCACCAAATTGGCCCTAAAAAACCCCACTGCATACTCGTCATTTCATCACAAGCCAATTTAAACACATAATTTGCCAAAAAGAGAATATTAACAGTAATTCAATAGAGGAATGATCACACCACTGTCAGAATGTAAAATGACAAGCAATGTCACCAGTAAATCAACTGAGAAATGCCAGAAAATGCTCCCAAAGAAACATTAAGGTAACTGTATGGAAGAACTATGGCCATGAGAAATGAGACCATTCAGCCAACTGCGAAAATGTAAAAAATGTTGCAAAGAAATGCTACAGTAAACTTCGCTCGTAACGATAATGAGCGGACCATAGAATTTATATATCCGAATATCGTTACATTCGTAAATAGGCAACCAAGAGCATGGACATAAACGCACGTAAGAGAAACACAATATCGATCGTTTTACATTCATACATTTAATATAGAACTATGTACAATGAGAGAACTTTAAGAAATGCAATCAACATATGACAGTATAATAAATATTCAGGATAATTAATGTATCAGTGACCACTACAAATTTCTTTTTCATCAATTACACGGTTTGTGTACATGTACATATTACATAACAATCATGTTAAGTGGTGTGGCGTCACTAAATACTGCCAGAACTACAAATAGTCTTGGTAGAATCTTAATACACAACTTTCCTCCGAACAAGCTAACAAGCTAATATAGCAACAGTCACACCCAACGCAAATTTTGATCGATTACCACAACGCCCGTTATTTAACCAAGCTGACTGTATAATTGTTGACCTGAATTCATGTTTTTCACACATAATACAGACTCCAAGTATTGTAACAAAAGGGGGAATAATAGTGACTTGGTCTTGAGAGTAAATCATCATAACGGAAACAAATTAAATGGGACTACATTAGGCCAGAGTTTTTTTATTTTTAGATTTACGGGAATTTTTTCAAAACTGAGCTGGTGCTGAGGAAATTAAAATTAAAATAAAATAGAAAAAAGTGAGCATCGGAAATAATAATAAAAATAAAATGATTAAAATAAAAAAATATATTAATTTATTATAACTGCACCTAAATTGAAAAATATATTATTACAAGAAAGGTTAATCTAGAATTAGAAGTAGATATTTTTCCATATTGTTAGAGGCTTTTATAACTACTATTTGGATTTCCCAAGTTATATATTTTTTGAAACAAATATCCCATCAATCTTAAATTTATAAACAATCTGGCCTAAATCAATGTAGAACGCATATTCTGTATCGTATTCTAGGACATTTTTTTTGCATAATGTGCATGTAGTAGATCTACATTGTTGTTAATTCACATCGTTTTTAAGCTGAAATTCTAAGAAAAAATATACGTTGTTTTTTTTTTTTCAACTTTGGTACGAACCGCACTAGAAGAAAACATACATTCGTACCCATGGAACAATATGAAAATATACGTATTTTAAACACGAATACTTTACATTCGTTGCATGAAACAACATATACAATTATATTGTTTATGATTAGAACGTATTTGTGTTTAAAATGTTTTAAATGTATTGCGTATATGAATAAATTGTTTTCGCATTTCAGGCACGTGCTAAATCTTTCGTCCCATACTGCTTTCTGATATTGTTTCATTATAATTTTTGTCAAAAGAATGAAACTGTATGATTTTAATTAATTATTATTTTTCTTTATGTTTTTGATAGCAACTTTAAAATACACAGCGGTCGAGCAACTTTAAACTACACAGCGGCCGCAACCGCCATTGCTGTTTTTATTGTCCCTAGCTAGACTGGTTTTCCCGCCAGAAAATAACGTCAATTTGTAAAGCAGTCTACTGGCACGCAAAAATTACAACGAAATGACGTTGTCGTAAATAGGTTACACAAGACCAATTTATTTTATAATTCGGCAAGCAGAGACGACCGGCGGAAAATATAACAAAAATTATATGATTTTTATTTTTATTTGGGTTTTGCAATATTTAGGATACTGAGCTCTCGTAAATCGAAAAATATAAAAACTCTGGCCTTACCAATAAGTCAACCAATGAAAACAACAAAATAATAAATTAAAACAAACACAAACAACAAGTCAACCATGACAACAACTCTCACCTTAGTGGTTCCCTGCAAAGGTGGTGGGCCCAGCACGTCTCTCCAGGACTGGGAACCGTCCAGTTGCGAGTCGTCCTGGCTCTGAGAGTACTCGTCGCTGGTGCGCTTCCTTTTGTTGCTAACAGCAACTCGACCGCCAGACGAGCCAGAGCTTGAACCCATGTCCTCAATGTCCTTGACACTGGCTGGCTTCTTAAACACCGAGTCATCCTGAAAACACCGAGTCATCCTTAAACACCGAGTCATCCTGAAAAAACCGAGTCATCCTTAAACACCGAGTCATCCTTAAACACCGATTCATCCTTGAACACAGAGTCATCCTTAAACACAGAGTCATCCTTAAACACCGAGTCATCCTTAAACACTGAGTCATCCTTAAACACAGAGTCATCCTTAAAACCCTTACAACATTCAATCACTTCTAGAGGAAATTTTAAATTGAACGACTATTAGACAATTTAGACATTATAAATGTACCAACAATTGAAAATGTTGAAAAAAGTAATACATGTATACATGTTTTTCAGCCAATACAGAATATTTCTACATGTGCACAATGAATTTAGGAAAACAAACAGCTTTGCGCTTCAACTTTACTTCAGTTACATAATCTACAACATCATTGTACTGAAGTTTATGCACATGTATTATTTCTGTAAGCTTTCTAAATGACCAATCACTGCAACTATTAAACAGTATCAAGTACCAGTGTGCATAGTTTATAATCAGGTTTTGCACCTGAAACAGTCCCTGACTACAGCAATACCCCTCTACCTGCACAGGTTTAGGAGCGGCAGCAAATATTTCACTGATTTTCTTCTGTTTGAAAACGTCATTCCTCTCCAGTAGCTTCTTCTGCAACCAGTCTGGGTGAGCAATCCTGGGCACTGGATTAGACACCTGCAACATTAATATTGTTTTACATTTGAACATTCATGTAGTCTGCAATTATGATTTGATTATCTTGAAATAAGCAAGAGATCTTCGTAAAATGGGTATGCCACCTCCAAGTCGAAAGTAATCCTTCAACGACAGCACCGCCTACGGGTGCTGGACGCTGGACTTTCTCGTATTTAATAGTAATCTGGGCTTTTGTTTATAGAATACGTTCATCACTGTCATGAAGTATGTTGAATTTCATGTCTATACCTCTTAAGATATTGAGAAATTTGATCTAAAGCAAAAATTATAAGTTGAAAAAAGGGCTTTAACTCCACCAAAATCATTGATATACTGTGAATTCATTTAATTTCGTTGACATGAAATAGTGTGGATAAATATAAAACGTCATATTCATGGGATCTTAAATTCGTGGATTTCGACTTTATCCAAATTTTTTTTTTTTAATCCCAGTATCTATGTGAATGTGCAAAATCCAACACATTGATCTTCCACTAAAACAACCGTGTCAAATACCTCCACTGACCGTCTCTTTTCGTCTCAAACTCACGCTAACGTGGTCCCCACTGTAACAGCACAGTACCGATCATCGGGATTAAACAAAGGTGCAATGTATCGCATGTCATGTCATTCAGATACCCTATACACTAATGTGGCGCGTCGTGGGAAAACCGGACTTAATGCATGTGCGTAAAGTGTCGTCCCGGATTAGCCTGTGCAGTCCGCACAGGCTAATCCAGGACGGCACTTTCTGCCTATAGTGAATTTATGTTTAGAAGAGACTTCCTTGAAGCAGAAAATACCACAAAAGCGGAAAATGCCGTCCCGGATTAGCGGACTGCACAGGCTAATCCGGGATGACACTTTACGCACATGCATTAAGTCCGGTTTTCCAACGACGCGCCTCTAATGTATTTTCGCGACTTCACAACGTTAAGGCAATTTTGCACTATTGTCAACCTCGAAAACGCATAAATAAAGTATTTAAAACTATTAATACGATATATTACAATAATAGTTTCTTATAAATAAACAAACTAGGGAATTACAATGCGTATGATGAAATTGAAATCCAAAACGCCTATCCATATTTCACTGTTAACTAGAAAACTAGTTTTTTACAGTGTAACACATATTCCTCGAAAAACCGTGTTTTCGCGTGAAAATTATGCTGATGTTAACGTCATGTCATCCACATGGAAAGCGTGCGTGTATAGAATGCATTATAAACAGTTCGTAGCGACACAACAAACTCGGTATCGCCAACAATATGCAGTTGTACGTATCGCATATTATTACATGGCCTTCTGTTCACACCAATGACATTTCCTCTAAAACAGTAGAGCAGTTACGCCCTATTGAGAATGTTACTGTCGTTCAGATAGACTAGTATTGATCTATGAATGCTGCTGTTGTTAACACCCACCAGGCGCGTAGCACAATTTTTACGACCCAGTTACTGTAATTCAGCCGCCAATTAAGAAGAGCGACTGCGACAAAAGAACGTTGTCAAGGGTGGCACGCACTACTGATGCCGTCGAGCTGTTACACTTTGATGTTAAGCGGGTCGACTTATGGTTTGTCGCACTACACAGTTGTCAGCGAATGAGTTGTAAAGTAGGTGTAAATAATTTTGGCTACACAACTTTGGACATAAAACATTCGTTGTACATTTAAATTCGTGGATGAGCTTGCCCATGAAATCCACGAAAATGAGTGTCCGACGAATAATACTGGTTTAACTGTAGTTACCTCATCCTGTCTACAGAATGGTTTCATAACTGTGATCAAGTATTTTGAGTTTCAAGTCAATACCTGTTATAGATATTGTGAAATTTGACCTTAAGCAAAAATTCTTTGTTAAAAATAGGGCAATAACTCAAGAAAAATCCTTAATAGAGTTATCTCCTCTTGTCTACAGAATAAGTTCATCACTGTGATCAGGGTTTGACATTAACTTTTCGGAAGTGGTGGTCCACAGGACCGGCTACATTCAAAGCCTACTGGGTCCGATACTGCATGAACTGGTCACATGAAAATCTATTATCCAGTAAATAATATAACATAATGTGATATAATGTTGCTTAAATAAAGATGATATATGAACTTCTAGAACTTTACATAAATATGACATCCATGCGTGTTCGTGTGCTAAGCAATCGATATTCACTAAGAGCAATTAAAAAGATAATTATGTATCGTTATTTGATTGGGCTATCCTTTCCTTAACGTTTTGCAATCATTCCCACAATGCAGATACCTAGATTTGAATTTTGTTTACTTGTTTTAAATAGAGATTCAATTTAAAACTTGCTGTTGTGAAAACAAACACAATAATACATTATTGCTGTGTTGAAGAGAATAAAGTATTAAGCCAAACTTAGACATTTCAGTTTTTAGTCAACGAAACATGTGAACAAATTTAATTGACACTGCTAGTGTTGCAAGTTATAATTTAAAACCAAGATATTATTAACTCATTATTTTATACGATATCTGTTGTTTGACTACATTTCTATTAAAATAATAAAAGGTTGTTAAATGACTACAGTTAATTATTATAAATGGAAATTGCTTCTCTAAAAAGTGACTAACTTGCCCATCAGATGTTATTTCTTAAGCCGAAATGGAATTGAGATGAATTTCCAACGTATAACACTGTGTTATAACATAATGATTGGAAAGTTTAGGAATCGGAAAAGGTGCGATTTATACACGAGAGCTAGAGGTAAAATAACAGTAAACAATATCATATCGGATGGTTTCCTATATTCTTAACCACAAATAATAATTTACGAATTACACAGTTGGAACTAGTCCAAAAACAACTGGTTACCGGACCGGTCGTCCTTCGAAGACAACCGGTCCGAGCAAAAATTCACAGGTCACAGACCGACGGACACGCGTTAAGGTCAACACTGCTGTGATTATCATCACATACATTGAGTTTCAAGGCAATACCTCATAAAGGTATTGAGAAATGTGACCTAACAGGAAAATTATAAGTTGAAAAAAGGGTTATACTTCCAACAAATTCCTTGAAAGAGTTACCTCCTCTTGTCTGCAGAATGGGGTCAGCATTATAAACAAGTACCTTGAGTTTCAATTTAATGTCTTTTGATAGTTATTGAAAATTTACCAAAAAATGTCAAAATATGCTAAGTTGTAAGTCCAAACAAGGGCAGATAACTCTGGAAATACAAATCACAGGGGAACCTGCAATGTTGTATCGTCGTCCCCGTTTGTTAATGAACAAGTATCGAAAGTTTTCCCAATTTCACATACTGCAAAACCATTAATAATCGTGGGGCACTAATTTTCGTGGATTTCGAGGATGGAACGAACCACGCATTTAAGTTTCCAATTAATAATTATTCGGCTAGCTATTTTTTTCGGCCGAATTTGCTAAGATGTAGTTTTCTAGAACATAAACCTACATGAAGAAAATGTATATATAATGTTTATAGTAGTTAAATTTAGTATAAAAGTTTATGATAAATACATCACCTGAAATATGATGTTTATTTAATGCATAATGAATCAGTTTAATTTCCAGTTTATTGTTTGTGTGACAAGTAGCCCCTATCTAATCTGCATACACTCCAAACGAGGCTCCGGTGTAATATACTGTGTACCTTATTAACACTTGACATATTTGATGTATCTGCCTCGGCAGTAACGCTGTTTATGCATTGCTATCTTCTTTCAGATAGACTAGTAAAAATCTATGTGCATAGTAAACACTCTCCATGCAAAAAAGTGTGGAACACGTTTTACGACTTCGGTTTTTGGCAGACGACGGGCCCATTGTTTAATTCACACAATAGTCGGACCCTACCTCCCACAGTGCTGTGCCGTGTTTATTTCATAACAAAGGTCTATTGCTTAATTGACAGGTCGATAATGGGGCCACTTACCGCGGGGCCTCTCCGTTTATGACCGTAATATGTTACAAACAGAAAACAGCAATAGGATTGGCGCATTTCTAGATGGGTTTCTTAATTAATAAAATAGAAAATCTACGAATTTAAATGCCCACGAAATTGTCCTTAAAAAAAAAAAAACCACGAAATTTCATGCCAACGAATATAAATGGTTTTGCAGTACATAACATCAAATTTTAGTGACTGGAATACAGAAGATGGAAGTTTTGACAGGCCTGCCTACCTGAATGTGTAGTCGATTTGTTCAGTAGTTAGCAATAAGTCTGACCATTTTCAGAAGTCTTACTTGTATTCCAATGGTGTAGCTTCATTATTAAGGATTATTAAAATAATAATATTGCAAAGTTAGGTTGCTTGTAAATTTATCACCACTTATCCTGCATTGATACATAGTACATTTACCCCCATACATTCTGGAGAGAGTGTACATCTACTCCCAAATTTTCAGAAGTATGCGTACATTTACCCCAAGTACAAAAGCACTGGTCTAAGACATAGTCATGCCAATTCTAAAATGTTTCATACATTTTGCAGGGCAGCTGGGATTGTGATGATCTTCATGACACAGCCCCCAAAACGCTCAATGTAGTACTCCCAGTCGATAATCTGAAACAGCCACCAGGCAGCTATAATTGTACAAGATAATGCAAACATTTAAAGGGACCATGTCAACAAAAAATTGGCTTCCCATTGCACTATCAATTATTTTATATGATAGTAATGCGCTATATTTAGACATGTGTATTAAATAAATAAAAAAATATAATACACAATAAGATATTTGATAAAACAAATTAGCAAAAAATTGTGAAAAAATTAAAACCCAAAGTGGGTATCTTAACTCATGACTTAGGAACCATACGAAGAAATGACAGTAGACAGCGCTTTAACCAACTGCGCTATTATGCTTGGTAAGGAATTGTGTGTAAACTATAGTTATCTAAAATGCTCCTAATTCTGACGTCAAAATGTAAACAGGAACAGGGCCAAACAAACAAAACCCATATTATAAATTGATTTGTATCTCAGAATGCGTACACTCTTTTCCCATTATATTTACCCTGTTTTAACCGTTATTATATGCCAGTATTAATATCTAAATTTCAGATTTTTTAAAGAAATTGCCCACTTGGGTCCCTTTTCAACACTGTCACAAAATGATTCATTATTAATATCATTCAACTTTCTACAATACCAGTTTATTTATTTCCAGCCAATTAAACATAATATCATAATATAATATAAGAACAAACGCTAGCTGTGTTACTGTATATACAAATGCATTGTATATAATCATTTTGTAAGTATTACTAAAAGCAACGAGTTTAATATTAGTGACTGTGATTTGACAGTTTCTAGAGGATTAAATACACTTCAGTTCAAAAATAAGTTCTGACAATCATATTTTCTTCAACACTTACATACCAAACAAGAGCACATACATGTATGCTGCTATGAGGGTCCTTAGTACACTGCAGATCCACTATATCGCTATTCACGTGGTCCATGGATCGCGATATATATTCGAATCGCAATATAACTTGTCAGGTCATTCATTTACATATCGATATACATGTATACACTAGCTTATTTTTACGATCTCAAAACATACACGTAATTAACTCACCTTTTGCATTGTTGTTAACATCAACAATGTGAAATATCGATATGTAAAATAGTCCATAAAATAAAATAACATAAAATATTAATCCTTGAAATTAATTTCAAATTGCGTCTAATAAATTCCAAATTTGAAACGCCTACCCGAATTTTACTGTTCACCTGACGTAAACACAAATCCTATTTAGAATTAAACTGCACATGTATTTCGTGTAAATCCTTTGTTCTGCTAGAAAAGCGCGCGAAAATTATGCTGACATGCACAACGTCACGTCATCCTCATGGAAAGCGTGGGTGTATTAATTGCCGTATAAAAACTTTATAGCCCAGAGAACATTGAGATCTTTACTTTTGTATAAAAGTTTCAAAGCGCATAACAACAAATTTGGTTATTTATATCGCGAACGATGTGCAGTTAGCACTTCCTCTTAAACAAAACAGAAACAGAAAACGTATCGATAACGTGATTGTCGTTCAGATAGGTCAGTATTGATCTATGACATACGGCTACTGTATACACTCTCCGAGTGGACCGCGTGTAATTTGGCTGCTAATTAAAGCAACCGCAGTGAAAGGACATTGTCACGGGTGGCATGCGTGATGAAAGCTGATGACGTCAAACTGTTACACTTTGATGTTGAGCGGGTCGGGTTATTGTTTGTTGCACTACAAGAAAGTGAATGAAACAGCAGTGATGTAGGCGAGAAAATCCAGACCAAACTGGATCTATTTATGAACCTCGTGTAATAGTAATTTATATTGAAGTACATGGAAAAAACTTGGGATCCACGGCCGATTCGCGATATATTGGATATCGCAAAATAACGGATCGCGATAAAACAAATCTGCAGTGTATTTAGTTCTGTTCAACTGACTACAACAGCAGTACATTTTAATCAAATTTTCCAGAGAACTTTATTTTACAGAAGGATATTTTTATTTATAAGTTATATTATTGTACACACATCCATGCTAAAGAACAATCAGTAACAAGTTACATACATGTACCATATTTATATTTTAGATGACTATATTTTAGCACCAACCACTGATTTGGGAGCTGCTTATTCCAAAATATTAAATAGAAGTATGACTTAACACCAAAAACCCACGGAAACCAGCAAAAACCCACGAAAACTTACTTAAAATAAAAAGGAAACCGCTCAAAAATCTAAACTAATGTTTGGAAACCTACAAGTAGCAATGTAAACCTACTTCAAATAACGAAAACCCGCGAAAACAATAATTTAACAGCGAAAACCTGTGAATAGTGCACAATTCCAAAGCTTCCATTGGATTTTGTGTGTTTCCTCTGGTTTTCGCGGTTTTTCGTTAGTTTAAGTAGGTTTCCTTCGGTTTCATGGCTTTGCGAAGTTTAAGTAGGTTTTTGTATGTTTCCGTTGTTTATCGCTGTTAAGTCTCATGTGTTTCATTGGGGTTTTGCCGGTTTAGTCATACCCACTAAATAGTACATGTACAACATCCTACTTCAAATGACATCAAAATGGTATCGGCACTAACCTCTCTTATGTCAAAGCTGTTCATGCCAGGTGCCTTCAGCCACTTGCGTAGATAGTGCTTCTTAACCCCAGCTTCTGCCTCGAATATTGTCAGCGGAACAGCTCTGGAACATTGCCCGAGTTATTTTATTTCATGGATGATTAAGGTTATTAAAGAACACTCCTAACAATATTTCAACAACCAATTAAGGGATACACATTGCCAATATTTAACAATTTTTGTTTCAATGACAAAAGGTCAGATTGTTTAAATGCATGACCAATAAAATGTTTTTAGGGTATAAAAAATTGCAACAAAAGCAACAAGAAACATGGAAATTCCACGAAAACCAAATTTTTCTAACGAAATGCATAAAAGTCAGCACAATAATGAAAGAAAGTTCTGGGAGCAAGGTAAATGTTATACACCTATGGCTAGGAAATGGTGACCTTGACCTTGCAATCCAAAGCAAGGTTTCAATATAAGGAACCTACATTTGAAGTTTCATTAAAATATCTAAATTTGTTCTTAAGTTAGTGGAAACCATTTTTTTATTTTTAGTAATGGTGACCTTGACCCCATGCAATCGCAAGCGAGGCCTAGATATAAGGTATCTAATATAAAGTTTCATCAAAATATCTCAATTCGTTCTCTAGGTATTGAGCGAAACAGATTTGTCTATTTTTAGTAATGGTGACCTTGACCCCACCCACCCTATATACAATCCGATGCGAGGTCTCAATATGAGGTCTCAACATACGAAGTTTCATAAAAATATCTCCATGTGATCTCAATTTATTGAGCAGAAACCTTTTTTTCTATTTTTCTATAAACGTTGACCTAGACCCTGACCCACCTACCCCATATGCAATCCCAAGCAAGGTGTCGATATAAGTTATTTATGTATGAAGTTTCATGAAAGTATCTCAAAGCATTCTCAAGTTATTGAGAGGAAACCGTTTTTCTATTTTTATTAACAGTGACCTTGACCCCACCCACCCCATATCCAATCCCAAGCGAGGTCTCCATATAAGGTATCTATGTATGAAGTTTCATTAAAATATCTCAATGCATTCTAAAGTTATTCAGCGAAAACCATTCTTCTATTTTTAGTAACATTGACCTTGACCCTCACCGACCCTAAATGCAATCCCAAGCGAGGTCTCAATATGAGGTAGGTATCTATGTATGAAGTTCGTTAAAATATCTCTATGCGTTTTTAAGTTATTGAGCAGAAACCGATTTTCTATTATTAGTAACAGTGACCTTAACCCCCGCCCATATGCAATCCCAAGCGAGGTCTCAATACAAGGTATCTATGTATGAAGTTTCAATAAAATATCTCGATGCAATCTCAAGTTAATGAGCAGAAACCATTTTTTCTATTTTTAGTAATGGTGACCTTGACCTTGACCCCAACCACCCCATATGCAATCCCAAGCGAGGTCTCGATATAAGGAATCTATTTATGAAGTTTCATTAAAATATCTCAATGAGTTCTCAAGTTATTGAGCGGAAACCTTTTATTATTTATAATAACAGTGACCTTGACCCCACCCACCCCATATGCAATCCCAAGCGAGGTCTCGATATAAGGTATCTATGCACGAAGCTTCATTACAATAGCTCAATGCGTTCTCATGTTACAGAGCGGAGACAAAAAGTTGACGCCGCCATCCCGCCCGCCCAACGACATACCCCAATCCAATAACCGCCCACCCACCCGCCCGCCCGACATACCCCAATCTTATAACCGAAATTTTTCTTCAAACAATTTGGCTAAAAAACAATTATTCACTGTAAAAGCAGCATTTTTTAACTGAAATAACATTTTTTGGTCAGAACAAATAATAAAACCAACAAGAAAAAAAACACATAATATTCAAAACGTTTAGGTCACAAGCTTAGAACACTTCAGTGTTGATACAACTTTGTTTCCGTCGGCACAATTGCCAACACAAGAACAGCTAACTCAACATAGCACATTTTTACACCAAGGCATTTTGGGAATATGACCACGGTATACCCATGAAGTAAGGATTTTTTTTGTAAATTCACCTAAAACTGGGAAAAATTACAATTGTTTGATTAATAAAATTTAAATTATTATTGATAAACTACATAAAATAGAATGTTCTACACAAAACCCAATCAGTAAAACAATTATTACAATTTCAACAGGCTTTATTTCTACACTGAACACCTCTTATTTCCAAACACCTCTTATTTCCAAACATCAGAAAGTCAAACCATCAATTGGAAGTTTTGGGACTGGATTTGGGGAAAAAAGATACTTTTTGCCATTGGGAATATAACCCAATAATGGTTATAATATGGGCCAAAACAAGATTCTGTGTTTGATAAACACACGTGCCCCCAGTTGGTGCTGGGTAGCCCATTTCTTAGTCCAAATTAGGTCAAGGTCATAGTGAAGTTGGGTGATATGGGTGAATTGGGGATGGTCATAAGCAACAACTGTGTAAATATCCAAGTGTTGTAGCAAGCGGTGTTGGTGCTAGACGAAACGGTAAAATCTAGTTAACCAAGAAATTGCACTTTTGAATTATTATAAGTCCAAATTAGGTCAAGGTCAAGGTCAGTTTGGGCGATATGGGTGGATAGGCAGGGCCTTCCCCAGGATTTTGTTCAGGCGCCCCGGTCCCGAGAGGGGTGGGTTAGGGAGGGGTACGTGGACTTTTTTTTGGCGGCATGTGTCAAATGACGTTATCTGGTGCGTTTTAGCTCTTAAAATTTAGGCCAACAGCTTTTCATATTTTGTAAACGTTTTAACGAAATGAAATAAATGAAACATCACCGTTAAAACGGTATACCTCGAGCCTTTTAGGAGCATCGGGCGTCAATTTTGTTGCAAAACTAAAGTAGCTAATAATTTTTTCCGGATGATTATGTCCAGTGCGCATCCCTTTCGCACAGTGACGTCATGTCCAAGTATTCTCGTCGTTCTCACATTTAGGTTACACTCTATCTACTTACGGAGCCTTTTTTGTTCGATTAATTGTGTTGATATGGGCATGCGTTTAGTGTTTGAACAGTTTTAATCGTTACAACTGTTGAACATAATACTGACTGGATAATTGGTGAATTGTAAAGATCTTGATTAAAATCATACATTTATATTATACATGCTTTGATAGTGCAAAAATGGCGGGAAAATATCATCGTGCACGTCGTGCCTACACGCGTCAAATGTTAGCACATGGGTCCGTACACGCACGATTTCCATGCGTGGAACGTGACGTCGTGGTTGTCAGCAGAAATTTCACTCTCTTTTGTAGAAAACACGGGTTTAACACAGCTTATGTTACGAAACTACAACAGTAACACTGGATAGGCTTTACTGATTACGATTTCATATTAGCGTATTTTAGACTGATTTTCGCAGTTTGTTTTTTTTGGTAGTTATTAAATTTAGCAAATAAACAAGTGTGGATATTATACAACACGAATGGCTGAGGGTTTTGCTTTTTAGATCGATAATACGCATTGACGCGAATACAAGGTTACTTGTGCGTGGATACATGCCGATTGCGACGATTGGTCAATGATAACATCATTCATAGCGAAGATAACCTGAGCGTTTCTATTCGCTTATATCGATTTTACTGCGTGATGAAACTCCGCCTTCACGGTGATCGATTGCGGCTTAGGAATGACTGCAAATTGTTTAAATTTTTGGCGAAGTGACACTCGCTTTGATCATTCACAGACTTGGTTGAGTGGGTGTACATGTTTCTAGAGTGAAAACGGCCTTTATGAAGCAATAGATTAGCTTTCACAGCAGGTACTGTCAGTCTACTGCAGTCAACACAGCTGATTAATTGATAAATTTTAGCTAAAACGACCTGGGTAAGTCCATGATAAGGAATGGTCATAAGCAACAACTGTGTAGTATCCAAGTGTTGTAGTAAGCGGTGTTGATGCTAGACGAAATGGTAAAATCAACTTAACCTTGTCACGGACGGAAGGACGGACAGGACGATCACTATATGCCTATTGCATCAAGATGCTGGCGGCATAAAAAGGCCCCGTTGCAGTGTTACCTCTCAGTGACAGGTGCCCCTTCTGGTTTCTTGGAGATGACAAACTTGCAGCTCAGACCTGCATCCTTGACCATCTGATCTCCCAGGAACTGCAGCATGATCGAGGGTAGAGTGTGAAACTATTGTGAGGCGCGTCATGGAAAAACCAAGCTTAATGCATGTGCATAAAGTGTCGTCCGGATCAGCCTGTGCAGTCCGCACAGGCCGATCCAGGACGGCACTTTCCGCCTTAGTGGATTTATGGTTAGAAGAGACTTCCTTGAAACAGAAAATACCATAAAAGCGTAAAGTGCCGTCCCGGATTAGCCTGTGCAGACTGCACAGGCTAATCTGGGACGACACTTTAAGCACATGCATTACAACCGGTTTTCTCACCACGCCCCTCTTGTATTGAATATAGACATGATAACCAGATTGCTTATCCTGCTCAGCCCCTGGTTGATTGATATAGGTATGGAAAAAGCGTCCTGACTACACGTCGTTTAGTTATCTTTCATGAAGAAAATGATCTAGTAAACAAGGCACTAATAATTATCAAGTCCACATTGAAACAGTTGTGAAATATAAGGAGGGGGTGGGGGTGTGCAAGATTCACTCTTCATCAACTTATGCCAGTTTTGGGGCTGAAATTCGGCCCCAGTCCCCTTATGAGAAGGCATATATCTTTCCCAAATTTGACCTAAAAATTCTCCTCAGAACTTTTACCTTTTGTAGAAAAAATTGGACAAAAATAAAAAATTGGACAAAATTGGCAAAGATAGATTAATTTTCGTCAACAATGTATTTTTTTTTTCAAGAATCCCAGTTGGATGCATTCAATACAGTGTTTTTTGGGGGGGGCCAATTTGGTGCCAAAATTCGGCCCCATTCCCCAGCTAAAAAATTATATATATATATTTCCCCTATGTTTACCTTAATATTCCCCTCAAAATGTAAGCTTAATTTTGAAAAAAAAAATTGACCAAAATTGGACAAAAATTGACCAAGATAGGCCCTGCCACTTTTCCCCCAAAAGTGGGAAAAAACACTGTAATACATGTATTACAAAACAATTTATTTTTTAATGCCCCAAATTCCCCTTTTGCTGTTAAATTCCCCTCTGTAAAGGACTCACCACCTTCCCCTACAACCCCCCAAAAGCGAGCAGTAATCATTCACAGTGTAACAATATACCTTCCCCGGTTTTGCTATAAAAAGTTTAAAGTCCTCCCCTGCTATTGTAAACAGTTTATTTTTATTCATCGAATATCAGACACACTTCACAAGCTGTAAACCACATGCTCTTTTGTGTAAAATTGGTTAACCATTCAACATGTGACATCCAACTGCAATGATTGGATATAATTGCAGATTAATTTGCATATGATCGACATTTGTGGACAAATC
Organism: Congeria kusceri; assembly: GCA_027627225.1. NCBI lineage: Eukaryota > Metazoa > Mollusca > Bivalvia > Myida > Dreissenidae > Congeria > Congeria kusceri. The sequence goes on from CM051030.1 coordinate 69,135,116, forward strand.
CATCAGGGTTTTGACAGATATTCTCAAACAGAATTCAAGCACTTTTGAAGTACTTTTCAAGGACAAAAGGTCCCATTTGTGTTTGCCATATTAACGTATTCAAAAAAAAGTTCATCTAGTATTTTTGTTGATGTTCTATTTGTTTAAACTGTAAAATTAGCATACTGTTTTGCGCAATACTATTTCAATCAGTACTCTTCACGAGAGAGTAATATAAATCTGATGTTTTTCTTTTTTCTCATTAGCAAAATAATAAAATACTATAAATAAACTATTTACGGTCCATTTGCATTTCCTTAATAATTTTAGACAATTGTTTTTATTTATTTTAATTTTTTTAAGCACTTTAGAAGCCAAAAAGAGCAATTGTCACAATTTCTCTTTTTTCAGTTGTAAATAAGCATTTTTAAGCCATCGGAGACCAATATAAGCACTTTTGAAAAAGTATCTGGAAATTCAAGCAATTTCTAGGATCTGTATGAACTTTTGTCTATTAAGCACTAGACGAACATAGATTGCTCCGCCTTTCTGTTTGTCCAAGGTTATTTGTCCAAGGATTTGAAGTAAATTGATTGGATTATGCAACCATGTACTATTATGTATCACTGGAATATAAGCCAATAATTGGTCAACTCAGTCCTTGATTGACAACAATCGACTGGTCTATTGACACCTTACCTCTGCAAGACGTTTAGCAGTAGAGATGGAGGTGGACTTCTGAGAGCCGTATTCCTCCAGCTTCCTCGACATGCTTCTCTTCTCTGATATCAGCTCAAACAGCTCCGAGTCTGGCATGTTGGCAGCCTAGACAACGTGGAAGTATTGATTACTAACATAATCGCATGAATATTAATGAATTTCTAAAAAGCTTGTCCATTCAAAAACAATTTTACCATGGCAAAAAAGCGATTTTGGAGAATTTCTGGGAATACAATTGTATTATTCCAGGTTTTTTTTTTATTTGGGGGAAAGGGCCTCGCCTATTTAAAGGGGAAAAAAATTCGTGCAAAATGCCTGATTTGGGAGACAAAATAAGCGTGTTATTGGCAGTTTTGGGGGAAAATATTAATAACTATAACATGTACACTATTCACATATTTTACTAAGTGTAAACGTCATGTAATTGTAGTATGACTTGTCACTTTTCCCTTCTCATCTGGCTTTTCTCTGAACACTGGCCACTGAAGGAACATACCTTGATGTTCTTATTGTTTTAATTGATATATATTTTCACTGCTGTATATTAATGCCACTATGCCATAATTAAATATTATGGCATTAACAAAAGCACTTGTACACTAAGATTACATGTACTATATTAAATGTATTGAAAAAGTGTAGTTTATTGTTCATTGCAGTAACTTGAATAACTTGATTTTTATGTCAACATACACTGTTATAATACTTACAAGCGCTTTACAAATATAATACAAATTATTGAAACAAGAAGGCCATAAGTCGCTCACCTGAGGGGTTAAGCAAGTTTCATGTTGATTTGGCAACAAATGTGGCCTCTAGAGTGTCCACAAGTTTTTTCTTTAATTTGCCCAGGTGAACTAGTTTCTGACCCCACATGACCCAGTTTTGAATGTGACCAATGCATCATTAGAACAAATGTTCCGAGCAAATTTCATGTTGACTGGGCAAAAAATGTGGCCTCTAGTGTTGACAAGCTTTATCTTAATTTTAACCTAGTGACCTAGTTTTTGACACCACATGAACCAGTTTCGAACTTGTCATTGGAACAAATGTTCTGGGCAAGTTTCATAAAGATTGGGCAATAAATTTTGGTCTAGAGTGTTTACAAGGTAAATGTTGATGACGAATGAATTACGACGAACGAATAATGATGAAAGACGAACAAAAGGCGATCGTAAAAGCTCACCATGAGCACGTTGTGCTCAAGCGAGCTAAACAAGAGCTGTCGGAGGAAAGCGCGCTAGACTTTTCTTGTGCTTGTCAGTTAATGGCATTTTTTTCTAAAACAAGAAATTTGGAAATTCAACGAAAACCAAATTTATCGAACAAAAAGCATTAAAGTCAGCACATCAATAACATTTTTAGTAATGGTGATCTTGACCTCACCAACCCCATATGCAATCCCAAGCGAGGTCTCGATATAAGGTATCTATTTATTAAGTTTCATTAAAAATCTCTATGTCTTCTCATGCTATTGAGCGTACACTATTTGTCTGTTTTTAGTAACAGTGACCTTCTCCTCACCCACCCCATATGCAATCCAAAGCGAGGTCTAGATATAAGATATCTATGTATAAAGTTTCATTCAAATATCTCAATGTATTCTCACGCTATTAAGCAAAAACCATTTTTTATTTTTAGTAACGGTGACCTATACCTTGACCCCACCCACCCCATATGCAATCCCAAACGTGGTCTCAATATAAGGCATCTATTAAGTTTCATTAAAATATCTCAAAGCATTCTCAAATTATTGAGCGGAAACCGTTTTTCTATTTTTAATAACAGTGACCTTGACCCCACCCACCCTATATGCAATTTAAAGCGAGGTCTCGATATAAGGTATCTTTGTATTAAGTTTCATTACAATATCTCAATGCGTTCTCAAGTAATTGAGCGCAGTGTCCGTGAAAACCCACGGTCCGCCGGTCCCGACTGATAAATTTAGTGCAGGACCGACAAAAGTTGAAAGAAAATCGGTCCGACTGACCGATGAAAAAATCCGATGACGATATTTACAATTCGATGAAATTTAGACCGGATGTGACGCAAATTTCGTAATATCGGACATTTCGGCCAAATTCTATGACGGCCGTCTAGACTATACTGGTTTTGGTATCTTACTAATTTGGAACATTTAAATTCATAAAAGGGAAATACACATTAATATACATGCAAAATATACACATAAATATGCATGCATAATATACAAACTAACTCTAATTGCAATAATTAACATGTATTTGACATTTACATCACACAATTTAATCCTATCCCAATGGAGTTTAAACAATTTTTGCAGCGTAATAAGTAGGCCGTCTTGGACTGGGCCGTTAAAACACGCATTTGAATTTTGTTAACCAATCATACGCGAGCAAAATACTATTCAGTTTTCGCGAGGCACTTTCACTTTCGAAGTCAACAACAACAGTTACAAAATAAACACCATTTCGGCTATTTTAGAGGATTTTGCCAGGTGATTTCGCATATTTTTATTGTTAACATCTCATTATTATTTGTCGATTAAATAGCATTGGTTATATAGAGCTTGAAAATGTGGAATGGTTTACCGTTAAACTATTATGATGGTGCAAAGTCGGGTAATAAACGTAAACTTGAACTTCCACAACTAACTACAATTACATAATCTATATAAAAATGTATCAACCCGCATATCTACAACAGAAAAATAAAATAAATCTTAACTGTTACTTCATTTTTGTTATGTTTTACAAGTTATTACTTTTTGTTAAGTCGGACTGACAGATATTCATTCGGACTGACAACAAATTAAAGCCAGTCAGACCGAATGACTGACAGATCTTTCAAGTTTTCGCGTACACTGTGAGCTGAAACCGTTTTTCTATTTTTAGTAACAGTGACCTTGATCCCATCCACCCCATATGCAATCCCAAGCGAGGTCTTGATATAAGGTATCTATGTATAAAGTTTCATTTAAATATCTCCATGCGTTCTCAAGTTATCAAGCAGAAACCTTTTCTAATTTTGTAACAGTGACCTTGACCCTATACGCAATCCCAAGTGAGGTCTCGATATAAGGTATGTATGTTTTAAGTTTCATTAAAATATCTCAATGTGTTCTAAAGTTATTAAGCGGAAACCGTTTTTCTATTGTTAGTAACAGTGACCTTGACCCCACCCACCCGATATGCAATCCCAAGCGAGGTCTCGTTATAAGGTATGTATGTATAAAGTTTCATTAAAATATCTCAATGCGTTCAGAATTTACTGAGCGGAAACCATTTTTCTATTTTTAGTAATAGTGACCTTTACCCCACCCACCCCATATGCAATCCCAAGCCAGGTCTCGATATAAGGTATCTAGGTACGAAGTTTCATTAAAATATCTCCAAACGTTCTCAAGTTATTGAGCGGAAACCGTTTTTTCTATTATTAGTAACAGTGACCTTGACCATTACCCACCCACCTCATATGCAATCCCAAGTGAGGTCTCGCTATAAGGTATCTATGTTTAAAGTTTCATTACAATAGCTCAATCCGTTCTCGAGTTAGAGAGCGGAAACGAAAAGTACAGAAACTAGCTTACCGAAAAACTTGAACCTGTCCATATAGCTTATATGTAAACTTTCAAAGTGTAAAATGGCCCATAATTTTGACAAATTTTAAACTATAATTATCAAAATTGGCCCATGAGTTTATTTTAATATAGGGAATAAGTGTTCAAAGTTTGAATTAAATCCCTCAAGCCCTTCCTGAGAGACCAGCTGACCGAAAAACTTTAACCTGTCCATACAGATTATATGTAAAATTTCTAAGTGTAAAAAGGCCCTTAATTCTGACAAATTTCAAACTAGAGTTAGCAAACTTGGCCTATAGGTTCATTTTAATGTGGTGAATAAGTGTTCTATGATTGAATGAAATCCCACAAGCCATTCCTGAGAAACTAGCTTACCGAAAAACTTCAACCTGGCTCGGACGCCGACGCCAACCCCGGGGCGAGTAGAATACCTTGCCTTTTCTTCAAAAAGTCGAGCTAAAAGCAAGTTTTGCACACATGTCAAAATGCTTACCTATTTTGAATATAACATCCTCAATGTATATTTAAAATTGCAACGCGACTCTAAAACTCAGATCACCACGCACCTTACTGAAGAGTACATCAAGCCAGTAGTCCGCGACCTTGGCGACAGCGCTGTAACACTCCTCGAGAGTCTTCCCCTTCAAGAACGCCTCAAACACAGACGACTGGAATATCTTGATCAGCTCTAACTCGCCGTTTCTTTTCACTTCAAAGCCCTGACCATATAAACGAATAACATTATAATGCACAATGCTTGGTTCCAATGTAGGCCTTTTTTCTATAATGAATTTTTGCAACATAGACATCCTGGAAAACGGCCTACAAAAGTTACATGGGAGAACCTAACAAACTGGCCACTTCCTATTTCACTGATATTAATGTATACATATGTTAAAAATAAACAATTAGTTCTCAGATGCAAAAATAACAGCATTTTACACAGGTCAACAGTAAAAATCACTCAATTCAGCTTGAAAAATCGCAAATATTTCCCTGATTATTCCCCTGACCGGTATGTAATTTTCGGTGACATTTATAATCAGACTTCTGGTACAAGAAAAATAGTACATAGTGGTTACAGTGGATATAAATATATAGCAAGCATTCTCTACATTTTAAATAATGTTATACTTTTTGTTCTACACAAATTTAATGTATATATAGTTTCAACACCACAACAGTCAATTATTTACAAAACTCTTCATTAATACACTTTTTCACTTTCGATTCTTTTTGTCCAGTTTTGGTGAATTGTTTTCAGATTTATTTGTTTAAGAATCAGATATTCAGTTTAACCCTCCAGAGAATATTTTTCCGGACATTTTTTTCTATATATTTTTTCTCGAAGTCGGTGGCCCCCGTGAAGTCGTAACAGCAATAAAAACCTTTTGTACCTTCAGTTCAGCCAGAGATCCATCAAAATTGAACACCGCATATCTTTTCTTCAGCTTCTTCCCTTCCTCCTTGGAGGCAGGCAAGATCATCGCCAGGTACGGACCATCGACCTCGAAGAAAATGGAGTTCTCACTGCGCACCTTGTACTCCATGGTGTCTGGATCCACCAGTTCTTGGTACTGGTCATTGGTAAAGAAATCCTGACAGAAAGACATATCGAGGGTTGAGCATGAAACTGTTGCATCTTTTAAACATTCCTGCATCTATAAATGAAAAGTAACAAAATCAATATGAGGCGCGTCGTGGGAAAACTGACTTAATGCATGTGCATAAATGGTCGCCCCGGATTAGCCTGTGCAGTCAGCACATGCTAATCCGGGTCGGCACTTTCCGCATACAGTGTATTTATGTTTAGAAGAGACGTCCTTGAAACAGAAAATACCATAAAAGCGGAAAGTGCCATCCTGGATTAGCCTGTGCGGACTGCACAGGCTAATCCGGGACGACACTTTACACACATGCATTAAGACCGGTTTTCTCACGAGCCGCCACATATTCAAAACCTAGAGCAGCATATCATCCCTTGACAGCCAGAAGGACTAATCAGCCTTATTGGCAAATTTGCTGATAGGACCTTTTGGCTTTCACTGTGTAGATTACAAATCTAACTAGTGAAACTATAGACAAACATGCTTCAACATGAGATTTCCCCACCAACATACCTTCACCATGACATTCAGCATCGCACCCGGATAGGAGATGGTGACCTTGGACTTCTTTGGGTGGGTAGTTTTGACGACATAGTTCTCGGGAAACGTGGCAGGCAGGACACACCAGATACCGTCCGTGTCCAGCTCCAGAGGGCGTCTGTAGAGGTCGAAAAAGAAATACACGTTCAAACTGCTAGAGGAACTGTTTTCTCCAATTGTGAGATATTTGAAACATTGAAACAGTATACATCATACATGTTTATATCAACTACATTACATACTTTTTATTAAAGTGTATTAAAGGCTTTAGAACAGAAAACATGGCAGACAGTTTTTGGTCATTTATATTTAGCATAATAAAAAAACACTCCATACACAATTCGAGGGTTTAGCGTGAAACTATTGTATCTGATATAGAAATGTTAAGCAGATACAACAGTTTCATGCTCAGCCCTTGACATGTATGTATCACATCAATCAGCTTGTCATACAAAGACTTGAGATATTTATAATTACTTGTCAAATAATGACAGGAAAAAGCTGTGTTTGATAAAACACACATGCCATCGGTCGGTTCTAGACGGCCCATTTGAATTATGTGAAGTCCAAATTAGATCAAGGGTAAAGAGGTTGGGTGATATGGGTGGATTAGAAATGGTCATAAGCAACAACTGTGCAAGTATCCAAGTGTTGCAGTAAGCGGTCTTGGTGCTTGACGAAACGGTAAAATGTAGTTAACCTCATACGGATGGTCGGACAGGACAATCACTATATGCCTACCACATCAAGATGTCAGGGCATTAAAAGTAAAACAACAAACAAGGCTTGTTACATGTGATGTATGCCCATGAAGCATATGCTTTTCATAGGAAGGCAACACAATGTCAGTTACATGTTGGCAAAAATAATGCTTCTTACAAAAAGAGTTATGGTCCTTGTACTCTGCACTACCTCTCAACATCCTCTATCAATACATGTGGTTTTATTTTAAATCACTTCAATACTAATGGAGTTATGCACTGCATTAGAAAATTAATGAAAGGGCAATAACTCCATAAATATTGAAAATAGAGTTATGGTCCTTGTACTCTGCTCTTCCTCTCAATGTCCTCTATCAATATATGTGGCGTCATTTTTAATTCCTTCAATACTAATGAAGACTTAGTTATTTGCCCTTGTACTCTGCACTTCCTCTCAACGTCCTCTATCAATAAATGTGGTTTTATTTAAAATCCCTTCAATACTTATGGTTTTATGCTCTGCATAAAACATAAACAAAGGGTAATAACTCCATAAATATTGAAGAAAGAGTTCATTTGAATCCCTTCATTACTAATGAAGTTATACTCCGCACAAGAAAATTAAACAAAGGGCAATAACTCCGTAATACTGAATTAATAGTTAAGGTCCTTGTACTCGGCAGTTCCTCTCATTGTCCACTACCATTCTATGGAGTTTTATTTGAATCCCTTCAATACTAATGGTAGTATGCACTGCAGAAGAAAATCAATGCTTCGCACAAGAAAATAAAACAAAGGGCAATAACTCCATAAAAATTGACGAGTGCTGAACTTCACCTCATTGTCCTCTATCATTATATGAAGCTTCATTTGAATCCTTCAATACTAATAGAGTTGTGCTTTGCACAAGAAAATAAAACAAAGGGCAATAACTCCGTAAATATTGGAAAAATAAATATGGTACTTGTGCTCTGCACTTCCTCCCATAGTCCTTTATCATAATATGAAGTTTCAATTGAATCGCTTCAATACTAATGGAGTTATGCTCGCACAAGAAAATTAATAAAGGGCAATAACTCTAAATATTGGAGAAAGAGTTATGGTCCTTGTGCTCTGCACTTCCTCCCATTGTCCTTTATCATAATATCAAGTTTCATTTGAATCCCTTCAATACTAATGAAGTTATGCTCCGCACAAGAAGCTTTACGGACGGGCGGACGGACAATGCGATTACTATATGTATATGCCCCAAAAGTTCCCTTCGGGGGCATACAAATCTAAAAGAATGTAATTAAAATAATGGGTTCAAAAGTTCATTAGTAAGGTTAGTAACTCATTCAAAGGTAGAACGAGGTCTATAATTAAATTTCCATTTCTGTGTCTGCATACATAGAAAGATCAGTTACCCGATTTGCTCCACAATCTCCCTGGCCTTGGTGATGATGTTGGCCCCCGTGAAACACACCACCCCCGCCATCTCCATGCTGTACCAGCGAGCACTGCAAACACAGGCGGCATCATTATCTTAGCTCTCACACTAAAGTCTCCAACTAATCAATTATCCACTTGCCAGAGGTATGTTACAAGTAGAAGCAGTAATGTACAATTTTGTTTGTTTGGATTTTTCGCCGTATTCAACAGTATTTCAGTCATATAACGGCGGTCAGTTAACCTACTCACACTTTTCCTGGGTAAGCTGGTTAACAAGTGCTTATACTTATGCCAGTAACTGACAACTGCCAACTGCCCTACTTGAATCAGAGGTAGGGGGAGAATAGCCGTAGAAATAATTTCATGACCAATCCCCACACGTTATGTGGCCGGGCTGGGAATTGAACCCGCGATCCTTGGATTTGTAGTCCAGCGCTCTACCAACTGAGCTAGCCAGCCCGGCAACAGTTATGTAAAAACCGCCTGTATGCTCGAAAGGCCATTAAAAGAATGGTGAAAAAAACAACAGTTTTCTCCACAATAAATTGTGTTTTTCGAAGACATTTTTTTTCTCAAAATGTATCAAATTCAAATTATTTCCATATGACTACATTATTATAACTAGTATTTACACTCCTGTGGCAAATTCTCAATATTATTTGTTTTGGCAGCCCAGTCCCGACTAAATATAGTGAAGAATGCAAAATAAGTTGAGTTAAGTATCTGCAATCTTTTCATAACATCTGCCTCTAAATCTAAGCTACCAACCATTCCATCTTATTAACACCAAACACTCCAACACAGATATATTGGGTTGCTATTACAGTTCACAAATAATAGATACAACACCAAAAGACTGTTTCAATACATAAACACTTATTCTTAGAATTTGAGTGTACAAAATATTTCAGGCGTGTCGTTGGAAAATGGGGTTTAGTGCATGTGCGTAGTGTCGTCCAGGATTAGCCTATGCAGTCCGCACAGGCTAATCCAGGACGGCACTTTCCGCCTAGAGTGGATTTATGTTAAGAAAAGACTTCCTAGAAACAGAACATACCATAAAAGCGGACTGCCGTCCTGGATAGGCCTGTGCGACTGCACAGGTTAATCCGGGACGACACTCTACGCACATGCATTGAGCCCGGTTTGCCCATGACACGCCACATTAGTAGCATGTAATATGTGCCATTGCCCTACCCTTTCCTCATCACATAGCCGTAGAAGGAGTTCAGGATGCACTTGTGGGCCAGCTGTAGGGAGTCGTATAGGACCAACATCCCATTGGCCTTCTTGATTTCCGAGGCATCACCGGAGTTCTGTGCTTCCGAGAGTTTCGTCTTCCAAACCTAGACATACAGACGGAATGACATGAGGAAAGAATACACATAAGCACACTGGCTTTTAAAAAATTTTCATAAATGGCATATTCAACCATTTTCTATTTCTTGTGTTTCAGCACTAAGCAATCTGAAACAACCAGTACTGACTTCAGTTTATATAAAATCTCACACAAATGTGCACAATCTGCCAAATACCTGAATACTTTTAAGGCGCGTCATGGGCAAACCGGGCTTAATGCATGTGCGTAAATTGTCGTCCCAGTTGAGCCTGGGCAGTCCGCACAGGCTAATCCAGGACGACACTTTCCGCTTTTATGGTATTTTCTGTTTCAAGAAAGTCTCTTCTAAACATTAATCCACTGTAAGCGGAAAGTGCCGTCCCGGATTAGCCTGTGCAGACTGCACAGGCTAATCCGCGACGACACTTTACGCACATGCATTAAGCCCGGTTTCCCCACGATGCACCTCATTTTATTGCATAAAATATTATGCTAATAATTACCTTTAAGCAAACTTCACCCTTATCTACTTGGCTGAAGACTGAGACAAGAAGCATGTCTTTCAAGAAAGCAAATTAGGAAATTTTAATACTTGTAAGTCAACCAAGCGCAAAATTTTTGGTGAATGCAAGCTTTAATCAAGTTACTTCAATATTATGGTGTTTCTAACAACTGACTCAAAAGTTTTAATAAACAACCAGTGTTTTCTGTCACTTTTGGGGGATAGGTGGCGGGGCCCTTCCGATGGAGAATTTTACGGCAAAAGGGAATTTTTTTTGTGGAAAAGCATTGTCACATTTTTATATTCTACTTTGTTATAAAACATTAATTAGTTGTATTGCTACAAATGACAACTTAGTTGATGCACAAACTGGGTTTGATAAAAAAAAAATCTGGGATTGTTTACAAAAATTTGTCTATCTTGGTCAAATTTTGGTCAATTTTTTTTTCAAAATAAAGCTTACATTTTGAGGGGAATTTTAAGGTAAATATAGGGGAAAAATATATACTTTTTAAGCAGGGAAATGGGGCTGAATTTCGGCCCCAAATTGGCACTAAAAAAACCACTGACAACCGTAGATAAGATACCTTTGTTAGATCTTTAAACTCGTATCTCCTGTCCCTGAACGCCCGCACAGTGTCCACGTAGAAGGAGTTCTCCCTCTGACATATCGTGGCAGTCCTCTCCTCCATTTTTGTAGCCTTCGTCTTCTTGTACGCCTTTCTGCAGTACTCTAGCAATGAATAAACAAACTGAAGAGGTGTAGTGTTGAATACTCACATCCAGTCTTGTTCACCCTGCAGTATCCTAGCAAAGAACAAACAATATTATGCCGTGGACAATTATCTTGAGATTTCAGCAGCTGTTTATTGTGTGTGACACACTGCATCTTCATTCCCACCAAGTTATTACATTCCTTACATGTTGGCAAAAATGATGCTTCCTACAAAAAGTTCATTCTAATATTTGACCTTTAAGTGTAACCTTGGACCCACAGACCTGGACCGAGGAGCATGCAAGTGGTATGCAACACATAGTCTGGTCATGAGAAAAAATAATCTGAAGTAATATTAAAATCCTTCCAGGCTTTTGGAAGTTACAGAGCACAAAGAAAATACCTTGACCTTTTACTTGAATTGTGACCTTGACCTTTGACCTATGACCAAGGGAGTTGTACATGACACATCGCCTGGTCACGAGAAATAATAATCTGAAGTAATATAAAAATCCTTCCAGGCGTTTAGAAGTAATGGTAAAGAAACAGTAATCCTTGACCTTTGACCTTGAATTGTGACCTTGACCTTTAACCGACGAGCATGGGAGTTGTACGTGACACATTGTCTAGTCATGGGGAATAATAATCTGAACTTATACATTGTATTAAAATCCATTTAGGCATTAAACAGTTACCGAGCGGAAACGAAATCCGGATGGGCGGAAATGGTCGGACGGTGTGACTACCATATGCCCTCCTTTGGGGGCATAAAAAACTAGCCATTAAGCTAGATACACTGGTAATTTTCAAACCAGGCTTGTTCAGATTCTCTTTTTTATACAGACGTGCATGGAACATTTTCTTGCTCATAAGTATTAATACAAGAATTTGGGCTTGCTTGGCCAAAGGACTGCACCTGAACTTTTTATGTAATCCAATTTTCAGTACTGTTTATAAAAAGAGGTGTGAGAGGACAGCGCGCATGACTTTTCTTGTGCTTGCCAGAGTTTCTGGCATTTTTTCTAAAACAAACTGCATAGTAGGGGCCAATTAAACAAAATTAATTTCTTTCTCGAGTTACTGAGTGGAAGCATTTTTATAAATTTCAAAACCTTGACCTTGACCCAACTAAACCCATATGCAATCTCATGCAATGTCTCGTTATACAGTATCTATAAATTGAAAAAATTTTCTCCAGTTGTAAAGCAGAATTTTTTCTTCTTTTAGTAACAGTGACCTTGACCTCACCCAACCCACCACAAATGCAATCCCGAGTCAAGTGCTGCTTGAGGGTATTTTTGTATGAAGACTGATTCTCAAGTTAGAAATTGGAAATCAAAAGTTGACGCCGTCATTCCACCCACACATTTTTGCAAGTGTAAAAAGGCCCATATTTTTGACAAATTTCAAACTAGTTATCAAAATTGGCATATGAGTTCATTTTAATACAGGGAAAAGGTGTTCTAAGTTTTAATGAAATCCATCAAGCAATTTCTGAGAAACCAGCTTACCGAAAAACTTTAACCTGCTCATGTAGCTTAAATGTAATATGTCAAAGTGTAAAAAGGTCCATAATTTCGACAAATTTCAAACGAGAGTTATCAAAATTGGCCAATGAGTTCATTTTAATATAGGGAATTAATTAGTGCTTTAAGTTTGAATGAAATTGCTCCAGCCATTCCTGAGAAACCAGCTTACCAAAAAACCTTACCCTGTCCATATAGCTTTTATGTAAACTTCCAAGTGTAAAAAGGCACATAATTTTGAGTTACCAAAATTGGTCTACATGTTCAGTTTAATATAGGGAATAAGTGTTCTAAGTTTGAATGAAATCCCTCAAGCCATTCCTGCGAAACCAGCTTACCGAAAAACTTTAACCTGTCCATACTGCTTATATGTAAAATTTCTAAGTATAAAAAGGCCCATAATTTGACAAATTTCAAACTAGAGTTACCAAACCTGGCCTATAGGTTCGTTTTAATGTGGGCAATAAATATTTTAAGTTTGAATAAAATCCCTCAAGCCATTCCTGAAAAACATTAACCTAGCTCGGACGCAGACGACAACGCCGGGGTGAGTAGAGCAGCTCGATTATTGCACCTAATTAGCAGGTTTTTTAAAGCAACCCATAGCCTAAGAAAAAACATGCCCAGCAAAACCATTCCTTCTATAGTGTTGTCAAGATGCTATACTTTTTCTATTTTATATAGTGTCCATAAAAATTGTTTGTTTGTTTTCCCATGTCCTAAAAATTTCCATATGGAGTATTTGAAAAATGTTCCGAATTCTAAAAAAGATTTTCCAATTGCTGGTTCAAATTAAACCCGAAACTTTTTGGGATATTTATTGGATTGGGTGGATCATCCAATTATATTTCACGAGTGGTTATAGAAAAAAATATTTCACCAGTGGCGTAGCCACATTTGGAAAATATAGTTTTCTATGACCATGAGTGTAATAAAATTCATTTACTCACTGAAATCAACAATTTTCTTTTTATTTTATGCTTTTGGGCAATAAATCTTTAAAACTAGAACTCCGCGAGTCGGATATGACGGGGCATAACTCAAGTACAATAAGAGCAATTATGCCAAACCCTGAACTTGACCTTCCTTTTATGCCTACTAACACTTTCGTAAAGTTTCATAATGATTGCACAAAAGCTTCTGAAATAATTGTCTGCACAAGCCTTAATTGAACTTTTTGAAAGGGGGATAACTCAAGCACGATATGAGCAATTATGCCGAAAATCGAACTTAACCTTCCTTTTATGCCCACTAACACTTCCATAAAGTTTCATAATAGCACAAAAACTTCTTAAGTTATTGTCTGCGCAAACTAAAGGAAACGCCGCCCCCGCATCCATAAAAAGTAACCCCTATATTTCGCCTTTTCAGGCAACACAAAAAATGAGTGACATATGCTTAAACATCACAAGTTCGTGTATTCCGACTTCATAAATTAAGTCTTAAATGGTGTCATAAATGATTTCAAAATTAGTATGGTGGGATAAGTGTCCTATTTTGTGCGTCCTCATCGTTTCGCTATTTTCTAGTTGAATTTTATGTGTTTCCTGTAAAAACATGTATGCAAATACTGTGCATATATAAAAAATTTGCCAAACGAAAATCTAAAATCAATGCATTCACGAAAATCTATACAGTGTTATTCTAAGCTTGACAACCAACATGCCAAGGTATAGTAAATACCTGCCAATCTTTTCTTCTCAATCTCAGCCTGTTCCTGCTTGGTGAGCTGATGGAAGGCTCTCGGCTCCTTGCTGTGCTCGGCTGGTGGGAACTTCTCGTTCTCCAGTTGCTGTTGGATACGGTGATATTCGCTCCGAGACGCCGGCACTGTAAACCAATGATGAACAGTTATCTTACTTGTAATGCAGTTTGATTTAATGGAAAAGATTCGTGGCAGTCCTGCACCCTGTTAATTTGGGCATTGCCCAGCTGGTCTCATAGCATGCACAGACAAGTGAAGATTTCAAAGGAGGAGTGGCAAACAACATTTGTCAATGTCATGAGAAAACAGGATTCTGTGTTTGATAAACACACATGCCCCCGGTTGGTGCTTGGTAGCCCATTTCTTAGTCCAAATTAGGTCAAGGTCAAGGTGAGGTTGGGTGATATGGGTGGATTGGGAACGGTCATAAGTAACAACTGTGTAAATATCCAAGAGTTGTAGTAAGCTGTGTTGGTGCTGGACGAAATGGTAAAATCTAGTTAAACAAGAAATGGCACTTTTGAATTATTATAAGTCCCAATTAGGTCAAGGAAAAGGTCAAAGTGAGGTTCGGTGATATGGGTGGATAGGGAACAGTCATAAGCTACAACTGTGCAAGTATCCAAGTGTTGTAGTAAGCAGTGTTGGTGCTAGACAAAACGGTAAAATCTACTCAGCCTTGTCACGGGCGGAAGGACGATCACTCTATGCCTCCCGCATCAAGATACCGGCGGCATAAAAATGTTGCCACTCCTCTTCAGATTCTGGTTCCACCTTGGTGGGGAATGTTGAATACCTTGGGAAATGATTTCCGATTCAAATCTAATATATTTTATAAATATTCAATTTCTAAATAAAAATCCAAAGCATTGTTAAAAAATTTGCTAACAGCTCCTCTTTCGCAGCATGATGTATTTAAACTTGTATCTGAACCTACAGCTTTTTTCTGTGATGGGTGCCAATATTGCAATATATTTCACTGTATTTTTACTACCTATAGAGTACAAGACATGACTTCCAAATGCACATCATAAAATAAATAATTTTAGTCCTTAACATTTTTTCAAAAACTTAGAAACTTGAACAAATGAAGGATAATAATTGAACTTCTTAAGAAGTCTTATGAAAGTTGTGTCAGTGCACAACATAGTTCCGACTTGTTCTTTTAGTGATTATATTGATATGATGGAGAGACCATGAGAAGCAAAAAATCTTAAGAAGAGCTGTCCAACTGATATCCCGAGCAATCTTTATAATGAAATAATTAAAGAACTGGAACTCCTTAGTGAATGGGGCCATTTGGCTGGTTATCAAACTTGGCCGACATTGAAGCCACTTTTTTTTTTTGAAATTCAATACAAACTGACAGACTAAGAGAACAAACTCTGCTTAATAGGCCGATTTTAGACAAATCATTGGCCTATGACGATTTGTCTGATTTTTAACTTGGTTGTAATACGAGGCACAGGAACATTTTCATAAAGTTAGTTTAAGGCTGAATGAAAACTGTTGGACTTGGAGAACAGAAAAAGTGAAACAAAACTCAAGGGCCATAATTCCAATGACTAGTGCGAATTGGCTGAACTTGGCCAAGCTATAACGCCCATAAACATTTTAAGTAAATTTGGTGAAGACCAGTTGAAAACTGCTTGAAAAGGTTAAAAAGGCTAATTTTAGATACCGTAATTTATCGCGTATCAGCTGCACTTTTTTTCATCTAAAATTTGTTTAATTTTTTTGGTGCGTCTTATACACGAAAGCAAAAACTCTGGGTTTTTTATCATAAATATCATCCGTGGTATTTTGGCCGCCATTTTCAATAGACGCTTATATAAGCAAATATTCGTACTCAATACGTTTCGCAGTTTAATATTGGGATCTTTTAAAACTATAGCATATATTTCTAATTTTGTGTGTTTTATATTCTTATTTCTTATTTTTATGTAGTAACAATATATGTGCAATAAAACACAATACAGAAGGAATAATTAAAGGTGTCGACACCGACTTCTAAACACCTCTCGGTACAGCAAAAACAAATTTAGAGTGATGTAACCACGTTTGTATACTGCGATTTCACAACAAAAATATATTCGGTGTCAATAAACAATGGACAAAAAATTACGATTGTATGTGTTGCGAAGCGTTGAGAAGCTTTAAATCGCAGAAATGTTTTCCACAAACTACCATCTGAATTTTTAGGTGCGTCGTATACGTGGGGGGGCGTCCTATAAATGAAAATTTAAGGTAAATCAAGGGCCATAACTCTGCAATTATTTGGAAGATTTGGCTGCACCTGGACTAGATACTATGCCCACAAACATGTTCATCAAGTCTTTTTACGCTCAGATGAAAACTGTTGAAATCAGAGAGCAGACGAATGTTGTCTATTGATCGACAGACATTTGCAAACCAATTTACCCATCCATCTTCGATAGGGAGCATAATTACATTAGTATGCAAGTAGCTAATGGTCTTTTATCTGTATTCAAACAAAGTATGTCAGGCCTTTTTCTACTGCGCTCACGGGTCCGATAGTCGGACCCGTTCCCAATGCCAAATACGCATCATTTTTCCCAATTCTGAGCCAAAAATTCCGAATTGTGAAAAAAAAAAGTATTTTTTTTCGAAAATGAAAGTGAAAATACGATTTTTAAATACTTTACAGCCGATTTTTTCACACTGGCTTTACATTTGGATGTCCTCTAATTTTATCGTTGAAACTGTTTACAAGGGGAGAACACTCTTATAGCTCTGTAATAAAATGGGTAACACAAAGAAGAACGATGTGTTTGTCCTCTATCATGATGAAATTTAACATGAATAATGGGCAAATCTTTTGTTATTTACACAAGTGGATGTGTCAGTGCAAGGATGGATTTAAATATAAGGAGGTAAAGATTCATTTTAAAGTTATCACATATTTTCGTGACCTACGTAGTGTAGGCACAACACGATATTTACACTAAATTAAAACAAAATGACGTCGCGAGTAGATCCCACAATTTTACTTGTGAATTTGTTCAGATTTTTTAGAAATATACACAAACTTTTAGGTAACGAGACTTGAATATGATTACAAACTCTTTGTTGCATAGCTTGCTTAGGTATTTATCACAATTTAGAGTTAAATTAAAATTATTAGTGCTGTTAAATTCTTATTTATTGATTTAAAACTGTTAATTTCTTCATTATACCTAAGATTTAGCGATACGAATGTTTCCCAATTTAACCAAGGTACTTTTTCCCAAAAAGGTCAGAAAAAATCCTGTATGTGATTTTCAATCTTTAATGATGACACATTTATGTCTGTAGTGGTTCGACAACAAATAACTATAACAAACACTATACAATAATGTTAACTTATTTCCCGAGGTACACTTATCATTGTCAGTCAGTAAGGTGCTTCCATTCAACCGCTGCTCGCCAATTCAGTTCCAGTAAGCTCATCAAAGCAGGCTGTGATCCCACATTGATCGCTGGTTCAACAACCACTTTGACAGGCCCGCAAAACATTCCAGAGGTTGGTATGAAAACATTGCTGTTCAAACTTCCATAAAGTTTGGTAAGTGACCAATCTCCAGACAGGATCAAATACATTTTGGTGTGTGTTGCTTTATCCAAATCCACTTTGTAACATGCAAAACATGTGCACACGCTGGTGACAATGGTCTTTCTACAGCAGGTACATTAAATTTCCAAGTGCAGTACTACCAAATCCAACTTCCCTCAGTCAAGTTTCTCCAGGCAAATGCATAATTCCAGGTTTCATTGAACTTCAGTACAGAGAGAAATTGCTCTGTACAACATTCAACGCCATGAAAATTTTCGTTAATGCTTTTTTACAATCCTCTATGAAAATTTGATGTCATCAAAAACATTGTTACTTAGTCTCATTTTCCATTATTCTAAGTCCAGTTTTTAATTTGTACAATATCCATGCCAAATATCAGAACAGTAATTTATATAGACTTATCTTCCAAAGTGTTTCCACTGTAAAAGTGTTCGAAGTCCAAACAGTTGTACTTTGTCCAATGTCCAATCCAATCATCAGAATAACTATTTTCATTGACTTTTCTTCCAAAAGTGTTTCCACCCATATACAAGCATTTCTGTAGGTACATATGAATTGCTCATCAAAGCTGGCTGTGATCTGTTTAGAAGTCACCAGTTCACAGTCACTTTGACGGACATTTCAGTCAATCTTCGACAAGATCCAAACATTTACACATTCATCACTGGCATTTCTTTTAGTGTCGACAGTCATCCTGAATCTACTTAGTAGTGATTCACAATTAATCACAACCAGTGCACTACACTGAACATCAAGGTCAAACTATTGCATACAAAAGAGCATGTGGAATTTGTTTGTGATATTCCAAAGAGCACATGGTAATGTTGATTGTCGATGAATGGAAATTCATCCTTTAACAATAGCTGGGGAGGTGTTTAAACTATTCGTGGCAAAACCCGGGATCAGTCTATTGGTTTTGAAGTTTTAAATCCTTGCTGGTTAACTGATTCCCCAATGTGCATGTCAAGTGAGAATCTTTCTGAAGCGCAGTTCTGAAGTTTGCTCATCAAAGCTTGCTGTGATCTGAATTGTTCCAACAGTTCACACCAATTTTGATGGCAAACCCACAGATGTTATCAAGGCTACAAGACCTCTAGCTTCCTTCCTGAACCGTCTCTTCTCTGCAATCCAAATCTTCATGCTGTTTTCCACTCCAACATGTTTCTGAACACTTTCTTGTTTTGACCTCTTCATATGTCGTTGTTCAGTTGTCAGTTGTTATTCCTTCAGTCTTTCATTTTTTATCGAGATTGCATTCGTCTTATTGTGGACAAAACCAGACGCTCATCAAAGCAGGCTGTGATCAGATAGATACAACCATTCACAGCTTTCTTTGATGGCACCAAGCTCCAGTATATGCAGCAAGCTCTAGTATATTACTTGTTCAATCGTGCTGTGATTCCTTCCATTGAAAGCTCACCAAAGCAGACTGTGATTTGAACATTCCACCATTTCACAGTCACTTTGACAAGGCTCAAACAGAAATCCACCAAACCGATCTCCAATACAGTGTCAAGTTTTCAATTCTGCTCCTAGTCCTTTTTTTCCCTAGATTCCACAATAAATGACGCATTATTTTATAGGTATCCATTTCAGCCATTATTTCCAGCCAGGAGCACAGACTGTTTACAGGCTCACCAAAGCAGGCTGTGATCTGGGGTTTGACAGCATATCACCACCGCTTTGGCTGGCCCGGCAACGCCTCAAAATCTGGGGTTTGACAGCATATCACCACCACTTTGGCTGGCCCGGCAACACCTCAAAATCATCAATAAAATGCTGCAGCGATTGCAAATGTTTTGCCCAAATTAACACACAACCTTTCAATACTTTTGTTAATAGCCAAAATGATTTTCTGCATTTGCCACCAATCGTCCAAGAGACAGTCAGCTAAACAAAAAACTGGATAAAAAAAAATTAAATTCGTTAGACAACAGATTCTCCAACTTACTGATCTCTCCCCTCCACATCCATGGCATTCTGCGCTGGCATGTAGCCCCTGGTTTGTTGAAATCACAAGCTGCACATGTGGCTTCATCAACTATGGCTGGAGGCTACAAAACACAACACTATGAATTTATGACTCCACACAAATCTATGTTGACCTCAAATAAAATGAGGCGTGTCGTGGGAAAACAGGGCTTAATGCATGTGTGTAGTGTCGTCCCGGGTTAGCCTGTACAGTCCGCACAGGCTTATCCAGGACGGCACTTTCCGCATACAGTGAATTTATGTTTATAATTGACTTCCTTGAAACACAAAAGGCCATAAAAGCGGAGAGTGCCGTCCTGGATTAGCCTGTGCGGACTGCACAGGCTAATCCGGGACGACACTTAATGCACATGCATAAAGTACGCTTTTCCCACTATGCGCCTCAAATGTTGTTTTACCCTGAGCCAGCATCTCATCTTGTGATGCAAGGCTCACGCTGCCATGTATACACCAAATTAGCCAACGGCTACAAATGTTAATAGTTGGCTAAAGAAACTATTTGGTTACAACTTATTCTTAATAAAACCCTAAACATTTGTCAAAATAAGCAGGTTTTTAGCAAAACAATAAAATTTTCAGCCAGGGAGAGCCCTGTGCAAATGCTACAGACATGACAAATGTTCAACTACATCTTTTTCTTCATAAAAGCAATGAAGTTGCTAAAATATTATCAATTGAAGTTTTTGCAAATTTCAACTCAAACTGAGCTATGGATCACAAGCCGAAAGGCAAAGGAATTTCACTAGATGTTGCAGTTCCTGCATTTTGGATAGAACATGTTGCCTAGCCAGGGCTTTTTTTCACCATTTTGGGAATATGACCTATACCCATGAAATTTGTAATTTCAGCATCAATTCGCCTCAAATTGTTTTACTAATAAAATTTGAATACTTATAGATTAACTACATAAAATAGAATGTTCTCAACAAAAACAAATCCGTTAAACCGTTATTACAACTTCAACAGTCTTTATGCCTACACTGAACATCTCTTATTTCCAATAAGAAATAACATCTAAAAGTCAAACCATCAATTGGGAATTTTGGGACTGGATTTAGGAAAAACTAGAATTCTCACAAGAGTGATGGATATATCCCCACAATATGACCTTGTCACAAAACTATGGCATCCATTTGAAAGAAATAGACAGAGGATGCTTTAATATGTAAATGGTCAACAGTGTATTTGGAAGAATTTAATTTAAACTGGAGCTAGCGTCAACATTTAGTGGTTTGTAACCAAAGTTGATCAGTATTTTATGATGTTACACCTATGTACCAAAAATAATTTAAATATGTGAAGCCTTTCATGAGTTATTGTCCATGTTTTTTGAGAATTTTAGTCAACACGGGGGGCCATAGCTGTGTCAAAATTTAGTGGTTTGTAACCAGTCGAACTTGACATGTATTTTATGATGCTACATATGTGTACCAATAATTATTTAAATCTGTCAAGCCATTATAGTCATCGCCAGGAAACCATGTTTTTAGGGAAATTAAGTCAAATAAAGGGCAATAACTCAAAACTTTAGTGGGTTGGTAACCAAAGTCGAATATGACCCATATTTTATGATGCTTCACATGTATACCAAGAATTATTTGAATGTGTCAATTAATTCTTGAGTTATCGTCCAAAAATAATGTTTTTATGGAATTTTAAGTTGAAAAGGGGCAATGACTCTGTCAAAATTTAGTGGTTTGTAACTAACATCGAACTTGACTTGTATTCTATGATGTTAAACAAGGGTACCAAAAATTATGTCAAGCCTTTCTTGAATTACCACCTGGAAAGCATGTTTTTAGGGAATTTAAGTTGAAAAGGGGCCATAAATCTGTCAAAATTTAGTGGTTTGTAACCAACATCGAACGTGACCCGTATTCTATGATGTTACACATGTGTACCAAAATTATTTGAATATGTCAAGACTTTCTTGAGTTCCGGAAACCAAAAACCAACAAGCTCACTCCGATATACCCCCCCAAACTTTGGCCGGGGGGGTGGGGGTATAAATATACTTTTTGCCATTGGTAATATGACCTAATAACGGCTATAAAATGGGCCCAAACAACCCTGCTAGCTCACCTGGAGTCTGTTGGTAAGGATAACTAGCTCACCTGGAGTCTGTTGGTAAGGATAATGTTTGGGTACATGGCCCCCACATCCAGATGGTAGATGATCGGGTTCTCCAGTCGGTTAGGGCAATCTCTCAGCATCGATAAACGCTCAATGATGTCTGCGCATACCTGTCGGAAGAACTGTACAAATAACTATGCCAAACTTCCCTAGTTCAAATGTGTAAATATTGCTATAGGAATGTAAATAAAATACAAACCCCATAACAATCAATTACTTGCCTCGTTGAAATTTGTAACCATGTCCATAGGTATCTTTTCTTCAACTTCAATGGAAAACCTCATTGTCCGTTCTACTTTGTCTATCAAATTCTGAAAAGCTTCTGGTACCTGAAATATATAGATTTAATATGTCTTTAAAATATAAAATAAGATGTCTTTAAAATATGATAATTAAAAATAGTCAATATCAATTTTTGAACAAAACACGTGTAAAAAATTACACTTAGTTGCTTTCAAATCCAACTTAACACACAATTAAGTTTCTTGGAAAACCTCATTTCCTTATGACAGTTGGCAAGTATGAGATTTCTGACAGGAATTGAGTAATTAATTGCTATTGTCAATAGGCAGTTTGCAAATTGTTCACACTTAAGAATTACAGGTGAAATCAAATGGTTTCAGATTCACATCAAAAGATTTTGATCAGCCCAATTCACAGTTTGCTCACACCTTGATTGTTCCTCAGTAGAGAATGGTAATTTGTTGTAGTAATCTGGCACTTCACAATTTGTAAGAGCCAATATTACATTTATAAACCAACAGATTTTGTGATCAACAAAAAAATCAGACAAGTTTTTTTAGATTTGGATTATTATGACTTTACTGGAATGTGTTGTCGTTTTGAATATAGGGTATCTGTACCAAGTGAAATACCAGTACCATAACTTGGCAAAATTTAATTCCTAATTGAAAAATTATGTTTCAATAAAAAATAGGCATGTTCTTCAAATGTATGGTAGAAATATGTTTGTTTCCTGAACAGTAATGTCAAAATAGCTATCTTTTATAAAGAAGGGTGGAAGCAGGTATCCAATTTGTAAGTAGGGTGGTAGTAAGGAATGTTTTTAAAAAAGAAAGTATGTTTTTAGTATTCTTATTTTTTACAGTAGGAATACAACTTTGACACTTTAAAAGTAGTGGTTTTTTTTTTAATGTATAAAGGACAGATGGAGTTTTTATTCTATTTATTATTCAATAGTAGGCTGAAGTAGGTACGTTGTCTATTTGAAAAGTATGGAATAGGCCCGGGTTTATTTATGTTCTATAGCATCATCCCCATGTAAACTTTGAAAAGAGGGACAAAATAGGCACACTTGAATAATAGGTGTTTTCAAGTCGGGTAAAGAAGGAATTTAAATGCACAGACACAACCCTAAACAGTGCTTTTTTTTTTTACATCTTTGGGGGAAAAGTGGCGGGGCCCTTCAGATGGGGAATTTTACGGCAAAAGGGGATTTTTTGTTTATAAAAGCATTACTTCATGTTTATATTCTACTTTGTTATTTAACATTTATGAATTGATTTGCTACAAATTATAACATATATTAACTTGGTTTGATAAAATTGCTTGGATTGTAACGAAAACTCCTCTATCTTTGCAAATTTTGGTCTGATTTTGGTCATTTATGTTTCAAAATAAAGCTTTCATTCGGAGGGGAATTGGAAGGTTAATATAGGGGAAGAATATATACTTTTTAAGCAGGGGAATGGGGCCCAAATTTCGGCCCCTAAAAAACCCACTGCTAAATATTACAGAACAGCCACTCTACAGACCATTCTAAACCTGCAGGGTATGTCCGCCCGGAACACTCCCGACTCCAATGCCTCAACGTGGCCACCCACGTACGTCTCGGAGTCCAGCAGGTGTCCGTCCTCTGTCAGCTTGTTCAGGATGGACTCCTGCTTGTTGGGGAATACGATGTTCGCATGATACGCCTGCACCATCAGCAGGGCCTCGCACAGGGTGCCTGACCCTTTCCGTAACACCTGAAATAGAAATTATTAACATGGAACTGAAACATTGACAGCCTTTAAACATACACAGCGTTCTATTAACTGCAATACCAGTAAAACATGTATCCATTTTTTATCTTCAAAGCAATTTTAACAATTAAAGCAGTTGCAGTACATTTTTTTTTTCTTCGTCATGTAAATATACATGTACCCTTTTCAAGGAACAAATATTCATTTCATGGTAAGTTATATATTCTTACCCATTCAAGAGCAAATTAAAGCTTTTATGATTTAAAGTGACAACTTTTCATCAATACAATGAATTTTATTGTGAATTGTTGACATCAAACTCAGCATTAGGTAAGACCGATAGTTCAGAGCATTAAAACTGGACCAACATCCATTACCTCATCCGGCTCCATAGGAATGATGGTGCACAGAGCGAAGATGAATGGATGGACATAGTCCTGGTACAGATAGAATGTGGCAACTGCATCCGACACAGAGTAATTAGACAGCACCTAAACGGTTAGAAGAACATCGATATTGGATGAAATACATGTACACATAAATCAAAGCTTATCTGACACTAAACCAAACCATTTAACTGGAAAATTCGGTGCAGGACCATCAGTCATAATATTGAGCGTACACCGACTGCATGCATAGAAAAAATTTAATGCAAGGGGAAGTAATCATTTGCCAAGTATAATGTTCTATACAGCAAGTGCTTGTCATGTAAATTGTGAGGATGATAGAAAACTCAAGACCTACTTGTGGTTCCTCCGTAGCCATGCGGCACATCTCTTCTGGATCCAACTCTGTAGGATCATAACGCAACTTGGCCTGAAACACAACATATGAGGCACGTTGTGGGAAAACCAGGCTTAATGCATGTGCGTAAAGTGTCGTCCCGGATCAGCCTGTTCAGTTCGCACAGGCTGATCCAGGACGGCACTTTCCCCTAAAGTGGACTTGCATGTATGGATAGGAGAGACTTCCTTGAAACAGAAAACACAATAAAAGCGTAAAGTGCCGTCCCGTATTAGCCTGTGTGGACTGCAGTTCAGTTACTTCTGATATATACATGATCAGAGGTCTGTTTTTAGGTGAAAAATAAACTTTGTTTGCCATTGCCTACCTACCCGACGAAAGTCCCTGTTCAAGTTTTGTTTTTTGGTAAATCTGTTGTTTTTTTATTCCGAATATTCTTTCATTTCTTTGGGTTAAATAAAAGCTTGTTCATTTTTGTCGTTTTCCATTGGGTTTAGACACTTGCTTATAATAGGCCATATCAAAATGCAATTCTAATCATGTTTTATCAAACTTGTGAAAACTATAGGCTCTTTGTCAGCATTCATTGTCTAATTAAAGATGATTGCTAGCAAGCTCTCGTTATATCAACAGACACTTTATTATATTATCAAAAGCAATGTCTGTGTTATGCGCTATATTTATACGCTAAATGGATCATTAATAAAATTGCATATCTTTAAAAAAAAAAAAAGAATTAAATTGCCCACCTACCTACCCATTACTAGAAACCTTGGGTAGGCAATGGCAAACAATTTTTTAAGGTTGGCCTGACCACCAACCCTACATGGATAAACAAAAACATTTTTTAACATACCAGCAGATTAACTGGCGCAGTGCCTAAATCCGCCACATTTGGGGGTATTTTTACGATATTTTCAAAAGTTGTTCACCGATTGACATAAAAATTCAAATAAATCATGTTAGGTTTAATGTGCATTTGCTGGCGTGTTTTGGTTACATTTCAAATACTTGGCAAATGAAATATTTATTGCAATTTAAGGCATAAACAGTGTAAAAAATGAGCGTGTGAGTGCCTAAATCCGCCACCCCTCTTTAAAATGTTCAATTTGCTCGAAAATAATATTCTTTGATGAATTCTGTTTTCAAAGACACTTCTATTGACAAAACTCCCACTTCTGTTTATTTAAGGTTAATTTTCTAGTGTTTAAAATAAAACACGGTGATCCAAATGTGCTTGGTGAAAATCATAGATCACGACCCGTGACATGCTTATTCCACATTCGACTCTTGTTCTTATTTAAATGTCTATATTAAGCAGCTCGTTGTTTGTTGTTAAAACAATGTTTCAATTTCTTCTAATACTTTTTATTTTTAAATAGCTCCGAAACTGAGGCCCTGTGAGCATGTGGGACAAATAATGACGGTTTTTAGTAGCGAGACATTTGCGCTCTTAATAAACATTTTTTTTCAGCACTTAATTGTATGTAATGCCAATGAATAATGGTTATTTTTATGCTGCAAATGCTCACATGGACATAATATAAAAACATAATAATTTAATTTTATCACGGACACCATGCTGGGCCTCAAAATTGCGCATGCGCAGTATGAAATAGATTCCCTGCATGCAGTTTGTTTGCATTTAGGCGTTATGTACAAAATAACTGGATTAAATATTCATTTATGCACAAATCAAAATGAAAACTCTTCAGCGTTGTTAAGGGAAAGTATTTGATTGATCGAGATCAACAAAATAGAAATCGCCAGTAAAAAAAAACGCTTATTTGGATGGGGTGGCGGATTTAGGCAAGTGGCGGATTTAGCCACTGTGCCAGTAAGGTTGAAACACTATTTGTACATAAATTTCTAGCAATTTTGAAGAGAGGAAAGATGAATCTTGATAATGCAACCCTTTTTTTCTTTATTTACTGGATATTTAGGCCTTTCTCAATTAGATCACATCTAAAGGAGGGAAATACAAAGAGAACATGATCAGCATACCACAGAACATTGTACAGCATGCATATACAGCTGATGAGTGTGCTATAGGTAGCACGGGATTGAAGCAGAGGAATCCCGTGTATATGATGTAGTCGTTACATGCATCTAGCTAGAAGTAGTACTAGAATGGGGCGACTTCCTCCGAGGTTTGAAGCTAAATTTGAGGAAAGAACCCAAAACATGTTTGTATGTTACCTTAGCCACAGCCTTCAGTCCCTGACTGCCCACGGGCAGGTAGCTGTCTCTCTTCACCCAGCGGAAGCAGTCCATGTGGGTGGCAGGGCGCGACTTGTACTCCCCCTGGCTGTCCTTCTGGAAGCCTATCTCCCGAGACATGTCCAGTCCATGGAACGCTGCTCGCGCTTCTACAAATGGCCTGTTAAAAGGAAATATGCTAGTTTTTAGTGAAAAATGATGGAATAAGCAAACTGAAAGAATAATAATTCGACAGTGGTTGAAATCAGCACAAGCCCACAAGCCTTTCTAATGATTTCCCAGAGCAGGGTTGTGCTATTTTCGACCTGCCACTGATAATCGAGCACAAGTAGTACATTCAATGTGTACTGATTTTATCCTAAATTTGCATTTTTTTCATCACCCGACACATATTCAATTGTGGATGTATCAAAAGTTACTGAAAGTCAAATTTTTTAATCAGCCTCAACATTGGAACCAATAACGACTTGCATTTGCTATAAATTATTGGTACAAAATAATGCAACTTCATATTGAAGAAACGGTCTTCAGAATCTTACCAGTCAAAAAGGTCTCCGTTGTAAGTAGAAATTATGTGTGGTTTTACTTCAAGGATATGATCAAAAAACCTCTTCAGCAGCGTAAACTGAAGAAATCCAAACACATTTCTATCGTTTCTATCGTTTAATGCAATATCTTACAAAAACATGCTCAGTATACAAAATCATGCAAGTGCTTTATTTGCACCTTTGGGGAACTTAGTTATATATTTCAACCTATTACTTTTATTATACCATTGTCGGTACTATTTACAGATGCTTTACTTTAGTTTTCTTCAATCAACTAAAACTCACCAATACAATTGTTTTCAGTGTGATAAAAAG
Source organism: Congeria kusceri (assembly GCA_027627225.1). NCBI lineage: Eukaryota > Metazoa > Mollusca > Bivalvia > Myida > Dreissenidae > Congeria > Congeria kusceri. The sequence continues at coordinate 69,162,951 of CM051030.1, forward strand.
GCAAATCCAAAGGTTTTATTATAACAGTTTTCTTTAAAATCTGTACACATTTATTATATAGCCATCAAGGAAATGTAGACAGCTACAACGAAGATTCATAATAACAATCAAAGCTATTTAGATTTTACCTCATCAGGTTCATTGAAGATGATAAAAGGGCCGGGAAATTCTGGACGGGGAGTATACTCAAAGTCTTCAATGTCTTGTGAAATGATTTCTCTGTTTGTCACCAGGTATCCCTGACCATCGATCATGTACGAGATCATCATAATCTGATCGATCGAGGAGTCAGGAAACTTCAGAGGCAGCTTTGTGGTCTCGATGTCAAAAGCCAGGACAACCGGATCCTAAAAACAACAAGAATTCCATCATGTTACAGTTCTTTCAAACATGTTTAAAAAATTTACAAGTGGCGTGTCGTGCGAAAATCTGGCTTAATGCATGTGCGTAAAGCGTCTTCCCGGACCAGCCTGGGCTGACAAAAACCCTGCTCCTTCTAGTAAAGGTTCATTCATTTGAGCATATTTACATGCCAAACCTCACAGCCAAGGGGATTGAATCCAAACATCATGCTTTTGGAACACCCTTTGCGAGTAAGTTATGACGAGATCATTTAGAACTTAAGCATGAAGTGATCGAGCATCTCTGAACATGTTCAACATACGAAATGAAGAAAAGAACATACAGGGCGGTGCATAAGGTCTTCCCTGCGTTTGATTTCCGGTGGTTGACTTCCCCTCCCTCGTATGGAGAACCAATGGCCCACATTCAAACTGAGGTCTATGGATACACGGACATGGTACGGCACATCATGCTCCCTGATAATGCAATGCAAAATGCAAATGAGTCATATTCAAATTTATGAACAGCAATATTCCTTTTCACAACTCTTAAAGAAAGCCGTTTTAAATTGCAGAGAATAAGAGCATCAATTTGCTTTTGTGCAGTTTACATTTTTTGTTCTTTATCTACGTGTTAAGTATCTTTTCCTAACAACTAACCTTATATCCACAATGTTGTCCATTTGGTCAACTATCTTCTTGTTGGTCAAATCATCATCATCCAAATAACTGAAACAGAACTATAAACAGCACTGTATCCCAAACTACATGTGACAATAGCTAGCGATTTGAAAATTCTATCAAATAATCTTAGAACCATATCTTTTACAGAAATGAAGGTTTTATCAAGTAAGTATTGAAGTATTCAAGCATTTTGACCTGTCCAACAAAGCAGTTTTTCACCATAAATTTTGTGACATTTCCCAACATGTTTAAGCTAGCTGCAGCCCTAATTGATGAAGATTTTATCTATCAAAACCCAAAATGTTTAAGCTAGCTGGAGCCCTGATTTTATCTCTAAAACCTTGTATAAATCTCGTGCGACTTGTCCCTCTCCTTGTTTTTTCGAACTGCGGGTTGAATCTCTCGCTTCACCTTGGTCAGATCCTCCACACTTAGAAATGACAACTTCAGGTATTGTCTTTTCAATCCTACCAAATGATTGGGCTACAAGAAAGCAGTATATATTGAATGCAAACTTTGACAGTTGATTTTAACTACAACATTCCCAATTCAATCCAAACTGAGCATCCTGTTGTACAAAATAAATCAAATATGGAAATAATTATCCGATTGCACTTAATTTTGGTCTGGACAATTTCATGTTTTACAGTTTGCAGTAAAGCTAAGACCAAATTCAAGAACTGAAACAAACAAATCTTGATGAATTTTCAGACTGCACACTTACCAGCTCCAAGTCTTCTTTATTAACTGTCTCCACTGATGCAATCTTTCCAGAAAACTTTTTTGTCAAGTAGGATGCCACTTCTCGTTCTGTGCTCTTCTTGCACAACACATAAAAGTAGGGCTTGTACGGGAGGGTAGCCTACAAGACGAAGAATCCATAAATAATTGTAAAAGACGTCAAAAAAGCCTTTTTTACTATCTGGTCAGATGGCTCAATTTGAAAATCTTTGTAAAAACACTGCGGGGCTGCTATTTTTCATTAGCAAGTGTGGCCCAGTTGAATTTTTAACGACAATAGTGTATTGTAACTCTTTTTAATCTCGATTTCTTCTTGGAAAGCTTGGATGATGTCACATGACACTTTAGCGGGAAACGGTTTGGTAGTTCGTCACTAGTTGTTAAATTTTCATGATATGGTCTTTCCAATTCTGGTAAATATTTGTTTTATTGGTTTTATTTTAAACAGGAATAATTGCAATGTATTGTTTTCTATTTATTTGTAAAAGTTTAATAGTAAAGCATGTTAATGTCATTCGATTTCACGGGCATTTGAAATGGCAGCAGCCTTCTTCTGACATAATTTTCCGAGTATTTATATTATATATAAATAATGCACATTTATATAATGCATGGCAAGTTAACTTGTAGAACACGTAAGGTAACAGAGGAGCGAACGAGGCTGTCATACACTCAATTCCATTTTTAATTGGTAAGATTGGATATGTAATGTGTTGTTGTCGTTTGCCATGATTGTGATTGTTCATGTTTTTTGCCTTGTATGTATTTTAATATTATGTTTCTAGGTTGATTTTATGTGTATATAAATAATGACCACTCGAACCACTAGAACATATGAATAATATATATTATGCTTTATTATGTAATAATTGATTAATGTAGTAACAATTACATTTCTACATAACTGTTCATATAATATGCTTACGCATGCTATTCTACATTTTCAGGATGTAGTTCCGAGTCAACTGATGTCATTAGCAGTCGACAGAATGTTTATGACATGGTAGACTTTATAAATAAATGTAGCCCAGGGTTTTTTTTCCTTCTTTGAGACCCGCCGAATATCGGCCCTTTCCCCTAGACGTATTTTTCCCCTCTGTCATGGAATTTTCCCCCAAGATTGCCTTTATATTAAACAAATAAAAACAACTAAGTTTGTAAATATCGTGAGAGTTCAACAATCGTAACGATATTGTTTACCGGAAACAAATGACGGGAATTCCCCACGTTTGTAACGGGCGTTCCGAATAGCCACAAAATGAAATCGGACTTGCCTATTGGTTCACGAATGAAGTCGGAAACCTACGAAGATACTCAGTCTGATAGACTGGTTTTATTTGCGATTTAATAGTGAACTTTACAATGAAATACATTACAACGCAGTCTGAAACGACCCGTATTTTAACCTTTGTTGATTACAACCAACGATGTCTAAAAATTGGCGTCACTATAACAAAAAATTAAAGAAAGAGGACGCGAAGGGGACACCGAGTGTCCTGAGTTTATTGAAGAAAAGAAATAAAGGTAATAAAAATGAGTTTTTAATGCCAAAATTCGAAAGACAATTATGATTTAATGGTCTTATAAGCGTTTCACGTTTACCCCACCCGCCTGTTGCTGAAACGATGATAAAGCAGATCAATCATCGTTTGTTGATAGTTCCCAGACAAAAATGTTTCATGTGTATATAATATTCTTTACTTCAGAAATAAAACGCAGGTGTTGTTTGTTAAATCAAAACGTAACTTAATGTTAAAATAATTTTATTTTATAATATAATATTTTTAAATTTAAACAATGGTTTACAGTAAGGTATAATTGGCTTTTATTTTAAACTTCAGGAGAATCTAGGTGTACTAGTCAATCTTTTGGGGAAATGGCCCCTACCGAGGCTTGTTCTGGGAACATCACGGTAGTTTCCACCAGTGGCCAGTGTTCTGAGTTGACAGGGGAATTGGGTCTCGGTACCCAGGGTAACATGCAAGTGAACCCAGTTGGTACAAGCTCTATTGACAGCCAGTGCGAAAACCCTGTCACCCCAAGTTTTGATGAGTGTGTCAACCCTGTGGCTCCAAGTTATAATGGGAGCCTGTGTGTCAAATCTGTGGATCCTAGTTCCGATGCTAGCACTAGCGTCAACCCTGTCGATCCAATTTCTGATGCAAGCCCTAGTATCAGCCCTGTCGCTCCAAGTTCTGATGCTACCCCTAGTGTCAACCTTTGTTAGTGGATTCATTTTAAAAAATCATTGAACTCTACACAGAAAACCATGTGTTCATTTGAACATTCACACTACTATTTTCATTGAATGATCATTCATCAGATATGCTCTTGTTAAACTGTTAAAACTTCCACATATTATGTGTAAAACTTAAATCCAAGCCCTGTTGTCTTAAATATGTGTTCAATATGTTATTATCCTATTATATAATAACTTAATGTACCCATAGGCATTAAAATATGTAAAAATGCTTATTGTAAACATGTTTTAGACTTTACCCAAAGTTGACAATAGCGCGCTTTTTTTCCCCCAAATCAGGCGTTTCGCGCGCTTTTTTTTCCCCTCCAAAAAGGCCAGGCCCTTTCCCCCAAATCAGAAAAAAACCACTGTAGCCAAAAAGTCTGATGCCTTGGTGGTTCATATTAGTCAGTATGATACACAAGTATCGTATTCTTTCTCTTTTAAAAAAAAAAAATCCTTTGCCAGATGGGAGTACATTTTCCACATGAATTCGGTTGGAAATATTCCCAAAAACTTGAATGTAAGCTCTTAATAGCATCCCAATGCGCTTTCTGCTAAGGACACCGCATATCTAAAGCAAAGATTACCCAGTTCACATACCTTAAACCTCCCTCCATCATCTTCAATGAAGTAGTAGTCCACTGCACTGATTAATCGTTTGTCTTCATCCATGACATCAGCCTACAAGAATATCGGATATAGTACTAAAGCTTTAAAAAAACAATTAAGTTTGTTGCAAAAAATTTGTGTTGTTAGGTAGGTTTTTTGGTTTTTTGGGGTAATTGGTCAACTTTAAAGGTGAACGGTTAAGCTTTAAACAAATGTTATTTATTCATAGTTTTAGCCACAACAAATTAACTTCTTGTATCAGTTTCATAAATAACGTTTTTATAAGCGAGTACAGCATAAAATACAACATGATTTTGCACACTTTTCTATCGATCCGCCAATTTGTTTCAAACCCGATGCGACGTATATTCTTCCCAACGCTTTGTTTTATATATAGACTCTAAAAATAGCTTCAATATTCGCATTATTTCACGAAGTTACAATTCAGTAAGACACAATTTATATTAAGTAGGATGTGTCTGATAAATATAGGTTAAAAAAACATTCTTATGCAAGCATTGTGCAACATTTGATTAACAAGAGGGCCACGATGGCCCTAGGTCGCTCACCCGAGTTTAAGGCATCCCAGTTTTGACCCCAGGGGCATCATTTAAACAATCTTTGTAGAAGACTGGTATGCAATGTTGCATACCAAATATGAAAACCACTAGGCCTTGCAGTTTCAGGAGAAGATTCTTGAAGTAATTTTGCTATTGAAGTCTATACAAAACATGTGACCCCAGGGGCGTGGCCAGTTTTGACCCCAGGGCATCATTTGAACAATCTTTGTCGAGGATCCATATACAATGTTACCAACCAAATACCAAACCTCTGGGCCTTGCGTTTTCAGAGAAAATTTTCAGAGTCATTTAGCTATTTAAGACTATATAAACCATGTGACCCCCAGGCTTTTGAAACCTGAAGTCCAGAACTCCGTCCTCAGAAAAAGTAGGAACCATATTTAAACCATATTTTGTTATAATAGTTACTATAACAAACACAGTGTTCAGAACAATTATTTATTTTTATTTCATGTATAACCATACAACATTTTCACAAATACATAAGCAATAAAATGATACATCAACATCTCATCAGCATGGCCATCTACATAATTCACCACACACAATCCTATATACTTGTCAACATATCGTATCAAAATCGTGATACATCAGCATCAACATAGTCATAGTCACTTTCACCATCACGTTTAATTCCGAACTGTTGCAATGTCCGTTGCTGCATTATTACAATAAACTTTTCCAAAGCAATAACTATCACAAATATAAACCCAAAGAACATTTCACAAACACAATTATATAAACACTAAAAATATACTGTATTAAATAACGTCCTGACGAAACAAAGTCTGAATATAAACTGACAATATCTGTTTAATGAAACGCTTGGAAATTGGAGTATTCCAATTAACGCCTTCCATCTCAGTTTGATTATTTCAGTAAATAAGTTGTAATTATTATTAGCTTAATTAGTCGCCAACCTGCACTTCTTAAAGACCATGTCTTTACTCTCGAAGTCTACCGTTCGCACGTTCCAAAGAACATACACGCCGAAATTGAACTCATTAGTTACAAACAATACCCCCTTTACTGTGCCCCTCAATTAATTAAAACAAGCCACGACTGAGATGCTGTCGCTCACACTGTGAAAAAGTGCTTCTGAAAATATGCGCTATTTGATTGGCTGAGTAGATAGCTGAGGTAATCCTGACTCTGCCTACGGAAAGATTTTATTGGAAAATTTCGCGTCCAAAATGCTGAATCTCGTGTTACCGAGAACTCTGGGGCGTGGCCAGTTTTTACCCTAGGGGCTTCATTTGAACAATCTTTGTAGAAGACCACTATGCAATGTTACATACCAAATATGAAACCTCCAGGCCTTGCGGTTTCATAGGAGACGAATTTTGCAGTAATTTCGCTAGTTAAGTCTATATAATGCATGTAACCCCGGGGCGTGGCCAGTTTTAACCCCAGTGGCATCATTTTAACAATTTTTGGAGAGGACCACTATGCAATGTTACATACCAAATATGAAACCTCTGGGCCTTGTGGTTTTGGAGAAGATTTCAAAGTCATTTAGTTATTTTTAGTCTATATAAACCATGTGACCCCCGGGGCGTTGCCAGTTTTAACTCCAGGGAATCATTTGAACAATCTTTGTAGAGTACCACTATGCAATGCTTCATACCAAATATGAAACCTCTGGGCCTTGCAGTGTCAGAGAAGATTTAAAGTTATTTTGCTATTTAAGTCTATATAAACAAATGTGACCCCCCCAGGGCGTGGCCAGTTTTGACCAAAGGGGCATCATTTGAACAATCTTTGTAGAGGACCACTAGAGGATGCCACATACAAAATATGAAACCACTGGGCCTTGTGGTTTCAGAGATTTTTTAAGTAATTTTGCTATTTAATTCTATATAAACAATGTGAACCCCAGGGCATGGCCCGTTTTGACCCCAGGGGCATCATTTGAACAATCTATGTAGATGACCACTATACAATGTTACCAACCCAATACCAAACCTCTAGGCCTTGCGGTTATAGAGATTTTTAAAGTCATTTATCTATTTAAGTCTATATAAACCATGCGACGCCCGGGGCGTGGCCAGTTTTGACCCCAGGGGCATCATTTGAACAATCTTTGTAGAGAACCACTATGCAATGTTGCATACCAAATATGAAACCTCTGGGCCCTTCAGTTTCAGATTTTAAGTCATTTGCTATGTTAGTCTATATAAACCATGTGACCCCTGGGGCGTGGCAAGTTTTGAGCCCAGGGGCATCATTTGAGCCTCTATAGGATGCCAAATTTGAAAGTTCTCTGCCATGCAGTTTCTGAGATTTTTAAAGTTTTCACTTTTTTATCTATTTTTAGCTCTGGTGACCTACATATGCAGCGGACTGAAACGATTTGAACAATTTTGTAAGAGGGTCACCCAAGGATCATTCCTGTGAAGTTTGGTGAAAATCTGCCCAGCGGTTTAGGAGATGTTGTTTGAATGAAAAAGTTGACGCACGACAGACAAAATGTGATCACAAAAGCTCACCATGAGCACGTTGTGCTCAGGTGATGCTAATAAAAGACACAAAATAATTATGGATAGACAATCAACAAAAAGGTAAGTAATAAAAAATGGCATAATCTACTAATAAATTACGCCATTTAATAGTCCCGCAAGACGTTGTTTATACGATAAAATTCATTTTAAATAGCTGTTGTGACATGTTAAGAGTAACCAGAACTCAAGCACAATGAATTACAATACCTACAAACCAAATATTGTCATAAAAGAATTGCTTAAATGCCAATTTTTGTTGAAGAAATTTTGCAAGTAACATTGGCGACCTATCTTACAGGGATCATCCTAGCCCAAAATTTTAGGGAGAAGTGACTTCTCCTTTTGCCGAATTCAGGGAGAAGTTTATCGATAACTGACACTGGCGCGTAAAGCAGCTATTTAGCCAATCAATCAATTGAATTATGTATATTTAATTAATTACAAGACTACAACCTGTAGTAATGAAAGATAAACACAAAAAAGCTTAATAAGTTTTATTGGCATTTGAAACAGTATTAAAAAAATAAATAAATAAGCACTCATGTATATGTTTATGACAAATTGACAATTGATACTTATACTTCATAAGGCAGTCACTGGTTTCCTTTAAAATAATGTCATGATATAAAGAGTAAATGTTACAATGTAAATTATTAACGCCCTTGATATTTCTCCTAATAACCATACATGTTATACATCGCTCAGGTAGACAAGTACCGGTATTGTACACCACTTGATTGTCAGCCAACTGCACGTGGAAATCGTGCAACATAATTTTCCCGACGTTAGAGGGCGTCGAAACAAAGAAACCACAGAATGAAATAACGTTGTAATGGTGTCGCGTGTTGTTCAATGCGTTTGTTTGGATGACGTCATTTACTACAAAATGGGAATAGGATTATCTGTTACGTTTCACACGCGGTGTTTGTTACGATTGTGTCACTTGCGGAACTGGAAAATAATTGATCAGTGTATCTTTTCGTTTTTATTTTAAATTAATTGTCAGTTCTAAGGTCAAACATCGCAATCAAGCAAACAGCAAATATTCATAGCCTGAATAGAAGTTCTTTTACAGTACGAAAACGGTAATAATAACTCTGAATGACACTGTAAATTCTAGTGTAAACCGGTTGATCATATCGCCCAGTGTGCACTCGCTTTCTTGGTTCCTGACAGCCTTTGCTAATAAACAGATTTACTTTGAAAGCAAGTAAGCGAAGTCGGGAACCGCAATTGGAATAACCTTAGCCGATTGGTTGATTAACACAATGCCAGGTCAGTGATGTGTAACAAACTTTCTCACGCTGTCTACAGATTGATTTTGGATAATTGTAGCATCGTTATCTCCACAATCAGATAAACCATGACAGTAGTGGGCATAAGATTAGAGGAAGTATTGAACAATTTCGGCGATTTTGATTTCGCTTTGATCAGCCCTCTAGGATAATCCCTGTCTTATTAATGATGCGTTGGGGATTAACTATGTCGTCAAGAAAATGGCGGCGGAAATCAACGATCGGCTTACGGAAATTGCAGATTAACAAAATCGTCGTTTTTAAGCATCAAACTAATATTTTTCAAATTTTACATCAGCAACATTGTAATCTACAGACTTTTATCTACAAAATATCGAAAGTATGTCAAAACTTTAAGATTCTAAAACTAAATCAACATTCAAAACATATCGGTAATATCCTTAAACGTTGTTTTATTTATACATATAATTTGGTCAACCAATGGGCACAAAGAAGTGATTTATTGTGTTTTTAATTGTCTAGTTAAGTATTAGTTGAATTAAAAGCTTTCAAAACTTTCAACATTTTGCAAACTTACCACAAGAGTGGAATTAATTCATTACAACAAGTTGAAATACCGGATGCATGTTGATGAGCCAGCCACATCTCTCCTGTGAATCTTTGTATCTTTCATAGCCGAATTTCAAGTCAATTTCATCATTCAACTTGGCTCTGGAAAGACGCTTCTCAGAAGATTCTTCCTTCCTAGAATGTTACAGAAAGATTAAATATTACAACACAGACGAAGAAAACCAAATATGTGATAAACAATAATTTAACATTGGGATATAACAAGGATGACAATGTCTTGGTGATAGGCAGCAAACAACTGCATCAAATAAATAATTTTGGCAGTCCACAAATCACATTATATTTAGCATTTTCATAAATAAATGTTATGAATTACAAGGCATGCATCAAAATGGATTAGGGAAATATCTAGGATCAGGAAAGTTACAGGAAGCTGCCCAAAAGGAGCAGGGGGAAGGCCCAATAAATTTGACATTTGGGAATTCCATAGTCTAATTCACGAGACGTGCAGCGAATTATGTGTTACTTTTTATATACAGGGCTTTCATTAACTTTTGAAAACTGGAAGTTTTAACTTCCTGGCCTCTGATTTTGGAAGTTTTGCTCATAATATTTGGAAGTTTTGACAGTACTGCATGACATAAATATATGTACATTACAATTTTCACAAAACATATCACTACTCTTAGTATAGCTATTGTTGTAATTCGTCATGTTTTGCACTTCATGTTCTTGTTTTTCATCGTAATCTTTAATTATAATCAGGGCTTGCAGAAAGTCGAAAATGTTGAAATCCTCACTTCCATGTGTTGGATATTGGAGGTTTTAAGCATTCTTGTTGACTTTTTGATACTTCCATGGCTGCAATTTTGGAAGTCCCGTGACAAAAACTGGGAGTAAATTACTCCCAAACTTCCATTAATGCAAGCCCTGTATATAGGGCTAAATTCGCTGGAATGTCTCATCGCCAAACGACCATTTATGTGGTGGAAACCTAAAACTTCAAATTTTCATAAATTTCCATTATTTGCCACAATAAAGTTATATATTAGTGTATTTTACTTAAACAACCCCTAAACTGTTCAACATGTGCCGAAATTTACCTAGGAAATGCGAATAATCCCGACTTAAACTTTCGTATAAATCTACATTCATGTACAGTCAACCATGTTTACCTTGCATTGTTTAACCCTTCAAATATGCTTCAACCAATCGCATGATGAATGATAGAATTGTATGACCAATCGAAATGACGCAATCATTTCAGTGTAGCAGAATATCGATTAAAGTTTACACAGTGGAGGACAGCTAGATGTGTTGAAAATGCAATAGTGTGTAGGTTTAAATTGGTGTTGCATCCAAAATGGAAGTGTTATCGTACAAATATATATGAAACATTATTGAGGAATAAATTCTCTTTGCAAGTATGTACATTTTATTAAGAAATATTAATGCCAACCATGCCATTTCAGCGCATGAAAGTAGCGACGAAAATCCTGTCGCTACTCTATAGACATATAGGGAGAAATTTCCACCACAGAATTGGCATTTCCCTGGTTAGGCACTCCAGCCAATATAACAAGTAGCTCAATATTGGCACAGGGCCTAACTTGTCATGCTAGGAATTCCAGGGATTTTATAAATGTAATGCTTCTTAAAAAGATTTTTAAGCATGGTTTCTGCTAGCTAAAGAAGCGAACAGTTTATATAGTACTGACTACACCTTTTCGCTGAAGCCAACCCCTTATCGAAAGTCAATTGAGTCGTAACATATATATGTCACGCCATAAATACGCTATAAATACGTAAATTTGCAATTTCTGGAGGAAATCATTACATATACAAGCAAGTCAATATAAACTTTTGACTTGTGGCATGTTTTGAGAATCGAAACTGTCAAATGCATCAAATAATACCTGAAAATAACTCTGATTAGTGCAAAGTGTACAATTAGGCTGCCATTGTTGTTTTATCACGTGACTACGAGATTTTCATTTGGATATTTTCGGATCGACCTTGACCTTTTTCCATGCTCAAATTGTAAACATGGTTTTCGTATTCCGTAAATCATTATATCTGTACAATTACTCATGTCTGATCAGCAAACATATTGTATTAATATTGATGTAAGTGATGTTTAATCTAGTATTCTTTTACTAGGTATTAAACTTATAGTGTGTTCACAAAACAATCACCAGTGAAGTACAAATCCATGAAATGTCAGTTTAGTTACAAGCTGTGTATTTGACAACAGTCACAGCACATGTTCTATTACTAAAAATAGATAAAAGTCACATGACCGTGACATCCTGTGAGATTCTCATTTGACAAATGTCTTCTATGTGACTGATTTCGTTCACATTTTAGTAACGAAACAGTAATTTAGACCTTATTGTCATAAGTATGCTAACTAGATGTAAAAATTATCCATCTATCTAATAATGCTGCCTATTTGGTTCAGTAGTGCATGTAAAAGCTGTGACATTTTAATTTATGGAAGCCAGAACTAGGTTTCTGCATTTGTTATTGAATACTAGCAAAATGTACAATATTTCTAAAGATAGTCAACATTGGCAGCAGGGGGGGAACCAAAAAGGAGCAGGGTGCAGCTATTTTGGTCTGGATATTTCAGTGTTCTCGAAAACTTGAAAATCTGTCAGGCATTCGATCTGACTGGCTTTAATTATTTGTCAGTCCGAATGAATTACTGTCAGTCCGACTTAACAAAAAGTAATAACTTGCAAAACACAACCAATGCTATTAATGATGTGTTAACAATAAAAATATGAAAGCGAAATCACCTGGCAAAATCCTCTAAAATAGCCGAAATGGTGTTATTTTGTAACTGTTGTTGTTTACTTCGAAAGTGCCTCGCGAAAACTGAAAAGTATTTTTCTTGCGTATGAACGGTTAACAAAATTCAAATACGTGTTATAGTGGCCCAGTCCAAGACGGCCTACTTATTACGCTGCAATAATTGTTTAAACTCCGTTGGGATAGGATTAAATTTTGTGATTTAAATGTCAAAAACATGTTCATTATTGCTTTTAGAGTTAGTATGTTATATTATGTATGTAAATTTATGTATATTACCCTTGTATTAATTTGAATGTTCCAATTTACTATGATACCTTAACCGGTATAGTCTAGTCGGCCGACATGGAATTGGGCCGAATTGTCCGATATTACGAAATCGTCACATCCTGTCTAAATTTCGGCGAATTGTAAATATCGTCATCTGATTTTTTCGTTGGTCAGTCGGACCGATTTTCTTTCAACTTTAGTCGGTCCTGCACTAAATATATCAGTCGGGACCGGCGGACCGAGGGTTTTCGCGGACACTGCGCTCAATTATACTTGAGAACACATTGAGATATTTCAATGAAACTTAATACATAGATACCTTATATCGAGACCTCGCTTTAAATTGCATATAGGGTGGGTGGGGGTCAAGGTCATTGTTATTAAAAATAGAAAAACTGTTTCCGCTCAATAATTTGAGAATGCTTTGAGATATTTTAATGAAACTTCATAGATACCTTATATTGAGACCTCGTTTGGGATTGCATATGGGGTGAGTGGGGTCAAGGTCTAGGTCACAGTTAATAAAAATAAAAAATGGTTTTTGCTTAATAGCTTGAGAACACATTGAGATATTTGAATGAAACTTTATACATAGATATCTTATATCTAGACCTCGCTTTGGATTGCATATGGGGTGGGTGAGGAGAAGGTCACTGTTACTAAACACAGACAAATAGTGTACGCTCAATAGCATGAGAAGACGTAGAGATTTTTAATGAAACTTAATAAATAGATACCTTATATCGAGACCTCGCTTGGGATTGCATATGGGGTTGATGAGGTCAAGATACCATTACTAAAAACGTTATTGATGTGCTGACTTTAATGCATTTTGTTCGATAAATTAGGTTTTCGTAGAATTTCCAAATTTCTCGTTTTAGAAAAAAAATGCCAGAAACTGCACTAAATTTATCAGTCAGGACCGGCGGACCGACGGTTTACGTGGACACTGATCTTTCCCATGTGTAAGGATACCAATATTAATTATACAGATTTTGAAGTAGAGCAAAACTTTACGCTGTACTGCAGAACATTACGAAAATAGATCAATGATACAAAGGTGGTGATCACAATGTTATCTAGTCTAGACATTTGGTTTCGAATTTCTCGATAATTTAACACAATGTTAAAGAACAAAGATAGTAACGTATAATAAATGTATACCCGTAACTTTATGATTTGTTTTTATGAAAATAATAATGGTAATTGTTTAGTTTATTTTTTAATCAGAAAAGCCACAACTGAAAAGGGCCAAAAGACGCTGTTATTGTTACAGTACCACATTCAAACCGCTATGATTGGAATTTTTTGTGTAAAAAATTACACCACAATAAAAAATAAAATGCTATTGAAATAACCTTATTTTGAACATACTCATCAAATTCAATAATAATATATAGAAACTAAAATTAACCTAGCTATGCAATTTTGATTATTTTTACATATGAGAGAAACGTCCCAGGTCGAAACGTCTCAACGGGCGAAACGTACAGGCACCATTAAAATGTCTGACTTGGTGAATTTGCGGGTGTTTAAATATGAATCTTTTGAAAGATGTCTGAAGACCGCTTCCGTTAAATGAATAAATTTATGTACAGAAGCAATAGCTGTGTGCAAATAAAAATAATTATTAGCGTTGTATTAAGCTCAGAATAGCGACGTTTTTTAACACCATATCATTGAAAATGAAAACTGTTCAAATGATAGAGCGAGCATTCTGCCTTTTTAAGTCACGAAACGTGCAACATGCTTACCCCGACTGTTGTTCGCTTTGTGGCTGCTCATATCTGAATTTACCACTGTTCTGGAGAACCATTTTACCGTTCTTTGACCTCAACTTTCTTGTCCTGTTCGCGGCATGAGGCGGCTACTTTTCCCGGTATTTTTTGTGTTTGGCGCGAATAAGCGACCTTGAACTTTGGTGCATGTACAACTATAGAACCATGAATTATGCGGAATTATTTTTTGATTTTTTAACATTGTTTTTCTTTCTTCTTTTTTTATTTGATTGATTTTTTTTTTATTGAACCTTAAATGTATTAATACATTATTTAAATATACTTCTTGTGTTTTCTCCGTATTCTCGAAAAAAATTAATTTCGTCTCTCATCATTTGTCAATTGTACATTAATTGAAATGAATGTCATTCATAAATATTTATTATTTAGGTATGTCGGTCGATTGCAAACAAATTAGTTACTAATACAATAAACATTAAGGTGCTAGTTTAATAATGAAATATGTCAAAATTCTTTCGTGTCATTCGTATAATAAGAAACATGCATTACGATATATTTTCGCGATATATAGTCTAGGTTACACTCCACTATATTTATGTTAGTGGGGCTGTTTCAAATATCTTGCCCTAGCATACTCGTTGATGTAAAATGGTAAGTCATAAAATACTGGGGCCATTTCTATTTCAGAGTGGGTGTCGCTGGATGCTGTAGAAATCTTTACAATGGTACAGTGACTCACTTCCATACATCTTCAAACTCACAGTAAGTTTGTTCAGGACTTTACAATAAATCTTGTAAATGTAATGTTGTTGAAACCCTAATTAACCTACCAGTTTAGGTCATGGATTTGATGCATAAAATGGTTAGTACACAGCATGTCTTTAGTGGAATAACACAGTTGCTCATTCACATGTAATGCTTCTGGAAGTAAGTGTGAGTATTCATTAGGCTCCAATGATACTGATAGTTCAAGTTTTATTACCTGATTTCTGGTAGAAGGCTCGCTGCCTCTGTCTTTATTGCGTCCAGTAGCAAAGTTATTTCCTGTGAACACTTAATATCTGTCCAGCCTGTTTTCGAACGTGTTAAAAGTTTTTGCACTGATTGTCTGGTAAAGAATTCCATATGTCGGTCACTCTGTGACTAAACAAGTATTTTCTAATATCAAAATTGATCTCTTTTTAGTCAAAAAATTAGTTAAAGTCAGCAAAATGATTCATTTACATACAATATTTTTAACAAACTCTACTTCATTTGAAAGAAACTTTGTTGCATATGCAAAGAGTTTATCTGTGAACTTTAGGTTTAACAGCGTTTTTCCTCACCACTTTGGGAATGGTACCGGTACCGGTCAAATTGGGAAAATTAGCGTTATTTTCATCCAAATTAGGAATTTTATCACTTTCATTAAAAAATGTCATAAAAGATGTAAAAACAGTAGGTTACTTCCCCTAGCTGTTAACAGTAACCCAGAATTTTTTTTCAGGCCCCCCAGTCCCTACGTCGAAATTTTTTTTGCGACATGTGTCATATGACGTTATCTGGTGCGTTTAAGCTCTTAAAATTATGGCTAACACGTTTTAATTTTTTTTGTAAACGTTTAAACGAAATGAAATAGACGAAACATCACCATTTAAACGGTATACCTCTAGCCTTTTAAAAATAAAGTCTCATTGTAAGAATCATGATTAAAATACATGTATATTATACATGCTTTGTTCTTGCAAAAACGGCGGGATAATTTCCCCGTGCACATTGTGCCTGCGCGCGTCAAATGTTAAGACCTGTATTTAGAAAGCACATGGTCGGTACACGCACGCTTTCCATGCGTGGAACGTGACGTCGTGGTTGTCATTAGACATTTCGCGCTCTTTTGCAGAAAACACGGGTTTTACATGGCATACGTGTACATAAACAAGACCGCTTGTGTTTACGAAACTACAACACTGAGCAGTAACAGTGGGTAGGCTTAGGTAGATTGATTTTTCGCAGTTTATTTTTTAACGTTATGAATTTTTTAAATTAACAAGTGTGCATATTATAAAATACGAAAGCTTGTTTACTTTTTAGGTGGACAATACGCTTGACGCGCGTATAAGGTTACTTGTGTGTGGATACATGCCAACTGCGCTGATTGGTCATATATAACGTCATTCCAAAGCGAAGATAAGCTGAGCGTTTCTATTGGCTCATTTCGATTTTCCTGCAGTTGAAACTCCGCCTACATGGCGGTGCTTCAGGGTGATTGATTGCGGCTTAGAAATAACGGTTCATTGTTAAAATTTTCGGCGAATTGACACTCGCTTTGATCATTCACTGACTTTATAGAGTGGGTGTACATGTTTCTCGAGTGAAAAACGGCCATTGTGACGTAAGAGATTAGATTTCACAACAGGAATTGTCGGTCTGCTGCAGTCAACACAGCTAATTAATTGATAAAGTACACGTGCCTCGGGCGATGTTTATAAGCGCAATACTAATATATGGCGCCCCGGATATGTTCAAGTTAAAATTAAACGCCCAGGCACCGGGGCGCTAAAACAGCCTGGGGAAGGCCGTGCAGCTGTGCGTGGAGGTTTACGCTTGTGTAAAACTAAAGTAAAATACAGGAACATCGTCGACCTTTTCAGGGTCTTTTTGGATTTTTTTCTTACATTTGGGATTTTTTTAACTTCAAATTGGGAAAAATAGTCAGAAACTCCGATTGGGAATGGTACCGTTTTCCGGTACCAACTTTATATAGAGGAAAAACGCTGTTTAATAAACATCAACAATCATCAGTGTGATACCTGTTCAAGTTTTTGTATCTATCAATTATCATGTTAAAGTTTCTTACCAATATTAGTCACTATAGAATGTTATTCAAGCAATCATATTATTCTTAGTCTATACATGTCAAGATAGTTGTTGCAAACTTTTAAAACATTTAATGAAATTATTCTCGTTTGTGACATGTTCACATACAGTTTGGTGTCAGATTTGGTCCTGCTTAGTGATTTTTAATCATTTTAATATATCTGCCCTTCTCATTACATTTATATTGCTTGACAAGGCACAATGGGCAGCATCCATCAGTTTCACTGATATCCTTGTTATTAATGTTCATTGTAATACTGCTAACATCTAAACTAGATCAGAATTTAGCTAATTTGCAGAAGGATTAGAGCTACAATTATGTATGTAATCGGAAATTATTTTTGTAACACTGTTAAAAAGAACTATGGAGTACCTGTTTCTCTAATAGTTATTTTTCACTGGACTTTTGTCATCAACATTGTTGTTTGTTAACGAGAATTCTGATTCCTCCAGCTCTAGAGTATATACATGTATTCTACCCCCAAATATAATTTTTTCCTATTAATGACTTCAACTCAATAATAAGGAAACCAACAAAATTATCAAGTTCAAACTGAAGGGAAAAGATACATGTATACAGATTATTTGTATTACAGGATATTTAAGTTCTATGAAACAAACCTTGATACAATCTTTGTTTTCAAAGAAAGTATTCTCGTTTCGATAAATACAGATTTGTTCGGTAAGTTATCTGCATAGGTTTTTTTTTTGCAGAGGGTTTACGGTAATAATTTAGCAGTAAAAAATGCACATGCTTCTTGTGTTATGCATATATATGCATTATAAAGGTATTGATTCGTCATTAGAGGCGTGAATTTGACAGGGAAGATATATGGTGCAGGAAAAGGAAAGGATGAATACTGAATAACCACACTCCCAACCGTGAACAGTTTCGTTTGCTGTACAAATTTGATCACTTCTTTTCATTAACGATAAATTTGACATTTACTTAGGTTTGGTCACATATTAACGATGCTCTGAGTTGAAATTCGGTCCCGTTAAAAGCCAATGCACTCTGCCACAGCCATTTCCTCAACTTGACCGTTTGAAACTCGTTTGCTTAAGACGTCCATACAGCTGTTCGGTGGGGTTCGTTGAGCGAATATCCAAGTGCGCCAGCAGAATATTTGCTTTTATATGTAAACAAAAAAACTGTCAAATATAAACACCTATGCCTATTGGGTCTTGGTTTTATTAATTTGTTGAATGTGATTTTAGATTAAGAAGAATTTTATTTAAGAATGATGACAATTAAAAAGGTCGAATTGCACAATTATTTTAATACCCGACCCAAATTTTCCAATGAGCAACCGAATCGAACCGAGTTACTTTTTATGGAACCGAAAATGCGGGTTTTTGGGGGTATCCGTTGCATCCCTAATTGTTACTATTATTCATGATTCTATTTTGACTTTGTCTTCATCATTGCAGAGCTTCCTCCAAAAAGGCTGTCAATATTGCCAAGTTCTCACCCGAACAGCTTGCAAGAAGAAAAAGAAAACTTGAAAAAGAGCTTAAGTATTAATTTTGTTCTAATTTGTGTACTTTTTAGCTCACCTGAGCGCAAAGTGCTCATGGTGAGCTTTTGTGATCGCCCGTTGTCCGTCGTGCGTGCATGTGTGCTTCGTCAACTTTTCATTCAAACAACATCTCCTCCTAAACCGCCTTGCAGATTTTCACTAAACTTCACAGGAATGATCCTTGGGTGAACCTCTTTCAAAGTTGTTCAAATCTTTCCGGTCCGCTGCATATGTAGGTCACCAGAGCTAAAAATAGATTTTAAAAGTGTAAACTTTAAAAATCTTCTTCTCTGAAACCGCAGGGCGCAGAGGTTTCATATTTGGTATGTAACATCCTATAGTGGTCCTCTACAAAGATTGTTCAAATTATGCCCCTGGGATCAAAACGGGCCACACCCTGGGGGTCACATGGTTTATAAAGAATATATAGCAAAATGATTTTAAAAATATTAAAGATCTTGAGGTTTGTTATTTGGTATGTAAGATTGTATAGTGGTCCTCTACTAAGATTGTTCAAATTATGCCCCTGGGGTCAAAACTGCCACGCCCCAGGGGTCACATGGTTTATATAAGCTTAAATAGCAAAATGTCTTTAAAAATCTTCTCTTCTGAAACCGCACGGCCCAGAGGTTTCGTATTTGGTATTTAACATCCTATAGTGGTCCTCTACAAAGATTGTTCAAATTATGCCTCATTGGTCAAAACAGACCACACCCCAGGGGTCACATGGTTAATATAGGCTTAAATAGAAAAATGACTTTAAAATTCTTCTCCTGAAACCGCAAGGCCTAGAGGTTTTATATTTGGTATGTAACATTGTATAGTGGTCCTCTACAAATATTGTTCAAAGTATGCCCCTGGGGTCAAAACTGGTCACGCCGGGAGGGGGTCACATGGTTTATATAGACTTAAATAGCAAAATGACTTTAAAAATCTTCTCCTTTGAAACGGCAAGGCCGGCAGCTTTCCTATATTTGGTACATAGCATTGCATAGTGGTCCTCTTCAAAGATTGTTCAAATTATTCCCCTGGGGTCAAATCTGGCCACCCCCGAGGGGTCACATGGTTTATATAGACTTAAATAGCAACATGACTTTAAAATTCTTTACCTGAAATCGCAAGGCCCAGAGGTTTGTTCAAGGTTGTTCAACTTGTGCCCCTGGGATAAAAATAACCCACGCCTCGGGGATGCAAATTCCATTTGGGTTACAAGGTCTCAGGTGAGCGTCCTAGGGCCCTCTTGTTTGTGGTGCCGCCGTGCATGAATCTGTAGAAACATGATATGCATAGTTTAGAAGTTACTGGTAGTACCGGTATAATGAAATGGACTCGAGAGGGCAATTTCTAAAAAATTCTGAAATTCAGACATTAATACTGACAAATAGTAATGGTTAAAACAGGGTATGTATAATGAAAAAAGAGTGCACACATTCTGAGATAAAAATCTATTGATAATATGGGTTTTGTTTGTTTGGCCCTTTTCAAGTTTACATTTTGACGTCATAATTGTGCGTATTTTCTATAACCATAGTCTACACTCTACTTCTTACCTTACCATGATAGTGCAGTTGGTTAAAGCGCTGTCTACTTTCATCTCTTCGTATGACTCCCAAGTTGTGAGTTCGATTTCTGCTTGGATTTTTAATTTTTCAGTCTTTGTTTATCGTTTTTATCAAATATCTTTTGGTGTATTATATGATGTTGTATTTATTTCATGTACATGTTGTTATAAAGCGCATTTTTACCATATGATATCATTTATAGTGTAATTCGAATCAAATTTTTTCGACGACATAGGCCCTTTAAAACATTGAACAAGTGTAATGACGAAAGCCCATTCTAAAAATAGCATGTTAAACTATTACGTAACTTATTCAGATTGTCCAGGTTAATATTTTCAAACAATAATTCTACAAAAAAGATGTGTTTTCTTTCTGAACAGTTATTACAATATTTAGTAGAATAGAGTATTCAAGCATAACATACTATTTGTATACCAAATGTTCTACTACAATATTCTGTAAAGCCACAGTCTCATGGTTATAAGGAATAACATGATGTTATTAGTTGTTTTTTTTTAGCTCACCTGAGCACATACTTTTAATTCAAACGACATCTCCTAAACCACTTGGCAGATTTTTACCAAACTTCACAGGAAAGATCATTGGGTGACCCTCTTTCAAAGTTGTTCAAATCGTTACGGTCTGCTGCATATGTAGGTCACCAGAGCTAAAAATAGATTTAAAAAGTGTAAACTTTAAAAAATCTCTAAAACCGCAAAGCCCAGAGGTTTCATATTTGGTATGTAACATCCTATAGTGGTCCTCGACAAAGATTGTTCAAATTATGCCCCTGGGGTCAAAACTGGCCATGCCCCGGGGGTCACATATTTTATATAAAATAACATAAACATAAATAGCAAAATGTCTTGAAAAATCTTCCCCTGAAACCGCAAGGCCCACAGGTTTCGTATTTGGTATGTAACATCCTATAGTGGTCCTGTACAAAGATTGTTCAAATTATGCCCCATTGGTCAAAACTGACCACGCCCTAGGGGTCACATGGTTAATATAAACTTAAATAGCAAAATGGCTTTTAAAATGCTCTCCTCTGAAACGGCAAGGCCCACAGCTTTCCTATATGTAGTACGTAACATGGCATAGTGGTCCTCTCCAAAGATTGTTCGAATTATGCCCCTGGGGTCAAATCTGGCCACTCCCCAAGGGGTCACATGGTTAATATAGACTTAAATAGCAGAATGACTTTAAAAAGCTTTAGCTGAAACGGCAAGGCCCAGAGGTTTGTTCAAAATTGTTCAAATTAGGCACATGGGATAAAAATAAGCCACACCTCGGAGATGCAAATTCTTATTGGGTTACAAGGTCTCAGGTGAGCGTCCTAGGGCCCTCAGGTCCCTCTTGTTTCATATTGCTTGTATATTTCAGTCCTTAACTCATACTTAATTACCGTATATTACAAAAAAAGTTTATTTTCAACATAGGAAGCTTACAAAAACCAGCATGCGAGATCTAAGGCCAATTGAAGAGCTTGAGATTGCGCCACAGTTACGGAAGGACCTGATATCAGGGTAATTAGACGTAATCTTAATCATGCATTGCATGGATGTTGTTTTTACCTTTTTGGAGAGTCCAGTGAAAGGACCTGCTCTCTGTCATTATGAAATTGTATTTTTTTCCTTTCTGGAGTGGACTGGTATGTTTTGTTCTAATGTTTTAGAAACAATGATAATGATGCAAATTTTGATACCTGATGGTATTTTTAAAGATAAAGACCTATCCCAACACTGTTAAATATCCGTTTAATGAATTTGCACTTTTCCAAGAGTTTATTGAAACAAGTGAACCTTATGGCTATTTTTTAGCTCGTTAAACAGATTTGCAAGTTATGCATATGGTTTAGTGCAACTGAAAAACTACATACTGAAACCAGTTGTTTTAAAATTGGTGAATAACTTTGTAAATCAAAAACAAAGTTCATCATTGATACTTGGGAATGGAATGCTTTTTTATGCTTTCTGCCTGTGAGTATCAAACCTGTTTGAAGTACTAGCCTTTTAATTTATATGATGTGTGTCGTGAGAAACCCAGTCTTAATGCATGTGCGTAAAGTGTCGTCCCGGATCAGCCTGTGCAGTCCGCACGACTCATATTGTTTTGAGAAGAGCAGCGTATCATTAACTTGTACAAGACCAATCGGTGCATGCCAATCTCAAGATATGAGCAATAGAGATGTGCCTTTACTCCGATACTATCTTATCATCTATTTACCACAAAAATGATCCAGACATAAGCTGTGATGCTCATACAGGTGAGTGGACATTTCAGATGCAGAAATCGTAAAGTGGAACCGATCAGGCCTGAGGAGCAGGAAGAGCAAATACTGTTTTTCAAAGAGTGGTCACGATACAAGTGGAAGGAAGTACGGGTAAGAGTATATGATATACATTGTATCTGTAAAAAATCAGTTTCTTTTTGTGAAGTGTAAAATTTGTTGTTGTTTTTTCTGGGGGTATTAATGCCTTAAAGTCACTTTTCAGAGATTTTTGTAATATAAAAAAATGTAAAGCAGTTTCCTGTTAATCATCTAGTCCTATCAACTGACAAATGAAATGAAAACAAAGCAGTAAAAAAGAAAAAACAGATTTAAAAAAAAGTGGGATCTGTGCCTGGTGTCCTACTTGGACCTCTAAATCAATGTCTGACAAGTTAACCTTCATTTTGATTTTGATGTGTATTTTAGTTCTGTGTAAAGTGGAACGTAAATACTAATAAAAACATGAATTTATGTTACAATAGCCCAATATTTACATCCACGTCAGTTAAGAATTCAATCTTCATTATAACATTACACTACCAATATTTCTGCATGAGGGGTGATATTTCACAGCTAAATATCTAAATGAGGCGTGTCGTGGGAAAACCGGTGCAGACTGCACAGGCTAATCCGGGACGGCACTTTACGCCTACAGTAGATCTATGTTTAGAATAGACTTCCTTGAAACTGAAAATACCATAAAAGCGAAAAGTGCCATTCCGGATTAGCCAGTGCGGACTGCACAGGCTAATCTGGGACGACACTTTACGCACGTGCATTAAGCCTGGTTTTCCCACAATGCCCCTCATATATATAGATACTACATGTATTCTTTTCTTTTGGAATATTTTACAAAAATATTAACTCTTAAATTTGCCTTCTGTGACAGTTACAAACTTTGAACATTTATTTGTCTCAAAATTCCTACACCCAAAGTTTAGCAATGGAATTTTTCTGGTTAGATATTCACCAATCTGGCTGATGTTAAGTTAGTGACGAAAAAGCTAAAGAAGGAATAAATGTCAATGCTCTTCCATTTCATTTCAGAGCGAGTGTAAGATGATTCATCGCGTGGAGAAGGCACAGGCCTTCGCATTGTCAAAACTTCGCGAAGAATCGGAGGAACTTTACAAACAGGCAGTCAAGGTAATATATGAGGCGTGTCGTGGGAAAACCGGGCTTAATGCATGTGCGTAAAGTGTCGTCCCTGATCAGCCTGTGCAGTCCGTACAGGCTGATGGAGGACGACCTTTTCCGCCTAAAGTGGATTTATGTTTAGAAGAGACTTGCTTCAAACAGAAAATACCATAAAAGCCTAAAGTGCCATTCCGGATTAGCCTGTGCAGACTGCACAAGTTAATACGGGACGACACATTACGCACATGCATCAAAACCGCTTTTCCCACGACACGCCTCATATATTTGTTAGGTCTTCAGTTAAATTTGCTGTAATATTTATATGGGGTCTATTTCTGTAATAATACAAAATTTCTGACTGTTTGGTGTAGGTCTTAACGGGACCTGTTTACAGATTGACAAATTGACAATTTTTCAACTTTTTGTCAACGATTCCAAAAATAAAATAACACTGTATACAACGGAGCAAGATAACACAACGGACCTAGAAATATATTGTAAAAATCGTCTCGTTAATAAGTAATCATAAGTTGAAATTGATAAAATTATAAAGCGTTTGTAACGCTAAACGATTGAATAATTTGTAGTGTTTCTGTTGTTTTCGTTGAACTTGTTGACAACACGTGGATCACTTCCATAAAGTAAATAATGCAGGATGAAATAAAGAAGTTGGAATGGCCAAGTGGTTAAAGCGATAGCCTTTTAATCCGGTGGCTTTGGGTTCAAACCCCAGTGGGACCTTTTTTTTTAGCTCACCTGAGCACAAAGTGCTCATGGTGAGCTTTTGTGATCGCCCGTTGTCCGTCGTGCGTGTGTGCGTGCGTGTGTGCGTGCGTCATCAACTTTTCATTCAAACAACATCTCCTCCTAAACCGCGTGGCAGATTTTCACCAAACTTCACAGGAATGATCCTTGGGTGGATCTCTTTTCAAAATTGTTCAAATCTTTCCGGTCCGCTGAATTTGTAGGTCACCAGAGCTAAAAATAGATTAAAAAAGTGAAAACTTTAAAAATCTTCTATGAAACCGCAACGCTCAGACCTTTCATATTTGATAAGTGACATCCTCTAGAGGTCCTCTACAAAGTTTGTTCAAATTATGCCCCGGGGGTCACATGGTTTATATAGAATATATAGCAAAATGACTTTAAAAATTTTCTCCTCTGAAACCGCAAGGCCTAAAGGTTTCATATTTGGTATGCAACATCCTTTAGTGGTCCTTTACAAATTTTGTTCAAATTATGCCCCTGAAGTCAAAACGGGCCACCCCTTGGGGGTCACATGGTTTATATAGAATATATAGCAAAATGAATTTAAAACTCTTGTCCTCTGAAACCACAAGGCCCAGAGGTTTCATATTTGGTATGTAACATCCTATAATGGTCCTCTACAAAGATTGTTCAAATTATGCCCCTGGCTAAATCGCAAGGCCCAGAGGTTTCATATTTGGTATGTAACATCCTTTAGTGGTCCTGAACAAAGTTGTTCAAATTATGCCCCTGGGGTCAAAACGGGCCACACCCCGGGGGTCACATGGTTTATATAGAATATATTGCAAAATGACTTTTAAAATCTCTTCCTCTGAAACCACAAGGCCCAGAGGTTTCATATTTGGTATGTAACATCCTAAAGTGGTCCTCTACAAAGATTGTTCAAATTACACCCCTGTGTCAAAACTGGCCACGCCCAGGGGGTCACATGGTTTATATAAACTTATATAGCAAAATGTCTTAAAATCTTCTTCTCTGAAACCGCAAGGCCCAGAGGTTTCGTATTTGGTATTTAACATCCTATAGTGGTACTCTACAAAGATTGTTCAAATAATGCCCAATGGGTCAAAAAAGACCACACCCGATTGGTCACATGGTTAATATAGACTTAAATAGCAAAATGACTTTAAAATTCTTCTCCTCTGAAACCGCAAGGCCTAGAGGTTTCATATTTGGTATGTAACATTGTATAGTGGTCCTTTACAAAGAGTGTTCAAATTATGCCCCTGGGGTCAAAACTGGCCACGCCCCGGGGTCTCATGGTTTATATAGACTTAAATGGCAAAATGACTTTAAAAATATCCTCTGAAACGTCAAGGCCCACAGCTTTCCTATATTTGTTACGTAACATTGCATAGTGGTCCTCTCCAAAGATTGTTCAAATTATGCCCCTGGGGTCAAATCTGGCCACCCCTCGAGGGGTCACATGGTTTATATAGACTTAAATAGCAAAATGATATAAAAAATCTTTACCTGAAACCGCAAGACCCACAGCTTTCCTATATTTGGTACGTAACATTGCATAGTGGTCCTCTCCAAAGATTGTTCAAATTATGCCCCTGGGGTCAAATCTGGCCACCCCCCCCGAGGGGTCACATGGTTTATATAGACTTAAATAGCAAAATGACTTAAAAAATCTTTACCTGAAACCGGAAGGCCCAGAGGTTGTTCAAGGTTGTTCAACTTATGTCCCTGGGATAAAAATAAGCCACGCCTCTGGGATGCGAATTCCAATTGGGTTACAAGGTCTCATGGCCCTCTTGTTTCTTTTCTTTTTTCCAAATACTTTTCTAGTTATTATACTTGAGCGTTTTAGTTTGATGCTTAAACCTGTCAAGTTATGACATTTAATCGCATACTTCAAAAAATGCGAAAATCTGTGAACAAGTCCCTTTAACTCCATTTCTATGATAATACAATAATTTCTTACTATTTAGTGTAGGTCTTAACTCCAATTCTATAATAATACAATAATTTCTTACTATTTAGTGTAGGTCTTAATTCCATTTCTTTAATAATACAATAATTTCTCACTATTTGGCATAGGTCTTAACTCCAATTCTATAATAATACAGTAATTTCTTACTATTTAGTATAGGTCTTAACTCCATTTCTGTAATAATACAATAATTTCTCACTATTTTGTGTAGGTCTTAACTCCAATTCTATAATAATACAATAATTTATTACTATTTGGTGTAGGTCTTAACTCAAGTTCTATAATAATACAATAATTTATTACTATTTGGTGTAGGTCTTAACTCCATTTCTATAATAACAAGAGATGTTTGTAAAACATGTATGCCCCCTGACTTGCAGCCAAGTTGTGAGTATATGCAATTGTTAAGAAATGTTTTTAATATGCAATCCCAAGCGAGGTCTAGATATATTGTATCTATGTATGAAGTTTCATTAAAATATGTTGATGCGTTCTCAAGTCATGGAGCGGACACAGTTTTTCTATTTTAAGTAACGGTGACCTTGACCTTGACCCCACCCACCCCATATGCAATCCCAAGCGAGGTTTCAATATAAGGTATCTATGTATGAAGTTTCATTAAAATATCTATGCGTTCTCAAGTTATTGAGCGGAAAACGTTTTTCTATTTTTAGTAACGGTGAACTTGACCTTGACCCCACCCACCCCATATGCAATCCCAAGCGAGGTCTCAATATAAGGTATCTATGTATAAGGTTCATTAACATATCTCGATGCGTTCTCAAGTTATTGAGCGGAAACCAGTTTTCTATTTTTAGCAACGGTGACCTTGACCTTTGACCTGTTAACCTCAAAATTTATAGGGTTCCTCCTTTCCTCCCAAGTAACCAGCATACCATCTTTCATGATCGTAGGTCAAAGCGTTCTCTAGGTATCGTGCGGAAACGAAATGTTCTACGGACAGACGGTCTGACCGACGGACGGGCAGATGCAAAGCAATATACCCCCATTTCTTCTAAGGGGGGCATAATAAATAATTTCTCACTATTTGGTGTAGGTCTTAACTCCAATTCTATCATAATACAATAATTTCTTACTAAGTGGTGTAGGTCTTAACTCCAATTCTATCATAATAATTTCTTACTAATTGGTGTAGGTCTTAACTCCAATTCTATAATAATACAATAGTTTCTTACTATTTGGTTCATTTTTTTCATAAACTAAATATTAAAGCTTTTGGGTAATTTCATAACTTAAATCAAACCTATGTGCATTAAAAAATTCAGACGAAGTGGTCAGACATGACTGCCTATATAGAACTGAGTCTCTGAGCAAGCCTGATTCAAACTTTTCCAGTGCAGACCTTGTTTTAAATTATTTCAGCTACTGCTGACAGTGGAAGTACTTTATTGCATATTCTAACATGATACTATCTAATTTTTCTATAGACAAAACACACAATTATCGTTTTAAAACTACCCTAAAAACAACCCAAAAAGTTGTCCTGATTCTGAGCGGAGCATAGTAAAATGTAGTTCTAACTACAATTGCAAAATTAGTTGTCAAATCATGTAAGAATGGAAATATTTTTTGCATTATCATTGTTTATTGGCCAATAAACAACTCTTTGTCTTTCTGATGCGTGGCTATTAAACCACTCGGGCTAACGCCATCGTGGTTTAATTCCTATGCATCAGAACTACAACTGGTTGTTTATTGGCCGATAAACAACGATAAATCAAAAATTATTTTTAAATAAAATCCTCCTCCTATACAAGACTGTCACTGTTTTCTAGCTAGACCCAGTGCTGATGAACCACACGGTGGCAGGGCCTCTCCATACCCCACCCATCCCCGACTACTTGGCAGAGGACGGCAAATGGATCGACCACACGGACTACTTCGATGATGTGGAGAAATATAGTAAACTAACGGAAGCGGTCCTAGAGAAGAAGCGAAAATAGAGTGTCTTCGAGTTTTGTTGTGTGTGGAATGCATTGTAAATAAATACATCGATTGGTATGACTGTCAATAATGTCATTTAGAATTGAGCATATTTGTTAACATATTTGTAATTAAAAATATAAGAATGTAGTAGTGTTATATGTTGTTATTTTATCATCATAATATACATAGTAGGTTCTGGCTATTTAACAGTGTATAAGGCATTTCAAGTATTGTGTTAAACGTCTGGATTTCTATTTTGCCCAGAAAAAAGTGCAGACAATTGTTTCATTGCGTGATTAATATTGTATCAACGTGGAGATGCTGTACTTGCATCATTATTATCAGCTATATTTCTATTTCTTACGCAATACTGTCACACAATCAGATTATCAAGTATACTTCAAGACCAAAACTATGCACATGTTTGATTAGCACCAAGTAATGGTTCTACCCTAGGTATGAAATTCAGGGGCCGTATTCCAGAAACATCTTTATTCATTTTTTCACTGAAGTTAAAATATTCATAATGTTATGTTTTAAAAAACTACATATACATTTGTAAATCCTTTTATGTATATATATATATGAACAAACAGTAAAACTATAGGTGATAATTAATTAACACTAAGCCCAATGAATTGTACAATTGAAATAAAAAGTTATATAAAATGTTGATTTTAATGTTCAAGATAAGATATTTTTTACGATTTTTCTAGAATACGGTCCCAGATGTAAATATACCTTCTTTGAAGTTTTAACACATGGAAGCATACTTCTTTTTTACTGAAAGATCATAGTTTTCGATTTAGTGAAAACAAACAAAAAGTAACTGTATGTTTGTAGACATGTAGAAAATGACAAATGCCATGTTTCAAGATATAGGGTTGTGATATGTACATGTATATATTTTGTTATTCCGTATGCTGGCCTTAATTCAGGGACGGCCTGGTTATTAAAATATAAGAAACTAACATTTGTCAAATATGGTTAACAAAATAAATCATAATACATTCACATCAGTGCTAATTGTGAGAACATCGGAATAAACCCTAGATGTCACCATAGGTCATTTTATCGGCGGCGAATTTACTCTTGTGCTATTTTTCAACCCTCAGCAAAAAACACTCACAAAAATCAACAGACGTTCAGTATAGATTAAATAACTAGACATTTGTTGCTATGTGATATTCAAATCCGTTGAGTACGCACTAACTTCACTGATTAATACAATTCGATCAACTACACCAGTGAACACAAAGTAGACTCGCCATTCGCTCCGTGTTACAAAGTTATTGTCAATTACATATACATTTGTATTTCAGTTTTATGAGAATCTGACGAGTACGTTAAACGTTCGATTATTTGGAGTGTCTGACTGTGGTTAACCGCCATCAGAATATGAGTGTTACATAATACAGTGCCTAGATGCGTGTCCCACTGCTGTCACTGGATCCCCGTGTGCGTGTCCCACTGCTGTCACTGGATCCCCGTGTGCGTGTCCCACTGCTGTCACTGGATCCCCGTGTGCGTGTCCCACTGCTGTCCCTGGATCCCCGTGTGCGTGTCCCACTGCTGTCACTGGATCCCCGTGTGCACCTCGCGGAATGTTTCTTTAATAAAGTCATCGCTAGCGTCCATGGGAGGTTTCACAAAGCCTTCCCCGTTGTACGAAACCAAGTGCGGTAACTCCAGCAGTTTCGGCTGATAAGCCACCAGAAAGTATGTCTCGGCTGTAATTACTTGACCAGCCATGATGAGCATTTGACGATCCGCTTTTGGCGTCCCGCTTGAAACGTCGAGCGGGGCAATGTTGTAAGATGTAGTATCTAAACATGTATCGTTTGCCATTACCGTTGTATCTTCTTTCTCAGCTACGGTCTTAGAATTTCGTCCACTTGCATTCGTTGACACAGTTGCGTCTGTTGCTTGCTTGGTTTCATCCAATAATGTTTCCTGGTTCACTGTTGAGGTCACTGTGACCTCCGTCCGTCGGCGCTCGTACAGGTGCGGATGTCCCTCCAGTTCGTCCAGAGCGGCGAGCTGCGCATCGTCCACCTCGTATAATTCGCCTGCAACTTGCTGCGAGAAAGAACGTTCTTTTTAAATTAATTATTTTTAATACATATGAATAGCAATAGGATGCGTTTCTTCTTTGAAACATTCAGCGAAAAACAAGATTCTGTGATTGATAAACACACATGCCCCCGGTTGGTGCTGGATAGCCCACTTCCTTGTCCAAATTAGGTGAAGGTCAAAGTGAGGTTGGATGATATGGGTGGATTGGGAACGGTCATACGTAACAACTGTGTAAATATCCAATTGTTGTAGTAAGCGGTGTTGGTGCTAGACAAAACGGTAAATCTAGTTAACCAAGAAATGGCACTTATGAATTATTATAAGTCCAAATTAGATGAAGGTCAAGGTCAAAGTGAGGTCGGGTGATATGGGTGGATTGGGGATGGTCATAAGCAACAACTGTGTACGTGTTGTAGTAAGCGGTGTTGGAGCGGAAAGACGGACCTAAGGACGGAATTACGGACAGGACAATTACTATATGCCCCCCCCCCCCCCGCATCAAAATGCCGGGGACACATTAATGTATTTTCAGTAAGTACTTATATGTTCTAATTCGTCTAATGATGATCTTTACAAAATATCCGATTATATCATGACATGCACGTCTTAATTACTACTGTTTTACTCAGTTACCCACTGTATAATGTAGTGGGTTTAATAAAAATGTTTTACAGATTGTATGCGCCTAAATCATGCGACAATGCACCTATCAATACTTACCCCAGAGGGGAGAGGGGGGGGGGCGGGCGGGGAGCGGCGGGCGTATACGGGACTTTAGACTGAAAGCGATTTCCGACAGATGGGCATTTGACACGCCTAATGATTTCGGGCCCTGAGAAATATACTTCAGTCGGTTTGAAGATCCCGGTAATATTGGCTATACCCCGGGCCATTTGATACACCAAGCATCATCCAATGTGGGCATTTAGAAAAAAAATGCTTTGGCTCTAGGGTGGGGTATTAGACCCCAGAAAATAAAATTAGTCAAATTCCCCCGGGTCAGCCCGCCGCTCCCCCTGGGGGAAATTATTGATACGTGCATAATTTCAGTTTGGTACCAAAATTGCTGGATTAACAAAACGCAAATACCGTTACGCAGTCTTTTATACTTTTCGTACAACACGCATTGGCATTGGTTCAGAACCAATAAAAATATTTGAGGCGTGACGTGGGAAACCCAGGCTATTTGCATGTGCATTACGTGTCGTCCCGTTGTAGCCCGGATTAGCCTGTGCAGTCCGCACAGTCTAAGCCGGGACGACACTTTCCGCCTACAGTGGATTTATGTTTAGAAGAAGAAGACTTGAAACAGAAAATACCATAAAAGCGGAAAGTGTCGTCCCGGATCAGCCTGTGGAACTGCACAGGCTGATTCAGGACGAATCTTTACGCACATGCATTAAGCCCGGGTTCCCCACGACACGCCTCATACGCATGTATAGTATATACATAAACCATGAACAGAATACAAAGTCTTACATGGCCGTGCCGAGGCGCAAACAGCATGAATGGGAAGTTGAACCTGGTAGCGACGACGAGGGGATACCTCCCGGAAGTGAGCGCGGTTCCCATGTAGCAACAGTGTCCCTTACTTCCGGTGGTCATCAGGTAGTGGTTGTGGAGTCCAGTTTTCAGAGTCCCGTACACAAAAACAACGTGCTTCATCTTTAATCAAAGTTGATTGTTTTCATTCCTCTGTGGACATAAACGCTTGCACTCGTATCAATTCAAC
This sequence comes from Congeria kusceri, assembly GCA_027627225.1. NCBI lineage: Eukaryota > Metazoa > Mollusca > Bivalvia > Myida > Dreissenidae > Congeria > Congeria kusceri. The sequence goes on from CM051030.1 coordinate 69,195,108, forward strand.
TTGCTATATTCGTTAGTAGGTATTTACCATGCGTACTAGATAATGACCCTAAGTTTAGGCGTTCGTTCATATATAAAGGCACGCACAATTCATTTAACTGGGGTATATGTGAGAGCAATACGTTGATAAATGACAGTTTAGTAGATTGGCGTCACCCTCACACGGGCGATGTACGCTTGCTTACTACAGAATGTTTCTTTTTGTTTGTTGTTTGTTTGTTTGGATTTTTCGCCGTATTCAACAGTATTTCAGTCATATAACGGCGGTCAGTTAACCTACTCACACTTTTCCTGGGTAAGTTGGTTTACCAGTCATAAGTGCACATACTTCATAACACAATCCATACATGTATGTCGACCCGCCTCCTGTCGCTGGTCAGTGTTCATGGTAATATCCCTGAGCATGCTATCAAAACTACTATGAACTGCATGACAACGGCATGCTATCAAAACTACTATGAACTGCATGACAACAGCATGCTAACAAAACTACTACGAACTGCATGACAACAGCATGCTATCAAAACTACTATGAACTGCATGACAACAGCATGTTATCAAAACTACTACGAACTGCATGAAAACAGCATGCTATCAAAACTACTATGAACTGCATGACAACAGCATGCTATCAAAACTACTACGAACTGCATGACAACAGTAGGTTTCAAAACTACTATGAACTGCATGACAACAGCATGCTATCAAAACTACTATGAACTGCATGACAACAGCATGCTATCAAAACTTCTACGAACTGCATGACAACAGCATGCTATCAAAACTACTATGAACTGCATGACAACAGCATGCTATCAAAACTACTAAGAACTGCATGACAACAGCATGCTATCAAAACTACAATGAACTGCATGACAACAGCATGCTATCAAAACTACTATGAACTGCATGACAACAGCATGCTATCAAAACTACTATGAACTGCATGACAACAGCATGCTATCAAAACTACTATGAACTGCATGACAACAGCATGCTATCAAAACAACTATGAACTGCATGACAACAGCATGCTATCAAAACTACTATGAACTGCATGACAACAGCATGCTATCAAAACTACTACGAACTGCATGACAACAGCATGCTTTAAAAACTACTACGAACTGCATGACAACAGCATGCTATCAAAACTACTACGAACTGCATGACAACAGCATGCTTTAAAAACTACTACGAACTGCATGACAACAGCCTGCTATCAAAACTACTACGAACTGCATGACAACAGCATGCTAACAAAACTACTATGAACTGCATGACAACAGCATGCTTACAAAACTACTACGAACTGCATGTCAACATCATGCTAACAAAACTACTACGAACTGCACGACAACAGCATGCTATCAAAACTACTACGAACTCCATGACAACAGCATGCTAACAAAACTACTATGAACTGCATGACAACAGCATGCTATCAAAACTACTACGAACTGCATGACAACAGCATGCTATCAAAACTACTATGAACTGCATGACAACAGCATGCTAACAAAACTACTATGAACTGCATGACAGCAGCATGCTATCAAAACTACTATGAACTGCATGACAACATCATGTTATCAAAACAACTATGAACTGCATAACAGCATGCTAACAAATCGTTGACCAGGGCCCGTATTCACAAAGCTCCTTAGGGAAAACTCAATTTCTTAAAATCACACAATTCCCAAGTCTCTGCCTGTTTTAGTAAAGGTCTCTATAACATTTAAAAACTAACAAAGATAGTTGTTTCTTATTTTTGCCGTTTGTAAAGAGAAATAATTCGATTTCACACAGAAAATTGGATCTAAAATGTTCATTCAAGTATAACTTACCTTAAGATTTTCCTTATGACCTTTGTGATTACCAGCACACATGTACGACGTACCTTACGATATAATGTTAATAAATACGCTCCGTTCTAACGTACTAGTATATGCAAATACGTTTTTAGCTCGACTATTCTCTACATAGTACCAGCTATACTACTCACCCGTTCGTCGGTGTTGGCGTAATACTCTGGTTAAGGTTTGCGTGCAGCAAGTGAATATCTCTGTAACTACTAAAGATATTAAATTGAAACTTGACACATGTCTTCGGGGTCATAATGTGAGGTCACTGACCAAGGACCATAACTCTGGCCTGCAATTGAGCAGAATTATGCCCCTTTTTGTATTTAGAAATTCAGGTTAAAGTTTGCGTGCAACAACTCTATATCTCTATATTTACTACAGATGTTCAATTAAAACTCCACACATATCGTCGGGGTCATTATGTAAGATCACAGCTAAGGTCCACAACTCTGACCAGCAATTTTATGTACATTGTACATGTACTTAGAAAATTCAGGTTAAAGCTTTCGTGCTACAACTTCATATCTATACATCTACTATAGATATTCAAGTAAAACTTTACACGTGTCTTCAGGGTCATTATATAAGGTCACTGGGGAAGGCCCATAACTGTGACCAACATTTTAGAAAAATTATGCCCCTTGTTTGTACTGACAAAGGCCCATAACTCTGAAAATTGTTTGAATAGTCGAGCGTGCTGTCCTGAGACAGCTCTTGTGTATTGTGTTGAAGGATGATGTACGCAGTCTTTATGCACAAAATATACAGCTTTTGCGTTTGTATTGATTGTTTCTAGAAAGTTATGGTCCAAACTTTGCTAAGAGAACAACGTGGGCATTCGATTACATAACATAATTAACAAGAAAAAATCAAGTCATTCACCGAATTTAATAATTTTCTAGTCTGCTTGGTGTGAAAATTCATGCAAGTACAACGACCCTATAGTAGAACTTAAATTAAGGTAAAATTGAAAATGAATGTTGATAATTAAATTTATATTCGTGTAAACAGAGAACAGATCATTTCACAGATGCACACAAATACAATTTAGTATAATTTGATTAATATTGCGGACAAAAGCTAGAATAATCACTGTTTAACATTTGGGCTTTTGTAGCCTAAATGCACTTCATATCTTATGGTAGTGTCAACTTGGTCTTTAGGCATCACGTATTTCTTCCCGTCGATATTATCTGTGTAACTTTTACGAAACGGACGATATTTCACGATAAAGTACGCCTGTGCCTCCACTTCCGGACCGGAAGCACCGTCCAAGGTCAGGTTAACCTTCTTGCATTCATACAAATCAGGGTGGGCTTCCAAGTCGTCGAGAATTTCTAGCCTGTTCTTGTCGACCTCATAAACCTCGCCTTCGACCCGCTGAAAGTATAATACATAATCGGGTTTGCAAGTTAGTTCAGTGTTTGCAGTCTCGAATGACAAAGAAAAAGAATATTCTTGTATAATATACGCAAACAAGAATATTCTAGTATTATATACGCAAAAAGAAAGAATATTCTAGCATTATATACGCAAAAAGAAATAATATTATTTCTAGCCTGTCCTCATAAACCTCGCCTTCGACCCGCTGAAAGTATAATACATAATCGGGTTTGCAAGTTAGTTCAGTGTTTGCAGTCTCGAATGACAAAGAAAAAGAATATTCTTGTATAATATACGCAAACAAGAATATTCTTGTATTATATAGGCAAAAAGAAAGAATATTCTAGCATTATATACGCAAAAAGAAATAATATTATAGTACATGTATTATACTAAGCAAAACAAGAAAGATTATTCTTGTATTATATATACATGTATACGCAACATAGAAAGAACATTATTTTATTATATACGCAAAAAGACAGAATATTCTTTTAATATTTACGCAAAAAGAAAAATACTCTATTATTATCTTCGCAAGAAAGAAAGAATATTCTTGTATTATATACGCAACAAAGAAAGAATATTCTAGTATTATATACGCTACAAAGAAAGAATATTCTTGTATAATATACGCAACAAGAAAGAATATTCTAGTGTTATATTCGCAACAAAGAAAGAATATTCAAGTATTATATACGCAACAAAGAAATAATATTCTAGTATAATATACGCAACAAAGAAAGAATATTCTTGTATTATATACGCAACAAAGAAAGAATATTCTAGTATTATATACGCAACAAAGAAAGAATATTCTAGTATAATATACGAAACAAAGAAATAATATTCTAGTATTAAGTACGCAGAAAATAAAGAATATTCTAGTATTATAATACGCAATTCATTAACGTAACATTGCTGATAGCGCAATATGTTAGAAATAAACTTCTGTTAAATGTTCACATGATAAAGCGTTCCTAACATATAACACGATTTTAAAAATCTGTTGTTGTTTTTTTCGTTGAGAATATTTAGAAGAAAACAAACCCACACTTTAAAGCGGATTCGGAATGGGTCTTTTCTGCATGACCCGTGCACCCGAAGAATGAAACATCACTAAAGAAGAAATAGAGCTACAATATATAGTCATAAAGTAAAACCGCGTTATAAGTGTCCTCACATTACCCTGACCCGGCTGATAACGAAGGTAAGGCACATTGAATCTGGATGCCACAACAAGTAAGTATTTCTTCACAGTGACTGCTTTTCCTGATTTATACGGCACACATGTCCCTCTGGGCTCGTCCTTCATCAGGTAGTGATTGGGCTCTCCTGATTTTAAAGTCCCATACACGAATATCAACGTTTTTGACATTTCCCTTACTTTCACTACATGTACGTACATGTGCAATACACTGTTGATAAACATTGTAAATGTCCGTGTAACATCCGGGTTACATTTTAGGCGCCATATTTGAATTGACTGATAATATATAATATAATAATAATAACTTTATTTCATGAAGAATTCACATTAAGAAACAATATTTATTTTTTACATTGTGGTCTTCAATAAACAAACAAAAGTGAAACCATGCATATTAAAAACATACACGCCAATGAACACCAATAACTGAACTATAGTAATAAAAATAAAAATAATATTTATAATATGTTGATAATAACGATGATGATGATGATGATGATGATCATTATGGTGATGATTATGATGGTGATGGCGATGATATGATGATGGTGATGATGATATGATGATGATGATAAATAAACAATTATTACACTCTTGCAAAAACACAACAAACACGTCACAACGAAATAGTAACAATGTAGTCAAACAAGCAATCTGTGAACATAAATATCTTCGCTTTACCTACGTGGATTTGGTATAGAACTTCGTGGATTTGGTATTTAACTTCGTGGATTTGATATTGAACTTCGTGGTTTTGGTATTGAACTTCGTGGATTTGGTATTGAACTTCGTGGATTTAGTATTTAACTTCGTGGATTTGGTATTTAACTTCGTGGATTGTGTATCTGATTCGTATAAATAGTCCAAAGTGTCTACAATGACCGGAAGGAAGTTTGGATACAAACATGACATTCTGTTCAAAGATACAAGAAATATGACAACTGTTAAACATGTCCTGTCAGCAACTAAACCGGAATTTTAATATCAAAAGATTTCTGAAATATTCCTCTAGAAACCAAAATTAATAGTTGTCATCGTCTACATCGGTCTTGCTTGGAACTACTGTTACATTTGTATGGGAATTAATGCGGACGTTATTTCCACTATGTTACACAACATTGCAAATGATGTCGCCAAGATGACCTACTGGTATGTAGGTTATGTGCGTATTTCAAATGCGTACAATACTGCCTAATGACTTGAGTTTAAACCTTCGTTGATATTTAAAAGACACGTTTCGTTTAAGTGGGGCTCTTAAGAAATTCATTAATAAAACAGACGCGCAGATGGGCGTCATCATATGGGAAATAGTTTAATTTGTACAAAAGTCGTGAATGCAGTCTACATCAAGTTACGACCATAAGGGTATACCATCGGTAGCAGTCAGGCAGATTCAGGGGGCGGAAGCGGCATACGCGGCGTTAATCCTCAACATTATTTAAACACACGCATTTGGTTACCAATGAATTGTTGTTTTCTTTTCAATTTACTGGAATTATGTAGCCCGTTTATATGTGGTATTTTCGTTCGACTGTTCGTTTTTGACGTTATGGTATCATTCCGATATGTAACATGTAAGACAAACGAACAGCAGTTTGTTGGAAGTTAGTGAATATTTTCGCCCACTCTAACCCAAAATCATAAAGCCTTGCCTGGTCTCTAAATCATACTTTCAAACAAATTGTTAACGTAGTGTGCTTGCAGTGGGTTTTTTTCACCTTTAGGGAAAAGGTGTCGGGGCCCTTCAGATGGGGAATTTTGGGGGAAAGGTGGCGGGGCCCTTCAGATGGGGAATTTTGGGGGATAGGTGGTGGGGAATTTTACAGCAAAAGGGGATTTTTTTTTCGAAAAGAATTATTAGTAAATTTACATGTTTATATTCTACTTTGTTATAAAACATTAATTAATCAATTGTTTTGCTGTAACCAATGATAACTTAGATTTTGCTTTAACTCGGTTTTATGAAAAATTGCTGGGATATTTTACGAAAACTCCTCTGTCTTAGTCAACTTGTGTCCGATTTTGTTCATTTTTGTTTCAAAATCAAGCTTACATTCTGAGGGGAATTTTGAGGTAAAAATAGGGAAAAAAGATATACCTTTTAAGCTGGGGAAATTATAAAAACACTGGCTTGTTCTTTGTTGATATTATGCATGGCATTGACGCTAAGATTGTTAGAGAGTGCGGAATCGGAGGCTTAAATATTCCAGCGTGTGTACGTATGTTACGACTTGGATAAGAACATAGTTATCACATCAACACGAATCGGGAAATAAACATTTAAAATAGTCATCAGAAAAGCACCATCTAATAAACTATATAAAAGATTATTTACTATTAAATTATATTCTTTCGAAGTTTATACATAGAACTGACCATTAACCGACCAATAAAAATACAACGTAGAATAAGCTTACAAAAATTGTGTTTAAATAGCACATGCATAAAAAAAAGATGCTTTATTACTTATTGTTCGTCTCAAGTTTAAAACAAAACTGACCTTCTTACTGATACATAAAAATACTTGATACAATAAGTTGATTAAAAGATTGGATAACAACAACTGAACACAAAGTTCTGCACCGTAACACAATAACATCAACACGGTTGTTGTTTTTCATAGCTTGTGTGCACTTCATGCCAGTAGTTTAAGGTACCCTCCGCTCTGTCCTTGGGCATCACATATTTCTTGCCTTCGATATTGTTTGAGTAACTTTTAAAGAACGGTAAATCCAACATGTACGGACGATATTTCACGAGAAAGTACGCCTGTGCCTCCACTTCCGGTCCGGAAGCACCGTCCAAGGTCAGGTTAACCTTCGTGCGTTCATACAAATCAGGATGGGCTTCCAAGTCGTCCAGAATTTCAAGCCTGGTCTTGTCCACTTCATAAACCTCGCCTTCGACCCGCTGCAAGTAAACGATTCTATGTTTGCAAATTGGTTCAGTGTTTGCAGCTTTTAAAGAGACATTTTAAGATGTTAGCAAAGTGAACATTTCCATTCTTGGTCATAAAAACAAATTTACCGTTGTTAAATCTGCAATAAACAACCCAAAAAAGTTTGAAACTTTAAAATTTAGTTCGCGTTGTATTTGCAGAATATGTTGTCAGGTCAAATTAGAATCGAAATAATATTCGCATTGAATCAATGTTTATCCGCTACTAAACAACGATTCGTCGTTCTGATGCGCATATATAAAACCACTTGGGCTAACGCCCTAGTGGGTTAATTCTTACGCACTAGAACTCCACATCGTTGTTTATTACCTGATAAACAACGATAATGCGAGAATTATTTCTTTAATAAAACACAGATTATTAACACATTGAAAAATTACACTGCTTAGAGAGATTAACATTGATAATGAAACGTGCATTACATTAGGTATTAACGTACATATGAATATATGTACCTATGCACACGTCTGTTAAAACAACATTAAATGTAAATATAGGTGCACGCAAATTGAATTTAATACCCTCGGACTGTTTCTGATGTTTTTGTTTTGGTTATTTATAGGCATATTTCATATAGTGACAACAAGATATGTTCTTGTCATACATATCCATGAAATATTTTAGCTTTTACCGGTTTACGCCAAATCAAATCACGTTTTATACATGTACTATTTTTGTTCCGATTTATTTCGTTTCTTTACACATCTCTTCTCATGTTCCATAATACATACATGCAAATATAACATTGATGCTTATCGTGGGAAAACCGGGCTTAATGCATGTGAGAAAAGTGTCGTCCCGGATTAGCCTGTGCAATCCGCACAGGCTGATCCGGGACGACATTTTCCGCCTACAGCGGATTTATGTTTAGAAAAGAGACTTCCTAGAAACAGAATATACTATAAAAGCGAAATGTGTCGTCCCGGATCAGCCATGCGGATTGCATAGGCTGATCCGGGACGACACCTTACGCACATGCATTAAGCCCGGATTTCCCACGACACGCCTCAGATGTACATATTGACAGTAGTCCCCTACTAAGAGACCAGATTTAAAAGCGTCATTATATACTGTCAGAAGTGTTATGTGTTAAAGTGTTAAATTTTCATAATATTTGTTTAAAAGTAAACACTTGTAACGGTATCAGAGACAACCACTGCAGTATTCAATATGGTAACCGAAAAATAAACGCACCAAATCCGTTGTGAATGAAAAATATAACATATAAATTCTTATTTTAATCATTGAAGTTTGTTTACAAAAATACTATTTATACGGCCCTATATCGTAATTTAAAACATTGTATACGTATTCTGCATTTTCTGAAATGCGCTACATGTATTATTATTTGTTAATATTGCGAATTCAAGAAATTGACATTCAATTGACCAGTTGCAAAATCATAGATCGCTCCGCCTCCTTGTTTGTTTAAGGTTTTTTGTCCAAGGATTTGAAGCAAACTGATCGTATTATGCAACCATGTGGTATTATTTACCACTGAAATATAAACCCATTAATTGGTCAGCTCAATCCTTGATTGACAAGTCGTAACGGGTCAATTTGGCAGCTAGGTTTGTTAGGAAAATGCCCAAATTATTATGTTGATTGTGTAGCGACTGTGTTCATTACATAATGAAGAGACAATTGTTTTTAACATTTATTTTGCCATGAAACATCACAAATCCTGTTGTGTCCTTAATTCGATATCACACTGAATATTTCAATGTTTTCTCGACGAGTTGTATCTCAAAATCTCGCATAAAAAACATCGTTGAATTTAGGTTACGTCGAATTTTTGTTGCACTATGACACATATTTGCGGACATAAATCGGCAAGTTTAGCATGGTTTGTGTTATTTAAATATGTAAACAGATTCTATGTTGATACACATTTCACGTAGTTGACTTTATATTTGCGAATACAAATGTTGTCAAGGGCGTAGCGCCCTTTACGCACGTGCGTAATACAAAAATGCGAAGGATAAAAAACGATGAGAACAGAATTGAGAGTCGAAGTTATGTAAAAAAAATTATATATAAATGCTCTTTTAATTGCTGATAATGGAAGAAAAACCGATGAAATTTACGGTTTGACCCATCTCACACCCTCCCTCAAGATAAATGTTGGCGTGTGCGTATAGATTGTACAACCCTGGCTACGCCCCTGGTTGTTGTTCGTAGTCAGTAAAAGCGTAATACTGGGTACCATTATTTTGTTGAATTGTTTATCTTGTATAAAGACAAACATTAAAGGCCCTGTTTTGTGTTATTTTATTTATTTTAATATTGTATTCAAACATTTTGACTATTAAGGTAGGCCTAGTATTAAGTTATTTCAGCAATTAAAGCGAAAATAGTTTTAATTTGGGGTTCGGCCAAGTCAATACAACTTAACTCATATTTTAAATAAAAATAATTTATATGAATGCCCTTAATTCATGGTGGATCTACTGAAAATAGATTGAATAGTTTTAAATGTATGCTTAACAGCTTTACTATCGTGCTTGATGACACATTCAAATAAACACATAGACCTACAACGATGGAAATTCTTCAGTTACCTCCCTTTACAACATTTGTATATATCATAATACGAGTTTGTATCAAGTTAAGAATGGAAGTATTTACTGCAATAGTAACATATACATGTAAGTAATTTATATGTATGTATCGAACGAGTCAACGTGACTGCAACTGCCATATTTCGAGTTGAAATTGTAAACACTTTACATATTTTATATTTATAAAAGTCGAACGATACTTCCTAAATGTTGTTCCTATTTATCTAGTAACTTATTAACAATGCCTCTAGATCTACTCTCTGCAAAACATTCGCCTACAGACGAACTGAAAACAATAGTATTAAGCAAAGTATAACAGCGTGTTCAGTGTTCAGGTCATTTGTAAATACTCACATAACCCTGACCCGGCTGATAAAGAAGGTAAGGCACATTGAATCTGGATGCCACAACAAGTGGGTATTTCTTCACAGTGACTGCTTTTCCAGATTTATACGGCACACATGTACCTCTGGGCTCGACCTTCATCAGGTAGTGATTGGGCTCTCCAGATTTTAAAGTCCCGTACACGAATATCAACGTTTTTGACATTTCTCTTAATTTCACTATTAGAAGCTACCTTTCATGTTCTGTTGATAAACATTAAACATTGTTTTATCACTGAGAGTGGTCTCCCTTATACTAGTTGTGTAACATCCGGGTCACCCTTACCGCGCCATATTTGAAATGAAAAATACATGTTACATCATAGTTCTGGCTTCTATAAATAAAAATGTCGCTTTTATAATTTTTGACTTTTCGCGACAAAAAGTTATGGAGCCAATCCCATAGCAAAGTCTACAAGAAAGTCTTTAGAATTTGACAGTTTATCAACAGTCACCAAAAACTGTCCAAAACGGCTTTTAAATGCACTGCTGAAAAAAATAATCAGCATCGGATAGATGGATAATTTTTACATCTAGTAAATACTAACGACAAAATACCGTCTAAAACATTAACAAGTAAATTACCTATTCATTAATTAAATGTGCAGGAAAAAAGCCATATGGAAAACATTTGTCATATGAACATCTTACGGGATTTCACGGCCGTGTGCCTTTTTAATCTGTTTTTTTTTTTTTGTAACGGAACATGTGCTGTGATTTCTTAGTCATACCACTAGCATACCCAATTAATGTCCTGATTTCTTTCTGTTTTTAATAAACACACTATACCTTTAATACTTAAGTAAAAAAATAATATATTTAACATCACTTGTTGTAAACATCAATTTGAATCAGTATGCTGGTCAGATGTGAGTAATTGAACAAACAATAATGCATTACGGAAAACGAAAGCCATATTTACAATTTGAGCACGCGAAAAGGTCAAGGTCGATCTGAATGTATCAGTCTCGTAGTCACGTGATAAAGCAACAATGGCGAAGAAATTGACTGCGCTGATCAGATTTACTTTCAGGTATTATGCGATGCATGTGACAATTTCGAATCTCAAAATATGCCACAGTTCAAAAGTTTATATTTACTTACCTGTATATGAAATGATTTCCACCAGAAAGTGCAAAATTATGGATTTATAGCGTGACATAAATATGTTACAACTCTGGTAGACTTTCGATACAGGGTTGTCTTCAGCGAACCGGTTTAGTCGTCAGTACTATAGAAACTGTTCGCTGAAGTTTTTTCTTTATCTAGCTACACAGTAATACAACACTGTCATTTCACTCAATTTTAATACTTCGTCCATATGGGCTTTATCAAAATTATGAATACATAAAAAAAACTACATCTTTGTGCTATTCAAACAAAATGGCGTAACGTCATGATCATCGTCATCATCATCATCATCCTTATCATAAATTCCATCATTATCATGAATTCTCTAATCATCAGCATCATCACTATCACCTCCATCATCATTGTCATCATTATAAATTCTATCATCATCATAATCAAACAAAATGGCGTAACGTCAACAAACAAGATATGACATCATGACATCATTTTGACGTCAAATTGCAACACTAAATTGAGCCAAATTTTAATAACTACAAAAAAATGCACTTTCATAAAGAAACATGCGGAATAGAGGAATAAAACATAAAATTCATCAAAATGTTTATGATATACAACACTTTTTGATTATAGCAATGATTAATATGAAAAATTTATTAGATATGTAAAATTAAAATTAGGGTTGCATATTTTTTAATGTCTCATCACCGTCATACTTTTAATTAATCAGCATCATCATCACCAACAACATCATCAATAACGCTACCACCATCATCATCATAACATCATCATCACTATTATCACAATTACCATCATCACGATCATTGCTCACATCACTTATTTATTTATCATGGCTATAATCAAAAATGGTTGTATATCATAAACATTTTGATGATTTATAAGTGTTATTCCTCTATTCCGCCTGTTTTTTTTATGAAAGTTCATTTGTTCTAGTTATTAAAATTTGGCGCAATTTAGTGTTGCAATTTGACGTCAAAATGCCGTCATGATGTCATATCTTGTTTGTTGACGTTACGCCATTTTGTTTGATTAGCACAAAGATGTAGTTGTTTTTATGTATTCATAATTTTGATAAAGCCCATATGGGCGAAATATTAAAATTGAGTGAAATGACAGCGTTGTGCATTGAAGTCCCTGGTTGAACATTATTCTGAGTTGAATCTTACACAGTATATTATAGACTTATATTTCTAAGACTATGAAGTATGATTAAGCATTACTTACGTTCATGGGTTGGGAACTTCTTGGATTAAGTGCATAGCAATATATGTTAGTGTGCGTGCAATTGCGAGCCAGATGTTTGGAATTTCATTTGCTAAATAATGCTAAATAGTTAATAAACAGGACCTGGTAAAAGTTTTGGCAAATACAGTAAAGTGGAATACATTTCCATTACTAGTATTACTACATTTTCTATGACGGTCTCTTTGACATACATATAAGACATGCCTTAAATAACGTTGGACAAACGAATTTAACAAGGAAAACGACATTCAAACATTATGAGGAGTTGCATGTCAAATATAGGTAAGCAAATTGTTTGCAATATAATAACTACGATGTCATATCTCCGTATGAGTAAAGCAGTTGAAGACCATGCAAATGTACAGTGAAATACATTTTACTCTTTACATTAGAAATGCGTTGTATAATGTCCCACGTAAAATTAAATCAACGCAGAATATCTGTTTAACTATATGCATTGTTATGAATGAGACATAGTTATTAATTTGATGTATTTAATATTTAATACCGAGATATTTTGAAATAGATACATACGCATTAAAACAGCTTCATGTAGCTTCGGTATTTCATACCAAACACGTTTTAAATGAATTTCTACGTAAGCTGTTCAGACAACTAACTAGTACAACTAATCCATTTAATGCAAATTATAAAGTAGTTAATAAATTAACTAATGATGTCTCCTTCAATGAGGTGCATGATATGAAAACACTTGGATTAAAATATAAAAACGAAAGTAATAATGTGCCAGATATATGTGCTCATATAATAATAATAGTAGTCAACGGACTTAGCATGGATTAATTCTTTGTTAATCTCGCAATTATTACATGAACCTACATTTAAATGTCGAGGTAAAGCATAAAGTAAAACGTGTGTTACTTGAGGATACATACCAACCTCCTTAATTCGTTATACATGTCATTATCTTCCGTTACAAAGCCAACTTCTTTTCAGGTCGCACTACAGTTGGGCTTAAAGAGATTCATTCCTCATTGATTTTGTGCTTATTTATTTAAGGGTGATCTAATACCAAAACTATCAAAACTAGCATTATCTATATCGGCATAAAACTGCCATACGATAACCACTTAAGGTTCGCGAAAACATTCGTGTTCGCGAACAGATTCGTGTTACCACTTATTTATTATGATATTTATCTGGATATTAAGATAGCGTTTGTGAATACTTTTCTGCAATATATTTTATTACTATACTATATGGCCTAGAACTGACATGAGATACATTTTCTTGGGTTAGCGAGGTCTTTCGAATTATCTTACTAACACGCATATTATCATGATAATTATCTTCCAACGCGAATCTTAACCAGTTAATATTCGCGATGCCACTTAATTTGTGCGCGAGGTCTTCCGCATTTTCTTACTAATACAAATATTAATTTTCCGCATTATCTTACTAACACGAATATTATCATGATAATTATCTGACAACGCCAATCTTAACTAAAAAGTATTCGTGTTACCACTTAATTTGTGCCTGAGGTCTTCCACATTAACTTACTAACACGAATATTAGTAATATTATCTGACAACGCGAATCTTAACTAGATAATATTCGTGTTACCACATAATTCGGCGCGAGGTCTTCATTATATTACTAACACGAATATTATCATGATACGAATTTGACAACGCGATTCTAAACTAGATAATATTCTTGTTACCACTTAATTTTCCGCATTATCTTACTAACACGAATATTACCGACCAGTCGCACGTTATTCGTTCTTGGTAGCGTAACACGACGTCGCGTCAATATGTCAAGCTGCCTATTAAAGTTTTAATAAGAAATGTTTTAAGTTTATTGTCTGATGTACGAACAAATTTGTATATTACATCGGATGCTTAAATCAATTAGGAATAAACCGTATTTTAAGGTATTTGTTAAACTTAAGAAGACAAAATCATAAATTCAATTTCCTACTGTCGAAAACGTATCATCCATAAATTTCGGCTCTTATACTGAGCTTCAGACCCATCTGTGTAATTATGAAAAGTTGCCAGTGGATACGACTTACTCGTCAGATATTCACGTCAGAGCATCTGATAATACGGCAACTGCCGTGGTTAGTTAGTTCCGAGCACGCCACTTCCGCTTCCGGTCACTTTCATAGTGCATATTAAGTAGCCTTAGCGCATTCTCCGCTCTCCCGACACTTTTGTAAATTTGACTTTGTATTCTCGCTCAAAATCGATGATCCATTTTAATTGTATTTCCCATTTTACATTTATACTTCTGTTTCTCTTTTTTTAATGTTAGCATGCCATTATGTGCGATCAGATTGACGCATAAGTTGTCCATTTCTTTATAATAGCATTAAAATAATCTCCATAAATATGTCCTGATATTGCAAAGCAAAAATTATACTATTATATATATATATATATGATAAAATATAACCATATAATATACATAGTTGTTGAGCATTACATAGTTGAGCGCATTCGTAGTATAAATGCAACTCTAAAAAGCAAACGTTCCTAGCGGAAAAAAACGCTAGAATTACGTCTAACCAAAATCATGTTTATATTCTGTATAGGGGACATTTGTAAAGACTCAATACATGAAGAAATCCAATGATAATTTAATGAAATATACTCACGTGACTAAAAACGCTATTTAATGTTTCATTATTAGATTTAAATATTAAACAATGATATGAAAAAAATTAAAATTGCAATTATTACCCCCAAAAATGATTATTAAAAAACAAGCATACTTTTTAAGAACAGGGGACATTCTAAAAAACGTAAAAATCACCCAAAACATTTAGTTTCATTTTTATTGTTGTGCATTACGTTTTTCCAATACTTTTTACTTGTGGAATGTTTATCTTCTAAAGCATTTCTGAAACATGTTTCTCTATTATTTACACCTTACACGATAACAGAGGAATTAAAAACGTATCAGATAAATCGGGCGGACATTGTTTAGGTTTTTATGTCTTGTTGTGAATTATATGATGAAGTTTAAAAATAAATAACATAAACAAATAATAACACGAATGTGATCTCCGCCGTGTTATTGCAATTTACAATAAAATGACGTTTCGGACATCGTTAAAGAAAATACACGCATGGCGTTACAGGTATCTAATTATAATCTGAATAATAACAAATTCGCCATATTTTAAAAAGAATACACATTCTACATTTTGACAAAAATTCCGTACCTTTAGTCTACATTTTTACTTTATTATCAAAGCATTTGTGAACACCCTGATGTCCCTTATGTTGGCCGGGACAATTCAACGAACTTTCTTTTTTGCAAATTTTACCTTTTATGAATTTTACTAATCTCCATTTGTTTCGCAGTTGAAAACGGAAATGACTTCTCGGTCTAACATGGAAAAAATAGACGTGTATCTTTTAGCGCCGCGGAAATACTGACGACATTTCGTTTCAAACAGAAATTAACTGTTACGCGGGACATTGCAGAATTTGACGTTTGACGATCACTTATGCTTTTTTTGCAATAAATTAACAAAATTATGTCTGTTATGGTACTAATCAAACTAAAGCAAATTTTATGTGGATTAATTTGATATAATTTATAGCAAATTCTTTAAATATTTAGCGTTTTTATGAAGCTTTAAAGATAGTCCGATAGGCGTATTTATAAACTGACGTCATTAACGTGCGACTTGTATTAGTACCGTGATAATTATCCGACAACGCGAATCGTAACTAGATAATATTCGTGATACCGCTTAATTTGTGCGCGGGGTCTTCCGCATTATCTTACTAACACGAATATTATCATGATAATTATCTGACAACGCAAATCGTAACTTGATAATATTCGTGTTACCACTTTATTCGACGTGAGGTCTTCATTATCTTACTAACGCGAATATTATCACGATAAATATCTTGCAACGCAAATCTTAACAAGTTAATATTTGTGATACCACTTAATTTTCATGTATCGCAAATTTATTCACAAATCAGTTTGTTTTGCCAGTTATCTAACGCGCATATTATCTTGATTATTATCTAACAACGCACATATTATCTAGTTAATGTTCGCGATACCACTTAGTGTTCATGTATCGCAAATGTATTCGCAAACCAATTCGTATTGCCAGTTATCTAACAAGAATATTGTCATGATACTTACAACGCAAATTTAACTAGTTAATATTTGTGATACCACATACGTTTTTATTAACTGAAATTCTGATGTCAGCTCTCGGCAGTTTCAGACCTGTTTTACGTTAAGCAAATAAATATCTTACATAGAAAAAATTCGCAAAGGGTATTAAGGTATAAGATAAATAACACGAAACTTAAGTGCTAACACGAACATTTTCGCGAACCTTAAGAAGTTATCGTTAGGCAGTTCTATGACACCTCCATTACAAAGCCAAATCACTTTCAGGTCGCACTACAGTTACGCTTAAAGAGATTACTTCCTCATTGAGTTTGTGCTTATTTATGTAAGTGTGATTAAATATCAAAACTATCAAAACCGCCATCGAGGTTATTAATGTGTTTGGTTAATTAATGTAATCTTTTGAATGGGTAAGTTCCAATGCCAACAGCTCGATCAATCCAAAGCTCGCGGGATCATCACCCCACTTAAAAAAGCAAGGAACCGATTTCATCACAATGTGTATTCCAAAGTAAAATACAGAGAAAAGGTAACGTTTAACCCGAAATTAACCCGAAATTATGAGTGTATTTTAACTTTTCCAATATGGTCGTGCTTTTATAGCTAGTGGTTACAAAATTTGGTTTCTAATCGAAGCTAATGTACCTGCTATGACCCTTACTGAAAAGCATTCATTTTACGACACGTAATCATTAAGCGTTTATAATTTGCATATGCTCAAAGTACTCATCAACAGTCGAGCAATAACTCACGCCGTGCTTTGAACAATATTTTGGCTATCAATAATGAAGCAGATGTAACTATATTCCGAACGTTTTATCCCCTTATATATGAAACCTTCAGACATTTTATATTCAGTCTGAAGTTGGCAACTTTCACCTTTTCTGTGCCTTTAAGCCATTGTGGATCGGCTGTTTAAGTTTCTCCCATTCTGCAAGTGTTACAATCTACACATTTACATTAGCGCGCCATGACCTGTTGCTGTAACAGTAGCATGCGAGAATTCAGAAAAACACACATTATTTCTGTAACCTGAACACGGTAATCAATACAACTATTATCTTGTGTATTTTGATGCTGCTTTTGAAAGTCGTCCTTATTTAAATAACTTGGCTAGAGACATTATACCGAAAGTCGTTCAAATTAGAACCACTAGCGCACCATTTAGATTTGTCTTCCTAGATAGTTGGCATTTGCGTTTGGCATGATAATAACAAAAACGTCATTAGTAATTTTACATATAATGCGTGTTTTAGAGTTCGGAACATAATCCATCTTATGCACTTATGAAAATGATTTACCTCTATGTGCTTATGTTTTTTGCTTTATGAGATTGAACAAACTTCGGCTGAATCGGCTGATGTGAAACAGATATCCTTTATTAATTTTTTTTTTCTCATACGATTGAAGTTGCTCAAACCTCATTGGTCGGGAATTAAACAATTTAAATTATCCAATAGTTAGACGCTCACAAAAACAACGGATACATATTTACAGCTAAATTGGCTCTAAAACATTAAAATACTAGCTTGTTTACTAGTATCGAGTTTACAAGGGTATCTGGCCCGTTAAAATATTTCACCTAATATATGATAATTTTTCCACTTTTAAAATGATTTATATAATTTTAGTAGCCAATTGCCATTTTTTGCTACTGGTAAACTTAAAAGCTAAAACAATATAAAGACGCAAGCTCATGACAGTTTTCCTAACGGTCGATGAGCACAACTGTTGGAACAATGTGTCGTTTTTACGAACCACAACGCCGACATTGTTATAATATATCACTTGTATGGAACGCGGAGATGACATACAATAAAGTTATCATTTATGTTCTGTCATGTAGTCTTCCCTTGTCAAGCATCAATTTGTTACCTTTCGGAAGTTTTATGTCATACCATAGCATCATAGAATGTTAATTGGAAGTTATGTATAACACGAGAAAGTGGTAGCTATAACGGATCACATCCGAATTCTTGCGATAGATGCACGTCGGAAGGCGTTCCTCTTCCATAATAACGATACTTGTATCATGGCACGCAATGCCATTATATGGTCTATTTGCAATCGACATATGAATATTGATTATTAGATTGCTTCTCCAATGGGTAAAACAAACATGCGAGACAACAGGGATTTGAATAAGTGAAGCAATCTTTTATTTAGTGTATAAGTAGTTTATAGAAGTTCATCATGCTCTTGATTTGGTAATGAATAGCAATAATTGGATTTAGGTTGTTTTTCTTCGCATTTTGAAAGACAAGCTCGTCAATGTTAGGAAATGCGACAATGCAATTGAAGACTTCTAATAACACGTTAACATGTCACTGGCTATGACCGTCGTTCATGTATTGCCAATGGAATAAGATCAAGATAATATTTTAGATTTACCTACGGGTTTACTCAGTTGTCAGTCCTCGTTAAGAATGAATAAAACAAAGCCAAAGAGTACAAAATTAAAGAATTGTTTATTGCTCTAATAAATATGATTTTGGTAAGAAATGCTGGTGTGTCTATAGATAATTAAAGAATCGCTTATTACTGTATTGTTGATAGACAAAACTGCATTTCCTACCAAAATCATACTCAAGTGACTAGATGTTCAGACAATAAAGTACAATTATACACAAACAGTATCGCAGGCGCAAGATAAACAAATCTTGGACGCAGAATAAAGGCAGATACGGAAAACATTAGGTATACTAGAAATAATGAAACGCATAAAATATCAACAGTTTTGAAAATTGTATCTTCTCAAATGTGCACTAGTAATAAAATAAACACTAATGAAATGTTTAAAATAAAGTAATGCCTATTAGCGCTATGCTTTTTAAAAGATTTTCAGCACGGAATAAGTATAACAAATTAAAAGAAGGTATGGACAATGTTAGCGTTGTTTTTATGCTATTATACAAATTTTTATAGGCGTCACTAAGTCTATTACTGTATAAAGCCTGTACTTCCCAGTTTAGTTGTTCAATAAAAGGCACGTTGTTGACCAAACAAAATAGCATTTGATGAATAGATCCTTGGTGAAAATACGGCTAGATTATTTTGCCATACTTATATACTGTTCAGATTAGAGTGTCAACCTCAACTCCAGAGACTTGGTTAGCTGAAAGCCTTTTGAAAATGGAAACTATGAAAGCGTCTGGTTATCAATGTTGTCATCAATAACAAGGATTGTCATCGACACAGCTTAGCATGGGACTCGAACGTTAAATTTGCACATTAGTTGTTATAATTGTAAGCAGCAAATAGTCTTTTGGATATCTTTCTCGTTAATTTGAGTTGGTTTGCATGTACGTTTTATGTTTGTACAATACGGCAGCTATTTTTCCAAACAACATACGATATATAACTGACTTTTCAATCAACATGCGTCAACTGATTGTTTCATCTATAAAGTGCACACTGATTTAGTTTAAAAACAAAACAAATGTCTACAGTTTTGTTCCTCAAAACTTATGGTTGTTAAGAGAATGCAGGGCATCATCCAGAGAATATTAATATCAACGAGTATAATTGAAACAGAGTTAATTGTCCTGAATGTATTTTTCTTATCATGTACAGCTGTCATATCATATTGTGCACCCATATGCGTAAAAGTATTGAATGTTCTAGAAAATACCGTATAATTAGTTTACATACATGGATGGTATAAGACATTTTTAAATGAATATGAACAACTATATCGATTTACTAATTAAATAATACAAATGTTATTACAATTCGATGTGAATAAACGATTGAATGAATTTAGAAAGAATAAATGAATTCGGATATTTTACATATTATGTGTTAATATTATTATATTATTAATATTTATGTGTTGAATAACGAGGTGAAAGTAATATATAATGGAATCATTATTACAACTCGTTAATATACATTTACACATTATTTATATTTAGCTCGGTAAAGAGAATTCCTTTCTGACAATCATCCGAATTTGGTCCAAGTTTGCTTGCTCGTCCAAATGGACTTTTTACATATGTTTTTTCTGATAAAGGTAAGGATATACGAAGAGAGGTGTACCGCTCTGCATAAGAGCATACGGTAAGTATCTTGTGGGAAAATATGTTCTTTTTCTACCGAATGCATGGTATACATAATGCAAGCAGCTTACTTGTACTCTACAACTTATTCTTTTTGTGCAATATGTAGCGTAACATGCCTTTGTAAATATACTTCTTAACACATTGTTGTAAACGAACGGTTTCATTACCACCATTGTCCTGTCATGCAATTCCTGCCATTGAAATATGTTTGGTCGCTAAGATAGTTGATATAGTACCACTAACTGCATTATGGAATTTTCTTGTTCCTGATGTTGTTAGTTATTTTGCTATAAAAATGCTCAAAGTTCACTCTTCTTGCACCTGTAAAACATAGTGCATCAAGAGTGTACCAAGGTAAATATAAAGCACATTGACAGATAGGTAACAACTTGTGCCTCAAACATACGTCATCCAGTCATATGCAATGGTCCCTTTAAGGCTCTACAAATGTTTACATTTTTAATGTTGGAGATTTACGTGTAATCATTAAATTGAATTACATCAAAATCGTAAGTCGCTTCGTTGAATAATTTATATAAACGAATGATGGTATAATTCGATGTCGATTTGTACACTCCGTATACCCCTTGAACGCTTAAGGACGCTTATTTAATACATTACGTAAACAATTTGTGTCACTGAGTACTTCACTGGTAATAGTTATTCATATATTCATAATGTCTCCACCACCAAGTACCATGTCACGATTGTGTACATGATAGCTTCCCAAGAAAGCTAGCGATGTGTTGTAAACATGATTATGTAGCTCAATTTTTTAATCATTGTACACATGGGAAAACAACAAATGACTTTGTAGTGGCCATTAGGTTGGCTGCGTGATATCATTATCACGATGTGCATAATTGGTTTATCAATTGTTTGTTATTATAACATAGATCTGGGAAGGCTTGGAAAAAGTGACCAACTAAAATATAATCATTGAAACGACGGATTAGCATAAGTAGTTACGTTCGATGTACATGTACCAGTATAGGAGGTATCTGACTTAAGTGCACGATTTTCTATGTGATATTATTTGATTATACCCCCACACACGAATTTTACGGGGGGTGAGCTTGTCGGTCTGTCGGTCTTGACGGTCTGTTGGTTTTTGGTTTCCGGATGATAGCTTGACATATTCAAATAATTTTTGGTACACATGTGTAACATTATAAATACAGGTAAATTTTGATGTTGGTTACAAACCACTAAATTTGACAGAGTTATGGCCTCTTTTCGACGTAAAATTCCCTAAAAACATTGTTTTCTTATGATAACTCAAGAAAGACTTGACATATTCAAATACTTTTTGGTACGTTTATGTAACATCATAGAATACAGGTCAAGTTCGATGTTAGTTACAAACCACTAAACTTTGACAGAGTTATGGCCCCTTTTCGACTTAAAATTCCCTAAAAACATGATTTCCGAAAAATAACTAAAGAATGGCTTAACATATTCAAATAATTCTTGGTATCCATGTCTAGCATCATAAATACGGGTCTAGTTCGACTTTGGTTACAAACTACTACATTTTGACATAGTTTTGGCCCTTTATTTGCCTTAAATTCCCTAAAAACATGGTATCTTGACGATACCTCAACACTGGCTTGACATATTTAAATAATTATTGGTACACATGTGTAGCATCATAAAATACAGGTCAAGTTCGACTTTAGTTACAAACCACTACTTTTTGACACAGTAGTGGCCCCTTTCTGACTTAAATTCCCGAAAAACATGGAAAAAAACTAATGAAAGGCTTCACATATAAATTATGTTTGGTATATAGGTGTAACATCATAAAATACAGATAAAGTTCAACCTTGGTTACACTAAATGTTGACAGATTTATGTCTCCTATTGAAATAAAATTCTTCCAAATACACTGTTGACCATTCACAAATTAAAGCATTCTCTTTCTGTCTATTTCTTTCGAATGGATGTCATAGTTTTGTGACAAAGTCATATTGTGGGGGTATATCCGTCACTCATGTGACAATTCTAGTTTTAATTAGTTCAGTAGTTTTTATATAAATTAATATTTTCTGTACCTGATATAATTAATAAATAATTTTCGATTAAGAGTTATTTATCGGCTAATAAACAACGAGTTTGAGTTTTGATGCGTAAGAATTCAACCACGAGGGCGTTAGCCCGAGTGGTTTAATATACCGCATCAGAACGACAAATCGTTGCTTATTAACTGTTAACAACGATAATGCGAAAATTATTTCTTTCTAAATTGACCTGACAACATACTATGCAATTAGAATGCGAACTATATTTTACAGTTTTGGAACTATTTTTTGCGTTATTTATTGGTAGCTAAACAAAAAAAAAAGGTTCTTCGTCTATAGAAAAATCTCAGCATGTTAGAATACTTGTTAGCATTTTAGTGACCCTTAACTTCTTGCATCACAGTGCCTAATTCACTGTATTTTTGGTAAAATATATATAAACAATAAAAAGTCCCGATTGTTGCCACAGTGTTGTATTTCACCGTTATCATTAACACGATATATGCTTATGTTTACTGTATATAGGAGTTCTCAGGTATTGAGATACGGAATGACGTCAAGCAAGCATTTGAAACAGATTTGTTGGCATGAAAATTACCATTGTTTACCAGAACAGTTTAAACAGTTTACAGGAGAAATTGTGCGCAAAATCAATGTATAAGGTGCATGGCAGAAATCATGATATAAAATCGGAAACATTTCAAGTAAACAATTCCACGCTGTAAAGTTAAACGCTTATTAGAAAAAAAACTAAATTCATTGCGCTTATTCCTGTAGAGTTGTTTGTGTTTCTGTTCTGTATGCGCTTGTGGCAATCACAATGTTTACGACCTTATAGCAAGCAAGCAATTATTCAGTTGGTAAGTGTAGTTTTATGTTTATACAAAGAGTAGAAATTGGGCTCAATGGAAAGAAGCCCAAAAGTCCATTTTGCAATTTTTCTCCTGAAAGAGGGGCAATAACTGTGGTGTTCCCGGTCCGATCCAACCCATAATCGAGCCTGTCCGAGATTTTAAGTCATACACAAATTTTGCAAGATTGGTCAAAATCGATTGAAAAGTAAAGTGAAGTCTGTAGCGCTTCCGCACACGCCCAATTTGTTTACGAATTACGGAATTAGGGAGTGAGCTAAAACGTAAACAGGAAGCATATGTTAATTAAGAAAAGAATAAAAGTGCTTATGTTTAAAAGCAGCGAATGTCTTATTACTGATCATGTGCTTGATATAAATAAGTTATTACAGTTGGAAATGTAAACCAGATGTGCAGCCCGCTAGACCATGTTACACTGTGGTACGGAATTAATAATTTCACAAACATTTACAGGTGCGGGATGAATGCGATTATTCATTATTCATTGTAATTGCCTTCCCGACTTGGCCATGCTTTTGCATGTAGCGTTCGTTGGCTGTGTTTTTATTTATAAGTCGGGAAAGTTTATTTCAGTTATCGATTTAAATTTCTCACAATCAGTTTTTGCTATTCATGGTCATAGAGCTTACTGTTACAATGACAATGCAATGGAATATTTTGAAATATACGAAAGAGGCAACTTCAATGTTTCAACGTATGGAGATACTACATGTGGAGATACAGGCCTACAGTATGGTCAGCTGAAATCGAATTTTGATATGCTTTTTAAGAATGAAGACATGTATAAGAATACGTTTTATTCCTAAATACATTTTATCAAGTTCCCATTAGCTACCGTTCACGGCATACACTGACGTACGTTCATACGTCAGTTATTACTAGTATACATGTTTTCATACAAGCTTGATGCGTTTGTTTCAACGAAATTGTCTAACATAATTTATTCCAACTTTTGAACGTAGTGCATTAAATATTCTTTGTGAGTCTATTTATAAAAATATTATTTTGTATATTTTCAATATGTTTTAATTATTGTTTCCATACCTGCATACATTTCAACAGGTACCAATTAACTCAAGAATGTTCTCATCAGACCGTACGGTGCAGCTGATTGTAAATACTTACTTTTCTATCCAGATAATTATTCTCTACATCTTATTCTTTTCTTGTTTGCCCTTTCAAATTGCGATGCATTTGTCTGGAATACTTCCAACATAGACAGAACGCTTGCTCAGTAGGGATAATCTGTAAGAGCGCTATATAGAATGTGTACCAACTGTTCAACTGCTGTATAATGCATGCACAGGGTGTTTTTACAAAGAGCAATGCTTTTCGGAGATAGAGGAACATGTACTGCGATCAAGATGAAGTGTTATTGTATAAAAACATGAACTAGTGGTTAGAAACTTACTAATTAATGAGTTCGTTAGCAAATATGTAACGTACAGCACACTAAAATTCATATATGGTTGAGATGATACTGTTAACGTAATTACTACATATGCATATTGACGTCATATTTTGATTACACAACACATGATTTAATGAAATAAGCTAGAAACATGGAATTGCGTTTGTTTAAACGGTTTTTTTAATGATCATGATTAAATAAATAATTATATTGTATAATTACTTTTGGTTTGTGAATGAGTTATATTAATTTCAATTATATATATTTGAGATATTATAAAATAATACAACTATTTTCACACTTTATTAGAATACAACATCTTAATGCAAACTGAGCATTACATGAAACAGCCAGCACAGGAATTGAGGAAACATATTATTTAAATAGTGTACTTTAGATTTTTTAACTAAAGATCCTTCTTCCAGATTCAGCTTAACTTAAGAATTTAATTACCGTGTCCAAGACATTTTAGGCGATGCTTAGGCTTCTAAATAACGAGTTTTCTATCTGACATTATTGCTTTCCACTAACATACACCTCTCTAGTTAATTTCCAGAATGCATGGGATCATTATCTAGGGAAAGATCTGATAATTGCATTCTGCAACTAAATACACATGTGTTATGCAATTTGATCCGACGTTTCATGTATAAAGCTAACACAGGCAACACATTTACATATTGTATGCAATTTATAAAAAAAAACAACAACAACAAACTACTCATCTAATTAATAAAGGATATGAATGTTAAACATTTATCTCCGAAATCATATATGTAAAATACAATAACGATAAATCCTGCAGATAGCATACCATATCGACCATTTCTATAAATGTTTATTACAATACTGATAAAATGGCACAATTTCACGTTCAAAACATGATATCGACCAATTCTAATGTAACAACTTTGACTAATTCAGGTACAATTTAATATCTACCAGTTCTACGTGATAGATGTAATAGTATTAACTTACAGCTATCAGGTTGTTTCCATAATAAACCCATAGTGAACTTCATGCTCATATTAGGAACAGCGATAGAATATGTGAATGGCCAAGGATGTTAATACAGCCGCTATGGAAACTAGCAAATTGCGGCTATGTATTTCAACCTTGTACACTCTCACGGTGATTAAAACATAATATGGTTGTGCCCCAGTACAAGGCACAATTCGTTTCGTCCGTCAGTATGACTCTCGTTAACTTAATAACATTTCTAAATTTCAAAATTAATTTGCAGAGATAATAATAACAAGACACAAATAAACTTTAAACAAGCATTTATTCTGTTGTTTTAAAAAAAACAAGCTCTCTAACCACTAATACTCAATATCACTTAATTCACTATGGTTAACATCGTGAATTAGTTATGTTTCAATGAACCACGCCAAATATATAAACCTACAAGAATGTCAGCATTTTTAAAAAGAAAAAAAAACGACAGTTTACAAAACCATAGATATAGTTTACACATTCCCAGAAATTATATTAACCTGTAAATAAATATAAAATTAAACCAGTGCTGATGACACCATTATTATTATTATTATTATTATTATTATTATTACCTCAAAACACTCGTGTTCTTTTAAAGAGACAAACATCGAAAGTCAATTCTACACAAAATGCCTCAGTATTTATACACACATTCCTCCAACAATTCCAACAAAACTCACAGAGGCACAGAATGGGTACCCAACAAAAACTGTGAGAAAGTAACATGAAATGCAATTAATTTTTTTTTTATACATTTACATCAATTTAAAGTAAAACTCATCAATAAGGTGTCATTCAATTATAACAATGACCTAATAATGACTCTATAAAGTTTAAAATGTTTTTAATGCATTTAACATCAATAAAATATATTATTTTATCAATCAAACATTCCCCTAAGTAGCCTCTTCAAACAAAAAATGTTCAACTAACAAAAGGTTAACTATGACGTCATATCACTGATGACATCACACAGGCAAGTACTTGAACTACATATTACAGTCGCTTCCCCTTACAACTCTTCAAAAAGGAGATATGCTAGGAATGATTCTGCACAAAAATGTAGTGATTTTAAAAGGACATTATTCACAAACAAATGGATATATTGATGGAGGATAAACTTACAAATGGCAGTATAAAGATAGTGCTGATATGTTAGTAACTTCTTACAGACTTCAAATATGTCTTGCACAAATAAACAATAATGCAACAGGAAGTGTTGTACGGATTGACAATGTATCCACGTGTGTGTACTCATAAGATGCATAAGGATAAGATAGGAATAATGACAATGGTAAAATAACATAGCTATGCAGGTATTGTTACAAAATAATGGTATATGCATGCTATTTCATATAACAATAAACTGTCTGTGCAAATCAGAGCAAACACATAGATCGAAACATGGCCTGTTAAAATGGTGAGTAAATAAAATATTCAACTTTGCACGGGGCATAACAATATTGAGATTAATTTTTATTATATTTAAATAAAACTGTAGTATTCATTTTTAACTCGTCTAAATGTCATTTACCGAACGCATTGTATTATGGTTTTCAAATACATTTTAGTAATGCATTTTGCTATGTTGCAAACAAATTATTAGTAATGAGCACTTGACATTTATACAATGTGCAAGTTCATTGATAAGAAACAGCACTGAACATTGTCAAGATAACATCTCTGCAACTTACATTAATTAGCGATTAAGAACAAACAAATTTGATTTATTACACGATCAACTGTCCTTATCAATCCAAGTAAATCTCATAAATCTAGCATGATTAATTAATACGTCGTTCCATTGGCGTGTAGTATCATTACTTAAAATTTGATTAGCTTCTTATATAAACTTTATTTGCGATGTAGTTTGTACATGCTTGGACACCAAGAGGTTTTTGAGTTGGGAATTTTCTTAAAATATCAGTTTATGCCGTTTATTGCAAAGTAGTTATTGATATGATTTATAATAAAATTCCGTGGCTGTGATTTTAAGTCCCTTTATTGGGTTTTATTGCATTACAACTGACAGATGACCATAAATTAATAACATTAGCACACACCAAACGTTCAAAGAGGCAGTCTTCTAATGCTGGTATTCATATACAGATTTCTGTATAATGTTTAAATATTACAACACTGGTGTGGTACTTACTGCCCAGTTCGTCTTGTCAAATCAAAGAACGTTGGTCAAATTATATTGCCATACTTATATCTGATCCTATCAGAATGTCAGCAATCACTTAAGAAACTTGCTTTGCTAAGAAAAAATTGAAAATGGAAACTATGACAGCGTCTGGTTGTAAATGCTGTCATCAATATCAAGGGCTGTTATAAACTCACTTTATGTCGTTCTCCGCACACCTTGTGATGTGCAAAGCGACATTGGAATTCGCACGTTAGTCTTACATTTGGAGACTATATGGTGTTCACGACACACTATGTGATGTTCAAAGCGACAATGGAACTCGCGCGTAAGTTTTGCATTTGGAGAGTCACACGTGGTGCAAGAGCTGTCGTGCAGTAAAGTTGTGCGCAACAGGTGGCTCGCTGGTTATCTTTCTCATAAATCTAAGTTAGGCAACAATGCCGTTTATGTTTGGTGTCTTTCATAACGTACAATTATCGACTTTTACATAGGACTTGTCTGCTGATCTTTGCTTGTTCGAGGTGCATGTGAATAATTCATGATAAGTCAATCTACTTCTATGTCAATATCGATGTAGTCTGAACAAAAGTTTGTGTTGGTCTCCCAACTAAAGGTTGTTGAGAAAGTGTAAGTAATCATATTTTAATCATGCAAGTATTGTTTGTAAGCCATAGGCAAATCCATGATAACGTTGATGAGTTTAATATGTAACTTAAAAATATAAGGCTAAGTACTGGTACAACTCTACCTATATGTCATACATATCCTTACAGAATGAACAATAGGATCCATTTACACATCCAGTTCGTTTAGCATTACCAATCATGAAACCTCTTGTCTGTAGCACGCACTTTAGCATTACCAATCATGAAACCTCTTGTCTGTAGCACGCACTTTAGCATTACCAATCATGAAACCTCTTGTCTGTAGCACACACTTTAGCATTACCAATCATGAAACCTCTTGTCTGTAGCACGCACTTTAGCATTACCAATCATGAAACCTCTTTTGTCTGTAGCACGCACTTTAGCATTACCAATCATGAAACCTCTTGTCTGTAGCACGCACTTTAGCATTACCAATCATGAAACCTCTTGTCTGTAGCACGCACTTTAGCATTACCAATCATGAAACCTCTTGTCTGTAGCACGCACTTTAGCATTACCAATCATGAAACCTCTTGTCTGTAGCACGCACTTTGATCATATTGTGATCTGTCACGCCACTCGGGAGCAACTTGGAAAGAATAACTCTCAAGGGACATGTTCCAGCCATGGGTCATATCCACAAAGCTCCTTAGGATAATTTTAACCTAAGACATATTTCAGGGAAACATTCAAATACAATTTTCCTCGTGAAAATCATTATGATACATTTGAAGTATGGTACAATATGAATCGTCTGTTGATTAGATACCATATTAAAACCATTTGAGACAAAATAAACTTGAGATAAACCAGCCACACACTTAAGGAATTTTATAGTTTTAAGAAATTAACTTAAGTTTTCACTAAGGAGCTTTGTGGATATGGGCCCAGTCGTACAATTGTAAACACTTTTGTGTTTATACTCGTTGTGTAGTGGACAAAATGTACCATAGGCAGGCCGAATGGTATGGTGAACTTTAAAAATCGTTCAAGGAATATTAATATTAATCAATATAATTTATACAGAATTTATTGCACTGAATGTACCTGTATTTCCGCACATGTACACAAGTCATATCATAATGTGCACCCATATCCGTTGACGTTTTTTTATGCGCGAGTACTTACTACATCAGTTTAGATTACATGTATACATGTTTGTTTTGCACTTTCCAAACGAATATGTGCAATTATATCGATAAGCCAATTTGAGAACTTATTCATTACTATCTGATTTGAATAACCTATCGAATGAAGAAAGAAAGATATAATGACTTAACACGGATAATTTACACAAATAATTGATGTCTTGAATAACTAGATGAAAGAATGATTTAATGGAATCATTCATATAAATCACAAATATTTACATCATTAATATTCAGTTCGGCAAAGATTATTCCGTTGTATGTCATGAAACGTTCGGCTTAAGTGTGCATGCTCGGCCAAATGAACTAATTGGACATATTATTCTTGCAAAAGGAATACCATTCTCCAAGTGAATATTAATATAATAAATTCTGCAAGCAGATTTTGGAAAATATGTTTTGTTTTCTTTTACTACCGAATGCAGAATATACGTCATGAAATTAACTTGGCGGTACTCTACAAGCTATACTATTGTGCACTTTGTAACGTAACTTGCATTCGTAAATAATTATACCCCTTTACATAATATTGTAAAAGTATGGCTTCATTACCATCATTGTCCCGTCATGCAATATCTGACATTGAAAGATTTGTGGTCAACAAGATAGTTGATATATAACCACTTAGCTGTCTAAGATCACTTTTGACCTAGATTTCTTGCGATAATTATGCAGCGGGAAAATTGATGCCAATAGAATTGGGCAAATTTTCTAATTTTAGGAAATGTAAACTTACAACAATGGTTTAATGTATACCAACAACTGTTGCATAATTTTGGGATTAAAATGTACGTAATTGTTTACATAAGCGCTTAAAATAAAGTTATAAACATATTATCGATATACACTCTAGAACTGAGCATAAGTATGAACATATTTTCTCATTGTATGTCATGAACAGAATAGTATGTTCATTCCCAGAATTAATCCACTATGTTGTTTAGCCTAGCGGTACGCTCTATAAATAACAATTGATTCTGGCGAGTTCAACACACTCACGATCTTTCTAAAAATAGCGCTCTTTAATTATGCATCATTTAGCGTCCAGATAATCATAAGAGCGAATATTTCAATAAAGGGGGAATTAATGTTATTAAACTGACTGTGCATGTTAATTTGAAATTGAATTGCGGTTACGTTCTGTTAATAATTAATAGAATTGCACATTTCTATCAACTTCTCCAATCATGAGATATTAATCAACCTATAAAAAAATATCTTTCAATAATAAAATGTGGTAAAATAAGTTTCTGAATATGTCGAAATGTTATTCATATTACTTTTACTTCATTTGCGTAGCATTAATTCATGATTTGCTAAACCAATTATACACAGAAACCCTTGATACATCCTATTCCTACCGAATATAATTTTCACTCGCCATAGTCTCGTGAAATTTTATGCTTGTGCTATCAAAATGGAAGTCATCATTTTTTCAAATGCGCTGAATGTTCTCTGAAGATTGCTTTTCATTAGGATACTCGGTATAAGGCTAAAAAAATAATGAATTGTTTCTCAGGCACTTTTTCAAAAAAATCACGAGGGAGGGCGAGTTTTTTTTTATTGAATTATTTTTTTCTCTTACTCTTTTCTATTGGCACTATGTAATGGCGTAGTAAAACAAGTAATTAAGTACAAATTAAAGACAATTTTAAGTTTTAATAACAACATAAACAATCATTTTTTTATAAAATTCTAAATATAGATTTATTAATCACAAACCGTCATTTATGCAAGCTGGTGTAAACAGGCAATTAATTTGGATGTTCATAATTAACATAAGTGCCTTCAGATTGATACACCATCAGCATTAAAATACTTCTATTTAGAGAATTTAACTTTTCGTAATTCATATTTTTTATAACTGTCATAAATAGGAATTATTTTTGCAGTAAATCACCAATAATTTTTGGAAAGGAAAATCAACACTTGTCAATGCTGCAGGCATTTTCGAGTGTTTCCATAGGACTTATATTGACACAGATTTTCTTCAAAAAATATGGAATCAAATGTGAAATATTATACAAGCAAAAGCATCTACGAAACAAAAGTTCAAACAAACAAATAGAACATATTTATAAAGGTTCCCAATCGAATATGACTATTTTTCAAAATTTACACAGTATTTCAGACAGAAAGAAAGTTACTGGAAATACCGAAATATCTACCGGGTTACTCTTCTTCCGCTTTGTTAAAATGCGGATTCGTTTAATTTTAAGCCGCTGTCCATGGGATCTTATTCAATACATCGTAATATAAGTAATAGTTCTTATGAACGTTTATGGTGTTCATTCGTGCGGAATATGTTTCTTATTTACGAAAGGCATTGTTCAAAGCGCTTGGTACGAACGAAATACACATAATGGACATACTGGTTTACTCCAGAGTCATCACCAGTTACCGCATACAGAAAATAGACGACAGAAAGTTACCAAAATGTTAATAATTCACGGATTTCAAATGCGTAGTTTTTGTATTTTGTCCGGTAACATGCCCATTAGACACACTTTCTACAAGTTTTATTTTTATTAACATATTTCTGGACTGCTCCTTTAAAACCCGGGCGCGATCGTCAAAAAATAGTCAATAAATATTTGTTGGCATTAAATCAAATTCGTGTCGGGCCATAAAAATACGTTGCGGCGCTGCCTGAGAAACAAATCATTAACTTTTTTAGCCTATACATGATTAATTGGTTTCGAAATGTGTATGTATTATGCATAGATAACTTCCAAGATGTAGGTAGGGTATATTACTTGATAATAACTATACGCGTCTGATAAAAAATAATTTTCATTCATTCCCGCAATTATTTCCGTAAATTGTTAATTCGTTAAATTTGGCTGACAAATTTATATAATAATGATGTTTACGTAAATTATTTAGGTTATTCATGTATCACTAGTGAAAACATGGGGCGGTATTATCGGTTTATTTACGGTTCAAATATTAATAATTATTGAATTAATCACAAATGAATTTTGGGATCCGAGAAGTTTTCTTATGGTTTCCAAAAGACCTGGGTCCGAGAAGTCTCCTTATATAGGTGGGGACCGAAAAATCTGGGGTCCGAGAAGACACTTAACCGATCATCTTGGCCCTTTTGTATCATACGTTTAAGGTAACAATGATCTCGGTATATTAATGACAACGCCGATTGTCTTTTTTAAAGACATTTCTTGTTTTTACCATTATTAAACTCTTGACCACAACAAATGGCTATACAAAAGTGAATATTTTAAAGTGAGGGATACATGTTATTATTAAATTACATTGGTTATACCAAATATAGTTAGTCATGTTTAATGAAATAGTGTATGAATATAAGAAAAACATGCTGATTGAATGGCAGTTGTATTGGCTGCATGATTTTGTCAGATTTAATATAAATGAAGACAAACGGAAAACGTAGTGAACATAATAACATAGCGGATATATGTTTAAAGTGATGCGAGGTGGAAAATATAACTGGATAAAATGCATTAGAATTGCTAGACATTTATCCCGCGATATGACTGATTGAATTATTACTATATTTCTATCAAGACTTTTTCGGAATACTGCATTTCTTGGAAATGTGTTTTATTAACGATAACACAAACAAATGCTTCGGTTTGGTAAAATGTTTCATTTGTTAAAACGTATTTTAGAAACACAAATTCGTGTTACTTTTGCCGAAAACTAGTGTAGTATGTTAACCTGTTCGGACTAACATACCGTTGCAACATGTACCTCTGCGTCAGACAAACCAGACGCAAAGTGTGATGCATACTGCTCATTCATCATCCAATATTTGCTCAAGAACGACAACGGGTTTGCTTCAGTCTGCTGGTCCAGAATACAAATAAATCAGGAGAAAGTTATGTAGCTAGACGCTTACGAACATAGTACATGATGCATATAAAATAACAGCACGCTAAATATTTGTCATTTTCAGTATTTAATAAGCACTACGTCGAATGGCTTTGTTTATTTGTCTACATGCAATAAAATATCCTGACGATAGTAGTCATGACCAGCATGCAATAAGCAATACGCTGACGTTATTAGTCACTTTCAGCATGCAGTAGTCAATAAACTCAATATGTTCAGCAGCACATTTAGAATACACATTTATATTAGTAGTTTATATCATACACTAAGCGCTACACTAAAGGTATTAGTTAATACGCTGAATATTGGTCATTTTAATCACGCAATAAGCAATTCAGCATGCAATAAACGCTTAAGATGTTAGTGTTAAAACATCTTACAATAAGAGATACGCTGACGATATTAGTCATTTTCATCGTCATTTTCACAATTTGTTAATTTGAAGCAGTCTGTACTTATTATCATGATAATCCATTTCTGTAGAACTTTTAAAGGAACTTGTATATAAGATAATTATGAACACATGCCGTTCATCTCTAAGGCATTAAGATCCTTAAGATACGCGCATGAGTGCACAACATATCCGAATAAAATCAGTAGGCTTTAAAGATATTAATCGTTTTGTTAATGAAAACTCATGAAAACAATGGAGTTTTACGTGTCTTCAAAACGTAATATAGCAGCCATATAAAGAAGTGTATTGTTTTAATTGTATTCTCATATATAAATACAATATGAATTGTATTCTCATATATAAAAACAATATAAGAATAATGAAACTCCAGAGACATCACTAGGAGAGAAACCCTTATTACCATCCGCTGGTACTTTTTTGACGGGAGTGACCAGTTGCCTATAAAATACAGGACAATAAATACAACACAATACAAACATAAACAAGTATTGCTAGATTATGCTTTAGTCTATGAAGCGATCTTTAATAAATTCTTCTCCTTTCGTGCAACACAAAAATGTCCCAATTACATCACATCCTCTCAAAAACGTACACAAAATGTAGATCCCTAGACTGTGCACATACAAATGATCAGCAATTGTGAAAAATGTTCTTTTAAACCCCAAGCGTGACGAGAAAAGACAGATATCTCAATTTTTCAAATATTAAGAAGAATAACTGAAACTCCAGACACATTAGCAGCAGAGAATCCTTTATGAACAACACAAGTAATTACCCATTTTCGTATGTACTTGTATCTTGAAATGTACTATACATGCCTTTGTATGTACTTTTATCTTGAAATTTACTATACATGCCTTTGTATGTACTTGTTAATTGAAATTTACTATACATAAGGCCTGTTTTGTAATTTTTCTCCAAATGTATAATTACTAAACGAATGGCATCAAGAGATTTGCGTTTCAAGACAGGTAGGTAACGCAGTTCACGATGTGATTAACATACATCCGTCTAAGATACTGGTCATACGCACAGCAGTACGCGAAATCAACGCAGTTATATACACTTACGAATGTATAATTGACGGTACTAATGTGTACGCGAAAGTGTATGATATGCTTGTATACATTCAAAATGTTATAGT
The DNA here is from genome assembly GCA_027627225.1 of Congeria kusceri. Classification (NCBI taxonomy): domain Eukaryota; kingdom Metazoa; phylum Mollusca; class Bivalvia; order Myida; family Dreissenidae; genus Congeria; species Congeria kusceri. Next base: position 69,230,700 of record CM051030.1, read on the forward strand.
CATAATTGTAGGTATGACTAGAATGAACTTACTAAACTTTCGTATGTTAAACAGTGATATTTGGTACAGAATATAGACTTCATTATTATGTGTTCGATATAAATAATTAAATACAGTTTTATGTAATGTGTAAATGTAAGCAAGATATGCATTCCAGCTCGACCTTTTTAACCATTAAAATGAAATACAATGTATGTTGAAACATTGATCATGCGCAAGCATTATTTTGGCTTATTTAACTACCTGTTTTAAAACTCCACAATACAAGCGCTCATTATTTTACGTTTGTTAAATATATTTAATAAATGAACCGTTCCACAACCCAGACAGAGCTATAGTTTGCCGCGAGGTACGAACGCATGACGCCATCATCAAGCAGATGCCTTGAAAAGTTAATTATCTTACCTCGTACAGAATACTCGCTTTTCATTGGTATAGCCGGGTCACGTGCTGACCGTTTATTATTCCATATTATGTCAGCAGCAGTTAATATCCACTCAGTAAAATTATTCTTCAAAATAAACCTAAAACGACGTTACGAAAATCAACAAGATGACGTCATTACGCTACTTATGTTTTCTTTATTCCACAGTGCTGAAATATAGGTAAGTTTAGGGGTGTTATTTCGTCAATACTGGCCGGATGATGGAAAAAAGAATGGTACTCGGTAAGAGAAGTTTGTTACATGGCTTCTTACTGACCCCTTACGGTGTGAAGCAGGTTAATAAATTTATATTGGGCTCGAGCTACGCTCTCACCCAATATTATCAATAATATATATAATCAGTAAGAAGCCACGTTATTAATATTATTCATTGTAATTGCTAGTTCCCGACTTCGCCTTGCTTATGTGTGGAACAATTGGTGGGTTGTGTGTTTATTTACAAGTCTGGAAAGTTTATTTCAGACCTAGTCCTGAATTAACCCCGATCAATTGGAATGAATTTTCTTTGTGGTCATTGAGTTACAGGTCTCTTTTAATTGGCAAAGCTATGGTAAATAAATTCTTCAGAAATAGACGAAAGCGGTAAATGCAACGTTTCAACCAATGCATGTGGAGATACGGACTTTCACTGTCGACTGCTGAAATTAAATACCTTACATGCTCAGTTTAACATATGCATAATTAAACAGATACCATATTGAAATATTAAATATTAATTGTATTTTCACAAATTTAGATCAGCCAACATTTACGTCAAACAGTTTTGATATCAATTCGTCAGTAATTGCTAGTATATTGTTTTCATACCAGTTGGGTGCGGTTGTTTCTTTAACAATCTAGCAAAATGTATTCCATAATAATTGAACATAATGCAAATAATTATCTTTGAAAGTCAATGTTTTAAAATATTATATATAATTTCAATTAGTTTTTTCGTGTTTCTAACTGAGAAATATAGGTACATAAACAATACTAGTTTATAATTCAACAGGTGACAATTAACTCAAGAATTTTCTCGTCATACCATACGATGCAGTTGATTGTAAATAATAACTTTTCTATCCAGAATAATAATTTTCTACAACTTATTCTTTTCTTGTTTGCCCTTTCAAATCGCAATGCATTTATCTGGAATACTTCCAACATCGACTAAACGCTTACTTAATCGGGATAATCTGACAGAGCGTTACGTAGAATGTGCATCCAATTTTCAAATGATTACAGAACTCATTTATGTTGTTTTTTTTAAAGTACTTACGTTTTGTTTTTTTTAATAAGGAGACTTCTTCCAGACGCAGATTAACTTAAGAATGTATTTGCTGTGTTTAAGGCATTCCGGGCGGTGCATTGACTTGCAAATTATGACTTTTATATCCGACATTATTGCTTACCACTAAGATACACTTTACTAGTTGCTGTCCGAAATGCATGGGATAATTATCTAGGGAAAATAATTATAAATACATTCTGCTAAATACACATGAATTATGCCATTGGGTCAGATTCAACATGCATACAACTAAAATAAGTGTATATGTTAAATATAGTATTAAACAATTCTGATGCCAAACATTATATCTACCGATTCTAATGCAACATGTTACTTTGACTAATTCAGGTACACCATTATATTGACCAGTTCATATACGAGATAAAAACCACGGGGACCCAAGTCGGTCACAACGTACAATGTTGCCTGTTGAGCTCGTGTCACAGCTTACTTTCGTAAGTCTTACGGTTGCCTGCGAGTTTAAATAGGGCAGACAACACACGTCTGGTTACACAATTAATTGAGTCGAGGAAGTATTTACAATTTTCTCAAGGCAGTAGATATATTAGACTGTACACCATCTGATTCACAATTAATTTGATTGTAAGCGTCTCATTCAGGTACAATATGCAGACATACTAATGAAATTACGAGTTGCAGTATGTAAAATACAGTTTTGATATTACAAGCAAATAATATGACCTATTTCGAGAAATCGTTCATGTATGACTGAATCCATAACTAATCGAAATGCTCGGGAAGCATTACAATAGCGAAATGTAGCATTGTTCATGTACTATGCATTTCACAATTATTATGAAAAATGTCACGGTTTGCACGTTGAGCCAATATCTAATGTCACGGTTGTCTGTCTATAGGGTAACGGGTTCCTGCCAATTATGGAGGAGGGATCCGAAGTGTCTTTTGAGGATTTTTGAAGAATGGAATGCGTATGTGAATCTTGAGAGTTGCAATGACAGAAACAACAATTCTACAGAAAAGTAAAAAAGTGAACATATAGTACATATAAGAGTAGAAACACTGCTATATAATTAATATGAGCATGCTGGTAACCTGTGTGGTTTGCTCCAGGTCTTACTGCTCAAGAAAGTCTTAAAACGAACAAAATTTGCTTTAAGATTTATATTTCATTTGTTGCATGAGATAAAATATGAATGCTCCTTAAGTTAATAATTCGTGTTAAAAACAATACCTTTGTAAGAATACACGTATTATGTCCCAGCCACCCATTCAAAGGATGGCTGAGGACATTGAGTGTTACCCCTATCCATACCTCTGTGCATCAGTCCGTGTACAAATGTTCGTGTCCCTTGAAAGCATGACACCAGTTGAAGAGAAAATGTTAAACTTTGGCCTATACCTACTGTGAATTAAAAGGTCAAGTTCTTTTTCGGTTACATTGCACAATATATGCAGAGAATACATGGTTGATGCCGGGATGGAGAAAGTTTATCCGGTGAGGCTTAGAAAATGAAAATAGGGCGAGCATTTTGTCATTTGGAGACTGTATGTTGTTCTCAACACTTCATGTGATGTGCAATGTGACAATGGAACTCACACGTTAGTTTGACATTTGGCGACTATATGTTGTTCTTAACACACCTTGTGATGTGCAATTTGACAATGGAACTCACACGTTAGTTTGACACTTGTAGACTATATGTTGTTCTAAACACATCATGTGATGTGCAATGTGACAATGGAACTCACGCGTTAGTTTGACATTTATAGACTATATGTTGTTCTAAACACATCATGTGATGTGCAATGTGACAATGGAACTCACACATTAGTTTGACATTTGGAGACTATATACTTTTCTAAACACACCATGTGATGTGCAATGTAACAATGGAACTCACACGTTAGTTTGACATTTGGAGACTATAATTATGGTGTTCTCAAAACACCTCGTGATGTGCAATGTGACACTTAAATTCGCACGTTTGTTTTACATTTGGAGACTATATGGTTTTCTCTACACACCATGTAAATTCGCACGTTAGTTTTACATTTGGAAACTATTACATGCGTTGGCTGTCAGGAAGTGATAATTGTGCGCAACAGATGGCCCGCTAGTTATATTTCTCATAAATCTTAATAAGGCAACAATGACGTTTATGTTTGAACAATAAGGTAGTTATTTCTCCCCGCAGGATACAATTCAGAATTGACCTTTAACACAAACATTATCAGCCGATTACTGAACGAACGATTGTGAAGATTGTATTGTTAGTCCATTTAGTTTTGTGTCAATATAGATTAATTTGGTAACTGTGTGTGTTCTTTTCATTCTCATAACTGAAGGTCGTTAAGAGGCTGGAAATATTAATAAGTTAATGAAGTATTGTTTGTAAGTCAGAGAAATATATTGTTTGTAAGTCAGAGAAATCTATGTTAACGTTGAAAGTTTAATATGTAACTTTAATATAACAGGCTAAGTACCGGTAAAACACTACCTATATGTATTAAATATCCACACTGTATGGAGAATTGGATCCAGTTACATATCCGCTTCCTTAAGTGATCATTTTCTTAGGCATTACCAAGCATTCAACCTCTTGTCTGTAACATAAACATGGATCATTGTGCGATCTGGGTGAAACGTGGTCATTAAAGATCCCAAGAGACGTGTTTTTAGCCACACAATGGTAAAATGTACCGTGTTTATACATGTTGATTAGGAAACTAATGGCACCAAGAGCATTCCGAATGGTATGGTGAACGCTAATAAATAATCTAAGGAATATTAATGTGTAGTACTGAATTAATTTTTTTTTTACGCTATATTTATTTTCTCCCGACATGTACAAGTCGCCAGTTATATCATAATGTGTACGCGTATTCGTCTGTGTTAAAGAACTATATTATTAGTTTACATGCATGGAGAATATTAGCAGTTTTCAAAAGTGAACACATATATCGATTTACCCATTTAAGAACTTATTTATTAATACAGATGTGAATAACCTGTTGAATGAGAAAAGAAAAAGTCAATGACATAACACGAAAAGTTTACGTAAATATTGACGAACTGAATAACGAGATGAAAGTAAGATACAATGGAATCATTATTACAACTCATTTATTTGTATTTCTTTCGGTAAAGAGAATTCCATCACGACCCAGTGCTATTAAACATTTGGTTCAAGTTTGACTGCTCGTCAAAATGAACTATAGGACATGTTGTTCCTCACAAAGGGAAGAATACAAGGTGTACCGCTCTATCAACAAAAGATCGGCAAGTATCTTGTGGGAAAATATTGTCTTTTTGTACCGAAACAATGACATACTCGACGAAATTAGCTAATTGGTATTCTACAACTTTTTTAGAGAAATGTGTAACGAAACATGCCTTTGGAACCATACAGCTTTACACATTGTCGCAAAAGGCAACCTTTTTCATTACCATCAACCTTTGTGTCATCAAACAATTTCTGTCATTGAACAATGTGTTTTCTCTAAGATTGTTGCTACAGCATATGACCCCTGCTTTATGGAATTATAATGGTAACTGATAAAGGTTATTTTTATGTTTTATTTGGACTTTATATACATACTAATACTACTATAAACTCTATTAGGTAATTATCATACACTTATTTCATAATTATTTAATGGTAATGTTTTATTTTGATTTAATAGGGTAATGTATCATCAAAGACTCATGTTCGTATTGAAAGTCATTTCACAAATTTAATGACTTCTGGGGGACTTGATAAGGGTTGGACATCAGATGCATTGTATAATGCGGAGAATGAATATAGAAACATGGAAAGTCTTATGCTTTTAGCGTAAGGTTGCATTTTAGTCGTCCAAGTTATTCATTTGATCTAGAATACAACAGGCGATTTTGATTTTGTGAACTTTAATAATACATTGTGTCAACATTGTCATTATAAAATTCAAACTAATACTCATTAATAATCATTAGCAAAATATTCATGCATATACAAATTGAGTGAACTGTACAGTTGCAAATAAATAAATAAATGCATAACTTTTAACACTAAGTAAACTGTAAAACTAACCAATAAATCAATAACATTAAAAACACAAAATTTCAGATCTGTGCGCGTATAATTTAATCAGTAAGAATAAAATTACATACTTGTGCACATGTAATTAAAACATTGAGAATAGTGTTTTTCAGGGAAACAGGGGAATTGAGCACACAATACTGCAGAAAGCAGTATCTGATTCTTAAAATATATTTATATTTTGCTTCTTTACTTTTGTAATCTTAAACAAGTTATATGTAAAGTAAGTGCAACGCTGTCTTACCAATCGTTATATAATAATAAATAATAGTTGTATTTAACCGTCAAATTTAAAGTGCTTTAAAAATTATTAACTAATAACGATACTGGTGTTAATATGGAAACATGAACGTGTTAGGCAGTTAAAATTTGGTTGGATGTACTCGTAGTGCATTAAATAAGCCGAAGACGACTGAAATTGCTGATTTGCACATAGTCTATTGCATGGCTTGACGAATAAAACCAGTATAGTCTATTGCATGGCTTGACGAATAAAACCAGTATAGTCTATTGCATGGCTTGACGAATAAAACCAGTATAGTCTATTGCATGGCTTGACGAATAAAACCAGTATAGTCTATTGCATGGCTTGACGAATAAAACCAGTATAGTCTATTGCATGGCTTGACGAATAAAACCAGTTTGGTGTATCACTTATTGAAAAGAAGGACTCTACATGCATGTAGAGGATATAACAATGTTTCAACTACTGGAATGAACCATACTCAAACACTCCTCCAGAAGACGTAAGATGATTCAACCCTCAATTAAGGAATAGTGAGATCTTTTGATTAATATTGTTCATAATGAATATGCCAAGAAAGATAGTACTATAGTAATCTATGAAGGTACCTATCTACAATATTGATAAATAAGAGAGTGTGCGATTAACATGTAACTGAATTATGTACACGTCATGTATATTGCCTTCTAAATACAAATAATGAGCATAGTAAAAAACTTGATTTAATTGAAATATTACAACAGTAAGATATATGAATTACTCATTGGAAAATCGAGATATAAGACCATAATATCATACAGACAGTGATTCGTTAAACGGATTCGAAACAACCCATTTGTATTTGCATGTATATACGACATATTACATGCGCATTTGTTGTTAAGTGCCCCATTATTCAACAAAAAATATGATTCTACAAAATTAACAACTGAAATTTACATTTGCCTTGATGATTTCGTGGTTAGCTTTAGAAAAATAAAAGGTTAAATTCTAAACTATATAACTGGTTTGACATCTAGCAACATTTCTTTTTGAGGGCTTTCAAAATCAACTACACAATATCACTCATGTTTATGCGTGCATGCATATTTTCTAGCGCGTTACATTTCTAAATATCTATCTAGCAAGTAGAAATGTATTATCTTGCATAGAATGTCATGAATACAACATGCAGTTGTAGTTCGTGAAAATTGTGCATAGAGATATAGTTTTAATATATTAAAGCAACACTATGGTTTTTATACAGTGTGAAATGGTACACATACAAAACCAGTATAGGGCAAAACAGTGCATTCTGTTTACTAACATATTTATCTACCAGAAACACATAACCACTTAAAAGTGATTCACTTAAGGTTGCATACTATATACTATTATACATTGTAAGACAATCTCAGTAAGTAAGAATTAAAATGTGCATGTTCTATATTTCAAATATAAGTTTGCCAGTTCTTAAAGACAATGAATCGTTTCTTCTAAACAAACATTGTTATTCAAGACTCTAGTTCACTTTAATATCGCATTTGATAATATATCAATAACCGGTGCACATATTCCTAGTAAAAATGTCTGTGCCCATAGCCTTTGATACATTCACCTTAGCAACGCACCTTTAATTTAACTTTTATCTGAACATTCGGTACGACTTACTTGCTTAAAAATTCGTTGTGCTGGTCAGAAAACTTGTATTTACATAAAATCAAAATAAAGTAGTAGCATATATCATATGCAATCATATATTCCTTAATAACAGTAAGCAACATGTATAGCTTTTATTTCCGTTAGTATATTCCATAAGTGTAACGTGTAACGAACGCACCAGTGTTTACTATTATACTATTTAAAACCTTATTTTTAAGGGCATTTTTCATTTATAAGTTATAACTTTGTATGCTTATATCAGTTAGCAATATAATTATGACGTCTCTAACTCCCAAAAAGTAAAACAATATACTTGCCATTGTTTTATATTGATTTGAACTAAATTTCCCATCGAATGTTTAATCCTTTATAAACACAATGTCAGAAATACGTCAGTTATTTATGCTTTTATTCACGTTATGACAAAACTAGTAAAATGTCGTAACAATGCAAACACTTTCGCATATACCCAAGTAACTATCCATCGCGGACTGTCTCGATTGGCAATACACTGAACATTCCTTTTTCAAGCATTAAGCACGAATAACGCATTTACTGTCATCGCCGTCTTGACACTTGTCAATCTGTGTTCAGTTGGTATCCGTAACTACAGGGTTTTTAAGTGTTAAATGAATACCCTACTGATTTGACTAGTGCAAGCATATAAGAATATCCGCATATGTCTATCGTTTATATAACATAACAGCAATACACAAGCGATCAGTTTATCTATTGATTTGATGCCTGCACTGTTTGTCTTTGTCTGGAAATAGAAAATAATTAATAACACAACCGTTTTTTGTAAGATGTACATTCGTAACGCATCACATATGTGCATACAATGAACAATAGTTCTTCACCGGAGTCTCAACAGTATATGGTACACAGACGTGGCAAGAGTAGCGACCATCGTCGCGAAGTTTCCATTGTGAACACCTTGTGTCGCGTTACATTTGTCCTCATTACAGAAACAAAGCACACCTTCCGATGGCCTGGACTCCTCTATACACACTGTGGTCTTTCGTAAACCAATCGTTAGTTTGTTGGAACATGTTCTCTGTGTTAGAGTTATTCCTGAAATACAGTTTGCAAAATACATTTTAAATTAATTTCAAACACTAAGCCTGCTGTAGGCCCACGTATGTATATATAAAGATGTCAGTGCAATGAAACATTCAATGTGTACGCTCGTGTTTGTTTTTATACAAACTTGTGTTCTAAGGATACATTACCATAAACGTGTTCATAACAAATCGCAGTCAGCACTGCAAATTAATGGTGTTTCTTTAATGGAGACATCTCAGTCAATCATGTCAATGAGAAACCACAACTAGGTAATGCAAGTTATAGCCTTATGGCCTTGTATTAACAACCATCAGTTAGTTGAAGATACGCCATTCCTGTTTTTGCCAATTACATTGTAAACTCGTCCCTATCTATGTAGCTTAAGGATTCATTTCCATTCATCGAATTACAGGCTTTACCACGTGCTCTTTTGTTTAGGTTAACAGTAAAACATGTGATATCCAACTGCAGTTATCTGATAAAACACTATATTTTTCGGCATATTGTTGACAGGTATGTGTAAACGTCTATTAAATTTACCGCTTAATGTAGTCCGCGTCCATTTTACGCAGTATTCCTTGCAGCTCATGACCTCAAGTCCCGGATGTGTATCATTGAATGGATCGCCACAAAAATCATCTTTCAGGGACGAACATTCGTAACACTTTATTGGCCAATGACCAACAACTGAAAATGAAACGAAACAAAACGACTAAAACTTAGTTAGTAAATAGTGTAACAAGTTAGTAAATAGTGGTTTGCGTAAAAAAACACTGTTTTTCTTATTTAACATAATAATCATAGCAACAAATAAGTAACGGTGTAATTGCAATGTTTACACAAAGACCAGTTCCTTATATGTTAGGCAAAAGCTGTCACACATATCATACCAACTCGAATGATTTAATGCTACAAGTAAAATGAATTCTAAGTTTTATGTTCTTAATTTATAATACTAACTACACTTTTGCTTTCAGAATTCAAGAATAATTATTAATATTATTTTACTTTGGAGATGTATCACAATGCGTTATGGAACGGGGCGGAAAAAGCGGTGGCAGGATTGAAGCCAACTGCCCAGGAAAGCGACCAACGGCGGGGAGAACATAATAAGCCAAAAAATAAAAATAAATGGATGACCTCGTATAAACAAACTGGTAGTTAAATGACATCTTTGGATTCGTAAATGCGCATACATTGATGGGGTATGATTGCAAACTTAAGAATTGCTTTTAAGTAATTACATGTATAGCGTTTGAATAAAACATGAGTCTGTAAGTAATAACTTGCAGGTTTTGGTAAAGTTTAGTTACATTACATCTGTTATCATGGGTTGCACAATACTAGCATATAAAACTGTTAATTCAAAACGGTATTAACTACGAGTCTTGTGTTAGCTGTAACACTGCCCGCCACACGTGAGCATATCGGCAATGGCATTCTGTGTAGATTGGTTTCTCTGATTTTTACCAGTTAAAAAATGAAACCAGAAACCAGTCTACATTCAGGGTAAGCAAACATACGTTGTGTGCTCCTGAAAATGTCAATCGTGATTCTCGCGCTTTCCATAACAAGGTACAGCCTCTGGGCATGACTCAGCTGTCGCAAAGACCATACAAGAAGAATTATTATTATACCATGCTAATTGATATAGTAAGTAATTATTACGTTGTCTTATTTGGTTCATAATTGATAAAATGTGGGACTGCTGTGCTTTTAATGCCTACACATTGTTCTGTTTTCATAAGGGTATACTTGAATTATGAAATATGTGGTGCAGACATCACATTACTTTTTGAATTCCATTTATCTGCAACTGTAAGTAATGGCCTGTCAAAATTAAAACAAATGACAAGACACAGATCTGTTACAGAAATATTATATTTGTACATGAAATATTTTATTGAGTATTCTTAACATATCATTCTCATATTGAAGACTTATCATCAATGTAGTTTGGTCTCCTATCGACGGTGTAACCCGAGAAATAGGTTAAAATTAACGTCGCACTTGATAATTTAGACGTAGACATGACAGTTTGAGTTGTTACCTCTTCCACAAATAGCAACCATGTTTAAATTAACCGAGGGTATATATAATCATTTAACTTGAATATAACCTGATTACTGTTAACCTAATTTATATGAAAACCTCACGGCAATGATTATGATTCATTCGTCCAAAAGCATGTATTGCGAATTAATCTTATAACGATAGCTCTAAAGGCGAGCTTATATTACCATTGGCAAAAAAATGGAAAGGTCTGTTCAATAGGCCTGAACATAAAACTTATCCAAAAAAACGGTTTTACGCATTGCATATTTGTATTTTATATAATTCTCAGCAGGTTGCCATTGCCAGAGCAGTGATTGTTATATATCCGAGTGTGGTACATTTATTTCCAAAACAAAACTTGCTAATTATCATTCTTATACTACGAGTAGTTCTTTATTACACATTTCGTTAAATAGACATCGATGAAAGTCTGAAAGTTAATCTAAATAATGCCTGGTAGGCAAATTTATAATTAAGATAAGGTGTTTTGTAAACATACACTGAGCGTTGTATCGAACATGAGGCCTAAATTAAAATTAAGTTTGTTAGCCTTTTACCGACCGACCCACAAAAAGCCGCCTACTCTAAAAATTTTATTGCAAACTCTGCGGTAATTATTTTTTTATTTAGTTATTTTCTCTTGCTTTAAATTTCGTATTTTTTAACTTTCATAGGCTACAATTTTGATCATTAAGGCGCTTGAACAAAAGAATATAATGAGTTTGAGTGTGAAAACAAGCGCCTAGTGACCGGATACTAGTAAACATTGTTTGTTTCAGGTTTTGTCGTGTACACGCCGGTCGACGTATGACGTCATCATCTGTGTATAGAATTTAGTTTTGTTTCAAGGTAAAATACCAGTAAATAGTAGGGTGGTCCCCTTGAAAGATGTTCGTATATGAAATAGTTCGTTTTATCTTCTGTCAAAAGAAAGAGACATTTCGCTTAACGGACACTGGTTTAAATGGTTATTTCCTGAAACGACATGTCTTTTGTGCAATTTTGATGTATCATGACTCCGAAATACTTGAAATTTGAATATTCAGCAGTTTATGTATAGGTAGCATGTGCTTTTGTCGAATCAATCAAGATGAAGAAAGTAATTGTCAAATTCAAGCCAAGATACAATTATAATGTATTGCTATTTAAATGACGACATTTATGTATGACAAAGATTAAACTCTCGGAATAAAATAAAATATTTTTCCTACCTACCGACCCACCTCTAGCATTTCGGGTCGGTGAAGGGCAAACAAAAGACTTTTGAATTTAGGCCTTATTAAGATTTTTTTTATTTATATTTGTAAATCAATTAATAAATGGTATTAAACGTATTGTTTGTAAACTGGCATTATGGTGGCTATGGAATCTGTCATGTGTAATTTTTATGTTATATTAGTATAACTGGAACAAGTTTTTTTTATTCTTGCCAAAATATAAAGGTGAACAAATGTAGTGAAAACAAAATATAAAATATTAATTAACAATATAAAAAGCTAAGAAACAGTAAACAATCATGGGCGTAACTAAGCATCGTAACCCTTAAATAAATCTTAAAGGTGCTAAAACTTTCGTGTAAGACAACTTAGACGTGACGCTTTGTGTAAACATAACAATAACAAAACATTTATAATAGAGGTCCTAACAATGAAGCAAGGTATATATCAGACTATACGAATGATAACTATGTATTTTTCTATATGGAATATTGGGTGATAAGAGAACGGAACTGAATTGACCTTAGAAAAACGTATTCTTTTTTGCTCTAATGTGTTTCTGACTTTTAGTGAAATTGTTATTATGCATCACCTTTATTCGTAGCATTAACTGTTCGTACACTCAATCAACCTAGGTACGCCTTAATAATATCAATAAATCGGTCCGAAATTCTAGATCTATGTAGTGCGCATGCCCATAGAGCGACATTCTTGTATATACTTACATCCTAAGCAATCTTCTTCCCCAGCCATCGACAATGGTACCCTCAGGAGAACTGAAAATATAAAAACAAAGCTTTCAAAGGATTGCGTTTTTATTTCCTTTCTACTAAGCAACCTTCAGACTTACAGTTTACAGACTAACAAAGCAAATAAACTAAACATTTTATTGACTTATAACGTCTCATACAATGATGTTCATAGTATGATACAACACAGGCCAAGTATTAAACAAATCATGGAAACATGTGCCGGTTATGAGCTCATATAATAAGATTAGTAGCAAACGCACTTAATATGGAATAATTCCTTGTTAATTTCACAGCTATGTACATGGACCTAAATTTAAATGTCAAAGAATAGCATGCAGTGAGACATGTGTGTGGATTGAGTTTACATATCATATCGACCTCCCAGAAGTGCCACTTTACGTCATTACAAAGCCAAATCCATTTCAGGTCACACTACAATTTGGGTTTGAAAAGATTAATTCCTCTTTGATTTTGTGCTTTTTTATTTCAGTGTTATTAAATATCAAACCGTTCAAAACCGGCATTGACGTTATTAATATGTAAGGTCAATTAATTTAATCTTTTACGAGGATAAGTTTCAATGCCAACAGTTCAGTCAAAAGATCACACGATCATAACAACCTCTTATTAAACAAGGAACTTAACTCATCTTGAGGTAAATTCCGAAGCAAAGTAACGATATCGATTAACCTAAAAGTATGAGTACATTTTAAGATTTGTATACGTTCAATTAAACGTACTCATCAACAATCGAGAAACAATGCACGACGTGTTTTACGATTTTATTTTGGCTATCAACAATGTAGAAGATTAAACTATATTTCAATCATTTTATCACCTTTTATACTAGATATAAAATGGCTGTAAACATTTAACATACATTTTGTTGTATTTCATTGTTATTCCAATTGTATTTCTTTCCCTAGGCATAGTTTGATGTGAGTGGTGCATACATGTCTCGAAACAAATTTGATTTTAACAGGCATAGAATGAAAGAAATAAGGCAATAGCAGTGAAAATAAAACAACCAAACACATTTTTTTGCAAATTATATACACGTAAACATAACATCTGTTTATTTCATTTCTTCTTAAGAATAACCTACTTGTATAGTGGCGATATTATGCTTAAGCCATTCTCCATCGGTTACTTTGTTTCTCCCATTCTACAATTTTTTCAATCTACATGCAATGATTTATTGCAGTAACAGTAAGATGATAGAATTAAAAAAAGACATTACATGTATTTCCGTAACCTGGATACGGTAATCAATACAACTATTCCCTTGTGTATTTTGATGATGCTATTGAATGTCGCCCTCATTGAAATAACTGAGCTAGAGACATTATACCGAGAGTCGTTCAAATTAGAACCACTAGCGCATAATTTCGATTTGTCTTCCTGGATAGTTGCCATGTGCGTTTAGCATGATCATAACAAAAACATCTTTGAAAATTTCACATGTAAACGGTGTATTAAAGATCGGAACATAACCTATCTCATGCAGTTATGAAAATGATTCACCTCTATTGTCTTATTTTATTTGCCATACTAACAGCAAACAAGCTCCAAGCAGCATCAGCTGATGGGAAAGATGTATTTTACCTTAAGGTCCTTTATTTAAAGTTTTTTTGGATTTTTTTCATACGATTAAAGGTGCCCAAACCGCGCATTGGTCGGAAATAATACAATTTAATGATTCACTAGTTAGACGCTTACAAAAGCAACGTACACAACTATAAAATTAAATTGTGAATCAAAATAAACAGCTTGTTTTTCGAGTTTACCTGACACATAAACATTTCCATTAGAAGATGTGAAAATGTTCCATATCGTAAAATAATTTCAACACTTTAAGTAGCAAAAGGCGACTATGGCCACTGGTAAAACCAAAATCTAGATCTAGTAAAAAGTCGCCAGCTCATGATAGTTTTCCAAACGGTCTATTAGCACACCGGCTGGTGTTAACATGTGGGTTCAACGCACAACAACGCCAAAATAATATATCACGTGTCTGGAACGCGGAGATGACATACAATAAAATAATCGTTTATATTAGATAATCTGTCATGTAGTATTTCCGTGTCATGAACCGATGTGTTACCTTTCGGAAGTTTTATCTTATACCATTGCATCGTAGAATGTTAATTGGATGTTATGTCTAACACGAGAAAGTGGTAGCCACAACGGATTCCATCCGAATTCTTACAAAATATGCACGGAATTCAATACTTAAGTCGTTCCTCTTCCATAATAACGGTACATGCAATATCCACTTTTGTCTATTTATAATCGACATATGAATATTTATCCTTAGATTTATTTTCCTGTCGGGAAAAAAAAAACATGCGTGACAATATATACTTACGACAGAACAGGGATTTGAATAAGTGAACCATTGAATTGTATAATGGTATAAGTAGTTTATGGGAGTTCATCAATATTTGACAATATATAGCAATACATTTATTGTGTTTGTTTTTCTTCGTTTTTTCTTCGTAAGATCATCAATGGTAAGAAATGCTACAATGCGATCGAAGACGTTTAATTACACGTTAATATGTCATTAGCAATAGCTGTCGTTCATGTATTGTCAATGGATGAATGTCAACATCATATTTTAGATTTATTTACGGATTAGGTCAGTGAACAGTCCTCGTAAACAATAATAAATAAAAAGGCCAAAATATACAATTTAAAGAATAGCGGACTGCTGTAGGGTAAAATAAATAAACAAATCCAAAATATACACATTTAGTATTACTGCAGTGCTGATATACAAAACTGCATTGCTTTCCAACATCATAGTCCTTTCAACACCAAGTGACTAGTTGTTCTGAAAACAATGAATACAAAACACAGAATGCATCACAGGCGTAAGATGAATAAAGCTAGGACGACGAATGGAGACAGATACAGAGAACATTTAGCATACCAGAAATAGTAAAAATAACATATGGACAGTTCTGAAAATTGTATCTGGTAAAATGTGTACTAGAAATACAATACTGAAATGCTTAAAACAATGTAACGCCTAAATAATTAGCAATATGCTTCGTTAAGGTGTTTCCAGCTCGAAAAAAAGGGTTAATGCTTCGTTAAGGCGTTTTCAGCTCGAAAAAGGGTTTAAAAGTAGAATGAAGCAATGGATAACATCAGCGTTTTTGATTTCGACACACTACTATATAAATTATTATACACACGACTATGTCTATTACTAAAAACAGAACTTTATGCCCAGTTTCGGTTGGTCAAAAAATAGCTACACTGTTCGCCAAACAAAATAGCTTTTGATGAATAATTTCTTGGTGAAAATATAGTCAGATTATATTGCCTTGATATTAAGAGATATTTGATTAAAACTAAAATCATGTTAATAAAACCATAATACCAGTGACGTTTTTGTCACTGCACATTTCACTCTCAATAGGAACTCATAGATTCATAATGTCTTCACCACCAAGTAACATGTCACGATTATGTACTTGATATATTCGGGGGAAAAAACGCTAGCTAGGTACTTGTAGCTCAAGTTTATGATCATTCTACACAAGGGAAATGACATACTTAATTACGATTCAATGACAACCATGTTGACTCCATGGCATAAATAGCACGATTTATAAAATGTGTTCGTTGTTTTAAATGACCGAATAGCATAATTGCATTCGTTTTACGCGTCCCAATGTACCGGTAGCTGGTACCTGAATTAAAAGCACGATTTTCTATATTAGGATTTGACATTCATCAGATTGATACGTGGAATAAACCCGGATATCAGTATCGACACATTGCTATTCTGTACTTTATTAAGTTGGAAATTTCTATGTCAGCCTACATTAATTAGTATCAACCATTGACAGTACGTTGTCTTAAATGTCTACTTTCAGTTACATTCTAAACCTTCAGCTTCTTGGTTATTTTACATGGTTAATACACACATATATTTGTATACTACCATCTTGCTGGAATGATGAATATAGATACAATAATTGTGAAAAGACAGTTACCATTTACAGTTTGCATCATAGTTCATACATCAATGTAATCAACTGAATCAAATTAATTCACTCGAATACATTGAAATTAACTTGTATACATTGCAATCTGTTTTAGACTTATCAAAACCCTTCGGTTTGATTAAAAAAATTATTTTATAGTAAACTATATACACATCGCGTTCAAAATTTATAAAAACAATAACGCATATGCCTACACACTAATATTTCACCGTAATCATTAAGCAACATTTATGCCTCTGTTTACTGAACATATGAGTAATCAGTTATTGAGATATGGAACTGTTAATGACGTCAAACAAGTGGTTGAAACGGAGTTGTTGGCCTGTAAGTCACCCCTTTTTCGGGAAATGTTAACATAGTTTACAAACAGGAGAAAGTGTGCGCAAAATCCAGGTATGAGGTGCATGGCAGAAATGTCGATATGAATTCAGAAATATTTCAAGTAAACATCTGATGCAATGCAGTGTATTAAGCACTGATATAAAGTTGAACTGCCACCACGATCAGCAAAGTTTCTTCTTCCAGACTGAAAATGTAGTTTTACCAGTCATATAGCGGATATTAAAATTGCCAGCACACAAGTAGCACACAAATTATTCCCATTACGGTAAATTTTTTAATTTACGTATGTGTTTGTGGTAATCACAATGACGTTCTATTTTGCAAGAAATTGTTTAATGGGTTGGTGTTATTTTACAAATCACAAACAGTAAGATAGAATAGTTGTATAAAAACATAGGAGAAGTAAGTTAACTATTCAATTGTATGCAGGTACACTTATTTTATATTATGAATTTGTTTTAACGTGCCTTAAATAAAATGTCATGCGTTTATACATGTAGATATCGTTCTCTATGACTCTATGACTGGTGCAGCATAGTTTTTTTTTCATATGTTATATTTAATCATAAATATGCAACGTTAAACAGAATTTGACGGTTTTACATGTTGAATATTTAGTAACAAGATCAAGAGATGACTAATATATGTTCAAACGTATGCGCTGTGGTGAAATAATCACTGATCAAATGCATACAATTATTACACATTTAACCGCAATACTACTAATGAAAAACATTGCTATATTTTCGTCAATATTTTAAACAAATTATATAAAAGATTGTTCTATTTGGTGAAGTTATTATTCCGGTTTCAAAACATGTTTGATTTTGTTCCTCTTAATTTTATTTCATACGAGTAATTCGGTTTCTAAAATGTTTTATTTTTTAAAACTTATTTTCAAAACACAACACTATTTGTTACGTTTGACCGAAAACCGGTATAGCATGTTACATGTCCGGACTAACATACCGAAGTAACATGTAGCCCCTGCATAAGACAAACAAGACGCAAATTATAATTTATACACTATTATCACATGCTATACCTTGTCTGCCGTGTTATACAACCATAACGAATATTTCTATCTTACACATGTATAAGATAACATTCTGAACGTTTTCATTGGCTAGATATTCTTTGACTGACCAATCGCATGACGTTATTTTGGTGAAATGACGTCGTCAGCATGAAATGACGCCATGCCAATACACAACTTTTAGGATTTATCAACATGTTTTGGTAAAATTATACGTTTTTTTTCGTTTTAAAGCATGTGAACAAAATAATCTTAAACTAGTTGTCATTTCATACCAGATTTTATTAAACTCGTCCAGGAAATTCGTTAGTAAGCTCGCCAAAGGCTCGCTTACTAACAAAATTCATGAATTCGTTTAATAAAATATGGTATGAAATGACAACTCGTGTCAGATCCTATATATACATCATCTAATAATTTGTTCAAGTACGACACGGGGTTGGCTCCGATGCTTGTGTATGTTAGTTTAGAATGAGCAGTTTTCATGACGAATTTTTATAGCCAGAATTGTATGTACATGTACATAGAATATTGTGCATATAAATGTGACTTTTATGGCAATGTTTCAATACAAAAGACAGTTGCATCCACATGCATTAGAGTAATTCGTATTTACAAAACAAATATTCATCCTACGTTGTATATACAATGCGTTTGTATTGTGAAATTAACTAAATGTGTCCTGTAAATGTATTGCTATTTTTGTTGTTGGTATTTCTTCATTTGTATTTATCCACGGTTGATCTGAAGAGAATTGCGTATCAAGACAGGTAGGTAAGAAAGTTCTTGATATCATCAACATAAATCAATCTAAGATACTACGTCATTTACAGAGCAGTAGACGAATTCAGCCAGCTATATATGTATGCACTTACGAGCGTATACTTTACATTACAAATGTAAACACTCGAAAGTGCGTGGTATGATTAATAAAACACATTTTATAGTCATAAAAATAATTGGGAAGTATAATTTGAATGAACTTAATACAATTCCTTATAATCAACAGAGGTGTTTTGTGAGCAATGTCTTGTTCATTATGATACGCTTCATATAAATGACTAGATAAAGTTTTATGTAGCTTGGAAATCTAAATCAGTTCTGCATCCCTGCTAGGCCACGTTTCACGGCTAAACCGAAGTAATAATTATACCAGTTTTTACGAACGATCACTAAACGTAAACACATTTACGTGCTTTTTAAAGTTTTTGATCACGTGCAAGCATTATTTTGAAGCCTTGAAAAGTTAATTACATTTACAGGTGCGGGATGAATGCGAGTATTCATTATTCATTGTAATTGCCTTCCCGACTTTGCTATGCTTTTGTGTGGAGCGTTCGTTGGCTGAGTGTGTATTTAAAAGTCGAGAAAATTTAGTTTATTCCTAGGCTTGAAATTTCCACGATCAATTGGAATTGTTGCTCTTTGTGGTCACTGAGCTTACTGTATTCAATTACAAGGCAACGGTAATGAAACTTTTTTGAAATAGATGAGAAAGGTAAAGAGAACATTTTTACGTATAGAACTATTACATGTGGAGAAAGAGACCTTCACTGTGGACTGCTGGAATTAAATAGCTGTTATACATATGAGTATGAACAAATACATAAGAACACAGTTAATATTAAGTACAGTTTCATAAATATATGCCAGTCAACGTTTACGTCATTCAGCTTGTCAGCTCGCCAGTTATTGCTAGTTCATTTGCGTTCATACCCGTTGGGTGCTTTTGTTTTAACAGATATCTGGCATAATGAATTCTACAATGATTGTAGAGCAAAAAATTATAGTTGTGTGTCAATGTTTCAAAAAAATATCTGAATAATTCATATTTCCATACCTGCATAAGATATGTATATAAATAAGACTAGTACTGGTTTACGTTTCAACAGGTGGCAATTAACTCAAGAATGTTCTCGTCATACCATACGGTGCAGTTGATTGTAAATAATGACTTTTCTATCTGGAATAATAATATTCTACATCGTATTCTTTTCTTGTTTGCCCTTTGAAATTGCAATGCGGTTGTCTTGAATACTTCCAGCATAGACAGAACGCTTACTCCGCAGGGATAATCTACAAGAGCGATATATCGAATGTGCATCCAATCTCGAAATGTTGTAGAATGCAGAGCACTTGGTGTTATACAATTATCTTTGCTTTTTTGAGGTATAAAAACCCGTATTGTGATCTGATCGAAATGAAAAAAATATTGTTGGATAAAAACATCAACTAGTGGTTAAGAACACACTTACTCCTGAGCCTTCAAGAAAATGCAGATCATACAACACACAAATATATTTAGTAACAGTACTATGGTACTCTGAACATACTCATTAAACTTCATTTTTTAATTTGTATTTTTGTTACTCAGTAAATTCTTTTTACACAGATACGATAGCTAAGGTTTTGAGAAGTGATTATTTTTTTTACTTTTAAGCACATATGTGTTCGGGACAGTATTAATAAAACTTAAACGTGTACTTAACAGAAAATTTCGTACTAAAATTTAAATATGAACACTATTAAATAATATATATTCGAAATATTGTAAAGTAAGAAATGTCTTTTCAATCTTTAACAGGATACACATATAAATTCAAACTGAACAATAAGTGAAACATGCAGGACAGAAATTGAGGCAATGTATGGTTTTAAAAATGTATTTAAGTTCCTTTTGTAATAAGGAACTTTCTTCCAGACGCAGCTTAACTTAAGAATGTAATTGCTGTTTTCAAGACATTCTAGGCAGTGCATCTGCTGGTAAATAATGACTTTTCTATCCCACATAATTGCTTTTCACTTAGAAGACTTTACTAGTTGCTAACCGGAATGCATGGGGTCATTATCTAGGGAAAAATACGTATAAATACATTCTGCTATTAAATACTAAAGTATTATGCTATTGGATCAGACGCTACATGTACACCGATAAAACAGACGAAACACTGACATATTGT
The DNA here is from genome assembly GCA_027627225.1 of Congeria kusceri. Taxonomy (NCBI): domain Eukaryota; kingdom Metazoa; phylum Mollusca; class Bivalvia; order Myida; family Dreissenidae; genus Congeria; species Congeria kusceri. Next base: position 69,251,810 of record CM051030.1, read on the forward strand.
ATGCATTAATAATGAGAAAAAAAAACTACGTCTGCAAAAAATAAATAATCTGAACTTTAACCATCTAACTCAGAAATAATGTAAAATACAATTGCGATCAATTCTGCATAATTTTTTTTTGACATATTCTAGAAGTTTAATATATTACTGATAAATTGTATATGTTTAATATAATACTGGTTAATTGTATATGTTTAATATAATATTGAACAAATATGATGCCAAACATTATAGCAACCGATTCTAATGTAACATGTTTTGACTAATTCAGGTACAACATTATATCGGCCAGTTATATGTGTTGAATGTAGAAGTGCATAGTATTTAATTACATAAATTACGTCGTTTCCCTTTTTTTCCTTTTAAACCCATTCATGACGTTTTGCTCTAATTAGAAACTTCAGTAGCCGGGCCCGGCTAGCTCAGTTGGTTGAACACTGGCTTGTCAATCCGGGGATCGTGAGTTCGAATCCCAGCCCAGCCACATAACTTGTGTGGGGATTGGTCATGAAATTATTTCTACGGCCATTCTCCCCCTACCTCTGATTCAAGTATGGCAGTTATCAGTTACTAGCATAAGTATGTGCACTTAGTACTGATAAACCGCTTAGATCGGCTAAGCTTGCCCAGGAAAAGTGTGAGTAGGTTAAATGACCGCCGCGATTCGACTTAAATACTGTTAAAAACGGCGAAAAACGACAAACAAACAAACAAAGAATAAGTGAACGACCATTATTATATTAATAAAGCCGCTATTGAACCTGTATAAATCATAATGATGTATTTAACCAAGTCCTGATTACAGGATCGAATATAAAAGCATAGGAATTAAATTCGACACTGTCGAAATAAACACTCGATATGCACGATATGCTGCATTGGTATACACACCTTTAAATTCTCACAGTGATTAAAACATAACACAGAGATTAAATTGTATTATAGTTCAATAAAATTGTAGGTCACAATACACTAAATAAATAAGTCATGTAGGGCTGTACTATCTACATAAATCAACAAGTTTAACTCGAAGACATGTTTGTAGATTTGGACACTTGCTTTGATATTCCTTTTTTTGGAGATGTTGGTAAGGTAAGCATTGGTATGCACAAATAAATCACTGATATGTTTTGGGATTGGAGACTACAGCATGACACTCGTGCTGAGGCGGGTTACATTCAACTAGAAAGTAGCCGCTAAAAAGATGGTGATAAAACAGTCAACTTTGTTTAGTGTCGAGTTCTTTCTTACATAATACATGACATACCCTTTTTATTGCTTAAATCAATTCAGCATAGAATGCTCTTTAAGAAAATGTATGGTTATGAGGGTCCCTATGTACAAAATGTTGCATTTATTTTTGGTTAAAGTTATCGCTTTTACATTAAATTACATAAGGATTGGAATTAGTATATTGTAACCTGTATTCATTGTACTGGTCTAAATGCGATTTACCGAATGCATTTTACTACGTTTCTGCAAACGCATAATTAGTAATGAATACTTTACATTTATATAATGTGCAAAAGCGGAGATAAGAAACATCACTGAACATTGCCAAGATAAGATCTCTGCAGCTTACATGTGTTAGTTATTAACTACAAACGAACTTCATTATTCCACATCTCTTGTCCGGATCAATCACCGTAAATCTTATAAATCTAGCATTATAAATACTTCGTATGTTTGTGGATGTTGCCAGAACACGTGTATAGCATTCCATTGGCGTGTATGATCATCATTCAAAATGGTATTAGTTTCGTATATAAACTTTATTTGCGATGTAGTTAGTGCATGCTTGAATATAAAGCTAGTTTATCGCGAATTTTCTTCAAAGATCAGTTTTCGCCCTTGATTACCAAGAAGTTACTGTAATACAAGTTATTGATATGATTTTTTTCTACAATCCCATTGCAGTGATTACAGAAAATAAATACCACATTATTGGTCCAGACACATAAAATGTATTCATAACAATGCAAGGAATTTACTGTTTCCACATTGTTTTTGTTTGTTTGTGGGGGGGTTTTGCGTGTCCACCATTTACATCTTCACCTTGTGATGTGACTGTTGTCACGTGGAAGTTGCTGATGGCAGGGATTTGTTTCAAGTTATGATCAGTACCAGTGAATTCTCTCTTCGGAAGTTGACGCTATTGTATATTCGTACAACTGACCTGCAACTACTAAACAACCAAGTGGATTTCAAGTTTCCTCAATCAATATTGTTACACATATACGTACAAATAAATTTCCATGATTTCACACCTGCAAAAGATTCAATAGTTTTAGCCTCCTATAAAAAGCAACCATGTCGTTTATTTGAATAAAAATATGTGTTGTTCAAATGTTTTGACAATCAATGAAAGAAATGACAGCACTTTCAGTCGACAAAGCATTGTTAATTGAATCGAAAATGTCATATTCACCTCTACAATAATTAGAAGACTTCTATGTCGTACACAATTAATGATGTATAGCTCTCAGATATTGATAAAAACGAGCGTATTCAAAGCCATTGACATTCATTGTATTCATTATGTCTAGTTTTCTCGAGACATAATCATTTTTATATATACAGTGTTGGAAGAACCCCTATAGGCCTATAGGGTTCTTATTATATTAAATCATATGCACGCATAATTTAAAATACATGCATTATGAGTCTTTCGGTTTGTTTCCGAGAAATAAGCTCAAACCGAAAACCGTCATTGCGAAACCATAGAATTTTCGACCCGTTTTGTACCCAAACTAGCCGTGTTTGGTATCAAATAAACGGTATCGCGAAGCCCCGCCTCGTGAACCTATCAACTCGAAAGATAGGTCACTCGGGCATGACATCAACTCTGACAGTCGGTAAATACTCAACATTATATTAAGGGAGCTAAAACATTCCCCATAACCCAACTAAAAAGTATTCTGGGGGCAATGGCCATATGGGAGAGAATCCCAGTGCACTCGACAACAAGAAATATCTTTAAAAAAGATATTCGGCGTATGTTGTAAATCTTTGTAAAGAATGTAAATTGAATATCCAACATGAATATTTAAAACTGATGCATATGTTGATTTGGTTTATAAACATACAGTCTCATGTCTTCATAGATCGTTATTCTACACGCATTTAATATTATTTTTCGATATTATTTGAAATAAAATAAATAAGTAAATTTTCATTATCAAAAGCGAACTCATATTTTCATGTGGCTAGCTCCTAAAACAGTAGTATGAAATGTTTCTATATTTGAAATAAAATAAAAATAATACTCATTATTTCATGTCAAAGCAACGAACTGATGCCGCATGTTTTAAATCAGTGCTACTTGAATAACCAAAGTTAGTCAGTGCCAAATAAAAACACACGTCAGGGAACATTCATCGCATTTGAAAATAATGATTTGACTTCATTTTGTGATAACAAAAACGTAAAGTTATATTAAATAGTCGCGAGTTAGATTTATGTTCCTTTGGGAAAATACGTCTCGAGCGTTTTTGTGTAAAACTATTATAGTTAATAATGCGTTTACAAAACGCAAGTAAAGTAAAAACAAGAAATGTCTTTTAAAAAAGACAATCGGCGTTGAAATTAATATAAAGATGTCATTTAAAAATTACCTAAACAGACGGCCAAGATGATCGGTTACGTGACTTCTCAGACCCCAGTTTTTTTGGTCCCCACCAATATAAGGAGATTTATTGGACCCAGATTTTTCGGACACTATAAGAAAACTTCTCGGACCCAAAAGTTAATTAGAGATAAATATATTAATTTAAAAATTAAATAAAATTATAATTATATCTATGCCGTGAATAAACCAATCATACAGCTCCATGTTTCTACCAGTGATATATGAATAACCAAAATAATTTAGGTTAACATAATTGTTATCTGAATTTGTCAAGCCAATTCAACAAATTAACAATGTAAGAAAATAATTTCGGGAATGAATTAAAATTATTATGTACCAGACGAGTCTATATAGTTATAGTACCGGTAATATACCATTCATGTTAGTTATCTAATATAATAACGATTTGAAGTCAAATAAGCATTTATACTGTGTATCCCAATAAAAAGCAAAAGTCAGGGAACATTCAGCGATTTTTGAAATGTTCAGTCTTTATTTTTGATAATGCAAACATAAAAATTCATTAGACTATGACGATTTTTAAATTATATCAGTAGAAATATGATATATCAAGGGTTCCTGTGTATAATTAGTATTGCAAATTGTGAATTCATGCTACGCGAATAACAATTCGACGTATTCCGAATCTTCTTTCATAACATTGTATCTATAGAAAATGTAGCATCTTTTCACAGATTAAATAACATCTACTTGAGAAGTTGATAGAAAGATGCAATTATTACTAATTGTTAATAAATCGTTACCACACTTTTAATTCAAATTAACAGTAAGTTTATAAATATAAATTCCCCATGTATTGAAATTTTTAGGTTTATGATTCTCTGAACGCTATTATTGATGCATGTACGAGTATATTAACACAGCTATACAACGGTTGCTAGCTACGCGCGCTATTTTTAGAATGGCACTACTGTTTCTGGAATATGATGAACTCGCTTGAATCGATGGGCTACATGGAACGGCAATTCTGCTAATGAGATTTATGAATGGGAACATTGCACAATTGCTATTTATAGAGCGTACTGCTTATGTAAGTGTAGGCTAAACAAAATAATTATTTCGTTACGTGAATGAATACAGCATTCTGTTTATGGCATACAATGAGAACATACGTTCATAATTAGCCTCAGTTCTAGAGTTCTAGTGTCGAGGATATGTTTATAACTTCATTTTAACCGCTTATGTAAACAATTGTGCAAATTTTTTATCCCCAAATGTATGCAACAGTTATTGGTATACGTTAAACCATTGTTTGAAGTTTGCATTCCCTAAAATTAGAAAATTTTCCCAATTCTATTGGCATTCAATTTTCCCGCTGCATATTTATCGCAAGAAATCTAGGTCAAAAGTGATCTTAGACAGCTACGCCGAATAACAAATGTAAATCAAATTAAATTACGATGTCCGAAGTATCCGCCAGTGTCTATTTATAGGAAGGTGCAAAATCTATGTAGACATTGAATAGCCTTTACAGGATTAGATAAGAGAAAATGCAATTCTAAATAATTCTTAATAAATAGATCAACCAACCGTTATTCAAATTAACATGCATGGTATGTTTACAAATATTAGTAATTCTCCATTCATTATTAATCCTATTGTCTATGGTTCTCTGGATGCCTGTTAGAACGATTCAGTGTTGTTGACGTGTATACTGTTAATAGGCGCAGGTCAGTGAGCGAATGTATTCTATGAAATGTTGCCTATCGACTATGCGATGTTAATGGGGGATTTTCCCAAGGTCATATTAAGGTCTCATTACCCCAAAACGGAAGTAACATCCCCAGGGTTACATGTCAGTTAGATAATAAGCACATATGGTGGAGTGCAGGATGCATAGAATTTGTAAAATACAGTTTAAATAATATGTTTTGGTATCATTTTAAAGGTATATATGTAAGCAATAAGAAAAAAAGCCTGTTTTTGTGCACTTCTTTGTCTAGTGGTTCCCAGCTTCATAACTTTTGGCCTATGTATTCATGCGCAAAATGGCAGCCTCCATGACTGTAAAAACTGGGGTGTTTTTTTAAGGTAAATATTTTGACTTACAACGTAAAGAATTTTTTGACATGTTGTGTTTTCAAAAGGTAATGAGCTCATCTTTCCAGCGATGTATAGTGATATATTGGAAAGTAGCGTGGTCATGGTGAAAATTGAGATCAAACATTGAATATTTTATATGTAACACGGAAGGAATTTATTTGCGCATGCGTAACCTTAAACGGCCTGTAAAAACTGGCATGTAAACTGAAAATGAAAATTGAGCTAATGCAACTTCCGAGTAGGGAGCTCAGAACTGGAAACTAGTCAAAAACGTAAACAAAGTAAAGAAGTATGTCTTGATTTTTCCACATTGGCCCATTTTTCCATTCACTTCCGAAAAGAAATGAAGCCAAATTATTACAGCCGTGGTGGGGATTTCTTTGAAACTAGCCGATGCAATGTTAAGATTTATTCATTCTGGACTACTGGCGGGAAATGTTCACAACATTTGATTGGATGTTGAGAAAGGTCAAAATTTGGGTCAAACAGCTACGCCGAAAAAATGTTCACACCACTGACACCATCTAGAGTACTAGTATCCGAGAATTAGCGCTTTCCTTAACTCTAACCAAGTGTTATTTAATCTGATGTTTCCTATATGGACGGATTTTTGTTCTTGCAGATAAATGATATATGTTCCGGCGAGTTCTGACTTCTTACTGCTACTTTCTTGATAATTACTGGGCGTTGACGAGTCAGCAAGTCTTAAAAGATTATTTTCGCTAAGGTTCTCAACTAACTCACGATTTTAATATTGCCATAAAGTGCGCATAGATATTACTGTAATGCCATATTACATTTTAAATGAAAATTGTGTGTCAGATAATACCAATAAAATAATACATAAAGTTGCTATGTCGGTTTAAAAAAAATAAATTTTGATTAATGAAACAAGAGGCTCAATTCCGTTATTCTTAAGAACTTTCGCGAAAGTGGTTTGCGACAATGGGTCCCGTTATTTTTAACATGCTAGCTTCATCGACAGTAAACAATAGCGTTTCCAAAATAATCAGACACCACCAAACCATCTCACACAAACAGACATGTCTGACGAAAAACACATGTGAAATGCTGACAATTTTTACAAACCGTGGCGATAATGTTTTGTATTACGTCGAAGTAATGTTGAGATACAATTACAGGTTTTAGCTGCTTCTTAAATGTTTCCTCTAACAATACATTTTTATTTATGTTTTAAACAGTAATTATTGTATTGTATATTTCTTTTTTTTTCATGTATATTTCGCTTGTGTACTTTATGTTTAAATAGTTATTACTGCATTGTATGTTTATTTAAAATGATCGTAATTGTATTAATCACTGTACCTTGACCATATATTGTTTACTTGTATGTAAATGGTCAAAGACTTTTTCAAAAAGGTCGCGGTGGCGTAGTGGCTATGGTGTCCGCCTAGCGATCGGGAGGTCCCGGGTTCGATCCCCTCCCGGGGAGCGTTCTCAAGATCTCCCCCAAAGACACTAAGTACTGGTTCTACCCAGGAAACGGACTCGAGAATGTCTCTAATAAGCCTAAGGCTTTCGATGCAATCGAGCTTAAATAAATAGATTTACACTAACATATCCTAAGACTTTTTGCCGATTTACCAATAAAACTTGAAAACTTGTGCACTGAAAGCATAACCCCTATACTCATTAGAGCATATTTATTAACACCTTGTTTTTTCGTCCAACATTGACCTTTTTTACAGATAGATAAGTACAGTAAATACTGGTACAGATAGTGTTAAGCTCTTAATGTGATACTAACACTCGAATACACAAAAAAGCACGTCAAGTATTTCTGTGATAGCGTAACCTTCATTAATGGCAGGTTTCCTTATAGCATCATTTTTGGAACAGCGAGCTTAAGAGCTTAGTACCAGAATATTTAACCGAAAGTCAATAATGCGTGTACACTAACATTGTCATTGGGCGAAAACAAAGTTGTTGGTTTCCGCTTACAGGACCCGCCCCCTATTTTTTTCCGCCGACCCTATAAGTTTTTTTTTGCCCGTCAGTTATTAACTTTTTTTTACTTTCGGTAAAAAGAGCAGGTTTCGTAAAATTCATAAGATTCCTGTCAGAAATGTTTTTTTTATAACCTTATTAATAGTTAAGGTACAGTTTCTTTCATGCGAGGCGTTTAAACATTTTACATGAAGTCCAATATACCTAAACTGTGGGGTGAATATGCCGCGAAGACAAAATCAAAACGATGACAGCGTAAAAAGACTGTTAGCGACAAAAGAAACTAAACGCATGAGAATTATGAGTGCATTTTTTGCTTAAAAGGAAGCACATGTTTGAATGAATTAAATTTAACACCTTTAAACCTTTAAACCTAAGGCTTCTTATAGTATACGACATCATAATAAAAAATAATTTGTAAGTAACGAACAAATAATTTGTCAAGCTAATTATCTAATGCAAATGGAATTATATACATGCCATTTAACAGATAGATAGTTTATTAAAGAATTGTACAATGTTGCATATAAATAACGAAATAAGGCCAACATGGACCCTGATCGTCATGATAATAACAATTTTACAAGTCAGTCTGCAACAAGCCATGCAGAATAACCGACGAAGCGTGGTTGTAAGGAGCATCGATTGTTAGTGATTCGTAGCCTACTGAGTCAAAAGTAGATCATACGATCACAATTGCAGTGATTTATTGTCAAAATATTCAGAATAAGAATCTGTAGCAACAAATAACACACTTCCGACGAGTCAAAAATAACAGTAGCGCATTAATTTAGTGGTCTTATCCAGGACACCCATGTGACTATTTCATAATCACATGATATACTGAGTATTATTCATATGACATACATTATCTTAAATAATTAAAATGTACGAAAACAGGCGGGAATGTTTGCTGTTTTGAAGAAGGACCCTTTCAGTTTTAATTTACTGACTCGTAGCCTGCAAAGAAAAGAAGTAGTTTTCCGCGATATCTGTTTTGGAAATTGCCCTCTCAAAAGACCGTTGGCTTCCGCCAACAGTCTAAAAAGTTAAAGGCAAAAGAAAGAATGTTTTACCCAATTTTTTTTTTAGACATTAGCGATAATTAAAAGGTAAGAAAACAGGCGGGAATGTTTGCTGTTTTGAAGAAGGACCCTTTCAGTTTTGATTTATGACTTGTAACCTGAACAGAAAAGAAGTAGTTTCCCGCGATACCTGTTTTGGAAATTACCCTCTCAAAAGACCGTTGGCTTCCGCCAACAGTCTAAAAAGTTAAAGGCAAAAGAAGTTATTTTTTACCGAAAGTTTTTTTGAGACATAAGCGATAATTACAAGGTAAGAAAACAGGCGGGGATGTTTGCTGTTTTGAAGAAGGACCCTTTCAGTTTCGATTTACTCACTCGTAGCCTGCACAGAAAAGAAGTAGTTTTCCGCGATATCTGTTTTGGAAATTACCCTCTCAATAGACCGTTGGCTTCCGCCAACAGTCTAAAAAGTTAAAGGCAAAAGAAGTTATTTTTTACCCCCCCCCCCCCCCGGTTTTTTTTGGAGATGTAAACGGAAACCAACATTTAATTTTTTTAGGCCTTACTGTTTTTCTACAATGTCTTTGTTATACATTTGCCATAAACATATATTGTATTATATTTCAGCCTATAAACTATTGAAATTGAAATTGGCATCGCATTTTTCGACCATTATATAGATTGTTAAAACATAATGGTCAACTGTAGAATGTACACTTTTTATTCATGATTGCGCCTGCGGTTTGATATCAGTAGTTTTTAATTTACATGAACGAGTCCGTGAATCAGAATCAATATTAATTTAATAATACAAATGGGAGGGCTGTAGTATGCAGCAGCTGTTATATCGATCACGCCGTGTATTGGTCTTCGTTCAACGAATTTATTGGTACACGTACTTTCTTATACAGGGCTAAATTAATAGTGAGACAAATAGTGTACGCTTTCTATTGTAGCTCAATCAAAATTTAATATCGATGAATTAAATCTAAAACCAAGTATCTATAGCACACTTATATAGCCAGATACAGGGCTTTTTCTCACTATTGTACAAAAGGCCGAATATAGACTGCTTCACACAATTATTGTGGATAGGCTACTTTACAATTGTATATAGGCCTTTTCACAGTGATATTTTGAGTTTCAGTACATGTTTTAATCTCAGATTTGTGCTTTCCATAGTTTAACATGACGCTTGTTTTGAGCAGAAATATTTTAACTTAATTCATATGATATCAACAGAGTTTGATGACAGTATTGACGTGTTGGACTTGATATATGGAACCAAAATAGTATTTTATTTATTTTTTAGGAAACGATTTTCATTAACAGTCCATTTTATCATTACACATGGTATCATAAGTTAGTTTCACAATTGTTCGTATTTTCGCGCTTACTTTTTCACAATTTATAGAAAAAATCACGCTTACATTTCACAAAACAGAAAGATTAGGGCCTCTTCACAATTTGGTGAAAAAAAAAGAACTGAGATACTTAGTTTTGGCTGTTCTCCATTGTGTATTACCTTGTAGAAGTAGGCCAGCAGTGATAAGATGACGATAACACGGCGTGCCCCTGTCCATTCCAGACGCATAGTCATCGGCATGGCATATCAGCAAGATGGGCAACTGACAATCCGCAGGATCAGCGGGTCTGACGGAATGGGGCGATCAGCTGGACTGTGAACAACCGCACTAACAGCCGCTCTTTCAAATTCTTAGGTACACAAGATTTGTTTAGCACTGCCAATAATAAATGTGCATAATAACATGCTTGCAAAGGTATCAACTGTTTATCTCTTACAATACTAGGCACGTATACACAATATTATTAATCTCTATTATCATGTATTTTTACAACCTACACTTCTAGCTCTGCCCTAGGCTTTCAAGTAATTACTCTTATAGTTTAAGTATTTTACTGAGTTACAAATAGTTGCAGTTTATTCACATTCGCTCTACTTTCCTTGGTGTAAAAATTGTGTTATTGAACACGTAAGGATCACAGTATGCCGCAATGCATAATAGAACTTGTCGTATAAAAGCACATTTATCCTGTATTCCGTCTGTTTAATTCACAGCGAAAATCAAGAAACAAACATTTCACTACTGAGAAAAATAAAATCCTGCCTCGTTTTCGATGTTTGAACTGTGCCGGAATGAAACGCCACGCCGTTCAGTCGCTCGTCAAGATACAGTCAAACACAGGTACAATCTTGCGCCGGAGGCAATGAACTGTTTCAACACCAGTTTCATTTACTGCTTCAATTATTAATGCCTCTTTCAGAAATATTTCAGTGAGCAGACGTATTTACAATCCAAACAACCGATAATCATCCGACACACATACGCTTGGCACAGTCTCTACCGAGTTATACGGCCTCACCGTTAGCGAATAATTCGAGCTAATTAACTGTTCATTCACAATCACACGCAACGAGCCATCTTGTTATCACACCATCGTATCTTGTCGATATTCGATCTAAGAGAATATGCATGGGGTAAAATATCACAATAATTACACCTCATTTACCCAGCATTGCAAACATATGCAAACATATGCTTCGGAGATTTAAGACGTACACAATTTGACTACTTCGTTTCTATGTGCCTTATAAATTAGTTAGCATCTATTATATACAAGTACCAAGACGCCTGTATTTATTTACTAAATCCATAAACAGCTATGCGAAATACTACGTAACCGATTTAAACATTTTAGTACATTACGAACTTCTCTACGCTGAACACAGCAGTCCTCTTTTTACACAGAGAAAAGCCGATATACTATCGTTCTTTCGGAAAACAGGCTCAGCCAGGTTTCGTTAAAAAATACCACTGCTCACTGCGTTCGCCTGTATAGCAAGCCGCTTCAAAATTCCATCTTCACTCTAGACAAGTTGTAAAGCCTGGATAAAAGTGAACAGCGCTAGATCTAGTTTATAAATTAGAAACCTACATATAGCTGTTGATGAACTGGGAATCCGTACTTTGTAACAGCAGAGCAGACATTCGAGACAAGGAGAGCTCTGGATAATGTTTACATTTGAGGCAAGCTGACTTTTACAGTCTCAGATCAATACCAAATTTCCTAAACTAGGATCAAACAACTACAAATTATGCACTAACCAGACGCGTGTAGCACCCAAAGGGAATAAAGGTAACGATTTTTTTCCCCCCAGCAAACACTACCCTTCCGCGGATTTAATTATACAGCGCCTATAAATAATTCAGCAATAAATTCACAAGTCAGTGGTGTTCTTGTTTTGGATCGGCACGACGATATAAACGCCGTATAACAATCGCACACTGGTCTCGATTTTAAGCAGAGTCCTTTACAATTATCAGAATGACCATTCCCTTTTTATCGGTTTACATACTTGATAAATTGTATCGGTTATGGTGGTAATGGTTGTATATCGTGGTTTTAGTGTTGTTGCTGCTGTTGCGATTGTTGTTGTTGTTATTGCTGCTGCTAATGCTGCTGACGCCGATAAGTATTTCGTTGTTGAGAATGAGGATAATATATTATATTTTCAATAATCACAACTTAAAACACCTCGCAATAATCCATGATTCGATCCACATCCTAAGTTAAATAAAATATTAAGCACTATCCATTCAAGAAATCCCGAATTATCGTTAAATGCATTGTCACAATCAGTTATTAGATTTTATTTATATTTTAGACTCCAAAAATCTGAGAAAGTCTGCATAAAGGATAGTTTCCAGTTGATAGTAATAAATGTATCCTTATAATAAAAAGCCCACAGATGAAAACTTATACAATTTCCGTTCTTAAATGCACTGGAAGTTAATTCTTCAGAGCACAATATACACGTACCGGTAATTTCTTGTACTAAGCGTGAATTACTTTTGATCTCCATAATCCTGTATCAATATGTACATTTACAACTACTGAATACCAATTACCTTACCTTAAACCAATTACATGAATATTTGAACTGCATTGTGAACGAATTAAAAAAGAAATATCTCACTATAAGCTATTGGGAGCTATATACCTACGATTAATGGCTTTGACAAAGGTCACAAAAGTAAAATATTACAATGCACTGAATGCAAACCTAAGTCAGTTTTGTCAGCGAATGTATTAAGGTCAATGGATTGTTATATTTTCCTCTTTAATTGAAATTTTTGTACGGATTGTTAGATGGCACAAAACCGGTCGCAATTGGCAGTACTTTCCTAGTACGAATTTTCAATCATTAGGCACCAAACTTCATCAAATACCTAGTTATAAAATATTTTTTACAAAAGCAATTAGTAAAGATAGCTGTTGAAAATGTTGTTGTTTTTAAGTTCTGATAATTGCAGTTGTAACAACAGCAGCGTCTGTATTGGTTTAAGGAGCACTCTTATACGCGGTATTGAGAAAATGGAGCAAAAATATTTACTTTGCGACAGCGGTTCAATCAATGTTTATTGTAACCATTGTGATGTATTAATTTATCGAGCTATTTTTAGCAGATGCAACCTCGACGTGTTGCCCGTGGTTTGGCAGCTGAAACGTTTATTATTAATTGTGTTTCATATAAATAAAACAATATTTACTTGGCATAAAACAGCACATTGCATATTCATAGCTAATGCAGAAAATAATAAAGTGAAAAGGGATATAAACATTGCAAAAATACATATAATTACACGTATTTCTATTTAATATGGATGCAATGTTAAAGAAGCATTGTTATTAATTGGCTAGTGTTTTCTATTACAAAACGAGGGTTGAAAACCAGAAGGTACCACCTGTTTTTGATTTTAATTGCAATTGGTATCTTCTGGTTTTCAACAATCGAAAATAGTTTTCGTCTGAAATAAAATAACCGCGCTGACTGGACAGATGTTTTAAGTTACACAAAACTAATTCACGATGCAATAAAAAGAATAACGGGTTTATTTATTTATTGTTTTGTTTTTCCTTTGCCAATTTTAATTTTTAGTTCTGATTACACTTTATTTTGTCACTTTCATGTACTTATTTTTAATGGTTAAGTCGAACACGGAAGTAGTTATAGAAGAAGACACTATTAATAGTCTCCAATGAACTGTTTGGATTGGATAAAAATGCTACACTGTACATTAGAAAAAGTCTGACAACTGATAAACGATGTTTTTATAACTACGTAGCCTAGAGTTGTGTAAGCAAGACTTATTTCGCTCAATACCGGTCACTTTCCTGTACATTCATACTACTTTTTTTCAAAAACAGAAAAAGACACGCAGAAAGTTTTGAGAAGTATATTTTGAATCGTAGCGAAACGGATTGTGTACAGTTAAGTAAGAATATTGTCATAAAATCGGATTAGCAGTTGTTTATAAAAACGACAAATTCTCACACAAAACTATGTATCAGCTACTCGATCTAAGTTTTAACTATTAAAATTTTATGTGTTGAGGTTCAATGTACGTTCTTCACCTACGCAATTACCACCGGCGCCTCATACATTTTTAATATAATGCTATATTGCTTGTTTGTCATAATTTATGTAAGATTTTATGACGTTATACGTATCTGGGTTAATAACGTGGGGATTGCTCATTCTTGTAAATAGGTAGGCACTGGCTAACAGGGGCGTAGCTCGGGTTCAAAAAATGGATAGGCACAATAGGCGGAAATGACGCCGTAATTGATAATTTGGGTTAGGAGTGTTTATACTCGTATGTGGCTACAAACAACTAACTTCAGCTTAATCCCGATTTTACACAATAATTGTAAAATAAGCGTGTGTTTCATAAAATGTATTCCATAATGACGTAACCGACTCGTTAAACAATGAAGTATCAACACAGCCAAAAAGATCCCCCCACCCCCATCTCCTCTCTTGTTTTTATTGCATTTTTAGCATATTAAAAGTTTTGGTCTCTGGAAAAAATGTATAGGCACGTGCCTCTAGTGCCTAATGGAACCTACGCCCCTGGCTACTATAGGTTAGTGATATTCATGGAAACATGTTGACAATTAAGTTCACAAAACAGTACAAAAAAGTGTTCATTGACCCCAATAATAACTTGTGCACATCGCGTATATAACTGATTATATTACCGTTTCAACATAACTATGGGCGTGTAATCAGTGTAGGCATATACATGCATGATTTACAATTGTAATTTTAGGGCGTATGTTTAGCGATTTTAGAAAACGTTTGCCGCCATTGACTGAATTAACATCGTAACCAATGTCTTTATTGGAACCCCTTATGTGCATTCAACTTAACATTATATGTGCATTCTCGTTAAAATTTTAGTACATGTTCAAGATATGGGGATTCAACTTTTAAATTGTTAAACTTAATCATTTAGTTTTGAAACATTCATTTAATGGTACTATTCCAATAATATGTTGTAAGTATCCAGAGTCACAGTACCAATTGAGGATTAATTTCGATCCAGCAATTATATGAATGTCTCGTTAGTGACGCAAATAAAGGCAGAATTTTCCCCGGTAGAGGGTAACCTACTATCCATAATTTATAGTGCAACATAACCTATGTTGTAAAATCGTCCAAACCATTATCTGGCCATCTGGCAGAGGTGTATGTGAGAGCATGGAACGACAACTCTGCTGGGAGATTGCGTCCAAACAGCCGTGATTCATGTAAAGCTACTGTTAGCCATATTTTACCGATTTATTGAGTAATTTGTTTGTGAAGTTTGATAAACGAATACATTTTTCCATAATTTACGTATGCAGTATCTCTTGTCTGTGTCATTTAACGGCCACATTTGATCAGGTAAACGAAAAGTATGTTTATTTAAAGGGATTTGTAATTCGGACGGAACTGTTCGGATGCATATCATAGCATATGTATTCAGTAGTAGTACTATATAATAGCAATTTTTGGCAGGGCTTTACAGTCCCAAACTATTCTACGTATTTCAGTTCTTGCCACCTACCTACTATCATATTAACAGGTAAGTCTCATTAATAAGGCATGCAACACATTTAATGTTACTGTTTATATATTTTTATAGGGCTAAATTCGCTGTAATGTCTAATCAGTCAAAGACCTTGTTAGTGGTTGAAAGTTAAGCTTTTCGTAAATTCATGAGCAAGTCTCTGTATTTCATTAATATTACTTTTTTAATATGTTGACGTATTTATTGAGATTTTGTTTCTCATTAATTATTTGATACATGTCAGAGATATTTTAAATGGTATCAGGTCAACTCAGCTCGAATACTAACTCAGCCCGGTCCTATTCGGTCCGGTCCAACTCAGCCCACTAATCATATAAAATGAAATGGAGTGTGTTTTCACACCTTTTGGAAGGCACTTGAAACTGAACCAAGTGTGTGAAATGTTGTGAATGTCTTGATTCTTAGGTGTGCCACCAAAATAGAAACAATTCAATTTCAGATCCCTTTATGTCACTCAACACAAACAATATGTGAAAAGAGATTTACAAAATACAAAGCAATATAAGTACCCCTTATACAAACCAAATGCAGTACTTAACAGAAGCATCAGTCTAGATGAGATTACATTGCTAATAAAAAAAAGTCAGGATCGGCCATCAATCTGGAGAAGAGTCATCATACACTCTATTTTAAAGGACCCCCAAACTGGAATACCGATGAACTATAGAGGAATAAGCCTTTTATCATGTTTCAGTAAACTTTACAAAGCCTGTTTAATAAACATCTGTCGAACTCCGACGTTGTTTTGACTCTATAGAGAGGGGCATGGTTCTATACAAACTGCTCGACGGCAAATTCTATAACTCAGTTAAAATATATACGCAAAGGCCCAGTCATTTGCGAGGATTAACAACTGCCAAACAGACTTTTTCAACTGTATTTGTCCACAAATCAACATACATGAAATGGAAATTAAATACTTAATTAAATATTGAAATTAACTTTAAGCATTTCTTAAAAATATGACCACATGTATATTAGAAAACATCGATTAAATATTACATGATTTATAATTGAACTATATGAAGTTCCATTCACTTTAATATGGAACACTACTTTGGCAATTAATAGGAGAATTGGTAATAAGCTGTGATATACTTAGCAGTGTGTATGGACAGTGGTTTTAAACCGAAATCCCAAGGGTAAAGAACTTAACATCGTCTTATTTAGACCATGAAATCAGGGGCATCATTGATGTGTTAGACTATAAAATAAGTAGTTTATATGTTAAAGTAAATGACACTCAATAATTGTTCATTGCATAATTCAATTGATTGATTGGCTAAATAGCTGCTTTACGCGCCAGTGTCAGTTATCGATAAACGTCTCCCTGAATTCGGCAAAAGGAGAAGTCACTTCTCCCTAAAATTTTGGGCTAGGATGATCCCTATAATATAGATACCATATAGCTAGACATCGCATACGATTGCATATGGGGTGGAAGGGGGTCAAGGTCACTTATTGAAAAAGTAGAAAAATGCTTTCCACTCAGTAACTCGAGAACAAAATTAACTTTGTTTAATTGGCCCCTTCTATCCATATAGTTTGTGATTGACGAAAAATTCCAGTATCTCTGAAAAGCACAAGAAATGTTGAGCACGCTGTCCTCCGACAGCTCTTGTTAAAAAGTGGGCCAAGTTAGACTGGGTTGAATTCGGCAGTGGTCCGAATAGGACCGGGCCAATTAGTATTCGGGTAAAGTTGACCCGGATTCTTTTAAATATTTGCTCCTAAATTCCTAATTAAAAATAGAGGTAATACTGAAAAAATAAGTCATATTTCGATGTTTACTAAACTGCTACCAAACTAACACTTAAAGTTGCATACATCAAGAAAAGAAACACCAGGACTAAAGGGACTGATTGTGTATGCCTTAATTGTGGACAGGTGACATAACCATACCAAGGTGACCATAGTAACATAATTATATATTTTTAATGCATGCAGACTCGAGCATATTTTAAAATGTGTATATTTACTAAACATGTGTTTTTTTAACAACAGGGGTGAGCCCATAAAGGACTATTGCAAAAATGCAGGATGTTGAAAATCTTCCCATTGATATACACTACAACAAATTGTTAGGTAAGATTTTAATAATACATTCTGATTATCATATTGTTTATTGGAATTAGTGAATTTTTAAATAGCCTAATTTTGGTACAATGTACAAATGTATCTAAAATCTACTCAGAATATTTCTGGTGTTTGAGTGTAGAGCTCAATCCTGGTGGGTGTCAAGATTTGTATTGTTAAATTTGTTTCACCTTTTATATCTAGGGCGCATTAATATGAAAATTAAATCATCTGGGTGTGAGTATTCTTACTTTTGAGTATTCAATTCTAGATATTGTATACAATTGGTAGTAAGGTTACTGTATTGCACGAGTCAATATTTTCCCCCAGGACGTGAGCAGCGGGTTGACCCAGGGCAATTTGACAGATTTTATTTTTTGGGCTCTAATTCCCCACCTTAGAGCCAAGCATTTTTGTCTAAATCCCCACAATGGGAGATGCCCAGGAGCCTAATATTACCGGGATCTAAAATCCGACCTAAGTCTAATTCCCAGGACCCAGAATTATTTGGGCTGTCAAATTCTCGCCTGTCGGAAATCGCTTTCAATCGATTGATAGGTGCATATCTGTTTGAAAATAATGTGCAATAATAATTCTTGTGCACCCTTTGTGCAGGACATGGTAGGTTCCTCCTGTGGACTATTTCTGAAATCGCAATCCTGAATCGTAAAATGTGTTTTGTTGCTGTTGAACAATGAATCATTCATGTGTCTTGATTCATATATATTGGAGGCGTGTCGTCAGAAAACTGGTCTCAATGCATCTGCGTTAATTGTTGATTAGCCTGTGCAGTCCACAGAGGCTAATCCAGGACGACACTTTCCGTTTTTATGGTATTTTCTGTTTCGAGGAAGTTTCTTATGAACATAAATCCACTGTAGGCGGAAAGTGTTGTTCCATATTAGCCTTTGCAGACTGAACTGGCTAACCCGGGACAACACTTTACGCACATGCATTCATCCCGGTTTTCCTATGACACGCCAAATTGATGTTTGCCCAGTTACACTATACTGACTTGAAATAACATATTGTTTCTTGCAACTGCTGTTTCTCTATCAGACTGGTTGATAAATCGTCGCCACTGCAAGCAGCAATGGCAGGCTGCATCATTGATTGTGAGAGAGAAGATTACAGCAGCTGTACAGTGTCTTCCGGATAGCAAGGAGATAAAGAAGGTTGTAGAAGTAGCTGGTAAGTAGGTTCGTTCATTGCTGTGTGTATACAAAATCTAGCATCTTGTAACTTTCAGCCAGAAGAAACTATCCAGCTGTTTGTCGTGTGTAAGTTACTAGTATATGAATTGCCTTTATAAAATGTAGTTGTTTTGTTTTGGGCTTTTTGCCTATTGAACAAAACATATTCTCCTACTGTTTGAAACTGTTTTTTGTAATAAATAAAAACATTCAGATTAATCATGGTTTTCAGTCATTAGAGTTTGTTTTATCAACAAAATCATTGCAAATATGCCATATTCTGAAAATCCTTTATTTTTCACCAGTTGTTTTGACGTTATAAATACTATAGGTGTATGTAGTATCTAATTAACCAGCTTTGACTTGCACTAGGTTTTCACTGGAATATGTTATAAATGATGATGTTATGATACTGGAAATGTATGTACATTTGATGTTACTATCAAATGTGCCATATTTCTTCATTTGCCAGCATCAGTATTTTATTTTTCTTTGGTTTCTTGTTCATTGTAGATTTGAACTATTTTTACTGCCAGCAAATTGTTGAGTTGTTGAAAGGAACATCGTGCGGGGAGAAGAACATTTTTGGCCAGTATTCATCGCCGGAGATGAAAGTGTGGAGCGACATCATCAAGATATATGAGAAAGATGGCATGTTTCTGGGTAAGGTTGAATTGCAAGTCTATAAGTCCAAATATTCATATTTTTTTTGCTAAAAATTTAAATTTAATGCTTAACTGTTTTTATGACATTATTATTTTTTGGACCACTAGATCTATGAGAAAAATGGCATGTTTCTTGGTAAGGTAGAATTTTTAAATACAAATACTCATTTGCTAAAAATTAAATGTAATGCTAAATTATTACTATCACAATTTACTATTTTATGGACTACTGGTAAACTGACACTGTCACATGTGACTTTAAAAGCAAGTGTTCTTGCAGCTATCAAAGATTAATAATGAAATGCCATTATTTTATCAATAAATATTATAAATGCATTAAAAAGGTCTCTTTTGGCAGTTTAAACTGTGACAGTTGCTTGTTGTTAACAGTTTTCCATTACAGCCAAAACACGATTTTAGGAATTGTTCTGACAGACTGTCCTGATTCTTCATATACTTTGCCCATACATTGTTCTGACAGACTGTCCTGATTCTTCATATACTTTGCCCATACATTGTTTTTGAGCTTACCCGGTGGGCTGACCCAGGGTAATTCGACTAATTTTATTATTGGGGTCTAATTCCCCACCCTAGAGCCAAACATTTTTGTCTAAATCCCCACAGTGGGAGATGGTAAGGGCATGGAATGATTCAATATTATCAGGATCTAAAGTCCGTCTATACCCCAGGGAGCCGTTTCATGAATGGTTGCAGCGCAATTGCAAATGCAAGTTGCAAGTTTTTCTCATCAATTTGCAACCCGTAAACATAGGCGTTTCAACAATGTGGTCGCAAATTTCAATAGGTTAAACACCACGTATTCCGTATTCCGTGACGTCATTTACGCGCGCGACTGTCAGACGACCTGTAAACAAACATGGCTACCCGAGCGGCAAACTGGTCGAAGTCCGAGGTGGAGGTTTTGGTTGATGGATATATCGAATACAACTCCATTATAAATGGGAAATTCTCGAGCACAGTGACGCAGGAAATCAAAGATTTGAAATTGACTGCTATAATGGAATCGTGAGTATTTTGTTGTAACTTATGTAACCAAAAAAGTAGATGTCTCAAAATATTGGTTTCTTTGATCAGGATAAAACTTTATCAAAGTTTATGTAAAGCAGGCATCTGTGCGGATGGCGTTTTCGTCCATGCATCAGTTATCACCGATGTAATAAGTTTTGATAGGAGTTAACATTTAAAACGGAAAATTTATCGTGAATAATTTTTTTATTTGGATTTTTCAATGAGTTTATTTTGGAATTATATAGCATTTTATCCGCTCATTTATTTAGGATCTGTTTATTTTATGCTGGTTAAATGCATTCTAAATATAACCAGATTTAGTGTATTTAACTGGCAAAATTAAGTAGATTAATTATTATAATTATAGCGATCTTGTCAGATAAAAAAAATATATAGATACATGTGATTTAGACCTATGTGGTGAGTAATGAATCATTTTATTTATATGTTCATGTTTATCTAGTGTAAATGCAGTTGGTGGAAATGCACGGACAGGCGACGACTGCAAGAAGAAATGGAAGGATTTGAAGGTATAAATGATTAACAATATGCTTAAATATTTTTAAGTTGTAATTTAAGATATTAAGGTAAAACATATTAAAATTTAAATTTATTTTGTTTCATTATCGATTAAAAAATAATAAAAATTCAAGTCAAGACATTTACTTTCACCCAAGATACAAAATACATACAATTTCATTATCAACAAGTTGTTGGACATTAAGTTCTGTTAACATAATACATGATTTTCCCAATGCAAAATTTTAGTGAAATTATGTTATTGTTTTATTGTAATTATAATAAATACTTCTGTAAATCAGTGCAGAACTGTGGGCAAGGCCAGAAAACACAAAAAAGACATGCAGCAGACTGGCAGTGGAGATGCTGGAGAATCTCTGAGTGATCTGCAGGAAAAGGTTATTTTGCCATTTGAATTTAATTAAAAATAAATAAAAAGCATTTTATTAAAGTAAACGTATTTATTTTAGCTTGATTGTGTTGAAAGCCAAAGGCATATTGAGATACTTGCGAGTACATTACTTGTGAAGAACCAATACTTGTGTTATGAGAGGGAGATCCTTTGAACGCTCCCAGAGTAGGGATTGGACTCTCAGTCACTATGCACACACCATGGCCTATAAAACAGAATGCATTGTATTAAATTTTATTAATTGGTATTAAATCAGAACCATTACACCTAATGGATTTCTTTTTTAAGTTTTATTACCATTGTTTGCATAATGAATTATATTCCATAATTGCATATTGTTGAGACATGTATGATGTTTAATCTCAATGTTATTATTTCTTTTGTAATAGGTACTATCCACTGTACCCGGTGTTATTATTACTGGTCTTGCGGGAAATGACACAGGTCCCATAGGTACATTTAACATTTCTTGTATTAATTTGTACCCAAAGTTATTTTGTTTTGTTTGTGTAATTAAATTTTCTCATCAATTATGTATATGTAATATAGTTTTATCTGTGGTTGGTTCAGTTCTTAATACCAATTTCTTTATAACGTCAGTAGTAAGCACACAACTCCAGTTCAGTTCTTAATATTCTTTACCAAAATAATACAGAGTCTAATAGTACACACAATATCAACTATATGTGGATCACTAAGGATCACAAAGATCAGGATCATGATCAATCAATATCAATATGGAAAAAGCCCAAATATGATTTGCACTTAACAGAGTCAATGACTCTGCTTTCATGTGCCTCTACTCTCTGGCTCGTGTACATTAAAGAATATTCAGAAGTACGGTAATTGTAACTTTGCATGTACAAATATTCAGCTCGGTGACAAAATTGCTGCTCACACCTTGACTGCCCATAACACAATGAATATAGATTTAAATAGAGTGGGAAACAGTCACGTGAATAAACAGGTTTTAAAATTGATCAACTGTGACAAATGGTCTGTCTGGTCAAAGGGAGATAATAAACTACTCTATCAGAGTTTTTGGAAATTCTACCTGGTTACATATATAAAAGATCATAAAATGGAATCATCATCTTGAAATGTTACACCATTTTATGTTCGCCAAATTAAATCCATGGTCAATCATTTGCATATTGCTCTTTCAGAAACTTCAGAAAAACATACAACAACGGCTGGTGAAGAAGGTACTGTACTGTAGTTGTTATTGTTTTTTTATTTCTAAATTACTACTAAATAATTTATCCCCCCCAAAAATATACATATCACGGTATTTATAAACAAAATATTTGGATCTGACGGACTGTGTTAAACCTTTGAGGTGCTATCAACTACAATGTTGTGAAAAAAAGCAAAATTTTTGTCATAGTCCCTGACATTACGAGATAACTTGATAATAAGTCACACATCCATAGCTATTGCATAACATGTAACTGACACAACTGTTATAATTCATTTAACGAAGTAACGTTAGTAATAATTCATTACCATTATTGATTATTTCCTCATATGTTTATAAAAGATATGCAATACTTACACATTTTTTAATCGTTATCACAGAAAGTGTTGTCCCGCAACAACGGAAGAAAAAAAAGAGAATCAATGATGATGGTAAAATCAAACTTCTATTTAATTTAATGAATGGATTCCTTTACAGGGTCTCATTTTCTAAAATATGTAAGATATGGTAGTTGTTAGTAGTACATGTATACATACAATAATCTAACATACATTCATGGGTGCATCCATAAAACATGTTAGTACGTATAAGTCTTTAAAAAATGATTAACTTTTCAAAAGCAGATGACAGATAAAAATATATCAGATCCAGTAAACATATGTACGTTTCTGCTCTAAATGGCGAATAGAATAAAGGTAATATTAGGGGAAAAAAAACATTTTTAAAATTACGGCAATGTACAAATATTTTACTACAGATGAATGAATATGTCAGTGTACTAAATAACTAAAGTAACTTTGACACATTTTGAACTGATTTTTACCATTTCATTGGTTAATAATTGTTTGAATCAATATTGACTATTTTTTGCAGTGTGCAAGTGGTCCGCCGAGTTAATTGACATACAGAAGCAACTCCTTGCAGAGGCTGTGCGTAGCAATGATCTTAACAAGGATAGGAACTCATTGCTGGACAAAATCAGTGCAAGCTTGTCTATAATTGCAAGCAAGCAACTTGCAGACAGTTTGTTATATGAAATGTAATTTTTATCGTTTAGTGCATGTGCCTCTGTATCACACTACACGAAACCTGTAAATCAGCTGTCAGACGCAATGATTTGAAAAACCTTGTGGTGAAAACTTTATATACACTTTAAAACAATTGTTTATTATCCATTTTGCATAAAGTAATGCGTTAAGCTAAATGTTGCAGTAATAATTCCTTTGTTTATTAATTTAAAAAAATAAACTGGCTTAAATATGTTAATGTGTGTGATAAATTTAGTCAGACATGCTCATTTTTTGTTATACATGTCTGTCTTACAGGTTTCGTGTTGTTTTGTGTGTGTGTGTGTGTTTGCTGCATTACATTATTAGATCCAATTATTATTGTTTTCAGTATTTCTCACTTCAGTATTGAATGTTCATTTCATTGTTCAACATTAACATATTATTATGTCTGTATTTGTGATATTTTGTTTGACTAATAAACAATTTTATAATTATAAATTTTGTGTTTAAAGATTTGTGATTGTGAAACGTATTATACATGATTTACAAGGTAATCCCATTTAATTAATGGTTATCTTTCAACATTAAAGGACACTAGATTTTCCATATATGTTTGTGTCCGCAGTATCATGAGTGTTATTTTTCCTCTTTATATATAATGTATTTTTCCTTTCTTTCTGAATATGTGACAAAAATTGAACGTTATCATTATGTGAATAGGTCCCTAAATATGTTCACTGTTGTGTGAAAAGTTGTTCATGAAAACTGAATATATATAAATATGTATTTACTTAGGCGTAAAAAAACTATGTTTGTTCCAGCTAACATGCCCCAAAAAATTAGGGTAGGTAGGTTGGGTTTTTTTTTTGGTAAATGGCCAACTTGAAGATTCTAAAACTGAATAAATATTGGAAACATATCAGTAATATCCTTAAACATTGTTTATATGTGTATACTATCAAAACAAAACACCTTTTTAATCACTGACATGTTGGCTGTTGATTGTTGTGCATTTGAATGCTTTTGTTAAACTTTGCGTGACTGTGATACAAATATGTAAACAATTTTTTTGGTTAAACATGTTGTTTTTATGATATCTCGGTACTTGTTGTTATCTGTTTTAAGGTTACACGTAAGTGTTTGTGACATGTATGTTATGATATGTTTTTATATTAGAATTGTGTGACTGTGATAGACATGTAATTTTTATTTCATTGTGTTATTTAGTATGAATGTCAAAAACATAACTTAATACGTATATGATTAAATTTGGTAAGTTAATCAGACATTTGTCCTATGGTATTCAATCTATTGACCTCAATAAAAAACCTTCTACTGTAAGTAGCATCAACTTCCTTCCAAAGATAGCTCATCCAGTGCCATTAAGCACACAGACTAATAGCACAAATTTAAGGCCATTTATTATTCTTTTTTCAATCTGATTTCAAATCAGTTTCAATAAGTTTCAAATTGTTAAACTGTAAACCAACAATATTGAATAAATGCACAAGCAAAGAAAATGAAAATAATTATCGACTTCAGTTTTATAAAATACCGGCTAAGGTTACCAGTCTGCAAGTATTGCGTGCAGGTACATTGAACGTAATTTAAAAAAATAAATGGCCTATCGTAGGTTTTTTACTACTATAGATAACAACATTTAAAAAAAACAATACAAATATTTATTTGTTTCCAATCAAAACTCAATGCAATTATCAATGCACATGATTTTATGTCACAATAACGTAGTTAATTACAATATCAATAACAATTCCGAATTACTGAAAATATGTATAAATGAAAACAATTAAACGGGACAATTTCTTAGACAGATGGATCTCCTATACCGACGCTGCATATGGGCGCATGCAAAAAGTTCGGCCATATTTGTTACTCCTCACGGGCAGTTGCAAAGTTTCAATACAAATTTGCAACCAACAGGTGAGCGTTGCACTTGCGAATTTTTAATGAAATGGAATACGGGTTGCAAGTTGCAATTACATATAAAACTGCAACTGCGCTGCAACCATTGATGAAACGGCTCCCAGGACCGGAATCATGTCAAATTCCCGATGCGGGAATCGCTTTCAATCTAAAGTCCCGTATATGACCGCCGCTCTCACCCCTTGCTCCCACCCCCTCCTGGGGGAGATATTGATTGCTACTGAGACTTCCGTAACTTAGCCCCTGTTGTTTTCAGCGGAGACAGCTCAGATGCTGATAAGGAACGTGAGCTATGAGATTCCGGCTCTCAAGAAACAGATAGCCAGGTGTCAGCAAGTACAGAAGGTTTGTTCCTTTCTTCTCGTGAACCTCGTTTTGCTTTACGAAAGTCCTCCCGCAATTATTTTCATTGTTTAGACCAGCATTTGCCATTTACTGTACACAGTGCTTGCGACTGTGATTTCTGTGTGATATTCTAATTTTAAGCATTTTATACCAAATGTAAATCACACGTAAATGCAATGATGCATCAACGATAATGCTGTTTATTTTTCAACTTTCTGATAGTGTGAAATTTTATACAGATATTTCATTGGCATTTGGGAACAGTCAGATTGTTTTCCTGAAGTAGAGGGGGCAACTTTGGAAATGTTGCCCCGAGGCTGAAGGAAATATCTGGGGGGTTTTAGGGATGGGATTCATACCCGGTATACGGTATTCGGATATCAGTATCTGGTACCCGGATACTATCCAGATATTCGTATCCTTAGAATGTGTAATTTGTGACCAAATATTTCACAAAACCCTATGCATAGAATGGTAACGTAGTGTTTGTTAACAAGATAATAATAAAGGCATGTTCTTAAACATGATTACTTTATTAAAAGATTTACAAGCAACACATTAAATGTGAATGATAAGCAAAGCATGTCAAATACATCCTGACAACTAAATAAGACTATATCAGTAAAAAGACTGTATCACTGTTATCCACGGCCAATGATCAGAATCACACAAAATGATTAAAATTACACAGATAATCACATACACGTGGTATTAATCCTTGATTATTAAACACATGTACACGCGTAAATAGTTGGGATAACTAATGAAATAAAACGACTTAATTTGTGATTTGTTTTATTAGAGAGAAATTTTGATTGGCAACTTTATGAAATGTTGAATATGATTGGACAGTGAAAGTTTTTCGCAGTGTTGTGCCAGTGGTATGCCCGTTAATTGGAGCCATCATGCCAATTAGTGTCAATTATCGGAAAGAAAGGGCCGCCAAAGACAAGGTCGATAGGCCTTTGTGGGCAATTAGGCAATTACCACATGGTGATAAGGTACGGTTATAGGCTCCCGCCACCCATGGTGCGAACAACCAATTAACGGATTAATATCAGTCTGTCAATGATGTGCGTTATGCGGATTAACGTCTGAAGACACAGGGCTTGGCGGTTATGAACACGTGATGCATTACAACAGGAGCACTGTCGTTCATTCAATAAGGTGTTCGGATCCTTTTTAAGTATCCGGATACCTTACCAGTATTCGGATATCCGAATATTCGTTTGCATCCGTAGTTTTATTATCTACTTCTAATAATAAATAAAACACATTTTATTTGTTTTATTTTCCATGAAAACTAATTTAACAATAGTTTCGACTCACAACTACGAAATAGGCCAATAGAGCTGGGTGCTGCTTGTAAAAGTCAGTAGCAGTCAGTGTTCTGTGCAGATTGCTCTCCTTTGAATAATGTTGAGGGCAACATTAAAATCATCTCCAGTCTGACGCTACTATACTATCCGCTGACTGGATCTGATGACTTTGCATTAGGGGTCACGTTCAGATGACCTTTTCAGGAGCCAATCACACTGTTGCCTTCAAAATGTTGTGGTATAACTTCATATAAAAAAACAAATTTCATGCACGATATTAACTTTGGATGTTTACTTGCCTAAGGTACCACTATATCCATTGTTATGCCAATGAAAATTAACTGTAAATGATTTATTGCCCAGGATCAGCTGGACATGCATCACTTTTCAAAAACCCAGGCCCTGGGCCAAACATTGCTGTGCAACAAGCAATTTTATTGGGCAAATATTTTATTGTTCGGAAGGTCATTTGAACGTGACCTGTTATACGATGTCTTCAGATCCTAACAATGTTAGGATTTGATTTTAATGAGATTGCATTAGAAACAAAACTATGAAACTTCACAAAATGTTGCCTGTTAGGAGGACCTTGTTTAAACAAAGTGGTAAACAGCATGGAACGCTTAATTATTATTTAAGCATTATCAGCAGAGTAGGTAATAAAACCTAGTAGTTTTAAGTATTTTTTTGAAAACCAGGCAAACAATTTATCATATACTGGTATATAGTAAAAAGCTGTAAAGTATGTGTGTAATATGCAGTTTTGATGCTTGTATTGTATCATGTATTTTACTTCTTCTCCCAGGAATGTGATAAGAAGGAGGCAGATTATGTCAGTAAGGCTTCAGAACTAAGGAAGAAATACGCAGCAAGTTGTAAAGAATTGGGTATAAAGGTAATATTTCATCATATTGTTTAACATGTTGATATTACTCACCAACACACATATTTTTTCATGAAAATCATTAAAGGTATAAATCCATGTAACACAGTCAAATCACATCATAACATGCATGCTGCCATATGTTGGCTATCCATCTTGAAATATTGATTTCCTGCTTTTCTTGACCATTACAGTAAATCTGAAATTTACATTGATTACGTTTTTTTTATGAAAGAACAATTTAGTACAATATTTCAGATCTACAACAACAAAAAACATGGACAAAATTTGGTAAAATAATATCAACAGATATTTACAAACAACAGTTACAAATTGTTTCCAGTTTTTATTTCCTACAAATCGGGTGCCTATTATACATGGGTGCGCATAATACACAATCTTTTAAGGTATTCAGATTTCTTATCAGCACAGTTTCTATTTATTGTTTCAATTACCAATTCAGATGCTATATTTGCAGTTTTAAAACCAAGGTGGTTTAACATTGGTGATGGTCAATGTCCCCAAAGTGCGGCAACATTTTGTCTGCAATGGATTTTAATACACGTCTGTAATATATACAAGGCCTGTCGTGGGAAAACCGGGTAAATGCATGTGCGTAAAGTGTTGTCCCAGATCAGCCTGTGCAGTCAGCACAGGCTGATCCGGAAGGACACTTTCCGCTTTTATGGTATTTTCTGTTTCAAGCGAGTTTCTTCTAAACATAAATCCACTGTAAGCGAAAAGTGCCGTCCTGGATTAGCCTTTGCGGACTGCGCAGGCTGATCTAGACGACACTTAACGCACATGTGTTAAGCCCAGATTTCCCATGACATGCCTCATACCTTGTTCTTTCTTAGGGAGACAAAATCAAGTCGGAGTTAGCTGCCCTTGTTAAAGATCTTCCCAAGGTGTATGATGAGGTAGCAAAGTCCACACGCACTCTGACCTTGGCTGTGAAGTACTACCAGGACTTCTCTGCCTTCCTTATGGGCAGGTAACAGATGCTGATTTGTCAGGGATTTCAACGCAAGCAAATTGCAATTTACACATTTTTGACTCGAGCATATAATCTGCATATAAAAAGGAGCCGTGTTGTGGGAAAACCAGTCATGTGCGTAAAGTGGCGTCCAGATGACTCGAAAGTATCTCAATAATCCTCATACTTTCTAATCCAGGACGGTATTTTCCGCCTACAGTGGATTTATGTTAAGAAGAGACTTTCTTGATACAGACAATACCATAAAAGCGGACAGTATCATCCTGGATTAGCGTGTGCGGACTGCACAGGCTGATTGGGGACGACACTTTATGCACATGCATTAAGCCAGATTTTCCCATGACACGCCTCAAATATTAATTTATGGACTGGTTTGGATTGGTATATTCAATTATAACTCTTATGACGGTTAAAAAGGCAGTTAGTAACTGTGGACACAATCAGAAAGTTCTATGGCCCATAAATACCATTCCTGGTGCTTAGTTTAAGACTATTTATTTAAGCTTGTTTGTGTCAAAAGCATGAGGTTTATTGAGATACGTTGGAGTCCATTTCCTGTGTAGAACCAGTACTTCATGTATTTTGAGAAAGATCATTTGAACGCATCTCGAGTAGAGATCGAACTAACGACCTCCCGATCACACGGCCGTCACCATATTCATTACCATTACCATTGCATGCTCATGTTGCTGATATGTAAAATGGCCAAATACAGGGTTGTCATTAGTAACCGAAATTCATCGTTTAAAATTGTGAGAAAATGGTTGTTGTTTTTTCAGGAACTTCAAATTGTGATCGGTATTATCACAAGGGAGCCCCCTAGACCCCTGGCCAAATCGCTTGCTTAAAGACAAAAATCGCTTGTTTCATTTGATAATGACAATCCTGCAAATAAAAATCTCGTAAGTCTTCTGTTAATAATTATAATTATATGCCAATGCCATATCATTGGTGTTGTTATTCGTCTCTTCAGTGAACTCAAAGATTCAGACTGTGTCCCAGTTTTGAGGTTTATTCAAGACAATGGAAATGTTCACACCTACGAGTGGACACATGGCTGCAAACCAGTCAGTGTACTGGAAGACTCTATCGTCATAGATACGAAAGATGAGGAGGATACAGTTGAGACTGGAGACGTAGGTTACATTCAACTGTTATGTTATGTGTTTACATTGTTTTGTTTTTTTTGGCAAGCAGAAACACGTTCATGCAATTAAAAAGCAATAATAAAAATAAATTCGGAAAACAACATGGAGAATTGTTTGTAAGTTTTTAATACAACAAGGTTTAGAAAACATGTTAACATGAGTCTTGGGGTGTGTTTTTACGTTTTATTAGCTCATGTTAGTCGACCTCAATTGAACACTGAGATAAAATTGATTTACCTTTTTCTGTCTTTGTTTTGGAAATAAAAAAAAGACACTCAAAATAACTACAAAAAACTTGAAAAAATGATGTCTTTAAAATTAACAAATGGACATTATTAGACTACATGTTTTAAGTTTTATCAGGTAGTGTATAAATAAAGTTTAATTTATTCAGCAGTTACATGTATCTTTCATCAATGCATGCCAAATGATGGGGTAAAATTCAATTTCCTTGTTTGACACATTATTGAAATTTGACAGCATGTCATTTTCCCACAGTGCTCTGTCATACAAATTCAAGGCTCTAATTTCAACATTTGGGTGAAAGCCTCACAAAAGGTGAGAGTGATAAAATTCAGGCTGAAAAAAACAACAACGGCCATCTTACTGTCTGTCGTATTATGTGTTTAAGTTGGTATACAACCTTCACCAGAAACATATGGTTTACTGGATACTTTTTATGACAAAAACACTGATCCTCCAAGAGAAACTGCAAACACTAGCTGTATTTACATGACGAATATCGTTGAGACGCGGATTAAATCAGACTATTCATCGTGGGCTTTCTGTATAAAACACGAGGACCTTCGGCTACTGTAGTTTCGTTGTGTTGAAATGTAAACAATATACTGAATTTAAAACTGTTGAAAGAACATATATGTTATGGAAATGTTTATCAACATGTTGCTAATAATGCATTATTTAATGTGTTTGTTATCCCTCAATTAGATTTTAATTGTTAGTCCCCTACCGGTGTCACCGGATGGGACGATAGATTTGCTGTCCGTCCATCTGTAACGACGTCCGTCCACAAAATATTGTTCCTGCGATAACTCAAAAAGTACTGAAGATACTTCGATGAAACTTGTTATACATATAAGCGGCAATGTGAGTATTATGCACGACCTTTTATTTTTTACTAGAGGTCAAAGGTCACGTGACTGTTACTAAAAATAGAAATAAACTAAAACAAACTGGATCCTGCGAAAAGTACTGAAGATATTTCGATGAAACTTGGTATACAAATAAACGGCAATGTGAGGATTATGCAGGACCTTTTATTTTTCACCAGAGGTCAAAGGTCACGTGACTGTTACTAAAAATAGAAATAAACTAAATACTGTTATAATTCGAAAAGTACATAAGATTTGACCATGAAACTTGGTACCAAGATTGAACTATAGGTTTGCCATCCATCTGTGTGTCTCTCTGTTTGTTTGTCCGTATGTTTGTCCGTCCGTCTGTCCCCAAAACCTGGTTCCTGCAATAACTCAAAAAGTACTGAACTTGTTTAGATGAAACTGGGTATACATATAAATGGCAATGTGGCAATGTGAGGATTATGCACGACCTTTTTTTTTCACCAGAGGTCAAAGGTCCCGTGACTGTTACTAAATATAGAAATAAACTAAATACTGTAATAATTCGAAATGGACACAAGATATGACCATGAAACTTGGTACAGAGATTTAACTATAGGTTTGCCATCAGTCTGTGTGTCGTTCTGTCTGGTCGTCCATATGTCTGTCTGTCCCCAAAACCTGGATCCTGTGATAACTCGGAAAGTACTGAAGACACTTTGATGAAACTTTGTATACATAGCAACAGCAATGTGAGAACTATGCACTACCTTTTATTTTTCACCAGAGGTCAAAGGTCACGTGACTGTTGCGAAAAATAGAAATAAACTCAATACTGTAATATTTTGAAAAGTGCATAAGATATGATCATGAAACTTCATGAAACTTGGTACACAGATTGGACTATGGGTTTTCCCTCCGTCTGTGTGCATCTGTCTGTCTGTTCGTCTGTCGGTCTGACTCTGTCTGTCTGTCCCGTCCCCAAAACCTGGAGTGCATAAGATATGATCATGAAACTTGGTACACAAATTGGACTATGGGTTTTCCCTCCGTCTGTGTGCGTCTGTCTGTCTGTTCGTTCGTCGGTCTCACTCTGTCTGTCTGTCCCGTCCCCAAAACCTGGATCCTGCGATAACTCAAAAAGGACTGACGATACTTGGATGAAACTTTGTATACATAGAAAGAGCAAGGTGAGGATTGTGCACGACCCTTTATTTTTCACCAGAGGTCAAAGGTCACGTGACTTTTACTTAAAATAGAAATAAACTTAATACTGTAATAATTCGAAAAGAACATAACATATGATCATGAAACTTGATACACAGAATGGACTATATGATTGCCCTCTGTCAGTTTAGTACTGCAATAACTCAAAAAGTAACACGAATGTCTGGTCAATGTTACTAAAATAGAAAAAACAACAACTTAACACTGCAGTGACAAATGGGATTTGAATATGAAACTTTGTACATCTGCAGATAAAGGGCGATTTGACGGTATTGCACAATGTTTAATTAGTAGGGGTTTTCACGGGTAGGGGACTCCTGTATTGCTTGCAATACTATCAAAGCCTTGTTGAGTTTAATTTGCAACACCTTCTTAGTGCCTTTAAGGAATTTTCAATTGGCTACAACGTTTTCTGCATTAAACCTTATAAAATGCCTCAAATGTATGGCATTTCAACGCAGTATAGTAAATTTGGCTGAAGAACATTTAAAACCAGTGGGAGCTCTCTTGAAATGAAATACATCATGCTTGCAGATTGACTGGGACATAGCTACCGGAGATGGAGCTGCTGAGGCGGAGACAGACTTTGACATCTCTGGAATCACACTGGAGAGTGGAGGCACAGATGAGGGGAAGGTGGGATACATGTCTCTTGGATTGATTCTTGTTTCTGTGTCTGCTGGTTGATATCATACATTGATAGTTGCTCTCTGGTATTGGAAATATTGGAATTACATAATTTAATATTCTTTTGCCAGTTCTTAATTGTTGATTAATTGCTCAAAATTTTTTAATGAGACTGTAAGTACTGGTAGACATTTAATCAGTCAAACATAATGTGTGTTTGGTGTATGTGCATATTATTGTGACATGAATACAATTCAGTGTTTCAAAAAGTACCGTTTGTCACAGAAATGTTCGGCTATTCAAATTCCATACATGTAAGTAATTTACAGAAATATTACTTGGTGTTATGAGTTCTAGTTTTGTTTTTAGATTGACATTGAGGTAGAGGCCCTGGGTGAAGAAATCAACTGGGCAGATACTGAGGACATTGACACTGTTGCAAGCACAGGGCAAGCGCAAGGTCAGGCACAAGTATTAAAGCAGCAGTCCAGAAATATGTTAATAAAAATAAATCTTTACAGAAATAGTTTCTAATGGACACCTTACCAGTCAAATCACAAAAAAATGCATTGAAATCAGTAAAATAATAACGTTTTGGTAACGTTTTCTCGTATAGTTATCTGTATGCAAAAGCTGGTGATGCCTCTGGAGTAAATCAGCATGTACATTAGTGTATATTCTGTTCATCTAAAGCATTTTCGAACATAGACATTATAAAATGCCTTTTGTAAATAAGCATCAGTTTTCAGTCGAATAAACGTAATTAACGTTCATTAGAACTAATGCCAATTTAAGATGTATTGAATTATATTCTATGGACTGAGGTTTTAAGTAAACATGTTAGTGACATGTTACTTGATGATAACTTACTGGCAAGTGACTTAATGTGAAACTGGTGTAATCTGCTTATGAATAGTTTAACAGTTAGTCAATGAACTATCTGGTACATCAGTTAGTAAGATCCCCTTGTGGGAATATTGTGGACCTAAAATTGGTTGTTTTGTGCACATTTGTGGGTGTTTTGGCTGGACATAAAAGTAAATGAAATTCCATAGTATAGTAATTCGATATTGTTGTAAAAAGTAAGCAGATGTAATATAATTTTTAGTTCAACTTTTTTAAGACGCCTCGCCCCGCATTTTTTTCGACGTCCAGGATAGTTTTTGGAAAGCTAGTTTCTCAGCAATAGCTTGAGTGAATTCATTTAAACTTAATACACTTATTCCCAATATTAAAATAAACCCATAGAGCAAGTTTGGTAACTCTGTTGGAAATTTGTTCAAATTGTGGGCTTTTTTACAAATTTTACCTACAGAGCTATTGGGATAGGTTTAAGTTTTTCGATGCGCTAGTGTCTCAAAAAGTGGTTGAGGGATTTCATTTAAAATTAAAGCCTAATTTGGTAACTCTACTTTGAAATTTGTCAAAATTATAGGCCATTTCACACATAGAAATTTAACATTCAAATCATGCAGGATGGCGGTGTCAACTGTAATAATAAATCATTATCAATAATTTATTCTTTAACAATAAATTAATCTTTGACAGTATAATAATCTTGGACAATACAATAACCTTTAACAGTAAAATATTTAACAATAAAATATCTTTAACAACAAAATAATTGTTAACAAATAAAATGATTTTGAACAGTGTTACACATCCTAGCAACAAGAAACTATATGAACATTCATAAACCTGGAATATATTCTATATACTTATAGAGGGTGGGGATGAGGCCCTGACATAAGCATTGATAAAACTACAATATATTCTGTATGCTTACAGAGGGTGTAGCAAATGGGTAGGATGCCCTGATATAAGCATTCATAAAATTGCAATATTTTCGGTAAGCTTACAGTGGGTGTAGCAAATGGGTAGGAGGCCCTGACACAAGCATTCATAAAACTGCAATATATTCTATATGCTTACAGAGGGTGTAGCAAATGGGTAGGATGCCCTGATATAAGCATTCTGATTCATAAAACTGCAATATATTCTGTATGCTAACAGAGGGTGTAGCAAGTGGTGAGGAGGCCCTGACTCAAGCATTCATAAAATTGCAATATATTCTGTATGCTTACAGAGGGTGTAGCAAGTAGGTAGGAGGCCCTGACAGAGGGTGTAGCAAATGGGTAGGAGGCCCTGATATAAGCATTCATAAACCTGCAATATATTATGTATGCTTAGAGAGGGTGTAGCAAGTGGGGAGGAGGCCCTGACATAAGCATTCATAAACCTGCAATATATTCTGTATGCTTACAGAGGGTGTAGCGAATGGGTAGGAGGCCCTGAGATAAGCATTCATAAACCTGCAATATATTCTGTATGCTTACAGAGGGTGTAGCAAGTGGGAGGAGGCCCTGACATAAGCATTCATAAACCTGCAATATATTCTGTATGCTTACAGATGGTGTAGCGAATGGGTAGGAGGCCCTGACATAAGCATTCATAAACCTGCAATATATTCTGTATGCTTACAGAGGGTGTAGCAAGTGGGGAGGAGGCCCTGACAGAGGGTGTAGCGAATGGGTTGGAGGCTCTGACATAAGCATTCATAAACCTGCAATATATTCTGTATGCTTACAGAGGGTGTAGCAAGTGGGGAGGAGGCCCTGATGTAAGCATTCATAAACCTGCAATATATTCTGTATGCTTACAGAGGGAGTAGCGAATGGGTAGGAGGCCCTGACATAAGCATTCATAAACCTGCAATATATTCTGTATGCTTACAGAGGGTGTAGCAAGTGGGGAGGAGGCCCTGACAGAGGGTGTAGCGAATGGGTTGGAGGCTCTGACATAAGCATTCATAAACCTGCAATATATTCTGTATGCTTACAGAGGGTAAAGCAAGTTGGTAGAAGGCCTTGACACAGCCATGGATAAAACTGCAATATATTCTGTATGCTTACAGAGGTAGTAGCGAGTGGGAGGAGGCCGTGACACAAG
Organism: Congeria kusceri; assembly: GCA_027627225.1. NCBI lineage: Eukaryota > Metazoa > Mollusca > Bivalvia > Myida > Dreissenidae > Congeria > Congeria kusceri. The sequence continues at coordinate 69,288,056 of CM051030.1, forward strand.
CATTCATAAAACTGCAATATATTCTGTATGCTTACAGAGGGTGTAGCGAGCGGGGAGGAGGCCCTGACGATGCTTGACAACGTGAGGACACGTAACCTGTTCCTGGATGATCTTATGGAGGTATGACACTGGTGTCAATACAGTTACATGTTTTTGTTTAATCGTTAGCTACATATTACTATAAAGAAAGAATCTTCAAAGTTATGTTTCATAATCAGGGGGTATATCCAAATGGTGACAATTTGTTATTACCAACTAACAGAATTGTTGCTTGAAAGATTGTTTAAATGAAAAATATTTCTATTTAGCCTTCCAAATGGAGTGACTAAATCACTTCTAACTACCCGGTAACTGATATTATTACCAGTAGTACCCTTGTTATGCACCCTGTCAAAATGGTGGGGTATACTGGTTTATTATGTCAGTCGGTAGGATTTCCTGTTGGTAGACCAAATTTTTTTTCGGCTTATTCAGTTTCCATCCAATCCTCACCATGCTTGATCAATATGTTTGTGGGTATATTATCTTGGCTAAGTTTGATAATCAGCCAAAATGCTAAAGGAATTTCTGAGTTATGGCCCTTAAATTATCCAAAATTAGCCTTTTTAGCCGTTTCTACTTCCTAAGTCCGTTTTCATCTAATCTTCAACAAACTTTAAATTTTAAAGATTGCTTTGGATGTCAAGGGGGCATAACTGTTTTACAAACAGCTGTTATAGATATTGTTGACAAAATATTCTCCCTGTAAGTTTTATATAGACATTTAAATTGAGGCATGGTCTTAATGCATGTGCGCACAGGCTAATTCAGGATGACACTTTCCACTTGCATGGTATTTTCTGTTAAGGTAGTCTCTTCTCAACATAAATCCACTGTAGGCGGAACGCGTCGCATTAAGCCCAGGTTTCCCATGACATGCCTCAAATGTAAGCTGTTTATGTTTCAAGTTGGAAGCATTCCTCACCCAGCGATTATCAGAGCTGCACAGTAAGGGCAACGTCTTAGCTTCTAGTCACTTCACATCCGCCCCAGCCTCTATACAGGTGGACGACAAGGTCGTGGAAACCATGGCAACCAGTGTCAAGGACATCATCACTAGGCTGACCTCAGTTCAGCTTCAACATCTCATGTTGATACGCAACTCACCTAGGTAGAACTTGTATGCTTTCAGGTTTGATAGTTGTGCAGAAAGTCTCTGTATACCTGTCCTCTGAATACATGAGAAAATCTGAACAATGCTTAGATTTAAAAAAAATGTCAAAATGTTTGGTATATGAAGTTTCTATTGATGTTGTATCGCTTGAAAAATAAATAAATCTAATAGAAATATAAGAATTAAAAACTTTAATCTATAAATACAATTTTAATAAAATTATAAGAAGTCAGCTAAAAGCTATAAATAAAACTTTAATTCACATTGTAAAAAAAACATCTTTGATATATATCTGCCTAACAATGTACCTGTTTGAATGATACCTTCAGTTGTAAAAACATTTTTTTGCTATATAACCTTGTGTGACATAGAGGATACTTATTGATTTCTGTGTAAGAACGTATTTTATTTCACAAGTGTTTATATAAAATGATATTTGCTCGAGTTTCTTTTACTGTATTACATCATGAACCAGTGTGAAACAGTGAAAATTACCAGAGTGGTAAGTTTCCCTGTTTTAAAACACTGATTTACCAAGTTTATATCATTGATATTTCTCTATTAATCACTGGAAAGCATAAAATAAATGACTTATAATTAAGTTGCATCCATCTCCCAGGTATGTGGACCGTCTTCGCGATGCCTTACGACAGACCCTGACCCTCGCAGACAAGATGGTGTTCTACGAGAAGGAAATGGTCTCCCGGCGTAACTCAGCCATCGAAGAGGAGCAGGAGTTACACCCGAGGGTAGCAGCAATGGTGAAGAGGACAAAAGAAATGCAAAAACAGGTACACATTGGTACTTGGCAAGTGGTAATCATTTAAAGGGACTTTTTCACAGATTTTCGTATTTTTAGCTCGACTATTCAAAGAAAAGGTGAGCTTTCCTACTACCCACACGTCGGCGTCCGCGTCTGAATTTGGTTAAAGTTTTTATTCAAAAGGCTTGTAACTTCAAAACTGCATAAGTTATTCAATTGAAACTTGGAACTAACCTTTGTCATCAACTCCAGTATCAAGGGCAACATTTCCTGTAACTCTGTTTTGTATTTTGACAGAGTTATGCCCCTTGTTCACATAGATTTTCTGGTTCAAGTTTATATTCAAAAGTTTTGTAACTTCAAAACTACATAAATTATTCACTTGAAACTTGGAACTAACCTTTGTCATAAACTCTAGTATCAGGGGCAACATTACCCATAACTCTGTTTTGTATTTTAACAGAGTTAGCCTACTTTTAACATAGACTTTGTGGTTAAAGTTTTTGTTCCAAAAATGTATAAACTATACAAGGCTTCACTTAAAGGTTTTGTATTTTAACAAATTTATGCCCCTTCCACTATCCAAAATATGTACCAACGGAAATACTTCGAATAGTCCAGCGCGCTGTCCTCTGACAGCTCTTGTCATTCAATGTCTTAACTGCAAAAACTAAAAAAGTTTGACCAAAAACAAATAATATAATTATTTATAAAGAAAAAAAATTAAACAAAATTTGCCTTCGCCAGGACTCGAACCATGTGCGCGTGGGATCAAAAATCTGTTGCTTTAACCACTCGGCTATTCTGACTGCCAATCATTGTTGTGAGTTTTTAGCGCTATGTAAGTGATGCACATGTTTTCCAAAATACCGACGAAAAGCGTTACAATATATTTCCAATATATTTCTTTGCCAGTAGTGTTATTTCACTTGTTTATGTTTAATGTATTTTTCTTTTTGGGATCTATGACAATCAATTTTTTATTGTCAATTTCCTAATCTGAACAGGTCCCATTACTCTACTTCCAAGGGCAATGTTAAGCTATCAGGTGTTTTTTCCAACACAAAATTTTGACATACATTCCTCTATTACATATACTGTACATGGATGTCAATTTCTAATTAAGCTATTATCTTAAGCATGTAGATGTTTGACCTAAGTGGGTGGTATTGCATGAAGATGAATTCCATAAAATCAAATCCTTGTTCGTCCATTACCTGCCACTGTTAGGATTGTATAGAAGAATAAGACTGACCATGATTTTAATGAGATTGCATTCAAGACCATTCAGCATGATTGTTACTGCTTGGCTTTTATGATCAAGCTAAGTAAAGAGTCTATTAAATGAGGCAGGTCGAGGGAAAAGTGGGCTTATTGCACATGGCTAAAGTGACACCCCCAATCACAGGCTTATCCGGGACGACACTTTCCGCTTTTATGGTATTTTCTGTTTCAAGAAAGTCTCTTCTAAACATAAATCCACTGTAGGCGGAAAGTGTCGTCCTGGCTGATCCGGGACGACACTTTATGCACGTGCATTAAGCTCGGTTTTTCCACGACACGCCTCAAATGTTTATGATCATCTGATAACAGTTTACGTTTTAAATTTTGAATTGAAGTGACTGGGAATCATCCTTATTTGATCGTTTGATTGTGGTGAGGTGTGCACGCAACATGATTTTACATATTGCTAGATGTTTTGAACCTGTGAAGACAACTGTTTCTTGATGGTTGTAGTATTATATTAAGAGAGTGTTTCTATCTTAAATGTTTTTTTGTTTTTTTTATTTGCAGATGGAAAAAGAGATTTCAAAGAAATACAAAGACAGACCTGTCAACATCATGGGAGAGATAAATACTATATAATAAATATAATAAAACAATATAGAAAGATTAAACATAATTATGTGATAAGCAATTAATTATAATGCATTGAAGATCAGAATATGCGAAGATGGAGATCAGCATCACTTCATGCATATACATGTATGTCGGATAAATTAGAGGACAGTGCTATTTCAACAGAATGAATCAACATCATTCTGACGAGTATGGAAGATATTCTGAGATAAGTGCTATATTGTAATGTAAGATAAATAATCAACAAAACTTGCGTATGATATACATGTAGAAAAATAAGCATTTTATTTAAAAGAGATAAACAGTAAGTGAAAATATAATACACCGAATTAACATTTATAACTGTTAACAGTTATTATATGGTATATTATGATGATGTAGACAAATTATACATGTATTTACATGTGCCTTTCATCACCAAGGGAAATATTAATTTCAATTTTCATTTTGATTCCAGTAACTGATTATGCACCTATCAATATTTTCCCCCAGGGGGGAGCGGGCATTATATGATAATGCATGAATAACATTTTACTAGACTTTCCAGGGACAGAGTATTTCTTTTTGTGTCGGCTGAAAGGCAACATCTAGGTGTTACTTTGGTGGCGTCGGCAGCGGCAGTGTCGGCAGCATCGTCCCCTTTAGTTTGTGCAGACAATAACTTGACAAGTATTTGTGCAGTCATGATCAGAAACTTAGGGAAGTGTTAGTAGGCATAAAAGGAAGGGTTCAGTTTTCAGCATAATTGCTTTTATCTTACTTTAGTTATGCCCATTAAAAAAAAGGCTTCTGAAGACAATAACTTGAGAAGTTTTTGTTCAATTATTATGAAACTTTATGGAAGTGTTAGTAGGCATAAAAGGAAGGTTAAGTTGGTTTTCGGCATGATTGCTGTTACCGTAATTGAGTTATGCCCCGGCCGGGCGACACATCCAACTCGTGGACTTCTAATTTTAATATTAGTATTGAATGAAGATTTACCAACAAAAATATATGTGTACATATAGTATCTAGTCACCCACAAGAATGAAATGCTGATTTTCTGTCCTAGTATTTTACATTAAAAAAATACAACAACATCAATTTGTGAATATATTCAATGGTGGTGGTGAAAGATTGTTGTATTTTATGTGTCCAAACTTGTTAGCATGCCAAGGCTAGGATAAATAGTGATGGACTGAATATAAACTCTTCTGGATAACTATATTAATGACTAAATTTGTGGCGTGTTGTGGGAAAACCGGTCTTAATGCATGTGCGTAAAGTGTCGTCCCGGATCAGCCTGTGCAGTCCGCATAGGCTGATCCAGGACGGCACTTTCCGCCTAAAGTGGATTTATGGTTAGAAGAGACTTATTTGAAACAGAAAATACCATAAAAGCGGAAAGTGCCGTCCCGGATTAGCCTGTGCAGACACTTTACGCACATGCATTAAGACCAGTTTTCTCACGACGCCCCTCATTTTTGGTTCTTACTTAAAGTCTAATTATTTTTTTTAATGGACAAAATATTAAATACAATTGTAAACATAATTTTCTTTATTTTGACCTACCTGTATAATAATTGTGTAGTAAACTTCTAGTTGGTTTTGAATGGTTTACAAAAGATCGTAAACATGTTAATAAATATTTATTTTAACTTGTGTATTATAAAGCACTACAATACACAACTACAAGTACTTGTTTTGTTTGGTCTTGTTCTCATGTTTTAGAAAGAGGTAACTGCGTTATTACTCGTTACATTGAGAATTGCTTTAATTTGATAAATATATATTTTTTATTTATATAACATATACATAAATATGTAATAAAGATTGGACAAAATGAAGAATATCGTTATTGTAATTATATACTTTATATGCATGTGCACAAAGTTGCTACTATGTTTTAGTATCAGTGTGTATACTTTGTACAATAGGGAGTTTTGTGTTACTGATTTTTATTTGCTCGACTAATCGAAGAATAGGTGGACTTTTCTATTTGCCCCGGTGTCTGCGTCTGTATTGTTAAAGTTTTATTCAAAAGTCTGGTCACTTCAAAACTACATAAGCTATTCACTTGAAACTTGGAATATACCTTTGTCATCAACTGGTTTTCTGGTTTAAGTTTAGATTCAAAAGTTGTGTGACTTCAAAACTATATAAGTTATTCACTTGAAGCTTGGAACTAACTGTTGTCATCAACTCCAGTATCAGGAGCAACAATCACTATAACTCTGTTTTGTATTTTTACAGAAGTATGCCCACTTTTTACATAGATTTTGTGGTTAAAAGTTTTTGTTCCAAACTCTTAAAATTTATTAACTGTATTAGGTTTTCACTTAAAAGTATTGTATTTCAATAAAGTTATGCCCCTTCCACTTTCCAAAATATGTAGCAACTGAAATACGTTGAATAGTCGAGCGCGCTCTGACAGCTCTTGTTTCTGTAAGCATTCGCAATTATTTACTTGTATGGACCCATCTTTTGCGACAATTTAAAAGTGGTATTTTCCTGGAACATGACTTATTTATTTAAAAAACATATTGCTACATGTGGTAATTATTGCCATCGTATATTCTAAGCAACTTTAATCAATCTTCGGACCCGGCTAGCTCAGTTGGTAGAGCGCTGGACTACAAATCCGAGGATCGCGGGTTCGATTCCCAGCCCGGCCACATAACTTGTGTGGGGATTGGCCATTCTCACCCTACCTCTGATTCAGTTGTCAGTTACTGGCATAAGTATGTGCACTTAGTACTGGTAAACCAGCTTATCCAGGAAAAGTGTGAGTAGGTTAACTGACCGCCGTTATATGATTGAAATACTGTATTGAATACGGCGAAAAATCCAAAACAAACAAACACAACATCGGATAATGATTGATCACCATGGAACTTCTTAATATGCGCAGCTACAATATCAAGTGCTATGATTTTATTGTAGAAAACGTTGATACGCAGGTTTTCTTCAGAGAATGACAACAGCTTTGACAGACGACACAAGATGGACCTATATCGTTCACTTGGTTTAATAATAATGTGATGAATCATAATTCAAGAGAGTAAAAACGACTTTAAAAGTTGGTTAAATGGCATTTATGTCTCTGGTCCAAGTTTGTTACAGAAGCAAACCGAACGAGTCAATGATAAGGCGTAAACAAGTTGTTTGTTTCCGCTTACCCGACCTCTCTCCTTAATTTTGTCTGCCGACCCTAAAAGATTTTTTTTGCCTATCGACCTTAAGCTTTTTCTGACTTTCGGTTAAAAGAGCAGATCTTACTTCTATCCGGCTTTTAAGTATTTCATGTCAAACTCGTATTGTGAAATGCCTTTTTCTGTGACCTTATATATAGCTAAGGTACAATTTTCTATGACCTTATCTATAGCTAAGGTACAGTTTTCTATGACCTTATATATAGCTAAGGTACAGTTTTCTATGACCTTATCTATAGCTAAGGTACAGATTTCTATGACCTTATCTATAGCTAAGGTACAGTTTTCTATGACCTTATCTATAGCTAAGGTACAGTTTTCTATGACCTTATCTATAGCTAAGGTACAGTTTTCTATGACCTTATCTATAGCTAAGGTACAGTTTTCTATGACCTTATCTATAGCTAAGGTACAGTTTTCTATGACCTTATCTATAGCTAAGGTACAGTTTTCTATGACCTTATCTATAGCTAAGGTACAGTTTTCTATGACCTTATCTATAGCTAAGGTACAGTTTTCTATGACCTTATCTATAGCTAAGGTACAGTTTTCTATGACCTTATCTATAGCTAAGGTACAGTTTTCTATGTCCTTATCTATAGCTAAGGTACAGTTTTCTATGTCCTTATCTATAGCTAAGGTACAGTTTTCTATGACCTTATCTATAGCTAAGGTACAGTTTTCTATGACCTTATCTATAGCTAAGGTACAGTTTTCTATGACCTTATCTATAGCTAAGGTACAGTTTTCTATGACCTTATCTATAGCTAAGGTACAGTTTTCTATGACCTTATATATAGCTAAGGTACAGTTTTCTGTGACCTTATCTATAGCTAAGGTACAGTTTCTTTAATGGTATGCGTTTAAACATTCAACATGCAGTCCAATATACATAAGCTGTGTGATAAATATGCCGTGAAGGAAAAAAGTTAAAGGAATAAAAAGTTGTATTTTACACACACACCCCTATAGATATTTTTGGAAACCAACATTTTTGGGGCATAAATATGTAGAATTTCAAACCAGGCGCTCGCATGTACATTATTTTACATGCGCTTAAGTATTATTGATGTTTTCTTATTGATTTGACAGATTATAAGTTTGTGTGACTGGTCATTCATGTTCGATTTGTAAGTCTAAAAATCAAACTAAGATGGGCCTTTGTGTGATATTCAATACGGCGACTTGGTATACTGCTAGTGCTCCATGAACAATTAAACATCGCGCTCGAGACCATTTTACTAACAAGCGATTCTGGTTCCAGCAATGTGTATGATGTATTGAATATTACACAAATTTCTGTTCTACCTTCATTTTCAGACTTTCACAAATCTGCTACGTAAATGTGTGCATATATTTTCTATTACAACATGTTGAAATCTACAGATTTTGGCACAGCGGATTTTGTGTAGACGCATTCCTAACAAGTTAAATATCCGAGGTATGAACAAAGAGTATGAAATCAAGATTCTGTGGTGAATTTGTTATCGAATGCTCCGGGATTCTCGCCCATGTGGCCATCGTCTCCAGAAGACTTGTTATACCTATTACCCTGGCCATAAATAAGGAACGGCCGCCGGACGGGATCCGTTTTACCCACAATTAGGCAAAATCGGACGGCGACCAACAGCTAGCAGTTGGAGTCAGATTTTAACGAACGGTTAAGCATCGGCGATTTTTGCAAACAGACAGGCGCCGCGCGATTTATATCCTTTTTTCCTCGCATGGTCACAAACTCAAGCAGGAGCCGAGCGGTTTTTGCTGACTGACATGGGGAACAAGCAGATAACTGTACATCGGTCGGTGCCTTTCCGGACGCCTGCCGTCGCCAGGAAGTTGACCGCACGGTCGACGTCGAGGTCGGACGATGTATTTTTTAAGTAGAGAAATCGTACGACCACCGCCCGACCAATGCAAACGCCGTCCGGCGATGGGACGGTGCCCGACCGATGTCTTTCCGACCTCACTGACACCGAAAGAAATCGCCCGCCTGGTAGCCGTAGTCCCGATGGCCCAGTAACACATAACGCCTAGTTCATCAATAGAACAGGCGCCGTCCGATTGTAACAACGGTAAAGCATCGGCGATTTTCGGATCTGACAGGCGCCGCACGCTATATATTTTTTACATCGCGTGGTCACTTAAGCGGACGCCGGGTGGTTTTCGCTGACTGACATGGGGAACAAGCAGTTTGAGCACCTGGCAGCGACCGTTCGATAATTGGACGGCGCCACTGCGGGAAATATGAAGATAATTGCCACTAACATTTATTAAAAGAGGTATCGAGTCAATGCAACGGTGGTCGCTCGGTGACTTACAGGCACGTTTCGACACCCTGACGATAACTAAACATCGGTCGGTGTTTTCCGGGCGCTTGCCGTCGTAATCGGACGATGTTTTTTCAAGTAGAAAAATCGTACGGCCACCGCCCGATCCAAGCAAACGCCGTCCGGCGATCGGACCTTACCCCGAAAGAAATCGCCCGATCGCCGTTAACTTGTAAGTATTTCTAAAACTTTGACGGGCGCCGTGCGATGAGCAACATTTTTAGCTGCCACCGCCCGATTGCAACTGCTGCCGACCAGGCACCGTCATTTTGCCCGATTTTAGGTAAAACAGTCGCCGTCCGGCGGAAGTTCCTTATTTGTGACTGGGGCAAGGAACTGCCGTTTATTGCGATATACAGGATGCGTCACCACTAGACGGCGGATACGCTGCGCATCTACTTAGTCCTATTAGATATATTTATTTATTTTCCAATCTGGCCTACATGTGAACTCGGTCAAAGCGTGTGATAAATACCACGAATAAATGATGCAATACATTTTTGTTGATTTAAACAAACATTTTGTTAAGTAAATACTTGTTACACCAAATTGAACTGGAAATACGGCAATTGCATTTCGGAACTGTCGGATATAGCACATAATAAATGATTTTGTAATTAGGACATGTAGTTTACTGCGAATAAATAGCTAAATCCGTAATTTATATATTTTATTACAGACTATACACATCGGGATGATCCATCATTTTATATTCTACTCTGGGACATATGGAATTTACTTACTGGTTTCTAACCTCAAATTATTGACGGTGTCAAACTAGTTGTGTGCAACCGTATTGAGAACAAGGAAGTTGTCCGAGAACATCCAAAAAATTGCCTGTGGCGTTTGTTGATTGGTCAATCGATCCCATCGTGTTCCGTGTCGCAAAGATGGCCGACACCGGTATGAAAACAGAAGTTGCTTCAACAATGTTCAATCCGGGAGGCTGGAAAAGTCTTATCTCGTTTGCAACACTGACTCTTGCATGGCTTGTTGGCTTCAGCTCCCGGTTGTTTGCTGTCATTCGCTTCGAAAGCATTATCCACGAATTTGATCCATGGTAAGAAAACCATCTGTGAGTGTGTTGTTAGCATGGTACTAAGTTGGTAGGTGGGGAACATGCTAATTAGATTATTCATGTCATCAGTGTCATTATTTCTTGTATTGCACATTAATATAGTGTATTGTATTTTTTTAAATCTGTGTCATTTGTTGTAAATTGTTGCTAATGTCATTATTTTATATAAGATCCGAATTTCGAGCTTTATTGTATGATACTTGATAGTCTTACTCGAATATGTAACGACTCGCCCCATAACGACTCGCTCCATGTTTAATAACAACTCGCCCCATATGTTTAATGATTCGCTCCATATGTATAACGATTCGCCCCATATGTATAACGATTCGCCCATCATAATATTTTTGTTGTACAGTTTAATGTTTATTAGGTTTTAGTGTGTTGAAAATTGCAGAATATAGTTCTTAATCCACCAATCAATCGGTAAAGCAAATAATCTAAAAATTTAGCATTATTATTTAAGCATTTCTTAGCTTATTAGCGTGATTTGACAATGTCGAAATCGTGAATAGAGAAAATGTGTCATTTTACTTAATAATAAGAAAAAAGTTTTTTTTTTTTTTTAAATTAAACATTTAATGGGTAATAAATACGATTTCAGTGGAAAATCTTAGTCAACATTTACAAAAGTTTACTTCTTTGCGTACATTTTCTACAGCATTTAAATTGCAAGCTTGCCCGAACTGGCAAGTGCTTCGAAAAAATTAGGGTGAAGACTGGAACCATCTGACCAATAGAAATGATGCAATACCCTGAGTTATTAATAAAATTGAATACACTGATACACAGCGGCAGTTATCGAGATTTATTAAAAAATGCAATGGTGAGTAGGTTTAAATTGTTCATGCATCCAAAATGAAAGTGTCAATATAAGAAATATTTATGGAACATTAATTTGGAATGTTTTATCTGCCCAGGTATGTAACTTTTATTGCAATCCGTTCACAATAAATCTCATTTTGGGACATGAAAGTTGCGATCAAAATCTTGTCTGAACAATATAGAAAAATAATTATTTTCCACCACAGAAATGGTCCTTTCCTGGTTATGCGCTCCAGAATATTGTCCATATAAAAAGTAACTGTTACTCAATATTCGCAGTTATGCTATATTGTATGATTGAAAGAAAAACTCTAGTCCTGAATTTGGAATATTTGTCAGCTGAATTACATGCTTCTTAAATATATGGCTACTTTTGGCAATAACAAATGTTACACCAAATGGCCCATTATATGCAATCATTTATGTAGTGATAATGTCTGTGTAACACTTTTGCTCTGTAACAATCTCTGCCCCAACTAGAACCCACCAAAGTAGCAGTCTCCTGTATTTTAATGCCCCCACTTCAGAGGGGGGGGGGCATATAGATTTGCCCCTGTCCGTCAGTCTGATTTTTGTGTCGCGCGTAACTCAAAAAGTAAAACTGCTAGAGTGATGAAACTTTGTAAGCGTATTCATCTGCATCGGGGCTTGTGCATCTGGGTATTTTGGCGAATTTTTTTCCGACATCAGCTCAGTTTTGGCCCTTTTAATAAGTTTTATAGAAAAAAAGACAATTTTGGACTGGTGTCGTGCAAAACTCAGAAAGTATTAGTGCTAGAGTGATGAAACTTTATAAACATATTAATCAGCATGTGAACTTGTGCACCTGGGTATTTTGGTGCAGTTTTTTCTGACATCGGTTGAGTTATGGCCCTTTTTTTAAAGCAAAAAATGACATTTTTGGACTTGTGTAGCGCGTAACTCAAAAAGTATTACTGCTAGAGTGATGAAACTTTATAAACATATTAATCAGCATGTGAACTTGTGCATATGGGTATTTTGGTGCATTTTTTTTCTGACATCAGCGGAGTTATGGCCCTTTTTGTTAGAAAAAAAGACATTCTTGGACTTATGTCGCGCATAACTCAAAAAGTATTACTGCTTCAGTGATGAAACTTTATAAACATATTAATCAGCATGTGAATTTGTGCACCTTGGTATGTTGGTGCATTTTTTTCCGACATCAGCTGAGTTATGGCCCTTTTTTAAAAAACAAGATTGTCACGCGTAACTCAAAAAGTATTAATGCCTGATTGATGAAACTATAAACATATTAATCAGCATGTGAACTTGTGCACCTTGATTTTTGGTGCTGACTGAAAGCGATTTCCGACAGGCAGGAATTTGACACTCCAAATGATTCCGGGTCACGGGGTAATAGACATTGGTCGGATTTTAGATCCCGGTAATACAGGCCCCAGGGCCATTTGATAGACGTATAGCATCTCCCACTGAGGGGATTTAAACAAATATACTTGGTTCTAGGGTGGGGAATTAGACCCTAAAAAATATAATTTGTCAAATTCCCATGGGTTAGCCCGCCGCTCTCCCCCTGGGGGAAAATATTGATATGTGCATCACTGCCAGAGCACTGTCTACTTACAGTTTTTTTCTGTGTGTTTTCATTTTAACATGTATGTTTTTTGCTTTGTTTGCATAAGTTCAATCCTTCTTTGTGTTTTTTCTATAATTGTTGGTCTTGATATCCTATATCATATAACATGTTTAAAATCTGAAATAGAAGCATTAAACTGATAAAGTTCCTATATTTACCTACTGATAAGAAAATGTAAAAGAATTGGCCTGAACCTTTAGAGCAGCACCCTGTAACTTTTCTGATCCTGTATCTTTCCCTACATTGTCAGTTCATGACATTCTGTTTTATTCAGGTTCAACTACAGAAGCACTCACTACATGGTCAGTCATGGCTTCTACAACTTCCTCAACTGGTTTGACGAGCGTGCGTGGTATCCACTCGGCAGGATTGTCGGCGGAACTGTACGTATTGCGTGCACACCCGGTATCGTACTGGCTTGTTGTGCTTGAAATGAAATAGAAAAAATGTTTCTAAAGTGATTCTTTTCATTTTATAAAAGGATCCATTCTCAGTCATACAAACAATTATATTTGAGGGGCGTCGTGGGAAAACCGGTCTTAATGCACAGGCTAATCCGGGACGGCACTTTCCGCTTTTATGGTATTTTCTGTTTCAAGGAAGTCTCTTCTAAACATAAATTCAGTGTAGGCGGAAAGTGCCATCCTGGATTAGCCTGTGCGGACTGCACAGACTAATCCGGGACGACACTTTATGCACATGCATTACGACTGGTTTTCTCACGACGCGCCACATTTTATCCAATTAGAATGAAAACCAAATCTGAAGTAAAAAATTCCCGAATATATAGGAAATGTGAAGTTATGTTCATATAATGAAATGAGTGGCATGTTTTATTGATAAAATAGTTTCTCTTGCGAAATTCTCCATCTGTTCGGTACCGCCCCCATTCCCAAAACTAAAAAAATCCTGATCTGTTTGAAGTGATTATTAAGTAGATTTTAATTTACAAAAATGTTTTATTAACATTGCTTTAAAAAGAGACAACTTGTCATACATATTTCACTAAATTGCTTGAAAATGGTTCTGAATCATGCTTTTAAGATACAGAAAGATTATAAATGCATTTTCATCCATTTTAAACTATAGTTATTGAATATCAGTTTCTGTAACCCTAGTACCAAATGAGACCATTGGTGATATGATTTTACATTTTCATCACCTGCCTATTGATTGGAGGGTAATCTTATCTGTTCTCACATCTTTTTTTTTTTGCAGTCATAAAATGCCTCTAAGCTACTGGTTGTGTCGTTTGAAGTGGAAGCTGTTAAACTAATTTAATTATATTTTAGGCGTGTTGTGGGAAAACTAGGCTTAATGGATGTGCATAAAGTGTTGTCCCAGATCAGCCTGTGCAGTCCACACAGGCTGATCCGGGATGGCACTTGCCGCCTGCAGTGGATTTATGTTTAGAAAAGACTTTTGAAACTGAAAATACCATAAAAGCTGAGTGTCATCCAGGATTAGCCTGGACTGATCCGGGATGACACTTTACGCACATGCATTAAGCCTGCGTTTCCCATGACATGCCTCAGTTATATTAATAAAAATATTTTTTTTTTAAACCTATTAGAAGACTATCATTGAGTTCTAGGATTTTTTGTTTGTTATTCATTTGTCTGAGTGTGGTATCTAAACTTAACAATCTGGCTGGGTATTAATACAAAAATCATCAAATAAGTTCTGAATATAGTTTCCTGCTGCAGTCTAGAGAACTCTCAAGTGAAGTAAAGAAACGCGTGTGAATTATTATGCCATGTGTAACAGTGATTTACATTCAAAAAATTTAATAATGCCTGGCTCTAATCTAAATTTATTGATGGGATTTACTGAGGTTTTTCCACTTTTACTTTTCCCAGTGGCACCAGAACAGCACATCCACTTTATCAAACAGTTTATACTTCACACAATTATGACCACAAGCATTTTTAATAAAAAATTCATAACTCAAATTGTCCAATATTCACTTGCATACTGCCTGTATTAAATATGTGGGAATATTCATTAGCATTAATTCAAATTCACATCACATCTATTGTCAGGGTGTGTTCTTATAATAAATCAGTTGTTATTGTTGTTGTTAATCTTTCATGACTTTTAATCATACATGTCAAAATATCTTGTTAAAATGTCTTGGGAGTTTGGAAATGACAGTTGTTCTGCTATTTATCTTTCACTGTTTATCCCATATACCCTATTGAGATTAGTTCACTGTTTGTAATTTATAATTAATTTATTCGAATTTGGGATATTTGAAATAAAAACATGTAAGTGATTAGTGTAGTTGCATTATTTTAAAATGATGGATTCATTTGTTTCACAGAAACACCAAAAAAAAGGTTTCAGAAACAACACAAATTTGAGTTGGAAAAAAAACTAGTTTTCTTCAACTAAAATTTTATTTGAAATGTTGGATTGCTAACGTGATTCACAAGTTTTTCACAAGATCAGCTACATAAATTGTCTGTGCATCAATTGATGTGCATCAAGGAGTAATTTGTGACAGGTCATTGAATACTTCCTGTTCACGTCAACAAGAAATCCCTGTGGTAGAATAAGAAGCATACATTAAACAGTACTTGCCTCCTAGCTTGGGGGCTTTTGTTTGTACTTTAGCCAGGCCGGCTAGCTCTGTTGGTAGAGCGCTGGACTACAAATCCAAGGATTGCGGGTTCGATTCCCAGCCCGGCCACATAACTTGTGTGGGGATTGGTCACACAATTATTTCTACGGACATTCTCCCTCTATCTCTGATTCAAGTAGGGCAGTTGTCAGTTACTGGCATAAGTATGTGCACTTAGTACTGGTAAACCAGCTTACCCAGGAAAAGTGTGAGTAGGTTAACTGACCGCCGTGAAATGACTGAAATACTGTTGAATACGGCGAAAAATCCAAAAAAACAAACTTTACTATACTGCTATTGATTTATAAAGACTGCAGTGTTATTGTTTCCCAGTTTACACTTAGAATGTTAAATTTACCTAAATCTGAAATGTTATATTCATGAATGTTGTATTTCTGTATAAATGATACATTTTATGACGTTTATATGACCTTTGTATGTGTCTATCAATGATAAATGATATGAGGTGTGTCGTGGGAAGACCATGCTTAATGCATGTGCGTGAAGTGTCGTCCTTGATTATTTATGTTTAGAAGAGAATTCCTTGAAACCAGGGATGGAAACTAACTTTTATTGGTTGGTTGCCCAGACGGGCAACCATCTTATGATATTTGGTTGCCCAGCTAGAAAATTACGAGCCCAGAGCCCAGTTAATATTTTTATCTGTATTATACAGTTTTACATGAAAGATTTTGGCAATTATATTTTAACTAGTTAACAATCTAACATATCATTATTTAAACAATTTTATCTGTTTTCAATCATGAATCAATTTTTTGCAAGCTCTATACCTGCAGCACGCTTGTGACCATCAGACTGTTCATGTTTCTTGATGCTATCAATTTTCAACGAAGAGCAACCCGTTACAAATAAAATTTCCATGCCCTGTGCAGTGCAGTATTTACACTGCATGCCGTTAGCACTATTTGTTCACCATGGCCGATTTTCTAACCATCCTAGTTGAAATTCACGTTTTTGTTTTGATTCTTCATATTCTCTATTGTACTTTCTTTTATTTTCGGCTGTGATTTGCCTTTCTGGGCGTGAGACGCTGGGTGTAAATTGCCACATTATTATTAATAATTGTGTTACATGGGCGCAGCCATGGAAAGAAAAAATATTTCGATCGATTTCATTGGATGTTGTTTTGTAAGACGCCATTTTATTGGCAGGGACAGTTTATGCCAGAGGGGTGAACGAAATGATAAATACCGCACAATTGTCGAGTGCAGCTTTCTGAAAAAGCTAGTCGCCCGGGCGGACTACTGGCTTTTGAAATTCAATTGCCCAGCGTGAAACCTACTCGCTTCAGTCGAACGGGCAACCGTTAATTTCCATCCCTGGAAACAGAAAAGACCATAAAAGCGGAAAGTGTCGTCCTGGATTAGCCGTTACGCATATGCATTAAGCCGTGTTTTCCCACAACATGCCTCATATTATTTTCATCCATTTTATGTGAAAGAGTACCTTTGTGATTGCCTTTGTCAAATGCTCAGATATTGGTGAAATTTTATACAACATTGATGCCATGTATTGTTGCTCTGCATTATTAGTAGATGAAAATCTGCATTGATCGATGCTTTGCTGGTGTTTGTATTGTCATGTGTATCTTGTTATTTAAAACAAGCTCAGTAAACTCAGTACAAAATTTACCACAACAGGGCTCAAAGACATACACTAATTGTGACCAGTATTATATAAATTTTGCTATCTGATAACTCCTTTATTCCACTTAATTTCGCTACTGCTACATGCATATAAGGCAGGGTTAGAAATTGCCCATAAATTGCTGTCGTCAAATTTTGCGAGTAACTTTTGTGGTGTTAACTTCCAAAATGACAAAATAAACTCACAAAAACACATATTCAGAGTTCTCGGTAATGCGAGATTCAGCTTATTTGGACTCCGACTTTTCCGAGGACGCCATAAAATCCAGGGTCAGATTCTAGGACGCGTCAATATCCGGATGCGTTTTTCCAATACACTAAATGATTGCTCATGCCGATTAACCTTGCTATCAACGCATTCCATTGTTTGGCTACTGCAGCAGTATGTCAATTATCGATAAAATCTTTCCGTAGGCGGAGTCAGGATTACCTCAGCTTACCACTCAGCCAATCAAATCGCACATATGTTCAGAAGCACTTTTTCACAGAGTGAGCGACAGCATCACAGTCATGGCTTGTTTTAATTAATTGAGGGGCATAGTAAAGGAGGTATTGTTTGTAACAAGTTCAATTTCGGCGTGTGTGTTCTTTGGAACATGTGAACGGTAGACCTCGAGAGTAAAGACACGGTCTTTAAGAAGTGCAGGTTCACGACTAATTAGGCTAATAATAATTACATCTTATTTACTGAAATAATCAAACTGAGACGGAAGGCATTAATTGGAATGCTCCAATTTCTAAGCGTTTCATTAAACAGATATTGTCAGTTTATATTCAGAAATTGTTTCGTCAGGACGTTTATTTAATACAGTATATTTTTATAGTGTTTATTTGTGTTTAAATTTGTGATAAAATTATTGCTTTTGAAAAGTTTAGTGTAATAATGCAGCAATGGACGTTGCAACAGTTCGGAATTAAACGTGATGGTGAAAGTGAAAGCGAAAGTGACTATGACTATGTAGATGCTGATGTATCACGATTTTGATATGATATGTTGATGAGTATATAGGATTGTGTGTGGTGAATTATGTAGATGGCCATGCTGAAGAGATAATGATCTTTTTATTGAAATTGATGTCTAATATGTATGTTTCTGTATTTGTGAAAATGTTGTATGGTTATATATGTTTTAAAAATATATAATTGTGCTGAACACGGTGTTTGTAATAGTAAATATTGTAACAAAATATGGTTTAAATATGGTTTATTCAATATACATTAGACACATATAAATATACGAAGATAATCAAATAATGATCTGGAACGCTTAATTATGGTGGGATTCCTACTTTTTCTGAGGAAGTAGTCCTGGACTCCAGGTTCAAAGTCCTAGTGAGAACTCTGATATTTATTTTAGCTGTAATTATAAATTTAAGCCCAACATATTAGTATACCAGTGTTTTATTTTTCTAACTTTGCATGTATTTTTCTTTCTCTATAACACAACACAAGCTAGATCTACTTTTGACCACGGATATGTCGCAACATTTTGCAAGCTTGGTAAAAAATTTCACCATTCGCGCATTTTCTATTTTTAACTCACATTTTGTGAGAATGCGAATCCACATTCCATCCCTGTGTAAGGTAACAGTAAGCCATACATGTGAACTGTGATACTGGTATGTGGATAGTGATGTCTCAGAACTTATATGAGGCACGTCGTGGGAAAACCGGTCTTAATGCATGTGCGTAAAGTGTCGGACTGCACAGGCTAATCCGGGATAGCACTTTCCGCCTACAGTGAATTTATGTTTAGAAGAGACTTCCTTGAAACAGAAAATACCATTAAAGCGGAAAGTGCCGTCCTGGATCAGCCTGTGCGGACTGCTTTACGCACATGCATTAAGTCCGTTTTTCCCACCACGCGCCTCATATATTCCCTGTCCACTGCAGGTGTACCCCGGGCTGATGGTGACCTCAGGCTCCATATACTGGCTGCTGCACCACCTGAACATTCCCGTGCACATCAGGGACGTCTGCGTCTTCCTGGCACCCATCTTCAGGTATGCTGACAAAAACTGAAGAGGAAAAACAGTTTAACACGCTATGGTCTTTTGTTAATGTATTAGATCTGTTCAATATATCTGAGTAATCATTTTGAGTAAGAATGATTAATGTGTCTACCGGTACTTAAAACATAAACAATATGCAGTAACTTGTCTTTTTTTATAAAGTGTCACATACAGAGCTTTGGAAATAGCCTGACTATATGCCTGTAGTTCATGCACTTATAATTGTTACAGTTCATATTGGGGATAGTTAAAACGTAAATTTTGAAATCTTTATATTTTGTCAAATTCCATTGTCCTCATGCTATTATTGTTTCCCCAGTGGCATGACTGCAGTGTCTGTGTACTTGTTCACCAAGGAGATCTGGTCAGCTGGGGCAGGCCTGTTTGCTGCCTGCTTCATCGCCATTGGTGAGTTCTATTCCGTTATGTAGGGCATTGTCACATATATATTTTCAGCGTTTTTCCTCACCACTTTGGGAATGGTACCGGTACTGGTCAAATGGGGAAAATTAGCATCGTTTTCAGCCAAATTGGGAATGTTATCACATTCATTAAAAAATGTCATAAAAGATGTAAAAACAGTAATTTACTTCCCCTAGCTGTTAACAGTAACCCAGGATTTTTCTCAGGCGCCCTGGTCCCTACATCAAATGTTTTTTTTGCTACATGTGTCATATGAATTATCTGGAGTGTTCTAGCTCTTAAAATTAAGGCTAACACGTTTTTTATTTTTTGTAAACGTTTAAACGAAACAAAATAAATGAAACATTATCGTTTAAACGGTATACCTCTAACCTTTCAAAAGCAAAAGCATCTTGTAAGAATCATGATTAAAATACATGTATATTATACATTATTTTTTCTTGCAAAAACGGCGGGAGAGTTTCCCCGTGCACGTTGTGCCTACGCGCGTCAAATGTTAAAAGACCTGTATTTAGAAAGCACATGGTCGGTACACGCATGCTTTCTGTGTGTGGAACATGACGTCGCGGTTGTTTGCAGACATTTCGCGCTCTTTTGCAGAAAGCACAGGTTTTACATGGCATACATGTACATAAACAAGACCGCTTGTGTTTACGAAACTACAACTCTGAGCAGTAACACTGGACAGGCTTTTCTGATTACGATTTCATATTAGCGTATTTGAAACTGATTTTTAGCAGTTTAATTTTTAAAAGTTATGGAATTTATTAAATAAATAAGTGTGCATTATATAAAATACGAAACCTCTTTTACTTTAGGTCGATAATACGCTTGACGCGCATATAAGGTTATTTGTGTGTGGATACAAGCCAACTGCACCGATTGGTCAGTCGTAACGTCATTCCAAATTGAAGATAAACTGAGCGTTTCTATTGGCTCATATCGATTTTACTGCCTGTTGAAACTCCGCCTACAGGGCAGCGCTTCATGGTGATTGATTGCGGCTTAGGAATAACTGTAAATTGTTAAAATTTTCTGCGAAGTGACACTCACTTTGATCATTCACTGACTTTATAGAGCAGGTGTACATGTTTCTCGAGTGAAAAACGGCCATTGTGACGTAAGAGATCAGCAGGAATTGTTGGTCTGCTGCGGTCAACACAGCTAATTAATTGATAAAATACATGTGCCCTGGGTGATGTTTATAAGCGCAACACTAATTTTAGGCGCCCGGATATGTTAAAGTTAAAATTTTAGCTAGAACAGCCTGGGGAAGGCCCTGCAGCTGTCCGTGGAGGTTTATGCTTGGGTAAAACAAAAGTAAAACACAGGAACAGCGTCGATCTTTTCAGGGTCTTTTTGGATTGTTTTCTTACATTTGGGAATTTGTTAACTTCATATTGGGAAAAATGGTCAGAAAATCGGATTGGGAATGGTACCGTTTTCCGGTACTGACTTTAAATAGAGGAAAAACGCTGTTAATGGACGTCCAGGTCCTTAATGCCCCAGTCATAGTGTCATGTTTTTACGCGGCGTTTTAATACGCATTTGACAACCACGTTCTGTCAAGTTGTCATCAATTTCTATGTTGCGCCTCAATATGCTACGTACTTACTGCGCTATCGCTAAGCTAAGTTACATTTTACAATGTACTGCAATGTGCCATTATGTAACGCTGTGTGAAAGAACGCAGTACATAGCGCAGCAAAGCATATCAATAACGAGGTTAATGCGTGACGTAGTTTAAACTTAAACATGAGGGCGTTACTTCCACATTGAACAACGTACTTGCCATGTTGCGCAACATAGCTAAACAAGGTGACGAAAACGTGACACTATGACTGGGGTATACGTGTTTTTGCTTTGTGACACATCAAGTATAAATATATTTAAGTTTATATAACCTGTAAGAAATAAACTGTTGCATTGTTATACCTGTTCCCTGTTACATAATATAATTTGCGAATCATTAAATAAAGTATTTCATGGTATATACACTACGTCTAGCGTGATTTCTGCCTAAAACACAGACCCACCGTGGACAATTTTTCGTCAGCTTGGAAAATCACCGCGATTAAAAGGTGGTTCCATCGCGATAGAATCGCGGTGATAGTGGGTGAGCACCACGGGCGTTATCGGGAAATCAATCTCACGGACCACTGCGGTCGCGGTGAAATACAGGTACATGTGAATGAACAAGTACAGTTCGATATTTCAGACCGTTTACTATTCGCAAAGTACAAATCGTCTTCTATTAACCTGTACTTACCAATTAATATAATCACAGTTTGCAACTTTAATCTTTTTTCCATGTTCGCAGTTGTGTTGTGAAGTCGTAAACAAAGAGTCAAGGGCATTAATACAAGTCTCGCGAAAATTCGCAATCTGCGTGAATTGACAGTTTGATGTCTTCAAAGTAAAGCCGACAAGAAACCATAAAATAACACCTTTCTCGGCGATAAAATTGGCTTCTTTTGTTTAGAGAAGCGACATGCTTAACCAATCGCGTGTTTGTTACTCAGTGGCAATCGTCCTATTATGAAAGAGCACGTGCATAGCTCCGCCTTTCGAACTTTTACAGAGAACAAAGGTGTTGGTTATGTCAATCATTGTTATAAAATGACGTTTTTTACCGACATGTTAATCAATTGTTTTGATAGTCATATTAAAAATGCAAAGATTTGTCATAGAATCGGACAACGAATTTGATGAGGTCTTTGTGATTTGACTGACGCATATTTTCATTTTCCCGTTTTGTCATAATGTTCCGTATTTTCCGAAAACCATGTTCTTGGTCGTACCTGAAATAAAACGTAAAATATTTTTTAAAAAGCTCAATGTGAAATTATGACTCGCTAAAATCACCGCGATCCACGGCGATTTCTTATCAACATTTTTGATTGAGACTGTCACGGCGACATCACCGCGTTCCACAGTGTTCCACGGTGACTATAGTAGTGTGTCACGCTGGGCTGAATCACGGTGGTGCGTCGCAGAAGGCAGAAATCACGCTAGACGTAGTGTACATTGTATATATGACTGAGAAAAAGAAGAACAACAACTTTGCATGAACAATTCCAGTTTTGACTATAAAAATACAATCCAACTGAAAATTGATACTTTCTCTGTTTCAGTGCCTGGATACATATCTCGGTCGGTTGCCGGTAGCTATGACAACGAAGGCATTGCTATATTCGCTCTCATGTTTACATATTATCTATGGGTAATACTCTTATTCTTCTTTCTTTACAAATTGTTTTCATGTTGATTCACCTTTGCTTAAGTTTCTGAGATTTGATTTGATATATAAGTTTTCTGTTCTTACAAATGTCGAGCTTGGGTGTTACATTTGTTGAAGTTTGGTGCAACAAATTGGTGAAGACCTGCTTTGCAATATTAAACAATGGAAACTCATTTTTCAATATTTGAAAGAAGTTCGTCATGCTTTTAAATGCTTCTATGAAGGTTTTAATATTTACGTTCTGCTTTTTTGTTTCAGATAAAATCCTTGAAAACTGGTTCATTATATTGGTCAGTGCTCACTGCTTTGTCATATTTTTATATGGTAAGTAGATGAATATTACTTTCTCATTAATATTTGAATGTTTTACCCATGAACCATAGGATAAGAGTACAATTAGTTCGCTGCATTTTGAGTATATATTCTTCAGAGCACTTATAATGTACATGTATTCCTCTTTGGAAAAGAAATTTCTTTAAGTCATACAATTCTTGTATTTGGTGATCTTTTCGTTTATAGCTCATTTAGCATCAGATGTTTTACATTAGTATGGATTGAACATACGCTTCCTATTTTACCATATCATGACCCTTAATAAATGAGTTTTCAAAGAAAATTTGATACAAAATTTTCACTTACACACACCTTCCTTGTGAGTTTTTTGAATACCGTCTCTCATCTAAATGATATTTGTCAGTCATTCAGAAATCAGTTTCAAAAACTGTATTTGACAAATACTGACATCATTTTCATCTCTGGCAGGTCTCAGCATGGGGCGGCTACGTATTCATCATCAATCTTATTCCTCTCCATGTATTTGTATTGATTCTCATGGGTCGCTACTCCAGGCGTGTCTACGTTGGTGAGTACTGTAGTCAGCATCGAGAAACAGGGAAACCCCGGGCCCTCAATCTGACCTAATTTGTAGCCGAAATGTGGCTGTTTTCACCAGTAACAACATTCTTATTTTCTCAGTCAAGCTATTCTACTCGCCCCGGTGTCGGCGTCCGGTCTAGGTTTAAGTTTTACCATAAGCTAGTTTCTCAGGAATGGCGTGAGGGATTTCATTCAAACTTTAAACATGCATTCCCCATATTATAATGAACATATAGGCCAAGTTTGGTAACTATTTAGAAATGTGTCAAAATTATAGGCCATTTTACACTTTGAAATTTTACATATAAGCTATTTAGATAGGTTAACGTTTTTTGGTAAGCTAGTTTATCAGGAATGGGTCGAGGGATTTCATTCAAACTTGCAACATTTATTCCCCATATTCAAATTAACACTGATTCCCTATATTAAAAAAGAAACCCATATTCCAATTTTGAAAACTCTAGTTTGAAATTTGTCAAATGTATTGGCCTTTTTACACTAACATTTACATTTTACATTATACATTCCCATGGTCAACTTTTGATCTTCATACATAGATAACCTGCAGAAATACTTTAATAGGGATTGCATTTTGGGTGGGGTGGGGTGGGTGGAGTCAGGGTCAAGGTCACTGTTACTAAAAATAGAAAAAAAGTTTATGCTCAATTACTTCAGAACAAATTTAAATATTAGTAATAATGAAATAAGAATAACCTAATTTATAGATACCGTATAGCTAGACATATATGAGATTGCATATGGGGTGGGTGGGGTCAAGGTGACTGTTTGAGAATTACAAAAATGCTTTCCACTAAGTCACTCGACAATGAAATTAAGTTTGTTTAATGGGCCCCTATGATAGAAACAGTTAGTTTTTTGAAAAAAAATGCTAGTAACTCTGACAAGCACAAGAAAAGCCGAGCGTGCTGTCCTCCGACAGCTTTTGTTACTGTAAAAATTCTCCATGTCGTTAACATTGGATACAAATTCAGGTTTAATATGTATATTTTATTTGTTTAAAAAACTTATTATAAATGTTAACATTAGCGTTAAATATTGTATTTTCATTGTATTGTAATATTAGTAGTTTTGATAATAGTGTTAAACTAATTTGCGTAAGTTTTTTAATTACAGGGTTAAAGAATTGTAAAAATGCAACACTAAAAATTCTTGCCACTAGATAAAATATTCCCCTTTTTTCATCTGCAGTTATTACAAAGTAGCTTATTGTGCAACTAGCATTTGATTGTTTAATCTACTTTCCTTCACTTCATTATATAATGGTCTCAAGCAACGTCATGTGTTGGATAGGTACTCTGTTTGTAATCCATGTAAAACCATGATAATACATGTAGTTTACATTCACACAGTGGTTTGATCAGCAAGATATGTTGTCTTTAAAGCCCGGCTTGTTATAACGCACCATATACATGTAATAAAGCTGTTGTGTTTTCTATTTTCAGCATATAATTCATTTTTTATCGTGGGACTTATACTGTCAATGCAGGTGCCATTTGTTGGGTTTAATCCAATATCCACCAGCGAGCATATGGCTTCTGCAGGTCAGTTTAAGTTCATATATGAACAAGTTATTTCAGTTAGTATATATGAGGCGTGTCATGGGAAAACCGGGCATAATGCACGTGCGTAAGGTGTCATCCTGGATCACGACACTCCACTTTTATGGTATTTTCTGTTTCAAGGAAGAAAGTGCCGTCCCCGATCAGCCTGTGCAGATTGCACAGGCTGATTCGGGATGACACTTTACGCACTTGCATTAAGTCTGGTTTTCCCATGACATGCCGGATGTATATTTTATAATGATAGGCTATAGAGATATACACTACCATAATACTGTAATTGATTCCCTGTATTAAAGATAATGAACACAATTTGTGTTTGAGACTTGTTAAAATATTCTCAGACACCCATGTTTTCTGTAAGCCATTGTCTCACTGTTACACTGGTTTTACATTGTCTGTGATTAATGTTATAATTATAGTTTCATATTTTCACTAAAACAGTATTTTTACATAAACTGTTTTAGGAAGCATTCCAGTAACTGATGAATTAAATTGTATTCCAAACCTCATGAAAGTCTTGTTGTAAATGGCGTATGTGACAAACAGATAAGTAAATTAAATAGCAGTAATAGAGTACTAAACCCGTGCAATATGTAAAACATTCTCATTCCAGGAGTTTTTGCGTTATTGAATGCATACAGCCTATTGAAATACATCCAGTCTTTCCTGACCAAGGCAGAGTTCAAGTTTTTCTTCATCGTTGCTATTGGTGCTGCAGCCGGTCTCATTTTCCTGGCTGTTGTTGGTTTGACCTGGTCAGGTAAGAGAGTTATGCTTATTTGTATTAGCGTTGCCCCGCTACCCCTTTGGGCTATTAAACAATAGAATGTTAAATATCTTTTCAACTTTAGATGTATTTTTGCAAACTTACAATTGTGATTGATGAGGACATGTTTAAAAACCTTAATTAAAACTTTATATTAATTAAATCTGTATAATAATCATTATTTCAGAAATATAAAAAGAAACTGGTCCTCCCCCCCCCCCCGTGCTCCTTTTGAGCAGCACCATGTACCTCTCAGATCCTTGATTTTCCCCTAGTTCCTGTTTGTATTGGTAATGGGAATAATACCGGTAATGTGTTCCTTTCACAGGCTATATTCATCCCTGGAGTGGCCGATTCTATTCTCTGTGGGACACAGGCTACGCAAAAATCCACATTCCCATCATAGCGTCGGTCTCCGAACATCAGCCCACCACGTGGGTCTCGTTCTTCTTCGATCTTCACATTCTCGTGTGCGCGTTCCCGGCGGGGGTCTGGTACTGTGTGAAGGAAGTCAATGATGAAAGAGTGTTTGGTATGTTGTTAACACAATAGTTTTCAGTTGTCTTAACCGCCTGGGGACTGACTTATTTAGTCAATATTTTTGGGCTTATTCATTGCATTGAACTGTAGATCTACCATACTATTTGTTAGATAAGCTCAATCTTCAGGGTTTTATAGCAAGCAGCGTTTGATTGTGAATATTTAATAAACAAAATGGACTGAAGATCTACCATACTATTTGTTAGATATGCTCAATCTTCAGGGATTTATAGCAAGCAGCGTTTGATTGTGAATATTTAATAAACAAAATGGACTGAAGATCTACCATATTATTTGTTAGATAAGCTCAATCTTCAGGGATTTATAGCAAGCAGCGTTTGATTGTGAATATTTAATAAACAAAATGGACTGAAGATCTACCATATTATTTGTTAGATAAGCTCAATCTTCAGGGTTTTATAGCAAGCAGAATTTGATTTTTATTCGAATTTGTTTTTGAATTTCTTTTAATCAAAACAGCATATCATTCTTATTACTGTAAAATTAAGGATGGGTTTCATTCAACAATGAAGATATTTCTTTTAAATTTCATGTGATATCATATATCGGTTTTACATTTCTTAGGACTAATTTTTTGTCCATTTCCAGTCGTACTGTACGCCGTATTTGCCAGCTACTTCGCTGGGGTGATGGTACGTCTGATGCTCACGCTCACCCCTATCGTGTGTGTTGCTGCTGCCATCGCTTTCTCCAAGGTGTTCGAGATCTACCTGAAAGACGACTCGCCGAAACCGGAGCGCAAGGTTTCCATTGACTCCCAGGACAAACAGGTCGACAGCAAGTACTATGACAAGGTGAGGATTATTTTGTTAGTGTAAAGTTGAACACCGCCGTTTCGAAGTCGTTTTGAAATAGGAAGTTCGAAATAGAGATGTTCTCTATTTTACTAATAAATGTTATAGTTGTGAAAACTTTTTATATTTATTTCATACAAGTACTTTTCTGGTTGTTCAGCATCGGGGTTGGTGAAAAACCGCGATAATGTACTTGTCGCGTGAGACATTGTGAAGTCGATTGACTGCCGAATAAAAATATTCAACCCATTTATACACCCTCCCAAACATTTGACAGCACTGTTTGTTACTCACAATTATTACTCTACCTTATATCAAATTAATGTTGACTATTGACCCACGCTTCCATCACACTTGGTAAACCCGAGAACAATGAGTGGTGCAAAAACATTACCAAGCGACGACTGCCATGGCAGGGCCCAGCTAGCTCAGTCGGTAGAGCGCTGGACTGTCAATCCAGGGATCGTGAGTTCGAACACCAGCCGGGCCACGTAACTTGTGTTGGGATTGGTCATGAAATTATTTCTACAGCCATTCTCCACCTACCTTTGATTCAAATTGGGAAGGTGTCAGTTACTGGCATAAGTATGTGCACTTAGTACTGGTAAACCGCTTAGATCGGCTAAGCTTGCGCAGGAAAAGTGTGAGTAGGTTAACTGACCGCCGTGATAACGACTGAAATACTGTTAAAAATGGCGAATTTTTTTTAACAAAAACAAAACACTGCCAAGTCATGACACATTTATTAGACAACTTGGGCTTAGGTGCAACTTCGAAATAAACACTTATGATTAGGTGAGAAAAATGTAGTTGGGACCGGAATTTTAGTTTGAAATGAAGATGAATTCGAAAAAGGCAGATTGGAATTAATGATTTAAATTTTAGTTAAATAAAGAAGGAAAGAAATCGGGACCAGAAAAATAATTCAAAATAGCATTTAACTCGAATTAACAGTGTTAGAAATAGCGATGTTTCGTTTACAATTTTTTCTTATGTCCACGTAAAAGACACACAGAACATACATGTATGATCTGAAAATGTGATGAAAGAAAGTGCAGCGTATTTGTGAGAGTTTACGTTAGTATTTTCTAATCAAGTGCTTTTCTCAAAACATGAGAAACATAAGTGAACTGAAATGCTATACCTGGGTAGTTTGTTAGTTTGTAAGATAATTGAGTTTTGATTTGATGTTTTTTAGATGTTATTGTTTGTAAATGTTTGCTTTCATTGTACAGTTCTTCTTTAAAAAGTAAGTTTGTTTGCAATCGCATTATATGCGTTTATCATAATAAAAAACCAAGCCATACTATTATGTTTGAAATGTTCTGAAGCAGTCAGTAGTGTATGAAGTGCAATAACAAATCTGCTTGAAAGCCCCAAATCCTTTACTGGATACGAGGTCTGGTAATCAGTTAATTACTTCTGGCCCAAACTCCTGGTAATCAGTTAATTACTACTGGCCCAAACTCCTGGTAATCAGTTAATTACTACTGGCCCAAACTCCTGGTAATCAGTTAATTACTACTGGCCCTAACTCCTGGTAATCAGTTAATTACTACTGGCCCTAACTCCTGGTAATCAGTTAATTACTACTGGCCCAAACTCCTGGTAATCAGTTAATTACTTCTGGCCCTAACTCCTGGTAATCAGTTAATTACTACTGGCCCTAACTCCTGGTAATCAGTTAATTACTACTGGCCCTAACTCCTGGTAATCAGTTAATTACTACTGGCCCAAACTCCTGGTAATCAGTTAATTACTACTGGCCCAAACTCCTGGTAATCAGTTAATTACTACTGGCCCTAACTCCTGGTAATCAGTTAATTACTACTGGCCCAAACTCCTGGTAATCAGTTAATTACTACTGGCCCAAACTCCTGGTAATCAGTTAATTACTACTGGCCCAAACTCCTGGTAATCAGTTAATTACTACTGGCCCAAACTCCTGGTAATCAGTTAATTACTACTGGCCCTAACTCCTGGTAATCAGTTAATTACTACTGGCCCTAACTCCTGGTAATCAGTTAATTACTACTGGCCCTAACTCCTGGTAATCAGTTAATTACTACTGGCCCAAACTCCTGGTAATCAGTTAATTACTACTGGCCCAAACTCCTGGTAATCAGTTAATTACTACTGGCCCTAACTCCTGGTAATCAGTTAATTACTACTGGCCCAAACTCCTGGTAATCAGTTAATTACTACTGGCCCAAACTCCTGGTAATCAGTTAATTACTACTGGCCCAAACTCCTGGTAATCAGTTAATTACTACTGGCCCAAACTCCTGGTAATCAGTTAATTACTACTGGCCTAAACTCCTGGTAATCAGTTAATTACTACTGGCCCAAACTCCTGGTAATCAGTTAATTACTACTGGCCCTAACTCCTGGTAATCAGTTAATTACTACTGGCCCTAACTCCTGGTAATCAGTTAATTACTACTGGCCCTAACTCCTGGTAATCAGTTAATTACTACTGGCCCTAACTCCTGGTAATCAGTTAATTACTACTGGCCCTGACTCCTGGTAATCAGTTAATTACTACTGGCCCTGACTCCTGGTAATCAGTTAATTACTACTGGCCCTGACTCCTGGTAATCAGTTAATTACTACTGGCCCTGACTCCTGGTAATCAGTTGATTACTACTGGCCCTAACTCCTGGTAATCAGTTAATTACTACTGGCCCTAACTCCTGGTAATCAGTTAATTACTACTGGCCCTAACTCCGTGTTACTGACCACTCATAAGCATTTAACCAGAATTCTATTCTTATTCCATCAGGTCCAATGTTTTGGTTTTTCTTCCTTGACCTCATACAGTTGTTCTCACGCTGTCCATGGTTTGATAAACTTTGGTGGAGACCGAGGAAGTTTATCTTATATACCATCGTGATTGTAATGCTGGGCTTTTTTTTAAAGCCTGAGAATGCAGCCCAGCCTCTAGGTTTTTGGGAAAATTATTTCAATACACTTGGTAAAGTGAAAAAAAAAATCCAGGTTTAACGCCAACTTTTGGGAAAAAGTACAAGATTTATAGACATTTTGCTAGAGGATGGCGCCAATACATGTATTAGGGCCCAGCTATACGAGTTAACGAAGAAAAAGCCCAATTGTGGCTCACATGCTCCCTTACCGTAGGCCCAGATAGGGCACGTACACGTGTGAATCACACACAAAAATAGGAAGATACGCAGACAAAATACAAAATGTTTTCGTGTACATTTACGCTCTATTTTTGTGCCGTTCGTGTACATTAGTGACTAGAAGACAGAAAAATGCTCAGTAGTTAGCAATAAAAGTCTTAAAATATTGAGAATTCTTACTTGTAACATTTATTTTATTAAACGAATGCATGATAAAGGATACTTATTATAATACTTTTTCTCCTTATACTGTAATGTATTGTTGGATGTAAATTTACCACCACAAATTCTGAAGTGAGTTTATATTTACTCACACATTTTCAGAAGTAAGTGTTTATTTACGCCCAGTACAAATATTTATCTGGAGCAAGACCCCTTTCTTTCCCTGTCTGGCAGGTGGGCAGGGCAATAGAGGACTGGTCTGTTTGAAAGGCACACCCTAAGCTTTGCAGAACAACCTTAGTTTACGTCAAACAAGTTATGTTGGGCATAAAAACAACAACAATAGTGGTTGACCATCTTGACTGCAGGTGGGCAAGGCGAAGAAGGACAAGAAAGAGGACAAGCCTAAGGAGAAGGACGCCCTGGGCATCAACATCAAGTCCATCGTGGTCATCGTGCTGCTCATGGTGCTCATGCTCTTCGCGGTTCACTGCACCTGGGTCACCTCCAGCGCCTACTCCAGTCCCAGCATCGTGCTGGCTTCCTACAACAACGACGGGTAAGCTGGCAGCAGGACAGATCTGGAACATTATTGAAGGGTTATGTGCCATGCTCTCAAGCCTCCTTCCTTTTCCCCTTACTGTTGTCTTTTCTGGAATGCTCCTCCCTGTCGATGGGTATGGAAATTGATGAAATCTAATATCAGAATGTTTAATTCTTTGAACAAAGGGGCCCGGCTAGCTCATTTGGTAGAACACTAGACTGTCAATCTGGGGATCGTGAGTTCGAACCCCAGCCCGGCCACATAACTTGTGTGGGGATCGGTCATGAAATTATTTTTACGGCCATTCTCCCCCTGCCTCTGATTCAAGTAGGGCAGTTGTCAGTTACTGGCATAGGTTTGTGCACTTAGTACTGGTAAATCACTTAGATCGGCTAAGCTTGCCCAGGAAAAATGTGAGTAGGTTAACTGACTGCCGTGATATGACTGAAATACTGTTAAAAGCGGCGAAAAATACAAAAAAAAAACAAATCTTCAAATAGATCACCCTTTTCCGCATTTGTAAGCAGAACCCATTTTTAGCTCGGACAAGCACAAGAAAAGTTGAACGTGCTGTCCTCCAACAGCTTCTTCTGTGATCCTAATTGTCACGTTTCATCACAGTTGAACGTGCTGTAGTTTAGTGTATAAACAGATCTTTCTTGCTTTTTTATGTAGAAATTAGTTTGTGTAAAGAACAGATGATTGTATTGATTTTTGAATTTCTGTGTTAAAAAAACCCACACCAACATTATTCTTCAGCAGATAAAGTGTTAGAAACCACACCAGAAACATAAATGTGGCACGTCGTGAGAAAACCGGTCTTAATGCATGTGCGTAAAGTGTCGTCCCGGATTAGCCTGTGCAGTCTGCACAAGCTAATCCAGGATGGCACTTTTCGCTTTTATGGTATTTTCTGTTTCAATGAAGTCTCTTCTAAACATAAATACACTGTAGGCGGAAAGTGCCGTCCCGGATTAGTCTGTGCGGACTGCACATGCTAATCCGGGACGACACTTTACGCACATGCATTAAGTCCGGTTTTCCCACAACGCACCTCAAGTACCTTTGAAAACCAAAGCGAGAAAGAAACCTTTGCTGATACCGTTCTGTTCATTTCCCCATGTTCTCAGAAAGTCAGTCGTCTGTTTCATTTTTGCAGAAGTCGTACGATCCTGGACGATTTCCGAGAGGCATACTACTGGTTACGTCAGAACACAGAGGACAAGGCACGCGTGATGTCCTGGTGGGACTACGGCTACCAGATTGCGGGCATGGGCAACAGAACCACCCTCGTAGATAATAATACCTGGAACAACAGTCATATTGCCCTGGTAGGTGTTGGATTTTTTCAGCTGTATACATTTTCATTTTTTTATATCTCTAAAGAATAGCATGTTGTTAATTTTTACCTTTTTGGTGTTTGTTTTTTTGTTAGCCTGAAAATTAATGTTTTTTTCAGTATTTGAAGGTGAAAATTTGATAATGTACTGCAGTATTGTATTAAAAACTGGGGGGATATTTAGAATTTTGTTGAAAGTTTTTGCAGCTTTTAAGTAAAGAAACAATTATACGTTACACATGTACTTGGAAAAGCAATTTGATATCAGTTATTCTGACATGATACTCGCTGATTTTTCTATAGACAAAAAAATTAAAAATATCTGTTTAACTACCTAATAAACAATGCAAAAAGAAGTCCCAAATCTGAGCGCAGCATAGTAAAATGTGGCGCGTCATGAGAAAACCGGCCATAATGCATGTGCGTAAAGTGTCCCGGATTAGCCTGTGCTGTCCGCACAGGCTAATCCGGGACGGCACTTTCCGCTTTTATGGTATTTTCTGTTTCAAGGAGGTCTCTTCTAAACATAAATCCACTGTAGGCAGAAAGTGCCGTTTCGGATTAGCACGTGCGGACTGCACAGGCTAATCCGGGATGACACTTTACGCACATGCATTAAGTCTGGTTTTCCCACGACGCGGCTCGAATGCATTTCTCATTACAATTGCAAAAATATTTGTCTGATCATGTTAGAATCAAAATAATGTTCGCATTATCGTTGTTTATCTGCCAATAAACAAGTCATTTTCAATCTGAAGCGTGGCTATTAAACCAATCGGGCTAGCGCCCTTGTGGTTTAATTCCTACACATTAGAACTCCAAATCGTTATTTATTGGCCGATGGACAACGATAATTGGAAAATAACTTCTTAATTTTAATATTCGTTCAAAACGTTAATTAGGTCGGCATGGCTATGTCATCCAATGAGAGTGCAGCGTACGAGATCATGCGAGCTCTGGATGTCAACTACGTGCTGGTGATATTCGGAGGCGTGATCGGATATTCTGGGGACGATATCAACAAGTTCTTGTGGATGGTCCGAATTGCTGAAGGTGAACATCCTAAAGATATCAGAGTAAGGCATATGTTTCGTTTGTATTCATTTATAAAGTATATCAGTGTAATGTACATAGGATAACAACTTAGCAAATAGTCCTTACTGCTATTGCATACAGAAGTTGATAATTCACTGCTAGAAAACTAACTGTTCATTTATTTTTCACCGTGTTTTTCACATTGAGAATGTCAAACTTAAGAAACACTTCAGTTAAGAAAAGGCCCTTTGTGTTCCAACATATTTATTTTCTGATGTAAATGTGAAAAAGATGTTCATGAATAAGGGTCTAAATTGCTGCTGTACATGTGTTTATTTCATATTATATATTGTACTGAATGGACACATTGTTAGAACTCATTTCAAAATGGAATAATGCAAAAATGTTGAATCTAAGATTAATCCGATATAAATTGTTTAAAATTTGGTACACATGTATTGATACAAGTACATTGGTGTTGAAATCTATGTAGAAAGGTCAGAGTAAAATATAACTAAAATTCACCAACTCCAAATATTACCATTTACACAACTGTTACTCAATGAAGATTTGTCTATATTTCACTGTTAACCAGCCACATGTGACATGTTTTGCAGGAGTCGGACTATTTCACCCCTCAAGGAGAGTTCCGTGTCGACTCCTCTGTCTATATTTCACTGTTAACCAGCCACATGTGACATGTTTTCCAGGAGTCAGACTATTTCACCCCTCAAGGAGAGTTCCGTGCCGACTCCTCTGTCTATATTTCACTGTTAACCAGCCACATGTGACATGTTTTCCAGGAGTCAGACTATTTCACCCCTCAAGGAGAGTTCCGTGTCGACTCCGCTGGCTCCCCCACCCTTCTCAACTGCCTCATGTACAAACTGTCCTACTACAGATTCGGAGAACTACAGGTAACTTGTAGGCTACATTGTCCAGAATAAGCATATGAGGCACGCCGTGGGAAAACCGGGCTTAATGCATTTGCGTAAAGTGTTGTCCCGGATCAGCCTGTGCAGTCTGCAAAGGCTGATGCGGGACAACACTTTCCGCTTTTATGGTTTTTTCTGTTTCAAGGAAATCTCTTCGAAACATTAATCCACTGTAAGCAGAAAGTGTCAGCCCGGATTAGCTTGTGCGAACTGCACAGGCTGGTCGGGGACGACACTTTAGGCAGATGCATTAAGTCCGGTTTTCCCACGACACACCTCATAGACTTTGCAAGAAGGGCTTTTTTCACCATTTTGGGTACATGACCTATACGCGTGAACTTGGGAATGTTTGCGTCAATTCCCCTAAAACTGGGAAAAATTATAATTGTTTGAGTAATAAAATCTGATTAATTATTAATAAACTACGTACAATAGAATGTTCTGAACAAAAACAAACCCCAAAACAGTTATTACAACTTCAACAGTATTTATTTCTACACTGAACGCATCTTCTTTCCAAACATCTGAAAGTTAAACCAATTGGGAATTTTGGGACTGCATTAGGGGAAAAAAAGACAAATTTAGCCATTGGGAATATTACCCAATAAGGGCTATAAAATTTGCCAAAGAAAGCCCATGCAGAATATGGATCATGAGTTCTTGTCTTAAACTTGTCTAGTAGCCTTCTAAAATACTGTAGGTTCTAGACTGTTTTAAAAGAAGAAAAACAGTTCCCCTAAGTATATTTTTTTGGTCATAAAAATTCATTGTACATGTGAAGAAGAAGGGTTAATAAAATTTGATCAGAATCCAAGCTCCATGAATCAGTGATGTTGTCCTAGCACAGGCTGATCCGCGATGACACTTCAGGCACATGCATTAAGCCCGGGTTTCCCACAACTAATTTATATTTGTGGCGCGTCGTGAGAAAACCGGTCTTTTTAATGCGTGTGCGTAAAGTGTCGTCCCGGAATAGCCTGTTAGGACTGCACAGGCTAATCAGGGACAACACGTTACGCACATGCATTTAGACCGGTTTTCTCACGACGCGCCTCATTTAATTTTTAGTTGGACTTCCGCTCACCTGCTGGCTACGATAGAACTCGTGGCGTTGAGATCGGAAACAAGAACTTTGAACTGACTCACTTGGAGGAAGCGTACACATCGGAACACTGGCTGGTGAGGATTTACAAGGTCAAGGACTTAGTGAACAGGGCGGAAGTCGCCACGCCAACCAAACCCGTGAAGAAATCCAGAAAATCTAACAACAAGAAGGTACATGTATAAAGGTTTTCATTGGGATATGTATATTTGTGTAACTATATGCTCAGCTTATGATGAGTATGATGTATGATGGTACATATCCGGGTACAGTGGTTTAGGAGAAAAACTCAATGTCATATACAGAGGGTAATTAATTTCCCTTTCAGCTTATTTCCTCCTGTTAAATGTATGTGTGTGTGTATACATTTTGGGGTTAAATATACTTAATCTGTTAAACATGCTTGGGTTTGGTTAAAATTTCTTCTGACGGGTAATGTCCCATCATGAAATTAATAGACTGCAATGCAGAAGTAATAAATTCTAGCTGTACCATACCGTAGTGCAATCGACCAAACATTAAGAATTGTACTGTCATACACTGTTTCATAAAATACCATAAATATTTGGGGTTAAATGTCTTGTAAATATTTAAAAAAAATATGTGCACTATTACATAATACTTGACCATTTCATGAACAACTTTAAAATGATAGAAGGTAGTAAATCTGCACTGAATGTTGTTTTATTTCTTTTTCAGTCTGGGAAAAAGATGGGAAGTATAAAAAATAAACCCAAAATAATAAAGGGAAAGAAACCTAAATCAAAGAAATAGTGTGTTTATAATTATATAGATTTCATCCATTTGTATATTTTATATTGAAGTGCAAAATGTAGTTATAACACAATTTTAGGAAATATTTATTGAATTTGTATGTACCAGGTCCACTTGGACACAATTGTAGAAAGGCATGGAGTTGGTTGTTGCTATTAAATGGATTGCATTGTGTGCGTGCGTGCGAGTGTGAGTGTGTGTTGGTACTGAAAAATAGGGAAACGGGAAAGAATACAACTTGCGAGTTAAAAGGGCAGGTTTTTGCTGGTCATTCGATTGAAAAATATTTGCCATGGAATTGCAATCCTAGTGAATTTGTAGAAAAAAGGTTCCTACTTTGTTGATATCACTTTAGACTAGTATACACAAAAAGTAGAACATCTAGAAGTTCTACGGATTGCTAATGGATTTATACGAAAAGTCACAAACAAACACCGTTACAGAATTCAGTAGTTTACGAGAAGTCTCTGTCAAGCAATGAAGTTCTCAATTCCTGAATGGCTAAGCGCATTGTAAATCAAATGTAGTTGATCGATCAATAATTGCTGTTTTGGAATAATGTTTCTGTAAAGAATTACGTGTGTTGACAAAAGTTTAAGTTTCTTCAGCAGCTGTTAATAATTCAAGGAAACAAAACAACTGCCATGCATTTTTAGTGGTTTTTGCTAAATAAGTTTGAAAATCATGATTTGATTCATTCACTTATTTCCATTTTGTTAATACCGGTTGTATACCAATTAATCTGTGCTGTCTTGTATATTAGTGTTAATCAAATGTGTTACAGATATTCAGATTTGAAAAGATGTTTATCATTTTGAATGTTAGAACCATATATATATATTGTTTAGATAACATGTGGTAAACTATTTCTTTAGCAGGAAAAGAGACACATTTCCTGTTTATGTTCTAGGTATTTTGTTACCATACGAGTGCAACATTTATTTTAAATAAAATGTTATGAAGTTATGTTGTATTGTGTTTGTTTTCAAACTACATTGTACAATATTTGTGGTGCGTCGTGAGAAAACCGGTCTTAATGCATGTGCATAAAGTGTCGTCCCTGATTAGCCTGTGCAGTCCGCACAGGATAATCCAGGACGGCACTTTCCGTCTACAGTGAATTTATGTTTAGAACAGACTTCCTTGAAACAGAAAATACCATAAAAGCAGAAAGTGCCGTCCCAGATTAGCCTGTGCGGACTGCACAGGCTAATCCGGGATGACACTTTACGCACATGCATTAAGGCCGGTTTTCCCACGACGCGCCTCATTTGTATTTTAGTAGAAAAGTGTGAATGTCATTTGCATTGTCTTCTTGTTGCAACAACAAAGTATCTTAAATGCAATTAAATTTGGACAAAACAAAACATTAAATCTGCATGGAATTTCGAAGCATGATTGTCATAAACATACCAGTATTTGATGAAAGAACATAGCCTCGTGTTCCATGATTTATTGAAAATGTGTATATTGGTAATCGTGGTCACATGTCCAAAAATATATTTGAGGCATGTAGTAGGAAAACTGGGCTAAGTGCATGTGCTTAAGTTAGCCTGTGCAGTCCACACAGGCTAATTTGGGTCGACACTTGACGCCTACAGCGGATTTTTGTTTAGAAGAGACTTCATTGAAACTGAAAATACCATAAA
Source organism: Congeria kusceri (assembly GCA_027627225.1). Classification (NCBI taxonomy): domain Eukaryota; kingdom Metazoa; phylum Mollusca; class Bivalvia; order Myida; family Dreissenidae; genus Congeria; species Congeria kusceri. The sequence continues at coordinate 69,326,097 of CM051030.1, forward strand.
CTCGGAAAGTGCCGTCCTGGATTAGCCTGTGCGGACTGCACAGGCTGATCCGGAACGACACTTGCCACACGTGCATTAAGCCAGGGTTTCCCACGACACGCCTCATTTGTAAACAGATGTTTGCATTTATACTGTTTAAGTTTGGACATTGTTCTTTGTTGTCGGTGATGGTTTCGGTTTCAAAAATCAAATTTGTGCTCATCTTAGCTTAGATTTTCAGTAGCTTTCTTTGTAAGTTAAAATACTGAAAACCTGGATTTGTTACTCATATTTTCAAACCCGTTATCTGAATTCTTGTTGAATTTTGTTGTATTAATCATTGAGGTACAACTTTTAATTGTATGTACATGTACCCAGATATATTTTTACTACTATTGCGTTGGTAATACATGTATGTTTTTTTCCCTCCTTTCCTTTTCCGAGTCGTAATAGTTTGAAATAGCTTTGAATGATTATTTCCCAGTAACCTTAATGAAATTAAACATTTTTTTCTACACACTATACTATGTGCATGTAGGGCTGTTCAGGAAAAAAAGGTGGGTGGGGACGGGCGGAACGCCAGACCAAAAACGGGGTACTACCAACACAACTTTTTTTTTTTTTTCAAGTCATTGATAATCCGTTTTATCTCCTCTATCACCCCCCACTCACAGAATTTTAATACATCAGCGTTACGCCCCCTCATCACCTTTTTTTCCTGGAACAGCCCTTACGTAAAATTACATACTAAATGGCACAAAATTACGTTATTATGATATTGCATTCACACACCATTGGTGCATCGCTTTACTTCTAGTCATTTCATTGCACACTTTGGTTTTGTCATCATTACAATTTTCAAATTGACATTAATTTGAAGAGTACATGTAATTCATTGCTACCAAGTTTTCTTAAAAATGTAAATTTGATGTACGTTTTTTTTTCAGAAATCGGTTAACATGTATGTTTTGGGTGAATTTTTAATTTGGTGTAATTGGAAAGTGTGAACTGAATGACATTGGGAGACATATCCTTTAAAACAATTTAAGACACATGCTTTGAAGACCATTTTTGGTTTGTTTATTTACATGACGTGTAGTACCAGTGCGGAGAACTTCATTTGTGCTAATATCAGATGCGCCACATAATTTATCCGATGTGCCCAGAACAGTATATCATTTGCGCCCCAAATACAGATATAATATGCGCCCTTGAATACCAGTAATACCTTTAGGATTCGGTGTGCATTTGTTATGCGCTTTTGTGGCACAAACTATATTACCCTGAACTGGACAATTAGCGCAAATGAATGACGCCAGTACCAGTGTGTCTCCAGATTATTGTGCTGTTCGTTAAAATCACTGATAATGGGTTATCTTTTAAATTAAGACATAACTAATTGTACTTGTCTTATGTGAAAACACTGCCATGAAAATACCATGCACAAGCTGCATCACTGATCATACTTTGCTTAATTTGATATTCCGTTGTGGTGTGCTGGCTTAAGGCATTAATATTGTGTTCCATTGTTTCTTATGCAGTCAGAAAATGGGCTTAACCATATCAGTAAATTGATATTTCTTGCAAGAATCTTGTTAAGATTTTTTTTAGTGCCCACAAGTTTTGCCACAACTTTGAGTTGCTCAGTTTTTCTCGCCATTATAGTTTCGTATATTTTACGTGAATAGTTTATTGCTTATGCTTTAGATAATTTATTTTGAATTCCATTTACCTTCCAAAAATTGGTTTTCACAACCTTTTGTTGTATTTGTTTTGTCAATATAGTGTTTTGTTTTAATACATCTTATTTTAATTTTAATATAAATAAGTGTTCATTAAACATCATTAAAGAGATAGAAGTGGTATTTATAGTGGTGTTATTTAAATACTATTGTCTAAATTCAACATCCCTATTTGTAATATATCTATATCGATCACATATTGCATAAAGAATTCTGTATTGCATTGTTTGTGGGTCATTGACAATAATGTTTTTGTTGGTAGTACTTAGCTATGTTTGTTTATTATTAATTCTTTTTATGAAATTGTAAATGTTATTCTAAGAGTAAAAGACTTGGATGTTAAAAATTGCTGAGAGCTGTTCAAATTTCAGTTTTGATGTTACAGTTGTCTGTATTCGCTTTCTACAAATTTTAAATAGTTCTGACATTCCATTATGCATTTTGATCATGTATATATTTTCATCTCTCATGTCTATGTTTTTGAGCTACAGAATAATGTCAAAGAAGAACATTTTGAACTGAAAAAAACACCAGTGACTAATGTGTGACACTAATAGAAAATAAGCAAACTTGTGACATTTGTTATGTCAATGGTTAGACTGGAAGATTTTTTCTTATCAGAGTAGTCTTGTTCAAACACTAATATTTTCACAATTTTGAAGCTTGGAAACCTGCTTTTTTAGTTGTATTCCATAGCCTTTCCTCTGTAGCTCCATGAGAAGTGTTAGGAAGGCGAAACAATTATTGGACTGAATGTGTAGTATACAGTGGAATACTGAAATAGCACATCTGCCTGCGTTGTAAAAGTAAGATGTTTGTACTACTATGTGAAATATAGTAACTGTCACTGACCATTTAATTGTTGAAAATTAAAATGTCAAAGGTTGTTTGTGTTGTTCATCAAGGCCACATTATTAAAGCAACAGTCCAGAAGTATACAGTAAGAGGCAGAAAAAACGAAACCAAATTCAGTTAGAGCCAGCTGGAAATACACTGTACATTTTCTCTGGACCTAATTGGGTGCCTTCAAAATCCCCCCTGTATTTCTACTGGCTTTTTTGTACATATTTTCTGGGTTCATGGAATTTGAAAATTACAGTCTGGTCCAGTAACCTTTAATTTTGGGGAACATGTGCTTTTGATGACATCTTTCAACTTAAATTATGTGCACAAATATGTTGATAATAGTTTCCATGTACAATCAAATATTCAGTAAATGTCACAGACAGAAATCTGTACTCTACTCTAAAACAAATATGTAGTGTTTACTTACTAATAATAAATGTCAGTCCATGTATTTTTTTGAAAAACTGTGATTTTTATTTGCCTGTTTTTCACAAAAAATCCGCTCATAAAATGTCAGGTAAATTTTATTAAAACTACATGTAATTTTACCACCAGTCTTGCTGTAAAAGATTACAAATGTGTTTCATTTTTAGCTCGACTATTTGAAGAATAGGTGAGCTATACTACTACCCCCGGCGTCGACATCCGCTTCTGAATTTGGTTCAAGTTTTTATTCAAAAGTCTTATAACTTCAAAACTACTTAAGTTATTCACTTGAAACTTGGAATATACCTTTGTCATCAACTCCAGTGTCCGGCGCAACATTCCCAATAACTCGATGTTGTATTTTGACAGAGTTATGCCCCTTTTTCTCTTAGATTTTCTGGTTTAAGTTTATATTCAAAAGATTTGTAACTTTAAAACTACATAAGTTATTCACTTGAAACTTGGAACTAATCTTTTTCATCAACTCCGGTATCAAGGGCAACATTCCCAATAACTGTTTTGTATTTTGACAGAGTTATGCCCCTTTTTCACATAGATTTTCTGGTTAAAGTTTATATTCAAAAGTATTTTTAACTTCAATACTACAAAAGCTATTCACTTGAAACTTGGAATATACATTTGTCATCAACTCCAGTATCAGGGTGAACATAACTACATTTTGTATTTTGACAGAGTTATGCCCCTTTTTCACATAGATTTTCGGGTTAAAGTTTATATTGAAAAGTTTTGTAACTTCAAAACACGTTATTCACTTGAAACTTGGAACTAACCATTGTCATCAACTCTAATATCAGGGGCAACATTACCCATAACTCTGTTTTGTATTTTGACAGAGTTTGCCCACTTTTTACATAGACATTGTGGTTAAAGTTTTTGTTCCAAGAATTTATGAACTATACAAGGCTTCACTTAAAAGTTGTGTATTTTAACAAATTTATGCCCCTTCCACTATCCAAAATATGTACCAACTGAAATACTTTGAATAGTCTAGCGCGCTGTCCTCTGACAGCTCATGTTCTGCCCCAGACTGTATTGATAAAAATAAAACTGCAGAAACCGTTTTTAATGGATAGCTTACCAATCAAAATACCAAAAACCGGATTGAAATCGGTAAAATAATGTTTTGGTACCGTTTTATCGTAAAATTATCTGCATGCGATAGCTGGTAGTGCCTCTGGAGTAAATCAGCATGTACATTGGTGTATTCCGTTCGTCCCAAGCGTTTTCGAACATAGACATTATAAAATGCCTTTCTTAAATAAGAAACAGTTTTCAGTCAAATAACGTCATTAAGGTTCATTAGAACTAATGGCAATTTAAGATGTATTGAATTTTTTTCTATGGCTTGCGGCTTTAAATGCATATATATTACTTAGACAAGAGGGCTCAGCAGTTGAATGACAAAATCGTTCAGAGGCCCAATGTTGCTTACAGAATGCATAGGCTAAGTGTAGATGGAAGTCTTGGTAAACTGTCACAAATCTAAAAACATATAATGAAATACAGCCAGCTACTTACCATCAAATACCAGAATAAGGTTTATTTGGATTTTTCGCCTTTTTTAACAGTATTTCAGTCGTTATCACGGCGGTTAGTTAACATAGTCACACTTTTCCTGGGCAAGCTTAGCCGATCTGAGCGGTTTAGCAGTGCTAAGTGCACATACCTATGCTAGTAACTGACAACTGCCCTACTTTAATCAGAGGTAGGGGGAGAATGGCCGTACAAATAATTTAATGACCAATCCCCACACAAGTTATGTGGCCGGGCTGGGGTTAGAACTCGCTATCCCCGAATTGACAGTCCAGCGCTCTACTTACTGAGCTAGCCGGGCCAGGTACCAGTATAAGGATTTCAACAAAGTTGTGAATTATTGCTAGTTACACAGCGAGTCCATCATTTTGACTGCGCTAACAATCGCAGACCTCCTAGTGGAACCTTTATTTTTTGGAAAATCCTTTAAAACCTTTATTTTCCCAGAAAAACCTGTAAAAACCAGTAATTCACTCTCAAAACCTTTAGGTTGTTTTTTTTTCAGTCAGTTTGCTGCATCTTTTAGTAGTAATGATTATTAAAACAGGCACATACAAGACTCGTACAAATGTTCTAACAAAATTTCACATCCATGTATACAGCTGAATTTTATGAGACTACAAACATAAGCCTTTTGGACACAGCAGTGGAGCAACAGCAATATCTCCATAAATACCTTGAATATAATTGTCAATACTAAACAGTGTGGGTAAATGCATTACTTGGATGTATAGTTAAGTAATCATTTAATACAGTACTTAAAATTGGACATGGAAGACCCTCAGTTGCAGACTTTCCAAGGTCCAGAAAAAATGAATAGCTGGTTGCTGCAACCTGCTCCTTGTTGGTTTCCACTGCTGTTTCTGTGGGTTGCTCAGAGGGGAATACTGAGTATTCTTTTATTTCTTCACAAATGTACAAATAATGAAGAAACTTAATTTCTGAAAGCTTATTTGTGTAAAATATTATTAAAACTATAAACGGTAATAAACAATTGAAGTACAAATGGCTGAAATAGTAATTTAGTAAGTCAGTAGAAGGCCTCTTTTTGATTTAACAAGTGGTAGTGATGCCTAGCAAAATGAATACCAAGTCTTGCAGCTTTGTTTACATGTGGAGCAAGAAAGTTATACAGAAACTTTTGGCTTTGAAAGTGGCAGTAACCAGGTTGTGCTATAGGCTATGATATGTAAACCTACACTACTTAATGCTTAAATGTGTGTGTACAGTGTGGCTCCATTACTATTTTTAACTTCAATGTGTAAGAATTATTATTAATTCTTCATGTGCAGTATGCGTAAGTAGCAAATTCTGAGCACTGCCATTCACTTTGAATATGCCATAACAGTGATCATTCTTTCAAATCGAAATTTTAAGGTACTAATTTATTAAATTTGTAGCTGATGTAATAATAGTTACTAGTTAACTAATTATTGTTACCTTTTTGAAGAACCTCATATTTTGTTGTGTCATTTATCTGGAACTACTGTATGAAATAATGAAATGATAATTGGAAGCTAAATTACAGGATTGAGATTACCTCTTACAATGATGTTCCAACTAGGCATTTTTAGCTCACCTGAGCACAAAGTGCTCATGGTGAGCTTTTGTTATCGCCTGTTGTCCGTCGTACCTGCGTCTGTCAGACCGTCCGTTGTCAACTTTTCATTCAAACAACATCTCCTTCTAAACCACTTGGCAGATTTTCACCAAACTTGATAGGAATGATCATGGGGTGACCCTCTTTCAAAGTTGTTCAAAGCGTCACGGTCTACTGCATATGTAGGTCACCAGAGCTAAAATTAGATTTTAAAAAGTGTAATCTTGAAAAATCTCTGAAACTGCAGGATCCAGAGGGTTTATATTTAGTATGTACCATCCTATAGTGGTCCTCTAAAAAGATTGTTCACATTATGCCCCTGGGGTCAAAACAGGCCACGCCCTGGGGTCACATAGTTTGTATAGAATATATAGCAAAATGACTTCAAAAATATTCTCCTCTGAAACCACAAGGCCCAGTGGTTTCATATTTGGTATGTAACATCCTATAGTGGTCCTCTACAAAGATTGTTCAAATTATGCCCCTAGGGTCAGAACTGGCCACGCCTGGGGGTCACATGGTTTATATACAATATGGCCACGCCTGGGGGTCACATGGTTTATATACAATATGTAGCAAAATGAATTAAAAAATCTCTGAAACTGCAAGGCCGAGAGGTTTCATATTTGGTATGTAACATCCTTTAGTGGTCCTTTACTAACTTTGTTCAAATTAAGCCCCTGGGGTCAAAAACAAGCCACGCCCCGGGGGTCACATGGTTTATATAAAATATATAGCAAAATGGCTTTAAAAATCTCTTAATCCACAAGGCCCAGATGTTTCATATTTGGTATGTAACATCCTATAGGGGTCCTCTACAAAGATTGTTCAATTATGCCCCTGGGGTCAGAAACCGCAAGGCTCAGAGGTTACATATTTGGTATGTAACTTTCTATAGTGGTCCTCTACAAATATTGTGCAAATTATGCCCCTGGGGTCAAAACTAGTCGCGCCCCTGGGGTCAAAACTGGATATGCCCCGGGTGTCACATGATTTATATACACTTAAATAGCAAAATGTCTTAAAAAATTTTCTTCTCTGAAACTGCAAGGCCCAGGGGTTTCGTATTAGGTTTATAACATTTTCAAGTGGTCCTCTACAAAGATTGTTCAAGTTATGCCCCATGGGAAAAAAATGACCACACCCCAGGGGTCACATGGTTTATATAGACTTAAATAGCAAAATGACATTACAATTCTTATCCTCTGAAACCGCAAGGCCTAGAGGTTTCATATTTGGTATGTAACATCGTATAGTGTTCCTCTACAAATATTGTTCAAATTATGCCCCTGGGGTCAAAACTAGTCGCGCCCCGGGGATCACATGGTTTATATAGACTTTAATAGCAAAATGACTTCAAAAATCTCTGAAACGGCATGGCCCACAGCTTTCCTGTTTTTGGTACGGAACATTGGTCCTCTCCAAAGATTGTTCAAATTATGCCCCTGGGGTCAAATCTGGCCACACCCCGAGGGGTAACATGGTTTATATCGACAAATAGCAAAATGACTTTAAAAATCTTGACCTGAAACCGCAAGGCCCAGAGGTTTGTTCAAAATTGTTCAAATTATGCCCTTGGGATAAAAATAAGCCAAGCCTCAGGAATGCAAATTCCAATTGGGTTACAAGGTCTCAAGTAAGCATCCTAGGGTCCTCTGGTTTCTTACAGACTTACAGTTGAGGGCTTTTGATTTCTTTAGCAATTTGGTATAATATAAATGTTGGTATTGTAGTTTTGTCTCTTGCTCAAAAACAGTTTAGAAAATTGATTTGGTCTTGCCATTCAAGTGATTTTTAATTGGTAAAAAAGCATGTATCTGTCTTTATTTCATATACATTACTTTCCCGAGTACATTATTGTGGAGCATCCATCGCTTTCAGTTTTTTTTTTTTTTTTTTTTTATAAATATCTCTGTCAATTCATAGCTACCATTTGACCAAATGCATTAATAGGGGAGCTTCCATCAGTTTCAGTGAAATCCTTATTTGCAAATGACAAGAGCTGAAATTCCCGCAAAAATATATAATTAAAACAGATATTGTACATCCAAAAAGGAGAAATGTGCAACTCCTTCCTAACTTTTGTTCCCGATCTTTTCCTTAATGTGATCATTTCCATATGGATTTTGACACTTTTCCATGTTTTACGAGTGTGCAGTTTTTGTTTTGTCGTCACTATTGTTTTATTTACATTTGAACCACATTTAATTCGTTTTAGTTTGACATTTAAAGATACGTTACTTTTTTTAAGAACAAGTAGAAAAATATATTATGTCAGCATAATATTCATGTTGAGTATATGGTAATTTCGTCAAATAAGGTATGTTTCATGAAATATCCATAAAATTAGATGGACAAAATTAGCCTTTATTTGCTCTTTAATTTTACCGAAATCTCCCTAAAAAGCTATTATTTTTCAAAATTGGAACCTTTATAAAAACCTTTATTTTCATTGTGGTCTGCTAGGAGGCCTGCAATTGTTAAAATGCATTAGCATTGACATATCGATTTTTGTCTTTTATTGCCACAAGTGACTTAAACAATCAGTCACGATATCAGGCATGAAAATTGAAATGTTTTAAACAGGTGAAACCTCAAAGTACTCCACCCACAACCCATAGCCCCGCCTTCAAATCTTGTTTTAAACATATCTGACAAAGTTCAAGGTTAAGTATTCTGAATTTATTTTTAATATGTTGATAAACTCGCTGTTTATTGATATAAACTTAATTTACAAAACAAAAGGTGGAAGTACGTTTTGAGCTGGGTCCAGGTGCTGTACGGCATTTTAGCTCATTTTGGACTTGGGAAGAAGGGCACAGTGAAAACAAACACCACAGTTCTCAGTCAGTCTTCATTCATCAACAAGTATTATAAAAACCGGTATTTTTCATCAATGTGAAGTAACAACAGCAGACATTCAATATCGTTTCAGAAAGAAATTCAACATCTTCGAGTGTCCAACGCCACACAAGCAAACTTGAACTTTCACTCATACTTAACAAATCGTCTTACTTAACAAATACTCAGCAGTTTTCAGTCCATGTAAATTATTAGCCCATTTCTTGTCCCGCTGACCGAATGAATGGAATGAAATAACTACTCGAAAATCCTGCATTAAAGCCTACTTCACAATGCTATAAATGTGCTATTAATAAAAGGAAAGTTACAACAAAGCACGCAACACAAAATATGTCAATACAAGACAAAAAGTAGTATCACGATCAAAAAGTGAATCACAATTTGTAAAATTTAAAACTTTCGACAAAACAAAGCACACAAGAAAAAAAGAGATTTTTTTTATAAAATATTACTTCTTCCGTTATCAAATAACCTTCCAAAAAAGAACAAACAAATGTTTTTCTGGGTTTAATGATGAAAATTTTATCAATTTTTTTGATGTTTACGCATTATTTTTGTATTGGAAAACACATTATGCACATGTAAATGTTTTATCAAATAACAGGGGTACTGTATCTTAAGATTTTAATGTTTATAATCATTTATATGTAATTTCTGTGATTCAATATGAAAAACATAAGTATCAACTTCTGTATTCCATAATACTTTCATGCAAAAATTAATAATGAAAGAAATTATCATCCAATATCAGATGCTGAACAAAAAACAAATTGTCACAAAAGCAACAACAACTGACAACCTATGTTAACAAATGGATCATTTCAATTTCTCAAAATACCAAAAACTAACAAAAATGTTAAATAATCAATCATAAAAATAAACCACAAGAATACAAATGCAAAACTGAATGAAAAAATCAATAAGAAAATAAGCAACAACAAAAAAACAGTGCAATACAAGATGCAGCTGACACTGTGACTATATCCATCAACTTTTAACATATATTTGAGGCATGTCATGGGAAAACCGGGCTTAATGCAAGTGCGTAAAGTGTCTTCCAGGATTAGCCTGTGCAGTCTGCACAGGCTAATCCAGGACGGCACGTTCCGTTTAGAAGAGACCTCCATTGAAACAGAAATACCATAAAAGCGGAAAGTACCGTTCTGGATTAACCTGTGCTGACTGCATAGGCTAACCCGGGACGACACTTTACGCACATGCATAAAGCCCGGTTTTCCCACGACACGCCTCATATGTACTTTAATTGCTTGTTCATGCATCCGAATTATTTCTGTATGCACAAAAAAGCCACAAGAATCTTTAATCTAAAATACCATTAAAAATGTATGCAATTTCCAGCAACAAATATTTTTATAGATATTTCTGTTTGGTTCTAGATTATGGTAGCACAAAGGATTTCATTTGACACTGAGTAGACTACATGCAGTTAAAAATTAACATCCATTATATTGTACAGTAAAACGAGCATTAAATTCATGACAACATATAGTGCATGTTCTCTAATGCAAAATTGTATTTACCTGTGTATGCTATATAGGAAATCACAACATTAACAGTACCCTAAAAGTGTAAGCGGACAATAAGTCTTTATTGTACATGTATGTCCATTTCTGATTAAAAGTCAAATGAAATACCAGTCTGCTTGCACAGAGAAAACTAAATTTTCACCATCAAAACTACTTGACCTGAAAGCTAAGCGATGTACATAATATGGATAAATATGGGACACCAAACCCTGAACTTGTATTGGTTGATAGTTCAATAACGAAGACTGAGCCATGGTGGAGAACCTTTACATACATGCATGTAAGGTAACATTTTTTACATTTCTTATTTCTTTTTAAAACTTATACTGTAGTTGAATTCTTCTTTATTTGACCCCCCCCCCCCATCAAAATCTGGGATATTTTAGTCCTGTGTACGGACACCGTCCTATATAATGATAAGAGATTTTATGAGGGACCAATACAAAGAGTTAAATGCATGGAAAGGCCAGACATTCCATAAATTAGGCCTTTAAATATATACGGTATCTATTTTCTTGTATATTCATTCAATTCAAGGTAATTGTAATTATAAAGTCACGCCATGCAATCCACATAGCTTGATTCGTTAAATTGTATCGGTGCCAAGTTAACAACAAAGACATTTAAGACCTGGGCTGGTATTCACAAAGCTCCTAAGGGAAATCTTAACTTAAGTTGTACTTAAGTGAAAATTTTAGATCAAACTTTCTATGTGAAATCCAATGATTTCTGTACAAAGAAGGCTGCAATACTAAACATATATGCAATATTTACAAGTTTACAACATTTTAATGGTAAAAGACCTATACATGAAACAGCCAGAGGCTTGAGGAATTTTATGAATTTAAGGAATTTTCTTAAGTTTTCTCTAAGAAGCTTTGTGAACACAGGCCCAGAGCCTCCTAGAAAATCCTTCAGTGCCATTTGAACAAATACATGTAATAAGTTGATTCTTGAAATAAATTATGGCGACTTTAAATATTACAGTACAAACACTTTATAATTTTTTACATTACAAATACTTTTTAATTTTCTGTATCAATTGAAAACATAATAACATGCGATGGACCTACATGTATTTAATAAAGTATTGGAGTCTACAAAGCATTACAAATAGGGACTTAAAATAGATTTTATAAAAAACCAATTAACACATCTTACACAAATGAAGTTATATAATCATTAACAGTTGGCATCTATTAGATATTTACCAAATATACTTGAAAACAAATAAAAAAAACGAACAAACAACAAAGATATATATCACACGAAATACCAATTATTTATCAAAATATTTCATAAAATTACCACCAATCTTCATTTACAACAAGCTTCATTTAAGAAATATCATTAAAGCAATAAAGTTATTTACATATTTTAGATCTTTACATGTTAGTGTTAAACGGTGCAAAAACAAACAACAACATCCATAATTCCATATATAGTACATGTTGTTTACTTAAAATCACTCAGCAACTTATTAAAAATATTGCCTTTAATTCTTCGAAGTAATTTGCATGAATAAAAATCATTTTGCAAGGCAGTATGTGATATTTTATTTTTTGGTTGATAGAACTGTTTTAGTCAAAGCATCATTAGAATGTCTTTTGAACAAAATATTATTTACAAAGAGACTACAGATGTCAATACAATAATCTACCTGGTAACTGATTAATTAGTTTACATATATGAATAAAAATCCATGTATACATCAATTTGCTCAGAATCAACCACATTATCCTTAATACGAAAGTAACACAAACATGTAAATATTTCAGAGTCAAAATGTCCACAACATAAGAAAGTGAAGACCAAGTAAAATAGCATCATGCAGACCATTAAATTTGATCCCATATTACATTTAGGTAACATGTTGCCTTTAAAAAGTTCAGAAAATGTTCAAAACAAATGAGTTATGAATTTAATCGAAATCCAGTCCACCATCTTGCATCTGACGGTCAAGATGGCTGATCTGCTGATCAAAGTGGCTGTTTACGTGCTTGGTGAAGTCGTCATCGGACATGTCTTCGGGCTTGGTCTGCTTGCATTGCGGACACAGCACGGCGAAGTGTGACACCTGCGGGGTAAAAGACTAGTTGTGTAATACAGAATTTGTTTGCTGTTACATATAATATATACAAACATATATACATAATTATATATATGAATCATAGCATGTTCTTATGGAAGAATTTGAGGCGCGTCGTGGGAAAACCGGTCGTAATGCATGTGCGTAAAGAGTCGTCAAGTATTAGCCTGTGCAGTCTGCACAGGCTAATCTGGGATGGCACTTTTTGCCTACAGTTGATTTATGTTTAGAAGAGACTTCCTTGAAACAGAAAATACCATTAAAGCGGCAAAAGCCATCCTGGATTAGCCTGTGTGGACTGCACAGGTTAATCCAGGACGACATTTAACGCACATGCATTAAATCTGGTTTTCCCACAACGTGCCTCATTTGTATTTATTTTCGCATTGTTTTCTCATTTATCCACCAAAAACAGCACCACATCTCTAACTAGCCTAAGGGGAACCTCTATACATGTATTATGAGCTATTCTCTACACTGGTGAAGTACCTAAATCAGGACAATTTTGCTGGTTTTTGGACGATTTCTCTGGATAATTACATCAAAAGAAAATATAAAGTTAAACATAATAAGTCAGGTTTAATCTTAAGCTTTGGTCAAAATCTTAAATGAATCTGCTATCTTTCTAAAAGTCACTGAATGATGTGTTGGGGAAAGGTCTGTAACACATATCGAAATAAAGCTGCAGAGTACCTAAATCTGGACACTTTAAAAAAACTTCTTTTATTAAAAACAAAAAAAAAATTAAAAAAACATTCAACTGCAACTTGTTTGTCAGTAATCTTGTTCTTCTTCTTTGTTTACCTTGTTCTGGTGTTTACTTTCAATTTTTTCTCTGTTAAGCTTTATTTATCGGATATACTGTTTTGATTTTAATCCCTCACATGCAAATGTTTACATTTGAAAGGAAGAAAACAACAATAAGTTAATTAACTAATACTCAATTAATTATGTTGAAACTTGACATACGTTGATGACACAGGTGTGTACATTAATTGATACCATCCATAGAATTGTGGGTCTTGATCATACAAACACATTTTTTCAGAGGTGTCCCGATTTAAGTACTGTCCGGATTTAGGTACTTCACCCGTAGTGCCATTGTTTATGTCTTTACATAGACATTTTACTTTCCTTTTCCGATGAAGTAAATCAAATAAATTTCACATATTTAGTTGTTATCTTGTTATAAAAACAGCAAATCTAAAAGCTTAAAACTATTTTATTTCAATTTAGTACACATTTTAATATTGTTTGTTTGTTTGGATTTTTCGCCATTTTTAACAGTATTTCAGTCATATCACGGTGTTCAGTTAACCTACTCACACTCTTCCTGGGCAAGCTTACACAATCTAGGCGCTTTACCAGTACTTAGTGCACATACTTATGCCAGTAACTGACAACTGCCCTACTTGAATAAGAGGTAGGGGGAGAATGGCCGTAAAAATAATTTCATGACCACTCCCCACACAAGTCATCTGGCCGGGCTGGGGTTCGAACTCACTATCACCGGATTGACAGTCCAGCGCTCTACCAACTGAGCTAGCCGGGCCCAGTTTACACATTTAATAACGTAATGGTCCTTCAATACGGGTCCTTGAATGTGCTTAAACTTCATGCTGCTCCTTGAAAAGTTGCTCCTTGAAAAGTGCTTATGAAAGACTGACTGCTTACTAACGCTTATTTGCACTAAGACAATTTACAATGAAAAATGTGTACGATGGCTTCAAAATAGCTTACAAATATTCGAAAAATGAAAGAAATAGCTAAAAAGACTTTTATGACACCAACATAGTAATGTTTCTTAGATCACCTAAGAGCGCATAATCAAATTATAACAGTTTTAATACTACCAATACCGGTGATTAATTTCAACTTTGCAAAAATCGAGGGTTGAGTTTGAAACTGGTGTATAATAATGCATTTCCATATCTGATACACTAGTTTCACACTCATTTCTTGAAATGTAAATATGACAAATTAAAAAAGTGCTTGAATTAGGACCTTTTTTTCCTTGAGATAGTGCTTTAAAAGTGCTTGAATGTGTGTAGTGAACATCTGTATGACCGCTGACCTGGTGTTCCAGAAACACATCCTCCGAGACGTCTGCTGGGAACGTCTGCTGACACTCGTTACAGATCTTCATGGCAATGCCCTCGGCATCGAAGAACCTGTGGAATAGAGCAGAGATGGATTAGAATACTGCAAATGTCTATGATATGAAACTCTTATTAAATACTTATTACTTTTGTTAAACAGAAAGTAATGAATTAATAACGAACAAAATATTACTTATTAATAACCAAACTTTTGAAAAGAACGCCATTATACACTAGACATACACTAACTTAACTGCAATATTGTCACTGTCACTCTGTTCGGACACCCAGAAATTTGAAATATATTCATGAATGTAGATTTTTGGACATGAAAAACTTACATTATTTTTAAATGTCCGAAAACTATGAGTATTTACCATAAAACATTCCACAAGGCCTCATAAATTTAGGTAAGATCAGACAAAAATGCACATTTACCCATAAGACATTTTAATAATGCTTAACGTACAACTTAAAAGTGGCCATGTCACTTGTTTTAAATTTTTATTCATATCAAAACTACGAACTACAGCAGCAAAAACAGATAATAAATTACAAGTATATGAAATAGTCTCACCTGTCTTCTGAAGATTCTTTCGGTTCAGTTTTATTCATTTCAATTCTCTGACAGGGCTGTGCGAAACATTCTACAACATAACCAACAACTGATCAAATATCCAGATGACATTCTACAACATAACCAACAACTGATCAAATATCCAGATGACATTCTACAACATAACCAACAACTGATCAAATATCCAGATGACATTCTACAACATAACCAACAACTGATCAAATATCCAGATGACATTCTACAACATAACCAACAACTGATCAAATATCCAGATGACATTCTACAACATAACCAACAACTGATCAAATATCCAGATGACATTCTACAACATAACCAACAACTGATCAAATATCCAGATGACATTCTACAACATAACCAACAACTGATCAAATATCCAGATGACATTCTACAACATAACCAACAACTGATCAAATATCCAGATGACATTCTACAACATAACCAACAACTGATCAAATATCCAGATGACATTCTACAACATAACCAACAACTGATCAAATATCCAGATGACATTCTACAACATAACCAACAACTGATCAAATATCCAGATGACATTCTACAACATAACCAACAACTGATCAAATATCCAGATGACATTCTACAACATAACCAACAACTGATCAAATATCCAGATTACATTCTACAACATAACCAACAACTGATCATATATCCAGATGACATTCTACAACATAACCAACAACTGATCATATATCCAGATGACATTCTACAACATAACCAACAACTGATCAAATATCCAGATGACATTCTACAACATAACCAACAACTGATCAAATATCCAGATGACATTCTACAACATAACCAACAACTGATCAAATATCCAGACATTCTACAACATTGCCAACAACTGATCAAATATCCAGACATTCTACAACATTACCAACAACTGATCAAATATCCAGACATTCTACAACATTGCCAAACAACTGATCAAATATCCAGGTGACATTCTACAACATTACCAACAACTGATCAAATATCCAGACATTCTACAACATTGCCAAACAACTGATCAAATATCCAGACATTCTACAACATTACCAAACAACTGATCAAATATCCAGACATTCTACAACATTGCCAAACAACTGATCAAATATCCAGATGACATTCTACAACATTACCAAACAACCGATCAAATATCCAGGTGACATTCTATAACATTACCAAACAACTGATCAAATATCCAGGTGACATTCTACAACATTATAAACAACTGATCAAATATCCAGATAACCTTCAACAACATTACCAAACAACTGATCAAATATCCAGATGACATTCTACAACATTACAAAACAACTGATCAAATATCCAGATGACATTCTACAACATTACAAAACAACTGATCAAATAACCAGATGACATTCTACAACATTACCAAATAACTGATCAAATATCCAGACATTCTACAACATTATAAACAACTGATGAAATATCCAGCAGACATTCTACAACATTATAAACAACTGATCAAATATCCAGATGACAGTCTACAACATTATAAACAACTGATCAAATATCCAGATGACATTCTACAACATTATAAACAACTGATCAAATATCCAGACATTCTACAACATTATAAACAACTGATGAAATATCCAGCAGACATTCTACAACATTATAAACAACTGATCAAATATCCAGATGACATTCTACAACATTACCAAACAAACTTATCAAATATCCAGATGACATTCTACAACATTACCAAACAAACTTATCAAATAACCAGATGACATTCTACAACAATACATTACAATTGATCAAATGTCCAGATGACATTCTACAACATTGCCAAACAACTGATCAAATATCCAGACATTCTACAACATTGCCAAACAACTGATCAAACATCCAGATTACATTCTACAACATTGCCAAACAACTGATCAAATATCCAGATGACATTCTACAACATTACCAACAACTGATCATATATCCAGATGACATTCTATAACATTACCAAACAACTGATCAAATATCCAGGTGACATTCTACAACATTATAAACAACTGATCAAATATCCAGATAACCTTCAACAACATTATAAACAACTGATCAAATATCCAGATGACATTCTACAACATTACCAAACAAACTTATCAAATAACCAGATGACATTCTACAACAATACATTACAATTGATCAAATGTCCAGATGACATTCTACAACATTACCAAACAAACTGATCAAATATCCAGACGATGCCTAAGCGCACACTGGTCATGTCAGTGTTTGTATATCATAAATAACAACACTGTATTTAAAGAAGATATGAAGAAATGGCTAGGTTGATAAATATGTGTACTTAATGATATTCTGGCACAAATATATAATGACAATGGTAACACAACTTTCTGGAAACCGAAACACATTAAAATTTAGAATTACAATAAGGAAAAGTCATGGTCACTTTACCATTTAACAAGAAATACAAAATGCATGACAAGAGTATCTACAGCAACCGTATTGGCTTACCATCAAGCGCAGATGCTGATTTCACAGCGGCCAGTTTTGCAGCCGGGGTTCGCTCAGGCTCCAAAGGCGCTGGTAGAGGTTGCAGTATTTCTCTCTCCATCTCCCCATCCTCCTCCTCACAGTCATCGAACGCCCTTTCTGTCACCCGTGGGCTTCCGGGCTCCTGCCTATGGGGCTTCAGGTCCCGAGGGGGGATGGGTGGGGCTTGGGATACTGCTGGGTACACCAGGGGGGCCTACAGAGGAATGGTTAAGTTAGAACTAGAACTGCACTAGTCGCATATGTCACCTGACGGGGCATAACTCGAGTACTTCTTTTATTTTCTTTGCTTTCTGTTATGGCTACTCACTGCCCTAAAGTTTCATAATGATTGCCCCAAAACTTCTCAAGTTATTTTATGCACAAGCCTTATTTGAACTGTTTTTTAAAAAAAGGGGCATAAGTCAAGTACGATAAAAGCAATTATGCCGAAATTCGAACTTAACCTTACTTTTATGGCTACTACCACTTCCCTAAAGTTTTATCATGATTGCACAAAAACTTCTCAAGTTATTGTCTGCACAAGCTAAGGGGGACGCCGCCAATGCCAACAACGCTGCCGCCAACGCCAACAACGCTGCTACAGACGCCAACAAATGCTGCCGCCGCACCAACAACGCTGCCGCCAAATGTAATCCCTACATGTCGTGTTTTCAGGTGACACAAAAAGAGTTGCTGGGCTGGTATTCATAAAGCTACTAAGGAAACAATTCACTTAAGATTTACTTAAGTGAATATTTCATATCAAGTTTTCTCTGTTAAACTGAATAATTTGTGTTCACTAAGGTGCACATTTACAAGCAGGTGTCCAATATTCACTAAAATAATATGAGGCATGTAGTGGGAAAACCGGGCTTAATGCATCTGCGTAAATTGTCGTCCTAGCTCAGCCTGTGAAGTCCGCACAAGCTGATGCGGGACGACACTTTGCGCTTTTATGGTATTTTCTGTTTCAAGGAAGTCTCTTCCAAACATAAATCCACTGTAGGCGAAAAGTGCCATACTGGATTAGCCTGTGCGGACTGCGCACGCTGATCTAGACGACACTTTAAGCAGATGCATTATCCCCCGTTTTCCCCCCCCACGTCTCATGTGTTTATAATAAATAGAATTTTAAATTAATCAATCAATTCCTAACTATTTCAAGACAAACGTGTATTTAACTCAGTGCTCCAGGTAAGTTTTAGAGTAGATGGTAAATGCACGCTGGATCAAGAATTTATGGGGGTACATTTTCCTTGTCCAAAATGTATGGGGGTAAAAAATTAATGCTTTTCAGTCAGAAATTCATTGGTCGGTGCAAAATAATGCAATGCAGTAAACTCAAATAATGTAGTAGACATTTCACGAAGATAATTAAATTAAATTAAAGAAATTCTACATATTCACACTTGTAAAGGTCAGACATCATGACTGAAATTGTTTTTCATTTTCATGTGTAAGCAGACATTTGAAATTGTATTTTGTCTGTGCGTATCATATCAGATCTTTCATGCTTAAATTATGCGTGTACATGCCTGATCTGGTTGTCTGTTAACTCATGAATCTATCCATCACCCTGATATTTTACCACTATGACTCTAATGTCTGCAAGGTAGGGCAAAACAAATAAAAAGTTTGTTTTGGGCAACGGTCTCAAAAAAGTTAGATAGGGTCGGGATTGAGTTTGTTTTAAAACTTTTTTTTAGACACATTCCGGTAAAAAAATACATTGAAAATTATTTTAAATCTGACAAATACTGATTTCATGGCAAACAATCGTTGCAAGAAATTTAGGGTCGGGAGGTTTTCGCTATGTAGGGTCAGATTACCCGAAACACAGTGATCGTTTTTTTTTTGCCTAGGCGACTTCAAAACTTACCAGATTGTAATATCCCTGAGCAGGGTAGCCCAACCTCACAAAGGACTGCTGTGGGGGGTACTGCTGTGGGGGGTACTGCTGTGGGTACTGCTGGGGGTATCCCATTGGGTAGCAAAGTGGTGGTGGTCCCATAGGGGGTCTGCTTGACATACTAGCCCCACTTTCATCCTAAAACAGTGATTGAAAACATGATTTATTGGGGTCCCCTAATGGACGAAACCTTGATTACAAATACATATACACTGCAGCTCCATTATATCGCATTTATCCGAGTGCTTGGATTAAACTCTATCGTTAAACATATTATCCATCAGACCAAGATCAGTATGGGCTTTGATCTTCTACCTCAAGTGGGTGGAATCTTTACAATACTCTACTTGTCACATTGTACAAATTTTGGATAAAAAGTTCATATTCACCTCAAAAGTATTACTGCTATGTTTATCATTACCAGTAGTCATAATAGCCAATGGTAGTGATAGGACGATGATCAGACAAAATTGATTAGTGACAAGTAAAATTGTTTAGATGTAGATTATCGATGTCACAGTTTTAAAATCGGATTTGACGCGCAACATAAGAACTGAGATGTGAGTTCCGTAATTAAGACCAAAACATTTAAACTTATTTTACAGTTTTGACTGTTTTTCCATGTTAAATTTACTTGTTCTATAGGCCTACTTGTTTTATATGTTCACAACTGATAAGCAACTGTTTAGCAAATAAAACTACTAGGTTATTGAACTTATTGTTTATTTGTTTACAATTACTATTGATGCACAAAAGAAACACACATACATCCATATTTAAGTAAATTGTCTACGTAAAATGAACAGAAATATGTATCATACAAATAACATTTGAAATCAATTTTATTCGGTAAAATGGCATCAGAAGCGACAATCAATTCCAACCCCAACCCGATGATCAATTGCATTTTTGAACCAATGTCCCAACACTAGCCAATAACTATTAGCATTTCTGAATTTTTTAATGAGGTGTTTTTTCATGTTTTCTGGGGATTTTTTTTTTGTTTGTTTGTGCCAACCTATTACTGTAATTTTATGATGTCGATATATTAAGATGGTGTTGATTTTTTAAAATTAATCTAAACATGTCACAATCAAACTCATCTGAAACCATAAGTCAACCAAAACCTCGTTAGTGACTGCTGTCAGTGACTCACATGTCTGCCTTGAACCGACTGTCTCAGTTTCTGGTTTAACTGTTCAATCTCAGCATCCTTACTCTGCACACATTTCTGAAACATTATAAAAACAAGCTTTGTCACTGTGAAAGACGAATGCCCCCAAAGATGTGTTTAGACCACATGTACTTTGCACTTCTTCCCAAAGGCCTCTATCATTATACGAAGTATCATTTGAATCCCTTCAATAATTTTCGCGTTATACTCCGAACAAAAAGCGGGACAGATGGATGGACGGACGATGTGATTTCTTTGGGGGCATACAAACAAGATTAAGTGCATAATTACTGCAACACTTGAAAAGGACAACGATGACTTTGTTTTAAAACTTGCATCATACAGCTCTATCACACTTAAAAACTGGTTTTTCAAATAATGTACACTACTAGAGAATATAATGATTGTTCTCGCTCTAGAACTAAGATACTATTTTGTGAAGGCAAACAATCACAATATCAATGAAGCCATAAATTAAATTATTCAGAGGTTTAAGTCATTCTTATACATCAATAGCCATAAATTTCTATTTCTATTTGTTTCGTAATGACAGACGTCATTATAAAATGTTTGAAAGACGTATAAACTTGGAGCAAAATACTTTAACAAAATTCACTGCAAATGACGAAAATTATTGCATTTCTCTGTCATACTGGTCCATCCCTGTTCAGGCAGACAAGAAATACATTTAACTTGCCTGGATATATTTGAGGAGTGTCGTGGGAAAACCGGGCTTAATAAATGTGTGTAAAGTGTTGTCCCGGATCAGCCTGTGCAGTCCACACCCGCTAATCCAGGAGGACACTTTCCACTTGTATGGTATTTTCTGTTTCGATGTAGTCTCTTCTAAACATACATCCACTGTAAGCGGAAAGTGCCGTCCTGGATTAGCCTGTGTGGACTGCACAGGCTAATCCGAGACAAAAATGTATGCATATGCATTAAGCCCAGTTTTCCTATGAAAAGCCTTATTTTTAATTGTCGCAGGCTTTGGGCGAGTGGGTTACTTCAAAGACTAGCATGAACACTTGCTCATACCTCCAGGGTCATGATCTTCAGGGACTGTGACGCCTGGTCAGGGTTGTGCTTTCTCAGCCTCTCCAGCTCTGCGGTTCTCTCACTCAGCTCCTGTTCCAAACTCTCCCGGTGGCGGCGCTCTGAGAAATACAGGTTCTTGTACTTCTCCTTCTTGTTCAGCTTCCTGAATGAAACAGTGATACATAGGTAAAAAACATTATACATTATAAATAACCATTTCTGCAACTGCAGCACAACAAGAACATGCAAGGACTTCAAGCACATTTAGGCTTAAAAAAAGTTTTTCTGTGCTTCAGGCAAGCCGATTCTACCTAGCAAAAACCCAAGACCCAACATTTTTTATCAACGATTGTTTTCGGTGAAATCCGTTTTCATAAGATTTTATATCATTTTCAATGTTTTTTGACCGAAATGTGCCTCTAAAAAGAAGTTGAAAAAAATCTCACATCAATCCAAACTCGACCTAACTTTTTTGAGACTGTTGCCCAAATCACACAATTTATTTTGGGGGGCCTTAGGTTTGATAATTCTTGTTCAACTTCCCATATGATCTATAGGTTACAAGCAAACCTGTGAAATCTAAGCTCTCGTAAAATATGTGTCACCTGCTGTCAAAAATTAAATTACTAACATAGGTCTATTGACATGTCATGTTTTTTGCAACATTTTTAGTGACCTTTATGATCTAGCAGCTTTATTTTTTCTGATCAGTTTTCGACTTTCTCAGATGTTAACCTCGATAAAATCTGGATACAGTTTGAATATGGGTCAGGTGGATTGAAGAAATAGCTCAAATAAACGATATCCAAGCACTTTAAGCATATACAGATTTTTGCACTTCTCGTTCTTCTTCAATTTTCTGAATGAATGAGTGATACATAGGTTACAAACAACTAAATATAACACCTTTATACTATACATGTACATACAAAATTCACACAGAATAGCAGCGTTGACATGGACATACTCATATTTTAAGCATATAAAGGTTTGTGTACTTCTATTTAAACTTCCTGGAAGAAATAGTGATTATAGGTTACAAACAACTAAATAAGAACTCAAAATGTATAAACTGTACATAGTACCTGATGCACACTATGATTTGACCTTACAATCAAAATAAAAGCATAATGTACTATTAAATAGCATATAAATTCTTTAGTTACTTAGTACAAGTATTAAACTTGTATCTTTGAACATAATGTTGTAAAACCAAATTAATATCCTTAAAAATTCTCTCAGTATTAATATATTTTTAATGGTCATGGGTACGGACTGGGCAACCAAATACATGTATCTGGGAAATATTACAAGGCCCTACAAAAAATCTCACTTGTCGAGTTCCGTCTGGAGCTCTTCCATCTGTCTGTCGATGGCAGACGTCATGCTCATTATTGACCCCTCCTCATCTACAATGTAACCAAGGGAATGTGAAACACATGAATTTGACTGGTATTAAAATGTAAATCAAGATGACACTGACCAACATCAAATATACATTTGAGGCGTGTCCTGGAAAAATCGGGCCTTATTCAAGTCTTGTCCCGGATTAGCCTGTGCAGGCTAATCTAGAACGACACTTTCCGCCTACAGTGGACTTATATTTAGAAAAGACTTCCTTGAAACAGAAAATACCATAAAAGCAGAAAGTGTCGTCCCGGATCAAAATGTGCTGACTGCACTGGCTAATCCGGGACGATCCTTTACACACATGCGTTAAGCCCGGTTTTCCCATGACATGCCTCATCTGTAATTTGCCATCATCAAGAGTAAACAATGTGTATGTATGATGCCCCAAAACAAGAGTCCATCCAATCAGGCCCAACATGGGCTTTATTCCACAAACATCTTATGTTTATCTGAAAATATGTTCAATACCGTAATTATTAAGTTTGTATCTTCACCTTTTCAGTGTTTAATACTTCTAAAACTACATATAATGATTTGTAAATACCTTCATAGGTAAACCATTTAATCTACTTGTGAATCTAGAAGCTAATACTGGCCTAATTTTAATTTTGTAAAATTAGTACTAAAAACACTATATACAACTGAAACACAGACGAAACTAACCATGTGGTGCTGATTTCTGCATGAGGTCCGATTCCACCATGGGGTCTTTTTTCTCTGTACGAGACTTTCCTAGAATAAATGTGAGCATTTACGGATAAGCAGCAAAGCTTGTCTGAATATGAAGTACTGAAAGTGTGTAAGCTATTAACAAGTATGCATTGTTCAATACTTCCAAGGCAAAACATCATTCCAAATGGACATGTATTTGTTGACGCAAACCACATTATAATTAAATGCGTCTAATTCATTTACACAGAACAGTATATAGAATTCACAAACAAAGAATACTCTAGGTTACTGAATACCCTAAGAATAACAACACTAGGCCACAGTGTTAAAATGAAACCAAGTTAAATAAAGAATTGAGGCATGTCATGGGAAAACCGGGCTTAATGCATGTGCGTAGTGTCGTCCTGGATCAGCCTAAGGAGTCCACACAGGCTAATCCGGGTCGACACTGTCTGCATACAGTAGATTTATGTTTAGAAGAGACTTCCTTGAAACAGAAACTACCATAAAAGCGGAAAGTGCCGTCCTGGATTAGCCTGTGCGGACTACACAGGCAAACCCGGGACGACACTTTACGCACATGCATTAAGCCCGGTTTTCCCACGACACGCCTCAATTTTTGTCCAACAGGTTAAGGGTGTAAAAATCAATTGCTTGTGTTGCCCAGCTTATCCAGAGCATGTACAGAGAAGTGAAAATTGCTAGAATTTACACTATAATTACTCAATTAACAAGTGGCTAACAGCATTGGTCAAAAACAGACAAGTAAGGCATATA
The DNA here is from genome assembly GCA_027627225.1 of Congeria kusceri. Lineage (NCBI taxonomy): Eukaryota > Metazoa > Mollusca > Bivalvia > Myida > Dreissenidae > Congeria > Congeria kusceri. The sequence continues at coordinate 69,350,939 of CM051030.1, forward strand.
TCAAATATTTGTGTTTACATATTTATTTTCCATGTAGCTCTAAAGCCATATGCTTATTGAGACACTTTTGAGTCCGATTTTCTCAGAAGAACCAGTACTTGGTGTTTAAAGGGAACGATCCTGGAATGCTCCCAGAATATCAAACGCATGATCACCCACACCCAAGGCGGACATCATATCTAAAACAGCACGGTGACTTCTGAATCAGATTTTGCCCCCCCCCGCCCCTGTGGATGCCAGATGACTCGATAAAATGACAGATATTACAATGAGTATACAGTCCATCAAGTGAGCACTCACTCCTGCCTGCAGCTTTCTCCAGTTTCCGTAGCAGCTTGGACTTCTCGATGTAGATGGCCTTGTATTCCTCGGAGCACATGTAGATCTTCTCCTTCAGGTCCTCTATCTCCCGACGCATCTCTCGCTCCCGTGTCAGGAAATCATCCTGCCACGGTATATGATAGGGAAATTGGAAACTGTGGCACTCTAGCCTTTTCAATCAAGGACCAAACAAGACTGACACAATTGTGTCGTATTCTTACTGCAAAATACATTACATGGATACTATGGCATGCTAGCCTTTTTAATCAAGGACCAAACAAGACTGAAACAGTTGTGTTGTATTCTTATAGTTGTTTTTATAAGTTTGTAATTCGCATACAATATACATAGAATTTATAATTTTGTCGTCATAAAACTAAAGCTCTATGTAGTGATTGAAAATCGTTCTTATTAAAGGATCGCTCTTACTGCTGTGTATGTCTCGTAACGCCTTACACAATTTTCAACATTTCTGAAGCGCTTTTAAATGTGTTTGAGTCTGTAAGTTACTTTCTTTCCTCTCAGGGATTTTTCAACATTTCTACAGTGTTTCTAATTGACCACTTGAAAAGTTTTGATGGGCATTGCATTTAGCCTTTAAAAAAACTGGACATTCATTGTTTGACAGAGATTTCTTGTTAAAACATTCGTATTCTGTAAACGGTGTTTGTTGGATTTTGACCTGAATAGGCATGGTTATAAATTCTTTGCCAATCCATCAATTACCCATCAATTACCTTCCTTTTTAAGATTTAAGTGTTTCTAAATTTCTGATCACTTATCCCCCTTCATCTCAGTGGTTTCTCAAGGTTTCTACAGTGCTTCTAATTGCTCACTACTTACCTCCCTTCCTCTCAGGGATTTCCCAAGGTTTCTACAGTGATTTTAATTGCTCACTACTTACCTCCCTTCCTCTCAAGGTTTCTACAGTGATTTTAATTGCTCACTACTTACCTGCCTTCCTCTCAGGGACTTCTCAAAGGTTTCTGCAGTGATTTTTATTGCTCACTACTTACCTTCCTTCCTCTCAGGGACTTCTCAGGTTTCTACAGTGCTTTTAATTGCTTACCTCCTTTTTTCTCAGGGACTTCTCAAGGTTTCAAGAATGCTTCTCATTGGTCACTACTTACCTCCCTTCCTCTCAGGGATTTCCCAAGGTTTTCTACAGTGATTGTAATTGCTCACTACATACCTCCCTTCCTCTCAGAGACTTCTCAAGGTTTCTACAGTGATTGTAACTGCTCACTACTTACCTCCCTTCCTCTCAGGGACTTCTCAGGTTTCTACAGTGATTGTAATTGATCACTACTTACCTCCCTTCCTCTCAGGGATTTCTCAAAGGTTTCTACAGTGATTCTAATTGCTCACTACTTACCTCCCTTCCTCTCAGGGATTTCTCAAAGATTTCTACACCTATTCTAATTGCTCACTATTTACCTCCCTTCCTCTCAGCGACTTCTCCAGGTTTCTACAGTGTTTCTCCTTTTTCTCAAGGCGGTCCTTGATCTGTGACAGGGACTGTTTCATGATTGACATCGAGCCCACCTTGACTACGGAGCTCTCCTGATGGGTAGACAGCTCCTGGCGGAGGACCTCATTCTCTGTCTGCATCTTCTCTTTCTCCTGGAAATACAAACATCATGTTTGAGAATGACTGTAAATATTTTAACAGTACCCAGCCACTTGATTTAAATTTGGTGAACATATCCCAAATAAATAATTTAGGCATCTAGAAGTAACAAAAGATGGCCCATGAAAGCCAGAAAGCTTGTGAGGTCACTTTTGAGTCAATTTTTGGGTAGAACCAGTAATTAGTGTGTCTTGTGGAGAACAGTTGAGGAAGGATTGACCTCTCGATCACTGCTATCTCCTACTTTACAAATGTGGCGGCCCGTGAGATTTTTATCCCGATTGTGGCGTGCCTCGTTCAGAGGAAAGTGATGTCAAAGTTGAGGCACGTGATTTTTATGACAAAGTCAGGATTATGATTAAGATATTTCAAATAATTTTTGCAACGATTTTCTTGTTTGGTTGCCTTAGCAACCATCTCTTTATTATCATTTTCTTGTTCGAAACATTTGTACATTTAAAGTTTGTTATTTGGGAAAGGCAGTCCAGTAACTACAATATTATATAAATTACTTGTCCTTATCATGCTAGGTTCTGTAATGTATGCATGACAAACATTAAAATCTGCGGGACATGTGAAGATTCGTCGTTATGGTGGTGTTACTCAAACGGCTCATTCTTGCTAAAAACGCACGACTGAGAAAAAAGGAAGCCATTTCCAGCTTCTACACATATCAGTGTATTCAAAACTGCCAATAACTCATTTTCGCCCAGATACCGCGTTTGGTCCAAAAATCTCATGGGCTGACACAAATGTGTAGACAAGGTCATGAATGACTAACACTATTATGATAATCAGCCAAAATTACATACCGTAAAATCTCTATGTTTTCGGACACTTAAAAACAATTAAAAAATTTTGTGTCCAAAAATTTGGATTAAAAAAAAAATCCCAAATTACAGGTGTCCGAAAATTTATAGACACTATTAAAATATTGCAATTACGTTCGGATTTGTCCGTTGTATAACGTTTTTTGCCGAATATACACAGATAGTATCGATTAATGATTGCACATGCTTGTTTAATAAAACGCCATATAGTATTATTAATTTTAAGCGATGTTTGCTATGAATTTTAAATCGTTTCATATGTATGATTTTGTTTTACATAAAATTACGTCACGACTGCAGTTTTGTCGACCAAGTTCGAAGATTACCATCTCGTATATTATTTACCTGTAACTAATGCAATAAAAGATGCAAATTATGCTTTTGTTGTTTGTTCTTGAACCAAAAATCTTAAACGATTGTCTTTAACACCTTCAAACAATCGTGCAACTTGTGATAGGGTGCGATAAAACTGGAGCCTGCTTGTCACACTTAGCGTGTTGAGTAGGGGCATCGTACTGTAGATACCAGAATTGGCATATTTAATATACTATATCACTACCGGTAGACACCATCAGGTAACCCATTATTTATGGCACATGGGTCTTTCCCCAATAACGCTTATGTAACGGTCCACCACCTCCACTCATTCATCTGCCAGGTTTTATGACCTTCATCCGGTTGTAAAAACACATGTGCGATGTGTCACCGGATTAACGCAAACAGGTTAGAATTCTGCTAAAATACCACTTTCATAGATAGATTTAGATTCAATAATTATGGGTTAAAATCAGGATGTCAAAAAATATATAGTGACAAAAAATAAATATTTTGGCTAAAAAAGAGGGTGTCCAAAAATTTATAGTGTCCAAAAACATAGAGCTTTTACGGTATTTTCTATACCATGCAACCACTAACAGTTTTTGAGTACAAGTGTTTAATAACAAATAAAATGTGAATTATACGTACAAAAGCTAATTTTTTTCTCAATAAATCACAAGTTATGTCATTAACAAGTGTACTGTGGAATCACACATTTTTGCAGAGGTCTAACTTTCGCGCATTTTGCACTCCCACCATTGCGCGAATTTATGACCACCACAAATATTTACTGATTTAATCATTTAAAAAAACCTCCAGAGGTATCACGTTCATTCATATGTACCTAGGTAGTCGTTCATAAACAATGCAGGTATGTGTGAATGTCGAGAATATTTTATAAATAATTGTTCATGTTAAAATAATAACATATTTAATCTTGATCTGTTTGAAGAAAAAAAGAATGATTGCTATCAAAACTAAGTTGGTATAAAACAGGTAAAGTGTACAAGTCGACAGTTTGTCTACACAAGTTAGCATATTGAGTCAAGAATAAGCACCCCAAATGTTAAACCTGTATTTAAGTCATCATTCAATTAAAAAAATGTTCTCAGATTGACTCGATTTGATATAAATTATCTATGACCTCGTCTACTGATGCGGTCACTATTATCCAGATGTGGAGAAATCAACCCTTGTTAACAATTTAGAGCCTAATCCAGTACCAATACACGTTTGTTGTGTTCTGCCCAGTCCGGCATTACACCGATCAATCGATACGTATTTTTTTGTAAAAAGCAACCGATCTTTTTTCAACATTGGTTTTGAGCGAATTTAAGAACGCGTGAATATATATGCGATCACATTTGCGCGAAATTTGTATCCCGTGAGTTCAAGTGATTCCACAGTAGTAAACATGTGGCTCTATTGAATGGAAATGGATTTGAAATGTAATCAAATCTAACAATGGCTTATCAATCAAAATTACCTTTTATGCAATAGTATTATACTACCACCTTACAAAGTAGATGGTTGTATTTTTTTCTTAAAAAAAAAAGAGCAATTACCGTAATTACAGTCTGCAGATCGACAGACAGCTGCAGTATTTCTGTCTTCTGTATGACGGTCTTCTTGGTGAAGTCTGCCTCCAGACTGCACAGCTTATGCTTCACACTCTCACACTCAGTCTTCGATTTCTGAAAATATACAAGATCATGAAACAATGGCTGCCTCATAGATAGGCATCTCCGCAAAGGTAGGTAAGACCTTAAACAAAGCCAGTAAAAATGAACAAGGTCCAGGAAAAACTAGATTTGTCATACAAGTGATGAATATACCCCACAATATGGCCTTGTCACAAAACTATGGCATCCATTTGAAAGGAATGGACCCAAAGACAATGCTTTATTTTATGATGTTACATCTACATGTATGTCCCTGTACAAATTTAAATATGTATTGCCTTCAGTGAGATATTGTCTGGAAAACGTGTTTAAGGGATTTTAAATCGAAAGGGGTCATAACTCTGTCAAGTTGCCAACATTTGGTGGTTTGTAACCAAAGTTGAACTCAACCTGTATTTTATGATGTTAAACCTGCATATTAAAAATAATTTAAATATATCAAGTCTTTCATGAATCATCATCTGGAAACAGTGTATTTGGAAAAATTGAAGTTCAATAGGGGTCATAACTCTGTCAACATTTAGTAGTTTGTAACCAAAGTCGAACTTGACCCGTATAGTATTAGGTTACACCTATGTACCTAAAATAATTTAAATATGTGAAGCCATTCATGAGTTATTGTCCGGAAACATCTGGTTTTAGGGAATTTAAGTCAAAAATGGGCTATAACTTTGTCAACATTTAGTGGTTTGTAACCAAAGTGTAACTTTACCTGCATTTTATGATGTTACACATGTGTACCAAAAATTATTTGAAGATGTAAAGCCTTTCTTGAGTTATCGTCCAGAAACCATGAAAACCAACAGACTGACAAATCAACAAGCCCCTAAAGTTTGTTTGTGGGGGTATAATGACCACAGCTTTGGTTCACATGGCTGGTGAAAAATTCTGATCAAGTATTATTTGCAAGATAAATGTTTCTCAATGGCCAGTAATAATTACAAGATTTGTATCCAGTAATGGATTTGGAAGTTTTGTGGAACTGCATCAGGCGGTTAAGAGACACATGTCTTATTAACAACTTTAAAGACTAAAAGCCTATACAACACAATATACAACACTAAAATCATTTGAAAAAAATACTTCTATTGCCATTAATAGTGACAATTTACATACTTTATGCAGACCTTTTTACAATAGTTTCACCCAGTCCCAGGCCCAAGGCAATACCACCAAAATTATTTCAAAAACCCAGAGTATGTATGTCACAATGAACATGTGACATACTTAAGGGAAAGATCTACAATCAGAGTAGATACAAGGTGCTGCTGAAAAGGAACAGGCAGAAAGCCAGACACGTTCTTTCACATTTTCAAATACATTAGCAAATTTATTGTGTTTTTTTTCTTCATTTTAATCAATCTAATTAAGTTTTTTTGTTAAGATAGATACTTCATCTTCATTTAACATTTGCAAAAATTCAGAACATTTTCAAAACATCTCTGTTGGCCAGCCAAGAGGGGCAGCATGGAGTAACCAACAAGAGCTCTCAGAAAACAGCGCATTCGACTATTCAAAGTAAATAACTCTTTCACGTATGGGGATTGTTGCACCTGATGAAGTTGGTGAAAAGGGTAACTATATTTCAAGTTTCAAGTGAATAACTTATGTAGTTTTGGAGTTACAAGACTTTCAAACAAATACTTTCACCTGAAAATTAGGGATGTCAACAAACACGAAAATAGGTATTCAAATATTGGCTTGACCTTCCGAACGCATATTCGATTATTTTTACTTAACACTTTATTAACATGCATGTACAAACGAAATACAGCATCATTCTGAACTAAGTTGACTAAGCGTTGTGATCTCGTTTACACATAATTGTAGTTCAATTCTATTTTAGAAAAGGTTCAAATCAACTACACATACTTCCAAATGACACTTAACGATCAGAGACCAACCTTTTTTTCAAAACAAACATGATAATCTGTGTAAGTACCCAATAACGAGGTTCAATAAGGATTAGCTATATCAATCAATTGCAATCAGCTGAGAGCCTTTCCTAATTAAACGAAGGGCTATGCAGACTGTTATCACCATCCAATTGTGAAGCGTTGACACCCAATAAACAGACCACTGTCTCTGCGCAATAGGGGTCGTTATGACATGTGTACACAAGGTATAGATGGTGTTTATCTATACAGGATGATGAAAAGTATAGCCCAGCGATCCAGCCAAGACACAAAATTAACATTTTGGGTTTATTGTTTTTTTAAAACTTATGTATTGTTTTGATATGATATATCTTTTAAATTATCAAATATTTGAATCCCAACTTAATATTGAATATCGGACATTCAGTCAAATGATCAGACATTTCGTCAATTTGAAAAAGGGGCATAACTATGTCAAAATGCAAATACCTTATATACCAGTTTGAAGTTTTATAACTTTTGAATAAAAACTTTAAAGAAGTTTAAATGTGGATGCCGATGCCAACACCAGGAGTGGGATGCAGCTCCCATCTACTTTGCTCGGGATCTTTCTCTACAGAGTGTTACTATGACAGTTTTGAGTGGGATGCAGCTCCCAGCTACTTTGCTCGGGATCTTTTTCTACAAAGTGTTACTATGACAGTTTTGAGTGGGATGCAGCTCCCAGCTACTTTGCTCGGGATCTTTCTCTACAGAGTGTTACTATGACAGTTTTGAGTGGGATGCAGCTCCCAGCTACTTTGCTCGGGATCTTTTTCTACAGAGTGTTACTATGACAGTTTTGAGTGGGATGCAGCTCCCAGCTACTTTGCTCGGGATCTTTCTCTACAGAGTGTTACTATGACAGTTTTGAGTGGGATGCAGCTCCCAGCTACTTTGCTCGGGATCTTTTTCTACAGAGTGTTACTATGACAGTTTTGAGTGGGATGCAGCTCCCAGCTACTTTGCTCGGGATCTTTTTCTACAAAGTGTTACTATGACAGTTTTGAGTGGGATGCAGCTCCCAGCTACTTTGCTCGGGATCTTTTTCTACAAAGTGTTACTATGACAGTTTTGAGTGGGATGCAGCTCCCACCTACTTTGCTCGGGATCTTTCTCTACAGAGTGTTACTATGACAGTTTTGAGTGGGATGCAGCTCCCAGCTACTTTGCTCGGGATCTTTTTCTACAAAGTGTTACTATGACAGTTTTGAGTGGGATGCAGCTCCCAGCTACTTTGCTCGGGATCTTTCTCTACAGAGTGTTACTATGACAGTTTTGAGTGGGATGCAGCTCCCAGCTACTTTGCTCGGGATCTTTTTCTACAAAGTGTTACTATGACAGTTTTGAGTGGGATGCAGCTCCCAGCTACTTTGCTCGGGATCTTTCTCTACAGTGTGTTACTATGACAGTTTTGAGTGGGATGCAGCTCCCAGCTACTTTGCTCGGGATCTTTCTCTACAGAGTGTTACTATGACAGTTTTGAGTGGGATGCAGCTCCCAGCTACTTTGCTCGGGATCTTTCTCTACAGAGTGTTACTATGACAGTTTTGAGTGGGATGCAGCTCCCAGCTACTTTGCTCGGGATCTTTTTCTACAAAGTGTTACTATGACAGTTTTGAGTGGGATGCAGCTCCCAGCTACTTTGCTCGGGATCTTTTTCTACAAAGTGTTACTATGACAGTTTTGAGTGGGATGCAGCTCCCAGCTACTTTGCTCGGGATCTTTCTCTACAGAGTGTTACTATGACAGTTTTGAGTGGGATGCAGCTCCCAGCTACTTTGCTCGGGATCTTTCTCTACAGAGTGTTACTATGACAGTTTTGAGTGGGATGCAGCTCCCAGCTACTTTGCTCGGGATCTTTTTCTACAGTGTGTTACTATGACAGTTTTTAAAACACAAGCGTCTTAGCAGACCTCAATGAAAATACAGGTTTTTTATAAAGGTTCCAAATTTGCAAAATAAAGGCTTTTGAGGGAAATTTCCTTATAATTAAAGAGCAAATGAAAGTTAATTTCGAACATCTTATTTGGTGGATATTAAACACAACATACCTTTCATTTAACTTAATGTAGTTCAATTGTAGATAAAATAGTAGTGACAACAAAATAAACACTGCACACTTATTTAACATAGACAGCAATAATCCATATGGAGAAGAACCCATTGAGGAAAAGATCAAGAACAACATAAGAGTGTTGCACCACCTTCTTAAATGTTCAAAATCTGTTTAAAGTCTCTATGTTTAGCAATGTAAAAAATATCTGTTTAAAGTCTCTATCTTTAGAAATGTAAAGAATATTTGCCGGAATAATAACAATAATCATGATTACCATGATCTGCAGTAAAGATTACTTTTTTTAGAAGACTACCTCTATCTGCAGTTAAGGTGACATGTCTTTTAGATGCTTACCTCTATCTGCCTGCTCAGTTCCTGCTGCGTGTCCCTGTACGAGGTGATCTCCTTCTGCAGGATGCACTTCCTCTCCTCCGCGGCGGAGAGCTGGTCCTCTACAGTCTTCAACTGCTGACGTAACTCGTCTGTGCGCTCCTACATTGAGAACAATATACATGAAGCTGAGGGGACAATGGAAAACTTGCATGAGGAAATATTACATAAGCTCAATGCCTTCTCTACAATAATAGCTGTTTAAAATGTTCGTGATCAACCCCGCCCACGCAACGCACAAGAAGGTTTTTGGGTGTGTTTGTTTGTCTGTCTTTTAGGCATAAAAAAAATGTTTGTTTCAGGTTACATGCCCAAAAAAATTAGGGTAGGTAGGTTGGGATTTTTTATTTTTTTTTATTTGGTAAATGGTCAACTTGAAGATTCTACAACTGAATAAATATTCAAAACAAATCAGTAATATCCTTAAACATTCTTGTAAGTGGATACTATCAAAACAAAACACTTATTTATCCAAAAACACATTTAATTATTTAAAAAGGTAAATAAAACAAAAATCATTCTGACAAACCAATAAAATATTCTAGGGTCGGGTCATTTTTTTAGGGTAGGTCGGGTAACCTGAAACAAACATATTTTTTTTTACGCCTTAGAAGAAAGTCATGAACAGATTTGCATGACCTTTTCTGGGAAGGACTGCTACAGGCTAATCCAGGACGACACTTCACGCACATGCATTAGGGCCGGTTTTCCCATGACGCGCCTCATATTTAAATATAAATTCTGCTTAAGTTATCAAATATACTTTGAACACCAGTTATCAAATATACTTTGAACACCCGTATGTTGAAATTTAGTGGACTTAAAAAGTGAAAATACATATGACGTGTGTCGTGGGAAAACCGGGCTAAATGCATGTGCGTAAAGTGTAGTCCCCGATTAACCTGTGCAGTCCGCACAGGCTAATCCGGGACAGCACTTTCCGCATACAGTGAATTTATGTTTAGAAGAGAATTCATTGAAACAGAAAATACTATAAAAGCGTTAAGTGCAGTCCCGATTAGCCTGTGCGGACTGCAAAGGCTGATCCAGGATGACACTTTACGCACATGCATACAGCCCGGTTTTCCCACAACAAGCCTCATATCAACACAATTGAACAGTATGAACATCATTGTAACTGGCGATGGTTGGTAAAAAAAACAACTTCAAAACTTAACATTTCAAATGAACACGTAAGCAAGCATTAATCAAAAACAAAAAGCTTTACCTTTTCCAGCAAGTTAACAGCAGTGAGTCGGTCAAGGTTCTGCTTGTTGTCGTCCAGCTCAGCGGTCAGTTTCTGGACAGTGTCCTTGAGGTGGTCAATCAGCGACTCCTGCTGGGCCAGCTTGATCTGCAGGTCCTCGTTGTGCCTCGTGTACTGCTCCATGTTCGACTCTGATGTTGTGTAGTGACTCTACAAGAGATAACATATGCATAAGCATTCACGCTATACTGCAAAACCATTTATATTCGTCGGCATGAAATTTTGTGGGTTTTTTTAATGACAATTTCGTGGGCACTTAAATTCGTGAATTTTCAATTTTATTAATTAAAAAAAAAACATATAGAAATGCGTCAATCGTATCGCTGTTTTCTGTTTGTAACACCTTACGGTCATAAACGGAACATCCTCGTGGTAAGTGGGCCCCATTATTGACCTGTCAATTAAGCAATTGACCCTTGTTATGAAATAAACACGGCACGTCACTGTGGAAGGTAGGGTCCGACACAAATGTCTGAATTAAACAATGGGCCAGTCGTCTGCCAAAAACCGAAGTCCTCAAACGTGGTTCACACTTTTTGTATGGAGAGTGTTTACTGAGCACATAGATCTTTACTAGTCTATACGAAAGAAGATAGCAATGCATATACAGTATTACTGCATAGGCAGATAACTCGATATGTCCAGTGTCAATAAGGTACACAGTATATTACACCAGAGCCTCGTTTGGAGTTTATGCAGATTAGATAGGGGCTACTTGTCAAACAAAAAATAAACTGGATATTAAACTGATTCATTTATGATATAATGCACATCATGTTTCAGGGAATGTATTTATCATAAACAAACTCTTACACTTCATTTTACTACTATAAACATTATATTTACATTGTCTTCATGTAGGTAAACATACTATAAAACTACACCTAAGAGCGAAAATTCGGCCGAAAAAAAGCTAGCCGAATAATTCTTTGTTGTAAATTTTACATTTCGTTCCATGCTCGAAATCCACGAAAATAAGTGCCCCCCGATTATTAATGGTTTTGCATTATTACAACAAACTGTCTATGAAATACCCAAGGTTTACAATTTTGCTTTAGTAACAACAATAGAACATTTAAATATTTCCAAGCTCGATATAAAAATGGTAAATCCATGTATATATAAATACACAGCATTATATTTCTGTTTCAAAATAGCAATTTTTTAAAGCAACTTCTATTTCATTTGAAGAATTTCAATCACCCCACAAAATTGCAGTACCACAAATCGGCATTTTAAAGCAACAGTCCATAAAAATATAATAAAAATAAAACTGCAGAAATAATTTCTAATGGACATAAATACAAAAACCGTATTGAAATCGGTAAAATAATAACGTTTTTGTAACTGTTTATTGTATTGTTTCTGTATGCAATAGCTGGTGATGCCTCGTGAGCAAATCAGCGTGTACATTAGTGTATACTCCGTTCGTACCAAGCGTTTTCGAACATAGACATTATAAATCGCCTTTCGTAAATAGGAAACAGTTTTCAGTTGAATAAACGGCATTTACGTTCATTAGAACTAATGCCAATTTAAGATGTATTGAATTATATTATATCGACTGTGGCTTTAACTCAGGGTGGGAATTTGTTTCAATCCATACCTTGTACATTTCTGCTTGTTCCTCCAAAGCAGCATTTTTACCCGAAAGTTCATCCTTCTCATTTTCAAGACGCTTCATCTCACTTCGCATTTTTCCGAGATCAGCTAGAATGGTTTTGTTTTCCTCAATAATGTCATCTGTTTCCTGCAAATAAAAAGTAAATGGTCAGTTTCATCCCTGTTATTGCAACACTAAAATCCAAGACCGAAAGAAGATAACACATAACAAATGTTTTGTTAATACACATTCTAACATGGCACTCGCAAAATTTCCATTGTTAAATTGCCAATAAACAGCCTGAAAATGTAGTTCCGAAACTGTAAAATAAAGTTCGCATTGTAATTGCAGAAGATATTGTCAGGTCATGAGAGAATTGAAATAATTTTTGCTTTATCGTTGTTCATCTGTAAATAAACAATGTTTTTTCATTCTGATGACCGTATATTAAACCAGTTTGAATGAAATACCTCAAGCCATTCCTAAGAAACTAGCTTACTAAAAAACTTTAACCTATCCAAATAGCTTATATGTAAAATTTCTAAGAGTAAACAGGCCCATAATTTTAACAAATTTCAAGATAGAGTAACCAAACTTGGCCTATAGGTTCGTTTTAATATTGGGAATAAATGCTTAAAGTTGTAATCAAATCCCTAAAGCCATTCCTGAGAAACTAGCTCACCAAAAAACTTTAACTTAGCCCTGACGCCGACGCTAACGTTGACTCTGGGGCGGGTAGAATAGCTTGCCTTTTCCTCGAGCTAAAAAGGACTCAAGTGTCTCAATATGCCCGAGGCTTTTGGCACCCCTGAGTACGCAAACATGTGTTGATCTAAACAGGTATAAAACAAAAACAAAACATTTCATGTTGCTAACTACCTGTTCAATTTTCTGTATTTTGAGTTCAAGTTCATCTTTCAAGGTCAGCATGTTCCTGACCTCTGACCTCAGCTGAAAGATCTGCTCCTCATGCTTGGATACCTGACCTTTCAAGGTCAAGTTCTCGGTTTCCATAGCAGCCAGCTTGTGCTTGGTCTCCTGGTATTTTGTGATGATGCTGTCTCTCTCTTTTTGCAGAGCATCTTGGGTCTAAGAATAAACAAGAATAACAGTGAAACTGATGAATGCTCCATGAAAATGAGCATTGATAGTTGATAGGAATGAAATGAGAAAGGTTAAGGTATTTTAAAAAACAAGAAACAAAAACACTCTTAATCAAAATCAAAGGACAATAACTCCATGAAAAATCAACCAGAACGATCATATTATATGCTCATGTCCTCTTTGTGGGAATGCCGCACAAAAGGTTTAGATCAATTCGAGTAATTAGTTCCTCAGAACTAGTGATGAAACCGAAATGTTTTGGATTTCAATGTACCGGGAGTAAAGTAAGAGAAATGTTTCAGCCAAAGAGCCATGAAAACAGCACTGCATTTTCATGACACAAAATATCCCAATGATATGGGTACCGAACCCATAGCTGCTTCTGCCTATCTCCTTGAGTGTCAGTGTCTGTACCTTAGTTCTTCATCATTTTCGCACAATTGGGTAAATTAACAAACTGACGAGCACAAGACTTATTCTCACATTAGTGAAATAGTGAAGCTCTCTCTGCCATTAGCCAATGACTACAAATATTATTATCTGAAATTTTACTTGGCTAAAACTTTTTCTTCATACAACCTTACAAAATGTCGAAAGTCAGTAGATTTCAATGCACTAAAGTAAATTTGGGTAAAAAAAATTGCAGAGGGGTGGAGGGGGTGTTTGTTTAATATCCCTACCTCCTTGAGTTTCAGTTTCTGTGCCTCCGACTTCTGCAGGCTTTCCTCCAGGAAGATGGTCTTGGAGCGGATCACCAGCATGTTCGTGTCCTCATCCTCCACCTGGGATCATAAACAGGGGACAATCAGTCAACAACAAACCATGACACAGGCGGAACATACAGGATAGGAAAAGATCAAGATCAAACAAACATTGTCACTGTTTGCTTTTAGAGTTATGCTCTGCACAAGAAAATTAACCAAAGGGCAATAACTCTGTAAATATTGAAGTGTTATGGTCCTTGTACTCTGCACTTCCTCTCAAAGCCCTCTATAATTATATTAAGTATCACTTGAATCCCTTCAATACTTTTCAATTTATACTTCACACAAGAAGTGGGACAGACGGACCACGCGATTACTACTGTAAAGGTATATAAATTCGTCGCTATTTCGTTGGTACTTGATTTCGTGGATTTCAAATTTTGAAAAAAAATACATCCACAGGTTGACATCACTACTCTGTAATCTTTTCAAGTCCGTCATTAAGCCCAGATTATGAAATCATGGTCACCAAAAGATGTAATTAAAGATGTACTGGCAGTTGTTGATCATGTACCAATTAGTTTAAACCTATTTATTTTAGCTCGATTGCATCGAAAGCTGGAGGCTTATTGAGACACTCTTGAGTCCGTTTCCTGGGGAGAGCCAGTACTTGGTGTCTTTGTGGGATATCCTGAGAACGCTCCCAGAGTGGGGATCGAATCGGGACCTCCCGATCGTTAGGCAGACACCATATCCACAATGCTACCGCGACGTCTAAATTATATGTACCAATTAAAATCGTCAATTAAAATCATTTGTTTGGCCCCAGCTAGACTGTCAGCCAGCAATAAAATCAATATACATGCAGACAATATATATATATAATTGGCACTTTTAAGATTGTGTTATGCACTTATTCTAACTGCTTATTATAGGAAATACATTTCAGGAATGTATTTCTGCAGATGACAGTTGACATGTATATCGCTCCCAAATTTTCATTGATGAACTTAATTTTAAAAATGTGCGTATAGTTTGATGCGTTTTGTTTTATGTTGAAATACTTTAGATTTCCTTAACAACGGATTAAGTTGAATTAAAAGATATTCCTATATGGTAAATATTTAATTTATGATTCATTATTGCACACGTGATATGCTCTTTACGTAGATGTCTTAATTGCTCATAGTCAGCTTAAGAAGTGGACTTGCTGGTAAGTATCAGATGCGTCTTTTATTCGTCGGCACTTGAATTTGTGGTTTTGTCTATCCATGAAAATTAAGTGTCCCACGAATAATTATTTTACATTTTATGCCCCCTTCAAGGGCATAAAAAGTAGGGTGCTGCACCGTGCTCCCTTTTAGTTGCCTCCTGCAACCTCCCTAGTCTGGTAAACACTTAAATGTAGAATATTTTTTTGAAAATGTTATGAAAAGATCATGTTTTAATTGGAAGATGAAAAGATATAAAACCCTGGATTTACCAAATTATTAGAAAATGTCGAAGATGTCATGCAGCTTTTGTCCATGCTCCTTTTAAGCAAAAGACAACTTTTTTAATACTAGATCTTTCCCTTCAGTAGCAAGAAAGACAAACAAGATATTATCAGAAATGTTATTTTACGACTGATGCCAAGTACCTCAATGTAATCGTCAGCTCCCGGCCTGCGAAACTGGAATGGTGTGCTGGCTCCACGGATCTGCTTGGAGCTGGATACGTAGCAGAACTGGTAGAATTCACCGTCATCTTTCGGCAGCTTATGGGCTGAAATATATTCAAACTTACAAAATTTCTTTAATAGCAAAGTCTTATTTATGATCTGCCAATGCAAGCTACACACTACCGGTATATGAAAACTATCACTGACAAATTACCACAGAAAATGGTTTTCATTTTTCTTCAACTCTCATGACCAATAAGCAAGTGTACTTTAATCATATTTCATATTCAACTTGATCGAATAAGCAATCGCAAAAGCTAAACACTTTTGTCTAATTACTGTTATTAGTATCATTTATTTTATTAATTTATTTTACAAAAGACAACCCTACCGGAAATGATATTTCAGAAGCATTTAGTGAGGTGGGCGGTGAACTAACCTACCCCAATCAAAGATTTCAATAAACCATTCATTTCAAAAGGGATTCAGCAAATTGTGTTACTTAAAAGAATAAAATCAGCTGAAATGAGGACAAATCACACCCCGGAATATGTAAAGTACCTGGAGCAGATTCATGCAATATATACAATTAGACCACAACAAATTGATCAGATGTTCGTTGGATTTGTCGCACCATAAAATGTTAAAAAAAAAATAAATTCTTTTTTCTTCTGCGCCCGCACCTACAATTTTAAACGCCGACTTCGTCACTCCCCAAATCATAACAAGCAATTGGTACTGATATAGACGTGATTAAGGCACTTAGCTGAGACTGGTTTATATACAGATCACATAATTTATGACCCAAACCGTTACTCTCCAGTAGCACAGCTATCGTGTGTATTTCGACTTTCTTACCACGTTTTATCAAACTTGTGACAACACAACGAGCTGTTTGTCAGCATTCATTGCCTAATTAAAGATGATTGCTAGCAAGCTCTCGTAATATCAGCAGAAACAACAGTTTATTAAACGATTATCTTGTTGATAGAGGATGTATGAAATTGGATGTCTGGAATATGTCAAATGGACTGATTATCGGGTATGTTTACATTTCGGACAGTTTTGACCAGCGGTTTGTCCTTGATTTCTTACGTCTAATATCCATACAATGAAGTTGTTTTTGACATGTCCATTTTATAAATTCAACGTATATGTTTGGTGTATATTTTGTTCAGCTTTTATATATTAAGGTACATTTAACGGTGCAAGCCTATTCATTATGTTAGTAATTACTTTCAATTTATTTATGGATATATTTTGTTAACTTCTTGTAGATATTTTAAGAGTGTATGTTGAAATTTAATTATCCAAGTTTACTGTAATGAATGATTAACAAAAATGTTAATACAATAATCTAAATATACTAATGTTTTGTTAATGCCATAATGCAATTAATATACAGCACAGTGAAGTACAATTTAATAACAATTAAAACAATAAGATAGAAACATTCCCCATAAACGATGTTGCGAGTCGATTAAAAAATTGGCTCAAGAAAAATAAGAGCCAGTGTGAGTCCTGGTTTACGGTTTAAAAAATGGTGGCATCCAGTTGTTTCGTCGTGTCGTTTAAAGATACAGGACTTATACCAGTCATTCATAAATTGTTTTGTGTTTATTGTATGACATTTCATATTCATGTTATTAAACTGTTGTAGTGAATGATTTCGTGTATCAAATACGAATTTTGATAGTGACAAATACCTTGTATAATGTCTACTTTCTTATAGTTAAGATATGGCTATTAAGTATTTACTGCCCGGTGTTAATTGAATAGCAGAATCACTATTGAAGACTTGTTGCACAAAACCCTTTGCAGGACATGGTCGAAGAAGAAATGGAGAAATTAGTTGCTTAGTTTATTACATATATATTGACTTTGACAATTTATGGACCAGAGCAGATGAAGAGGAAATTATTGACAAGATATCAAGTTATGATGGCGTTTGGCAGAAATGTTCAATCACTATGGGCAAGATAGGAATTTTTTTATTTTGCGCTTTTAGCTCGCCTCCGATTTTATCGAAAATGGAATTTTTTTTTTATTTCGCTCGCTCGCTCCAATTTTTTTGGACAAAATCCGTAGAACAACTGATCAATTTGTTGTGGCCTTAGTTGTTTAAGTTACAACTGATGAGACTAGTGTTTTGTTAATATTACTCATTTATTTTAATACCTGGAAAGAGCACACTGGCATCAGCATCCTTCCCCTCCTGGTAGTCTTTTGGCATGGGTGCCCACTCGTAGTAGTAGTAGTCCCGGGGGTTCATCCACCCGACCTTATAGAGGGCTACCCAGTCCCGGGTGGTGGGGACAATCTCAGAGGTCACCGTGTAGTTGCATTCAATGTGGGCGTCCTCTGGGTACGTCTCGGCAATGTTGTGAAAGACTACCTTGGCAAACTCTGCCTTGTCGGTCTAAAAATCGTACAACTAAGGTGTGTCATGGGAAATTCTTGCTTAATGCACGTGCGTAAAGTGTCGTCCCTGAACAGCCTGTGCAGTCCGCACAGGCTAATTCTGGACAGACCTAGAGTGGATTTATGTACAGAAGAGAATACCATAAAAGTGGAAAGTGCCGTCTTGGATTAGCCTGTGCGTTCTGCACAGGCTAACCCGGGACAACACTTTACACACATGCATTAGGCCCGGTTTTCCTGCCACATGTCTCAATTGTATATTTGGTTACAAGTATAGTTCAGTTTACAATATGACCATGTTTTGAAATAGAATATTAAGTTAATGTTTTCAATGACTACAGATTTACTAGTTGTACCCATTTTCTCTATATGTTGGAAAATATTTTGTCTATGTCCCGAAATTAAGACTAAAGACTCACAATTACAAAAATAATTATCAGTAATTAACTAATAAATGATTTAAGGGGTGTCCCAACATAAAGAGTGCCGCAACATACAGAGTAACTTACTAACTATGGTTACCTTAACTTTTTACATTGCTTTAAAACTTAAAACACACATTTGATGGTTCCCATGAGTATAGCCTCTACACCTGCAAGTTTGTCGGTGTCAAGCATTCACTTAGCGCATGTGCATAATACCCCAATTGTTTCAATATAAAGAAATTGCATTAAATAGATCTGAATGTAAACTAACAATTTTATATGTCAGAATTGCCAATATTTTTATTCGGAAATCCGTAATCTTACTTGAAAATAAACATGACCCAACATAGACCTTGATCATTGTCAACTTCCTGTAAGTTCGTGGGCAACTTTGTATGACGTCAAACGCACAGGCCCTTCCACTGATTTTCGTGTTTTGATATACATACGATAATTTGTTAATGCCCTTTTTTGTTTTCTTTAATTTTTGTTGGTTTTTAATGAAATTATTACTAATAAAATGTTAATTAACAGCACGTGGGGTGGATTTTTTTAACAAATAATAAATTTAAAACACATATAACTGCAATAAACCTGACTAAAATAGTATATTTATCAGTTGATGTTTTTACGTATATTTGTACTCTCATAAGTCAGACTATTCTTCAGATCACACTTGGATAGAATTCAGCCACGCGACGTTGCATCATTCAAGAAAAAATTACGTCATTCAAGAAAAAATTACGTCATAATTTCATCCACAAACTTACCGGAGGCTACAAACTTACCAGATAAGATGCTACATTCCATATTTATCCAAAAGCGTAACCTTAACTTATGAATGCATACATGAAGAGTTTCATCGATATGATTTACCTTTGCCTCCCCCCCATCAATTGTTATTACTTCATCAATAACAATGTCATCCTGTGGCTCACTCATGACTCTGCAATGGTTAACAACACAAATTTTTTAAATACCAGTAATTAAAAACATGAGTTTCTTAAATTTTTGTAGAAGTTTACTGCTTCCCTGGCGCTGGTAATCTGGCAGTACTTAAATGATTAATGATCACAATTATAGTTAAATTTCAATTGAAATAAACTACTTTAACACCATTCTAAAAACTAATGCATTGTGTAACACAATGACTTATGTCTGAAAATCCCATCATGGGTTTTCATTGATTAACTGTCACATTGCACAATTATTTATTTACCTGTTACAATGAAAACCTACAAAAATCTACATAAAATGTCACTGACGAAAAACCAAAAATAGCCTGAGTCAAGAAGAGTTGACCTACTGTAGAAATGTGACGTATTCAGATTCAGAACTCGAAAGTTCTTAACAAACTACCTTTTATTTTAGTCTAAAGGAGAAAAATAAACGCAGAGAACAGTTTAAATCATCTATATAAAATTAAATGCTTCAATTTTGCCTACCTGATGGTTGTGTAAACGCTCTTAATTGATAAACAAACTGTAAAATTTAATCTACGTGTATTTTCCGAAATGTAATGTTTATTTTTATTTTGACGTAATTATTGACTGGATACTCGATATAACAAAACATGCAGATATTCCTTACTACTAGAACAAAACCAGTCGATATCATTTAGAGTTATCTCCCCTCATATTAGTAGCTCTAGGTCACGATGGGCCAACAAAATAACGGCCGTGTTAAATGGCCCAGAACATCATTTAACTTGGGCACTGAAACTCTCGCAGTTATAAAATGAAAAAATAATAATTATAAAAAGAATATAATAATAATAATAATAATACAATAATAATAATTATATATCTAATATTATTAATACTAATAATACTAATGAGTTCGGACTACTTTCCGAGCCAACTACAGAGGTGAATGGAATGTAGCCGGTGTGCAAGAGATTGGCACAACGGTTCACTTCATGTTTGTGAGTTAAAGAAACGACAATGAACGTCATGGGTAGTGTTGTGCCTATTAATCATTCGTCGATTAATCAACGACTAATAGGTAATAATTAATTAGTCGATTAAGATTTGTGATTAGTCGATTAATTGAAGATATATATGCATAAGTGTTCTTTCTTGAAAAATTTCCAATCCCTTTCTTTTAACTTGAACACATGATCCGATATATTTACCGGTACATGTTTCGGTGACCAAATAATATAATCAAATAACACACATGCACATATAATTAAATACATTGTTCAATAGAATAAGTCTCTCTGTTAACTCTGTTTGAAAAAGGCAATTTTGGCACTTTCCTCGAAAAAGGCAACATAACTCGAGTGTTTCTGGCCCGATTTGGCCCCATTATGGATTTGATACAAGATTTAACGACAAAAAAAGACAGCCAACGCATGATAGATCCCCTATACCAATTGCTCAATAAGCATTTCATGCTGCGGTGAGCTAAAAATAAAAAAAAGTAATACTTGGCAAAACAAATCTATATGTATTGCTTATTTCTTTAGACACTTAAGCATTACGTGTTGTTTTATCTATGCCATGTTTGTTGTATTTTTTTATTTTGCATTTTTGTAGCCAACACAAGATTTATTATGTTTGTGTGGTTTCTTAACTTTTCAATAATTCATTTATTTGATATGTATATTGTCAACATTCAAGCGCGTTAGTAGGATAATGCAGTTCACAAACTGTATTTATAAAAACAAGTTTTATGCGTATTTCCTTCATAATTGCTATATAAATCAGACACACAATTATTGCCAAACTAAATAAAACAATGTAAATCATTGAAACGTCAGTCGAGGGTGTATTTTCTTTACTTTCGAGAATCCTGATTAATCGGTTGTTTAGTCAGAACTTGTTGCTGATTAATCGACTAAAATTTTGGACACTGATTAACAACACTAGTCATGGGGTAATTTTTTATGGCTAGTTAATTTAAGTTAAATGTCTGAGATCGTCTGTTTTTAGATTCAAGATTCAAGATTCAACATATTTATTTCGTTACTTAAACATATACATGTTTTTCGTAACATGATCCAATGAATAATAATAATAGTCACATGACACCTTATAACATATGTACATATATACACAGTTTATAATACTAATATGTATATAAAACAAATAACATTTATTATTTCTAGTTCGCAAAAAAAACAAAATCCAGAGAAAGTTACGACAAGTGTGTTTTAATAAAGTACTTGCCCAGAGGAGGGACTTGTAGATTTCATACGAAAACATAAGACAAAAATACGAGACAGCTTAATCAATGTATGTACAATATGTACACTAATATATGCAACTGTAGAGAACACAAATTATTGCAACTATTGTACAGTATTAATCATACCTTTTCGTCTGTTAAAAGCATGGTATGTATATTTACACAAATTCAATACTGTTTTATAATTTTTTGATTTAAATAGGCTAATAGATTTGACCACACTAGGTTTAGTATAGTAATATGTACTTAAATATGAAGAGAAACACACTGGAAAGAACCAGAAACTACTTCAGTCTTGTTGATAGCTTCTTTACCAATAATTTCACAAGGCCATGAACTTGAACTTGAACTGCATAGAAGGTGCCGCAAGAAAAGATTAAAGACGCCGACGCCGCGTATGAAGTGACGTTGTTTTAAAGAAGTATCCTGGAGTAAAGTTTAACACGTATATTTTCATTAAAAAAAAAATATTTTGTATAACATCTAATAAACAAAATACAGTATTAAAATAGAACACTATACTCAAATTAATACTTTGCTCAATCTGAAATGAACACATATAAGGCCATACAAATTTGATTCTATGTTTAGCGTCCCCATGATTTTTCGAAACCTATCCAACCAGGCTAGAAAAAACAAACAACGAGTCGATAAAAAACAACAACAACATTTTTCTTTCACAACTTATTCATGGCCGTGGTACAAACTAATGCAAATGTTTACCTGCAAAACTGTTATATATCATCTTCATATTGGAAATCTACTGTAATAAAATATTTTAACTGTTTCAATTCACTACTTGCATGCTATGTTTTACAAATATTAGAACAAAAAAACACCTTTTTTTCTTTTTTCCCATATTTGAATACGCTTTCCGACTCGTTTTTTCACACTGTCAAAACTGTTGTTTTTTTCGTTCAGGCGTCCGAAAATCTACCAGCCCCAGGACGCTAAACATAGAATCAAATTGGTATGGCCAAGTGGCAAACTGCAAAGAAAGGAAACCAGAAGGCCAAAACTGGTCGCTCACCCGAGTTTCATAAATCACAATGGCTTATTAATGTTTAATAGCCTGTTCCATATCCAAAGAGCCACACTCTAGCAAGCAAGGTGTATGACTAGATATCAAAACAGCTTTTTTGTATGATACAGTT
This sequence comes from Congeria kusceri, assembly GCA_027627225.1. Lineage (NCBI taxonomy): Eukaryota > Metazoa > Mollusca > Bivalvia > Myida > Dreissenidae > Congeria > Congeria kusceri. The sequence continues at coordinate 69,373,615 of CM051030.1, forward strand.
TATGATATATGAAACAGTTTATGATACCGAAAAAAAGCTAAATGTATTTTTAATATATCTTAAATTAAGTGTTTTTTTAAATATTAAACACTGGAATTATGCAATTATGATAATATTCATGCATCTTACATTTGGTAAGACAATAATATGCATGTAACATTTTCCTGCATAATCATATTTAGTAACAGTTGTAGCACACATTGACTTATTTAACGAGCCCGCATAACATATTGAGGTCGAAGGGTACTACAAGTGTTTTATACCATATTCACCAATCACATCACAACTTTCTACGATGCCGATCCCAATGGGCAGTTGCTAGACGTCACGTGATGCCTGACATGCTTGGCATGCGTGTCATTTCCAATTTTAGCTAAATTACAACTAAATTTCAATATACTGCACGCTACTTATTGCACTGTAAGCTTGCATATTAGGCCTTGCCCACCATTTACCGATCTGATATCACAGTTAATGAATACCGCAAAACAATGAAAACTATCTGAAATATGGTATAAGATACATTTAGTGTTAAACATTTGAGCATCTTATTATTGTAAAGAAAGGAATACATGTATCAATATTTTGGGTAAATATTCACATTTAATTGTTTAATTAGTTTGTATCGCTATATAATATATAATAAGTAAATCGCCCAAAAAAACAGTACAAATACGTAACCCAAGAATATCCAGCGGTCGCTCCATTGACACATCTGCATTCGGCCATATTCTCACTGAATCGAATAAGGGCCTTGACAGGTATGTTGTTTAGAATGTTTGAACTTACACGTTGACAGTGGAAATCAACGAAGTTCAACTGATAGAAAGGTATTTTTTTTTTTAGCGAATCAGATCAATTTGAAAAAAAACAAAGCAAAAACATTTCTGTGAAATTATTTCAAATCCATCAAATGGTTGCAGACAAGAAGTTTTTCAAAATTTTCAAATAGCTATATAAAGAAAACTGCCCCACGCTCTGGCCTCCATGCTTTTTTTTAACTAATCAAAATAATTTGAAGGATTGTGGTAAAGGTTTACCCAACGAACATTTCTATATGTTTTCGAAATATAGCACGCGGTTTCGGACAATATTTTTTTTTTAAGTTTTGAATATAGCCGTATATGGCAAACTACCCCACCCCTAGCGTCCATGTTTTAACGAATCAAACTGATCTGAAGGAATTTGGTAGATAGTCACCAAAGCGGGACAATTTATAAAAAAATTAACTTTGGAATGCGCGCGCATCGATTATTACTCTTGTGGCATAGCTGCGAACGCATACTAGGTTTTATCATCGCATATACATGCATTTAAATTATCCAGATGGTGTCTGTGTAAGCACGAATGGCCTGGAATACATAGACAAATGATAAGACAGTATGACATGTATCAACTGCTAAACAATAAGGCCACACCAATTTGATTCTATGTTTAGCGTCCTCGGGCTGGTAGGTTTTTGGATGCCTGAACGAAAAAAATAACAATTTTGAAAATGTGAAAAATCGAGTTGGAAAGCGTAAAAAAATTAGGGAAAAAACAAAAAAAAATCGACATCTAGGTGTTTTACTAGTGTTTGTAAAACATAGCGTGCAACTAGTCAATTTATACAGTTAAAATACTGTTACAGTACGTTCCCAATATGAAGATGATATATAACAGTTTTGCAAGTTAACTTTTTGTTTGAGCTTGTACCACTGCCATGAATAAGTTGTGAAAGAAAAATGTTTGTTTTTCTTTTTCCTGCCTGGTTGGTAGGTTTTGAAAAATCATGGGGCCGCTAAACATAGAATCAAAATTGAATGGCCTAACTATGAAACATCATAAATTTGCTACTTACATCGCAATGTTATAATGTGATACTATATCTCTAATGCATGTATAGGAAGTTAAGTTGAATTGTATGAATCTGCTCTGGGATCTATAAATGGTGACAATCAACTTCCCAATGCAGATATATAACATTGAAATATGCATGCTTCACTATCACAATTTTGAACATCTTATATAGCTTAAGTATTTTACAATCATAAATAAATTTATAATTTTGAATGCATTTAATGAAAGTCTGTGTTAGAAAAAAAAAGCAAACAACAACAACAAAACTGAGTTTCAAACAAAACAAAAATGTATTGAAGTCTTTATTTTTCACTTTAGTACGGAATCCGGTTAGTGCCATATGGAATATCGTGCCTCTTACGGCGAGGGCGAGACACGAAGCGAGACACGATTTTCCGCGAGACACGAAGCGAGGCACGATATTGATCTCGCACTGTCGCAGTATCCTATACCACGAAATATCGCAGCAAAATATCGTGTCTCGCTTCGTGTTTCGCCGGATTATCGTGTCTCGCTTCGTGTCTCGCGCTAAAATCGTGTCTCGTTTCATGCCTGAATATTGTGTATCGCTTAGTGTCTCGCTTCGCATCTTGTGTCTCGACCTTTGAATGCGAGGCATGAGAATTGCGCGAGACACGAAGCGAGGCACGATATTTTAGCGCGAGACACGAAGCGAGACACGATAAACAGGCAAAACGCGAAGCGAGACACAATATTTTGCCGCGAGATTTCGTGGTATGGGATACTGCGACAATGCGAGATCTCGTGTTACAATATCGTGCCTCGCTTCGTGTCTCGCGGGAATATCGTGTTTCGCTTCGTGATTCGCGCCATTCTCGTGTCTCGCCCTCGCCGTAAGAGGCACGATATTCCATAGCCATGGCCTAACCGGATTCCGTACTTTAGCGTGTTGTCGTTAAATGCGCCAAAAGGACGGATAGACATCGCAGAAATCAGACACCACAATAAACGATGTGAAATGTGTCATGTTTCAGTTAAGTAAAGTAAATACAGAATGGTGTAGCTAACGATTTTTGTTATGTTACCATGTTATAATGTTGTTTCTGTTTTGGGTGTACACATGTATAATAGTCAAATGGCTTAATAACAACACCAGTGTGAAGTTATATATTTATTATAGCATACTATAAATGAAAGCTTAACATATCATTGTATCCAACAGGTGTCGCTTCTCGCAACTAACCTGTGTGATTTCGCGCTGTGCATGAAGGGCAAGCACTATATTTATACGGCGCCAACTGAAGCATGAGAGACTTCTCTTTTAAAAACATTAGCAAAATCGTCATACAGTCTTGTAGTATGTAACTTGGTGCTAGTTACTCAAACTGTGCATCGTTTATTTCAATTTGAAAATATAATCCGCCGTTGGTTTCAATAATAAGAAAGTTTTTATCTCTATTTGCTCACTTGTACATGGTGTGAAAGTAGAAACTGCATGACAACGCAAGTAAAACGCATTTTATTGCACGAACAAGTATAAACACAACGCTTTGAGTGTTTGAAGTTAATAATGATGATATAGTTACCATGGTTAAACATGGTTTAAATAACAATATACGGAAATTGTCCTTGTTTGGAAATTATTTCATTCCTCCGCGGGCTGTATCTTAGTGTATGCACATGAAGCCAAATATGGATAGTTATCAGTTCCTAGTATAGAGGTCAGACAAACGCAGTCACGTCACACTCGATGCATAGACTGCTAAACATATGCATCTACATTGCTCTACGGCATACTATCCACTACTCGCAAGGGCTGAATGTCCGGACTGTCTGCATCTCTTTATATGTATTAGCATTTGGGCATGTAAAGTAGATATGGTCTGATGCATGAAAGTGGAATCTGAACATTACCATTTTATTAGAAAGAACATTTCAATATGCCAGAACCTCTTGAAGCAATTACTGTACGCGTAGTTGTGAATGTAAACTACATATATTTGATATTATTTTGTATTAATGAATCAGCATGCATCAATAAATTGTTAATGCTTCACTGTTTTACGTCTGTAAATCTGACACAAAGATTAAAGAATTATGTCTCTAAGGTTCTGTCTGAATGAAGGTCGCGGTGGCGTAGTGGATATGGTGTCCGTCTAGCGATCTTGAGGTTCGATCCTCACTCTGGGAGCATACTCAAGATCTCCCCCCAAAACACCCAGTACTGGTTCTACACAGGAAACGGACTCGAGATTGTTTCAATAAGCCTTATGTTTTCGATGCAGTGGTTTAAACAAAACCTTAAAATATACTGTACAAATCAATGTTCCTTTAAGGTAAAATATGCGCGGTATGTAAGATCGCATAAAATTCAGTTACTTTTTTTAGTTTGTCTGTCTTATATTTTCGCTGCTATAGAATAGTGTGCGGAAGGTACTGGGCAACCGTTTAAATAATGAGAATTACATTTTCAAAGAATGCTTTAAAGTAATTTATGCACATTTTGATGTGTTATCATTGTATTTGAAATACAAAATCATTTAAAAAGTTGTTTTAACATGTGGTTTGAAAGACCCATCTCAAATAAGCTTAAAGACCCCAACGGAAATAAGCTTTCTGGCTTTTACAGACTAAAACTTCCGTCTATTTAACTTAACATCGCATTAAGTGATTCAACAACTCATATTGTGCTTCGAAATAGTTGTTACTATATCATTTTCAATATGGTTGATTATAATCAAGTGTTATCACTTTGATAGTTTTATAAACATCATGTTATCTTATAATCGAATTTGTAATGTGTGGTAAACTTGTGTGTTTTATCCTGAATAAATCTATCTATCCTTTTATCAAATACAACCAACCGATCTTCGAGGTCAGCAACTAATTCTGTTTCTGTACTTTCTGCACGGATTGACACTGTGATATACCAGTTATATTTGCCTTTATTTTTAATCGTGATCATTGGTCTTTGTCTCTACCTTATAAGATAAAAACGCTGATAGCGTAGAAAGACTCCTGGCGAGAAAAGAAACAAAAAGCAAGTGAATTATTAATAAATTTTTCGGCGTAGCTGTCTACGATCACTTTTGACTTAGATTTCTTGCGATAATTATGCAGCGGGAAAATTGAATGCCAGTAGAATTGGGCTATTTTGTTATTTTAGGGAATGCAAACTTCAAACAATGGTTTAACGTATACCAATAACTGTTGCATACTTTTGGGGATTGAAAATTTACATAATTGTTTACCTAAGAGGTTAAATTAAAGTCTTCGACATACGCTCTAGAAATGAACATAATTATGAACAATTTTACTCATTGTATGTCATGATCAGAATGTTATATTCATTCACATAATGAAATAACTATATTGTTTAGCCTACATAATCGGCGCGCTCCATACATTGCAATTACAATGCTACAATTCGCGGGGACCAAAGTCGGTAACAAGGTAAAATGTTGCATGTAGAGCTCGTGTCACGTCTGCCTGTCAATAGTGTTAAGGTTTCTTGTGACAAGCACAAAATATAAAGTGGTAAATTTCAGAAATTTTTCTAATAAATAAGCAAAAAATGTTAGCACATTTGATGGAGCTTATATTTCCTATTATTTTATTATTGTGTAAAATTATAATTGTACGCTGTAACCGACTTTGGTCCCCGTGAATTAATTATAGCTAGTATAAAACACACACCAGAAAGAGAGTGACAATCATACTGTGCATGTTAATTTATATTTGAATTGTGCGTTTTATTAAGAATTATTTATAATTGCACCTTTCTATCAACTTAGATTTTATTCAATCTACAAAAAATTATACCTCTCACTAGAAATATAATGTGGTGAAAGAAGTCGTGTAATACGTCAAACTGTCATTCATTGGACGTTTGGGGGGAAACATATAATGTTTACAAAGAAGCTCAAGCCGGATTTAGAAAAGGTATTGGAACGGTAGATAATATTTTTGTTTTGCAAGGTATAATTACACATGTTTTAAATCAAAAAGAGAAATTTTACACAGCCTTTGTTGATTTTACCAAGGCATTTGATTTTGTAGTGAGAGATATTATATGGTGCAAGTTAATAAAATTAGGTGTAAGAGGTAAAATTTTGAACATAGTAAGATCAATGTATAATATCGTTAAATCAAAAATAAAATTGAATTACGAAATCAGTAATGAATCTTTTACATGCTTTTTTGGAGTAAGACAAGGGGGATCATTGTCGCCATTTTTATTTTCAATGTATTTAAATGATAGTGAGGAACATTTCATGCTTAATAAATTTGAAGGCGTTGAACTCGGTATGTTAAAACTATTTTTATTACTATATGCTGATGATATTGTTATTTTTGCGGAATAGGAAATAGGATTACAAAATGGGTTAGATTTGTTACATCAGTATTGTGCTAAATGGAAGTTAGGCGTTAATGTTAACAAAACAAAGATATTGATATTGAAAAAGGGCGGGCCAAATAGAAGAAAATTTAAATTTATTTATCAAGGAAATGTTTTAGAAATTGTCAATAAATTTACATATCTAGGTATTGTTTTTACAACTGGGGGTTCATTTTCAGCAACATATGACGCGCTCTCAGGACAGGCTCTTAAAGCAATATATATGTTAAAATCAAACTTAGAAAAATTTCCAAACATATCAGTTACTCACAGTCTCGATTTATTTGATAAGCTTATTGAACCAATTCTAAATTATGGAAGCGAAGTATGGCGTGCATTCAAATTGAAAGAATCACATACGTTATTGTAAGCAAGTGTTAGGTGCCCGGTTGCAAACTCAAAATAATTTCATATACGGTGAACTTGGGCGTAAACCCATAATAAATAAACGGATTGTTTGTGTTTTAAAATATTGGTTAAAAGTATTACAATCTGATGATGTTAAATATATCACAATAGTTTATAATATGTCATTACATGATCTTGATGTATATCCAGAAAAACAGTCTTGGGTTAAATCAGTTAAACATGTACTAGATACACAAGGTTTTGGTGAAGTATGTTTTTTTTTCAGGGAGTAGTAGATGTGAATAGTTTTATATCTATTGCTAAACAACGAATATCTGATGTTTTTGTTCAAACTGGTCAACTGATTTACAACGATCGACCAGGGGTAGAAGTTATAGCCTTATGGAAGCTTTAAATTTCAGCCCTACCTAAATGTAGTAACTTTATCAAAATTTAGAATCGAGTTAACTCGTTTTAGAGTATCTGCTCACAGACTTGAAGTAGAAGCAGGGAGATGGCACAAGCCTAAAAAGACACTATATCAAAATAGAAAATGTAAACATTGTAATGTTCTGGAAGAGTTTTTTTTTTTACTCGAATGCCCAGTATTTAACACTTTACAAAAACAGTATATAAATAAATACTATTGGAAACATACAAATATGATAAAATTTATTGAACTCTTACAGACTGACAATCAAAAGACAATTAGAAATCTTGCCACATTTAGTTTACAATTTTATTTTTCATAGCATTATAACTAAATATACAAGAATTTATTGTACTAGCATGTTAAAAACTTAATACGATTAACGTTTTGTTATTCATACTATATAAATGTTAAAATTGGTATTGCATAAAGCAGTTATTTATATGCCTGTACGTCATTGACCACGTTTGACTATATTGTGTTGTAATATATGTGTACTCATGGGCTTTACAGCCTAATGTATGCTGAAATAAAATCTAAAATCTACATTAACTTCATTTGCGTATCATGAATACACTATTTGCCATTCTAGTTAATGATACATATAGTATATAGTTTAACATAATTACGTACACTTGTCTGATATATAATAATTTTCATTCATTCCCGCTATTATTTTCTGACAGTGATAATTTGCTAAATTTGCCTGACAAATTCATACATCAATTATGTTTACGTAAATTACTAGTATTTACGTTATTCATGTATCACTGGCAAAAACATGGGGCGGCATATGATTTTTTTTTTTTTCAGGGTACAGATATTCAAGTGATTGAATTTATCTCAAAATAATTTTGGGGCCGATACGTTTCCTTATGGTGTCCGAAATATCTAGTGTCAAAGAAGTATCCTTAGTAGTGACCGAATAATCTGGAGTCTTAGAAGTCACGTAACCGATCATCTTAATCCTCTTGTATTATATATATAGGGCAAAAAGTGACATCTCAATATTAATTTCAACGCCGATTGTCTTTGTTTTAAAGACATTTCGTGTTAGTGTTATCGATTTTTAGCGAGTTGCGTGCTCACAAATTTCCATACTACACTTTACAATTAGCAATCAAATACATTGAGTAATTTTGTCAAATTATTCAGAAAAAGAATCGGTTACAAGTGTCGAAAATAACAGATGGAGCGCATTCAAATTTAGTTGTCTGCAACGGGCCAAACAATAGCCGATGCAGCGTCTTTGTTAGTGTTATCGATTTTTAGCGCAATGTCGGCTGCAGAATCGAAAGTAGGTCACGAGATGCGTGCTCTCGAATATCCAAACTACATTTTACAATTAACCATAAAATACATGATTGAAACATTTTGTCAAATTATTCAGAAAAAGACTCGGTTACACGTGTCAAAAATAACCGATGGAGCGCATTAAAACTGAGATGTCTGCAACGCGCCAAAAATCACACTGGTTAGGAAAAACGACCGACTTTCAGTTTAACGAAAGGCTAAACACTAACGTAACGCGCGACCTCCCGGTAAAAATGGCCGATATTGTAAACATTTGGAACGTTTTTATTCGTATATTTGTCCGTTTTTGCATACAATCTTTTCCAACAACTGCATTTACGGAACCGCCATATGTGTCCTCAATATGCGTCAATGATTTAAATTACAAATTTTATACAGTTGTAAAAGTTTAGCCTGATAAAGTTTTATGTGTAAATAAAAACGTTAACAAGTGAAAATTGACGTTCTTTGCACTTTAGCGTTGTTATGTAATATGCTGACTAAATCATTCAATTAATGTCGTATACGAACTTAAATTAGTAAGTTTTGTAATACAACGAGACCTCAAGAACAAGAATACAATGCTATGTTACTAACAAAACAAATCACAAAAAGGACAATAAAACTGACCATATACAGATTGTTTTAATCAGGATTGACTATTCCATACTTTAATAGTTGATTTTAACCTATTTATTAGGCTAAAAATTGTTCGTATTACCGAATTTCTAACAATTTCTAATAATGCTACATTATCATTTTTGTCATAAATTACCGAGGAAAATAATGACAACATTTTCTTGAGACTAAATCGTTAATAAGCTTAATAGTATTGATGACGAAAAATACACGAAACACGTGCTTATACTTGTTAGTTGTTGAAGGTTTCCATTGTTTGCACGCATTTACGGCTATTTAAGAAATAGAAAATTGAAAATAAGATCACTTGGCACGTGATTCATTAATATGTACTATTATTTGCAGTAATTCAAGTACAACAACTTCTTTTAAGATGCTTGTTTTTTTATATATAATTTATTTAATTCAAGGAAAAGTAGCATAAATGTAAACGTTTACAGACAATGTATTCAAGTATACAATGTACAATGCATAGTTCGTATTAAATTAACGAAGTTAAACTAAAATGCACGTATTGAGAAACGGTTATATGTAACTAGCACAAAATATAATCGACGTACTGAAATATCAAAATTATGTAATGCTTAGTTAATATAATGAACAGAACACATTCTTCATGCAAAAATAAACACGAAAACTCGCAACTTTCATGTCTACTGCGGAAAACGTAACACACGGACTGCATGAAAACTCGCAACTTTCATGTCTACTGCGGAAAACGTAACACACGGACTGCACGAAAACTCGCAACTTTCATGTCTACTGCGGAAAACGTAACACACGGACTTCACGAAAACTTGCAACTTTCATGTCTACTGTGGAAAACGTAACACACGGGCTGTAAGCGTCAAGAAAAAATAAACATTTATAAGAACGGCTAAATCTACGTGATATGCAGATCTTGCATCAAACGCACGAAATAAAATACACATATTCTCATTCAAAGGCAGTTAAGTGTGACAAAATACACATATAATAGCCATACTCAGATATCACAAGGAACCTATTGCGGATCTTGCTTAAAACAGAAAAAGCAAATTATAAACGCAATCATTCACAAGAATCATGTAACAAATAAGTTTAAAATGTAATTTAATTAACGGAAATTTTAAGATATTACTCATATTCTTCATATGTTCTTTTAGTTCCTATGTCACTTCAAATAGTTAATAACAAATGTCGCGGATGTATGCCTTCACTTTCATGTTCGACTCCAAATGACGCACCAACGAGGACTTGTGCTTGCTGAAGCACTCTCGCCGCTCTGGTCACAGGTTAACATCTGAAAAGAAATACAAAAATCGTTACTATAACGTACCGTTTGGGTCAAAAGTAAATAGGTATACCTACGGGTACAAAATATGCCTACAGGCACAATTTTGTGCGTACAGCCCTAAATTTATGCCCATAGGCCTATTAAAAAATTTACCTACAGGTACAATTTATACCTGTAGGTACAATTTAGGCCTGTCGGCATATATTTAGGCCTGTAGGCTCATTTAATATGCTTGTGTGTTTCCATAAATAGGAAATAATTTGCACATTACACAGAAACGTGATTAAAAAAAAGTCGTATGCATAAAACGTGTTCAGTGGTTATGATATGACGGATATCATATGAATCAAAACTATGACATCAAACTAAGAGTGATTGATGGAATAATTTTACAAGAAGAAGAAAAATAAGTGAAACATTAGTTTTCTTTTTACAACGATAAGTCCATGTATACTTAATTAATAAATACTTACATGACTATTACATTAGTGTTTTGTTTAGTATACATGAAGACAATTTACGCGTGTTAAATATTCAAATCATTAGAATCCACCTGAAAGTATTTGCCAGTAACCTATAATAGACATCCGTCTTATCCTATAGAAAAACATTACCTGCGACGCGTTAAAACTACACAGTATGTTCGAGAAAGGTGCAAAAAGTGTTTAATAAACTTGTTTCGGAGGCCATCCGTTGAATCAGCAACGGGAGTCCCGTTCGTTCTATTTGACAACTCATTTCAGTTCGTACTTTTTATTAGCATTTTTAATAAAGAATTTTTTTTCGACATTTTATAGCAACTCTAAATTCAGTAATTTGTCGTGATAAATTGTTTGAAAGTATGTGATTGTATGCAAATCATGTCAATTTTTTATATTATGGTCACGTTTCCATTTATAGGTTGAACTTTTACACTTGTTTATTTTTCATTATTGAAATCATTTAGGAAACTTAAGGGTAGACGCTTGAAAATATTTCATGCAAAAATGGAAGAAATATACGAAATTTGCATACTCATGTTCGAAATGTTTACACAATCCGCTATTTTTACCGGGAGGCCGCACGTTTTGTGTTCATACCATTAGGCATGATGGTACTAAGTTTATACATCCACTTAGTTTCTTTTAAAAGTCTCCGCCAATTGTTATTAACTTTATCAATCGGCATAAATGAAAAGTCATCAATAGAGTGGCCATTAGAATTTAAATATTCCGATACAGAAGGAACTGTGTCTGGATAATGCTTGATATCAAACTTATGGCTATTCATTCTTACACTACATTTTTGATGAGTTTGTGCAGCATACTGTGATTTACATTGTTTTTACATGTTATAAGCTTATAGAATTTCTTTAGTTATCGCATCAATGTAAAAGTCTCGGGTAGGATCACGTCCAGCTGGTGGGAGAAAGTAGAAGCAGATTTTTTTGTAAAAGTTTTAGGAAGTTCAATGGGTACAAAATTGGCCCCTAGTTATGCATCTCAATTCAGTACCATCATGCCCAATGGAATGAACACAACATTACTTTACTAATAGTTGTATGTCTCAGGTGTACGTATGATATATATATAGTTTATACTTGTATTTATTAACACGTTGCTCTATTTGCATTTTACATGTTTGGTGTATCTTTTGTGAATCATATACATTGTAATAAGTACACCAAATTATGTTTCATGTATTATGACGTCATGACCTCATTATAACGTCTTTGTCATAACATGTTATCTGAAGAAGGCTTTTTAGCCGAAACGTTGTGATTAAATAAATTAGCTATGTTTGAAGTTTGACTTCTTCAGGTTGCAGAAACATGTGTAATAAACTGACTTTTCGAAAACTGTAACTGTAATAAATCACATGATATACACATGCCATGCTTCATCTGAAATAAATAAAATGTACCAAAACAGGCGTGGCACGTTGCTGTTTTGAAGAATAACCCTTCATGTCTTCAATTTGCTGACATTTTGCCTGCCGAGAAATAATTAATTTCCGTGGTACAGGTTCTGGAAATAACTCTCTTACACGGCCGTTGGGCTTTATCAAACCGTCTAAAAATGAAATAGATTGAAAGGAATAATTGTGGAATAATTGCCGGTTACCTGGCTATCATACTCTTTTTACTCCTAGGCGACCAGTTTCGATCCCGACCGGCACACGTGAGTTTGGTTGGTGGTCACCATACCGGGCAAATGTGAGTTTGGTTGGTAGTCACCCATCGTCAAAACCCGCTATATATATTCCGTTATCACTATATTATGGGGGAATTGGCTGTTAATGTTGAAATTATAAAACTTACATTATGAATGAGTCAATATACAATGAAATCCCCCATAACTCGTAATAATTTTAGTGATTACAATTAGAGCACTTTAAATAAATAAACGAATAGTAAGAGTTGTATGTAACCATTTATTTTTAAATTTGAATACCTGCTTGGTAGCATGAGTCATATACACACACACCTGTATGGACAATTTGTTTTGATTCAATAAAAGTGTATAAGGTTAACTTTTTGTGAACGTAAATTAAAAAGAAAAAAAGGTGATTGGCTTCTGTTATTGGACCCGTTATCAATCTCAGTCAGCGAAGTTCAGCACTGTCATTTCATTGTTGTAGTAAGTAGGTAATGAACGGTTTGAAGATCGTTTATGGTTTAGGTTAAACGATGGAGAAACCGGACGAACAAGGATATGAGTGAAACTGATGGATGCTCCCCAACTGTGCGGTCAAGTAATATGAGTGAAACTGATGGATGCTCCCCAACTGTGCGGTCAAGTAATATGAGTGAAACTGATGGATGCTCCCCAACTGTGCGGTCAAGTAATGAAATGTAATAAATAAGGGCATATATATTAAACTAAAATTCACTAGAACTGCTGGACCAAATCTGGTGTTAAAACTGTAGTTGAGCATGACACAAACATAACAAAACGGGCATGCAGATTAAGCAATATGTAAAACAAAAATCTCCAAAAGGCTCATAACTGTACAATAAATCGAAGTGTGGAGCTTCACTGTATATCAATCATTTCATCCTGGTTTTTTAACATTCCATTAAGTATCAATACATTGTATACAGCAGTTCCAGAGAAGTAGATCCGACACAAATGAATAGTAAGGTCCATAACTCTGTGAAAAAAAGTTCAAATCGAAAATCCAGGCAATATACTATATCTGCTCTGGTATTGACGGCTTCAATCAAATTTCGTCGAATTTTGGCTGTGACATAGCCTGGATAAAAATGCTACACTAGATACCATATGCACCGATAATCAAAGACAAATAACCCCAGGAAAATCACTGAAGTGAAACATCATGGCAACATGCTAATCTGATCTTGGTACTAAGGATTACTAGAGTTCATTAATGTTGTTGTTAAGAAATATCCTGTATACGCATTGTGCACAATATTCAAATACTTTAGTGCAGTTATCCTAAAGGCCAATAACTCCATGAACAATCAATGGATCAGCACGCCCTGGTACTACGCAAATCTCCCCTTGGCAATGAAGCTTCTCATACAATTTCTTCAAATTTCAAACGTACGGTAATTGCTGTGAATAGCCCGGACAAGAAGTTTGCACTTATCATTAATTTCATTAATTACACAACATATTAATTTTAGTAATCTTTAACGACCCATAATCCCAAGAAAAATCATTAAAGAGACACAACCGAAAAGATATTAACGAGGTCAGCTGGTGACAGCTTATTCTGCAGTTATTTAAACCAAGGCTTATACTGCTTTCTCCAAGAAGTAATCAGTTTTTGAACGAAGCAGGTAAAGAAATTGTTTTCAAAATAAGGCTAAATTGTAATACCATTTGAATGGCGTCTAGTTACTCGTGTTATTAAGGATTGGAAATTATACGGATTTTCATTTACACGGATTCACATAACTATAATATTATGAGGCCTGTCGTGGGAAAATCGGGCTTAATGCACGTGAGTAAAGTGTCGTCCCGGATGAGCCTGTGCAGTCCGCACGGGCAATCCGGGACGACACTTTACGCTTGCAGCGGATTTATGTCTAGAAGAGACGTCCTTGAAACAGAAAATACCACAAAAGCGGAAAGTGCCGTCCTAGATTGGTCTTTGCGGACTGCACAGGCTAATCCGGGATGGCACTTTACGCACATGTATTAAGCCCGGATTTCCCACGACACGCCTCTCTATTATATATTTGGAGAATAAAATATTTCATATTGAAGTTATGCTCGCTCATTGTAAAGAGATACAGAAAAATATAATATGAACAGAGAAATATTATTAAACAGATTAACTGGAATTGTTTGTTTAAAAAATAAGTATACCTGTGCACAAATCCGATAATAAAAATACGTTCTCTACGTTCCTCTTGAAATATGCATTCAATATATATGATATATATGCACATTTTACAGCGACGGTTAACCATAAGGGCAGTTTTCTAATCTCGAACACTTTGTGCCACTGTTGGTAGTTACATGTTTATACACATATATTTTATATGCACATTTTGCAGTAAAGACCAACCATAAGCGTCCGATTTTGTAGCCAAGGTTAACCACGCTGGACAATTTTCTTGGAATTGTGTTGAGAACTTTGTGCCATTGTTGGTAGGTTTAGTTGGTTTATATAAATTTTATATGCACAATTTTTAGGAAAATCCAACCATGAGGGCCAGCTTTCTTGGGTTCCTCCGTGTCACAGTGTTTGCACTTTGTGCCACAGTTGGTGGGTTTGTTAAGGGTATACGTATAATTCTATGCATAGTATTGCAGTAAGGACCAATCATGAGAGGCAGTTTTCTTCTGCTACTCCTGGTCACAGTGTAGTCTTTTTGTGCCACCGTTGGTGGGTTTGTTAAGTGTTTGTATAATTTCTATGGACAGTATTGCAGTAAAAAAATGTTTTTGTATCATGGACAATTATCTTGGCATTATCTTGAACACGTTGTTCCACCGTTTGTAATCTTGATTGGTAGTAATATAAAATTAATACATTGTATATGCATATTTTGCAGTAAAGACCTACCATGATTGGCCGATTTCTTGGGCTACTCCTGGTCAAGATGTTGGCACTCTGTTTCACAATTGGTAGGTTTGTTTTTCAATTTACGAATAAATATTTCATTATCAGAATGTTTTAAATAATAAAATACTCAGACGGCATGATTTATTTTCTGTTGTTTAACTCTGGAACATGTTTTGAAATATATATATTATTGCTTCTTGTGTTCATTCGCGTAATAGATGTTGACGTAGCATTGCTTGTGTTCAACAATTACTTTTGTTTGTATAGACCATCAATGTCTGTTTCTTGTGTAGAAGCCGGGACAAATAAGCTTAATTGTGCAGTAGGCCCTACGTGCCCTCCAGGGGAAGTTCAGATTATCAAACCCAAAGAATGTTGTTTCACCTGTGTGAAGAAAGGTAAAGCCATAACATTAAATCAAAACGCTGAGGGCAAAGAACTACTTTTGTCGAGACAAGTAAAGAAACGAAAGCAAGATAATTATTTTGAATGCAAATATTTGTAGCAATAAGACATTCGTTTCAATGAAATTTACTCTTTTTAATGTTATCTTTTACATAAGCAAAATCACTATACGCCTACTTTTGATATACAGGTACATGCATATGCTAGTATTGGCATTGAAAAGGATGGCGATTCACTTCGCTTTGATGACCACTTTGAGAGATTACTTGACCTTGCATTATCTTCTACAAATCAAAATAATATGGCGCGCGAGTAATAACTGCTTGTAATAATGCTACTACTACTACTGCTACTACTACTACTAGGTCTACTATTACTACAACAACAACAACAACAACAACTACTACTACAACTACAACAACAACAACAACAACAACAACTACTACTACTACTACTACTACTACTTCTACTACTGCTACTGCTACTGCTACTACTACTATTACTACTACTGCTACTGCTACTACTACTACAACAACTACTACTACTACTACTACTACTACTACTACTACTACCACTACTACTACTACTACTACTTCTACTACTACTACAACTACTACTACTACTACTACTTCTACTACTATTGCTACTGCTACTGCTACTGCCACAACTACTACTACTACTATTACTACTACTACTACTACCACTACTACTACTACTTCTACTACTACTACTACTACAACTACTACTACTACCACTATCACTACTACTTCTTCTACTGCTACTACTACTGCTGCTGCTACAGCTTCTACTACTGCAGCTGCTACTACTACTACTACTACTACTACTACTACCACTACTACTACTACTAATACTACTACTACTACTACTACTACTACTACTACTACAACGACTACTTCTACCACTTCTACTACTACTACTACAGCTACTACTACTACTACTACTACTTCTACTACTACTACTACTACTACTACTACTACTACTACCACAACTACTACTACTACTACTACTTTTACTAGTAGGCCTCGCGGAAATAATAATGAATAAAGTTCCATAAAAAAGAGTTCAATGCCTTTCACACGTTGCCTGAGTACTTCATCTTTAAGTTTGGAAGAAAGCTATGTTAGTCTATTCTGGGGGCTTCATTGAAACATTTTATGTTAATTATTATGCATAATTAGTTGCATAATCTTGAGGAAAATGTCGTTTCGGCTCTGATGGGAACACGTGCAGTAAAGAGAGAAAATGTGAGAATCCGGAAACGAACTGCGTTGTCCCTAAAAAGCAAAAGGACGCCCCAGGGAAATGCTGCTACAATTCTAAAAAAGCAAGTATGTATGAGCAGAACTGACTGTCTGTGGTTGAATCATGTATATTATTTATTTACATTTTAATTGATATATTTGTGTTACATAGTGCTGCGAATACCAACAGGCACCATCGGTTATATTACCGTGACTCGTACGGTAATATTGTCGTCATTTTATAATATATGAATATATCAAAGAATGTATCTGTACAATTTGTTTTCAAGTAATAATTTTATGAATGAATTTATATTCACCTAATGAGTACCACAATCCTTCCCTCATGTATTTGTAAGGGTTTACATTTCAACTTAATAAAACTGAGGCTACAGAGCGTCTGGGTGGATATTGATAGTTAGCCAAACGCTTGCCGTCTTGTGTATTTGCGGATCGGTTTACATTTTATACGGGTAAAATCCTAATGTTTATTTTGTATCACTATTATTTGCAGTAATTCAAGTACAACAACTTCTTTTAAGATGCTTGTTTTTTTAAAAATTTATTTCCTTCCAGGAAAAGTAGCATAAATGTAAACGTTTACAGACAATGTATTCAAGTATACAATGTACAATGCATAGTTCGTATTAAATTAACGAAGTTCAACTAAAATGCACGTATTGAAAGACTGTTATATGTAACTAGCACAAAATATAATCGACGTACTGAAATATCAAAATTAAGTAATGCTTAGTTAATATAATGAACAGAACACATTCTTCATGCAAAAATAAACACGAAAACTCGTAACTTTCATGTCTACTGCGGAAAACGTAACACACGGACTGTAAGTGTCAAGACAAAATAAACATTTATAAGAACGGCTACATATGTAAATCTACGTGATATGCAGATCTTGCATGAAACGCACGAAATAAAATACACATATTCTCATTCAAAGGCAGTTAAGTGTGACAAAATACACATATAATAGCCGTACTCAGATATCACAAGGAACCTATTTGCGGATCTTGCTTAAAACTTAAACAGCAAATTATAAACGCAATCATTCACAAGAATCATGTAACAAATATGTTTAAAATGTAATTTGATTAACGGAAATTTTAAGATATTACTCATATTCTTCATATGTTCTTTTAGTTCATATGTCACTTCAAATAGTTAATAACAAATGTCGCGGATGTATGCCTTCACTTTCCTGTTCTACTCCAAATGACGCTCGAACGAGGACTTGTGCTTGCTTAAGCACTCTCACCGCTCTGGTCACAGGTTAACATCTGAAAAGAAATACAAAAATCGTTACTCTAACGTACCGTTTGGGTCAAAAGTAAATAGGTATACCTACGGGTACAAAATATGCCTACAGGCACAATTTTGTGCATACAGGCCTAAATTTATGCCTATAGGCATATTAAAAAATTTACCTACAGGTACAATTTATACCTGTAGGTACAGTTTAGGCCTGTCGGCATATATTAAGGCCTGTAGGCTCATTTAATATGCTTGTGTGTTTCCATAAATAGGAAATAATTTGCACATTACACAGAAACGTGATTTAAAAAAAGTCGTATGCAAAAACCGTGTTCAGTGGTTATGATATGACGGATATCAAAACTATGACATGAAACTAAGAGTGATTGATGGAATAATTTTACAAGAAGAAGAAAAATAAGTGAAACATTAGTTTTCTTTTTACAACGCTAAGTGCATGTATACTTAATTAATAAATACTTACATGACTATTACATGGGTGTTTTGTTTAGTATACATGAAGACAATTTACGCGTTTTAAATATTCAAATCAATAGAATCCACCCGAAAGTATTTGCCAATAACCTATAGTAGATATCGTTCTTATCCTATAGAAAAACATTCCCCGCGACGCGTTAAAACTACACATAATGTTCGAGAAAGGTGCAAAAAGTGTTTAATAAACTTGTTTCGGAGGCCATCCGTTGAATCATCAACGGGAGTCCCGTTCGTTCTATTTAACAACTCATTTCAGTTCGTACTTCACATTATTAGCATTTTTAATAAAGAATTTTTTTTCGACATTTTATAGCAACGCTAAATTCAGTAATTTGTCGTGATAAATTGTTTGAAAGTATGTGATTGTATGCAAATCATGTCAATTTTGTTATATTATGATCACGTTTTCATTTATAGGCTGAACGTTTTTACACTTGTTTATTTTTTATTATTGAAATCATTTACGCGTATTGAGGAAACTTAAGGGCAGACGCTTGAAAATATTTCATGCATAAATGGAAGAAATATACGAAATGTGCATACTCATGTTCGAAATGTTTACACACTCCGCCATTTTTACCGGGAGGCCGCACTTTAAGAAATTTTGTGTTCATACCATTAGGCATGATGGTACTAAGTTTATACATCCACTTAATTTCTTTTAAAAGTCGCCGCCAATTATTATTAACTTTATCAATCGGCATAAATGAAAAGTCATCAATAGATTGACCATTAGAATTGAAATGTTCCGATACAGAGTAACTGTGTCTGGATAATGCTTGATATCAAACTTATGGCTATTCATTCTTACACTACATTTTTGATGAGTTTGTGCAGCATACTGTGATTTGCATTGTTTTTACATGTTATAAGCTTATAGAATTTCTTTAGTTATCGCATCAATGTAAAAGTCTCGGGTAGGATCACGTCCAGCTGGTGGGATGAAAGTAGAAGCAGAGTTTTTGTAAAACTTTTAGGAACTGCAATGGGTACAAAATTGGCACCTAGTTATGCATCTCAAATCAGTACCATCATGCCTAATGGAATGAACACAAAATTACTTTACTAATAGTTGTATGTCTCAGGTGTACGTATGCTATATATATAGTTTATACTTGTATTTATTAACACGTTGCTCTATTTGCATTTTACATGTATGGTGTATATTTTGTGAATCATATACATTGTAATAAGTACACCAAATTATGTTTCATGTATTATGACGTCATGACATCATTATAACGTATTTGTCATAACATGTTATCTGAAGAAGGCTTTTCAGCCGAAACGTTGTGATTAAATAAATTAGCTATGTTTGAAGTTTGACTTCTTCAGTTTGCAGAAACATGTGTAATAAACTGACTTTTCGAAAACTGTAACTGTAATAAATCACATGATATACATATGCCATGCTTCATCTGAAATAAATAAAATGTACCAAAACAGGCGTGGCACGTTGCTGTTTTGAAGAATAACCCTTCATGTCTTCAATTTGCTGACATTTTGCCTGCCGAGAAATAATTAATTTCCGTGGTACAGGTTCTGGAAATAACCCTCTTACACGGCCGTTGGGCTTTATCAAACCGTCTAAAAATGAAATAGATTGAAAGGAATAATTGTGGAATAATTGCCGGTAACCTGGCTATCATACTCTCTTTACTCCTCGGCGACCAGTTTTGATCCCGACCGGCACACGTGAGTTTGGTTGGTGGTCACCCATCGTCGAAACCCGCTATATATATTCCGTTATCACTACATACTATACTATGGGGGTATTGGCTGTTAATGTTGAAATTATAAAACGTACATTATGAATGAGTCAATATAAAATGAAATCCCCCATAACACGTATTAATTTTAGTGATTACAATTAGAGCACCTTAAATCAATAAACTATTAGTAAGAGTTGTATGTAACCATTTATTTTTAAATGTGAATACATGCTTGGTAGCATGCGTCATATACACACACACTTGTATGGACAATTTGTTTGATTCAATAAAAGTGTATAAGGTTAACTTTTTGTCACTAACCACACACTCATTTTGTTTAATATTTTGCATGGATCATTTTGTCGTAAGGTTTTGCATTTGCCGTTGTTGAACGTAAATTAAAAAGAAAAAAAGGTGATTGGCTTCTGTTATTGGACCCGTTATCCGTCTCAGTCAGCGAAGTTCAGCACTGTCATTTCATTGTTGTAGTAAGTAGGTAATGAACGGTTTGAAGATCGTTTATGGTTTAGGTTAAAAGATGGAGAAACAGGACGAACAAGGATATGAGTGAAACTGATGGAAGCTCCCCAACTGTGCGGTCAAGTAATGAAATGTAATAATAAGGCATACATATTAAACTAAAATTCACTAGAACTGCTGGACCAAATCTGTTGTTAAAACTGTAGTTGAGCATGACACAAACATGCCAAACGGGCATGCAGATTAAGCAAAATGTAAAACAAAAATCTCCAAAAGGCTCATAACTGTACAATAAATCGAAGTGTGGAGCTGCACTGTATATCAATCATTTCATCCTGGTTATTTAACTTTCCATTAAGTATTGTTGTGAATTTGGCGCGACGTCATACGACGTCGCCGCGAACAGTCACGTTTTATATAGACGTCATCATTTTTATTGTTGTTATTGTGTTACAGATTTGAACGATATAAAAAGGGTCGAACCTGGATTGCGCTACCTTTCTTATTTACAACCGATTTACATTTACATTACGAACGCCGATATTGGTGCCGTGACTAGGATGAATTTAAGAAAACATATCGCTCAACGCAAAGCACAGAAAGAAGTCGTAGAATTTTACTTAAAGAAAATCAACGAATTGAAAGATGAAGAGACATTTTCACTTATCGACTATGACGCCGTTCTTGAGAAACTGCATGACAAGATAGCGCAGATACAGACTCTAAACGAAAAGATTATGGGTTTGACGGACAATGATGATATGCTCGAGGAAGTATTAGAGTCAGAGAAATACATGCTCGAATTGGATTTAAAGATGCGACATCTGAGAAACTTTCGCAATCAACACTCGCAACAACAGCCGAATTTCGCCGGTACTCTAGAGAATTCAGCATCCGCAGGATCAATACCGCAAACATTCGCATTTTCGCCGCCTATCGCGGTCGGCACTCAGTCTGCTATCGCCGGGTCGCAACAGGGTATCGTCGGATCGCAGCATGGTTTTGACGTGTCGCATCGTGGTATCATCAGGCCACAGTATGATCTTCACCAGTCCTCACAAACTACAATCACAGAAGAGCAGCAGAGACAGTGGAACATCAACGCCAATCCATTCGTAAGCAACCAGCATCAAAATGTAAGTAACGTTAATAATTCCTCACATTTCCACAGACTGCCTAAATTAGCGTTACCTACCTTTAATGGAGACATTTTAAAGTGGCAAAGTTTCTGGGATACCTTTGAATCGACAATACATCATAACAGAAGTCTCACGGATGTCCAGAAATTCTCTTATCTCAAGTCCCAACTAGAAGGTTCAGCCGCGCGTACATTAGACGGGTTTGCATTAACAAATGCTAATTATTTGAGAGCGGTTAGTCTACTTCGAGAACGTTTTGGCAGACAGCATAAAATTACGCATGCAACTATGCAAGCTCTGATACAATTGCCAGCCCCATGTAATACACTTGCCAGCTTGCTGAATTTTCATGACAAAATGGAAACGTACATCCGAGGTTTAGAATCTATGGGACAGAATCAGGAAAACTACGGAAGCCTGTTAGTACCAGTTATTCTAGACAAGCTGCCGATAGAAATCAGAAAGAATTTAGCTAGAGAACACGGTGATAATGACTGGCAGCTAGAAGATCTGAGGATGGCATTGAGGAAAGAAGTGAGTATTTTAGAAGAAGGAAGTAAAGACCACTTAGCGGATGTAAACGATTACATGTCAACAGCGTCGTTCTATACTGGAACGTTACAGAAGAAACGACGTCCACAGACCAGAGAAAAATGGACGACTGACTTCAATGAAAGAAGAAGAAATGAAATTAAATGTGCATTCTGTGACGAGTCTCACAAGTCTGTCGATTGCATGAAATTTCAAGATACGTCGTCCAGATTACAAAAAGTGAAAGAAAGGCAGTTATGCTTTAATTGTCTTAGAGGTCATATCGTAGCCAAGTGTATGTCGCAGAAGAGATGCCAGTTATGCAAAAAGAAACACCACACGAGCATTTGCAACGCCAGTAGCAGTGACGATCCAATACATGGAACCACACCGGAAGCGTCCACATTGAGACCGGAAGCCGCGGTATTCCACTCTTCATTGAAACGTGCTCAGTCGGATGTACTTCTGAAGACAGCTATTGTTAAAGTGGGTACCCAGGAGACTGAGATCGATGCTGCTATACTATTTGATGAGGGTTCACAGAGGTCATTTGTCACACAACAGCTTGCTGACCAACTACAACTTCCGGTTGATGGTACAGAAACACTAAATATTGCATCGTTTGGTGGAAACACTACTAGAACCCAACACGTTGATCGCGCTACTATCTACGTGAAGACGGACGACAACGAGAAGATTCCGTTAAGTGTTTTGGTTGTGCCGACCATAGCAAAACCCATCGACACAGGGCTCACCTCGGTCGCGACAACACTCCCCTACCTACGAAGATTGAAGTTAGCCCAGCCAGTAACAAACGATTCCATGCTGGAAATCTCCATTTTGATTGGCGCAGACCAATTCTGGAATTTGGTTGAAGATACTGTTATTCGCGGAGACGGTCCCACCGCGGTAAAGTCCAAGATAGGCTACTTATTGTCGGGTCCTGTCAAAAAGGGGGCTATATTTAACACCACGACCGAGAGTCACATTATGAACGTCATCACCTTCCGTCCACCGGACGATTCGATACTTGAGCGGTTCTGGAATCTCGAGAGCATGGGTATCACATCCGATGTACAAAACCGGAAGGAAGTGGACTACATTAAAGAATACCAGGACAAGTGCATTGAGTTTAATGATGGACAGTACCAGGCTAAATTACCGTGGAAACAAGACCATGCACCTCTACCTTCGAATTTCGAAATAACAATGAAGCGGACCATGGATACAGTTCAGAGACTACGGCGTGAACCGGAAATGCTTCATAAGTACAATGAGATCATCAAGGAACAGGAAAAACGTGGATTTATTGAAAGGATTACAGTTGACAAGACATCCCCGTCTACGGCAGTACACTACATCCCACACCATCCGGTTCGTAAAAACTCATCTACTACCCCTATTCGTATCGTTTACGATTGTAGCTGCCGGAAGTCTACTAGTCAGCCAAGTCTAAACGACTGCTTGGAGTCTACCCCACCGGAACTGAACGAGTTGACAACGCTACATGTAAGATTTCGAGTGCACAGGTATGCCGTAACTACCGACATAGAAAAGGCCTTTCTTCACGTCGGCCTCCACGAGATTGACCGAGACGTGACGAGATTTCTTTGGCTAGAAGTCCCGGACGATCCACTTAGTAATATCATAATGTATCGCTTCAAAGCCGTGTTATTTGGTGCCAACTGCTCGCCGTTCATACTGAATGCTACTCTGCTGAAACACTTGGGAAAAAACAGAGATATAAACGCAGCAAATATCATTAAACGCGATCTATACGTCGACAACGTCATTTCGAGTTTCGATTCTGAGACGGAAGTATTAACGTATTTTCACGAAGCTCGAACATTGATGTCTACAGCTGGAATGAACCTCCGATCGTGGTCATCAAACAGTACAAGATTACAAAATCAAGCATCACAAGAAAACGTTCTAGACGACGATGACATCACAAAGGTTTTTGGTCTTCGGTGGCAAACCTCATCAGACACGATGCAGTTTGTGAAAAAGAACATTCCAGTTGTGCACGACGTCACGAAAAGAACGATCCTGAAGTTTTCGTCTCAGATCTACGATCCACTTGGTATTTTAAGTCCAGTTACAGTTCGAGCGAAGATTTTGCTACAAGACATTTGGAAAGAACACTATGACTGGGACACGCCCCTGCCGGCCGACATTCAAGCAACATGGTGCACCATCGCTGATGATCTGAACAAAGCCACAAAGATGACATTCAAACGCCAATTTCTTCCCGACACTGATGACGTCAATGGAAGAACGTCATCAGCCGAGCTTCACGTCTTCGTTGACGCTAGCACGAAGTCATACGGTGCTGCTGCATACTTGTCTAACGGGAACACCACTTGTTTAGTAATGGCGAAGAATCGTGTTGCCCCGCTCAAATCGCTGACATTGCCACAACTGGAGTTGATGGCTGCTTTAGTAGGAGCCAGGTTAGCTACACATCTCCAGTCAACTGTGATGGAAAACAAAATTACATTATGGTCTGATAGCCAAATCATCCTTCAAGGGTTATCAAGTACAAAGACGCTAAAAAGCTTCGTTGCAAATCGAGTGTGCGAAATTCAAAAACTCACTCAACTACATGAATGGAGATATTGTCCAACGAACGACAACCCTGCTGACCTGTTGACATGTGGGATTTCCGCTGACTGTCTATTACAAAACAGGTTGTGGAAAAAGGGTCCTACATGGCTATGTGACAGATAACTGTGGTCACCATGGAAACCCGAAATTACACATGTGCATGCTGTGACGGACGATGTGATACAAAATCAAAATAGTTGTGAAAACGCAGAATCAAACATTCAAAACGTGATTGATATTGCGAGACACAGTTCCTACAGAAAGTTACTGCGTGTGACAGCATTTGTGTTAAAATTCATATCAATATGTAAACATGAACCTCAACATAATGGTGTTGGATTCTCAACAAATGACATACCTCAAGTCGAAAGACTGTGGATCAAACATTGCCAGAAAATAGAATTTCGTAGTGAAATTACCAGTCTGAAGTCACGGTCAAGTAAATTACCACTTGTGAAACAACTAGGTCTTTTCCTGGATGATCATGAGATTCTTCGCTGTCGTGGGAGAATACACAATGCGCCAGTGGAAGAAGATGCCAAGTTCCCTTTCCTGTTGCCCAAGAAACACACGTTTACTCGACTTATTGTCAAAGACACGCACATCCGCCATCTACATGCAGGAGTGAACGCTACTGTTACGCACTTACGACAAAAGTTCTGGGTTCCTTCGATACGCCAATGTGTCCAAGTCGTCCTTCGTCAGTGTGTCACGTGCCGCCGCGTTTCCGGTAGACCATACTCAGCCCCAGACCCACCTCCATTGCCGAAGGTACGAGTAGAAGAATCAGCACCATTTACAGTAACGGGAGTGGATTTCACCGGAGCTCTTCACATCAAACAGGCGTCCGGAAGTGACACGAAGGCCTACATATGCCTATTTACATGCGCTACAACGAGGGCCGTCCACCTAGAAGTTGTCACCAGCCTTTCCACAGATTCATTTCTGCAAGCGTTTAGAAGATTTGTAAGCCGGAAGTCGGTGCCTAGGATTATGATGTCCGACAACGCCACCACGTTTGTCGCAGCTTCCAGTGAGTTGATGAAACTTAGATCCTCAACCTCGGTTCAAGATACACTGAGCAACTTAGGAGTCGAGTGGCGTTTCATCCCCCAGAGGGCCCCTTGGTACGGTGGGTGGTGGGAGCGTCTGATTGGACTTACTAAGACAAGCCTAAAGAAGGTTCTCGGGCGTGCATACATCAACTTGGAGTTGTTGCAGACGGTAGTTACCGAAATCGAGGCTGTAATTAACGATCGTCCATTGACATTCACTTCATCCGACATCAATGATCCCATGCCGTTGACACCTGCACATCTGCTGTATGGTCGCCGTATTACGTCACTTCCGCATGGGGACTCTGCTGACGACATCGGGAGACTGTCAACACCTGCGAGCCATGACTCGATACAAGCGCTGACTAAGAGGAAAGCGTTATTTATCCAGCATTTCTGGGGTCGATGGAAGAACGAGTACCTTACAGCCCTTCGTGAGCGACATCGAGTTTCCGGATCCAACGACCAGACGATAAGGGTCGGTGATGTCGTCCAGATACATGACGAATCCTCAAGATGCAACTGGAAGCTCGCAGTCGTGACTGATGTGATTACCGGAAGAGACGGACTTACTCGAGCTGCACGAGTGCGCACGAGCAATGGCCTTTGCACAAATAGACCAAAAACTAAACTGTATCCGCTAGAGATGAACGATGAGAGACTGAATACATAATCAAAAAACTCTGATGACACTGACACGAAATTATACTGTGCTATTGTATCTTACTTACATGGACTGTTTTTTCGTTTATGATCTGTCTTAGTAAATATTACTACATATGCATTTTTATTTCGCGGCCCGGGAGAATGTTGTGAATTTGGCGCGACGTCATACGACGTCGCCGCGAACAGTCACGTTTTATATAGACGTCATCATTTTTATTGTTGTTATTGTGTTACAGATTTGAACGATATAAAAAGGGTCGAACCTGAATTGCGCTACCTTTCTTATTTACAACCGATTTACATTTACATTACGAACGCCGATAAGTATCAATACATTTTATACAGCAGTTTCAGAGAAGCACATCCGACACAAATGAATAGTAAGGTCCATAACTCTGTGAAAAAAAATTCCAAGCGAAAATCCAGGCAATATACCTATCTGCTCTGGTATTGACGGCTTCATTCAAATTTCGTCGAATTTCCGATGAGACATAGCCTGGATAAAAATGCTACACTAGATACCATATGCACCGATAATCAAAGACAAATAAACCCAGGAAAATCACTGAAGTGAAACATCATGGCAACATGCTAATCTGATCTTGGT